>JABWDB010000012.1:0-1365719 GCA_019614645.1 Stratiolaelaps scimitus
TTTGTTATGACGAGGTTAAGGGCAAAATGCATTATGCAGACCAGACTTCACGACTGAGGTATTCGTCTGGTACTGTGGGACTCTCACCCACTAAAACCCTGGACCTCTGGGTCTTGGGACACGGTTTGGAACTACTTTCGTATTACTTCAAACCGGGTCTTGCAGGGACAGACTCTATTGAGTCAATTAGATGTCCCGGTCCATCCTCGCTGATGCCAGCTCGTTCCCGCCGGAGTGTGTTTGTCTGTTCTTTCCCAGCTCCCTTTTTTGAGTAAGGACTTCCTTGGCCACTGCTGCCCCAATTTCCCATGCTCCCGTGCTACGAACGATGAATTCCACGAAGTGCTTCATGCTGTCCCTCGGCATGACGGGCACCGGCCTCCCTGCGCGGGGGTCGCCATGACGAATCCATTTTGCAGCGACCTTCGTTCTGCCCTCTACTCGGGCGTCCTCGAACCGCGGGCACACGAGGAGGGTGTGTGCCGCGTCATCCTCTGCACCGAGGTTACAAAACAGGCACGAGCCAGATGTCGCTTTGCCAATACGTAACAGGTACTTCTGGAAGTCTCCGTGACCCGTGATTACTTGGGTGACAAAGTAATCGACGTCCCCTCCTGGACGTTCCAGCCACGCCTTGATGTCCGGAATCAGGTCCCGCACGAAAGCTCCTGGGGCTCCCGATGGGATGTGCGCCCATTCAAGCTGCCAGGCAGCGAGAGTTTCTTCTCTTGCGACCTCCTTCGTCTTTCCATCGTCCCACCTGGTCTTCCGCTCCGTCACTTTCAGGTCCCACGGGGGCGTACCGGCCAGCACGAGGGCCGCCTGCGTACTGACAGTGCGGTACGCCTGCGCGATCCTGAGGGCGCAAGGGCGCTGAGCACTGCGTAGCATCTCTCTAGCTACGTTCGTCGACAGTGTCTTCTTCAGCCATACCGGGGACCCAAAAAGTGTGAGACATAGATCCCGGAATCTCTTCCTACCAGTGAGGAGTATGCCTTCGCTCTTCTCGGGCGCCAGAGCCAGACCGGACTGCTCCATCCATTTAGCGACCTCCGCCAGAGCTTGATTCGCATAAAACTCGGCCTCGGGTACCGTCTTGGCTCTAACCGTCAACGCGAGATCATCCGCGTACGCAAGGGTGGAGGCCTCCCTTGGTAGGCCTCCCAGTCGCAGAACGTCGTCGTAAGCCAAGTTCCACAACAGGGGCCCAAGAATGGAGCCCTGTGGGACCCCGGCGGTCATGGGCATGGTCAGCCCGGAGCAGCTAATCTCTCGTTCGCGGAGGTAGTCCGAGACAACTCTCACGAGATACTGCGGAACTTCTTTGCCTCTCAGCGTCCGCAAGACGGTCTTCCAAGGCAGGCTGTTGAAAGCATTTTTAACGTCCAGGAAAACGGCAAGGAAAACCTCGCGCGTCTTCAAAGTCGCGCAATTCAACTCTTCTGCCTTTTCGACCACCCTGCGAATCGCCGAGAGGACCGATTTGCCCTTCCGAAAGCCGTACTGGGATGGCGAGAGGAGCCCGTGTTCCTCTGCGTGCTTCCTCAATCTCTCTTCGACGATGCACTCGAATGCCTTTGCAAGGCAGCTGATGAGGCAGATCGGGCGATAGGAACCGTTGCCCTTGGGTAGCAGTACCACTTCTGCCTTCTTCCATGCCGTGGGAAGTCTGCCCGCGCGCAGGACGCTTGTGGCGACCTCGGCGACCACGCCCGGGAACTCCCGAAGTAGCACCCGGACTGCGGAAGGGGGTATGCCGTCTGGACCTGGTGCCTTCCCCTGCTTGATTCTCGACGCAGCCGACAGTACTTCCGCTACGGTCACTGGCGGCGTCGGGCCTACCTCTTCCGTCTCTCCTTCCGCCGTCTCTCGTCGCCGCACGAACTCCTCCCTCGGGAAGTCGTCCTGTTGTGGAAACAGCTTCCGGAGCACCGCGGCCCTCTCCGCGTTCGGCAGCACTACCCTGGGGGCCGATTTCAGTTTGGCTCGCACCATTCTGTACGGTCTCCCCCATGGGTCCTCGTCAAGCTCCGCGAGAAAAGTCTTCCAGCACGCTTGTTTGCTGTCCGCAATCGCCTGCTTGAGCGACGCCCTATGTCTCCGGCAGGATGCAACTAAGGCCGGGATCCGTACCGGGTCGCCTCTGGCCCGTTTTAAGGCGCGGCGCGCCTTGAGACATTCACGTCTTGCCTCCGCCACCTCTTGAGTCCACCAGTATTTCGGCTGCACTGGTCTAGCACGTTTGGGATGCACGGCGGGGGCGCTCGCCGCAGCGCAGGCCCGTTCCAGTGTCCTGTGAAGCCCCTCGGGCGTCTCTATCGGTCTATCTTCCACCAGAGTCCTTTGCAAGACAAGCCTGAAGGCTTCCATATCTCTTAGCTTGTACGCTCGCCTGGCCGGTGCCGGCGAACGGGCCTGCCCCGGTTGACTAAGGTGCACCGAAAATTCAATGCAGTGGTGGTCACTGAGGTTTTCCTCTTGATCGAGTACTTGCCAGCCACTGACCTTATCCACCAGGCCCTCCCCGACAGCCGTCAGGTCGGGGAACGAGCTTCTGTCTCCGCGTTGGAATGACGGGGTGGCGCCGTCATTCAACAACGTCAGGTTGCTTACAGCCATCCAGTCTAGCATGCCTGAACCACGTTGGTCAGTCCTCGGAGATCCCCACAGCCCGGCAGCGGCGTTGAAGTCGCCGCCCACTATCACTCTGTCCCCGGCCGGGGCGCTCTGTATAGACACCCCCAGGTCGTATAGGAATGCGTCGAAGTCTCCCCGGGTGCAATTGGGGCTAATGTAGCACGAGTAGACTCGTCCTACCCCCGCAATGTCTGCCCAAGCGAACCCCTTACCTTGGCCCTTACCGGTGATAGGAAGCGAGCGATCTGCTATAACGCAGGCGCTCCTGTCGTCCGACACAATCCATCCCTCTTCTTCCCTTTTAACAGTCAATGTTATGTTTGGTTCGCTTGCGAGCACCAGCGTGGCCCCGCGGCGGCCAGCAATCTCCTCCACCATTGCGTGGGCAGGCCAGCTGCGGTTGCAATTGACCTGAAGGACTTTAATGCTGGGAGGGACTGCCATCTTTGGAGCAATGGGGTGGCTCTTCTACCTCCGGGATATGTGCGGCTGACGTCGCTGCTGCGGTTGCTGCTGGCCGTTCTTGGTGTCCCTTTGTCGTCCAGCCCTCCGCATCGGTCGTGGTCCTACGCGCGTCTTTCCTGCGCTGTTTCTTTTCATCAGCTTCGCGGTCCTTCTTGGCCTGCTCTTGGGCCTGGACTGACTTCTCGTGCTGGGCCTTCTTCATCCTGTTTACCTCTTCCTTGAACTTAGGGCAGGCCATCGTCGCGGCCGGGTGTCCGTCGACGTCACATGCGTAGCAGTGAGTCAACGCCCTTGTGCACGCGCTCTTCATGTGCCCAAGTTCGCCACATTTGAAGCAACGTACTCCCTCGACACGTTCGCCGGTGCACTCATTGGCTACGTGACCCACTCGTTGGCATTTGAAGCACGTGGGAGGAGAAAGCCATTCCTCCACACGGCAGCCGCCTAGTCGCATGTCCAGCTTCCCCAGGGCGACCGCACGCCTGGCGTAGCTCTTGGGGAGCGAGGCCAAGCACTGCCACCGGCCGCCCTTGATTGGGCGTGGGGGCTCCGTTTTGACCCTCGCTGCGGTCGATAGGCCGAGTTTGGAACGGAGTTCCACGGCGATGTCTTCAGCTGTCAGAAAGGGGGATACGTCCCTAAGCAGTATCGTCGCCGGCTGCTCCGCCGCGGCTCGGACGTCGACTTCCGCACCGGACCCTGCTTTGAGGATATCGGCAAACGATATCGCGCCTCCTGCCTGCTGCTCGGAGACCCGAATGATCACATCTCCATCCTTGTTTACGGTCACGGCTCCGATTTTCACTCCAGTTTCGTCCGGTTTGACAAACTGGCTGATGGCCTTAATCGTCTCCTGGCCCGTGGAGCCGGGGGCGACTTTTATGCGGACTGTGCTGGTCGTCGATGCTGGCTTCCTGTCTTCACGAGCTCGTGATGCACTCCTGGCTCGAAGAGTCTTAAGCCCCTTTCTCGCCGCCAGTTCGACCGGGCACCTTCGCATGCGGGCGCAAGCCTCTGCAGCTCTACGCGTGTATGTGCCGTCCAGAGACTCTGAGACGTGAAGCGGGAGGGGGACATCCTCCTTGAGGGCGGACTTGCCCTTCGCTACCACGTTACTAACGGTCTCGAGAAGCTCTGTCCTTGGCGCGTTAGCCCCTATGACCCCGACAATCAGTGTCCTTGGTGCCGACTTCATGGCCTGGGCGTCCTCCTGCCCTTCCATAAAGACCTCGATGTCAACCCTACTGCGAAGGACCGCAACGCTGCCTGAGTTTAGGGTTAGTGCAGTTTTCGCCGAGGGACACTGTGAACTCAATTGGTCCAATAGGGCCCCGTCGGCCTCCGACTCCCTGACAACCAGAAGCGCTCTGGTGTCACACACCTCAGTGATTGGTTTCGAGCCCAGGGAGGTGTTCTGGAACACCGCAGCCGGCCAGTCCTTTTCCACGACTTCCGCCAGTTGCGCGTACGTCTCGGTGGAGTTCATTGCATCCACTATCCTCCCGGCCTCTTCTTTTGCCCTCATCTCGGCAAGCCGCTCCTCATCCAATGCCTTGCTGCATGTGCCACATACAGTCAAGGGCTGGGGGGAGGCCGCGGCTTCCAGTGCGTCGATGCGCCGTCGCAGGGCGTCGATCTGTTCCCCGGCGGACACATTCTGTCTGTTGGCTTCTTCGAGCTGTTTGGTGAGCTCGGCGTTCCGTAGCTTGTGCCTCTCTTCATCCGGTGCATCGCTGTTTACTTCCAGCTGCCGCTCGAGTTCAGCGATCCTGGTTCGGGCAGTCTCCCTGCTTTTCTGCAGGCCCGTGACCTCTTTCTCGCGTCTGTCTCCCTGAGAGGCAAGCCAGTACGCAACTATTTCCAGCCTAAGGATCTGCGTCTTGATTGAACACTGAGTGTTGGGGTAAAGATCCTTCAGAGCCTTTAACGAATCAACCGTCGTGTTGAGCTTGCTCATGGCCTCCATCATGTTTGCCGGTGGGTCCTGGGCGAGCACGCCGACTTCCTCCACAGCCTTGCCCTTCTTTTTGTACTTCTCTTCCCTGAGCTGCTTCCGAAGGTGGGGAGGCAGCTTCGCATCGCTGCGGGCACCGTCGGGGGACTCCTGGGCAAGTCTCTTCCTGCAATCTCCCTTGTGGAGCGGGGCCCCCGCTGCTACCGGTTGCTCGCCTTCCACATCCGACGCTTCCGCTTCGACCCCACTCGAGTCGATCACGGTCGACCGGGGGTCCCTCTTCGCCGCCGTTCCGGGCCTCTCCGTTTCCGTGCCTCTCCCGGGGTTAGGCGGGGGGGTCCGCATCGTGCTCTTCGACCGAGCAAACGCCTCAAAGTCGTCCATGAGAACGGTCCAGGGCTTAGGGCCCGAGTTTCACGTCTCTACGACTGCCTGTTCTAGTTTTTCCAGATGGGGGCTGCCACAGGACTTGGTTTTCCAGATTTTCCGTTCGGAAAATCTTGGAAATTTCCGGAAATTTTTCGGAAATTTTGTCCACGGGCCGCGTTTCGCTCAAAACGCCTAGTTTTCCAGTTCTTTCCAGATTTTCCAGGCACAGTTTCTGGAAAATTTACCGGGGATCCGTAGTTCCCCCACGGTCCTAGGCAACTATGACTTTCCAGGCCACGCCCTGCCAGTTGCGTGGAAATCCCGGAAAAGCAATCAGGAAAAGTCACTTTTCCACTCCGGTGCCCAAGCTATGTACCGTCTGTGGTATTTCAAGAGTCGAGGCAAGCCCGCTAAAGAGCCTTCCCGTCGCCAGCCACCTCGTGCTTTCAAGATGGCGGCGCCCTGTACTGTGGCCGATTCGAACAGCGCCCCAAGGGCAGCCTCGAGGTGAACGTGTTTTTTGGAAATTTCTCGTGTGCTGTTGTGTAAAAGTGCGGTTTTACCCGTACAAAACGTGTCCCAGGGTGGGAGGCACGTTCTGCTTGAGGGGATTCCGGGTTTTATTCCAGTTTCCCGCTCAAATGAGCGTTCACCGTGTGTATGTTGTATAGTGTAATGTTGTATGTCCGTAGGCGAGTGAAGTGGTCCAAAGTTCCAGAATTCGCCAGTAAACTCGGCAAATTTGGTCTTAAAATGACCACTGGTCGATGGCACACTAGTCACTCTATGTGTTGTGTTTGTGTTATGTATTTATTGGTGTTTTTGTTTATCTGTTGTGTCCCTTGTGTAATGTTCCATAGGCAACAAAAAGTCTTCCAGTTCCGGAAAACCGCCGATGTTTTTGGCGTTTGTGGTCTTGATAAGACCGGACGGAAGAGGTTGGCTAGGTGTGCTATGTGGTGCTCGTGTATTGTGAGTGCAAGTGTGTTTGTTTCCCTGTTTGTGGTTCCCGTTAACTCACCCTTGTGTGTTTCCGAGGTTGTCTTAGTTACGCCAGTTCTCTTCGGAAGTTCACCAAAGTCACTCAAAACGTTCACCGCTACTAGTTCAACCACTGTGCCAAAAACGGTATCAATCTATCACCTCGAAATCGGTTTTTGACAACCTTTTTCACGGAGCGACACACTGCACGTCTGACCACTGTGCGATCCGCAGACCGACTTTTGAACCTAAAACCTTTTTTTTTTTTTTTTTTTTATACTGAGGTTAAGGGCAAACCTTGCATAGGCACCACTCTTCACGATTGAAGTATTCGAGTGGTAGTGTCAGATTCTTACTGACTAAACCCCCAACCGCTTTGACTTGGGACGCCATCCCGTACTAAATTTGAATATTACTTTGGATGGCATCTTGCAGGGACCGGCAGTCAGCGATGAACGCCGACCGTGTCCTATCCCGCAGTTGGTCCTCAGTTCGGAGCAGTCGCCACTAGCCTAGCGATCCGCTCCCGTTCTAAGCGATCCTTGCGTGTTAGTACCGCCTCCGCAAGCCTTGATCCTTTTGACCATTTCTCTTCGGACGTACATATGTACCTGACCAATCCTCGCATGCCCTCGGCAGCTAGCGCTTGGGCCAGTTCTTCGTCCATGTGTTCCGTTCTGGCATCCTGTAGTGCCGTGCACGCCAAGAGGGTATGCATGGCTGAGTCAGGGTCGTGGGTCGGACATAGCGTGCATACCTCAGCAATGTCCTTAAACCGGGCCAGGTATTCCTTAAAGTCTCCATGGCCTGTAAGGAACTGCGTGAGGTAGTACGTCACCTCGCCCCCCGGTCGGTCTAGCCATTCGCGTAAGTCCGGTATGGTCTGTCGAACGCGTGCTCCGGGTTGCGTACCTTGGATTCCATCCCAGCGCACCTGCCACGCGTCGAGCCGCTCCTCTCTTAGTTGTTCCTTTGGCAGCGTTGGGTCTTGCCAGAGTCTTTTGCGTTCGTCCACTTTGAGCACCCAAGGGGCCATGCTTGCGATGACACACGCAGCTTCTCCGTTTACGTCCCGATAGGCCTGCGCTACCCGTAGGGCTAGGAGGCGTTGGGATCTCATCATGATATTCAGGTTATGTCTAGTCTGGAGCGTAGGTTCTGCCCAGACCGGTGCACCAAAGAGCATGATGGATTCGCCAACGCTCGCTAAAAGGCGACGCCTAACCTCCTTGGGCCCCTTAATGTTCGGCATTATCCTGGCGAGGTGCCCGGCCACCTTGATTGTTTTGTCCGCCGCAATCTTTATGTGAGCCGATCCTCGTAATCCTCGGTCCAGAAACATTCCAAGGTACCTGACTACCTTTGTCAGACGGATTGGAGTGTCATCGAGTCGGATGTCAAGCTCTCGGCAGGTCTTCTTGCCAATTAGCAGCGAGGCCTCCGTTTTCGCAGGGGCGAGCTCGAGTCCGTTTTTCCTCATCCACAGCGAGATTTCCGCCAGCGCCAGGTTGGCGTTGGTTTCCAGTTCACTGGGACTTGGCGCCCTGATCGTAACCGCGACATCGTCTGCGTAGGCGACCAGGTCTACCCCAGAAGGTAGGTCCCTGAGCCGCAGGACTCCGTCGTACGCCAGGTTCCATAGCAGTGGCCCGAGTATCGACCCCTGCGGGACCCCCGCCATCATACTAAACTCAACCCCAGCGCTAGTGAGGTCCCTTTCCCGCAGGTAATCGTTGATCAACCGTATAAGGTACTGTGGGACTCGCCGGTTCTTCAGCGTGCGCAAAATCACCTTCCACGGCAGGGAATTAAAAGCGTTTCGCACATCAAGAAGTATTACCAGGTATAGCTCCCGGGTTCTTAGCGTTGCTTTGTGGAGGGTTTCCGCCTTGGACAGGACCCTGTGGATGGCAGTCAGAACCGATCTGTTTTTCCGGAATCCATACTGCGCATTCGATAGAAGTCCAAATTCTTCAGCGAGCCGTCGCAACCTTGCCTCGACTACCGCTTCGAAGGCTTTGGCCAGCGTGCCTAATAAGCAGATGGGCCGGTATGACCCATTGCCTTTCGGGAGTAGCACCACCTCCGCCCGTTTCCACTGCGTCGGAAAGACTCCGTTCCTAATCAATGTTGTAAAGACCTCAGCGACCATATAAGAAAACTCCTTAAGTAGCACTTTCGTGGCCGCCGGTGGTACGCCATCTGCGCCTGGTGCCTTACCAGGTTTTATTCGGTTGGCGGCTTCAATGATTTCAGCGCACGTGACAGGCGGTATCTCCTGGTCGGGCGGTGGGGAAGCTTCGAAAGGGGTACGGTCGAATTCGGGCTGCCTCGGGAAGAGCTGCCCAAGGACAGTCCTCCTGTCGTCGGCATTTAACGTTGTCTCGCACCCTCCTTTGATTTTCCCCCTCACGAGCTTGTACGGCTTCCCCCATGGATCGCGCTCAACGGTCTCGAGAAAGTCCTTCCATGCACGTTTCTTACTTTTGGCAATTTCCTGTCGCAGTAGGGCACGACGCTTCCGGAGTTCCCCTACAGCTCTCTGCATTTGACCATCGGCATCTCCTACGCTGGCCCGCAGGATCTTGACAAGGCGCCGGGCCTGTAGGCATGCCTTCCTGCACTCTGCAATAATGTCGGTCCACCAGTGTTTTGGGGAAACCTGGCAGCGCCGATTGGGATGAACCCTGGCAGCTATGCAGGCAGCCTCCAGCATTCGTTGAAGACCCGCGGCATCAGTTGGCGTGCCAGAACGAGCTATCTCGGCCTGAATGGCCTCTATAGTCGCTTCGCGCCCTTGAAATTTGAGCAGTCTACGTGGAGGCTTAGAAGGCAGTGATGTGGTTGTGTCGGCCACGCAAAACTCGATTGTTTGGTGGTCTGACAACGTCACCTCCTCCGTCAGCACTCTCCAGCCGGTGATTCTCGTGGTCGCAGACGTCTGTGCCATCGTGAGGTCAATGAAGGACGAGCCTCTCGCTCCAACAAACGTGGGCTCTGTTCCGGTGTTCAGTGAGACCAGGTCCAGCTCGGCCATCCACTCAAGGAGCGTGTGGCCTCGTCGATCAGTCGTGACTGAGCCCCACTCTGTGCTAGCAGCGTTGAAGTCTCCGCACACATATACTGGTATATCTTCGACCCCCCCAACCGAGCTTTGCAGCTCTGCCAGGAGAGATTCCAGCTCCTCGATAGGGGCGTTTGGGCTCGCGTAGCAGGAGTAGATCCTGCCCGCCCTGCCAAACTCAACCCACGAGTGCCCCCTTCCACTTCCCCGTTTCGTCACCACCCCCGAGCAGTCTACTATGGCCGTGTCAGCGTCCGTATCTTTAGTCCATGATTCCTTGGAGAATGCGAGGTTTCTGTTGGGCTCGCTCAGGATGAGCAAGTCCGCCTTCCGCCTTGCGGCGATCTCTTCGAGCATGGCGTACGGTGCCCGACTGCGGTTACAGTTAAGCTGGAGAACTTTAATCATTCTTTGGCTGGGGGGAGCAGTCTAGCTCAGCCCGCGCAGCCTTCGATGAGGTCTTCTGTTGCATTGGCGATCCGTCGTTGCTGCGGCGTCTTCTCTTGCGCATCCGCGACCTGTCACTTGCCTTGAGAACCGTCGAAAAACCCTCCGATGGAGAGGCCCCATCACGGTTGCCGGCTTCGTCGATGCTTTCCGTTGTCGACATGTCTGAGTCCGTTGAACCTAAAACCTAACCTAACCTAACCTAAAACCTAACCTAAAACCTAACCTAACCTAAAACCTAACCTAACCTTACCTAACCTAAAACCTAACCTAACCTAAAACCTTTTTTTTTTTTACGGGAATGCCTGATGCACATGCGCACTGAGCGGTCCATCTGTAACAGCGCTAGTGTGGGACTCACAAACCCACTTTTTTTTTTTTTTTTTTTTTACGAGGTTAAGGGCAAAATGCATTATGCGGACCAGACTTCACGACTGAGGTATTCGTCTGGTACTGTGGGACTCTCACCCACTAAAACCCTGGACCTCTGGGTCTTGGGACACGGTTTGGAACTACTTTCGTATTACTTCAAACCGGGTCTTGCAGGGACAGACTCTATTGAGTCAATTAGATGTCCCGGTCCATCCTCGCTGATGCCAGCTCGTTCCCGCCGGAGTGTGTTTGTCTGTTCTTTCCCAGCTCCCTTTTTTGAGTAAGGACTTCCTTGGCCACTGCTGCCCCAATTTCCCATGCTCCCGTGCTACGAACGATGAATTCCACGAAGTGCTTCATGCTGTCCCTCGGCATGACGGGCACCGGCCTCCCTGCGCGGGGGTCGCCATGACGAATCCATTTTGCAGCGACCTTCGTTCTGCCCTCTACTCGGGCGTCCTCGAACCGCGGGCACACGAGGAGGGTGTGTGCCGCGTCATCCTCTGCACCGAGGTTACAAAACAGGCACGAGCCAGATGTCGCTTTGCCAATACGTAACAGGTACTTCTGGAAGTCTCCGTGACCCGTGATTACTTGGGTGACAAAGTAATCGACGTCCCCTCCTGGACGTTCCAGCCACGCCTTGATGTCCGGAATCAGGTCCCGCACGAAAGCTCCTGGGGCTCCCGATGGGATGTGCGCCCATTCAAGCTGCCAGGCAGCGAGAGTTTCTTCTCTTGCGACCTCCTTCGTCTTTCCATCGTCCCACCTGGTCTTCCGCTCCGTCACTTTCAGGTCCCACGGGGGCGTACCGGCCAGCACGAGGGCCGCCTGCGTACTGACAGTGCGGTACGCCTGCGCGATCCTGAGGGCGCAAGGGCGCTGAGCACTGCGTAGCATCTCTCTAGCTACGTTCGTCGACAGTGTCTTCTTCAGCCATACCGGGGACCCAAAAAGGGCGGACCTAACCTAACCTAGCAACTTTCGCCAGCCCGGTCTGGTTCACCAAATCAGTAACCACTAAAAAAGGTATACAAAGGCTGAAGCACAGAGAGCAATGGCGACCAGAGCAGTTAGAGCCTATCGCACCGTCTCGACGGAAGCGGCCATGCTTCTCGGAGATTCAATTCCTTGGAGAATTAAAATTAGCGAGCGAAGAAAAATGTGGAGGGAACCCACGAGACATCCCAGAGAGGTGTGGGAAGACATTATTAAAGAGTGGCAAGGACAATGGGCAGAGGGCGCAGGGGCGGGAGACCGAGTTCGTGACCTAATCGCGGAAATCCGGCCCTGGGTCGATAGACCTGGCGGAGAGGTCAGCTTTGAACTCACTCAAGTAATCACAGGACATGGCTGTTTCGGCTCATATCTCCATAGATTTAAGAAAAGAGATACAGACATTTGTGAGTACTGCACAAGAGGAGAGTAGACACCCCGGAACACACGGTCTTCATATGCCCGTCTTGGACAGAACAGAGTAGGACATGCCATCTTCACAAGACATAGACATTCTGAAGACACTCAGTATACATAGACATAGACATACACTCCTTATAATCTCATACAGTATACTCACATTTCACAGATACACACATATACAGCCTCTATAATCATGTCATAGACGGTTACATAGACATATTATTAAAAAAGTTCATATTGGATACCTTACCTATTGTCTCAGGGCCGACTCAAGGACCCAGGGGTGTGAAGTAATATTCGAAAGGCTTTCCCAACCCTTGCCTACCTTATTAAAGGGGGAGTTTGAGGTTTAGTGAGGTAGTGGGTAACAGACCATCGTTACCCGAGTCCCACACTGTCCTGGGTAGATTCGCTACGGGCGTCTTTGCTGGCTCAGTGACTACAGTGCGTAAATGCATTCCTACTCCTCCAAAAAAAAAACCTAACCTAAATACTTATTCTTTTTAACACGTCAAGTCTTATCAACAGATTTATGATAATTGTACCACACAAATGTTATTATATTAAAATGTAATAAAAATCATATGATCATTATTAAGCATTATAACGCTTTGATGGGAAGGTGAGTGCACTAATGACAGGCTATGTATTTTCTGCGTCGAAATATTCGCCAGTTAGCGAATACTAAATAATAAAACAATAAAGAAATATCCGTAAGGCGTGTCGCTGTGCGGTTTTTCGGAGTTGGGTAAAGATGCTGCAGTATTTTGGAAGACGAAATTTCTCATATCGGGTGGATGCTCCTCCATATGTTCTCCACCGTCGAGCTGATGGAGAGCTGATTAGCCTCTTTCACGATACCACCTCACGCATGTGACAAAACCTTTCTCATTATCTTCGGTGGGGCCAATTTAGGTCTATGTATTATCGGAAACGTGGTTAAAATAGTTGTACATAAGCTTATATGAACTATTTTATATATAATATATATGTGGATAATTTTATAGTGTTCTAAATATGCGATCAACAGATAATACATCCATGCACGATGTTCGAACGTCGCAAGCACCAAACGTTTGCACGCTCTAACAAATCACCCGCACCAGACAGAATGCTGTCTCCGACGTGCAATTTTTTAATCCTGTACAAGTCGACAAAGTGACAACGTGTATGAAGATAATTAAACCGAATCGCCTGCTCTCCAAAAAGATAAGAGAGAGATTAGAAGTCTCTTGAACGTGTGGATGACGCGGCTCCTCAGTGTAAAAAGGTTCGAGTGTCTTTCTTATGTAGCGTCTAAGTAGCCATAGTAACGAATTCAACTCCTGATTGACCTGGTGCATCTACAAACGTGGCCACCATGCAGATCCGCCTAAGCTGTGGAAGGCAAAGTCATAACTGATGCGCCGACATATATGACAATATATATATATATATATATATACACACGTAACTCGTGTTCCGTTTTACTAATAATGAAGATAATAATAACGAATAACGAAGAACCCCGAACGGTACAAGTTCTAACTGTGTAGGGTTTACGTGTGTCCCGCACCACACATTACGACGGAGGTAAATGATTCTTTCAAGAAACGGTGCCACTGATTGATTTATATCTGTACCATTACCAAGCACCGAATTGATGCGATGACGCTCAAGTCAAAGTAAGTGATAGGAGATTATTAGAGTAAATAAATAGAAAGGCGTCAACGAGTATCTAAGAATTTTATGAACATAAGTTCAACAACAGCATTTCCAATATTGAGGGTCACAGCTAGGTACAAAGAATATACCTTTTCAGTTATTGAAAAGGTCGTGGCTCTCTGATGCGATTTCTACGGTTATGTACGCAAAGAAATGCTTTGTTTAGTAGACAAATCAGCGCATTCGAAATATGCGCGGCGTGGTTTTCTAATCGTTCGTTTTTGAAAGAAAACGGCCAGGCTGTTTGTGAAGTGATGCTACTAGGTACTGCATAGATATTGGCCCGTATAGATACAATATAAGTGGTGATTGTTTATTAAAGGAACTACAGTTTTTAACAACGCTTAAGTTCTCGATATGTCACCACTTCGCGAGACTCGAACCAAGCCACTGTGCTGACGTAATATGTTTATTTAGTTTTAATGACAATTTTGTTATAAGCATGATTATCTACTATAGTTTTCTTTTACATTAGGAAACGACATGAAGCTTTGTATAAGGCTAGTGAAGCTGAGAAAAAGATTAAACGCATTGACTAGGTGTAGCATAGACAAGCTAAGCTGAGAGTAAGTTATATGAACTCGAGGTTTAAGCTTACAAACACAAAGTAAGATCCTATGTCCTGTGGAATACTGCAACGGAGCTTTTCTGGCCTTTCACGGCTTTGCGCAATTTAAGCTTAGTCCAATACAATAAATTTTATAGGAATGAAAGTAGAAAACAGTTTTAAAACAATGTACAGTAAATAACAATAATAATAATAATAATATCGTGGATTAATGCAAACTGTAACTGTGAATATCTGTGTGCGAGTTCTTGCAACCCTATGCCATGCAGTACGCGGCAGATTTAAGCGCAGAACTCGTCACTAGCTTAACGGAAGACTCGAGCGCCAGATTCCCATTTTTCAAAAAGGGGCAAATAAATCTGAATTTGTAAGAGATTTGATGTATCCTCATAATTAAGCAATTACCCTCATATCTTCGATCCGAATACCGATGGTTGAATACCTGAGTAACCCAGGGACTTCTTTGGCGGTTGGTTATACATATATATATATATATATATATATATATATACATCCAGACTAAGCTAACTTTACTGGTTCCCACTGGAATATTACAGTGAGTGCATTATCTTTCTGCAGATTGGTTGAGTTTTGTAGAGTAACCCACAGGCTTTACCTTTGCTTGACATTGTGCTGTTCGAAACAGTTCATACAGCTTTGTATGCACTCAACAAAATTTGGGAAATATTGAACTGAAGTTCTTGCATTGTTGAACTCGATAGCATTAGAGTAGTGAAATGGAACGATATCAGGCTCTATGAAGTAGTCACCCCAGCCTGGAAGTTACTCAGGCACTTTGAAGTTATTTCAAGGATTATAGTCCTGTTTTTCTCAACCTGCTGCTGTGCTCTGCACATCAACCGTTTTGCTACTATTATTATTATTAGAATTATTTTCGTATTGACCAAAGCTATATCTGTGGCGCATGGTGGGACTTGAATCTGCCAGAAATATAGCCGTTCTAGCCACCGCGTCATCATCAGTCGATTGGGAAGAGCCTTGTCGAAATCGTTAAGCGCCTTGTAAAAATGCCGAGATATAACAATGAAAATTTGAACATGGCATTACTCAAGTGGATGGTCTCACCTACAAAGAAATTTTATTGTCTAATACCAGCCAGATTAGTACCTGCCAACGAAAATAAACTACGGACGGCGGATTACAAAGGCGTCACCGATCTTACCAGAAGGCGGCCAACAAGCGGCATGTAAACCGCCAGATCATGGCACTAAAGAGCTCACCACTATACCAGTAGGCCAACGGATTACAATGCAACAAGTGAACCTCTCACCTCTCAATGGACAATAAGCCTTTGTATAGAACATATCAGATCGAAAACGTACAAAACTCGCACAGCAAAAGCAGGATAAATAATCTGAAACAGACGACATCTCATAGAGTCCCAATTTCAGACAGTACAAACTATAATGGCAACATAATGCAAAATCTTAAAGCCGAGAAAATTAACAAAGAATAGCAGAGAACAGGTTACCACCAGTGGAAAGTGGCATATTCGATGCTCAATCAACCATCACAGGTCAAACCTGCCGTTATGATGACAGATCCAGAGACACACACCGACCCACGACTGATACGGCGAAAGACCGCAGGTGGCAAAAGGAAATGTAAATTATATAGATGGTGACCAATATTAATTAGAGAAAATAATTGCTAATCTAACACATATAGATATTGTAGCTTGTAAACGCAGGCACATGACCAATTAGTAGTATTGGTGCTAATAATAGTTGGTATCTTATAAAGAAAAATAGAAAAGTTACCTATTGCAGTTGCAATTGGTTACGAACACACATACCAAGTGAAATACAAAGTAGTAGTTCTCTTATGTCTCTTTTAAGTTCTCGTTAATTGTAATATTTGGAGATGTTGTGAGATACGACTCTTTCAAAGCACCCGCCAAGGGAGCCGGAGCGTTTCGAAAATAAGTTTCATGAGGGCACCACCGCCGGCTCGCCGCGACCTATACAGGTATGCAATCACTCTCCTGCGAAGCTGGTGCAAGAGTGTCTACCTGGCCGACCGAACGAAGCACATAATACTCAGGGAGTAGCAGTCCTGTTCGAAGTGCAATAGCAACCTCATAAGTGTACTTCAGTCCTGTCCCGTGACTGAAGCCCAGTGACTGAAGTCGAGGCTTCTGCCCCGATCAGGTGGTACCTGAACACGTTCAGGGAGCGATAACGCTAGCGCCATGCTGGACTGCATTATTCAGCGCTTACCTACATACAGGAAGTGTAGCTGGCAATTGGTAGAAGGCTCTATTTGTTGTCACACCGAAACGAAAAGCTGCTGCTGCAAAGTATTGTCTGTAATTGTCTCAAGATGTCTCTCGGACTTTTGGGAAGCTTAAGGTGTTATCCCGGAGGAGTACCGTTGTCTCCGGCGAGGCAAACCAACAGCGAAGGCCTGCCAAATTCTGCTCTCCAAGTTAAAATAGTCATTAGCGGCCGCGGTAAGAATCGGCTCACCTGTGCTGTCTTCGTCGATTTTAAAGCGTGAGATCGAGCTCCGAGGGACAGGATTATTTTTAAACTTCCCGGAGTAGAAATCAGTTCATCCGGCTCGTCGCGTCGATCCTGCAGGAGGACCTCATCACAATACAGGACGTGACGGAACGGGACCCTTTTCTACAAGTGACAGGAGTAGCCCCAAGGTGACCGTAAGTAATTGGGTTTCAGTTTCGCCATCATCTGTTGGAACGCTGCTGGTACCTTTACGATTCCGGTTAACATGCCGTTGGGGTGGAAAAGGCCATCTGAGGTCACAAGGGCTGGCTTCTCTGCTGAACCTACTGCCTTTAGTACCAGAAAATACCCACAAGGTCGAAGGTTGAATACATTCGCTTGCCACAAACTTCCTCAAGAACATCGTCGAGTAACGGCAACTGGAAATCGCTTTGATGGGCTTATGATACCGGCGTACAGCATCTGTCGCGTGCAACAAATCCAAGCTTCTTCTGTGAGTTAACCCGACCCTGACTATTGTAAATTACGTTGTTTAAATTATGTTAATAGTATAATAGTACGTGGTATGATTCGTTGTAAAATGTTTGTTGGAGACGATACTAGTAAGCAGCGAATCTTCCAATTGTAAATAATGACAATCGAACACGGTCGGCCCAGTGCTGGTAGTCAAAGCTCAGAACCGGCGAACACAATGTGTTGTCTCGATTTGAATAAATCAGCAGAGGATGGATCGCCAACAGGGGTGTCATTCGTTGCCCATAGCCCAAACCTGTCACTGTCGCGTACCGTTAGGTAGTCGCTGTAGGCTGACTCCCGCATGTAAGACGCCAGTCACGCATGCCCTCCATCGACCCTATACGATCACAAACCCGTTTGTGTTAACGAGACTAGCCCAAGCCACCCGCATAAGGCTTCACCGCAGCGCTCGGTGGACTCGAGCGAAGCGTCTCAAACACCAAATCCAAAACATTCAGTTCATTTAAGAACACCCCGCGATTGTGGTTCACTAACGCACATCGTGTCTCGACACTGTTCGTGTGAGACTGGATGTTCCATCTGAATTTATGAACTACATTTTGCTAAAAAGTGCACGCCGAAAATGTTTACCACAGATGCGAACGCAATCGCGTATTTGATATACAACATCAAATATTGTATTATATTCGGTTGATGCACAAGAACGTGGCGCCATCTTTGAAAGTGTCCAGTTTCACTAGCACGAACGATGAGTCTTAAATTTGGCTTTTTTTCAAATCAACTGTTTATATCTTGGCTGGGTGCATTGGTAGCAATCGAACGTGGACACCAAAAATGTGCATCGTCTTCTTCGCGATTTTCATGCTAGCAGAAGATGCAGCTGGAACTGCGAGGATTGTGCGTGGAGTGGAAATCCGCAGCACCGAAGGCAATTGTCGAAATGGGTTTTAGCCCTTTAGAGCTAGAGACATCGATTTGAATGCCAAGGGCGTTCCGGGCGGTCACAAAAGACAGACGACGAATTGCTGGATTCCTGTGAATGAAAACTCAGCCCAATCAACTCGAGAGCTTGTTGTTCAGCTGGGAGTAGCCCATCACACTGAGAATCCCTCAACGTAAATTATTACACAAGGCAGCTAAACCAATTAAGATGAGAAAACGACCATGGCTTAGCAAAGGATTACGTACAGTGATATTTCAACATGACAACGCTAGAATCCATATTGCTTTTAGTCCATATTGCTTTATTATAACCTATCTTAGCTGGGCAATCCCGCCGTACCCAACATAGTCAAAACGTTGCTCCGTCAAATTACCACCTATTCAGATCCATGAAGCCTCCACGCGAAACGCTTCAGCACAGATCCGAAATTAGATGGGTGAGTGTTCACCCATACCGCGATATTTTTTTTGCCGAGGGATCCACATGCTGACTGATAACCGGGCAAGCATCATAGAAGGCAAGGGCCGTTATAAGATACGTTTTATCTCCGAGCAAAACCAAGCCAGTAAAACACGACACGTACTTATGCACCAACCTAATACCATACTGGATTAATGATATAGGATAGATACCTTATAATGATGTGTGCACGCATCCATCAGAGAGGTATAAAGAAAAACACCGTGAACTTTCATGTTGACTCTTTAATTTACATTTAGTTGTGTTTCCATTTCCTCGATGGTTCTGTTTTTTCTATTGCTTAATCGACAGTCAGGTGAACATCAACACATTAATGCATTGTTTTCGCGTCGTCCTTTGTACAGAATGAGATGTGTGACTTCTTTGATCGACTTTCAACATGTATTCTTTCGCTTTCGTTCTAACCGACTTTCATCCCCAGTTAAGAAGTAGCCAAGAAAATTCCACGTTCTCAAACATGAGCAGTCGATTTAAAGGGACTTTCCCCCACTGAAGATGATGGTAGGTGGAGGCTCTTTCCCACTGGGCATCACTTTCTCTTTAACTCTCTCTGTGTCTCGAGAAGTTCCTATTTGTTGTTCTTTTTTTGTTGTTTCTTTAGTATATGCAACACCAACTCAATTTCGTCCATGCTTCATTTACGTTAATAATTCGGGTTCTTCGGGCGCACAAGTCAAGCTTGATGAAGTCAAGCTGATGGTGCGAGAAATCATTTGATAAACCTCTCAGGTTATCACCTTTGCAAAATTCGTGGCGGACACTCTCCTGGCAACAGATACAGATTTATCATGTGTTCCTATGAGTACGTCGGTGTGAGCATTTGTGTGTATATTTGTGTTAGTGTATCTGCGTATTCTGTGAGCCTGTTTATCCTGACCTGAATCAACCAGATGTGAGAAGGTGACTGTCAGGGGTTTCGGCGTCCGTCAACTTGGTGTTTGTGCCTTGCTTCGTTATGTCACGCAGTACATTATATATTCTTGCTCTGTGTATTCTTGTTGTTCCTTGTTTGTTGTTCACAGATGACTAATGAATACATCGTCTCTATGTTAAACGTTTACCCAGTTCCCCGAAGAGTTGTTCAGTCATTTTATTGTTGTTATTATGCTAATTAGTATTATTATCATTATCATATAATCATCATTATAATTATTAATGTTATCATTTATATATTTTTATCAATGTTCTTATATACACACTACACAGCCAGTGCGACGCTGAACGAAGCGTACATCCGGACCCGCTCGTCAGATCGCGGCCGAGAGCGGCTCCAATCTTGTCCGTTCTTTGAAACCATCTTGTTTTTCAACTGTTTATTTTGCCGTTATTTTCTGTGTTCAGCAAAAATTACCTATTTTTACATGACAGGGCCAAAATATACACAAAGATATACAATGATACACGATGATTGTGGGCCGAGGCAATCGGTGAGGTCCCTCCTCTTCTAGCTGCACTGCTCGTACTCTCGTTTTATGATATAGATTGTTAGTTAGATTGATTGATCGATAGTTAGGTAGAGAAAGAGCGAGAAAGATACAGTAAGAGGAGAAAGGTGAATGAACACCGATTAATTATGATACCTGCCACAGCGGGTGAGACGGTGACTCGTCGTCGTAACAGCCGGCTGACGGTGTAGAACCCACGGCTGTCCACGTTTGCGCAATTTTTGCATCATGGAAATCTTTTTCACATCATCATCATCCCTGGGTACATGGGATGTGAGAACGGGTAGAAATCAGATGCTGATCCAATGTCTGAGGCTGATCCGATGTCAGATAGTCCGCGTTGACCTTTTATGTCCGCCGAGGGGCACGACTGTACTACGCCGGCATGGGGCCCGGAAAGGTTCTGTACTACGACCAATGGAAATTGTTTACAGTGTTCCGCCTCGCAAGCGACACCCGCAGACCACTTTTCCCCTCGTGTTGCTATGTTTTGCATTCACCTACACAACGATTCGATTCGTTTGGATCTGATGTAATTTATAGTTCTGTTCCTTTTCGATCTTCCTCATCCGTAGTCCTCCTCTTTCTCGTATAGATGGGTGTGCTTTCGCTGCTACCCTCGCGAGGTTTCGTTATTACTTGGTGTTTGTATCATTTTTTCATTGGTCATGGTGGCTTGTTGTCCCGGAACATGGGACAACAGGATAAATGGACGACCCGGAAGAGGGGAATATGGGAAAAGCGTCAACGGGGCATGACGATGATGCCAAACAAACGACAATGACAAACAACACTGACTGATAAATAACACATATCGCAGCGACACTTCTTATCTTTGTCGGATGCGACGGATGAGAGAGAGAGAGAGAGAAGAAGTTACACAGCAAGCTAGCTACATCTAGACTCATCTGACGAACTGACACATGACGTGGCCTGCCTAGACAATTGTCGGCGAAGCCACCAACAATTCAACTTGTTGGACTCGATCGATAGCTCTCCCTCGCTTGAGAAGGACAACTTCAATCAGCTGAGATCTCCGGAATCCCAAATAATCCCTAAACATCTCGCTATTTCTTTTTCGACGACGATATCTCACGTCTAGCATGACCTCGAATGCTGCTGACCAACTTACACAATGAGACATTTACCGCTGATCTATAATACCTTACATTGATTTCGCTTACCAAGCGAAGAGATTATATATATATATATATATATATATATATATATATATATATGCACCTATTCTCTTATTTCTGTTCTCGACATTTCGTGTGCTATCTTTTGCTCGACTTACAAGTTTTTTTGCGGTCCGGTTCGTCTTCATCAGTTCGACGTAATGTTGACAAGCACACACAATATAAACCGAACCCATCCACCATTATACTATCTTGACAATACAATACTGGACTAGACACTCAGGAGAGGGGTAACAGACGAAAATAGTGACAAATACGGCGGGCTGGACCAAAACCATGTCCATAACCACAAACTCGATTTCACCACCAAAAGAGGACAATGCTGTATAAGCCACGCCCTTCCATATTTTCGCCTAGGCTGTTAACTGATGGTGGGACGTAGTGTTGTGCAGATCCCACATCTTTCTATATCAATATTGGGACCAATTTAGCCATTTAGTATACTGGCCTTCTGTGTTCACATTGATACGCGTTTGCAAGAGTTAAATTCTCAATTGTGTCAATTCTCTATCGTAGTATACAACTCGACTTCGCTTTTCTGCGGTGGGTTGGCTAGTGTACCTGATTTCTGTATTCTGTTCTTTGCGGATCGCAGGCAAATTTCGCGCGGGGCAGTAGTTTTAGAGTCAGCTTGCTTAAAAAGACACTATCTCTTTCTTCTCTCTCTCTCGTCCCATGGGTGAAACTCCGCCTTCAGGTCACCCTCATGAGTGATTCCGTGTGCCCTGTTGTCCACAGTGTTCCATTATTCCAATTCGAGGAAATTACAACGGGAGCAGCTACTTCAGAGAAATACTACGGTATTTCGTGAGGGCATGTGGTAGAAGGTGATATTTTTTGTGGTCGTTCTTTCTTTTCATACAGTTTTCTCGTTTTGGTCTTAACCCCATTTTCTCAAAATTTCCTAATTAACCACTGAGTGTGTTTCTCTATTCTCTAGTCTCATCGCTCGCCTTGCCCCTTGATAAGCAGCATCATGATATCGCACTTGCGCTTAGAGACACGCACAGGTTGAGACAATCATTGCGGGCAGAACGCCATATAGGATGTTCCTTTGGTCGTCAAAGTACAGCATCGATATCGAGTTCAGCTTACGAGGCCCGCAGCACGGCGTGATAGGGTTCTTGCGGACCTGCTGTTGCTGCTGAGCGGACATTGTCGCCGCGGAGTTCTCTGCCTGCTGGGTGATCACGTGCTGGTGCGACGTAAATACAAATGGGCACTCGCCGCTACAATAATTAGCTTCATATTTTTGCGGTTCAATAATCCAATCCCAACCGAAATCGTGGAAGTTGACAGTGAACGGGTAACGGCAGCAGCGTACCTGTCGGTTTGTTTCATCGCAGATGGCCGAGGTGGAACGGCGCGATCGGCCCTTACTCGTGTTTGACACCGTGAGCTTGAGGTAGGGCCTCTGCAAAGGAACACGATGTTCGTCGCCAAAGGTTAGGATGACAACAAAAGGACCAACAAACCAATGGAACGGCCAGCCAGGGTGAATCACAGTAAAAGCGCGGATTACGAAAGTGTGCATGTAAGTGAGGGTTTTATCTTCGCTTCACTGGTCGCGATCGTCATCGAAGAAACTTTGTGATCACAAAATAATAATAATAGTCGACTGATAATAATGATTAACATTATATATATATATATATATATATATATATATATATATATATATATATGCAGTTTTGAACAATAGTTGAGTTCTCGTTGAAAAATATTGAAGGAGAATATTACATCACGGTGCGAGTACATACAGTTATCGACAGCTTTAACGAAAAGTACGACACAGAATTCGAATATAAGATATACCAATAATTTGTAGTATAAGCAACAATATACATGGGATGCACCAAACACAAGCAAGCCTACTTCAGTAATATCTTTCTCACTTCCAGTAAGAGATTTATACAATTTTGTCATATATGCAGACTGTGCAAATATGGAAAAAAAACGATATATTCTGCCACATAGTATATTGTAAAATGTCACAGGCTGTAAATATTGAGCCCCAAAATTATACACAAACGGATCCTAAGGAAAATCGTTTTAAAAACTTATTTGCCTCTCTTGTAAATATTTTAATGGGGGAGAGTACACGAATCTATCGAGAAACAGAGCCGCAGACGGCCGGGAGGCGATAAGCGAGAGCATGTCGGCTACCACCAGTGGCAGGTGGCATCACAAACTCGGTTGGTCTACGGATAGTCCTTCTCACCCACATTCAGTTTTCAGGTCATATATATATCGATTATTCAATAATAGATATCAATGATGACAAGGAATCATGATCCAAAATGTGCGTAGGATATTCCCAAATAAGCACTATGAGAATCACCTACGTACATTTCGAACCATGATCGCCTAAGCACAAACACGAGGATTCACGTACATTTATGCCGTGCGTAGGCAAACGGAAGTTGACATCCCGCCCACGGTTGTCATATATCCTCAATTTCAGGCCGAGATTCTCCTCACCCAGCGTTTTGAACCAGCTATCTAGATCCTTCTTAACGTCGATGTGAATCCAGCGACCTTGATGTTCGCTACATTGATGCGCTCGAATGCGTTTCACACCGCCCTGTAACGGATATTTCTCATGGTCAAAATATGGATATTATTTCGATCAACAATAAAAATGGCGGAAATATATAATAGCTAAATAATATACGTGTCAATACGTAACCGATACGGAATCAGTAAGGAAATCTTTTATTATGCAAAGACTCGGGCGCGATTAGCATCTTAAACAACTGAGTCGCTTTATCGCTACTCAAACTGACAATGCGAAAATATAAATCTCACAGCTTGCGAAACTCGTGCCAGCGTTCTTAATTATTTCGTAATAGACGAGGATTAGGTGTCAAGAAAAAGCTCCGATTCGTCAAAACTTAATCCACCGCTTCGAACGGCCTTTCGACATAGGTACGTCCAGCTTCAGCTATACAACAGTTGGAGTGCTCACGATCAAGTCTTGTCATCCGTACAGCATAAGCAAGGTTTAACCCTAAGCGTTCAAAGCAAGCGACTGTCCTTGCTGAACTCATATCACAAACTCGCTTTTCTTATTGGCGGTTCTAGTAGGCAACCACTGCAAAACTATGATCCAGGGCTTTCGGCCGCTAGCCACCGACATTAGTATTTCACGAAGAGCGAATCCACAGATCCTCATGATACTATTTGCTAATCTAAAGTAGAGCCAAGTCCTGAAAAATATTCAAATACCTGGGACGTACAATATTGATAAATGTTTACTCCTAAGATGGGTGCGTATGTGTGTGCAAGAAGTTGAGTTTCGGTAACTTGGCATTCATCATTGTATGACAAAGCAAACAAACAAATAAGCAACGCACAAAGAACATGAACAGAAGTGCCCGACAGCTCGATTGTATAGTGCAATCGTGTAGATTGTACGTCAAACTGCATGCCATGTATACGGCAAGAAGTGAACATCGATTTGATAACTCTGTATGCTCACTTCCAGAATATACTTAAAAAAACTCTCTCTCTCTCTCTCTTTCTTCATGCCGATTTTGACTGTGATGATAACGGTAATGGGCGGAACAATTTGAATAAATTATGGTAATTAGAATAGTAGTTGTAATATATCGGCGGTACTTGCATAGTAAGGCCGTGAACGGCGAAGCGAAGCAAAAGTCGAACTGTTGCTCAATGGGCTAAGCGTTAATATTCCCCTGCCAGGTTATAAACTGAGGGCAAGCAATAGCAAATTAATAAATACAAACAATATTACTATGATGATAATGATGCTTATCATTACCATTATTAGTCTCACCTTTTTGGTATGGTATCCACTATAATCGTCACGGATAACCTTCTCGATGACAGCAGTTGACTCTCCAATGTCGTGGATAACGCCACACGAAAGATGGAGACGAAATTCGGCACTATCGAGTCGTTGCGTTAAAAGTGTTGACGAGATTTTGAACTGGTAGAGGTTGTCCGGAATAACCCATCCGGAAATCTCCAAATATTTCTCCGTCAAATCTGAAATAAGACACGGACAAAAATTTTCCAAGAAATTAGTAACATACAAGCTTTAAAGGTAGGTACTACCTCAATGACGCATGTGTGCAAGAACTAAAAAGCAGAGCATTACTAAGCATTTCATTGCAATAACTAGCCTTGAAAATAACAATAGGGGAATCTATCATAGCTCATGACTTTTATTCATGTCTCAATGGATAAACTGCCGTGCGCTTTTCACAAACATTTATGGCCATAATTTCCCCCCATGCAGTGAAAAAAAAACATGACTAAAAAACTAGGTACCGGCGGACAAAAGCGTTGTCTAGTGCCAAATGCAATCTAAGTATACGTCTATACGTTGGCGCTTTAGCTAAATATTCGGGCCTTTGATGAGACAGATAACCGCTAGAATGTTCATTTTTTCATTGTTTTCAAACGTTACACTGGCTTAACGATGTCATATGTAACTATAATCCACGACCAGCCTGGTACCGTATTGAGCCGAGATACAATTTCATCAGCAAACGATGTGTCTTTGTATTGTAAAAGGAGGAAACCAAGTAGCTTAGTATTGCCATCTACTCTTGTCAATGAATGCGAACCCTGAACTACTCGATCTTGCTGGCACTCTCGATCTTACCCGTGGTCAAATTTCCCGAGTCGCGTTATGCGTATGTCGTTCGGAGACGACAACAACAACGGACGAGTTAGTATCTTAATCCTTCGTTAACTAAAAAAAAAGGGACGCGACGGATGAACTGACGAAGGATCACGGTGCTGGCGGCGGCAGCATCTGCATTATTTAGTTGGTGTACATGCATTTAGACACCAGTTGCCCGATTACTCTGCTACAAAGGTCAAAAAGTTTTTGGGTTGACTCTCAGACGACAATTAACGTCCACGGTACTGCTTCGTGCTACAAGGATCGCGCTCTGTATTGTAACCCTCCACCCTCTCTCTTGATCTCTCTCTCTGTGCCCAGCCACTGTCTTTACGGCTTTGGTCAGGTAGCAGCAACGTCCCCTTCAATCAGCTAGTCAGTACGTCCATCAGTCGTCTTTATTCGCGTTTGTGCTCGCCGCCTCGCCTAGGATAGAGCGATTTCAACAGGAATCCCCCATGATACTTCCTCTGGGGGTTTGATATGCACTCCATTGTCCTGTGTTACTACAGCTCGTGTGGTGCTGCTGCTGGTGGTAGCGGCAGCAACAGCAACAACAGGAGAATTATCACACATTCTCGTAGCCAGTCATCAGCCGGCACGCGTGCCATGCCGAGGTTCCGAGCAGGCTAAAATGAGACAATACGGTGTGCAACGGTAGGCGGTGCTATTCATATTGCGCGGTTGTCATCGTTGTTGTTGTTGCTCCTCCTGCTATTGTCAGTACGATTAATAATATTAGATTGTTTCTGTTGTGTATGTGTCCGTGGTGGCTATCCATCTGTACATAGCCAATAGCAAGGAAGGTGTACAGAGTGTGTCGGTCTTATGGTTGACCGCCTCATAGGGACGGAACGAGACAGTCATCCGCGCAGCGATGGTCAACAACGTGGCAGAAAGCCACGTGCTGCTCTATGATGAGCAAACTCGACTGCAAGGTTACACTCCATTATGGATACCTATAGCGTACCGCCCACCGCTGCCACAATAACATCAACTAGCCTTGTTGTTAGCCTTCCTTGGCTTTGCAGTTCGGTGCGTCACACTTCGAGAGCCTCAGAATATGACAACGTCACGTTCTCCGTACAACGTATGTGCAATGGAAATGTCATGAACTTAAATGACGATACCCAACGGACAAAGTAAATAGTAAATTTACCAGAACGACGCTCAGCCAACTAGTATACCTAAACGATATATATATATATATATATATATCGTTTTAGGTTTACTACTGAAAGGTTTTAAAATAAATTTAACTCATAATTACTAGATTATAAGGCAAACTTCTATTTGTCACCATTTGCTAGATGTTAATTTTTCTCAACGGTATCTAGCCACTCTTTGAAATGGTACTATCTGTTTTAGATATCGTTTTGTCAAAAAGCGGGAGAACTTTGGTTAAGACCCCGATAAAAGCTTAAAATGGCCGAGCGCGATTTTCGCCGATTACTTACCAAGGGAAGAGAAATTTTGAAAAAATATAAATGTGAAAGTTACTTAATCTTGCTGGCCCTGTACAGGTGATATCAAAACTAAAATTACCTAGATGATGAAATTCGAATTTTCCAGTATCTGCCATAGACTTTAATCTTAAATTTGTTTGCTGCGAACCGGACTATATATATCTCAATGTAATCGAAGTTATTCGCGGAATTGCAGTGAATGCGTAATTCAATGATACCTCAGCACCAATTCAGTCTCCTAATGAGCGGTAGTTAATTAATGCTTGGTCTGAATGAGTCAAGAAGTATGTGTTCATGTTCAAAGGCATTCCTGTTAGTTAGAATACTCAGGGGTTTTCCTACTGACTGCAATGTCTTCTATTTCATTGATACCAGTGTTCAAATGACTTCGTAAAGTATTTGGTTTCCTCGTTTTTGTCCTCTTTGCCTTCATTCACTTCACTCTATTTAGCTGCCTATTGAATATCGTCTAGACAAGAGACTTCGAACTTAAACCTTTGTGTCTCTCGCGAACTTGATGGGAATCAAAGCGGGCAACAATGGAGGAGTTCTGAAGGTTAGCTTCAGACATGGTACCAATAATTCATTGTAGTGAAACGCTTGCGTTACGACCTCGAAGCACAGTACTCATAGAACAGGGGAACCGAATGGACCGCAGTCAACGTTTCACCATAACGACAGCTGCATTTAATTAATCATTTCGTTAATCATTAGTAGTAGTGCACTATGCTTATCTCTCAGTGTCTCTCTGTCTCTCTCTCTCTCTCTCTATAATATTTCACAGACGTGTAAGGAATCGCCATCAGTGTTATAAACGTGAAAGCGGTGGATGACTAGCCCGACAAACTATGAATCATTCATACCCAGCTGTAGTGGCGGGTCATAGCCAGGACGGCAACGGAGCCATTGTCACCACCTCATGTTGAGTATCCAGATACACTCACATCGCATTGTAGCGCACGCTTAGTCCCGCTAAATGGCCGGATCAAGCGGATACACTCTCCGCTGTGTATTTAGAACAAAGCAGCCGGTAACAGACAGACTGCTTAGACGCAAACGCTTTGTTGCCTATGAAGACGAATGGCTGCCTCCGTCCATTGTGTTCATCGAATCAAAGGAGAAAAACGGAGTAACGTGACCATACATACATATGCATGTACGTATGAATATAGGTGAGAAGTAGTGAGTCCAGCAACAGTCAAATATTAAAGTGACTGAGTGAAATGTCCCTCACCCAGCTACAGTTCATGAGATGTATCGATGCAGTGCCACCCCGTCACGCGTCACCGCCGCCGGGCTAGATGTTTTGCGGTAACCACCGTCCCAACGTCTACAGGCCGAGTGCCCTGACATTTGGTCCAGAAGACTCCCGAACAGCAGTAGGAGCTGCGGCAGCGATGGTGGTGACCCGACTGCCCCCAATACGTCGGTAACATTGTTAGTTTTTTCGCATCCTTGTGCTTGCTTGCCGCTTGCTCGTTCGTTGATTGTCACCCCTCCTGCGCGGATCAGATCGCAGTCGTATGTGTCTACGCTGCTGTTGTTGTTATTGACGCCACGGTTGCTTTTGTCAATATGCTACGGCGTTGTTGTGTGATCGTGCCCATTCTATTAACGGGCTAAACATCCAATCACTTGTCAGTTGAGGGTACATAGGCGGGACATGTAATATTAGCCAGGGCAACATGTTAGCCGATGTTCGAGCACCGTCGCAGGTTGTGTCTGAAACAGAGAAGGATGGAAGACCGCGCACTGGTGCGTACAGGTGGAACCGCGTGGTACTTCATGCTATCTTACCACTGTTGTCTTCTATATATATATATATATATATACACAAATTCGTCGTGCACACGAAAGGTCGTCCAATATGGGAGTCGTCCTCGCTTACATGGGCCGACGAGCTTTGCCAGATTTTTATATAAGCCTGCGCACACAGGAAACGATATTCGTCACTGAATATATAACTCCTACGCACACTATTACAGCGTGGGACATCACAAACTTTGATAGATGATAACGGGTTCTTGTTATACAGAAAGGCTATCCCGGTGGCTACTTTACCATCGACCACGTGTATGCTGTTGCTGTGTTGTCACACACAAAACGATGAACTCAAGCTCCAATGGCGGGATGTGACGGCTGCCTTGTGTAGCCACGTCAGCTGTGTTTTGACAAGCGCATGTCCATAGCAGTTTACTACTGGTTTCGCTTTCTGAATCAGAATAACAACGTCGGGTCTCGTTGTTGCTGCTGCCAACGGTATGGACTGGCTCCGACGAGGCGTCGATGGGCAAGCGTTGCCAGCCGTGGCACATGACCTGGCGCTAGGCAAGTCATTAATGCTGGTCTACGGCAGAGGTAGCGGAATGATAACGCTTCCTATGACGGGGTGCTGGTTTACCCTCAGCAGCTACACTCGTTTTCAAGCTCGTATATCTCGGCGTTCTCGTAAATTTTCACCAACGAGTTTCACAAGCACTACGTCGAACTTACGCGGAAATTTAGAGGGAAAGCGTCAGAGGCATGAGTTCATCGCAGGTGAATTTATGGATTGCGCATTGGATTGCTACAGTCGATTGACCAAGATCACTGGCGGATAACGTCAGCAGAGAACTGTTCGTGGTCTTTATAATAGGCAATGGTGGTGGAAGGCATCGTTCGGTTGTCGAGCTCTCTCGATGTGTAATGGTACAATAAATGCACACAGATATCGCTTCGTTTCTTGTTGCCAGATCAAATGAAGTAAAGAACAAATGTGATGTTTGTTTGTCTCTATTGTCTACCACCACCTCCGTTTAAGCTCCTCGTTTCACCAGTGAAGACCAGAGAGCAAGCCGATAGCGACGGAGCCGACCCCAGCGTGCGCGCACCATCTCTTAGCGCGTTCAGACGGAAACAGCAATACCAGGTGAAGGCAACGGCACATCCAGACGACATTCGTCTATGTCGACGGCTACGGAGGTAAATCCGGATGTTGGTGATATTGCGAGGGTGGGGAGATCAAGACAGCAGCAATTCATACGAATTAATGCTACATCACCGACCTGTTATAATCGCGTACATTGGTATGTATATATATATATATATATATATATATATATATATATATATATATATACAAACAGACACGCAATAGATACTTCGACTACATAAACGATCACACATTATAACAGCTGATTAAATATCCGACTGGAAAAAGGTACCCATAACAACATAAGTAGTAGCAGTGGTGCACCCAGCTATGTGTGACCAGTGGGCATTATTTACATTACGAACAGTAAGCACGCAAGAGATTGTTGGTTCGGTTTTCTTCGTTCCGGAAAGAGATAGGCACAGAGAGACAGTGACTTAAGAAAATGCTCCGTAGGAGGGATCACGTGGGGGAACAACGCACTACATACGTATAGACTTACATACAGGATGATGCCCTAAGGGAAGTTGCAGAATGTCAAAGTAATCGATGCATTCCTGGGGTCATGCTAAAATAAACAAATTTGATGTTGTTTGATTGTTCGAAAGCACGGAGCATGTGAAATATATATATATATATATATATATATGCGATTATAACAGGTCAGTTGTGTAGCATTAACTCGTATGAATTACTGCTACCTTGATCTCCCCACCCTCGCAATGTCACCAACATCCGGATTTACCTCCGCAGCCGTTGACATAGATGACATATATATATATTTTTTTTTTTTCGAGCTGACCCTCAGCTGTTTCCCTATCTGACAGGCCTCAGCTCTTAACCTTTAGGTATTACTATGAGGACCTGTCGGGGCCACCTTTGCTTATTCTCTTATATATATATATATATACACCTAGGTATCATAAGTACTTATAATAACTGCTTTAATGGGTCCAACAAGCAACCAACATTCAATAACCAATTAGTCCCAACCAGTATATATAACTATAACTAAAATTATCCGCCAACGTTTGTATGCATTAGCAATTGAGCAGTTTCAACTGTATAATAAAAGCACTAAGGAGCCACACGCGTAAGTTTCGCTCCGTGATGACCACACGACCTTCTATCCTTGTACATCGTGGTTCGTACACGGTCATAACTGAAATTCGTTGGATAGCGCCTAAACCCACCAGCAGAATGTGTGTTGATAGCCAGAGGTTCTACTATTGCGCCAGAAATCGCCGTGACAACAATATGTTAGCAAGGTTTACATGATAACATAGTATTCATTTAACAGTCAGTTAGATGCTGGCAGCTAAGATGGCTTAACCAACATCGCTGTTATCTTATTTGATAACCACCTCGCATAGAGAGCACTAACAATTCAGTATAATTTTGGATTAACTGTGAAGTTTGCATTGGTGTTATTACCGAACAAAACCCTCGCCAAATGGAGTTCGGTGATTTTCTTTTTCTGGCGAAGTGAAAAACCGTCGTTTGATTGCCACCGAACGAGTGGAGTGCTGATGATACTGACAGCCTGTTATCACATTTTGCCTTCCACGCGATTATTAGTGTGCTAGCCGTGTACAATGTTTACCCTAAAGGCCTCAGCCTTTGATGGCTTGAACTACGACGCTCACTATTATAATGCACCAAAGCCACCTTTTGGTCGGCGGGTATAACACTAGTTGCTGCTACCGATTTCGGGCCGGGCACGGAGTGGCGCCGTCCCGTGGATAAGTTATTATATATATATATATATATATATATATATAACTCATCCATGTATATATATATATGTACATACGTGTGCTGCTGCCGCTGATGATCGTAGTGGTGGTGGTATGTTGTATCATTTATACTGTTGTTGCTGTCATTCACTATTGGTTCTGATGAGCTGATCGTTGTTTGATCAATGATTGATGTGTGCATGTATGACTGTATAACGCTCTGACCGGTGGCGGCATTTCGAAGTGCCGAACAGCGCAATAGGGTAACTCCTCTATCCCATGCCGTATGGGGTCCAATGCAAATATTATGTGTATATCGTCGGACAGTGAACATTAATAACCATAATTAATATGTACACTGGATAGTGGTGATAGAGCAAAAAACAACACATGATGAAAAGTCCAAACGTTTGAACGGCTCGGCATAGCAGACGACGTCTGTGGAAAGATTATCGACCTATAATTGTAACCGCCGTGCAGCGAAAATTATGTATAGTATATTGACTTCAAGGGAGCTGACTGTGCTAGACAAGACGATAAACGTGAATCACCGTGAATGAAACAGAGTGCCGGCTGTATTTATGGCCAATTTCAATGGTACTACCATCATCACCCCACGTGCTGTGATCGGCTTTAAGCAGAGTTCAGTGACAGTAAGCGGAGTTCATTTGCGATGAAGACGTCACAAAACGGACCACACTGGTATAACAAGTCGCCCCAATGAGGGTGGTGTGCGATTTTCACTGCCCGGTGAAGCATGTTCAAGGTAGGAAACTGATTGTGAGAGCAGAATAACAGAATAAACCTCATAAAATACTAATAATACCCTTACAAATATATATATATATATATATATATATATATAAGAGAAAGCAGGAAGAAGGAGGCTTATATTATAAATGGGTAAGACTTGAGCCTATAGTTAGAAAAATAATAGCCCCTGCTTAGACAAGAAGACGTCTTTTTCTTACAGCGGCGATGTCGTTGGTACTACATGATTATTATGAGGGTAACTTCTGAATTGTTAACTATCAAACACTCCGATCCTCGACTGCATATACACTCCAGTAAATGACTGTTGCTAAACCACTAGAGGAAAGGTACCCCAGCACTGTGATAAAAACAGCAGAGTTTAAATTTAGAAGTGTATAATTTGTGTGTTAATACGTCGCCAATGTTTACAATACTACTCGTCGTATTCGAGTGTCTCTAAATATGTGTGTGTCTCTCTATTATAGAGACATTCGAAAAACCAACAATTCACTTTGCATTGATTCCTTGAGCAAGTTCACTCAATGGGCTGGTATTTGTATTATGATTATTTTCAATAATGGCAGATTTTCGCACGAAGCATCTATCGGGTCTGGCTGTATCATCGAAATCAAATCACACCGACTTGCTTTCCCATCGGTGCTCCGCTGACATTTGCATTATGCGCATGCTAATAACATGGCAAGTTGTCTCGGTGCTGTATGCATCAGTGACTTGAGCCGGACGTGCAAATTTAACATTGTTTGCGCTCATACATAAAGTAATAACAAAAAAGTAGTCTATAGTTCATCTACGCATATGCTACCTAAAGTTCAACTCGCGGTAGATCGGAGCAGTCATCCTTGTGTTTAGCATTTAAAGCCTCCTATAATGGCACAAGCAAACTTTTTGTGGTGGCTTGGGTTACCCTACAAACTGCATGGCCCCCATCGTGTGGCATCAACTACTACACAAGCACTAATCTAACTTAGCTCTGCAACGTTATCACAAAACTCACAAAGTCAGTAACTCGTTGTCCTGAACTAGAAGATACGATACGCAATTCTGTCGAATACATTCTTCCAGTTCCGCATTCTCTAGTTTTGTCCAGTAGCGGCAGCTGTTGAAAGCGGCTATTACGCACAAGGAGCTCAACTGTATTGAACTTTTCATCATTTAATTAGTGAATATGATGACAACGTCTGTGAGCAGCATTAAGACAGATACCGTGCGGCGTCACTGGTCCAATATACAATAGGGCTAAGTACGCATGCTTATTATAGTCGAAAGAGTTCTTTGTTCTCTACTCTTACGACTGGTATGACCATATGGAAATACAGGAGCAGACAGGCGAATATCGAAGGTCATCCGATTGCTGACCGCACCTGAATCTCATCGGGTCCAAAACTTGAATAATGAGAACGCGCCAGTCCTCCTGCATGGTCCTAAATGATAGAGTTAAAATAAAGGACAATAAAGGGCTCGAATGAATACAGTCTGCAACATTGAATCCCCTGTGTGCTGTGTGATCATCGGCGAATCAGTTTTCAGCATTTTTTTCTTGTTTCTGGGCCGCCTTTGAGGAGGGGCTCATTGTCTGTACGTTGCATTACTTCACATGAGTATACATAAATAATTATTCGGTCTAGCTCTGTCTTTGAGATTTCACTGCGCTAGACGCAGGTGATCATAGGTACACATGCTTCTCCGGATAGCAGAAATAACTTCTGTACAACTGGTACAATGCTACAATGCACACGATGGCGATGCAGAAAATCTATAGCAGAGCCCCCATTCCCCTTCCAGTGTCCCATTCATATGAGGCAATGATCTCAAAACACTCCCTCGGTCCCACACCAAGATGGTTCGGGGGACTCGTTCAGTGTGTTGGGATTTTGCGGCCACAGTGGAAATCTAGCAGTCTCATTTTGCTCCATTAGTTCACCTCACGTCTCTGTTTCGAAATTCAAGTCAGTGAGTGGTCAGTTCAAGTCAAACGTTAGCGTTGAATATACGAGAAAATATTTGGATGACAAGTCCACCGATTCTGATGAGTGATACACTTCATTACGGAACAGGCAAAATATGATCGATATAAAAAGTGGCGCGAAAATGAGATCGATACATGACTCTTTCATACATTGGTTGAGAATAACCTTAAATTACAATTCGTGTTGGTTGCCTTCTTCGCTGTCGACTAACACGGGTTGATCTAAGTTGCCGCAGCACTCATGGAGAAGATCATAACTGATAGTTGCTTCTCTGCTCCGCCTGTTATGTATTGGCTCACGTGAGAGATTTGCAAAATCAAGCGATCAACATAAAGTTGCGCTCGGAGGCTCCGAACGCAACCTTGTGCTTATCGTTCGATTTGAGACACAAGCGAGTCGTGACCCAGGACTGGGTGTCCTTGATGCGAAAATCTTCATTCGCCCCTGTGAAGGCACTCACCTTTCGATAAAAGGGAATTTCGACATATTGTTGAGTCAGATTAGATACGAGACATAATTAGTTCACTGAAACACGTATGATTTGTTCTTCCATTTCTCTCAAAACTTCAGGTCAAATATTTACATTTGATTGAAATGTGAGTCCGCCGTCGATGATGTCGGTGGCAAAATACTCACAGAATGACAGAATCATGTGTACTTGTATTAGGAACGAAAGTCCTTTTTCCTACTTTGCCGCACTTTGAGTTTAAGCAAATGAGATACGAAGCCTTTATTGTGACCTTGGGGGTTAGCAAAAGTCCTAATTAGTGATTTTTGTGTTCCACTCGACTCCACGCTTATTCTTTCAGAAAAAGTTAATACACCCGATGGGTTGGTAAAAGGTACTGCAGCTTGTTCAGAAACCTCTCGTTAGATCTTTATTGAACAACCTTCTATAACGTTGAACTCAATTAATCTATCTTGTTTTGTGAAACCTATCTTCTTTACACTTTAAGCGTCTACATAAGGTTAGTCATCTTAAACAAACTTTGGAGGGTGGGTACTACTTTTGCTAAGTTTTGTTGGATTTCCTTTTGGAAAACCTTTCTGGAATCGCAATACTAGGCCGTCGTATTTTTACGAATCGCTGATATAAGCATACAGAGGGTCTGAATGCCCCAAGACATCGAGGTATTTTTGTCACCTTAGATGATCTAGTGGTAAGTGTCTTGGGCTGCTAGACAGGAGGGACATATATGTTCAGGTTAAATAAAGTAAAGGTGGCACTGATAGGTTGTTGAAGAAAAATAGACGTAGCTTTGTGGCCTATAACATAAGGGAACGTCTGAGATCAGCTAAAAACGACTTTTACGGCACCGAATTAGTTCAACAGCACGACCCAACGCTATCATTTATTATCATTTATATTTCATAGAGTAAATCTTTGGCGTTTTTGGCGATTGTTATGATCCGTACTCATCGTCGTCAGAGCTCCTTCATGATTGTCATCGGACTGGCGTATTCATATTATATTAGATATACAGCAATCACTTAGTAGCAGGAATGGGAGTCCAGCAGACGGCATTCGGTTATGACGAAATCAAGAACATGTGGAATGCGCCAAACTCTCTATCGGACTAGCAGGTCCCTCACCTGCGAAAGACAAGCCTACCCAATCCAATATCAAAGCGATGCGACACGACAGCGATTTGAGTTTTCTTTCCTTGAGTTTCAGCCGAATGACGTGACGATGATGTGTCTCTGTGTGTGAGTTCAACCCGCGACGAGCGTAGTAACCTACGGCATTCTTCTAAAAGTGATACGAAGTATCCTGCTAAATAGTATCTGTTTGACTGTTGTCATAGGGAGGGGGTCGCCATCTCTGTACCTGGATATGTAGGCATAGACGAAAACATTACGGGCCAACACTGCGACAATCAACCAACCATGGTCTCACTCTCCGAAGCGTCCCCAAGAGGACGGCGGTCACTCCGCTTGTAGTTTCAAGAATCGCATCTGTACTTATACTGCGGACACGAGATTCCGGCGCGCGACAAAAAAGCCACCAGTTACAGCGGACGCGATGGTAGGTAAACCGAGTAAGCAGCTGTAGCGAAAGAGTGGGTACTATTACTGCGGCATCAGCATATGCAGATCCCTTACCAAAATATTCACACTCGTAGACATGCCAGACAGACACACCTTAGGTTCTTGTGCATACGCTAGATCTTGTTTAAATCAACGGGGTCAATAACCCTGATAAGCAAGCATAGGGGGCTGGCATAGGTTCGCGGGCATGGTACTACCGGGCGATAAAGCTACATAGGCTTGATTTGCACTAGACTAGCGCAGGGTCGAGACAAAGACCAGAGCAGAGTGTCGATTTGTGTCTTTTTGTTCTTGCTAATTATTTTCTTCATTACCTTGAAGTTCTTGCTAATTATATCCTTCTTTTTGTTATTTTCATCTTAGTCATTACAAACAGCATAATTTTCATCGTCGCTTTTGTCCTCGTCGAAGGGAATAGACTGAGGGCTGTTGCTTGACCCAACAGGAGAAGTTAGACACAATGCTCCAAAGTCGTTACCATTCCTCGACATTCATGCGTTTACGAGAGACATTCCGGGCGTCGATGCGGTATAATGTTAAAGAGGTTCCCTCCAAAAAATTTTTTTAACGTGCGTCTGATAAATTACAAAGCAACCTTTACATCTGCATTAAATAACGGTACGGCAATATTTTTTTTAGTCATTGAAGCGCGCTCTCGTTTCGCTTGTTGACAATAGCCGTTGACGAAAGTCTAGGCAAAATACCTTCTTCTATTTTTCGAGCTGACCCTCAGCTGTTCCCCTATCTAACAGGCCTCAGCTCTTAACCTTTAGGTATTACTATGAAGACCTGTCGAGGCCACCTTTGCAACAGACCCTCACGACAACCATAATCGAGTCATTATACTATTGGCGGCTGGATTCTATTTGCAGCTCACGGATGGCAATCTATCGTACTGGGGACGATAAAAAAATCCTAATTTGGTTCTGTTTAAAATTTGATTTCCCCTGATCATTTAGTGTTATATTTACAGTCTTTAAGCGGATGTACCGTGGGTACTACGCACTTATAGTCCATATCAATATATATATATATATATATATTTATGTATAGCAACAACTTAATTTTACCCGCTAGCTAAAAATAACATAGGAACCTAATGAGCTGTAACTATAAGAACAAAGCATCAGTTTGGATAAATAGACCGCCAATGGGATACGTCGCAGGTTCAAGTGGCCTCAGGGAGGTGAAGTTTTTCTACTCGACGTTTCTCGTAGTAAACCGCGATTCACGGTTGGGGACCGAGGAATATCGGATGGGAGAAAACGCTAAACAATGTATTTTGTTGATGGACAACTAACAATTAATATTCCTTGCCCCAACAGCAGAAGTCTTGGATACAAGCGGAAGACTGGTGGCGGGGGTTTTCTGGCTGAGCCTATTTGAAACGACTGGTGAATCAATGTCATCATGCTTTGAAAAAAGTAATAGCATCTAGTCTCACGGGAGGGAGACGCTCACTTTTGTATCATTAAAAGTTATTCGAAGTTCTGTTTCTCGAAATCGTTTGTAAAATGACACTCTCCACCCAGACAAACAGTATATGTGCATGTGTTATGAGCAACGTAATTCTATCGTGTTCCGCCCTTTACCATCGTCAAACCATCTTGCGGAATCGATCGAAAGTGCTGCAATATTAACTTTCCATCCTGCGAACAGGTTGTGAAATACTATTACATTCATATTGACGTAACAACGTTACAACTGAAATCTGGTGTAGTAACTGCAAAGTTCTAGCTGAGAGTTCAAGAATTCAAGACATTCAACGTGTGCTGATAGAAATAGGCTCTCAATTTAATTCTGAATCAAGGAGGGAGAGATGGACAGAGAAGGGTTAGATAGAAGGGATTTCGCAGTTTCTCCTCTAGGGAGCAGCGGCAACAGCAAGAACATAGGTATATGGATGGGATCGTAAATCAGAAATAAAGACAGCTTTCACCATTATCTGAGATTTGATCGTGATAGTAATTGGTGTATGCCGGGTCTGTGTCGAAGGCTGTGATTTTTTTAAAGTTGCCGTCCCGCTCTAGGCTATCGTTGGCAAACAAATCGATACAATTTCGATTTGTTTGCCAACGAATATTTTTAATAGGATGAGTAACGCATACGGTCGAGGCGAGGGAAACGTATTGATAAAAATACATTTTCTGCTTACGTATAAGTCCGGCATAAAAATGTGTATCTAAGAATAACCGGAGTCGAAAGCGTGCTCATAACACATCGCATCGATATTTCAGGGGTCAAATAGAGTCTAAATCTGGAGAAAAACTAAATTTGAGGTGGAAATACAGAATTCACCATGTGAGGTTGACATCGTACAGTCGGTATCCAAATATAAAAATACGGCTCATTTTTTATCTCACGTCTAGCGCTAGCACTGTGTGAACGAAAACGACACCGTTGAGAAGAAGGGCGTCCATCCAGCGCTAATGTGGGAACTATTTGTTATAGTCGAAGATGTATCGTGATACTGTACTATGCATTTTTCCATTCAGGTGAACATTATAGCCGTGAAGCGATTTAAGCTCTGCGTACCAGACAATATGCAGTCTTTATAGCTATGCAGCTATATAGCGATAGTCTCGTTTATTTATTGATCTCAGATGAGAAATACCTCATATGTAGCTGATATTACTGAAAATTCGAATATCGCTTGCTTTGATCCAAATATTCTGCACGTACATCTTGTACTAATTGCGTCATTATCATACGTATTTTAATACTCACAATATCAGAGGGGGTGGTACTTTCTCGGGGCCGCCATTGTTTAGGAAATTCATGATCCAGCACTATCACCACATGCCTAACAATGGACGTACAATAGCGAAAAGTGAACGGACCTGAAGTGTACGCCTTTTTCAGTTCAGGACAAACCATCACTGAAATACATATGGGAATGCTGAACGAAACATGCTATCTGCATTAGGCCTACGAGCTGACCGGACTAGCACACCCGCATCTTCATCATCTAAGCGGCCTTTTCTGGCGATCTCCCGCCATTTATAACCAGCGATTGAAACCCATTTTCAGCCGGCCATCGAGTGGGCGGCAACGGTAAACGCCCCACTCCAAAGAGGCCGTGGAAGGCATCGAACTCGCTGTAATAGGCCCTCGCCGTGAGAAAATCATCTATCTACTACTGATCATAATAGTAGACATAATAATAATAGTAATATTCTCCGCATAACTACATACCGCTATACAGGGGCTATACTTTGAATTATGTTTAAATAACGCGAGCGAAGAAAATCGAAAGGGTTCGCACCGCAACGGTAAGGTGGAACGTTAAGCCGAGTAAAGTACGCCTTTATTGAGGGGTGTGATTATAACATGCGTTGCGTTGGCCCTCGGCAACGATGTGGCGAAATTAACAAGCGGACATCCAGCCACTCAGATCTAGAATCGGACAGAGACTGACCGACTGATCTGCTCACTGCTGATTGCTGGCATTGCCATAAAAATGATCTTCACCACCATCAGCTAAACCGACCGACCTTGCTTCTGACTTTGGCCGTGACAATGACCTTGAGCAGCTTGGGCAGCAGAGCTAACGGCTTTATTAGTATTGAATTGTGTGTGGCGAATTCTGTCACGCGCACTATCGCCCCAGACGCAAATACTTGCGGCAGTGCAGCAAAGCTAGCTCGGACGTCTTTGGCCACAAAAGAAAAATAACCCGCAACCAGTTATAATACGGGCTAATATCGAATGCGGGCTAATTGCATGCTGCTCATAGCAAGCTATCGGATCTGTGACCGTGACGCTTCTCGGAGGGGTATGTACTGAAGGTAGTCTTCAGATTCAGCAACTCATGCTCAGACTCAAAATCTTGTAGTTGCCATAGCTGGAGCCTACAACAGTCACATCTTGCGCCTCTTTTGCTCTAAAAATGGATACGGTCTTCATTTCCCTATGAACCATTATACATAGCAGTCACCATCATCGTCATTCTTATTATTGTCACCCCACCAAGATGCAGATATGCGTATATAGTCGTCGACATTTATGTAGGCCTAATGCGCAGGGCACCTAGCGGGGCTAATATATCATCGGTGGACTTTCTAAGACGCCTTTCGGAACTCCTCGCAAATTCATGTAGTCGTACAATGCCTTAAGTAGCTCAAGAGATGTAGAATCGACTGTTGCTACTGCTGCTGCCGCGCCTGTTAGGCTATCTCATGGGCAGGACATACTTCGCTGTATGCGCAATACGCAAGATAGTACTGGTACTAGTATTCTGGCCAAAGATATCGACCATTGCTAGCATTCTCTCTCTCACTCTCTCTGTGACGTCCTCGTCTCTTCGACTACTCATAGATGCAGCAAGGTTAGGTGACCGCCAGACTTTCTTGGGATGTAAGAGGCCACCATCTGTCCGAATGGCTCGGCCATTCACTACCCAGCCGCCTGAAGCCTCGCTGGAGAGTCAGTCAGCAAATTCGGGAATGTCATCAACCAGGGAATGCGCAGGCGGTCAATGGCGTTTGACCGTTTGATAAATCCGGCTGGTAGCCGGGTCTTCTTGACCTATCTGACAATCTGGCCAGAGGTTCGGCTTCTGAACGAGAAGCGCGATCTGGGCGAAGGTGAGCCGATTTCTCAGCGGCACTGGCCACTCCAATCGGCCATATGCGAAACGATATAGACTGAGGTCACCACACGTGTGGAACGAACCCTTCGAAGACTTGTTGATACCATTATATATATATATCGTTCAGTTTCAACTGCAGTACTGGTATTTTACAGTTATATCTACCAACCTCACCCACAAGAGATGGGATATTCCGATTACAAACGAGCCTAGCTGAGCGTTCATGAACACGGAGGAAGCTGATTTGGATTGTAACGGCCATTCTGGTAAAAAAGTGGTATCGGAAAACAATTTTCAACTTTTATTGATCTGTACTGATTACACATGGTACGGCGTGCATAGGGTGTATTTTCGAGAAATATAGCCGTTAGACTTAGTCATATGACTAGAGAAATTTAATTTTTCTTCCGAGAAAACTTTGCATCGCATTTCTACATCACTCGCATCCGTTTTTCTGGCAACTATGCACTTTCTATTCGTTAGATATTCTCTATTATTTATATTTTTTAATTATTTAATTTTACATTTTTGCAATATAAGACACAGGTAGAGTGAGATCTTTACTCTCGAATGATGCTCTGAGTTGCATGATGTTAAACATGAACGAAGATATCGTATATATATGTATATTATATGACACATGCTTGCCCTCTATTTTGGTAGCACCATTGAATTGTTTTTCTTGCTCTCTCTACCTATTCACCGGGACGCTTAGAATATACATAGTTCGCTTCAAAGCGCGTTATGACGACTGGCGGGAGTGGATGGGAAGTGAGGGTGTAGATGGAGGTCGGTTGAGCAGTTCCAAGAACATTGTCAGGTAAGTCCATCGACTTATGGCACAACTCAGCCACAAATTTTGTTCCACCGTTGAATAGTGCGGGTCCGTGGCCATGTATGATTTCTTTGAGCGTTCGACCGTCAAGGCAGAAGGCACTGACACACATAAGGCATATGAGCACCATTGAAACACTCCTTACATGTGCGTATGTGTGCCTAGGTAAGTGTATGTGTCGCGTGGTGAGCGTAGGTATCTCTGGTCGATAGTGCATGAATACGGAAAGAGTACCGTTTACCTGCTCGTTTCAAGGGTAGCATAAAATGATGTCATTGGACCCGCTTCCATCCAGTCCGCTCAGACGAATCAGGCAGGCGGGCAATAAACACAAAAATGCTATAATATTTAACGACGCTATCCCATCTATCCAGCTATTGTGCACACTGTCTGTGATTTTCTAGTGTTTATAGCAGACTACGGCGGCCCTAGTCTGCCTGAGGTTCAATCGAAAATGGCTCCAACATCGGTCGCTAAACTCAGGACAAAAACGAGCGGTGCCTGTGACCCGGTGCATTCTGATGTTTTCTGACAAACAATTGCAGAGTCTATCTGAAATAATGCTACTCTAAATTTGGGAAGAGCGAACTACTGCATTGCATAGTTGTGGTGCTATTCTCATTCGTCTCTGCTGCTACAAAATTGGTTCTCCTAACGTACGTTATGCTATACGGGTGTAGCCATTCGAGCACAACTTAACCCACAGTTAGACATACAGATACGAGAGTAGACCAGACTTGCTTCGACCAATTGTTCTCCGCTCATCAACCGCACTCGTGCACACGGTCGGCGCGCAAGAGTACGAAGTATTCCAGGCGGCGGAGGTGAACTGGACTGGACACAATCGCACGACAGCGCAACGTAAATGCGCAACGTATTGCGTGTAGTATTCAACAATCATTGTAACTAAATCTATCTCGTTTGTTTTGTTAACCACTGGTTGCCGCCACTAGCTACAACGGTGCTGACCACCGTTTGGACAGGGTAGATATATCACTCACGCATCAGTTTCAGACAATGATGTCGAACTGTAGTCAGGTTGCTGGGCTGATGGGCCTGTATGTTCTACTATCGAGCCATCGGGCGACATCAATACTGTGCGGTCGTACGAGAATATCGGCGATCGCTTTCCTTTGCGTGAAATAAAAGAAAACTATTCTTCGAATTTTCGATAAAGCCCAACTCAAGTAATATCTTTCATAGCTTTAGAACAGCTTGCCAAGGAACCACATAGTCAGGCGTCACCCGCTATTTAGATATGACATCACTATTGCTTTTATACTGGTGAATTTTTTTTGCACCACGAGCGAGAAGCTCGAATATGTTAGTCGGGTGCGCCGCAACGCAACTTTTTGGAAGAAATCTATGAAAGAATGCTACGAGGGTTTTCATTCACAAAAAAGTAATTGATTTAGTTTTGACAATAACAACCTTCCCTGACTTTACAAACAATAAATAAAATACAACGCCAAGGGGAAATAGGCATTCTAAGAGGGGCTCTATTCTATCGCCTGTTCGACCTTGATTCGAATTCGTTTGATTTTCGTGCCGTGACACAGTAAGTCAAATAAGATAGTCGTATCAATTGATATTTTTGGGGCTATGATAACGAACTTGTTTTAAGTCTAGCCCACTTGTGTTTTATCCAGCAAACACACCATTATCCCGAATTTGACAGAAACTCCCTATGATGCAAATCAAACGATCTTGAGACAACTCATGAAACTACTCGTTTGAGGTAGAACTTTCTCCAGACCATTCGCGGCAATTATTAGGCCAAATGGAACGCTCTTTTAAAGTAACTTTTCCATTTAAACCGGTTTTGGTTTAAATAGTGTACGCTTTGCTCAGAAGTGCAAGATTAAAGTGAATGTGAAACATTTCCGTACAGCTGGAGCAAAGGATGGCCTATTTTAATTCAACACAGTTTCACATACCACATTAAATATCGCATCGTAATTCGAGGCATTTTATGCCTATAGACACTTACCTTGATCGGTGAAGATGATAGCTTCCGTCGGTTTAATGTAAAAGTCTTCCGAGTCGTCATACTCAGGGTTCGGAGAGAAGCCATAGCCCTGATCACCGTACATTTGATCTGGACCGCCCCTGTTTTTTGTTTGATATGAAGTGAGTAGGTCATTAATTGCCGGGAGACCTTCTAGATCGCTCCGAGTGATGTTCGGTACTCGATCGAGGTGGAGTTTCTCAAGAATCGATTGCTTAATCTCGGCTAGACGCCGTTCCTTGGCTGCTGCGTGATTGCCGTCACAGGTGGGACACAGATCATAGTTGGTCTCGTTCTGCATGGCCTGCACACCCAGCGCAAGTAGTACAGAGGCTGCGCAGAGAACGGAGCTAATCGACAGCTTCATAATGAATCGCGAACAAGTGATGGTGTTATAAGCGGCAGTAGTGGTAACGGTTGTGTTAGCTATGATCTGCGGCCGTATAATAGATAGGTCTACCACTGATGGCACGGTAATCTGACGATGACAATGACCAAAGCCGAACAAACCTGCTACCGAACCGCGCACACGACGAGTCAACTGTCACGGTGGGCAGTGGGCCGCAGCAGCTCGGCGGGGGCTAGTGTTCACTGGGCGGCGCTGGTTGCTCGTCTCCGGCTCACGGCTCAGTGGTGACCTACCCGGACACCAAACGTTGTTGACGGCATAATGACCGGTGTCTCGTAACGAATGCGCACTCTCTAAATTCGATAACAGTTAACGGCGCAGAAGGACAGAAAGATAGCGAGGGTGAGAAATGTAGTTGAGAGGTCAGATCGGTGTCGACGAGTATTAGCGAAAACTGTATTGCACTACTGACAACAGAAAATGAAATGTCGCGCAGTCGTTGATCGGTGTAATGGAGACAAGTCCGCACAGCACTTTTTGCTTTATGGTGTATTGTAATGTACGTGGATTGACGTCGTATTGTACGTCGAACGCTGCTGACGTTCAACTAGCACAACGCGCAATGATGTCGCACCACAGTTAGCCGCTGGCGAGAGAGTGAATGAATTGGTGGTTACTATGTCAAGGTACCTTCTAGTTGACTTATCGTGTCACTACTGCCTACCGGCAGAGAAGGTCTTTGAAGTTCTTCTAGGACCGATTCTAGGATGGATCTCGGCGAACCCAAAGCCGCCACTGAGTTTTGGCAGCATCGCTCCGCCTTCGTGGAGAGGGCTGATATCCCTCCTCAGCGGATTGGAGCGCCACTTTTCAAACTGCATGGGTGGCCCTCGTGCGCTTTTCGTTGGTGCCGAGTGCCAGGCGGAGAACTGTTGTAACCGGCAGCCAACAACCAACACGGAACTGATCTCGAGGCTCAGACGTACAAACTATATATATATAAAGGTCTTCATTTAAAATGTGATAAAAGATTACAATTGTCTTTGTGGACATGGTTAAAAGTACGGCCTTTCTATAACAGAATTAGTTTTTCTCAGCCCAAGTGATCGACGATATATATATATATATTCGGTGTAGCATACGCTGTGACATAGGGTAGTGTCTAGCAAAACCGGTGGTGTTTTGTTAGACTACGAAGTCTATGGTCACCACAGCACCCCTGAAGCCAGCCATGATGTTGTTGACTATTGGTGGGGGCGCACGTACCGGCTGTGCAACATGCGCATACACAAATCCGACATCTTCGGAAAGACGCAGGGCTGACGGCTGGGCACAGCTTTATTAAAGGCAGTACCAACTCTCAAGATACCAACATCAGCGGACTCGGAAGCGTAGTTTCTGATAATATTTCGTCAAATATTGTCAAAGAAAAAATATTTGGTGAAAAGAAAAAATTCAGTCGTCAAATTATGTATTGTACATAATTCATTAGCTATAACCTGAGTAGTGGGCGCTAAAGAAAGTGCATTCGTTTACTCCCATGCCTCCGGATTTATGAGATAAAGCTTCTGGTACAGTTCATATTCCCGTTCCAAAATTGTACACCCGATTTGCAAAGGCTAGCGATATATAGGGGAAGTTAGCTGGAAATCGAACCGTCCTATACATTTTTTCCTTTCGGGTCATTGCAGACAAAGTTTAAACACGTATTATCTCTACTTGTTGCAGCGTTGGGCACTTAATTGTTTCACTTTTTTTTTTTTTTAGAGGAGGAGGAAATTTTCTTCAAACGCACGGTCACCACCGGAGACATTCCAATCTCCATGAAAGTGGGCCGATCCAGTGCAGGGTTGACGTGGATGACAAAACGCCTCTGCCTGCTAAAACCATCCTCTGCTGAGAGTGTGTCTCTTCCCCAGAGTCGGCACGCTTGGCATTACTTCGATCACTTAATTGTTTCACTGGACATAGTGTAGTGGACACTTGACATTATAAGTATATGAATTTATTCAATTATGAAAGTGGGCGAAAATTGTACCCACTAAACATGAAATACATCTAAGAACACTGTATATTTCTAATAGAATATCTAGAGCAAGGAGGCTCAACTTCAGCAGTCGCCAAGCATGCCCAAAATAGAAATTGCGTCGCCCCATTGGGTGTCAAAGGAACATTGTTGCATTCAAGGCTCGGTCGCACGTGGGTCTCCTGTAGAGGACGATAATCTTTCTCTTAATAAATATAGAAAGCTTAACTATTGTATCCAAGGTCCTCCCAATGTGTCAAAGGCTCCAAATCTAAACTGGTATTCATTCATAATAAGACGTATTTTCTGTTCATGGCTTGTACGGTTGTATTGGCGTGACCAGGCTGTGTTGCTCCTCGACTGACATACGAAGGCCAACGTGTCAGCCACAGTGTGATCCCTAACCAGAATTTTTACCTCTATAAAAGGGCATTAATGACATACCATCGGGGCGCTTCCCATTAGGGTGACAAACACTTGGTGGTTCACGAATGCAAGGAATAAATGTGGAACGAAGAGCCATGACCAAAGTCGGGCCACAACCTTCAATTTTTATACAAGAGAGTCCATGACGACCAAGAGAATCAGTCAACTACAGGGATGCTTGTTTTTGCTTTATCGGAGAAAGTTGAATGTTTAATAAATAGGACAAAGGGTCCATAACTTGATCATTGAATAAGTCCAGTACACATGAGATTCTCTAGTTAAAGAAGCATGTCAAGCTTTTTACTTCTTTTATCTAGTTTGCCCACAGCAGATGGATACTATTAGGTAAATGCATGGGCTTAATCCCCACCGTTGCACATTTGCATTTAAAGGGTCCGTCGTACGAAGCAATGCCGAAACCAGTACCATGGACGTTAAATGTTGACTGAGCGTCTAATTAAAGTAAATTAGTGTTTTTAAATAATCAGACCTTGCATAGAAATATTTGTTTTAATAGAACAATCGATTGCATTAAATAATATTCATTCATTTATAGGAAGGTGAAATTGGAGGAGTAAATTCTTGAACAGTGACCGAGAAAGCCCTGTTGTAGTTAAGGAAATAATGAAAAGAACAAACGATTCTGAAGCATTGTTTAAATTACAACAAATTTGAAACAATTTACCTAAATAATACAAATGTGAGGAGCGGAAGATTTTAGATGTATATTTAAAAAAAAATCGATTGTTAAAGGAATTGTATTATTTCTCTATCAAAAGAAAGTAATGTCTATATGCATTATGATCGGTGTCTCCTGAAGGTAACTTATGGATTCACTTTTAAGCTGTGCCTGGTTCGGATTTCTCACAACGCATGAGTTTGCATATGTTTGTCGAATAACAAGGAATAAACAAAGAAATAACATGCGTAAAGTGACTTTCACATCTGTACACATTTCTAAGTCAAATGGCGTTTACAATTCCCTTTTAGTGTAATTCTATAATTTTACTTTGTTAGTAGATCAGGAAATAATAAATTTTCCATTAGTTCGCCCCATAGAAACCATCACTTCAAGCTTTTTTCCAGCAACTCGAGTGTCCATTTAGTAGCCAAAAGCTCTCGTAGCTTGAACTCATATGTCGAATTTGATAGACTTTACTAGGATTGTAAAAGCCATTGAACTTAGAAACGTGTACAGATATGTTAATCACTTCACAAGACTAAAGTTGCGTGATATATAAGAGAGCTAAAGCATTGTGAAATTGCCGCTCCTTTAATAAACCACTAAAGCTTTATTATTATTATTATAAACAACTAAGCCAACCTGTGGTGTGTCTGAAGCACTAGGACATGGAAGTCCCGTGTCGTGGTAGCCTAGTTGTGGAAAGCACTTCTTTGACAGACAAGAGATCCGAGGATCTAAACCCACTTTTCTTTTATAAACGGGGGGTGTTGGTCTGCTAATGCATATCAATAACTCTCTTTTTCTGTAACTGTTGACGATGTTCAACAACACCACAGCACTTCCCGGTATCACTTAGCGCATTCCTTCAGTTAGGACGGTGAAACGTGTATAGGCCCAGCCACGAGCACAGACATCCTCCTCACCGTACGGACATGACGTGGTTAGCTGACTCTTAGCTGCTTCAAGTATAATGCCGACCCTAAAAGTAGATCGTTAAAAGTGAAAAATACAAATATATATCCAATGGTATCTAACATCTCAACTTTGAGTGATACACATATATACGTCTTACGATAATATGTATATATATAGGCAAGTATTAATCAATACAAGTTGAACAAATATTGCACGCCTAAGAACACATATCAGGTATTTCGTTCCATTAAGTTGGTGGCATATATATATATATAGTGCGATAAAGAAATGTTCTTGAACTTTGCGCGTTGCTGGGTGCGTGCGTCTATTTAGAGAGTTGTCGCCCTTGAACTGTCTCATAGAAGCTCAATTAAGTCACGACTGAAGCTTAATACTAATATCGTTCGAGTAAGGCGTAAAGTGGCAAACTAAATGAGAAATACGAATGCCACCAGCCTACACGGGGGGTCGAGCCATAGATTCCGATTCTCAGCGACCTGAGTATGGCCTATTACACACATATACTATAATATATAGCATGGTAATTTTCTTAAAATCTATTGCGCGGTTATTCTGTTTAAGTCCTAACAAAATCATCTTCATGTGGCGCAACGCCACTCAGTGTACCATACCGGTCATACGAACTTTGAGTTGTTGAGTTGAGGTAATAGGAATTCTTTTGTTTTACCCAAGAAACAACGTTAGAAGCAATGGCGACCTTCGACATGCGAAACTAAGCTGTGTTTACGTGTTTCTAGATAAATGGCATTGCATTTCATTGCGAGAGTAAGTGTTTTCATATGTGAGAGAGAACTGGAGAGCGACTAGAGTCTATATAGTTCAAATGGCAGCCTATCAGGCTATACTAGCCGATACTATGTATAATAGAGCGACACTGAAATTCGTTTTACAGGAAGCGAGCACGAAGCGTGAGTGCAATTCGACGAACAACGACTGCGATACGCATCCTGGTCAGCTCTTAAATAGGCGATGCAGCGAAACGAGAACTACCGATATTGGGAAAATAACAACAGCTGTACCTCCCAGCAAATGGCGGAAACAAATTGGTCTCAACGAATACGATGCCAGTATGGAGTCGAGGAGATATATATTCATATATATATATATACATACATACATACATGTGTGCTTTTTATTTCATAGACGTCTTTACGATAGACAACGTTTTTAATGAAAACTGCCTCTTTTGTACGTTTACCTCCATTTAGACATTGTAAGTTATCTGTACATTGTGGAAATCGATACGGCTGATGCCGATACCGTTTGCGTTGCTCATTCCGGTGACCGCATATCCTCAGAAGAATCCTCTATGAGTATCGGGTGGCCTCTGGCTGTTTCTACCTTTCATAGATCCCGGCGTTAAGAATGACCGTTTGAGATCGTCTGTCGTTGCCACACGCGGGGATTTGCAAGCTGTTTGCCATAAAGCTGTAGTAGAGCTCTGCTGCTGCTGCTGTTATCACTACTATAATACTTCTATTACCAGGGGGAGGTCATTGACCAACCTTGGCCCTATTACAGCCTCGACACTTTCGTCTCCACCGGGTTTCTTTTCGGTTTTTAGAACCTTGGCGACCAACCGACGGTGATGGATAGATTGGACATTATCCTACCTTTCCCATTAACTCCATTAACGGATAGAGATTTCTATAGTGTGCGATGCATTCTCAGCTGCTAGATAATAGTAATCATGGCTTACTCGTGATGAACGTAAGCACTGGTACAATTTGAGCGCGTAAGGTATTCAGGTTTATAACGATAGCTAAAGTTTTCGATCTGCCTAGGACTATAAAATGCCAAATTTTTTATGATAAGCTGACGAAATATAATAGCTGTTGGGCTTTTTACTATTTCGTTGAAAGTGTTGTCACGAAGATTGGGTTGTCTTTGTGAAGCCCATTTACACATACCCGAATTCACATAGTTTTCCATTGCAAATACCGATTCTTTGGTTGAGACCTTACAACTTAGCTGGCGATACACACCAACGAACACTACCACGTTAACGAGATGTGTTCATACACAAGTAGTGTTCTTCGTAATTCAAAAACACCCCACGGTCATTAGTTTCATTACTTTTACTATCACTATTTTGTATACATGAGATGAATATTCTGTCCATTGTTATCTGCTTTTTGCTGTGCCTGAGGGTAAGGGGTAAAGGTTTATTGGTTTATTAAAGGAGCTGCGATTTTGCAATGCTTAAGCTCTCTAATATGTCATTTGTACAAGCTTTTCGTACATCTCTGGCAGATATTATTATAGATTTTAAAATACCCCTTCACGTTTTCGACGCAACTTTGTTATCCACAGAGCATTTTCTAGAAATTACAGATAGAGAGAAAATTACAGTTAACAATTGAAAATGTGACGTTTTCCGAAGCCGCGTATGGATTAACACCATGTCGATACAATTTAGATGAATAAAATACCAATCTCTAACAATAGGATAAGTAAGGAGTAAAACTATGGAATTATCTAGAGTTTAAACGCTCTAATGGGGCGCTAATGGGGCGGCTATCCAACTCAAAGGCGAGAATCAAGAACAAGAAACTCGACTGATTTCTCTGGGAAGTGCGCGCACGTGAGGTCGACTGAGGATGTGTGTGTGTGTGTGTGTGAGCCTTCGCTGCATACGAGAACGTGCAGAGGAGTTTCCAGTTTCAGCTTGCGCATACCAACAGAGGGAACTCTCCGTCTCGCTAATTCAGATACACCTCATCATATAAACACACACACACACACACTTAGACCTGTCTGCGATTAAATCATGATATTCATGGTATATCTCCAGGTCACCGGCACGGTCTCAAGGATCTCGTTCGAATCCCTTCCGTTTTGTGAGTAGGGAAATGGAAGGAGAAATGAAAAGGGGGCTCTTAGGGGTAGAGACTTGTGCAGTTCTGCCCTGAAGTATGACATCTTTACGGCATTTCAAAATAGCTCGCCAGTTTTCCCAAAATAGAAACCGCTCTGGCGTGCAGGTTTGTTATCGTGTCTTTTTGTAAAATGCGTACTTTTTTTCTCAATTTTTGCTGTTGCCTGATGGCTTGATCTCAAGCATCAGGGTGAAACAAACGTATTCTAAAAAATAAAAGCGTATGGTCAACCGTACTTGGAGGAAGGGGTTGCCCCCTTCCGGGTCGGCATTTGTCGAATTGCACTGGATAAAATGGATGAAATTGTCTCGAACACCATTTTATTTCATTATCCTTTCAGGTAATCCCTCTTATTTCATCTTTCGCTTGAAGCTAGTCGCGTATCGCCTCGGCCAGAGCTATATAAATACACCCAGCTGCGAGTTATCAGGGTATATTTATGCCTCTCACTCTCCCATTCTACATTAGCAGTTCGTTGTTTGGAACCGATGCCGGTATTGTCAATAATAAGACGAGGATGACGAGTGGCTATATTTGTGTTCTTATTTAAATGACAATGAGTTCGGCTGATCATGACTGGGTGGGTGTCTAGGTGGGTGTATAGTATGTGCACGTATGTCGTCCACGCCAACGAAGCGCACGGATGAACTCGTTAGGCCAACCGCACGCTAGCAATACCGGCCTGATGTTCCAGCCCCGTTGGATTTAGGTGTTATCGGTATACGTCCCGATCTTATCAGTCGCGGCGCGAAAGATTATATATATATATATATATATCATATTTGCAGTGTATTCGCAAGGTTACACAACTTCACGGAAGACTAACCAAGGTTTGATGGTTCCGAAGGCAACTTCCTCGGATTTTCTTTCTATATTTTTATAGAAAAAATTAATATTAAAAAAACATAACTTTACGGAAGGTCACCTTTCAAGCGTCGCATCTTGGTTAGTCCTCCATAGAGTCGTGTAACTTTTCGTATACCCTATCGACACATGTACAATACATAGAGTAGTTTGGTGGTCAGGGTCGCCAATATCAAAGTCCCATCTCACTGTCACGAGACTGAACTGATAAGTAGCAGTTGTATTTGACATTGCTGTCTGAAAACCTTGCTGACGGTGCTTCAGTGTGCTCTTGTTGTTGTCACTAGTATATAAGTTCAGCCGCATATAGAGCAAACAAGCACGTAAAATGCGCGACTGAGCGTCTAATCGGTGGCTACAGGATCAGGATAAGTCCGCGACGGGATGTTTTTGCGCGCCGATGACAACGCTGCGTTAGCCATAGTCGTCGCGTCGAGTGTTATGATATCCACACAGATGGATACAGCGGTTCGAGCCGCTATGGTTGCCGATGATGCAGCCGACGGGGTATACGTTTGGCGTGCTGCTGGTCGAAGTTTGTCCAGCGTGCCTTGACGGTCGGAAGGCCGCCAGTGAGTGGTCACATTTAGTTCGTGATTGCCTGCTATCGGCAACGTCGGCAATGTTTCGGGGCGCGCCTCGTGTCGTCGAGCAACGGCCGCCAACCACAAGAGAACTAGCCGCTAAACGTACAATGGATGGCGGAGCTCAGATAGACAAACAGACACACACTCAGGTGCACATGCTCACAGACAGACTGACGGACAGATACCAATAAACAGATCTATCTCTACCATTCTTCGGCGAACATTGCATTACAGCCGGCTACCGTGGCCACGATGGCCGAGTATACGCCTTGACCCGTCTGATCTGGAAAGGCGTACAGGGAACGGGCAAAAAGGGGAATGGCTGGCTTGCTATCTATCTATATGCCAGCCTACTCACCTACTGGGACGAGGTCGTAGATCCGTATCGCATTGTTGGGTGTATCGGGTCGGTGCTTCGGGGGGAGAATAGCGGAGTAGTCTGTCGGATTGTCTGCTCTACTTGTCTACTGTCTGGTAACCAGCGGTCGGTTAAACTAACATCTGGTTGCGCCATAGGCTTTCTCTGGAGCTGTTGTTGCTGTTGTCGTGTCAATTCTAGCTTTAATTTCGATCAAATTGAAGCACTATAATGATGGGAGGGCGTCAATGATCAGTTAACAATTAATATAATACATTGCTGGAGAAATCTGTGAAGTGAATGCTTTACAGTACTCATCATCATTACATACGGTTGTGACAGTGCGAACATTTGAAGTGCAAAAGTAACCTATGGTTAGGAACCGCAATTAGAATATAGTCAATAACAAATCCAGTTCCAGAAACAGTTCAAAACTACAGTTAGGAACAAACAAGTTTACGGGAGATTATTTGAAAGAGATTTATTGATGGGAGAGACGTCTGAACTGATTTTTGTGGCTGATTCAATACCCCCCTTCCCGACACTATCGCTTTGGAATTGCTTAGAATGAATGTGTGCCTGTCTGTCTAACAGTGAGAAGGACATTTAATTCAATAGCAGAATATGAGGGGTTCAGCGTGCCTTAAGCATTCCCACTTGGTTAGATGAAAAATAAAACCAAAAATTGTCTACAATAGGAATAAGACGGATGTTCGAAGCGTTGAATACAATATTATCGTGTGAACGCGTAAGTATCTGCTCCGCTTAACCAAAGTGTCCATATTTACATAATTTTACTGCGAGTCATACTGTCACCTGGAGCACTGAAGGATTTATATATATATGTGACCACTAATTGTTATGTAGCTATATAATAAATGTTGGCTGTGAGTCACCCCGGAAACTTTATCATAGCTATAAAATAAATGAAGTAAAACAAATCCGGGTTTTCAATTTTCAACTTATTGCAATACTGGGCCGAGGCAGAGAACGCATCTGCAAGAAGAACATAACGCAACAATGGTTCAGTGTTGAATGACACTGGCCTAAATAATGTTTTTGGGCGCAGACAGTAAACAAATTATAATTTAGACAGACGTGCGCGACATTGTTGTTCGTAGATGTTTAGGTGACTTGGAGTTTGATGGGAAAAGCATCATCACATTAAGAAAATGTAGACCTTTCATTCGCCCTACATTACTCTGTACATTGAGGAGTTGGCTTCACGTAAACAACAAGTGAAGTGTCGTTTCCATCATTTACGTGTGATCGCTCGGGCGATCGGGCATTGTAATCATATCATTTCAGGATCAAGTTCGTTGATCGTAGGAGGTAATGGTGGTGGTCTTCAAGTTAGGCAAATTCAGTTCGAAGTAAGACGCTATATTTGGTATCGATGTGCAGGCGACGCATTTGAAATCGATTCTATTCTCGAATAGAATCGAACCCCGTTGCAGGCACTCTTCTCATTCAGATTGTGACCTGTGTGTGTATGTGTGTGTGCTTAAGCGAGTAAATAACTTTACAGGCTATTACATCATGAACTACGAGTTGAGAAGGATAGATTCAATTAGCTTTCAAAATGTTTACGCTAGAAGGGAAGGCCATATTAAATTACGTATCAAACTACAATACTGCGTTGCTTCACCGCATTGTACGCTGTATAGCTTCTGTCGGTATACATCGTAGAAATGGAGAACAGGATGTCTTCATCGCTAGCGCAGCACCGTTCCCATGAATATACTAAACGCCGACGCCCACAGGTCGAGGCTTCGAATTCTATGCGCGGAATCCGAACACGAAGTTATGCAATTTAATGATCAATTATTCTTGTTAACCTTAGCAAGCAAATAATATATGGACGAAAATACATAGTATTGCCCCCATCCCCCCAGTGTTCTAGATGTGGCGTGACTAGTATTGGTTCTAGCTACTGGGCAGAAGTGTGTAAAGACTTACTCAGAAGAAGGAATGAATCTATAAATTACTACTTATTTATAATTGTAAGAATGTTTGCCTATTGATAGGCAAATCATGTATCTTGACCAAAAAAATCTGGATTACAGGATTTATTTTGGTGACACTTATTTCGACCTCAAAGAAAACCTGTATTTCATAGGTAATTGCAATACAATAAGTATTTCGAGATCGCTTGCTTGATTGTTATTGCATTGCTTAAGAAATTTCTCCGGCAATTCTACCTTCTTCCAAACGACAAAAAATCAGTATTTTAGCGAAACCAGATTCCTTGTCCGAAGTACATCTTATGCTAGTCGTGTAGATCTCTAAAAATGAAAAAGGCCTTGCACATTTACATGTTTCCGATATTTTTAATGCTTTCTGAGATTATAGCCGCAAAGTGATTCGTTGCTTAATTTACATTATAGTTTATGGGAAAAGTAAAACAGTCTGATCTAAGGATGTATGTAACTAATGTATAGATATCAAAGTGGAATCAGACCCTTTTTTTTTTGTTTTTTCCGGCTGACCCTCAGCTGTTCCCCTATGCGACAGGCCTCAGCTCTTAACCTTTTAGGTATTACTATGAGCCTGTCGGGGCCACCTTTGCTTATTCTCTTCCTTACTCGTACCTGGCAAGAATCTTCAGAATCAGACCCTTGGGGGAAATTTTATCAATCTATATAGAAATCAGACTGAAATAAACACATCGATATCCGGAACAAAGATTATATATGACTACGGCGGTATGTAGCTTGGGAACTAGACTATAGACGACAACGGTAAGGCATTAATCTAAAAATAGAGAGTCTGGATTGTGTTAACTAATCTATGTCCATTAAAAAAATACCATCTTGATGGTTGGGAGCAATCGATAATGTGGTGAGTGACACTTGGTTTGCAAGGGTAAATAAAACGAGAAAATCGTATTATACGAAAATAGAATAGTGAACGCAGTCCACTTACCTATCATGTAAATATCAAGAATAGTTCATAATACATTTCTATAGCAATGCCGGACGTAGACAGAGTTCGTTTGTCCTTGAACTTTACTATAATGAACACTGCTCTAGATAGACGAGTGACTGTAAGCTGTAATATAAAAATAATAATAATAATTCAGAGTCTTTTACTCAGACCAGGACAACGTCCCGAGATGAGGCTGCCCCAAATGGCCTCATGACTAGAATCGATACGAACGTTAAATCTCAGTATGGCCGTCATTGTGAAGGCAAAAGTTTAGAAATAGATGACGAAAATAACCTACCTGTCTTCCTTTTTTTTTATGGTGACTGGACCTAAATGATGAGTAGGATCATATTGTGCTGCTATTGGTACACAGCGGTTAGCGGGCTCATTGGTGTAGCAATGCTTGGTAAAGGATGTTTTTATCTTTGAAATGAAAGCACCAAAATAGCTCTTACTGCGTAGCACTGAAAATCCTCGCAAGTTCAGTTTCAGTTCATGAAAATCGTTATATAAATGAGCAGCGCAGTTACGTATGGCGTATCTTATTCCCGGCCATAAACACTGGCTAGAGTCGTTTCTGACCGGTTCGCAACCACCGGTGCATCCACTCGGGTCCATTCTCAATTGACGCAAATGCAGTGAATCCTTTTTGGCCAGGTTCAGATCCGTCGAGTTCGAACCACTCATGCTGACATTGCTTACGTAAGAGATCATTAAAACCGCCATACCTATGCATTCAATCGGAGACCGGAATCGCGAGGGATTTGCTATTAGGAGCCGTTCAAGAGCGGTTTGAGTTTGACGCTTAACAAAGAGGTGTAGGAAATGAGATATAAAACACTGTTCTAAACAACTAGAGCAACTACAGCACTTTGGCATCGCACTTCCGTACCTAAACCTAGTGTTATGGATACTGATCCATCATTTTTGTGTTCCGTGGCGTTTCGTTTTGAAATGACCACGAAAACAAGCTGGGTGGTCTACCTTGATTTCAGAGACACGCCATCAGACAAAACCTCCTGATCTCCGATGATTTCCACGAGTGAATATATTTGCTATATAATTTTTCCGAAAGTCAGGAATTGTTCGAGGTTGAAAGTTACAATATATATACATACGGCCTTACTTCAGACAATTTCCGACTCCCCAAATTTGCCAAACGTGCCATGGCGCATTCTGGCTGAAAGTAACAGAGCGTAGATACTTAGGAAGCAATATTCCTTAAAAGCAGTAGATACTTTAGAAGCAATGTACCTTAGAAACAGTAGATACTTTAGAAGCAATATACTTATACATAGCAATATACGGACCACAGTTTGACCCGTCCCAAGTTAGACCATTATATCACTTATGGCCGGTATTGACAGTTATATAATATTTGTCGACAAGAGCTAACGATCCTCGCGTATTTGTGCAACCCATAGTATTCCGCAGTTAAGTTGTGTGACGTATAACAGTAGCATAAAATTCAACTGCCTTCAATTTTTCCAGCAGCCGCTAGTATTCGATAAGAGATATGTGTACAGTTCTATAATAATACATTGATTTTCATACAATCCTATATAATACGGACAAACATCTTAAGTAACATCATGAGACCAGTTATCTCGAAAGTTCAAGGGATAATATCTCCTGCCTTTATAACTGCTTTCTCATCAATCCACTATTGTTTTCTTGGATCCAAAGCTCTAGCAAAGGAAGACTGATTCAAGATTGTTACGGCCGACGAAATGCCAACATAGTCTTAAGAGTGTTTTTAAAAATTGAGAGTTAAAATATGGAATGAAGAATAATGGAACATGGTCTTCGTAAAGTTACTCAATTATTTGTCACATAAACCAACGCTTGACGTTTTTGGGAGGTCACCTTCCGTGATTTAGCTGCCAAAGGTGTAGGCAACGATGCTAGAACACGCGATCCGAAATGCGCATGCTATCGGAGCGATGAGGCGGCGCTGAATACCGTGAAAGGGTGCTCTATATTATTTTGTTGTTTCGATTCCTCCGTCTAATTTTCAGGTCTGTTTCATCCAAGAAAACACCACATCTATTCCGTATAGCTTCCCCCAAGGTGGTCTCACAATATGGAACATTGTGTTGACGTTCACATGCCGCCGTTTTTATGACATATTGCTCCAAACTGTGGTTAAGCCCAAAAGGCTCAGGGAGTGTCACAACGGGGTAATAGTTGTCAAGAAGGCACCTCAATAAGATTTACTATTCATTCTCCACTTTGAACGACTCACTTCCGACCGTCGTGGCAGCAAACGTCAGCCGAGGGTGCACTGATCTTAAATCTTTACTTTTAACGTAATACGTTACATATCATGTTAGATCTTGGTTCTTAGAGCAGAGCAAATATCAACGTATTGAGAGAAAATGTAGACGTTGGGCGGCGCATACGCAAACGAACAATTTCGGACGTACGATAGACTCAACTTCGGAAAGTTCATCGCAAGATATATTTATAGATTATGTAGAATATAGTGATTTTTGTACGCAACTGAATACCACAATGCAACATTAAAATGGCAACAGAGGTTCCGTAAATAAAACTCGACCTTCCTCCCATTTACTGCTTCTATATACGGCGTCAACCATCGATCATAAACATACATTATTTTATGTCCACTATAAAATTATGGAGTGAACGTTCTACACGAATCTATAAACAAGCTTCAAAATACAGGCCGGTGTACTCGCGAGCACTTAAGCATGATGCGTGCACAGATATATTGATGATCATATCAAGAGCGAATCGCAAACGAGTCAACGTATACTTCTCGCAAAGTTGCAGCAGCACAGCTAACAGGAAAAGGCCAACATGCATGTTAATATTCCTGATGTAATTTAATTCACATTTTCTTTTCCTTAGTTCTGCTCTTTACATTTACGATTGGCAGTGCACGCGTGTTTATCGTACATACTTCCATCTGCAGAGCAACTCTGTTGAACACAAACTGACTGTGAGGATAACTATTCATTACACTTCATGCCCTGCTCAAATATACTCAAAGTTGATTTATTTCAAGAGTCACAATAGCAGCATGTTAAACATGAACAGGTTTGTGGTGTATAATGGACGATATCCCGTGGATACCATCCTACGCATAAACTATCTGCATAAGAGATCATAAAAATTATTTTTGCATTAGATAGAAGATCATTTTCAATTATATATATATATATATATATATATATAATAGTCCATGGGTATAATCATATTGTTACAAATTGAGATTGACTTTGGCCGAATTGAGTTCTACCTATCTATGGATGGCGACTGTTAGTCTGCTTATGAAATCGTATTTTGTACAGTTATTACATGCATCCTTCGTGAATGATCGATTAGCTACAATAAACGAGATATAGTTGAAATTATTTTAAGAAATACGCTTCATGCGTCCATTAGAAGGACTATATAAAGTCGTCAAATCACCAAGCGATTTCAGAGAGGCCTTATGGTCCCCCTGGTATGCTTGTGTGTATAACCCTCTTAGGGTGCGTAATTGCAAGATTTGTCAGTTTTGCGCTTTAACTAATACGCTCTAACTGGCGTTTGCTATAAAAGCATTGGCTTTTTTGGCTGGTGAATCGTCTTATACATTAGCTCCTGGAAGTGTCATGGATAGGGATCAAAGTTTCTTTTTTGTTCATTTTAGAATAGGTGGCTGAGACCCTTGCCTGTTTACCTATGCAAAATCATAGAATTTCAATCTTTTTTAAGCATGAGTATAGCTAAGGATATATTAAATGTTCGTTGATATTATGAGCATATTGCGGAATGTTTCGAAACAAATATACGCTTAGATATCAAGACATATGAACCTATATATGCATTTTGTTTTAATGTGTTAATGAAATCTAGCCTGAGGAGCGAAACGCACCTACTTGATGCGCCTATAGAGGGGTAGAATCAAGAAATCGTTATATTTTGGCCACACTTGTTGTCTGCCAACCACTCACTGCGTGCAAAACGGTCCTATGAGACTGTTGTGGCTCAGCAATGATAATGACTTTGAAGAAATCGCGTTTGTTCAGCACCACGAGTCTAGTGGTTCCACAAGTATGTGATGATACAGCGTGTGAGTTGATATTGCAACCTGGCTTTATTTGCCCAATGGTGATGGGGAATTTGGCTTCCATGATACATTGAATCCATCGACTCAAGCTCTTGATGCTGCTGGTTAATATCTGCAAATTTTAGCTAATTTTAGCTAAAAAAGCTATAATATATATTATATATGTAATTGGTTCACTTAACTGTTATATAATTCGAATAAAAATTTAGAAGATTATTTTTATTCAGAAAAATAATGAGAAATAACACCTCTTATACGATGATACGCTTGCATAGTACGTCTCCGAGAGGCAACTTGTAGCCGCAGACGATTTACAGAGACCATTTATTTGCCGCCACTGACGTCTCCACAGACTCTGTATTTGTTTAGCTTTTATCGTCACTGTCTGTCGCGAAGTTGTCTACTGTCGTGACAAAGGACCATCAAAGCTAAATGTCTCGAAACGTCTAGCCTGTGTCTCACAGTCACCTAGAAATGTCGACCAGAATGTGCAAACCCTAGTATATATATATATATATAGCTACTAGAAAGTGTTTAGAGATAAAGGACAGGTTGACTAAAAATAATCAATGTACAGCCAACGAGCTATTCTTTTGAGGCATTTCTTCATAGTCGTTGATAAAGGACAAAAATTATAAAATTTACCATACTATTTAGACTAACTACATTCCCCAGCCGAAATACCCCAACTAAGGATCTGACGAGAGAAATGCCCCAAGATGCTTCAAGAGGAAAATTGGGACGTGAAGTAAGTTAAATGATCCTTGTGGCTAAGGAGGGATGCTCTGAGACAAATTCTAATGTACCTGAAAAACCGATAATTTCACCTTGTAACATAAGTTCTCTGCATTGCCCTTCAACGATGGACCTATTAAAAAACTCCAGCTTTTGTTGAAATGCTTTGTTGTTCACTCGTACAACAATTCAGAGTATACGTTCGGTAAACCTGCTCGCAAAATACTTAATTTCTAAAATTTTTGTGATGGAGTGCATTCCCTATTCCTGGGAATCGGTCACTTTTGCGATCAGTGTTGCGGCAGGCAATTACAGCACTCGTTAGGGAACCTATGCTGTTTGCTTCAATGTGTTGTGATCGACTCATTCACTTGGCTCTGTTCAAGGACTGGAACGAAGCATTTACAATAATGTGTGAATTTGTCGTTTGTAGGTACATCTTTGGTATCGCAATGAGTCGTCAAGGCTTACAGCAATTGGCAAAAAGCATTGCTGTAATGCTACCATTCTTCATGAAAGTCAAGTCTACACCAGAAGTTCGTATCGCCTGTATAGTGCACGAACTGAAAGAATGTATCCGACAATACTTCGGCAATTTCATCATATTACACCCATAATATTCTACAAAGCAGTGGGGGACAACTGTCTGTTCAGTTTCGATGATGTAAAAAAGTCGCTCATTTCGAAAATAAGATACATTCCCAGGCCGCTATCGCATGAGGATAGAGTCAATTTGTTTAGCTGCTTTCCAAAGTAGACCACTAACAACAAGAGCAGCAACCATGTCGGACGGAATGAGCATACAGGACTTACTAGAGTAAGTTCTCCTCCGCGCCCGCATTTTCCCTAGGGAAATGCTAGGGCAATGGTTAGTTTGGTAAGGACGGAGATAAACACGTAGTCCATGCAGGTCAGACCCATCGTAATGTTAAATTTGAAATCCACCTTAGTGGCTATCCATAAGACCGTATCCGAGCATCTCTGGCCTGTTGTGTGTTTGTTCATTAGAATGGGATCCGAGCAACTGAAATGATCTAATTTTGGCTACCTGGTTGCTGCCGTCCAATATAGCTACGTCCCATTATGCCAAGGCCTCGACGTTGTTGAGATGCCAAGGTGAGAAAGTCAATAGCGACAACCGTGAGGAAAGAGTGAGTCTAAGTGAGTTGATATTACTCTGGGCGGCGGTTCAACGGGGTGGGAAATCTACAGTAACCACCTACACTGCAGAATAATGGCTTAAGTCGACGATGGCAACACTTTCGTAAGTTCTAATAATAATCACCCGTTGCATCTGATGTCTGCGAGGGGGAGATCGTTTGAGCACAAGGTATTCGTATTTAAAATTTGTATGTACATAATCATATTGGTATGTGGTCTATAGCTACCTGTTTACTGACTGACTATATACTTCCACATATTCGTGAGGGTTTGGATGATGTTTTAGGTTGTAGAACGCGATTTTTTAACAGTCCACAAAATAGAACAGAGTCCATTGGAGATGAAACGGTTGCTGTTCATTTGACTTTCAAAAGTGTCTAGCCTCCAACTTTGACCAGTTAATCCATCCATGTGCATGAACAATGGCTGAGGCCACCTTGAGGATAGACACTTGCATCTCACCACGATCAATACCAATATCTTGACCTATGAGACTATGAGATGTTTTTCACATTTATTGTGTATTATATCGTACCAACGCCCATGTGTGGGAAAAATCAAGGGCGCACCTCTGTGTATTCTGTATATAAAATTGTTCACGCATATGTGGATAACCGTCATAGTCTTGTAGGCAGTTATTAGAGATAAGACGCACAAAATATGACCCATCTCAACGATCCTCCTCCAGCACATCGTTCGCGCTCGTTGCATTCAGTTATTTGACGTAAGACAGTCCGACTCAATATCGGATGGCGTTTTAGGAACTGCCTCTGAGACCACTTCAGACGACTAGCGCCTAATATGTACGGTGGTCCTGCTGCGTCTGACCTCTGTAGACGTTTTCAGGCCGCCGTTGCCCATCAGCAACTGAGCGCAGTTTCTTGATGATGCATTGACTCAATGCAGAGACTGTGAAAGTTTGCCTTCGCTTGAGGGCTCCGCTATAATCAAATCTGGCTGGCCGGTCAGCTGGGAAGCTATGATAGAGTTAAACTGTCACTCACCGGGGATTAAACCCGTCTGAGCCGACAAACAAAGTGAATGTTGATTTCCGGCGTAAGACATGGCCTCTAGGCCGAAAGAAATGGCAGCGGATAATCCTGGCCAGATGCAGACACTAGCTGGTTCTTGACGTTCTGTCGCCGCGCATACAGAGCAGCAGTGTGAACTCGAATGGCGAAAGTGTCTGTTAGTAGCTCAGAAACTTCATCGTAGCTTGGCAAAGCCTCTTACTAGATACGTGGCAAACACTTTTCCTGTCAGCGGCCGATGGCGAGCTATTGGCGTAATCTACATTAGTTCGGCATGCTATTTTCTCTCTCGAAGCACTGAAGAATAAATTGTAGAGAAGTTACTGACACGTGGATCTAAGAGCCTACAGTTGAATATAGACATTTTCTTGCTACGCAGTCAACGACCTCTACAAAAATTGGGTTGAAGCTCAAGCTGGGTGTCCTTGACGATCATGTAGGTAGTATTGTTGAAGTACTGCTAGTAGTGTAGCGATATCGCGCGATAGTGAGTATTGTCGCAGAATGCATATTTTTGGGTATAATCAGTGAGGAAGAAGTTACTGCAATTCTTTGTTCCTTTCTTATATGGACATGTATGACCAGGTATTTAGTATTTAATTATATTATCAGGGAATAACAATGCAGAAATACTGGTATACGGAAAAAATGAGAACGTGTACCTTCTAATGTCGTCCCTTGTCAAGATCCAGTAAGCTTGTTATTTATGCTGTGTTTCTCGAAAATATCTCTCAGTAATCGGCGTATGTGCCCATTGTACCAAACGAAGCCGATCTGACTGATTGAAATTAGGGAACCCTAGCAGAGTTTTCAAAGCATTGCATCTGATTGTCTGAAATGTTGGTATCGTGTTCTGTTGAGTCGCTTTTCACACAGGGATAATGTACGTCGTGATGCCAAATTGAGCACAAGATATTTTGATACTCGTTGATTGGTTTATGCGAAGTGAGGTTGAATTGTCGGCACTTGACCTTGTCATAAAAAATCATGTGGTGCATTTCTTGAACGACCAGACCGTTGTATTATTGAAATAAGGGAGTAACTATGATTAAAGAGATTTTTTTCAACATCTAATGGACGTTTTGAATCGATTTTGCTTTCTGACTGATCGCACCACCCGTTTCATTGAAGCGGAGTCAGAGCGCCTCCTTAAGACACGCGGTCGAGATGTACCCGTCTTCCCACAGGGACCTACAGCAAGGCGTAATTCTGTCCTTTCTGTCTTGACTATACAAATGCACCCAGAGTACACCTGAATATATAGCGTCCATACTCGCTTGGGTCAGGAAGCGGAGGTGCTTGGCCGAAACAGTTGAAGGTTTTTAAGCCATTGAAATCATTCCAGTCAAAGCCTCCGGAACCCTGAACGAAGTTTGAGGTCATACTTTCACACATTGTTAACAGATCTTAATAAAAAAAATGTGTGTTATGTTTCAAGCCGGCATCGTTTTGCGTTTCGCTTCGACCTACTCTAAAAACGATTCTTGTTTGATGTGTAACTTCGATCTTAAAGATTGAAGATGCTCAAGTTGTCCAGAAAATCGTTGTCACACTCCGAAGAAAAGTTAAAAAAGATGCAGTTTTGCATTTTAAGTGCCAAGAAATAATTTCGAACGAAAAATCGAACTCACGAAATTGCAAGGTCACTTACTAATTTATAGGACCAAATTATGTAAAATGTAGTTTTTTAATAAAGCCTTTAATTCACTCGTGAGAGAGGTATCCCGCGAATCTTGAACCTTTCTATGTCTTCAAAGAACATGTATTTTAGCGTAATTTGTATCCGAGTACGATAATCAAGGTAAGTGACCATAATATAGTTCATTAGGCTGTTCAAGTAACACTCTTATTCTTGTCAAACTCGCACACCTACAGCTCATGCTCGCACACCCAACACGCTTTGTTCTCATTTGGTGAATGCCGATTACAAAGGGTATAATAGGAAAGCATAAGTAAGTGCGAGTAACTTAGTCGCTGAGGGTAGGCGGATGATGTACACACTTTAAACAAACACGTCCGATTATACACTCAACGAAACAGCTATTGCTGTTTCGTTGAGGTAAAATCGGACGCTTAATGAAATCTATTCATATAAATACCATGCTTCTTTGCAGCTCGTTGTTGTTTTGCACAAGATTTCCGGTCTAGCATGGTTTGTGGTAAGATATAGGATAGGGTCACACAGGCAGGAAGTATTAAGCATTGTGCATACGCGATGCGTTTGCATGTATGGCCGTATCCACCCCTTATATGAACTGAAGTGGGCTGCAATAATGTTGGTATCCTTTGTTGAACACTTGGATATAGACACCGGTAGATACTCCGGGTTGATAAAATTTACACGATGCGCGTCGCCCTCTTCGCGTCCAAAACGTCGTAATATCAGTTTTGTAACACCTTTAGTCGACCAAACACGTTATAGCCTACCGCTTGCCATCAGTGTGGGGTACCTTCGCTCGTAAAGTGCAGTAATTGTGACGACAAGACAGTTCATCACCGAATTATTAACTCATATTAATAAAATGTAGATACAGCAACTTATAAACTCGTATATCTGTACGAACAAATTCTTATCATTACTTATTACAAGAATTTAAGCATTACTGTAATCGTAGTTCCGTCTGTAAATCACCATTTGTATTGTATTGTATTAGGTAATCAAGGTGGACGGGTCGGGTGCGCGTAACCGTTCGGGCAAGATGGCAAGCAGCTAATACGGACAGTGGCGGTTACTTCAGTGATACTCCAACGGAAGAAAGGTGTGTAAAACGTGTGGTTGTAGATATTCAAGTAATCGAATCTGCTACTAATTTTTGTACTTTGGAGAAATTAACTGAAAGTATGCGAAAAATGAATAAAGGCAAACTAGTCAAACTAACTTTAATCGTGGTTTATTTTAGGAGCTGAATCTGTGCGGCACACTTTATGAAAGCCATTTCGAGCTATGTAAAAAAACCAACACAAACGCCATCAATCGAATGATCTCCAATCTCTCACACGTTTGGCAGGTGCTGGGGAGGGGATGTAGACACGTTCTTATAGGGAGACACGTTCTTACCTCCCTTTTCGAGGTATCTCGTTCTGTGGTTCATAGGCTAGAAAAATATTTTTGGTACTTCACCTAGAGATACGAGTATAGCGTAGCAGCGCAAACAATGGAACACTAAACGAGGAAAAGAGTGCTAAAATGTTGTGTGTGCTCTTTCAAATTGACTCACTGGTAGAAAGAAATTCTCCATTTCGTCTTTGCTTACTTTAGCTAGCTCCTTGTTGCTATACAACAGAATGAATTTTGCCAATTTCGCAGTTGGACTCTGTTACTAGATTCGATTTCAGTAATTTTCTTGTTGTTGACTGATTCTTTCTTTCTGCCCTCATTCCTCATCACCTTCTTCCGGTGGGAACTGACGTCCTTCTGCAGCCACACTCAGTTGCTGTGGGTGATTTTTCTCCTAGGCGATTCTGCGGGCGCTAGCTGAACCTAAATGGCTGAAAGCGTGTAAATACGCCAGTCAGTGTAAAGTGGCAGCTCGTTTGGGTTCGTCTCTTTCTGGTCGCTTCGTGGTTTGCTGATTTCATCAGCACACGCGAGTCTGGTCAACAGCAGTAGCACAAGCAATTCCAACAAGGACGAGAGATCTCAGCGTATTTCGAGGTACCTCTTTTGATGCACCTGCATTGAAATTCAAGGCCGTTACGAAATATGTTAATGGCCACTGGTTGTAGTTTATGTAAACTCAAGATGGTGAGTTATATTTACTTAGAAAGGAACCTTGGGAGGGGAGTGTAATGTCGAGAACGGATACTCTTCTCAGGTTTTCGGTAAACATCTGCAGGTACAATCATATGTGCGTGCGGGTTTACTTACGTACACACAGGCACAGAAATTATACAGTCGATTTCGTAGACCTACTAACTACGTCGTGGAAGTCTTGGCCTCGCTCCTCCAGCTTCAGCCCCAGCTCGTCCCCCTCCTGGCCGCCCTCAAGCCTACGAAATCGACTGAACCCAGGTCTCATCATACCAGCTCGAGACGCCACACCAACCCAAGAAGAAACAAGACCCCCGCGTGTCCCGTGCCCGCATTGCGAGCTCAGATTCAACTAGAGCGGCCTTAATAGGTACACAACGGTGCGGAACCCGGAGGTCCCAAGTCTACCACCGCAACCGCTCGACCTGCGGCTACAGGCGGAAATGCGTGAGACCCGCGTCTTCAGTACTGTCCCAAAGGCTACGCATTCCCTTGTCGCTGTGGCCTTCACAGATGTGCTCCGGGACGTCCATGGCAATAACGACGTTCCCTCCTGGGAAGCGCTCCTGGCTTTCGCCCGAGAGGTCTTGCAGATACTGGACAAAGGAGGTTCCAGGTTCCCCCGAATCACCGCCCGCTCCCTCCCAGCGGTGATTCGGGGGAACCTGACGGCCTTCCGCGCCGGGGCGCGCTTGGAGTACCGCTTGCGTCGCCACCGCCCTCGCGGTCCTCGCACTCCGCCCACGGATACGGGCCAGGCGGCTGCGTGTATCGCCTCGCAAAAACTCTCCGAGGGTGACATGTCCGGCGCCGCCGGGCCCTATGCTCTACCGACTCGGCTACAGACTCTGCTGCGCCCCTCGACGCACTCAGGGCGAAGCACCCCTCGCAGGTCGACATTGCCTCAACGTCAACTGATGAGGTTTTTGCGGCCAGCGAATACTCGACTACGAGGAGCCCAGCGGTCTTGCCCTCAACCCCGCGAAGTGCTAGGTCTTCTCTTTGGACCCGCACCTGACCTCCAGCGCTTGCTCCCAGGGTGCAAGACTGCCGTGATGCTTGACCGACTGCCTCGTGTTGGCGGCTCGCCAGGGACTCTTCCTCCTGGTCCTGTTTCTTGGCGGCGCGCATGCAGCACTTGCTTAGGACAAGCCCGGCCGGCACTGAGGCTTCAGCCCCTCACGCCTATGACGACACGGTGCTGGACGCCTTGACGACGATCCTGAACCTCCAGCTTCCTCCGGCGGCGGAGTCGCAGGCTCCCTTCCGGTCTGCTTTGGTGGCCTCGGCATCCTCAGTGTACACCGCTTGGCTGACAATTGCTACACAGCCTCGCTCACGGCGGTCGCCGACATGGTTGGTACAGTCCTCCCCCTCGAAGCTCTCTTTAAATTTTAATAATTCCTAATTGTAAATTTGTGAATAAATCATTAGTGGCATTCTTACAATTGAGATCATTTTCTTTTATGAGGTTGGGGGGAAAATCCGTTATGGACACCTGGTCTCACATCTAAGGTGTTAGCCTTGGTAGTGTCGGCTCGTACCGACTAAAACCCCGAACCGATTGCTAGCTTGGCCACTGTCAGGAATTGTCAAAGTAATACTTCTGACGGAGGCTTGCAAGGTTTTGACCGGCAGGCGGATTTAGGCTACTCGAGTCCTATCCCTCGGTCCGTCCTCTGTTACTCTCCCGAAGGTTTGCGTCCCCTGGTCAGCCGGAGCTGGTGGGTACTCTTTCTCGTGTTCTCTGCGGACTAGCTGCGCTATCCTAGCTCTTTCCAGTTTGTCCTTCTCTCGAAGGATCCTTTCGGTGAGAATCTTGCCCTTTGCCCAGTTTTCCCCACTTTCACATAGGTACTACGAACGAACGGATTCCTTCCAGAGCGGCGCCCCGCAGGTCCCCGCCCACCGCCTCTCGACGAACCCGCTGCAGGGTCTTGCACACTGCCAGCGTGTACCGCGCCGTCTTGTTCCCAGTGGACACAAATGTGAGAGGAGGCCTTTCCAATCCTATATAGATAGGATTGGAAATTCCCATGCCCTGTGATGAACTGTGTGAGGAAGAACGTAAGTTCTCCTCCCGGCCGTTCTATCCATGTTCTGATATCCAGGATGACATCTCTGACGGTTGCTCCTGGAGCATCCACGGAATGTTGTTCCACTCCGCCTGCCATCGTCCATTGCCTTCTCCAATCCAAATTGTCCCTCCTTGAATCTCCGCCGACGTTGATGGTCCTTCAGGTCCCACGGGGCTGTGCTCGCGAGAACTAGCGCAGCCTGTGTGCTAACCGTTCTGTACACCTGTGCGACATGGATGGCCAGCGTACGCTGCGTTTTGTGAAGTATCTTCCTTTTATTCGATGTTGTTGCGGTTGCCCATACCGGGGAATCGAACAGCATGATCGAATCTGCGACTGCTTCCGCTTACCCTCTTTGGGACCGTAGATGGTTAGCATGATGCGGGCCTGGTCGGATGAGGAGTCACGGGCTGGAGCTGGCACCTCGCTTTTCGCTGGTGCCAGCTCCAGCCCATGACTCCTCATACATACTGCCATGGAGCCTAGCGCAAGATTTGCATTTGTTTGCAGCTCTCGCGGCGTGCGCGCTCTGACGATGATAGCAAGATCGTCGGCATACGCTATCAGGTCGACTCCGTTTGGAAGATCTTTTATTTTAAGAACTCCATCGTAAGTAAGGTTCCACAACAGGGAGCCCAGAATGGAACCCTGAGGCACCCCTGTTGTCATGTCGAACACGACCTCGCACTTCTCAGCACCCTGCTTCTGAGGTAGTTGGACACTACCCGTATCAGGTACTTCGGGAGCCGCTTTCGAAGATCGCTGAGAATCTTTACCCATGGGTTGAAGTTGAGGTATTAATTAGTACCAACGAGTAACAAAATATCCGCACAAACTTTGTTTTTCTCTATTGGAACAAATCGGTGCAAGGACAATGCTATTAGAAATCATTTTTCTGAACTGACAGCAATTGTTTTTTTTGTCAAACTCTTCTACCTTGAATATATGCTGAACAGTAATTTTGACAAGAAGATTTCCAATTGAAAATACGGTTGATTTAATACTACTTCATAAACAGTTGTTATTTTCTTCTTTCTTTCTTTCTTTCTTCTTTTTAATGGAATGTAAAAAATTCTTTCCTTTTTCTTTTTTATGGATTGTAAAATGCTATTCACATTATTGGATTTCTTTCGTCGCATATCGAAGGAGCACCACGAAACAACTTCAATTTGTTGATAATTCACACGAAAGCGCCACTTCGCAATTCAGAAATGTAAAGACAAGCATGGATGTCGAGAAACAACGACCAGATATCCAGAGTGTTCCAAAGTGAGAAAATCTTGGTTGTTCTTATTTTTCTATGGACTTTTTATTTTTCTTATGTGCGTATTATTAAATAAATACAATAAACCTTATTTTATAGCATAAACTAACACATCTATTACACGACGCTAAGCTTTGTAAGTAATAGTAATTAGAAAATCACAATTGGTTAATAAAGTTGTGAATTCATTGAGAAACGAATTTGGAATATATTAATTGCTATTCGGTATATAAAACACAGCTACGCGCTTTATAAATGAACGGAATAGTAACCATGATAGTTGTGGTTACATGCACATTATAATTATGATCATACGTAGCATGTGAGGTCAGCCCCGTGCGACCGAAGTGATATACAAAGCTTTTCCAGTAGTCACGTGATGGTAAGACGCAATTGCGGATAGGTGGCCCTTAAACCCAGCGATGGGCGATGGGACTTCTCTAATATCTGAATGAATTAAGGAGTCTGACTTTCTCCTCGAACATGTTGAATATTTAGTAAATATACGTCTACAATAGGTAAGTGGTATCGTATAATATTTATCACCGTATATGCATGATATTGCCGATTCTAAAAGGCGATATATTGTACATATATTATAAATAGCAACTCTGCTCGAAGTTCGTGGTGCCGCGTTGAACAGGTCGGGGGGTATACAACCGATAAATCAACGTTGATAAATGGATAGTGCATTTACTCTTCTTGTTTAAATGGCGCTGTATTTACATTTCAAGGCTCGCTAGCCAGATAGCGTTCACTGTGTGTGTCAGAAAATCGTACCGATTTTTATTTATATCACCTGTTCGTTGAATGAGGCCATCCGGCGTCATCCATCCAATGAATGGCGATCACATACTCGTTCCGCTTAAAAAATCGGCTAAGGCTGCTTAAATTTGACTCTAGATCATTCACTACCTCGTTCACCAGGAAACATCCTATTGGATTTTTCGGACGTCATAGAAATCCTGCCGCCGAACTTTGGGTTGGCGTGGAATGTGCAAAGGTTCGAATCTTGATGATGCCTGGGATCCTACATTTTGCGTCCAACCAACAGTTTGTTTAGAATCACTCCCTCTTCACTTGATATCAGGCTCAATATTATATAAGGTTACAAAAACAGTTCATTTTTACAAATTTGTGCTTTTCGGTGGCTATTTGATATACACATCTTTACATTGATTCTGCCCCTAGATCCTAATATATTCCCAGATAAATCTGGCTTTCTATCACCAAATAAATATATATGTACATATCGTACCCCTATACAATATACGTGTTTATTATACATCAACGCTCTACTTATACTTAATTTACACAGTTAACTGCCGTCTTTTTATCGCTACAGTTTTATCGCAACGTTACCCCATGCCCCACTCCTATTCGCAATGTTAGATAAGCCCCAAACGCGATTTGGGGGAGCCCAAGCCGATGGCTTTGCTACAGCTACCATCGTTACCACCATCAGCCTTGTCACTAAGTATCGCTATGACTTGCCGGTTCGTGAGCGCCATCTACCGGGATTCGTGGTCGTCGCCGTTGATGTTCTTGTTGTTATTGTTAGTTTCGTTGTTGTTGTCGCTGCAGCCGTCTGGCCTTGCCAGCGGTCGATCTGAACACCGGCGACACGGCTCCGAAGGTTTTATGTAGTCGAACGTACCGTTGTATTATAGCTCTTAGTTACGATCGTTCGTTCATACGTTCGCTATCCGAATTTGGGGCCCGACCGAGTTTTCAAGTCGTACTGGCAAGTCCTTGCACCAGGTCCTTAAACCATTGCCGTGTCGTAGACAGCGGCCGCCGTTACCGTAGCAACGACGCTGACGGTAGGGGGAGCAGTCAGGGGCTGTGGTGGCTGCTTACTCTACCACCGCCACGATGGTGATTAACAATAACGACAACAATAGCAACAACAGCCGTTCAGAAGCTCAGCAGCACATAGACGCTGTATTTCTAGCTCTCTACGCTCTACTTCGGATTTTCAATAGTGGCATCGGCGCGACATATTTCGGCTGCGACACAGCTGCTGTTAACGAAGACATTCTGCGACGTCTATAATATTCTGGAACCGCAGCCCTCACTCCAGATCTCAGATTATCTATTACGTCTATCTATTTAGCACTTTTATTTTTATTAAGATTATTATTATCATCATCATTGTTACATTATTATTATTATGTAACGATAAACAGTCAGCTAAGATCTATCATAATAATAACAATAACCGTAATAGCTTGTCAAGGTCAGATACGTGCACACTCATACCACAGAATGGAGCAAAGCTTTTTAGCTTCTGGCTACCAGGGAATCTGTCTACAGAGAGATACAATTATATATAACACTACATATATATGTAATGATAAAAAATTGAAAAACAACACCAATGTCCAATAATAATAGTGATAATAATGCAATGATGCAGGTATTCTGTAAGCAATGATAAACATATATATATATATATATATATCATGCGAATTGTCCTTTCGAATGGCGCACAGTCCGAACCACGGGACACAATGCGTTCATACTTGGAGTGCGCGCGTGGCAGGAACGTGGCTTCCTTTCGAACACTGAGTGGTTTCGATACGATCAGCAAGATGGACACTGTAGCAAAAAGTGCAAATTGGGTACAGAGCGCTATTAATCGATAAACAGTCCGTATGATATCGGTACAGAGCGCTATTTGGGACCCCAAATATATATATATATCTGGACAACCTTTTCTTATATTTTTAAACTGCTCATACCCGGGAAGGATACAAAGATAGAAAATATCCAAATTCAATCCAAAATATTCTTCGCGTCTGGCGGGATTTAATCTCAAACCATATGTTCTCTTGTCTGCTAGTTCAAAATGCTCACCACCAGGCCATCAAGGGGACACTACGCGTGTAAAACAAGTTTTACCGAATGGGATTGTTGGGTGAGACATGCAGCTATATCACAAATAAGCAGTGAGTCAAATGTTCTGTCAAATCCTGTAGTCTGTTCGATCCCAAGTCTTTTTCTTTCTTACTTCACCGGGTCTTCCTTCTGATGCTAGTGTGTCTGGGCTGTACTCCGGTCACAATCGAATGATTTAAGTCTTACGTATCTAGAAGGAGTCAGACTGTGAAAGTCGGTTGTGTTAAGTCCGCATGGGAAGCGGTGTGCATGGCACACATGGTGGGTGTGTATAGAGGTATATCTCGTAGGACTCAAATCATTCAGAATGATGCTCTGAGAGCTATGCTTGGTAGAAGCCGTACCATCAAGTTCCTGTTGATGATCTAGATACCTTAAATGATTTGCTCTCATTTTTTTCCAAAAAAAAAAGAAAACAAATAAGGGGTAGGTATTTCCGTCTTTCCTCATAAATAAAAAAAATGATTTGCTCTCGGTCGATAGGCTTTACATTATGAGTATTGCTCTATATGCATGAGGATTACGAAAGGTCGGATTGCGCCTGAAATCTCATTCCCACTCATCCCCATCACTATCCCCTCTAACCGCCGTGCTACCACGTTTAAGATACCTTTCGTTTCAAATGAAACTGGTAGACGCACTCTCGCCCTCTGCCTACAGCTTACCCTCTGCCTGGTATGCCCTTCCTCAAGAAACTCGCTCACCGACTTCTGTGATTAAGTTTTTAAGAGAGGTTCATAAAAATATCACTAGGTTGCCATAATTCAAATAGGTAGAAATGTATATAATTAGTAAGAATGTGTAAATAATGACGCGGGATAATTAAAATCAAACGGTACTGTCGATGTATTGTGAACGGTGACATTTATTTTTACTTATAACTTTCTACGAGGACCTCGGCAATGTAACAGTTGCAGGTTCCGTCAATAAACCATACTCTGTATCGTAGTGTATTCATTGCCCTGGGGATCCTATATAAAGTAAAACACACACTTCAGAATCAGACAATTCAGCTACTATCTATCGTTGACATAAAGACGAAATGGTTGACAGATGTTTGTATTAAGACAGCGTACACCGAGTACATCTTCGCCGTGTTCGTGGACTTTAAATCAGCGTTCGACCTATCGGCAAGGGACACGGTTGTTCTCCGTCCTCCTGAAATACCTACCGGTTCGACTTAGAAGTCCCAGAGACATCGTGAAGATAATTCTGCACGCTGACGATCTGGTTATTTATGCTCGAAGCCGCTTTCAGGACAGAAGGTATTGGCGCGCCTCACGGTTGCCACTGAACTGGATTTCAAGGTCAATATCTCAAAAAAGGAAGCCATGAAATTCACACGGAGTGGCCGTCCGGCGTCAAGCGACACGCTGTATTACGCTGGAACAGCTATCCCTTAAGTCAAAAGGTTCCAATACCTGGGCATATGCATATCGAAGGATGCCAAAGGTTTCTGCCACCACATCAAAGAAAGATTTCGATATGTTTCAGATATGTATATATATGTTGTTAACTGGCTACCCGATAAGGGTGAATAAACGAAACGATGTATTAAGACAGCATTAAGACTAATCAAGTATAAAGAACGGATGATCTGGTCGAATTTAATATAATACACTATCAAAGAAATAACGCCGTGGACGTTAAATGTTGGCTGTGAGTCAGCCCATAAAATGTTCTGTACTGTATCCAGGCTCTATAGGCTCTCTTCGTTAGTTTCAAGGCGGCATTCTATTCCGGTCCACTCTATTGGGCAAATTTGCAGAATATGGAGCTCCTAACAATCTGCTGAGTCTGTTAACAAATGCTATAGGCTAGTTAGCAGTGAGGGGGCCGTGGCAGCCTAGAGTTTCGAAGGTAAGAAGGGAAAAAGGTGAGTTGCCTGGAAGGTGGCGTACTTCCGTAGCTTGGCCCGCTCTTCACGGGATGCCACGTAACCGGGGATGGATGCACAGTGGTTGACGTAAGAAGATGCTAGAGTGTCAACCACCGTGCCATCCTCCAGGTGGAAGGGATAAGGGTGAGGCCGTCAGGGCGGCGCCCGTTTGCAGAGTCGAGCACCTGCGGCTCTTTTGTGCAAGGGATAGCGGCGGACAGGACGGCCCTCACGAGCGTGCCATTAAGCATCATGTGTCGCGGTTGGCGACCTGTGTTGCGCTCGCACGAAAGGAAGTGGTGGCCATTCTTTGTGACTGAGTGCCAGCACCAACTCTGCTGACCAAGGTTTCCTAAAACCGAATTGACTAGGCGAAAAAATCTAATAGCATCAAGAAAGTTTTCAAGCCAAGAGACAGTATCAATCAAAATTACTCTCTAGAACTGAGCATCGACCATAGCTTCATGCACGAAACTTGCATCCGCCTCGTTCGAAAGTCAGATGCAGTATATAAGGCGGTCAACCATAACTGAAAGGCGCATGACAATATTAATAATCGACTTATCGAAAGCAACTTTACTTGAGACAGCTAAAAAGCTAACTCGCCAAACGGATTAAGTGATGTTGAGTCTGAGTTGATCTTCCTCAGTACGAACAGGTAACTAACCAGGTAAAAATGATTGAAGTGCCAATACAGTCTACCCATTAAGCCTCGGAAATCGTTGCCCCTCTTATGTAACATTGACTTATAATAAATGACCACACGTGACGACGTCGATTTGTTCGTCTTCCATGTCGACCGAAACCCTCCGATATTCGTCCTGCAGAAGTCTCTGCTGGTATCTGGTAATGGCCCACATTCTGGCCTTTTGCTGATGCTGTACACAGTTTGTCTTGTCGCGCTCAAGAGCGTCTGCGTACGAGACCATTGTACATATACATTGTTGTAGACAGTGTTCCCGTCGCTACAAAAACATGCCTTGACTGTGCTGTGAGTCTATCCGCCCTGGTTGCTAGCACTTCTATAAACGAGCAGAGAGAAAGAGAGAAACTAAGAACTTGTGAAAGTATAATTACACACTGTGATTGGCACTGCTTACTTCCATGAGTGTTTTTAATCGACCCTCCTGGCCGACCGACCAATCACTCGCTTCATAGCCTACCATCCTGGCGCTGTACCCAGCTGCTTTGCTTGCTAGAGTAGAATTGTCGCCGTCGCAAATTTTCTGAGCCATCACGACCGTCTGGGCGATTGCTTTTACTGCTGCTGCTGTCGCTGTACTTCTCCCCCCAGTAGTACTGTAGACTGTCCTACAGCTACAGCTTAGCGGTGGCGGCAACGGCAGCTTTGGGGTCCGAATCATATCCACGCTGCCAATCGCAGTGACGCACGCTGTTCGACCTTGCCAAAGGCCGCCCATGTGAACGACGACGACCACGGCTACATCGGATACATCGCGTTAACGCTGATAGCGGCACTGAGTTCCTATTACGGCTCAGAGCCTCTATCGGATGCTATCATATGGAAGATGGGATTTGTACGTCCGTCTATTCGCGTTCGGTACGCCGTATGTGTCAAGCAGTGATGTTAAGTACACTTTAAGAATAATTATCTTAACAACTTGGAGCGATCATAGATTAAGCTTTGGGAGTTGTTGATTGTTTTAGATATTGCAAAATTGCCGTGTCCTGAAGGGTCCGAGGCAGAAACGAGTCGATTGAGAGTTTGTCTTACAAACTCTTCACTAAATATACATTTCGTTCCAATTTACATTATTGTACTTTCCGCAGTAAAGTATAGCTAAATTTCCTTCCGGTTACATCTTCATTAAATACTATGATAAGGAAGTATTCTCACCCTGAAACCGACGAAATGACTGAAATTAATTACCTTACCTGGCCGGGGACCCTAGATAATGCAGAGTTGTGCCTGAATCGTTCACCATGCCTGATGAACAAAAGATACAATACATCGTCACAAAGCTGACGGCCTCATGTACAGCTGACCCATCCCTTTTCTCAGTATGTGTACTCCAGCTGATTGTAAGTGAAACCTTCTCCTTGTAGATAGCTGACTTTTAAAGAGCGGTTAAGCGATGTAGATATAACACATGAGGCTGTGATTAATGGGCGTTCCCTACCCAGAAACGTTGAATACCATTCTTCAAACACATTTGCCGACAAATTTGGCGGACAGGCCAGCGTTCGTAAGACTAAATAAATAATTTATGTGAATATAACCGGCGAGCTGCTCATGAAATGATGAAGTTATTCACCGAACGCCGAATGGTCCATTTGGTTGACACTGGTTGTTGACATGCAATGCGTAGACGTCGGCCAAGTTAACTATACGGCGGGCCCGGGCCAACGTCGCCATGATTTCGGAGATTTTTACTGTAGCAAATTTTCAGTTATTCTATTGCATGTTGTATTGTACTTAGTTTACTTAGAGACTTAACATAAAACGTCCATGGTTACTTGTTGTCGCTATATTCACGAGGATCGAACTTCTCTGGCCTCAGCGCCACACGTTGCTGATCAAGCTCGTCTCCGGGCTGTCGACAGGCCTGGTGCGGGGGCACGGCTCCACGCTCTGCCCTCCTCGTCCCTTGGCACTGCTCTCGACGATCTCTCCCTCTGCTTCTGTGTTGGCCTCCTCTTCGGAGCCCTTGTGGTTGCGGCCCACAGCTGCGAGCGTTGCGGGGACCCTGTCGCAACGAATAGCCACCACGGACTCTCGTGCGAACGCAGTGCCGGTTGCTATCCGCGACAAACGATGCTTAATGACACGCTCGTGGTGGCCCTCCACTCCGCCGGTATCCCTTGCACAAGAGAGCCACAGGGCTTCGACACTTCCGACGGGCGCCGCCCTGACGACCTCACTCTTATCCCCTTCCACCGAGGCCAGCACCTTGTGTGGGATGGCACGGTGATTGACACTCTAGCACCTTCTTATGTCAACCACTGTGCAACCACCCCCGGTTACGCGGTAGCGCGTGCGGAGCGGGCCAAGCTGCGGAAGTACGCCGCACTCCAAGCAACCCACTTTTTTTCTCCCCTTGCTTTTGAGTTAGGCGGGCACGGCCCCCTCACTGCGAACTTCCTCGAAGGGGGTCTACCATACGCTGATCCGCACCACCGGGAACAAGCGCGCAGAATCTTTCCTTCTGCAACGCCTGTCCCTCGCTGTGCAGAGAGGCAATGCCATCGCCTTCCTCGGGACAATGTCGGCCTCAGCCCCGGTCCCAGCTAATCCCCCCTATACCCTCCCATAATCCCTATAATTAATTTCTAATTACTGTATGTTTGAATAAACAACACATACTGACCAGATTTAGAAATCTCACTTAAAATACCTGAATTTCTATTGCGGGATCACTAGATTGTAACCGGTATGTAATTTTACCATTCCTACACGCGCAGTAAATTCGTCTATATAAGTAGGCGTCTTGTGATAGCCTATTCAAATGCTCACGGCATACCTTGATACATGTAGCAGGGTTTGCACAAACATTGTTTCACAACATCACATTTAAACGACGCATTATCTAATCAATCTAATCAACCACAATCTATACGGGAAACTCTTGCAACTGCAGTCATTTGTTACAATCCGAAATGTCCATCTAGTCTTTGACGACAAGCTGTTTCTTCACCGGTATAGGCATTAGCTTTCTAATCGTATGTTAGGGTCGACGTTTGGCACACCTCCTCGTTATCAAGCACCATCGCAATCGGCGATCATCGCGGTCACCGAGAAAGAACAGATGCTTGCTGATGTTGTTGTAGAAAGCGCATTCGCTGCAGGGGTCGCACAAAACTTACGCCAAGAGAGAACTCTCTTAGAACATAGAGCGAGATCATTTGTTTGCGAGATATCTGTTTTAATTTTGATGCAGTATCTGTCGGGTTCAAATCGGGCTCAACCGAATGACCAAGAGATTAGTCACATATGATATATATATATATATATATATATATATGTACCTCACACGATAGCATTGAGTCCAGAAAATTTGAAAGCGTTATTAACAGGCATCCCGTTTTTATAGCCCTCAAATAATCATCTAATCAAAAAATAATAGCGAACAATCTACACTGTGCATTGCATCGAAACTGAAATGTGTTTCCTACTTCGGAAAGTTTCTTGCTTCCATGGCTTTTCATCAACTCTAATACGATTTGCTGGCATAAACGGACATGGTACACACTCCCTGTGTGGCTTAGCAGAAGAAGTATATTTTTACTTGATTCAATTACAAGGAATTGTCCAAAAACAAGCCTACGATGTTGTTCTCCCTATGTATTGTCTCAGCTATAAACGACGGTCGAATTTGGTGCAGTCAGGTCAGTCTGCTTTTATTTTACCATCATCATCAGCAGAAGTAGCAGCAGGATAAATGGTGAATATCATTTCTTAGGGCCGACCCCGGCCTGTTCTCCTACTCATTAGTGTGCGCGGAAAGGTCCGTCGGAACATCAGATAGGAAACATACGAGCTGTCCGGTTGCAGAAACAGTAATCGAATTAATGATTCACACAAATATATAAATAGCTGCCTGATGAATTTCCTTTGCTTATTAACCGCGATGTTTAATGTTACGAGTTGCTGTAGTCATCGTAGTAGTCGTTTTATTCTTCGTTTTCTACCATTATCGGATCATCGACAATCCGGCGGTGGTTCCCATCCGCTGGTATATGCCTGCCTGGCTCGAGTGAGCTGCTTGGCGGTTGCAAACACCGATAATCGATCGATCCGGTTAAAGCTGAGGAGCCGGGAGAAGGCTTCCGTCGGCGGTCTCCGGCACCGCAATCAACGGACGACGATCACGGTCAAATATGAATCAGAGAAAAATTATTACCATGTAACTCACGCACAGTGGTTGGTACCATCACATGCCAGTGAAGGTCTAGGGCTCCTTTGACGGGCGCGGAGCCCGACCTCGCCGAAGCCAGCACAAGATTCTGGTCGAAGCAGACGCACCAGCAAGTCGAGTCTAGCCGCAGTCACGCAGTAGCAATCGTGGTTGTATTGGTAACTTACTGCTGAGCTATGGCAAAGATTAATTCAACACGATTGGCTATGTTGGCTCCGAAATCACTACCAGCACCAGCAGTCAGACAAGATACCAGGCGTACGGTATTAGTCCCTATCCATCTAGACACCTACCTATCTACCACCACCACCACCATCACCACCACACTGATGATGGTGATGAAGTTGTTGTGTTATTGCCAGCATCATCAAATTTTTTTTTATTATTATTAAAATACGTGTGCATCTGCTGCCTCTGTATATGTTTGTGTGTGAGCTATATCTGTATCTGGTTTCTGTTGTGTTCTGATATCGGGGAGTCCCTTTGCACTGCTTCCCCGGCTCTCGCTTATTTTTAGATCTGCTGTAAGTTAAGCTGACGCGATGAAGGATAACGCACGCAGCCTCGGTATTCGACCCGAGTGGTGTTCACAGAAAGCTGTTAATAATAGGTAGTGGGCTGCCGTAAACGTCCTCATAGAATGAATATTAACGTGTCGTTAAGTCCCCCTCCTCACCCCTCGGCTGTCCCCGGGCATTACTGAAGAACGATGCACGCAGCGGAGATGGATGGCGAAAATAACAATAATAATAATGGTAAAAGTAGCATAGGATTAGCAGTACACAGTATATGCTTGTCTTTTGTTGATGTTGTTACAATCTGTAAGGTTTCCTTCGTTTAGAAAGGTTCTCTCCTGTTCTTGAACGATACATCTATCTATCTACGTGGGCGTGAGTGCAAAACTAGACAATTTTCAACCAGGCTTATTTCATTCCGCATTAATTCATATATAAAGATGCTAGGAGTCTGCTTAACCACCTCTGTAGACACGTGGCTTACACAACCGGAAATAATAGAAATAAACAATGAAGCACGTGTCCAAATTGGAAATAATTCCATAGGTGTTGTTAAATAATGCCATTTCCCTGCTTTTATTATGGATTGTTATAGTATCTGAATGAGATCACAGTAACAAGATCTTTTTTGAAACCCTGACCTCGTTGAAAGTGAGCGCGTTTAATTTACGAGTACACGACCAAGCTGAACAAACATCATTCGGCCCTTGGTTGATTTGCTGCGCTCGAAGGAAGAATAGAGGAATGAACGCCAAAAGTGTGGTTGTGGCTGCATTTACCACTGTTGTCTTGACAACTAATTTACGTCCTCACAGTTCTCACAGGCTAGCGGCGGCAAAAGCACATTTTCATTACGTACTAGTGGGGGCAACAATACCTATTCCCAACACGCCAGCCACATACCGTCACATACTAAGCAAATTTTACTACTACAAGCACTGCTGTTACTTGTTTGAATGTTATTTCCAACTACCTTTTCAGTATCCGTTCGTAGTACGTTCAATCCATTCGAAAGAATTGCATATTCGCTAGGTGATAATCCCACACGGGAACAATGAGACACACACACACACAGAGCTTGTCCCCCCAGCTCCTGTTGTCTGTTCGAAGCTCATCGACATATACAGTTTTATCGGCAGGATTTTTCTGTAGGGCTCCGTCTCCTTGTTTGGCATTGCCAATCGCAATTGTCTGGGCGGAAGTTTTTCTCGACAAGTTCCTTTAGTGGTGGAAGGCGTTTGCGGTTGCTATTGGCTCGTTGCTGAGTAGGTGACTAGTTGTGCTAACTGGTGCTTTGCAGTTGTGTTTTTTCGTTTCTACCACCTAACCGTTCAGCCTATAGCTCAGCGCTTAGCTCCAACGCTTCTGCACGGGGTTCTGGCATTGCACTCTCCCTCCGCTGTTCGTTCATCCGTCGGCAGCGACGACGACGACGCCGACGATGGCGACGGCTTCTCTCTATAGGCGGTGTGCCCGCGGCGGCAGCGTCAACAACAGCAGCTGCAGCACAGCCCGCGCGATCGAGTCACAACGAACAAGTCAAGGTTGGCATTGAAGGTGGTCGTCAACCGACCAACAAACATCAGCAGCGCGTGCCTAGTAGTACCTGGTGTAGTGCTAGATGCCTGTGGCATGGGCTTTAACATAGTGGCTGTTGACTCACTACGTCGACGAGCATCGTCATCGAAGCCCCCTCCTTCGGGGGTTGCCATTCGTTGGTGTGTCTAAGCCGAAGTGTGTATGCTTGTGTGTGTGTATGTGTTTGCTGGACTGCTGTAGCTTTACCTGATGCTGCTGAACCAGCGGTTTGTTAGACGTCAAGCTGCTGTCTGCTACTGACGTTCATATTGATAGTTGTTGTTGGCGTTGTTGTAGTAGTCATATTTCTGCTAGGAACCGAAGGGAACCGCAGAACCGCTGATAAACAGACTGCTGCAGCTGTCTAGACATCATGTGTTTAGTTGGATTACTATGGATAGTAGGGACTTCAGCTCAAAATGCCCCTTTCCTCTGGTATAGCCAGCTTCGTCTCATGGCATCGACTACGGACAGACTTGAGCTTGAGCTGAAGTCGAACTACTGCTGTTGATATCGGTTTATATTGGCTCGGTGGCTGCGGGAGCTGCTGTGTTCGCGTTGCCGTTGCTGCTGCTGCTGTGAGGGCTACCCAGCATCACTACGACCGGTGTTCGGCTTCGACGATTTCAGCTCTTCAGCACAGACACATAGACAAACGCTCATAGATACGCGCGTAGCGAAGAGGGAGAGCGGTCGCCGCGACAGAGGCGAGGAGTGAATACTGGAAGACCACACGAAGAACGACGGGCCCCGGCGTTGTGTGCTACTGTGGTTGAAGCTGCCGTTGTTACCGCTCAAACGGTGGCTGCGAGCACCAAGGTTCCTGGGTGATCTCCTCTCCGTAGCGGAGCACCTATCGCCCGATGATCCGCAGCGGTATCACGCGAACTTCGCAACCTCAGAAGCTCGGAAGCGTGTCGACTGTACGGGACGAGCGCTGCTATCGCAAACGGCAGGCGCACACTGCGGCGCGGCCAATACCATGTCATATACAGTGTATTTAGCAAAGTCTCAACAAAGGAGAAACGCGTAGAGAGAAAGGAACAACCCGAACTGCGACTAGATTTGTGTCGAGTAGAAGTTATCAGTGTGCACTCATCGTAGCACAACAGCCGCCACCCATGTAGCTTCGGTACGAGCCATTGATTTTGTGTTTTGTCGTCGTCGTCATTCAATTCTTGTCTCGTGTCTTCTGTGTGTGTGTGTGTGTGTGCTTGTGGGAGAGAACGCGTCATCCTAAGTGAACTTACAAAGGCTACATGTATTAGCCAGTATTAGTCATCGACAGCAACGGCCGTGGCAGCACAGCAGTAGCATATACGACAACAGAAAATAAGAGCACAACGCCGACGTGTCAATGCATCATACAGTGTGAGACATAATCGCCGCATGATATAACCTGCTCCCACTTGAAGACGCCTGTTGGTGCTACCGATTGACCGTGCCTGGTGCAGTGGAAACGCGTAATGTAGTGCAGGGACCTACAGAAGCGGTGCAAACGTCCTCAACAACGACAACTTTGTATCAACCAGCAGCGACATCTCTGACCAAGAGGTTCCATTTATCGGCGTGCCTGCTTTTGTTTGTGTGCGAGTGTACCATTGAGATATATAAATTCGACTTCCGAGACATCGTCTGAGGCTAGTTCGTATCGTCTGTGGCCGTTTGTTTGTGTCTCTGTCCGCCAGCTGTTCAGAGAACAGAACTGTTAAGTGGTGCGAAGAGAACCGGAGAGAGCCACTATTTTGAGGTAAATTTCAAAAAATATCGCACAATAAACAGCTCCCCGCCCACACACATTTGGGACGTCCCAAATGTGTGTGTTATTCAATTCTGTAAACGGACAAACTCTGCTCATATAGACATACTCATCACATATCTGTATTGTCAGCTACAGTCCACCGCTAGTACGATCTAACACATGAAGAATGTTTGGTCTCAGCCCACGAAGGGGGATGGAGCACAGAGGAAAATGGGCAGATGTGATATATCTGACGTTCTCCTCCCAAGGGACTATGTTACTTGTGAATACGGCAGTGAAGCCGATTTTTGGATATTATCTTATTTAGATGCAGTGAATGTGCTTGAGGATACTAAATTATGTATTGTTTTTGCCCAGCTGAGGGTCAGCTCGAAAACAAAAAAAAAACTTTTTTACAGGACGCATTCATTGTTGATCTCTATATTCTCTTTATAGAAAAAAGCACGAGCAACACACAGACACTCACCAACAGTATCTTTATCTTCTTCTTGTAACTTTACGTTATCATAGCCGTGTTTGAACTTCTAAAGAATCATGGAAACTTGTCTAGAGCTCAAATAGAACGTAATAGAGGGATAGAAAATAGTGAGGAACAAACATATTTGCGGATCCCGCTATTATAAACTCAATTGGAACGGTTCACAGTGAGCCTGTTATAGAGTTTACTTCAGTGTTAACCTGCAAAGGACACTACTTGTAGGCATATCGCGCAGTGCCGTCTTTGCCTTTCTTGCGGCGATGAACGCAAACGATGAGCGCACTTACAAAAGAGAGGGCATCTAAATTCTCCATTGCAAGACAGTCCGTTCGAACTGTACTGTTGCCTAGTGACGTCGAAATGATCAGTGACATGTGGCCATCCACCCCTCGAAAGATGCAACGTACCCATAGTCAGTTCGTACCCATCGCTACTGTGCTATTATGAGATAACTGATTTCGAATTTCCATAATGTGCCTAGCAATCCGCGTCTTATCCCTAGCTAGATATAATTTACGTAACTCTTCTCCTTGCGGCATGGTTAGATAACGTCGGGGCAACGGGCCACGAGGATAACATATAATATACTTGCTCCATTACGTATGAAGTGCTCAATTTTGAGGATAGTGAGTGACGAAGGTAATAATACATGTGACATAAGCGGTATCTTATTTCTGCTCAATTATATCCCGCCCGAGCTATTCACTCCAACTGGTAGCAATCCAGTGCATTTCGTACTTTCACCAAACCTACATTATAACGATGTTTGCTTTGGCGATATATGGTTGAGATTTATTGCCGACTGTCGCTGTACGAACGGTAATAGTAAACTAACGCTACACACCGCATTAGGCCAAAACCGTGATCTTGCATTTGTATGATGGCGTATGGCGTTGTTCGTCTGTGTTAACATACGGGTCGTTACGAGGCCCTCTCAAACCTACGGCAGGGCCCTACGAAGTGGTAATAACTAACACCAGCAGGAGTCTGGAAGCAGTTCTCATGCCGATTCGTCAACGTGCGCTAACTCGTTATATGATCCGTGATGATAAAAGTAGGAAGATTAATATTGGTGATGATATGATTACTAACGATCTTGGCAAACTAATAAATCTTTTTAGCACAAGTGGTGAGAGGGATTTTATCTAAACAAACAGAGTGGTACTTCTATGATTTTTGTGTCTCTACGGTTGAGGTTCTTGCGAGCGACACACACAAACCACCCAAGCGTTAGTAAGTTCTAAACCTCGAAATTTCTAACCATCACTTCGAGGTATTGTAGGATAAATAATAACCCCTGTTCTATCGTGGAGGAATATATCTGATATTCTATAATAGCTTGCTGTGGTTATGTGGTCCGGCGAGGCATGAACGAACGACTGAACGCGAAATGCTCAATCGTTCGGACAGGTCTGCTTTTCGACCGCCACCACCAGCGCTACGCTGCACTATTGTACGTGTTGCTGTTGTTGTTATTGTTGGTGTTATTTTCGCACCGCCGTTTCAATGCTGTTATCAAAGGCAGAATCGGAAATCGAAAACAACGAAATTGTAGAAGAGGGCCGGACTGGGGACCCGGGGATCAAACCGCTGGCGCCAGCAACAACAGCCGACTTCGTTCTTAGAACCACCCCCTCGATTCAGCCGGCAGCCAATGATTTAGCAACACGATATTTTTTTTTCTTCGTTTTTCTTTTTTTTTGTTTTTTTTCTGATCCTGTCGTCGCCGAAGTGACTTCGACTGCTGTGGCAACTGAATTCAGAACATGGATAGGCGTTGCGAATGTCACCTTTTTTTTAGCTGTATCAAGACGGGCTCATGTGCACGAGGAAAACGTATATTAAGGAGCGCGTACGAACACTCACCACCCGCGAGTAGGCACAGGTAGCATGCTGCTTGAAAACGTATTATACAGGCCCCACTGTGACTATGGCTCACGCTGGTGTTAATGATTCTAGTCTGTCTTCATTAGAGGACCTCGTAGAGTTGACATAGTTTTTAGCGACTTACCGCGTACTTCGGAACCTTCCGCACTCACGATGCGACACGTGAACTCCATGATATATCATCATCTATGTACTCGAATTGAGTGCTCGTTTAGGGCTCATTCTACTCCAGCTGTATCTGATAGACCTGGCAAACACATTTATAGCATGTAGGTATGTGAATCTGATAATCACTGGGGTCTGTTGTTGCTACGTTTGCCACCTATGAATTGATGTCGTCCTTAATTGTAATTAGTTCTTATCAATCAGAAAGATGAATGCAAAAAAGTGCAGAGTGCCAACAGGTTGTTTGTTCTTCGGCGTGCGTTAAGGAAGCGTTGTTGTCACTGATCTCTGATGAGATATCATACAGGACGTACGTTTTCGTCGATGTTGGTCGCATGCTGCCGTATTTTGCGTTGTGTATGAATGTGTGGGTGAGCGGATAGTTGGTTATCTGCCTGCTTACCAGCCAGACAACCAGTGACGGTGGCTCAGGGGTAATGTCTTTGTCGAATCAATCAATTCAATGCGATACACCTTGCCCTATCATACTCCGACTCGGCGTGTAGTCTAGCTATTGCACAGCCTCCAGTTAGCTCTGTCCAGTGTCAGCTACAACACTGCAGGGTTCCCCTGCCGTTGCAGTTCTGTGAGCCACCGCAAGAAGACTCTTTGCGAGTCTATCTATCAGTTATTATAATATAATAGTTTTTGCCCTAACTCCGTTCGTATGTACGTCCCTCCCAGCCTGTACCGTTGTCTATGCCGTGATAGATTCATAACATATTGCTGAGGTGAATCAGTGTGTTGCCTAGATAGCTGTGTTGTACCGCGCTTCGCTAGTATATCATATTATAGTGTACAGGAACAGTAAGCAGCCACAGCTGCTGTTGACTATTGCCGGGATACCAGTGCTTGCGGCAGCATTCGCCATCGTGGTTCTACCGCTGCATCTAGCAGAATGTCGGCGATCCACCTGTCTATCTACCTATATATGTACATGTATCTATATATCTATCTATTTATTTTTGTGTTAGTTGTAAAGGCAGCTACCGATTGCCGCTACTGCAGCTGGCGGTACTGTTGCTATTGCTAGTGGCACTGCTCTTGATGCTGTTGCTGTCGCTGCTTGGACGCACAACAGACACTCGCCACTCACAGCGCAAGACGCGACATGAGCAGGCAGACAGACAGACTAACGTTCATATACGCACCGATGCAGACGGCACAGCACAGCCAATGACTGGCCAACCTTGGGCTACATCGAACAGTGGCCAACGGAGAAACGAACAAAGACGGCACAGCATAGCCGACGACAGCAAAGAGTCGGAGTACCCCTATTGACACCCCCATCGCCCCTGAATTCGACCGCTTGGCAGACCCTGGCCGCAGCAACAAGAACAACAACAACAAATAGAAAACCGAAGCCGATGCTCGCCGCGCGCCCCATGACGACAAAGGCAGCAGAATCGAATGGAAACGTGAACCCAACGCTTAACAAGCACACACTGAATGAACAGCGTGCAAGCTACTGCCCACGTTTGTAGGATCAATAACACTTGCAGCTGAAGAAGCAGCAGTGGTAGTGATAGTAATAGCAATATGTTTCCCTGCTGGATAAGGTGAGCAAATGACAGCAGCGGCTTCTGGAAACCAATTTGTTTTTAATTTGTAGAATGCAATTGTATCTGATTTTGACGCTGAGGTTTTCTTTAAGTGAGACCAGACGGGTAGAATTGGGATTCTTTCTATGTACTCCTCCGCTATTCTTCATGAGCAAGGTATAGATCTTCGGATCGACGACAAAGCTCTAAACAACCGGTTCCGGTCTAATCATTTATCTATCGTATTACTCACATATTAATCATCCGTTGATGGGCCATTGACTAACTTAAAGGCTTGACAACATCGTGTACATGTATATGCATATGCTACAGTATATATACATATGTATATTAAGTCCAATAGAGTAACTCCTCAACCTCTATCACATTGATGCCATAAAGATATACTGGTTCAGAAGAATGGCTGTCTTTGAAAAAGCTCAAGTGCCGTTAACAAGCTTTAACATCTGCTAAATAACTTCAAAGCAAATTCAGGTACGACCAGTGCCGATTACTGCAGGCTTCGTTGACCGTGAGCGTATATGATTAACGAATACAGGGTAACTGGGAACTGAAGGACGATGAGTTGATGAATCACAAAACTAACGTGAATCCATCCGATCACTTGGCCCAGCAAAATACAACCTTATGTGTGATTTCTCGTGGCGAATCTTCTTTAACTATCATCACAGTGCATACATATATATTTATTATGTTTTATGTCTGCTTCAGTTTAAATTCTGCTGCATTTATTTTATGCAACCGCTAACAAATCTCTATTTCCAGGTCATTCACTGTTTTGTTTCCGTCAGCCATTAGAAGTGACAAGTCACTTAGTACTTTCGATTTAGAGATGTATTATTGAGTCGCTTGAATCTGCAATGCTTATCTCGACAACATCGCTCGAGTTTCTCGCTTATATAACTATGCTTGTTTATTCTCTCAAGTATTCTCTTGGGTTTGATTACATTAAATTTATTAAATTTGACTATTTATTTGGACTATTCAATAATTTTGCTCTTATTACCTTGCGCCCGACTTCCTGAGCCGACCGCATTCCGTAACGTGTGGATTACGTCTAAATGTATGTCAACAGGGTCAACACCAAGCCGTACGGCAAATTGTGAACAGTTCTACAACGAGGATGTTATACTCAAGAGACAGTTACCCTTCACCAAATCATAATTAAATTTCAAACACCACGCGTAAACGTTATTAACAAAACTATTATATCGTACGGACTATAGTTGACAGTCGAGAGTCAAGCAGTTTCCAATAATGGCATCCACTATTTTTGTTATATTTTATATATTATTCCCTTTTCGTTTGACTGAAGATAAAATACTTTACCTGATGCGCGCATTCTTCTTTGACACCAAGAAAATCTAATTTGGTCGAGTGAAGTTGACGAAATATCAGAGAGATCGTTTTCATGAACTGCACAGAACTACGTGAACTGAATCTCCTACATTAATAAGGTAATATCAATGCCAACTGGTTGTAATAGTTATGTGCACATCCTTCTTACACATAATCGCCTATTCTTATATCGGTCTCTTGCCCACGTTACGCCAAATGAATTCGATAATCACGCACAAACTTGTTTCGGATATTAAGGTCTGATAGTAATATGATTGAAAGCATTTCTATACACGCTGGAAAAAGTTGGACGGCGCGTCCTCCCACAGTTGGATGATTCACTCTTCACCGACCCCAATCTCGAGTCTTCACCCGATCTTCACTTGAGTCTTCATCTGACAAACGGAGTCGCATCGAGCTTAATAAATACTATAGATAAAATAAAATATGGTAGAGAAACATGAATTTAGGTTATGCAACACCTGCCTACTCACAAATAGTAGGAGTGTATTTACTTGGTGGGTGTCTCAGTTAAAATATCTGGTACATATTGTGCAGAGGAGTCCGTTCCGATAATTTTTATTAACTATCATGAATGCAGCTTAGAGGTCCTGAAATATACCAAAAATTGACGCTAACCTAACTGGAGATCAATTCTGGCCCGTTATTCCAAAACTCAATCCGCAAACGCTGTGCGTCGATCACTCCGAAAACTATCCTCTTTCAATCTACTTCACCAACTTCTTCAAGTTATATCGGCTATATAGAGGCTAAATTAATATATGATCTTTATTCAATCATAATGGGGCTTATATTTGCTCCGATTTCTGTAAGGACACCAAAACACCACCGTTTCAGACGTCAGTTTCATCCATAATATTGATCTGTGAAATCTTATCTTCACTGACTGAGCTAGAATAATCGTGTTCTGTTACTGAAAATAGGCGTACCTGATAATTTAAAAAGACTACCTTTGCTTCGACCCTGCCTTCCTATTGTTGTGCGTATTGCAAAATGCTTCACCGTATCGCTGTCCAAATCATTGCGAAGGTTAAATACAGTCGACATAATAAACATGTATCAGTGCTGCAGTGGCTTGTAAATAGATGTTGTCGTTGTTATGGCCACCTGTCGCAGTTCCGTTGGGCGCCTGGGACGTGGCCAACCACTGCGAGCAGTATCATGATTATCTGGCGGTGGTGTGTTTGCTTTTTTATTCGTCGCACGCTGGCCAGAACTTTCAGGTTGGCTGATAGCGCCGAAAAATAAGCTCTCAATTCTGTAGTTTACTAATAAATTTCGTTTATTGAAAGAGACATTTGGCAAACTTGAATGCTTAGCTCTGACTTCCTCTACTTTACTTTCTGTGACGTGAATTAGTGCTCTATGGTTGAGCTTAATATCAATTATCCAGAGTCGAGAGACATAACATAACATAACATAACATTTGCGGTTTATTTCCGGAACTGCAATTTTACAATGCTTAAGTTCTCGATTAAAAAATAGGGTAAAAGTAAGACAACTAACGAGTACCTTCCAAATGGAGTAATGCCTCTAGTGGCTGCGTATATGAATTTATACAATGGTTGTGTTGGGGTTACGCCTTTTTTAAGGAAGGCTGCCAATTAGTAGAGTTCTTTATTAAACACGTATTCTTCGGTTATATATGTAGTTCAGCGGCATGGTCTTGTAATTTCATATATTTGTAATGAAGGTTTAAATGTAACAGACGACAAAAACGCGCATCACAGTCGTGAGGAAGCTCTCTGAATAAATCATACGTGGGATCGAGCAGATAGACATATACGGCATTCGGCGTTTTGTCTATCCTCATCGGCCGGGCGGGGCTGGGAAGATTTCTGCAGTATAAGGAGAACACAAGTGGACAACATCGAGACGAGGTCAATTGGCGTTAATTAAGCTGAGACATAAAACGATACAGGTAATGGCTTAAAAATACATTTGTGGAAAACATTAAAATATCATCTTTACTAAAAGTGCAATTGTATTACAAGAGGCAATATTGTCTAAACTGATCAGTCCTTCCTCAGGAGGCCTTATTTAGGAGGCACGTCCACGTGTTCTGCTAATGTCCTTGTAATAAAACTTGTAAATAACGCTTTTTAGTTAATGATGACTTGTGTCTTTTCCATGTTGTTTATTACTGGCGTATCACTTTCGGCAACAGAATCTACCATCCACCACAAAACGAACTAGATTATTATTCCCACCCAAATGTAACAATCTAATCTGTGATAGCAACGGTGATTGATTAAAGATAAATACGTTCACAATTTTCTGCTTGTTCAGCTTTTACTTAATTCATCCATGATGCATGTGTCAAACGATTAAGGGAAAGTAAATGCAATATATTACGAAAATGGCTATTATATAATAGATGCAATGGATTGTGAATAATTTAGTGGTTTATTACGTAATTAATTTTAATTTATACATCCGATATCAAGGTTATTGACATAGTAATAGACGTTACACGGGTACTGGACTTGTACGAAGGCACATTGTTTAGATAGTTATGTTTAAAAGCAGATAAAAATAATTTTTGAATACAAGCCGTGCCCAGCATGTGGCGATCCCTATCTATAATAGCTGCTGTCTGAGGACGGGACAGCGGCAAACCCATTGATTACTCCGTTTAAAAAGGACTGAGGTGAACTCCATCTTCGTTCAGCCCTAAGGCTTGGTGGCTGCATAAATAAATCTCTCCGCATTGTTTTATAAAGCGTTATTTAAACTTCCCAAAAATTAAAGAAGGAGCCTCGTTATATTTCAACGATATATCAAGGGTAAAAACAGGGACGTAACAAATCGACTCGCCGTACTTATCCAATTGAATTTCAACATAATCAATAGCTATTTTCTTGTAAGATACTTCTCGTCTATAGAAGACGCGAAAGGCTTTGTATTGGAGTTCAGCTGACATTGGCTTACAATGAGTTCCATAGTTCCATAATACTTGACTATCTCACGCTTGAAAAACTAATATATCTTTGTTCAATATGCCTGTATCGGACCACACTCCAAGAGGGAAATTCGGAAGTCATATTCTATTTTGTCAGCAGATTGTGCTCATGTTGGGCAAAGTCATGCCCAGATCCTGTTAGTGGATCCTCAGCAGACTGAGCCGTTTTAGGTATGTTCTCTAGCTGTCACTGTGTTTGGAGTCGAAATATCAACGGAGTAGGTTATGTTGGCTTTGGAGAACATTCTGAATCAGTTACCAGTCATGCAGTTTTATGAAATTTTAATATGCAGCCACTATTTCCACTCATTTCGTTGTGCATAGTTTTAATACTTGAGGCCCCAGTTTATAGGATTCGTGTCTCTACAAAATGAAGATGTATTATATTTATATATATACTCGTTTATTATGAAGGGCGAAAATATAAGAGGTCTAGCTCGCGAAGACTCCGCTTTTCTAGAAATGAGCTTAATGCCACCCGCGTCCATGACTTAATGATTACTGTCCTTCTTGCTGTCTATGTGGTTAAATTTACAAACTGCTCGTCAGTTATCGGCTGTGGCTCAACCGGCTGCATTCATACCCACGTGCAACAAGTACTTAAACAAGGAAGCGCTAATTATCTGTCCACACAGGACGATGGCAGCGAAGTTGGTAACTATCTCCAGATGTTACTGATGACGTCCAGTCGTACGGGAGCGGAATCACCACATGAGAGGTACGGTATCAACTGCGTGTATCAGTAGTGCACAGGGTGAATGTTGATCGTATCAAAACCTCCCATTTCCTTCCGTCCCCTCCACCAAAGCAGAAGTTTACACGGGTCATGAATACAAAAAACAATACAAAGAGCAGAAACAACAAGAGGCGGCAGATAGACAGGGTCGTCTGCCATTTATTTACCGTCAGATCATTACAAATGATGCCAGAGATAAGGTTAGATGCGCAGCCGTTACTAGTATCGCGATTGCTTAATATTGCTTATTGAATGATGTTTGTGAACATGTGCGAGGCGGGACATTTAGCAACGAAACTGTGTCCACCAAGACACAACGACAGTGGTTTAGGTCAGGTGACCCGTCCATTACACGGCCATGGTCAGCCATTGACGCCGTACTTCAACGTCGTGTCGGCAAATTCGCCACGCAGGTGTATACACCGCTATCCTTGTATACACGTCTTCTGCTGAACATACGCAACAGCGACCATACACTTTAAGTAAATTCAACCAGTCAGTCATGCGCGCATCGTCTTGCAGAAAGCGCACATATACTCCCACGCAACAAAGAATCACGTGGTCAAATACATTAACGTAATATATATATATATATATGGTAGTTAAGCCTGTAACGGTAATCACCAGCAATAGCTATGGCTATCTGATCGGCAGATCAGCCACGCAGCAAAATGGAAGCCCCTAGAGCCAATTCGTAAATTCATAGGTGCAGTTGTCGTTGGACTCAATAATATGGGTTGATCGGTGTACGGGAGGCCAGTTGCAATGGACACTGAGCGAAAGAAGAAAAAGACAGATGATGATGATGATTTTATTAATATAATATCATCGTGTGGTTGTAACGGTGGTAGCGAAAACGATGAGATGATCTATTGATCAACATGTGAGCGCAAAATTCATTATCGATACGACTGGCGTTTGCTGTCTACCGCTAGTGTCTGCCACCACTAACGCGGAGTACTTCTTCCACTACAACAACTACTGGAAGCATTAATACGATTGGTTTCACAAGTGAACTGAGCAGTATGCTTTGCTATCGGATATGAATCGCCGCTGCTGTTGCTGCTGCTGCTGCTGCTATTCACTCGCATCAGGCGCTGCAATCCTGTGATGCCGCCGAATAACGCGGCATCATTGCGTCTTAATATCCATAGCTGCTGCCATTCCATAACGGCTAAGCGGCAACGGCAACGTAAGCAGTGACGAAGCCTAGCAGAAGAACCTGCACCTTCGTCAATGGATCAGTAGTCACAGCTTTGCGAGCAGCACCCGCAAAGCAGTGTTGTGCTGTGCAGCCAGTAAACCCAGCGATGGGATGGGGCCATTGCATCGGTGGAAGAGGTACCAGAGACCCTACAGGATCACGACGGCGAATATATATATATATAGTGGCGAAATCTACCGGTGACGAAGCCGGCCCTCTTTTGCATGAATCAATTTGAAGCAACCGGATATTGAGATGACGCCAGCGAAGCCCCCGGTGTAGTGATTAGACCAGAGAGAGAGAGTGGTTACGCATTTGATGCGATGCGGCATCAAATGCGACACTGCACACTGTTGGCCAGTCCACTACATATTTTGACCTACATAGAGAATATATATGTATAATACATATGTGTAAGTACATAGACGGAAACGTACAACGAATCATTAACCCCAAAATTATCTTCGGTTTTCTGTCTGTACAGCCTCATAGAGTATCAATGGTACATTTGACTTTGTATCTAAACGATCTAAAAACAATACGTCTGACATGTCTTCTTTACATGCTGTAGGAGAGCTTGTTATCTTCAACAAAGCCTATGTACCACACTGGGGACGAAATGAAAATCCATGAAAATCAGCATCACATAGCAGTTGAATAGTTGCATGTAAAGATTGGCTTTACTGACTACGAATGAGCGTAACATCCTGTTTGCCCTCCTGGAGACACTCGTCAGAATATGTGAGACATGGTCACTATGTTTAAGATTAGTTGACGTAATGACACCCAGATCACACATTTTGTTAACTGCTGTCAATTTGAAATTGTCGATGTAATAACTGTTCACCGAGTTAGTACACACCCTGCATAACAGTGCATTTACGGACAGGTAGTTTTAGATCAAGTTGAATCGTCTATCTGAAAAATCTATTTAGTTCCGCCTGCATTTTCGGTGATCTTCTTCAATAGCAACCAAACAGTACATCTTTACATCGTCAGCGTATACCATGGTTTTTATATCAGCATCAAGAGACATGACCGACCTTGTGTACAGATGTAACAAAGAGGTCCCAGTTGTGGCTTCTCCACGTGATTAGAGGATATCGTTAACCTCGACGCAAACACTCCTATGGTCAACAAAGACCTAAATCCATCTGATTAGGCAAGGTTCTATTCCGTAAGTAAGTAGAATGTCGAGCAGCTCTTACGAGCTACAGTCTAGAACGCAGACTTGGAGTTCAAGTAAAATTCTTCGAAAGGCATTGAACGGTTTGCAATCGGCTTGACATTCGAGGAGCTCAAATGTCGAAGACAGCCCAGAACAATATGCAAATTGTTTCTCATAGATGCATTGTCGTGAATGGCTGACCAGGTTACACTTTCCATGCTATTACATGGCACGGAAGTTTATGATACCGGGAGCTTGTTTCCTTCATCAGACGATTATGGTCAAGGCAGATTATCGCAAAGTTGAAGATATTCGGTATATCGCTGCTTTCAAGTGTGCGCCGAAATATTAACGAAAGTGCTACGCATATGGAGAATCCCATTAATTTGTACATGGAAGCTGGGATAGCCTCAGGGATCTGACTGCGCTTCTTTTTTTTTTTTTTTTTTTTAGAGGAGGAAATTTTTTTCAAACGCACGGTTACCACCAGAGACATTCCAATCTCCATGAAAGTGGGCCGATCCAGTGCAGGGTTGACGTGGATGACAAAACGCCTCTGCCTGCTAAAACCATCCTCTGCTGAGAGTGTATCTCTTCCCCAGAGTCGGCACGCTTGGCATTACTTCGATCTCTGGGGAAGGTGTGTACTGCTCCGGCTAGTGTTCTATAGCCGGGTGCCTTAGTCTCCTTTGACTATTGTGGCTTCCGTGTTGGGGTCCTGCACGGGAACGCTCGGTCACCTAATCCCCGGCCCGTAGCGTGGATTAGGCGCTTATCTGAGAGTTTCATGAAGTGCTTGTAGATGTTCTCGGCCGAGAAATCTACGTCATTAAGAACGAAAAAAATCGATCCGAGCTAGTAATGTAGGTCTCCGGTTCATTTCTATTTGTTGGATTTCAGCGCCTGGCGGATATGTCTGACGGGAGAACTCTTTGATGATCCCTGTTTTCTCGTGCTTCAAGTTTTTGGTGAGCTAGGCAATATTGTAGTCAATTTTCGAAGGATTCGTTTGAGTTGTTAGTGAATGTAAATATCCCGAAGGAAGAGCGGGTACTCTAAAAACTATGAGTACATGTCGTCAACGGTAAGACACTCGGGCAAGAATCTGCATCAGTCCGTACTGGCATTTAAAGTACCTATTACAATAACTAGATGCAGAGAGTGGTAAAAGGTGAAATCAAGCAGGCTGTATATTAATTTCCATCTCCGTAAGTGCGGTACACGTTTATTCGATGGCGGTTATCGTCGTTTAAAAAAATTCTATAGAACGCTTAGCCCCCCTGTAAAAGCTCATCTACCCGCCTACAGGAAAGATACAACCCATAAACGCTATCTATGAAACAATCGCTGTCAAACGAATAGACATAGTCATTCAAACATACAATAATTAGGAATTATTTCCAGGGATTTGGGGGGGGGGGTTAGTGCGTGGCCGGGGCCGACATTGTCCCGAGGAAGGCGATGGCATTGCCTCTCTGCACAGCGAGGGACAGGCGTTGCAGAAGGAAAGAGCCTGCGCGCTTGTCCTAAGTGGCGCGGATCAGCCTATGGTAGACTCCTTCGAGGAAGTTCACGGTGACGGGGTCCTGTTCCAAGGTTTCAAAAGAAAGGGGGTAGAAGAGGTGGGTGGCCTGAAGTGCGGCGTACCTCCGTAACTTGGCCCGCTCCGCACGCGCTACCGCGTAACCGGGGCTGGTTACACAGTGGTTGGCATAGGAAGGTGCTAGAGTGTCAACCACCGTGCCGTCCCAAACGAGGGCTGGCCTCGGTGGAAAGGGATGAGAGTGAGGCCATCAGGGCGGCGAACGTCGGCAGTATCGAGTCCCTATGCCTCCCTTGCGCAAGGAATACCGGCGGAACATAGGGCCCTCACGAGCGCGTCATTAAGCATCGTGTGTCGCGGATGGCGACCGGCGCTGCGCTCACACGAGAGTCCGTGGTGGCCATTCGTTGCGACAAGGTCCCCGCAACGCTCGCAGCTGTGGGTCGCAACCACAGGGGCCCCGAGGCAGAGGCCCACACAGAAGCGGAGGGAGAAATGGTTGAGAGTGCCAAGGGACGAGGAGGGCAGCGCGTTTAGCCATGCTCCCGTAGCAGGCTTGTCGACGGCCCGGAGGCGAGCCTGGTCAGCAACGTGTGGCGCTGAGGCCAGGAGGGAGTGTCACAGCTCCTTGTGGAGGCCATCAGAACATACCCGCTGCTTGCTCTGCTTCTCCTGAGGAACCTGGGCGCGGACGCCTGTCTTGTCAAGGGCAGCCTCACGGGAAGCGGAGAAGTGGGCGAAAGTCTCGGTGGGAGGACCGCCGTGAGCGAAGCTGCGTAGCAAACGTCAGCCAAGCGGTGTCTTTAAAAAAGGAGGATGCCGGGTAGATCCACTGAGGATGCCGAGGCCACCAAAGCGGACCGGAAGGGTAGCCTGCGACGCCGCCGCTGGAGGAAGCTGGAGGTTCAGTATCGTCGTCAGGGCTTCCAGCACCATGTCGTCGACTGAAGCCTCAGTGTCGGCCGGGCTTGGCCTAAGCAAGTGCCGCATGCGCGAATTATGAAATCTAAGACCTATGTAAAGGTCTTTCCTGGTGATGAAAACACCCAATCGCAGCACTGACGTAAACTGGTCTGAAGGCAATTTAGTTATGAAACGTCATGCTGAAATAAAAACTATATACATGGAAGCATTCTCTGAGAGCTCTAATAGGTTGTTATAATAACATTATTATATATATATATATATATATATATAGTTCAAATACCATGGGTTATGACACAATTGCAACGATCGATATGAAATCGTACCTTTCGTCGAGAACTATGAATGAACACTCCTCTCTTTATTCTTGTCTCTGTCTATATGGTATGTATTATAACACATGCATGGTTAGTAGAGACTCTCCAGATGACTATGCTTTGCAAAGCATGAAATCTGTTTTTTATAAAAACATAGAATTGGCATTATATAAATTGATTTATTCTATCTTATTTTTAGTTCTTGATGAATACAATCGTTATTCATTTGATTTTCTTAGTATTTCACTTAGTTCGTCATTTGGTATTGAGCTTGCTCTCCGTTCAACCAGCCTCAAAGATACATTGGAAAAAGGTGTGTCCGTTTTTGGCAATCGATTTGCGTTTATACTATTGTTAGATAAAGCGTAAATGGCAGTATTGGACTAAGAAAGGCAGCCAGCCGTTCGCTTTGCTTTTCGACCTGCATATATATATATATATATATATAGTTCAAATACCATGGGTTATGACACAATTGCAACGATCGATATGAAATCGTACCTTTCGTCGAGAACTATGAATGAACACTCCTCTCTTTATTCTTGTCTCTGTCTATATGGTATGTATTATAACACATGCATGGTTAGTAGAGACTCTCCAGATGACTATGCTTTGCAAAGCATGAAATCTGTTTTTTATAAAAACATAGAATTGGCATTATATAAATTGATTTATTCTATCTTATTTTTAGTGCTTGATGAATACAATCGTTATTCATTTGATTTTCTTAGTATTTCACTTAGTTCGTCATTTGGTATTGAGCTTGCTCTCCGTTCAACCAGCCTCAAAGATACATTGGAAAAAGGTGTGTCCGTTTTTGGCAATCGATTTGCGTTTATACTATTGTTAGATAAAGCGTAAATGGCAGTATTGGACTAAGAAAGGCAGCCAGCCGTTCGCTTTACTTTTCGACCTGCATACTCTTCATGCATTATACACCGACAATCACCAGCATATTGATGACGGATCAGTTTGCAGTGGGTTTCAGGCGCTCCTTCTTTTGTGAGAGGGTCGTGCACATAATGCTGACGCCACATGTGAACAGACAGCAATAATAGTTGGTTTTCATATTTGTTGTTACCTCACTGGCCTATCTGTGCGATAGATCGATTAATAATGACCTCAAAGCACAGTGAGGAGAGTGACTATATTTTAGTTTATTTTCTTTTGTAGCGCACACAGGATTTGCATTGTGTAACACGCCAACTGACAGGCCGTCGTGTTGTTGGATATATTTGTTTTCGATTTAATTGATGTCTCTTGCATGCGGATGTTTATTTTCTAAAAATAACAGCGGTTTACTCAACGAATAGTTGCTTTTATCCTATCTTACCTCACGACGATACATGAAATGTGACGATTTGCAAGTCCGAATACGATATGGTGATGCTTGAGTGGTTCTTACTTTTGCAGACAATTCTAGAAATAACATTTAAAGGAAAATATCCGACATTTCCTGTTTGTTGTAGATGTTAACAATGATCGGAAACAAGCATCTCTGAGCGGGACTATAACATAGGTCTTTTGCCACATCTAATTGTTGCAGTTGAGAGTGTTTCAGTCACCGCATAGCACTCAGTTATTAATAACTTCTCGCGATATTATTGTGTCATTGTATCTGTTTTGTTTTGCTGTTGAAAACAATGTCTGCACACTGACACATTTTTGTTTAATTTAATGCTCTTTGTGAGTAATACTTTCCTCATTTCGATTCCAGCATAATGCTTTGTTCATTATACTACGATATTCACGATCATATTCTACTATCGTTACTCAGCAAATGTCGCACTGGAGGCTGGCGAGAAATTTCCGTGGAACGCCTATGTCTATTGATTTTGTATTATGTTACAAAGACGAACGCACACGATATTGTTTATTTTATTTCTATTGTATAATCTAACAAATATGGCCAAAATTAAAAAATGTGTCCAAATATATGTACCACATAAATAAAGAAAACTTTCTGTGAGGTAGCATCGGAGAGCACTCTTGTTTGTAAAATATTGAAATCCTTTTCCAAATGACTACGGAATATATGTATAACCGGTCACATGAGTGAATCGCTATTTTGTTGACAGATTGAAACTTCGCATTGACCACGTTTGACGTTTCCAAGATCTCGTTCTTGAACGGCATCTGATTTCATCTTAACATCATCTTGAAGTATTGCGTGCCATGATATCGCCAATAATGAATTGTTAATGCGCGATGACTTAAATAGCTGTAGGGAGCATTTACAGTGGACGGAAGCGTTCCCTAGGAGGAAAAGACATTTGTTTATTAATTCATTAACTTAAGTCCCCTAAAATTTCGTTGAATATTGCCACAGCATTCACTTTATTACTGCGAGGACTAGCCACAAACAACGAACCAATTAGAGATATGGTTTATATGTTTCTGGTATCTAAATTACACACCTTTTATATTGGAGATATATGATTTTACATCAAGTATATAATTATACTCCTAGGGTACTTGCCTTAAGCAACGCTCTAACCAGTCATAGAGATCACGTTTTTCGGCACAGTACTGCTCGCAGGTGCGAGTATGCTGTTCTGTCATTTGGGAGTAATTATGAGCTAACTGTAACCCTACAAGTCGATTGGGCTTGCTGCTTGAAAATATTCTATTGAGAACTATTTCTAAAAAAATCAGTGATATAAAAAGTTGATCCACGATTATATATGCTTAACGTATTCCTTTTGTGGTGGCGTGGCTTGTGCGGATGATGCGCATCTTTTTGTCCTTGCGGTTTCCACAGCTCCACAATTTGCGATCGTGAGATCGGTTCGTTGGGATACGGTAGTGGGCGACATGCTACGTTTTCATTATGCCTTCTTTTATAAGTACGCATTGTTTTCCTTTAAGGCGTGCAAGTCAACGTAACTTGTCTGGATTTCTGGTGTTAATCGCGTTTCAAGGGTTTAAACGGAAAGCTCTGCTTTCAGGAGAAGTATATGTTCCGCGGATGCTGCTGGGGTCATCTGAAGGTACACAGAAAGCGCATCACGGCAAATCCACACGAAGTTCGCTGCCTCACATGAGCTGGCAAATCCATCGTTTGAGCTGATAACTTGCTATAGATAACAGTTTCATTTGTGTAGGTATATATCTATACACCAATAGTGGAACAAACACAAGTCGTTCGGGGTTTCTCTACAATATGGGTTTAAAGCGGTGTGTTTGCGAACATCGAATAAAGAAAGCCACTTTCCGAACTGCCAATGTGTTTCTTCAGATCATAATACCGCACACGATTCCTCATTTCAATGATGTTCCGATTAGTTGTCGAACATCCTGGCCAGCAACTCTGTAGTTGCCCGTCAAACGGGCTGTTACGGGAAAGTTCGAACTAATAGCAAAAAAGCCGGGATTACTATCCGTTTTATGTAGTATGGTTCCATATGCCGGTCGTATATGTAGATAATCATGTTCGGCTGGCTTGTTTGACTTAAATATACTTCACGTATTGCCGTTTCGAAAGCACATGTTCCCACAATACAAAGCGATCACTTTTATTTAGTTTTTCTTACTTTAAATGTGCAAAAAAAAACGAAAAAAAAACTCATATAATGTTATCAAAGAGCTCGCATCGGGTTGCGTCATTTTCTAAACACCCCGTATTATTTGTCAAGGTATGATATGTCATATTTGGTGTATGACAGATCATATCTTGTCAAATAATAATGCAGAGCTATCGCGAGAACAAAGCCCTGAACCCTACGTTGTTGAAAGCTAGCGCATTGAGATTGTTCTTGACGCATGTTATGTTAGCGCTACACAAGCAACCGAGGTTGGTAGCAGACGGTTATTCAAGCTAACCGCATCAGGGCATAATTCAAAACGACTATAATATGACACCATGATTTTAATCGACAGGGTTCTGCCGTCGATAACGCCTCGTTTAACCTATAGACTGCGGGAGAATTCGCCTCCAATTGGCGGTTGAGACGGTAACAGTAGTGACGATGATCTACGGGCGCGGGTATAGTTGAATGCTTCATTACGGCAATCGCACTGCAGGCGGCACAAATGTTATTACTGACGGCAACCATATCCATGATTTGGTGATCCACTCCTAGACCATCTGCTTCAACACTCCCAGGGAGCCAGTAAAGAAACTTCAACAGCAGCCCTACAAATACGGACAGCTGATTTGTGAATGTAAATATACGAATATTTAGCGACGGTACCGTCTCACGCCATCACATGAGCCGTTCACTGAAACGGAATAACGCCCATTCTGACTGTACCCCTCAATATTCGTATTCTATTGTATACATGTATAATATATACTACAATAATCAATACCCGAGGCTTCGGAAACAACTCGTATACACCCTATACGTAGATACAAGAGGCGTATCAGATCTATGCATCACTACCTGGAAACACTGTCCCAAAGAGAACAGGTGATGGGGAATATGTGTCTATTCGCTAAGAGATGTAAAAGCCTGCGAAGAGTTCCAAGCTAGCTTTTTAGCTTCTCAATGCCCATCATATGTGTTGTTTACAAAAAATGAGATAACATTCTTCTCCTGAATGGACAGCTCTCTCTGGTGCCAAACAATTCAATTGTGGACCAGACTTCGTGGAGCTGGCTGTGGATTTCGATGGAAACAACGTCTGCCCACTAAAGCTCCCAAGTTTTTGACAAAATCCGGTAACTCCAGTGGATGGAAGTACGTCAGTTCAGCCACTGAATGCCGAACTTCTCCTCTGATGACCATCATCTAACGTCGGTTTTTTTCTCTTTTTCAGATAGCTGGAAGCGCAAGATGCCTGTTTGGCCACTCAACTAAACCCATTAAGGAAATCTATTCAGGTTTGTGTTACTAATGGGGTGTGAGTGTCTGTTGAATCACTGATTACTTAAGCGGACTGATTAGATTAGATATATGGGTAAATAAATGTTTATAGGTTTATTAAAGGAGCTGCAATTTTGCAATGCTTAAGCTCTCTTATATGCCACACAATGGGGACTGATTCAAGTATAGATAATAACTGAAATGGTGTGTTTACTCTAGTACTTATTCTTATTAGAAATGTTTGCTTAAAGCCTTATTGCCTCTCCGTTAGTTTTCCAAGTGATGCCGATATGTTAAATACCTTACAGACCAGTGCATTTAGAGTCATTGATCAGTTTGCCTAGCCGGGAGTGTAGTGAAATTGAAAGCAGTCAGCACATTGACACGAGGTTGTGTCCAGCCCGTATATGACCCGTGATCTGACCCATTTTTCTTTTTTGTTAAATATATATATGAACGCATAAAGCTCTTATTCGCTAGACGTGGCGGCAACGCATCACTATTGATATAATAGTTGGTTTCAAGTCTCTGTGTTAGCGAAATACAAAGAAACATGGACTAATGATAAGCATGCTTCGAAACGAACTAAGTGATTGACAAAAGATCGGTCCCTTCGCTGGTCCAAGTAAGATGTAACTATGCTTACCGAAATTTCTCACTAAGACGGGGTTTGGATATCGAGTTTTAATCAGAGATAAGAAAAACCAATACAAACTGCCTATTAATATCGTCTTGGAAAAACATAAGTGTTTCACTTGATCGACCACTCGACAGGAATCCTCTATTATTCTTAGCATTCCTAGTGACGACACTGTAACCACCCTTGTCGTGGGAGGACGCTTATCGCAAGGTGTGTGAAATTCCTGGTAGTGAGTACGTTAGCTATCATCATGTGATTATTGCCCGAAGAAATTCGAAGCTGGCAACACTTGTGGTGTATTCTTATCTGTTTGTTATGATGTTTGGTTTGACTGTTTTTGCCTTTTCCACCACGTTCAATCTGACAAGCGCGTTCGCTAGAGTCTTCTGTTAACCACGACCTTTATCGCACCGTCGCGGTCATGCAAAAACTTCCTTAACAGATATACAAACAGGCCAGCTAGCTCTCTTAACGTACAAATGATTTTCACTTCTCGGTTGTTGATGCTGCTGCCGCCGCCTACGCTGCAACTAATCCTGCTAGATTTTCGCAACTAAATTTTCCCAGCATAGCTTGAGGCTGCAGCTACAACCCCTGCTGACTAATCAAGTCATCACGCGGGTGGTTGCGACCGAACGATATTAAGCTTGTCCATAGCAAATAGATAGATGTATGGCACAATATCTTTTTGACTCCGGTACCTAGGTTCACTGGTGGAGTGTTTATGACGGCAGTAAATCTGTGTGTATATGCTATGCTTATGGGAGGATAGCCTCGGATGGATGTGTGAAGCAAGTCCCAAAAGTGATCATGCCACTGTACACAGTAGCAACAAGAGCAAACATATATCAGTTCAACTATACAACATATGTAGTGTACAAAGAGGGCTTATTATCGTGATATATAATAAAATATCTTGTGAATAAATTATTTGGTGTCACGATCGGAATTAAAATGACTCATATGTCTACAACCATATCTGCCCATCGGTGCTTCTATTTTGTTATGTGCTGTATGTTGCTAGTGGTAGGAGACGCATGTTATATTTAATTTCAACTGAGAGTCATCAGTATGCTGTATGCACTCGATATTCTTTTAAATATCAAATTATTTTGCTTAATGATCTTTCCGCTGTCCTTGGTACCTCGTAATCATCCAATGTCTGACGATTTGTCACATTTTTCCGTGAATACGAATCATTAATTCAAATTGGGACAGGGTATCAGGCCGAGTCCGTCATGGTCACTCCCGAGAGAGGCCATTGAGATGGCACAGAAGAAAGAATCCTGTACGTGATTATTGTATATCTACATTTTGTTTAACTACTTCAAATTGGTGGACCTACCGAAACCGTTGAACCGCTTTTGGAATTTTATTTCTATTTAAATTGCAATGCCAGCTGCTCACGGTTAGAAACACATTAAAATTTGAACTACAACCTTTCTATTTGATGTTACCCAAACACCTTGTTGCGGATGACTTACAAACTTCAGCTATTGGCACAACATTTCCTAACGCCTAAATGACATCGATGGTAGCTCCGGCTACTTCACTGCCCTGGAGATTCAATGCAACTGTATATATATATATATATATATATATATATTAGCACGGCGATGTTATCGCATTTAGCGATGCGGTCTTCAGTGACGTGGGCTGCCTACCCTTGCGTTTAAATGCAAAATGGGCGTTGATATTAGATTATTCGCCTATCTTAGAGGGCAGTTTTAAATCCTTCTTTTATAGTTACATAAGCGAAGCACGTATTAGGTCGAACACAGAGTGTTGTGTATCAACTTTGAACTGCTCCGGTTTCGACTAGAAGAGTAGAATACGCGTGGTCATTATCCCAATCCATTCCACGTCTGTAGATGTATTCACATCTTTGTTACCGGTCGCCAGTCGAATTTCATAGTGTTCGACACATGGAGACCTGGGTTCGAAACATGGTCATTAGATCTGAACTACACAAGATATCGCCACTATCGGAATTTTATTTTATTTCCCTTTGCTAGGACCGAGGACATATTAATTGTTGGTATAAAGAATATATGATTACACCTTTATGTGATAGCAGGCTTAAAATACCATTTTGAAAAGTGCTTCCTGAATGAGTTTGGTTTACGCATAGAGCGCCATTACGATGATGGGCTCGCAAAAATGCATTGGCTAAATTTCACGTACGACAATCATACCACGAAGCTACAATTTATATTAAGTTCACATTTTACGTCCGCAGTAACAGAAACGCTTGCGAAGTTTCTTTTACTATGTTGGGCACCATATGATACATTTTTTTATTGTTACTTTTTTGGTCACGAAATATTCCGTTATTCTAATTGTGATTTTGTGAATAACGAAAAACACATCAGCTGAGCTGATGTGTTTCCAAATCTTCTGTGGCAGATCCCGAGCGCTGGTGGCATATTCATAGCATTATGCGCATATGTTAAAATAAAATTCTGTCACTAGTTTGTTTCGCAGATAATCCTATCAGCGACCGCGTCCCACCGATGTCATTATTGTTGACAAACACATCAAATAAATCCATAATCTCTCTCTATCTCACACACAGATAAAGAAGGAACAGGAAGCTACATGCCCATTTTCTTTACCTAATAGACCGACTGTTACCAACAGCAGCAACAGTAATGCTGTCCCAATGGTGCCACCCAGTGTCACTTCTGATTATGTCGTATTTGTTGCTGCTGCTGCTACAGACGCTGTTGTGTCAATTTTTGCGCATTTTTGTGTATATCGTATTTGCTTGTTTGTGTAAGCTGGTATGAATTCGTGAATGCGTGCGTGCCCATCAATAGGTCGAAGTACAGCGATGTATATATAACTCATGTTTAGACACAATCGTTATGTAACATCATTCAGTTGAAGCTATTGCTATGTGTCATATCATCGCAACGGCAGCAGCATGAAGTGCAACAAGTTCTGCCGGTCAGATAACATATTACAATCTGTTAATCACAACAAAAACGACGGAACTTGTATTATCCTGGATAGGCAAAGGGGCGAATATCCAGCAGGTGTCCCAGTCAACTGTACTTCTTTGAAATAAAATAAATAAATATAATCACTGCTACGCGGTTTGAGTACATTTCGGAACTGCTTCTTGCATTCCTCTCCATAGTCGCAGTCCCAGTCGGTGGCTGCCCATTGTGGCCACTTCGAATACTTGTTGCTCCAATCTGTTGCGCATACATTAAGTATTTATATATTCATCCAGTCACGTCGATACAGTTAGTTAGCCGCCGTTTGGCCCAGACGACCAGCCAGCCACGTGAGTCAAAAATAGGTGACCTTCTTTGTTCAGACAGGGAGGGAGAGGTGGTCAATCCCCTGAAGGTCGAACATAGCGATTTGCTGCACACAACACCACATCGCGGCCAAGAATATCAGCAACAGCAAAAGTCAACCCAAATGATAAAGCCATTCCACCAACGAGTCCACAGCAGTGGAAATAACAGCAGCAGACGCTGACTCCTATCGCGAAAAAATTGCAGAATAGAACGATAATCTGCTGAATCTACTGCACGAAAGGCACTGGATGAGGCGATGGATAGATATATCTGGTCATCAGAGGGTCGATACACTGATTAAGTCTATCACTGTAATGCAATGGGCAGCGAGTAGCGATATTTAAGTAAAGTGAAATAAAGTGAACAGAAATGCAAGCGTAACGAAATGCGATAACTCGGTGCTCAGTGGTTGTTGGCTTCGTGTCTCATTTATATTTCATGGTTCTGTTTGTGGTGTATCTACTGCCGTTGCTGCTGTTGTTGTTGTAATTTGAGGGTCGCGTTGCTTCTGGCGCTACTCGGGTGTAGCTGGCGCGATTAGTGGAATAGTTCCAGCAGCAGCGGAAGCCAGCGCCAGGATACTGCCGCCCCGGGGGGAGGGCCTATAATAGTGCCCTCATAGCAGTCGTAAATGTGTGTCAGCGACAGAGCGCCAGTCGCCGCTTTGCATGAAATCTCCCACATCTCACTCAATCGCCAATGCAATTGGCCGCCGGCTGTGTCATCCGGGGGCAGAGCTGGTGCCTCCCAGTGTTCAGCTAAATCGAAACCGTCACTCCAGGCGCCAAAACATGATTGGCCCAGGCCAAGCGGTCTTTACGCTTCACGTTCACCTCAGGCCAGATCGAATCGTGGTCGTTGTAGAATTTCTGTTACTATTGAACGATAGTTATTAATCTGTAAATCTATATCTTCTACGCTGCACGTCATTTGGATAGCTAACAGTGAAAGGTGACTGTCCCAACGGAACAGAAAATTTGTGTTATCAAGGAAATGTTTGTGAAAAATGGCTACCGGTCGTGTGCGGGTAGGGCCCCGTTTGAGGCGGGCATTTGTACGAGTCCTTGGGGTTTTGAAACAAAAAAAAAGCACGAAAAGATAATCCTGTCAGACGGGATAGAAAGTAAGAACATGGGTGAACTCATGGACACAAAAATAGTCGTCTATATTTTAAATGCTTGGTTGAGGCTATCGAAGAATTGTATTTCCTATTATTATACACTTGGTTTAAACTTTTATTTTCACTGGACTTCAACACCTCTCATGTCGTTTGGATTCGACGGACCACGAAACCTACTCACATTTGCACCCGTGTACGAGGCTAGCATAGCATTTTGGATTGCAGCTATAATATCCTACCAGTGTTCTTAAGAGCTACAATACTGTTTATTGGATTGGTTGCGGCTCTCTAAAGATACTTTCATGGAGGACACCACCTTAGGTAGCGTTCTTCGATAATTATGTGCATGATTGCATCGGAATTCATTGAAGCCGGATCATGGATGAGACAGCCTATCGTAACAGGTCCAACGGTGTCTAATCAAAAGTTGGATCACGTACTAAACGTAAGTTGTACAACGCTAACTGAAAACTGAAAAAAATAAACATAATAAAAAAAATATAAATGAGTGTTTACATTTAGGTGCAATGTCGTCAAGATAATATTAAGTTTTATTAAGACTCTATTGATACTCAACTTCCTATTTCACAATTAGCCCGAGGGTATCTCTGTTAGGGTCTCTCGTAACACCAAAAGCAAGACTTGTCCACCTTATCGTGTTTATGATGACGATGATATCGTTCCTTTATTTGTTTGAACAATATTTGGGGCGGACAGTGGCAATGGCTCGTTTACATCGTCGGTGACTCGATTTAAAATCTGATTACTTTTAACAAACGACACTACGCTACGAATCTCTGCCGCCTACAAATTTAGACTGTAGTTTCAAGGATTGTTCTCACTCGTCTTGAACAGATGTTAGTTTATATTCGTAAAATAGCACAATATCTTAACATCGAATTCTAAAATGTGTGTGTGTGTGTGTATTTGTGTGTAATATGGCCGATAATAATAGCGATGAAATCGAGAGGTCTACGCCGCCTGACATCACCTGAAGTTGGGCGTTTTGTTGACATATGATAAGCTGATAGCTAGGATCGAAGGCACTTGATCACCATCACATACGCGGCCAGTAGCAGTTGCTTTGCCCAACTGACTATATATATATATATAGACTGACAAGTGACTGATAGCGAGCGGCGCTTAGTTCTTGCGTAGGCTCTTACGCTTACACCGTAGTAATAATACTAATCTGGTTCGCTTATCTGAGGAAACACGCACGATCAAGGTGATGCTGGTGAGCGAATCGAATCATTTCGCTGGAACTCCTACAACATGGACGCAGCTACCTGTCCGTGCTCTCCCTCTCGTGAAGCTGTACTTGAATAGCCACGATATTCGCTGTCGTTGACGCCGGTGCCATAGCAAACAACAGTGCGATGAAATGGGAGCTGTTGATGGCCAATGTTGTCATATCCCAGTCATGGTGTTGCACATGCTTACGTTCCACTCGGTCGCTATTGTGGCATGGCCGTTTTTGATTTTGACAACAGGAAACGATAATAGTACACGTTAGAACGAATGCATGCAGACGCCAACGTTGCTGCGTACGCTGTAATCAAGTATAGTGGGGGAATTCGGTTATGTGGCTCTCTCCTCTCTTTTTGATGCCCTACAATTGTGCGGCATTAATTGCATGATTAATTCGTTCGTGTGAAAATCTCGAGTGAATCTGACATTTCTGCATACGCGAGAGCACCTATCTTCCGTACAAGCCTCAAAGGAATGCATGTGTTTTATTAATTTGTTCACGATGGTCTAACAAAACTGTTTTAAATGAGAATGTCAAGTATGCGTTCAAAAAGCACCGTCAATGAGTTTTGATAAGGCAAAACGAACCTCAATAAATATTTCCAAAGGAAAGAGTTGCTACGAAAATCCATCGAACTATTGAGCTATCGTTCTTCAACGAACTATTGAGCAACGTCATTCTTATCGAAACTCCTCGAAGTATGCTTACAAAGGGAATCTCCTTTTACTGTAGCAGCAAGTTTGGTTTCAGATGAGCAATACAAAGTGGCTTATCTTAAAAACGAATCCGAAGAAAGATCATAACGAAAACTGTTTCGAATTTGATTTAATGGACTATATCAACTCTGTTCGACTAGCTTCGGTTCGTGATAGTACTCCCTTAAAGTCGCACCACAATCAGTTCGAAAGAGACAAGTATTAGCTTCATAGGCGCTGTGTGTTCTAGCTGTGTACCGTTTGATTTATTGTCTTTGAGTGTGATTCAAGAGAACGAAGTCCACGACTAACTATTTGAAAACTAGTTCTGTTTGCAGAAATGAACCACATAGTAAACACCACAGATCAACTGATGCATACCTAAATATCTGCTTTAGGATTCCATTTGATCAACAGTAGTCAAATACGTCATCTTGCAAATCTCGTTTTGCCCACGAGCGATATTTGACCTTTTATCATTCAGCGTAGCAAGCAGCCGAACCGGCAAAACCCGACAACGAAAACACGAAAAACCAACAACAACAACGACAGGAAGAATCGACAATAACAACCCACGAGAGAAAAGGCGTAGGCCATCCGCGAATGTTCTTCTTCCTACATAGCTGTTTACGCAACAACAATAAGAACGCTTCAAAATAAATTTCGCCAAAGTGTACGCCATCGATAAAACTACAGGTGGGGAAAGCTGTGCCTAGGAAATGATGAACTGTGTAAAAGAACTACTATACCTACATACAATACAAATATGTATATATAAGTGTATACGTATGTATGTATGTGTTCATACAGACGATCGACAGGGCCAACTGCGGCTGCGGTGTCGGCTTTAAACCCGGCTGGTTGCCACCCCGCAATATCGTTCGCATCTAGTTGCCACGGGAGCGCACTTCGTCATTTCTGTAGGGGCAACGCCTTCACTTTGGCGACATTGGCTTCGACTTTGTCGCGTCGTTCCTACGGGTGCTCGTTCATTCACACACAGTTAGACATTGATAGATAGATAGATAGAGGCAGAGAAACGCCCAATACGCTGTCGTGGTTTGAGTTAAATCGGTCGAAGCTCGAACTGCTCAATCCAGTACGTCCGCTGACAATAAGGAAGAGCTGAAGGGATGTTTGTTCGGCAACAATGCTGGAGCATTTTGACTATTCACTGGTGGGCTTTGATTTTCGTGGTATCTGATTTTATTACTCGCAGGGACTTTTTTGGTGTTGGCGATTCGTTGAACTGAACCGAAGTCGCGAAGTCGACGACCTTCGTCTCTTGTCGACTAGCGGATGTCGGGCCAGAGGCTCTCTAGTGTCACAGCTGGGAGATGGATCATCGGAGTTGTAATAGAATACAGATGTTAAGGAATGTAGCTATACGCTAAATACAAGCAATACGGATTAGGATTAGTTGCTGGTGACGCCCTCGATGATGACACTTTAGGTGATAACCGTGCTTCAACTGTGAAAATTCCAATAAGAAAAGTGGAATTCTCCACATTTTGCTAGCGTTTGACGACATGAGATTACACAGAGCATTCATTATGATTACGCAGCCAGGATTATTTATGCACCCCCGCAGACTGTTGTTAATTTGCTCGTTTTAACTCAGGTAGTCCTTCACGGTCAGCGTTAACAAATGACCAATGTTGATAAGCAAATCGAGCACAAGGGGCATAAATTATAAATATTGGAATTATCCTGCTCTAATGACATACATCACATTATTACAAATATCACCACGGCAAATTTTGAAATGCGCAACTGCCTTCTTGGCATGCCATCTCGAGAAATCGCACACCTGCAGAAATGCTTCCGTTTTCACTTAAACCAGAATCCTCAAAGTACAGATTATATATTGTTCCCTTCATCAGAAATTGGCGATTTCCATATGCTTGCATATGTATGTTCTAAACCTGTTCTATCGCGAGAACAAGTGAATAGTACTTGTAGAACGATGCAATCTCAGTTTGCAGACGATCCTTGCCACTGACAGCCAATGTAGAATGGCATCGAGAGCAGCTACACCAAACAAACAGGCAAGAAGAAAACAGAAGCGAGTCATTCGTTCCTCTTCGCTGTAAATGACAATGCTACCTGGGGGAGGTGGCGATGACAAGTATCAAGTCGGCAACACTCTCGCTTGTCTGCATAATATATATTTTTGCATTTTCTTCAGTAACTGGTGAAGTGAGACTAATACGAGTGAATGTTTACCAAGGAAATATACTTTCCGTACGAACAATAGAAGAAGTTCAGTCTCGCCTATGTTATATATAACATCCTATAGGATCAAACAAAAAATTCTGGCTTTTGAAACATGCCGCCGTGGGGCGACAGATGCTGGTCGACAGAACCATATCACGCAGAAGTACCCTTGAGAGGAATCTTATTGGCACAATTGCAGAAAAGCCAAACTTAACACCTTAACTAAAATACGACGGCACTTCAATTTGGCACGCCAAATAAGTCTACTAATGCGATCCAAAAATATGTGATTTTTTTATCTACGAATTGCGGTAATAGCAATAGTGATTAGTAAAATATTAATCAATGCATTACAAATCAAACGTTTGTTTGATAAAGAAACGTCGATTTAGAAACAAGGGGCTTTATTTTATTTCCATACGTTACTTCCCCTGACGCTTGGAACCACATATTCAGTATGCCGTCAGATTTCTCAAGGGTAAATAAGGGACACTATTATAATCTCAGTATTTATTATTATGTTATGATTATTATTACTGTTATAGTTATTATCAGTACAGCGTCGGTTCAACTTTTAATATATATATTTCAAATCAGTGAAACTAAAACGCAAGGCTGGCTCTGAGATTCCGTTGCAAAAACGAGATTCCGATTGAGGCCAGGTTGATTTTCACAAGAGGCGTGGGAGATGTACAGAGGAGTTCACATGAAGAATCATACTCAAATGGGCCAAAAAATAAGCATATTTAGAAGTTGGACAATGGAAGCATTCGCCTCCATGAATTACGCTGAAAGGTTGATCTATGCGTTTGAAAGCGATAGCTCGAAAATTCTGACCGAACAAGTGCAAGGTTGTTGTTGTTCAACAGTTACACTACATCAGTTTTTGTTCATTGGTGCAGCCTAGAAATTGGAGGTCCAGGATTTGGTTCAGTTCCGTTTTTTCCCCTCACAGCGAATCATATGCTGGATTCTATAACTGCACAGTTTCTGGTACATGCAAGAGCACACTGTTGAAGGCAGTATGCTATCATTTATCTCCTGACCATATGTCCGCTGAATGTAATTATCGTTTACAAAAATAGATATGATATACTTGTCGATTCATTGTTCTGAAATTATTTGGAGATACAAATGAAACACATTTCGCTAGAGGCTCACCGCAAACTGTAAGTCTGCTCCATAGCTATACTTGGCCTGTGGCTATATTTAGCACTAAATGTGGCCCCAGAAAACACGGAAGTGTGCTTCACGCACATACTGCCAGAAACCCCATGCCAAATGTGTGCTTCCATAAAAATCTATATAGATTATATCTTGCAGTATAATTTGTATGCCTATATACAATTTCTCGCTAAATTTATACGGCTCAATGCAGTTGAGGCCAGAATAAAATAACATATAGATATTTGCTATAATCTTCCTTCACTTTCATCGTCCGTTATCGTTTACAGTTTGAATGAGTGCACATGTTGGCTCTCAGATGTAGGTCAATCAGGTCATCAATTTGTGTCATCAAAGTGTCAGCCACAGTGCAATCCCAAACCAGGATTTTACCTCTAGAAAAGGAGATTAACGACATACCGTCAGGACGCTGCCCATCGGAGCGATAAATACTTGCTGGTTCACTAATGAAAAGAATAGACGGGGAACGAGGAGCTCTGGCCAAAGTCTGGTTTAATAGGGAATGTTTCGCTCCACGAGCCGCACTTTTTATAAAAGAGAGTCCATGACGACCAAGAGAATCAATCGGTTCGCCACAACAACAGGAATGTGTGCAAACTAGACAATTTCGCAAGCGCAAACCTACTGCAGAACGGGTACATTGATCATTAAGTAACGTTCCCATATGAGAGGAGGGAACAGCATTAAGCCGAGCTCCCGACCAAGGCTTAGTAAGGGCCTTTAATATGGCTCGTTCTGCATCATTCGAAGCCTCATCAAGGAGAGACTCTTGACTCAATTCATAGTAACTTTGCATCCATTTGCGTTCATTCCCCAGAAACGCACGGACACCACCAGAGTCATTCCAATCTCCATGAAAGTGGGCCGATCCAGTGCAGGGTTGACATGGATGACAAAACGAGATCTCGTCGAATCTATAGATCTCACAACAGATTTTCCTTGAAGACTAAGAAATCGCCTTGTGTGACATCAAAAGCAAGAAGTCTTCAAGTACAACAAACTATTGCGGCGGTTTTCCAGGGGGCTCCCTCCCACTTGGGAGGCGTGGGGAAATCGGGGTAGGTATTTCCGTTTTCCTCATAATAAAAAAAAAAGTACAACAAACTAGTCTATCATCTGTAATGGACGTTTTCAAGATTATGAACACCGACATTGCTACAACCCTACGCTCACTCTGTGATATATTGGCTCCGTTGTTACCACTCGTTCATATGTTTGCCGATTTCAAACTTCCAGCTTTAAATTAACAGTTCTCCAAATCATAACTCAATTACAGGACCATCGATCTAATTACGAGTACCTTGTCCATATCGTGGCTTATTGTTCATGCGTAGAGGACTTCCAGTTCACATCGCAGTACGTCACCCCGAATTACGGAATATTTTACTTCATACGGAAGTTACTGAAAATCCTGCCCAATATATATGAAATTAGCGCGTGTTAAGAATCGTACCCAAGTCTTTGGGTATAGTAGTTGCTGAAGCATTAACGGATACACTAGTCACAGTAAAAATCGAGAAATTAAAGTTTGATCTTCTAGCTTTTGCTCATGAAGTACCATTGGGACTGGAGTCACTTCTTTGTCAACGGTAATACCTCGAAGTACAGCTGCATAGGACTGCATATCAGCTGGCTGGGAAGCCAGATCAGAATTATTTTCCGGGTAACATCTCATAGGCGTTTTGTTTGAAGAAATCGATGCCATGGGCGACGAGACTTTAATCTGTTCCAAAACTCTGGTTTCCTTGAGAATTCTATTATGCTCACGCAGATAGATACATTTTGGGCATTCTGAAGCTCCCGCGCGCTGAGGACCCTTGCAATTAAGGCAACGAGACAATTTTTTTCAGAAATAGCTATGTGTCCAGGTTAGCTACAGTTACTACTTGGTTTGGGCAGAATACAACTTTCAGCAATGTGGCCCATCCGAGGACAAGTAAATCAAACAGGCGGGCGATCAGCTTCAAAAATAAAAGGGTGAAACTTGAATCTTTGAAGCTTTCTGGGCCAGTCCTAGAGAGGGTGCCCAAATGGTAACAACATTTGCATCACCTGCTGGGGTACAGCCTGGAAATGATCCTCCTTCAATAGATCAAGCAGACTACCCATTCCAAACTAGGAGCTCACGGATTCATTATCTCTTGGTTTTCTGAGTAAAATCACTTTGAACAAACCCTGACAGCAGAATTAGATGTTATTTTTAAGGTTCTCGAGTGATCGGGCTTCGCGACCTGCTTTGCGTTTCTCAATTTTGCTCAGAATTGTTTGGCACCCATTACCTTTTTCAACAACATCTACAACTTTATCTTCATCACTACGCGACGAGTTTGGCTTTATCCTTTTTGTAGACTTATTCGATTCGTGCGAAGCAGAGCCTTGTTAATGTTAACTCTTTCTGGACGAGAGGAGGGCGCGCCTAACTGTACCGACTCACTATTAGGCGGTTCTGAACAACTAATATTCATTTGCCGTGGGATATCCACAAATGCAGGTGCGCTCACTGGTTTACCTGGTCCTGATTAAATGGCGAAACAAATCGCTGGATTACGTCACGTAGGGATGCACAGCGTAGCAGAAGCTCTCTCTTATTTTTATTATTAAGCATTTTTATTCTTATTACCATTTGTACCCTTCATAAATGCAACTGTGTGTATGCATTACATATATGTAGTAAATCATCGTTAATTGATATCGGTTCTTTCAGACTGATGCGAGTCCCGTGCTCGTCTATTTGAATAATGTCTCCTGAGATTTTTAGGACCGGGGTAGCGAGAGAACCCAGTGAAACCGCGCAGGAGTAGCTATGGACAAGTGTACCCGTAGTCCGTCTAAGTCGAATCGTCATGGGCACATATGAATCGATGCAGACACCCTGATTAATTTATGAACTTAGTTAATATTTATTATAGTATCGTCTCATCATGTGTGATATACTAAAGAAAGAGCTGTTTAGAAAATAGTGAACTGTATCACTTTGCGACAGAACGCTCCCACCCATTGAATTAATAACAAATACCTGACTTCTATGTATATATAAATATATGGGAAACAGTAGATTACTTAACAAAAAAGACTTCGCTTAATGATACAGTGTGAATAGTCTTGTAAAAAGAAATGAGTAATGATATTTAATGATGGTGTAAATTGACTCGTACATTGCCAGACCTCTCGTATTATTTTTACGAGAACTTAACCGTTGTAAAAAAACTGCAGTTCCGTTAATAAACCAAACATTTGTATTGTATTTGCTATTATATCATGAAATTACACTTTCTGATGCAATTCAAGGTTTTATATTTATAACCACTATAATATATCGTACCCACTTAACTGGTCAATGTTGAAACAGTTTCCGGATCAATAATTGTAGACAATAGCGTATCATTTGACGGAGTGACACGATACATATTAAATAGACGTTCGTTGCATTGGTCTACAGTCAAGCAAGCGCAGGAGTAATATAAAAAATATTCGTAGAATTGCAGCAATCATACAAATGGTGGATGCTCTTTATTCTAGAAATCTCGTCGATGTTGGAATCTGTTTTTGTAGTTGGTGAAACGAAACACCGAAGGCTGTCTGACACTATAATAACTTGCAAGATTGTGTTTTCAAATGTCAGACATGTCACTTGGTTTTGCCAACCAAACATGATTTCCGTACAGAACCATTAAAAGAGCATTAAAAGAAGGACCCATTGGTTTGAAATTTCCATTTGCTCGAAATCGATGTTTTCGATCGACTTATGGCTATTGGTTGGAAAACTTCCAGGTTTCTTTTTAATGTAGTCATTATTTATGTGGCCACCTTACACAAGTAAGGTGGTACACATAGTGAAATACAAATACGTGACGTGCTCAGTGGTGGCAGCTTGGCTTGGGATCAAAAACGTTACCATTGAATAGAATTTGTCTCGAACTTCTGTGAACAAAGTTGGCGTCACAATATATAACAATTATCAAGGTTCATAGGATGGATCCAATAGACAATATAGTTTAAGACCGAATGGAGAACAGAACGAGGTTCTTATTTGGGAGTGGGATTCCGTAGTACGTCTGCTCTCAAATAATGGCTAGAAATAGTGATGTCTCTGTAGGGATTGAAAAGACACAAACGGTTGCTTTGGACAGGATCCAAACGAAACACGATCAGCGTATTTTATTATTCTCGCTGTTTGACTCATCCAGCGTAAATATGCGCCCGTTTACACGGCTATAGAAACGCCAATACATCCTGGTGCATAATCTGATATGGAAATATCCTACCAATGAAAGTTTTGCTAAGTGCTCGATACACAGAAACAGACAAAGGGAGGAAATACTAAACGAGGATTCTGCAACATTCGATTATGCAACAATGAGATTCGAAACGATGAAATTATCTACCAACCTGCCACATATCCTGATGCCTCCGACAGGAACATCTATCAACCGAGGGGTCTCATGCCATCACAGTTCATAGCATCAAGAGGTGGAGGTGACAGCTATTCACCCGCAACATCGGACACTCATACGAAATCTTCCGATTCTCTGATCAAAGTGCAATACTGTAAACACACACGATTCCATTCGCAACAATAAAATACTGTCCTCTATCGACTCGTCTACATAACGAAATCATGTGTGCTTGAGCAACGTCGTTCTATCAGTACACCACATATTTATCATTACTTTTAATTTCTGTTGTCGGTCTGTTAGAAGTTAAAAGTAAACGATAACTATAACATCGCGCGATGACCCGATTAACTTGATGAACATTTCCCTCCAAAATTGATTATCAAATGTGATATAGGAGGATGGATTTTTTTCCTGAACAAAGTTTAAAGTTCATTTCCATCATAAGACGCTTCCTTCTACTTCACTTTAATTTCTCCCTTCGCTTTTATGACCGGTGATGTTACTAATACATTCTTTCTTTGACATTATGTTAACATTCTACTGCTGCAATGCTTATGTACACTGAAGTGTAGTATCAATGATAGGACATCCTTTATGAATCTCCAATAATTATGACATGTGCATTCATCTCCATCATCTATTGGCATGGTATAACGTACAACACTTACGTAATATGCCATTGACGAGCTGTCAGCTGTCATTATTTTTCTGTGGTACTATGATGGGCAAGATTGCTCGGGAGATACGGACGTGGGCTTCATCTATTCTATAATAAAATAGATCTTCCTGCTACAGAAGAGAAAGATCATTTCCACGTAGGGCTCCCATAAGTTCATTTTCACAGATTTGCCAGTTAGCCAGCGGTGGCACAGCCAGGACAACAATACAACACGTGCCAAATTTTGACTCGGCTAGAACACAGATCATTGCCTCGAACCGATAGCGGCCTTGTACGACTTCGATGGCAAAATACGTTTAGAAAATTACACTATACATGTCTTGCTTTTGCACTTGTTATTGCTATTGATCAACAGGGAAGCGACTCCGTAACGTTCGAAGATTCATCTTCCCTCTTCCCGAAAGTTTCAGTTCTTTTAATAGACCAATAAACCTTTACCACAAAACCTTTACGTTACCTTACCTCCGAAAGTGGTTATCGCTATGTTTCATAATATAACACGTGCGTGCTTTTGCACTTTACGATGCCGACGTTTGATGATATGGCTTGGGAACGGGGCGCGGAGTCATTGGATCTGACATATCGAATCTGCAACTCGAAGTAAGTGGATTGTCCATTGCAAACGAACAGCTGGTTGCCATCTTCTCTCGCTGCTGTGACAGATAACTTTACTCGGATAATAATATAGGTAAAAGTCATACTCCGCTAAAATAATTTCATTACTAAGTTTCGTAAGAGTAAAACAAGGGAACTGAAGAGCTAGTAGACACTTTAGTAAGCGTAGATTCACGATGGTGGTCAAATACTCGGTTAATTCATCAATATATAGTATATAGCATACGATTGTTGCCTACACCCATCCCCTGACTCCGCCGTAAGCAATAACTGCCAAAGAGCGGTCTGATTGTTCGTGGGTGGTCGAGTTTGCTATAGAAGCAACAAGTATACTTTCACGAGCCTCGACAATTTGTTATTCAATATACAGGCAGTCAGTGCATGCTAAAGTGTGCATAGACACACGCACGTACACACCCATCTACCCACACGTTTCTCAATTCCTCGCCAACTGGTCTGGTAGCGGTCCGCCCCAGTGTCATGGCATGCCAGTGGTTCAGCGAGCGGGGGCATCATTGAACAAAACCAAAAATAGAAGATGAATACATACGCAGCGCATGCCAATAGGGCTGAGATTGCACGCAGCTTGACTGCAGAAGATGAAGATGTCGGCGAAACGAAAGTGACATTTCCAAAATGGCCTCGGGGTGCTGTTGCTGCCCCTCTCTACCAGTAACACCACTGGTATTACTGGCACCGTCGCAAGCGGCAACAAGAGCGCCACCTCAGATTTCTCTCGAGCCAGTCGTCTGATGAATAACATTAATAGAAATAAGAGGAGTAGCGAACGAAACAACTGATTGGCGTTATTCGCACCCTGTCAAAAATCGGCGGCACAGGACTGTGGCAGAGATGCATTCTTACTAATATTATATTGTATTAATACAATAATAGAAGGACGGAGCGGACAATGTTGAAGTCAATTCAAGAACGGAATGAGTTTAGCGGCAGGGATTATGCAGACATTTATAATAATAATTATTATTATCATTATTATCATCATCATCATCATCTTTGTCAATGTTATATGTGCTTTTCTTGAGCAAACAGTGCTGTGATTTATTGCCGTTGAACGAATTGAACATGTCAATTCAGATAATACACTTGTCGAATTTGAGGAGATCAATTTCCGTCCGTATTTTCAGGAATACAATTTGACCACAAGCATCAATTATGTTCAACAACATTGTCTCTGGCTATGCCATCAAGCCACGACTAGTGTTGCTATGAACTTTCTTACTTTTCGCGACTGAAGGCTTCCTATCCCGACTAGGTTTCGGGAGGAGAAGTCTAGATCTCCCTGAAGCCAGGGCAGGCTGTGAACCCGTAACCAGTCCGTATGGATCGGGTTAGCCTCGGAACAGGTGTCTCATAGAAGAGAGCTAATCAATTCTAGCCACCAGAAGCTCGTCATCGTTGAACGGTGGTCGGTTCTGGACATAATTACTTTTGACACTCGTAAGAGCACAGCAAAGCATGAGCTCTGACGCATTCGGAAACTCGGTTGGGTTAACCCTTTCGATATAAAAGGAAAAGCTTTCCATCGGCATAGGACGCCCTTTGATAACATAGGCATCAAACAAGGGACTGATCTGATTCCCTTTACGAGAAGCCAGACACACCATGGCACTTGGGAAAGCCCTTCTTTGGATAGGTTTAGACTATCTTCTAGTTATATCCAGTTCGCCGGACTGTCGAAAACCAATTGGTATGCCAACTCCCTGTTATTTCCATACCTGCAACAGATTTTTGTTTGTATGAATACATATTAGTTCTAGGTACTTGGCTATCCTATTATTACGGCACATTGTTTTGATCTATCGAATATTGTTGACCCATTATTATTAAAGGAGTATAAGGAATCAAAAAATGATTTATCTTTATCTATCGACCTGCCTATCATGTATAACTTTTAGGCTGACTTTAAGCTAATTATAATACTTACCGATGATGAAATGCATAGTCCATAATACCTAACACAGGTATTAGCGAAACGTGAGAACAGCGTTGGAAACACATATACATAAATCGGTCTAACGTAAGTCGTTTTTTCCATATGTACATCAAACGAATTATTATGCATTGTTTTAGCGAAGCCAATAAATGGGTAGCCTTCCATCACAGTGGGCTGCTTTACCTGGAGACATTATAGTTTGGCTCAACATTGACGTAAGACTATTCGCGAACACCTTTCGATCAAACATAGCAAGTTAAGTAGTGTACTAATGTGTGCTTTTAATCTGAATCCTCGTATCCACGCTAAAATGTCAAGCAAACTTAATATTCCGGGGAACTAGCCTTCAAAGATTTCGTCAAGTCCCAAATAAAAATATGAAAGGCTTCCTAATCTTTATTAACAATATAGGTGCGTCTTGCGAGAGTGTTGTTCTCATGGGATTGTACCAGAGACCATAGATAGAACCGTGTGGCATTCATTCATATTCCTCCTGTAGCACATTAGATAGTTTTAAAGTGCATAGGTCTGGAACAGACGATATAATGCGCTAAGCGTTCCGAACCCTCGGGGGTGGGGCAGGCGGGTTTAGGGGGTTTGTGAGTCTCACATTAGTGCTGGACCGCTCAGTGAGCATGTGGATCACGCACTCCCGTAATCCTCCCAACAAAAAATTGTATAGATCTTAAATAAACATTCTGACGTATCATTTCACGTCAATTTTGTATAAGAACCCCATTCAACTAAACATCATCCGCTTCCTCGGCAAAGTTCAGCGGTCCAACAGTATACAGAGTACACCCTATTATAGCCTGTCTCTCTAGTATAACTAATGTTTAGGACATACGTGTTTACATCGAAAAAGTTGACTAGCGTCAGGCTAATAATTTAGAGCTCCTCCCCTGTTGACAGCTAAACTGAAACACAGTTTCTCTTCTGAAGGCTTTTCTGAAGGCAACACATATTTGAGCCTAGATTATATACGTTAGCGAGTCGAGAGAACAACGGTATTATATATCAGCCAAGCTTTTCAGCTAGCGAAAAAAGCGGTCGTGAAAAGTACGACACAAACATCTGTGTTCACCAAACATTTCTGAGAACGTTCTCTGCCTCTGGCGTATTTCACCATCACTCGGGCAATAGCCTCATCGTTTTCACCTTCACTTCTATTATTATTATTGTTATCATATTATTAAAGCTAATGATATTTCAGCAGGATTTGCCACTTGTCGCTTCTGTTGTTGTTGACGTTATCGCCAACTACCCCCACAAAACGTCATCGTCATGGCTTATCGTCTTCATTCAAATGGTCGTTAGCGACAATTTCGCCTACACCTTTTACCAGCTTGACGGCAACATGGGCACATAAATGAATACCATTCCACTGTTGCTATGTGACTAACCACCGAATTACCGCAGGTTGGCGATAGGCTTGAAGGTGTGGAGCGGCAGTGCATCGCGTTCAGCGTATTTTCAGCGTATTTCGCTCGCTATCTGGCCAATTCGTGTCGCTTGCCTCCCCCATAAGCCGGGGCCATAGCTCTCGGATAGCCTAAACGACGCAAACAGCAGCAGCAGAAATTGTCAACTCAACACATAACGGTATCCCACGGTCGTCGCACGTCGATGAAGAGAAAGTCAATTAGTCTCTTTCTATGGCCGCTAATGGTCAGTAGTAGTACTAGCACTCTTATTTGGTCAATGGCAAATACTCAGTGTGTTGCCACGCCAGACCGTGCGACCAGCGGTCAGCAGCGCCAGCAGCCGCCGTGGTCAGCCTAAGCGGATTATGTCATTCGAATGGTTTGATTGATTGCGGACAGTTATTTATGTATGGGTGCAACATGCACACCCACCCATATAGATATATAACGGTGTATATGTGCGTGTCTGTACAACTGTGGCATATTTATAGAGTTGTATGAGTTGTATACTCCTGCTGTGTACTGTTATTATTGATATCAGATAACAACAGATCGATGCGGCATGAACAACAGGACTATCCAATAGGAGCAGTGCTACTGTACTCTGTTAATCATCCCTCAGATGATTAACGATTGCAGTTGATTTCGATGTAATATTTCGAAATTAAAACCGAATGAGTTTATTTCGAAGTTTTTCATTGTAAGGTTCCTAGTCAAAAGGGTTGCACTGCTTAGGTACAATATTATATATTATGTCCTGCGTTTCTATTTGCCACCAATATCTCAATTTTAACGCAGCACAGTAATAAACTATCCGGTTACGACAGTTTCTCGTATGAAGTAACAACTCAGTTGCACCGCACGTACATTTTATTGAACATATATTAAGCGCGTATTGAGTTCAGGTCTCTGCGGCTTCATAGGATGTTTTCCCTCATATATCATCTTCTCTCTCTCTCTATTTATATATATATATATATATATATTCCGTTTCGAGCTAAAGCAAATCTAAATAATATCAGTATGGGCATCGGACATTGCCGCATACCGCCTGCAGCTGAGTCCAGCAACGGAGATGAATTGATTTTAACGTGAACCACCCTTCGTTTAATGTTTACACATGTACTGACATCGCACATCTCCGCTGCCGCTGTTGCAGGTCGGAGTTCGATAGATGCGATCGATTTCAAAGTGGAACCCGCTCGACGATACGTTGTCCCACTAGTATCAGTGCACTCTTTAGCGTCCTACAACAGCCGCACTTCCCGTTAACCATCTAGCCTTAAGGAGCCGACGGGGTTGCAAGCTAAAAGCGTAGCACTGCATTTTTATTGTAGATTTCGAAATAGATACAACAAACGAGAAAATCCCACCATACACACATACAAACACCATATCAGATTCCCAAATTTCACCTTCCGATTGTGAGTGTTCCCGTCTCGTTTGTTCGCGCTTGTCAGCGGTATACCCGCAGATGTTCATGATGTGTCACGACTGATAACATGAATGAAACTTGACGAACGACAGCAGCCCTCGTTCTCCTGGTCTGGATCCGTGCCGTCGTCATCGACTCGTTTTCTCTCTCTCTGTCACGATTGCCTTACATCGTCGATGTGGGTAACTACAAGTATTACAACTGCTAGTACTCCTTCTGCCGCTACAACTGGTACGACGGCTACGTAAGTGTAATGTTGGATGCTGGTCGTGTATCAGCCTATCTGTCAGCAGCGTGGGAAGGAATGTGTGTAATTTCGTGGTAGAATCCCCTCAGTGATTATTTTCTCGTTCGCTGCGACTCTTATTGATTTTATTTACTTATTTATTTAGACTTGTTCGCGGTTTGTCGCTCAAGATCACTCGCTTCGTGCGCGACATTTTGCCACCACCACCGCCTCTGTCGTCGTCGCAAATGAAATTTTATGCAATGTTTTCATTGTCGATTTCTGACACACGTCGTTCATTGAGCTGCTTTGGTTGAGTCAGCTAAATAAATTTATAATAGTTCATGGGTTGTATCTTGTGTGCCGGTGCGTGCGAACCCCGGGCACGATTCGTTTGTGGATGTGCAAATTTGAGCGTCGAAGTTGAAGCAATAACAGAAGATCAAATCAAATCATGGTTTATCGTTGGGACTGCAATTTCACAATGTTTGATTACTCGGGGGCGCTGTTTGTCTTATATATATATATATAAGAGACGAACTAAAATAAAATGCACCAACTCAGAATGCGATATAGTTTCGTGAGCCATTCGCCCTCAGTCATATACATTATAATCGTTGGTCGGATTCGACGAGTGCGCTCGACACTACAAGCCCGAGCGGATGGTGATTGACCAGACAACCAGGTCATGGTGAAGTGCTGTCTGAGATATATATATATATATATATATATATATGTATATCTGGTCTGCTATATTACTCTAATACCGGCTAAGTCATCAAAATACCCAAAGAAATCTGTTATATCATTTATATATTATAATATTATAATTACAGTTCCAGTCTTTCCCGTGCTTTGTTTAGGTAATTTTTAATATCTAGTAAGTACAGCACCCTGCATGTTAGTACGCGGGTAACATGACTTGAGTAACCGGCATTGCAGGATCGGTGTCCCATAGTTACGATTTCCATTTATAATATTTTTACTACCCCGACCTTTAGCAGTAGGTTTTAAGAGCTAATGAAATACTTGGTGTTCATCAGCCTATTCCTTATAAGAGGAAGTTTATCTATATTTAAATTTATACAGACATGAACGAAATTTATACATGGAAAGCGCACTTGCAACGATTAAGGCTTATATTATATATTTGACAGATCTGTCGTCTAATATTTTCTAACATTGTGGCTAGGCCAACCAGCTATTGCCACACTAATAGAAAATCTGTTTTGAGCAAATCCAAGATGAGAGAGAGGCTACCTTGCTTCACAACTACATCATATAAGGTCACATTTGCCTTGTCAAGACGTTACTAAACTTTGATTTGCCGGAGTGGAAACGGTTTGTGCGGAAAACGAGCAACAAGCAGTTCGCTAATGGAATACGCTTTAAGTCTTTAAATGATCACGTGAAGTACTCTCAACCTAAAAATAGCTTGCACTATTCAGTTTGAGATAAAATAAAGGCTGCAAAGTAGTCATCTCGAAGGACCGTAACTGCAAATAGCTGTTGGCACCTATTCACCTTATTTGCCTCTCTTCTTTAGATATTACTAGCCCTTCTACGTTTTATATACATTTCTTGGCGTTGCAAACATTCTGTTATCAAGAACCAAACGAAACTCAACGCAAATTCGATGTATTGTAGTTGAATTGACTACAACTATTTTGATTTGCTCATACATTTCGCCGTTTGACGAAAATCATTTTTCCTTCTTTTAAGAATCTAACCTATTTCGAGAACGATTGTTCGATCGATCAACTGTCACATAGAGATCCGGCATAGCTAGTATATCTACTGTTTTTTCAGCTGTTCCCCTATGTGACAGGTAAAGGTAAAGGTAAAGGCTTAATGGTTTATTGAAGGAGCTGCAATTTTACAATGCCGCAGCTTCAGGAGAAGGACTGCGATATGAAGCGATACCGAAAGCAGTTGTACCGTGGATGTTAAATGTTGGGAACGTGAGAAACCTTATACCTCGGGCCGAGCTGAAAAGAGAAGCAGAGGTAACTAGAGCCCATATATATATATAACTTAACTTAATGTCTGTCTCGAGCTTGTTCGCGAACTGTAGGGCAGGGGCACTGAATAGGAACAAGATATGATTACGGTAAGAAGCTAAACAGGATGCCGCCTATGTAACACGGAGGAAGAGTGGAACAATGGGGACTGTCGTAATACATTGGGATGTTCTAGGTAATTGCATAACGTACAGTCTAAGTGAGGCTCTAGGCATCACTAAGCGCCAGGAGAGCTCAGGTCTCAGACCGCGTTGCCGCTTTAGGAAAAGTCATGTAAAGAAGGTTAAATAAACTGCACACATATACAACATGTATTATATTTTATTTGATAAGGATATACATATATATGTATATATATAGTGCGCGCTTATAATAGTATTATATGTATCGTTTGTTTACTTTTACTACCACTCGGTATACAGAGGTACTGATATATATATATATATGTATAAGTCTACTAACATTATGCTATCCATGGTGGGTCGGTGACATGCTCGGTATGCTCGACCTGTGACTTTACTTTACTTCGCATACTGTACGGATGTAAGTATCCGTTCTATAAAATCAAATCCATGCGTGCTGTGAGTTTCTCAAAGTACACCAAAAGTAAATGATTGACTAGCCATCTGATCCTAACAGTCAACAGGGATCCGGTATTCATAATGTAGGGAACAATCGCCCCTCCATCACTAAATAGCCTTGTTTGTTGTGCATAACACTACAGTGAGCGGATAAATATCTCATTCTGCTGCTAAATAAACAATTAACTCGTTATGTTGAACTCGCTTGATGAAATGAAACCAACCAAACCTTGTGAAGCAACTACCACAAATACAGTTATTTTATAAAGTCACAAAAACCTTCGTTCACTATATTATAGGTTGGCGATGCTGGCGCCATCATTTTTGATTTCCAAACGCGTACATCGCACATGCATTTGTAAAGTAGTTTATGTATGTCGATATGTTGACCTATTCTGGATGATTGGTCTATTGCGTTGTGTCCCTACTCTATGACGTTGATGTCAATGGAACAAAATTGCTGCCTCGCGTTTGTGCTGCTGAAGTGTCTACTTCTGTCTTCAATCTGCGCTTTGCAGAAGGAACTGAAAAGAAATCATTAGCGACATAGTTCGCTGCCATCGAAATAACAACTGCTCACAATTACCGATATTTCCACAAGCCTAGTCTGCTACGCATTTTTATACCCCTTTCTCCCACCTAAGTGCGTTTCCTAGATACGCTGAACAATCTATTTTTGGTGCTGATGAGTATTGCGATCGGTTGGAACGGCGTTGAAGCGCAATTATTTTCGGGCTGGGGGCTGAACTGAGCGAAACTTGAGAGCTATGAATATATTGTTCGATCGAGTAGTTTGAATCTTTGATCTTCTTCGCGCATGGGCCTTTGTATGAATTGCTGCCGTATTTTATTTCTGAAGCGGACCCACTATGTCGCGAGGTGGAGGAGTCAACGGAAAAAGGAAGAAAAAAAAAGCAATATGCGCATATGAGGCCTTCAGACAGCGTATTGCATTGCTTAATTGAAATGAGAAACATTTAATTAATCCACTAATTCCTCGCTCGTGGGTGACGTGCGTGAAAACGACTCATTCGCAAATAATATTATTGTATGAACACCTTCCAGAAGAGGCTAATAAATCATGCCTCTTTGATCCTGGAATACCAGTATACACATACCGCGCCAAAGTGCAGTGCTTCTAATGTTTATTCTATTATATATTATAGATATTGAACGCCGTCCGCATAAGAGCCATGTCCTCACCGAAGTAAGCGAAAAGACGAAGAAAAGCCTGTCACGGATAACCTTCCACATTTGACATTTCGATTTGCTTTATCCCTGTTCTATATATAACATTAAATGCACTGCGTCGTTTGAAAGGGTAACATACTTATAATAGATATCAGACATTAGTAATGACAACCTATTATATACGTATGCGTTAACTCACCACAATTTACTGCAAAATGTATGCGTACCCATGAGGGCCTCTTTACGTAACAAGTGTCATCATACCTACTTCTATATTTTGCGGTATTCACTTGCGCTAATTCATCCATCTGCCTTGGCGAGTCGCAGATGCATGTCGGCCGTGGGTAACAACGAGGACGTTAGCAAAGCTGGGGAAATCCCACCATCACGTGTGCCCCACAAGTCGTCACTCGTACATATTTTGGTTCCAGCGTTGTTGCACATTATGAATGTCCATCCATAGCAATGAGTGAATGACGGAGTACATGAATAATCGTCTAAACAATCGCTTGAAAATTTACAAAGCTCATGAGTTCTCTCTGTCGCTCTTCCTCGCACCAACTATCCCTGTATGCTATATATCAATCTGTCCATATATGTGTATGTATATCTATCCATGCAGACTGTAGAGAATAGCCTTGTCGTACTACGGTAGTTAATCACTACCACCACAGCAAGTCTTCGCGCTTTACGCTTCTGGTGGCACCACCTACCACGCGAAACCGCACCTGCATCAGCAGCATTCTACCAACGTAAATTAATCGTACCCCACCCAGACGGCAGACCGTTAGTTCGGTTGGAGGCAAGCAGCGTCTCGTCACTAAAGCCGGATGAAATGCCAATTAAGCTAGAGCATATCCCACTCGCCAATTGCTTCGCCGCCGAACCTGACGACTAAGAAAGAACTAGCAGCAGACGACGACTAAGAAAGAACACTGCGCGTGCGCGCCTTCAGACGTTATCTGGCGAAGTAGCCAACCCCAGTCAGTTAGTTATTATAGTTGGGCGATCAAGCTAACGTTGCGTTCCGCTGTATCGTCTTGCCAGCTCACAGCTACGGTTGCCTCTGCTGCTGACAACAGTCAAACAACATTCTTTCGTCCGGTAAAAGTTGGTCAAGGTTTAGACGCTATCGGGACTTACTACCAGAAAGGCTGGTGCGACGGCGCCAGAAGGGTTGTTGCGCAAATTCGGCAGTTCCTCCCTCCTACATAAGCTACTGGCGCTACTCTGTGCTGGTTGCGGCGTCAGTGGCTGCTGCTGTTCAACGATGAAGCTCAGTTGAGCTGATCTGACGAACTGGTTGGCATCTATCTGCTACTAATACAGACCATACGGACGAACGATCAGGCAGAAAAACCGAGAAAACATAAGCACACGATGACGATGATTATGGTCTTCAAATGATAGTGATGTACGAACGACTATTGGGGCAGTGCGCACGAGTATGGCTGGCAGGGTGAGTCTGTCCAGGTGGACTGTATAATACATTGAACGATGCTGCTGATTACACTGCTGGGGAGGAGGCGCAATTGCAAGTATGTGGTTGACGTAGTAGTCGTAGATGTATTAAAATAGATGTCAAAACTAGCCAATAAATCTCTGAATGGAAGGTCTTTTTTTCAGGGCAGATCATTGATGTATGCGTGTATATATATGTTCGCACTGGAAAGAAATATGGAGTAATATGATTTGTTTCGTTGTATGAATGTCACGTGATTTGGAGAACAAGCCGTCGAGAAGCCGTTTAGAATCGTTTAGATGAATCGAAAGTAGGGCGTGAGCGTCAACGGGAAAGTGCGACGTTAAATCGAGAAAACCAATTAGCAACTGACAAACCCTTGGGAACAACAGATGATTGAGTTGGTAATTTCTAGTTAACGCGGATTGCTCTGTTTGAGAATAAGAAAGAGAATGTTATATGGAAAAGCTGGATAAAGACTGAAGTTTACTTCATGGTCCAAGTCGAACGTGTTGTAATGGCATGATATGCCGCATCCGTGTTGAACCACTACGGATTGACGCTACCCGATAGGACTCCAAGACGTGAACAAAAACAAAATGCCGTACGTGATAACCCACCACAGTCGAAGAAGACGAAAAGCGACCTTCAACGGGTCAGAACTGAGTTGTCGAAGATGCAAGAACAACTTATGAATTTGTCTCCTGTCTGGCGCATTTTACTATAAGCTTAGTTGAACTGAAAAACAAACAAGAATCAACGGCAACTTCTTGATTAACTTATTATATTACACACACAAAAGATAGTCCACCTGCTCCAAAATTATTGTTGTTAATATCGCTGTTATGTAATCATGTACGATCTAGTACTTATGAGCGATAGGAGAACAATGCGTTCGTTATTTACCTATTTTGCTCACTATTGAAACAACTTGTCCATCGCTCTGCTTTCACACCTACAATCTAATCGTTTTGTTGAACGCTACCCATTTTGGCCTGAGCCAGTCACGAAGCCACCGCGATATTCTATGGAAGGCAAAAAGATCTATTTGACGACTCCAATCATCTTGCTGTACGTTATCTCTGGCTGTATAGATCGGTCCACTTGGCAGACGTGTAAGGTATTTGAACAATGCCCTCGTGTTGTCAATGTGTTTACATCGAACAATGATTTGAGCCTGCTCACGTGCCGATTCCTGCCTTCTGTTTGTTCGGCAACAAACAAAGCCATAACCAGTCTTCTGACGATCAGAAGTTCCAGTAATCGTACCTCTGCTATACAATGCATTTACAAAACAGCTAACTGTTGACCGATGTTTCTTTCTGGTAACTGTGATGCTATAGCAAATAGCAAGTCACTTTTTATATATGATGTCGAACAGGATAAATCGATGCTGATGTCACAATACCACATATATTATCATTACTACCATATGTATGATGCCGCAACGACTTTGCTTCGGGTTTGAACCTCTTCAAAACGTATATGAACAGACGTCGTAAAATTTTGGATTCGATGTCAAAATGCAGACTTGTTGCAACGACCTTAGTGAGTGAAGTCAGCTGTGCGTACCCGAATGTTGGTATATCAGTTGTCAAATAATAGAAAAATTATGCCTCGGCAACTTTATCACCGTATCTTGAGATGAGTAATTCGCGTGTTGTAGCTAATAGGACTAAAACATAAGGCAAAGAAATGACGTAACACTTTTGTTAGAGGCCGATAACAGTAGACGCGCCTCCTCCCTTAGACCTCACTCTCATGAGGCAACCTGGTCCAGGCTCCCGATCGATGAGCACCGAACTTAACTCAATGTCAACGTGTATCAATTCATTACGAATTTGGAACAGATTTCTTTATTATACGATCGGTTGTATGCAGAGGTCGTATGCAACGATGTCTAAGCTTTAACATATGGCGACAAAAACTCCCTTTGAATCACAGTTGCACCATAACAGGGTCATTTCAGGCGTATATTATATGATGTATATAATTTCGAAAGTGAGATGCGATTACAAGAAACTTTTCAATTCACCTTGTATAAGCCATGGAAGAGTGTTGCATGCCCTTAAACTTGGAGGGTGCGCATAAAGATTATTGAATTACAAGCTAATACTAAACCTCCTAAAAATCAGCTGAAGAGCAGACAAGTGATCATATTAGGCTGCACCAATCCTGCGTTTCATATGATGAAAGTCATAACTTTTGGATGCAATGAGTGGAGTAAACAAAATAGTTTGCAGTACAGTTCATAGGTACCAGTCTTGGGTAGATTGGCTGGCCTGTTACGGGTTCCTCCTCCTTCACCAGTCCCTCCCCGCGCATTCTCGCTACGGGCCGGGGACTAGGTGATCGAGCGTTCCCGTGCAGGACCCCAACACGGAAGCCACAGTAGTCATAGGAGACTAAGGCACCCGGCTATAGAACACTAGCCGGAGCAGTACACACCTTCCCCAGAGATCGAAGTAATGCCAAGCGTGCCGACTCTGGGGAAGAGATACACTCTCAGCAGAGGATGGTTTTAGCAGACGAGGCGTTTTGTCATCCACGTCAACCCTGCACTGGATCGGCCCACTTTCATGGAGATTGGAATGTCTCAGGTGGTCACCGTGCGTTTGAAGAAAATTTCCTCCTCTAAAAAAAAAAAAATGGGCATGGTGTGGTGGGTAAACGAGGCAATATTAGAATCAAAATGAGTTTTTTAGAGTCGGGGTTTCAAATCTGTGTTATGGTCAGTATCTCCGCAATTAGATTTGAAAATGAGTAGTGGCAACTAATGTGGTCTGCGGCACAGCTACCACTGTGCAGAAAGGATGGCACCGTACCCCTCCTGTATGCACCATAAATACTGCGTGTTTACAGAACGAGGCTTTCCACAGACACCATATTGAACACGATAGTCGTTTACAAGTTGGAAGCGGATAGACATCCTAGCGAGGAGGTCTGGGGAGAGAGAAGGGAAGCAGCTGAGAGTCAGCTAACCACGTGATGTCCGTACGCTAAGTAGGATGTGTGATGCTCGTGGCTGGACTTGTACACCCCTCACTATCCTCACTGAATGAATGAGCTAAGCGATACCGGGAAGGAGCGCTGTTGGACATCATCAACAGTTCCAGCAGGAGGGGGTGTTGTCATGAATTAGCATGGCATTACCCTCTCTTTTGAAGAAACGTACAGTTCAGAGGTACTCACGTTTATCGTTTACACAGTATACCCAGGCCGCGGAGAACTTCTCTCTCTCCCTCTCTCTCGTACGTCCTCTCTCTCAATCTCTCTCACGCATCACCCTGTAAAGAGGGCTTCCACCTGAGAGCCCATGAGGCTTCACTTGGATTAGGCCTTGTAATCCAAGAAGTAGTGGTAATCTATGGTTAAACCTATTACTCGACGGACTGACTTTAAATGGAAAGAAACTGATGTTATCAGCAGAGTCGCCTTACACAATTGTTCCACTTGTAACACTTACTGAACTTAAGCGTTGTAAAATTGCACTTACCTTAATAAACCAATAAAGAATCTTGGCCTTTACTTTATCTACTCATCATTTTCTCACAGATCCATTGCGGCGATGGTGGCGACGCCGAGTGAGGTCGATGTTGTCGAGGTGGCCGCCCCAGCAGTCGAAATGGATAGCAACAGCAGCGAAGGCGACAACGTCAAAGAGTCGAAGAAAAAGTCCCGAAAGGAACGGAAACGCGAGAAGAAAGAGCGCAAACTCGCTGAGAAGCAGCGAATTGACGAGGCGCTGGATCCTGCAACCGAATTCGCCGAGCCGCCAGAGGAGCATGACGAACAGCTGAAACAGAAAATGCTCCAGGAGTTCCGCGAATGGGTCAAACTGCAGCCCCATTTTGTCAACTGTCGTACAGGTATGTGGTGTAGACAAGTTAAAGTAACTTAAATTGATGTCGTCGATTTAGTGGCCTATAATTTTTTGTCAGGTCTTGTCAAGTAATTCGGCTTTGCGGACAAAGGCAGACAAGGGGTCCGAAAATTATGTGAAACCTTAGATAAATGATAGACCGAATGATGTCTTGCTAATACTTTTATGTATGGATACAAATCGTTATTTCGACTATGTAGTCAATCAACAACGTTTCACGCTGTTCTTCACAATTCTCATCTCCATTTAAGATCCTTCTCTCGTGGATTTTTATTAATCTTTTTCTTATTGATGAAAATGTTCGCGGACATATTGGTGTAAGTAAATACTTTGATAGGCTCAAAGGTCAGTTTGCTACCGAGTCTAAGAATGACCCTCCAAGATTACCTCTGTGGTTTCCGGTATAATGTATGATGACAATGTCATGTTTCAGATGATTCGTTCCTGTTGCGATTTCTTCGCACCCGAAAGTATTGCCTCCAGTCCGCGCAAGACACGTTGGATCGCTACCTGACTGTTCGTACGCATTACCCTGTGTTTTTCAAGAATCCCGACCTTTCGGATCAGGGTCTAAGGGATATCCTTTCTCGAGGCTACCTTTTTCCGTTGATGGAAAAGGATCCTGAGGGACGGACGATCGTATTCGGACTTGCTGGTGAGTTGAGTGGGTTAACCGAAAGCACACGATGCAAATGCCTTTTTCCACCAATACCCCTGACAAACTATCTATCACTGAATCAAACTCATTAAACAGGAAAACATCTCAATAAGTCTATCTTCGAGCAGTATTGCGTGAAGTAGGAATGACGGCAATGTGCTTCGTTACTCACAAACTACGCTAACTCGGCAACTACTTTACTTTTAAAATCCTTAAATCCTCGCATAATTTCAGATTGCAGCTTTTTTTTATGATTAAACGTGAATTCCGGCAAATACACATAAATCCTTAATTGTCCCTTTCCTTATTATGAATACTAGTCCCCCTAACGGCGCCATGTGTGGCATTCTGAGTGCGCTAATATATAGTGCTTTATAGATCTGTATTCAGAAACAGCATGTCACCAGCCGTACAGTATGGGACAAAACCTTCAACCCGTCACTAAACCCTCAACGCTGTGTCGTTGCTACCTACAAACTGTGGTTACTATCTCGCTTCATGGTCTTTGTGCTAAGGAAATCTATTATAAAATATCCCCGTTACCTTTTCCTAGAAACCCAGATAATTAGTTTTTGAAATAATAATCCGAGAAACACAAACTTAGGGAAATACATTTTTTTCTAATTCAAAAGGTAGACGACAGCTCTCAAAAGTGTTATTTTGCTTATTATTATTATTATTTTAAACAAACGTGAATGCTCCATCGACACCAAGAGTTGGAGCACTGAGCCCAAAGCTCAAATGCATGGTGCATCGTTTGCGCTGTTCCTGCTGCTGAGCAAAACATGGGATCATCGATCAGAGTGAAATTACCTCGATCCATTGTATCGTTACACCCTCCCGACTGAGCGGGGGACAGCAGTTTTGTTTGATTTGTTTTGCCAGATGCGAGTGTCTGACGATCCAATAGTCATCAAGTGTTACAAAAATGGTCGACGAGCGTTTCGCTCGTACCTGTGGCGATAATATCCAAAAGTGGGTTGATTTTCGCTCGATGCAAAAGCGTTTAGTCAGCTTTTCGTTCAGCATATTCACTCACATTTAAGCTGAACCAGCTGAGAGTAGCATATGCGTTTGTAGAACTAATTATAGAATGAGAACCAATTATTCTTCAACGGATCTTTTAGTACTCCTTATGGCGTCGTGGTCCACCACGCTCAATGGGCCCAAAACAAGAAGCAGTATTAATTAACCTAGGTATCCTGTGTTACATTCTGAAACAACATATTCTATTGCGTGCATGCATTTACTATATGTTGTAAATTTCATCCATCATAGACAATAATACTCTGTAGTACATTTATAAATACTAGTATCGTATCGATCAGTACTTGTAGTGTTCATTCATTTATAATGGAAGTTCTTCTATAATAGTACAGATATTTATAGAACAAAAGGGGGACACAATCGTTTAAATGCTATTCAATGTGTGAAAAATGTAATACTATAATGCTATACTTCTATATACCTCCCCGTACGGCAGCTTCATGTCCGTTCTTTGAACATATTCATGCATACTTACGTATACTATAGTATATCGAATATAATAAAGAATACTCAACGCCATATTGATTATGCGCTGGCTGTATAAATGAAAAGCATCATTTCTATGACCCTGATTATCACAAAATCTATCCATTCGGATCTAGTTCAAGTTCAAAGGTTATTTAACATGCGATGCATTGAACCAACTGAGTCCTTCGCTCTGGCGTCTTTTATACTAGGCTTGGCGTGGTGCTGGTCATCTTTTATAATAAGGGTGACTATCTCTGTGGGAGGAATTAGCTTCCATCACTAAAGGTTTCGTTTAGTGAACGAAATGCACATTGATCAGCGCACATCTCTCCTAGTCGATTTCTGTGTATACAATGTTCATAGTGCATTGCAGAAGTCGGATCTCCGCGAACGACTTGATCTCATCATTATTGTACTGCAATATACGAAGCCTATTTTTTGTTTGTCACTTGCCTATATATATATATATATATATATATATATAAATTATTCGTTTTAGAAACAAAAATGCGAAGTACGGTAAAAATAAATTGATTGTTTAAACACTTTGGTGATTGTCTTATAACAAAACTGTTAGTTGAGCCTTATTGCTCTGTCAGTCACGTCAAGCTATCTAAAATATATACACTATCCTAAAATCATCGTTCTTTTAGTACCTTTATTTCATTCTCGTTTCGCTAGTTATTTCGTTACTCGACGAAACATGCGGCCGCCAGCAAGTGTATTTGCGGCAATCGCTCAGGGTTCGCGTGAGGAAAATCGAATTCTACCTCATCGACTTCATATTCTGCTGTCGTTGATGTGGTTATTTTCACACAAACTCCAACATCCTTCTAAACTGTCTAGAAATATTGTCCCGGCATATTTCGAAGTTCTATTTGATCAACTTCTGTTAATGATATGCTATTTTGATAACAACAACGCAAATATGACAGTATTTGTATACCACTGTAATAGAGTATGTACTATAGATAGATGAATATGCACGTCTCGATAGAAAACTGTGCCAGGGTTGGCCAGGACAGCTATTGGTTAATCTCGCTAGATCACTGCTCTGTCCGTTGATGCTGCGATTGCTGCTCTATGGTATAATAATAATAATAATAATAACACAAACGAGATCGCTATCAATTGCCGTACAGTTTCGCTATAATAACTACTATAAGAGCTACGGCAGCCATTCAGAACCGAAATGATCAAAGCGAGGTCATTTGCCTCTATGTCTCCCCTTGATTGCAATAACCGCTTTCGCTGTCTTTTCCACCTCACCATGCAACAATATCAGATTTGCCTATAATGCACGTCTGTGCAAGCATGAGTAAATGCGCGGGCAGAGGGTGCTGGATCTTCGGTTAATTGTAGGTGTTTGTTTTTTAACTGCATAATATTAACAATTGCTTTATGTGAATGTGTCTTGTTTAATTGTGTTGAGTTGCATTTTGCCACACGTAAATAAGAATGATTCGTTTGTAGAGACGGAGGAGACGCTTAAAAAAACAAGCACGTCTTATATGCGGTAGAAAATTGGATACGGACTCTTGTTGTAGTACGCAAGTTTGCTATGCGGGATTTTACCTGTGGGCTGTCTCGCCCCTCACGTTCTCTGAGTGTTCATTTTTCGGCCATGTCTTATTTCAATGTAGGTATTTCTCAGAAGTTTCTGCTTCCTGCGTGAAAACCCTTTTTGTATCTAGAATACTTACTTTGGACGGCTTTCACTTCGCAGCTTGCATAACAATGCATCTCGTATAATAAAATTCGCTTTCGACGCTACGTTCATTTAATGGAGGTTGCTAACAAGTTGATGGGATGAAGAGTCCTGCTAAAGTTCTGCGGATGGAAAAATGAATACATCTTCTTACTCGAGGACAGTATCGGCAATACTCGTCTAATACTTGGCATTTCCATCAGCACGATTGACACGTGATGCTAATCTCATAATATGCGGCGGCCTTTATCCTTTGCTTAAGCGGTGTGCATTTTATTTGAGTCAGCCATGTGAAGAGAAAAAGCAAAACATATGCTGATAGATAGCGATGATAGATATTGCTTCGTAAACGTATTCAGCGAATTGGCAATATACTGACTAAGCTATTTTGCTGCTTTTGTACCGGTTGAGTGACTTTGTGCGCGATGTTGCATCAAAATATTGCGCCTGTCAAATTTAGCTTTAGACTGGATATGAGGACTAATACACACAGAATTGGTGCATTTGGGCGAATGTTGCGACCATTACCTGGATTCCAAAAATTTCTTTTCGGCATGTCAGTTCGGTTTCCGTAGGTCACGGTCTACAGAGCTCGCTCTTGGCCGTCTTTGGCAGAAGATTTCTGATACCATCGAGAACAACAAATTGTGCTTAGGTGTTTTCCTTGATGTATCCGCGGCCTTCAACTGTGTATCTCACTCATACTTTCTGCAGATGGTCTGTCAAGATTCAATGCGTACAGCTGTGCGGTATAGCAGTTCCCATGTCTCCAAAGGTCAAATGTTTAGGCTTGACGTTTCAGGAGACGCTTTCGTGTCATGACCACGTGTCCACTCTTGTTCCTAAATGTTATGCGGTTATCGCATCTCTCCGTCGACTTAGAGAGGCAGGTGTTCCGGTCGCTGGGTTGCTGGTGGTCTATAAAGGGCTACTGATCCCACTGTTATGTTACGGTATCAGAATCTGGGGGGCGGGGATTAAAGGTACAGTTTACAGAGGGGAAGTCATCCAAAATGAAGCTCTGAGAGTGATATTTGGACGTAGACGCAGGGACTCTGTTTCTGATCTGATGAAACAATTCGAACTGCTGAACCTGAGAGACATCTGTACAATGCAGACGGCCCTCCTTGCTTTCAAAATCCAACGTGGTATGATACCCGAAGACATCTGCTTCCCTATAGTTACTACGATGAAACGCTCGACCCGGCGCCCGACGGTGTTTATGATGCCATTTACCATCAAGGAGTCTAGCCGCCGTGCCTTAGCTTATCGTCTACCGTTCGTCTGGGGCTCGCTCCCTCGCGAGATTCGTTCCCTCACTACAGCTAAAAAGTTTGCCTGTGAAGTGGGGAGGTATTTGGTGGGGAAGGACTGATAGGTATATAATGCGTGTTAATTCGCGTGCGCTTAAGACGGCAACAGGAACTAACTTGTGATTATTTCGAAGATTTACTACTACTAACATACACAGTGGATGTGGTGTATATATGTACATATTGTATTGGCTGTTTGACTTCACATTCTGCTCGACTGCGTTGAGGTCATACATTTGTGTCAAATGGCATATGTATGTATATTGCAGTTCCGAGAATAAACATTTGATTATGATATGATATGATTTTATAAAACGATTGTGCCGACTGGCTATTGCTATTCGACCTGTGTGAACCGTACCGCAGATCAGCCCACTTTAATGGATATGGACACCCAGGCGCAATCACGTTGTAATTATCTTACGATATATACATACAGACTGTAACAAAACATAATCTTGCTGCTACGCGATCAATTGTTCTAGTCGTTTCCTTACTTTGCTGTAGTTCTCCCATCTCTCTGATTTAGCTGCTCGATTACATTATTCCTGTAATTACATTTGCTTACCACGGATACTCGCTTGTTAAATTCCGATTACTTTACTATTGTGTTATGCTGCGGCAACGTTTACATGGACATTTTTCACAAACTCCAAAACCGTTATCGCAAAAACACTAGATCTAAGTAAGCCAAATAACCCCACCGTTACGGGCGTCTTTTCGAGATCGTCTGCACATACATACATATGTGCATACATAAAACACAAACTCTTATAAAGTTAACTCGTTTTAGGGTACAGGAGTACTCACAGTATAAAATATATAAATTTTACTTTATGTCTATGTGTATATTTTTAGGCGTATTCTCCCTTAATTGTTTTAAAGCCTTTCTCATAATGTTTGAGACTCATCCCCATACAGGCCCTTATCGCGTTTTACATGGAAGCTTGTTGATTGTTATTCGATTGTGTGACCAGCTACTTGCAAATCATTTGTGCGTCAATTAACTTCAAACCCTCTAAATTTAACAATCTCGTAGCTATCACAAGACTTCAATTTTCTGCTATTCTGTGTGTTCACTGTGCCAAAATGGCTTGTTCAGTATATTTCAGTGTAGCAAAGAACTGCTACAGAAGTTCGCGTTACGGCGACATATTTACTCACGTCTAAGACGTGCCTTTTTTCAGGTGCTTTGGACACCTCCCGTCATAAGCCGATTGACATCTACCGGGCATTTTCTTTAACGTTCGAAGCTCTCCTCGAGGACGAAGTAAACCAACGTAAAGGCTTCACGTACATCCTCGATGAAAGCGGCTTCCGGCTGCATCATCTGGCGCACGTCAACCTCCGGGACGTTCAGAGGGTAACCCCTCTCTGTTCAAACTTACCTTCTGTAGCGCGTCAGCGATAACTCTGTCTAACCTCGGTGTCTATAACTTATATTGTGTATCATTGTTTTACAATTTTATTTTTTTTGTTTTTAATATTGTTGTGCTAGTTCTCGTTTACGGATACCCGCTGGCGAAGTCAAGGGTTAGATATTAAACCAGGCAATATTTTTTCATTTTTAAAGATATTGAACCTTATTATGAGTACCCCCGAATCCTTAGATTGAAAGGAATTCATTATCATGGATGATTGCCACTATTGGGATCGTTATTGTTATTGGTATTTATAGAAGGTAAGTATAAGATTATGGATGCATAGTATCATTGTTACACAGATACTTTCAGAAATAAATTCGCCTCTCCTTTGAATGTTCTGAATATGCCGCTAATGCAAGTAGCAAAGTAACTTAATACATACACTATAATGTAATAAGGTAATCAAATGTACGATAAACACATTACATACAGAAATGTATAATAATATACTCTATAATACGTGCAAGAGAAGAATATACAAAATTTACCGCCGTGTCTCCAAACTGCTGAATGCTTCGCCTTCTCATAATGAATGGATGCTATCATAGCTGCGTTTCTGGTTTACCCTTGGATTATTTCTTTCACTCGTCTCGCTCTTCCAGGTGATGATTTCAGGTGAAAAAGGTTACCCAATGCGACACAAATCCATCCACTGGGTCAATGTACCTCGGTACATTTCCGCGCTCACCGATTTTGTGCTCAGCTTCTTTAGCCCCAAACTGCAGAAACGGGCAAGTACCCAGAGAAAAGAACATTCGAGCGCGATTCGCTGCCTTCCAAGTGTTTACACGTCCATAAGCAGTTGCGCGCAGTTTCCCTAATCAGATGATAGCGATAAATCGAGCCCAATGAGTGTTTTGTATATATTTATTCTCTCTTCGTTAAACTAAACGTAACTATGTGATAATAAGTCCCCAAGAGCCCATAAATAATATTGGCATAGCCGTTAAATAATCTGGCAACTAGTACATTGTGTAGATCCCGCAGTTAAGGTTCGTTGTTATATATATATATATATATTAAACTTTCGTACTGCGTTTGGATACTTAGAGGAACTACTTTATACTGTGAATATATTGCAGTTATTAACAATAAAATGACTTAATCGCTTCAGATGTTTGTGCACACCGACGTCAACTCGCTTCACAAGGAGTTTGATCCGAAGATTCTCCCGCTCGAATTTGGAGGTTCTGTGCCCTGGAAGATTATGTGCGGTACGAAGCCCTATTGGTGTTCGATTGTCCTTTGCCTTTACATAATTGAGACAGACATCATTTTATTATTTTTTATTCTACTTTAGGTTTATGAAGAGCCCTAGAGTTAGTTATAGGCAATCAATAAGATCATATGTATAATAGTTACCTCTTTAAATCATTCTACTTGAAAGGTGTTCTTATGATTTTGAAAGAGTTGTGCTGCTCATTTTAGCCAGATCGATAGACTTCAAATTGAAGCTTCAAGTACGAGATGGTATGGTCACAAATCATTGAGTTCTTATTAGTGATATAAATACTTTTCCCCAACTGGGGCACAACGGCGTCTTTATACAATAAGCGTATTCGCATGTCTATTGCATAAATCATGGACATACACACATGCAGATAGATAGAACAGACGTATACAAACATATTTCCGAATCCCCACCAGGTTGGGAAAATCCTAGTTTTTGTGCCACTTGACAAAATGTGTTAATTGGCTTAGCGTACTGTTTCTGCCTTTTGTTAATATCTCAATAATACTGAAGTGCTCCTTTAAGGTTGAGGTTTAATTATGCATTCCAGACAATAATCATGATAATAGAAGTGATAACAAGTATATTTTCTCACAAGTGTATAAAATCATTCTAATTGTCGAGGCAGCAAAAGCTAATTATTTGTAGCGAAGTGGTAGCCACGTAGCTTTGCTAGACTAGAAACAACTTCTTGAAGGTATTCCTTGAACTTCGATTTAGGCAACAAGTTAACAGGTCAACTCTGATTTTCTCTGCAAGATATCTTATTAAAACGTATGAAAAATTCGTCTAATCAGGCAACTCCACCTCGGTCTATGAAAATTTAATGACTAATTTAATAATGCTATCTGATTGCTCTTCGCCATTTCTATTTTTATTTTGACATATTCCAGATACATGGCTTGAGGAGCTCGAACGACGATGCCCGTTGATAATGTCTATGGACGAAATGGGCGTTGATGAGAAACTCCGCCCCAAGGAGTCTAAATGTCGACTCAATGGTGGCGGTGGCGGTTGGGGTTTCATGAGACTCTGGACTTCGCTAACCCGGTTGGACATATATTCTAGCAATGCTTAGCGTGTAACCTCGTCAACTGAGAACAACACAAACCATCTCGGCCATCAAAAGCGACAAGTCAAACACACTCTATGATCTACAATAATCCCCAACTTCTCTGACTCCACGTTCCTGCTTATGCATCCGGAATGTGTCTATTTTCCTGGGCTTTCTTCCGGTGTCTTCTCGGGCAACGGTACTCTTTACCCCCTAGCCTTCGACGACAAGTACTTACAACAGCAGTATGGGACTTGGGGGTGATCTGTTTGCCTATTTGCCTGCTCTATAAACGGTTTTCTGGTCTTTAATGCTTCGTCTGCAATGAGACCAGATGCTGCTAAGGTCCTGTCGATCGGTCCTATCCAACGCCTGATATACGTCTGTGTGAAAGAGATTATGGTGATAAGGCCTGATGATAAAGGAAGTTTTTGCTGCCCAGACGCTAAATGAAAGAACGAATTGCATCACGTGTATATTTTTCACAAGCACTCTCACCGCTGACTGGCTACCTTCGAGCAAGCTCGAACTGCTTCTTCAGCCATCTCTAAGTCAACGTTTTCCGAGGCGGCCTACATCCATTTCGGCCGCTCTTATGAAGGAAACACCCGCAAGCAGAAATGCAGCTGCACTCGATACAGGGGCGATGGGTACAGACAATGGCTTGTCGTGAGGATCCTGTGGAAATGGTAATGATATCTAAACCATGCTTTTATCTCATTGTGTCCACAATGTGTATGTGTGTGCAATAGGTCCTATCTATCCGCTTGATTTTCAACCGGTGGTTACTATTTCTCATGCCCCTACTATCCATTGTAATATATATATATATATATATCTATATTTATATATATATATATATATATATATATATATATATATATATATATATATATATATATATATATATATATATATATATATATATATATACGTATGTATATTTATGTACCTAACACGATTCCTGAACAGTTCGGAGATGGTTCTTCAGTATCAAAGCATACAGTTCTTGATCTAAAGCTTGTGTTCCCTCTTTCTAGGTGCGTGGCAGAAATTTCTCGGAAACGGGTCTTTCTCTTCTTCCTAACACAAATGCATTTAACGAACCAAAAAATGAAAACAAAACACAAATACTGAAATTCCCGTCGTGCTAGACACGTTCACAATACACCACGACCACTACCACCATCGCTACTATATATCTAGCCCATACAGCACCCTACATTCCCCCAACCGCCCGGTCTTTTTCAATATCGCATTATATTTAACTATTTGCACTCTAATATATATATTAGCTATATCTACACTATATTTAACTAGTAGCTACTTACTCTTTAAATGCACGAACTATGTCATACAATTACAAGACAGACAACCCTATATTTGTTATAATGTCATCGTAGGAGGAAACACCTGAGAAGCAGATTTACGAATTCGTAATTTGCGGTGACACCTAGAGTCTCCGTTTTATGCGAATATAGTTTTCGCACAGGTGTTATGTATTTTGTTTCTGGTCAAGCTATTTTTGTTTGTTTAATTATTTGTTAGTGTTTTGCGCTAAATTGTGACTATAGCCAATGGTGTGAGCTGAGTACCCCTCAAATGGGTCTCCTTGAATAATTCCAGCAGTTTCGTAGCGATGTTTAGATATATTTACATTTTTGTTTAAATCAATTTAAGGATAATATGCATGCCCGATAAGTACTTTCCTGAGCTCTGTTGAAATCTCTTCTCCTTTTGGGATTACGACCTATTGTCAATCTTTATTATCTCCGTGCGCAACAGTCTCGTTGTTGTTTGCAGACTCTGCATTTACGAGCAGTACAAATTTCGAGTAATACATATGTGGAACAAATGGAAACAACAGCTAAATCACGGCGAAGAAAGCCGAGCTCTCCGTGGTGTCAGTTGCGACTAGCTTCGAACGTGCACTTCGAATGAGAATTCCAAACCTAATATTTCTATCACTTGTTATACATTTATTAAATTTTCCGGGCTGACCCATAGCCAACATTTAACGTCCACGGTACTCTTTCGGCATTGCTTCATAAGACGGACCCCTTTAAATGCAAATGTGCAACGGTGGGGATGGAACCAGTACATCTACTTGTCTCCTCCGATTGCAAGGCGCACACGAATGCACCACGCCACCGTGCTCGACTTGTTATACGTTTATAGTCTTATACTACAGTACATTATTAGGCAGCAAAAACGACAAGGCGTAATCCCACCTGGGTAGATGCTGACGTTCACTCTATCTCTTTGGCTCCTGTTCACACCCATGTCGGGATCAGTGGCGTCGGTTCAACAAAGCTTGCAACCACTGGCACGGCTAGTACTTATACGAATAGCAGCTTTCAAATTCAATTTTTCAACGGTGATCTCTACTCACTCTCTCTCTCTCTCCCTTTCTTGGCCTGTCCACTTATGTTGAACCTAGCCTGAGGGCCTAAGGCCCAGTTCGCAAAGCCTTTCGCACAACCGTCAATTGACGTAGTGCTGGTGATATTTGTTTTGCTCTGTTTCCCAAAATAAACTCCATTTGAGTATTTGTGTATGTGACTCAGATGGGAGCTAAAGGGTAAAAAGAGAGAGGAACAGTTGTCGCGTCTTTCGTCTGGACAAGGTTCTATCCGATCGAAGGACAGAGGCACCGCACGACACTGCGCTCCATTTCTTCTCTTTAGGCTAAGTGGGCCGTAGACCTCTGGAACCGTCCCCTTTGATTTAGTCAGGGAGGATCTATACTTATTCTGGTTTAGGACTGGAAGTCTACAAAGTGGAAGATATTTCGAAACGTCGATTAGATGCAGTTTGATAACGAGTTATCCAGTGATGTGGCCTATTAATGTGTTGTACTAAGGCAAGATAATACAAATAAATAAAATATAAGATTAAAATATGAAATACAAGATTCTGTACTCGTTAGATAAAGCACTCCTGAAAATAAATGTTGCTTTCACTCAGTAGAATGTTATTATAGATCGATTATATCGAATATGATTGTCTGCAAGGTTCGTATAACCGGCCTACGGCTCACCACGACATATACATTCCACCTATCCCGCCATTTTTTTAGTTTTCTCTGCCTAGTGTTCGAATGCAAGTAAGCGAAACATTAAGTATTGCTGCAATATATTAAGCTCTATATCAATTGAGTAATTGATTAATCCTTCTTCAGAACATAACACAACATTTCACATTGAACCTCTATTACCATAAACCAGCTAGGTGTGTTTTGCTAAACCTTCCTCTCTTTGTGGCATAAAACCTGCAATTGAGAACGCTTCGAAATATATTTACATCTAATGCTAAATGTTTCAAGTGGTAGTTCCCCCGTTGGGGCTTAGCTAAATTCTGCTTTGAAGTGTTTGCCATTAAATGACATCGCTTTTAGTGTTTTCGTGCTACTTCACTCGCGTTCGATGTAATCGTCACATTACATTTAATTGTATTGTATGTAATATGTTAGTATTCACCAGCGGAGTTTGTTTCTCTGCACCCCTCGCCTCTTCGGATGTTGATCTGTTATAACCTTAATGTCCCATAACATTTCTTGATGGTTGTTGTGATTCGTCAATGTCCCTGTTGTTGTTGTTTTGTTGTTGCTGTTGTCATTGGTGTGATTGTTCCGTCATTGGTGTTTTCGTTGCTTTGTTGTTGTCGTCGTCGTCGTCGTCGTGCATGCTGTTCTCCTGCGTCCTGACCCTTACTTTATTTGCAGGCACTCTTCCGAGTGAAGACGCACACTCTTTCCATCGGTCATCAACCCGCAACCCGCACCCCGGAATCGTCCGACCGCGCAACACCCATCAACCAACCAAGCAGGCAGACCGACAGGCCTCCAGTGATCAGAGGGTAATCTAGCATATAAGCTGCCCTATGCCGCGCTCCGTTCTTCACAGTCCATTTTAACCCATCAGCATCAAATATCATCAACAAGACTAGATGGGCACATCATCTAGGCTGACGACCCTCCTGCTGTCTGATAGTGTGGTCCATCACCATACGAGTTGCTTGACAACGGCACACTTCATGGTAGCGCGCCAGACTCACTCACGGGAGATGGAGACGAAGATACTGAACGATTACCGTAGGCAGAGAATGAATTTGAATAAGTCGGGACATTCGTGGTCCTCAAACACCATATACATACACATATATACGGAAGGAAAAACTATAATATGAGTACGGAGCGAATGTGCTTCTGAGTTACCTATCTAGACTGATGAAGTCATTGATTCTGATGATATACTGATTATTGCAACAGTGATATCCACTGACATGTGAGGGGGCAATCCCAAAAACAAACGATTACGTATGTACACCTGCATTTAAGAACTTTTCAAGGTTCTATTCACTTCTGTATGCGTTCAGTTAGGAAGAGGATTTAGAACTTGGATTGGTTCGGAGTTGACTTTGCTGCTTGCTCTGAGCGTGCTGCTTTCGTCTGATAGTCGAATAATTATTGGCTAAAAAAAGCGCTGACTTAAACTGTGACAGTTTCTAAAGTCTCAGACAGCCTCTCTATGGAATATATAGTATAATAGGTCAAAGGGCGTAAATGATGTACCCGGCATCGCGGCGGTCTACAATTTTACTAACGTCGAGATTTCGGACTAAACCGTATGAAGCAACAGTATCCACATTACGATATGTATGTCTTCAGAAGCTGGTGGAGGAATCGCACTCGTGGGGAGAGGTTGTTTTCATTTAGGCCTATTTTTATGGAAATACGGCTGAAAATTGCGGAGCGGTTGAAAAAGTGACTAAAATGAACACGGTGTTGGCTATGGATTTCTAATAATAAAACATGACTCAATCTCAAGAGCTCGAGGTTCTTAAATAATGCTGTCCAATAAATATTCGATATTTAAATAGATTTGCTGCGTTTTCTATCGGGCAGAACGATGCAACGATGTTCTATTCCATGGCTTTTGTATTATATTGCTTCTTACTTACTGTATATTTTATATCATATTTGGTTAAGTATAACAAAGAACTTATGTTATGTTGTTTTATAGGATCTTGGGAATGTTGGCTTTATATATATATATCAAACAGATCCTATTGGTCGTTAGTGATAGCGCTTCAATCGAATTTCAAGACTCAGCCTAGGTAACTTCAGTTGAATATCTGGATAAACATATTTCACCATACTCGAGCAAGGTAAAGCCATTGAAAACTGGACTTGTTCGCTCCAGATGGATAGGTGAAGGACGTCAAAATCGTGTGATATTTACTCAAGGTAGCGAACTCTACCTGCACAAAACTAAATTTAACAGCCACTATCAGAATCCATTGTATCATCTATGACTCAACCTTGCCGACCTTTTTAGAGAGGTAAATCGTTCCTTTTGTCCGAATAAATACCCGGGAAACGTTTCACCGCATTTTTTCACTCGGTTTAGTCGTTTCAATTAAAATGTATATGTTGTTACACATATGCTTACGCATCACTTAGATGTTATATCCCTAGAGGCACTGTTTTAATATTTATAGATTCAGTCCCGATCAAGCTTCACAAAGATAAACATGAGTCACTTTCAGCACCTCCGACTCCTGTTTTTACTACGAGTTCCGCACTAGAAACATACATGCGTAAGGTGCAGATTACATCTTGCCACACGCTCAATCTAAAGGCTAGCAGACTACACGGAACGAGGCTCGGTTGGCTCAAGGCATGAATGAATCGGTTGAGATCATTTCCGGTCGTGGACCCAGTCCTCCCCTTGCCCCTTGGAGGTAGCCCCTGAAGGGGAGGAGAATTTCCGTTATTGATCGCACCGACCTGCGAGAACGGACCACGTTTCGTTGGAGTTGGCCAATTTTCGAGTGCTGCCGCCGAAAAATAGTGTCTTTCCTCTATCCCTGAACTATCTTCGTTTTGTGTCGGACTCCACGAACGCAACGATAGTTTACTCCTGCGAGAATCATCTCAGAAGTGGAGACAAGAAGCTGCTAGCATCAGTAATGAGAAGATCTGTCCCATTCTGAAAATTGGATCTACCTTACTATAAGGTCGATTCTGATAACTGGCCATTACAGAATATTTGATGCACAGTCATGGTCATGAAGGTTAACCACGAAGCTGACGTAAGGCTATCTGAACGCCGGCAGATAACTGTTGGCATATCGGTTGAGTTCCAGATATGATAAAGTGAATACGGACTAGTTATGAACTGAAAAACAAATGCCAGAGAAACATTTTCATCAACAAAATTATCCATGTGTAGTACGCAATTCTGGATCTTGGCATTGTGTGCGAATGTATATTTCGAAAACACCAGGATACAATGTGTCTATCAGCAGTTTTTAATATGAAAGTTTCGATGGGGCATAGAGTGCCTAAATAAGTGAAGAGTGACGCCAGATCATTTTGAGGTCAGGTTCAATATACATAAACAGCCTTGCTATAAAAAGACTTGGATAATGTTGGCAAACCTCTGATGAAGCTAACGGCCATTGACGGACCAACAACAATCTTATGAGTGTGGAAACTCATATTTATCTAGTATAAAAATCAAATTACAGCAACGAGGACAAGCTGAAATACAAATACAACGGAAGTGTTTGAAAAACAATAACAACAAAATAATAATAACTAAAAGCAACATTATTTAGTATGGCACCGCGATGGTTCGCCGATCAAGTGACCGCTTTGCGGCTGTCCTTTATGGATTCTTCTCTGCCAGGCCTAAAGGTGATCTGTGGGTTCGGCAGTCCGATAAGACGCGCTGCTTGGCTTGTAGTTTTTCTTGCCCTGTTCGCACTAACTGTATACGATATTGTCAACCTAGCAGTTGAGTATTACAAGTATCCGGACAGTCTCAATATTAAATACGAAGAACCAGAAGGTGGACGAAAGATGCCAATGCCAGCAGTAACCGTATGCAATCTAAATCCGTACAAGTGGGTTAGATTCTGCAATAACATAGACAAGCTGCTGGATGCAAGGTAGGTTGCAGGTAGTGAGATCCTACTAACGAAGGCGTTCATTTTGAAGCTCAGACATACATTATGACAATAATAGAGTCGTGGCTGGGTGAGATACGTCTGCAGATATTTTCATGTATTATCTATTACGTGCTGATCTTTCGTATCGGAGCGGGACGTTCGTCAAAGAGTACATTGGGAATACATTGCATTCGTAGACTTTCCGGGCTGACTCCCAGCTAACATTTAACGTTCACGGAACTGCTTTCGGCATTGCTTCATATAAAATTGTCATTAAAGAATATTAAATACATTTTAATTCGATGTTATTGGCCCCAGTTACTTTAGTTCACTTCAAGAGGAAACATATCGAGTTGAAAACGGATCGTGGAACATAGAGATGGAACTCTCGAAAATCAGACATGATGATACCGTGACGATTTGTTAACATGATTACTTAAAGTGGTTTCATACTGGAGGTCTCCTCTCTTATCTTCTATTGGGACACAACTTGGGACGATTAAGGCCAGGATTTACGCTTAATCGGTTTTAAATGGAATTTCTAGAACATGTTGTTTCGGCAAAAACAAAGCGTACAAGGCCATACTTGGTTACAATGACCCCGCGTTCAACGGCCTCTCTTCTAATGAAACTTCGAGCATCTTCATATTAGAAGAAAGCATTTCATTTTGGACTCAATACATGTTTTCAGTTGTTCACGGCTCGTGCAATAGGTAATCCCGTGCAATAGGACCCAGTTGGTGTATTTAGCTGTAGTTACGCCAAATATTTACAACATTTAAAACAAGGATACATAGTTGAGTTGTGTTTCAGTCATCCGGTTGGTCCTATCTACAAACCAACAATAGTGAACGAATCGAATAATGCATCCGAAAATCACTGTCTCTATGGACTACTACCGCCATGGTCCATACTGCTGTGGGCGGACGTTCACAAGGGAGCCCGTAAATGATAAAGGCACTATTAGGATTAGATATCTGTGTGATGCAAAAACAAGGGGTTCACTTTCCACCTTCACAACCTTAAGAGTTCATAAGCCATGACCCTTTCAATGTCGCGATTTGGCTAAAAGTAGATAAGATTACGCTTATTCAGTCTCAATATTAAACATTAGTATTCACGAACATTTGTTCAACTTGTTCTCAATGTTCTTATTAAAATTTCTTCATTTCTTCGTTCATTTCAGCAAAGAATTGGTGTCAAATAATACGACGACCAGTATGGAGACAATGAAGACACGATATTGCAACGAGGCCACTATGCAGGCGGAGGAGCGTACCCCGGTATGGAATCTTACAAAGGAGTATATGGAGCTAATGCAGCACTTTACAGACTGGTCTGGCGCGCTGCAGAGGTGAGCACTAACATGACAACAACATCTATTTTGTATCTGCAATGATTTTAATGTAAGAGAATATTCGGTTTTACCGCAGTCATTGACGTCAAAATTGGCAAAGAAATATCACACAGCGACGTATTTAACAAATTTGACGATCAGCAGGATAAAAACGTCCTATCTCTTATTATATGGACGAATCTTTTCTTAGCAGTATCAGATAACGTCTATTAATAGCAGTTCGGAGTGCTGTTCTTAAAATAAAAGTTGAACCCCTGGGGGTTACAAATGGGTACATGTTTTCCCAAGTGCCGATCAATAAAGTCCAAACGTTATTATTGTATAACGGCACAGCCAAACAGTAGCCACATAACTCAGCGGCATCAAACAGACTAAAAACCACATTTCTTATTCTTTCTCTCTGAGAATCTACAAGTAATTACCGCCAACATTTTACATCATAGCACTACATATATGCAAGTAAGCTGGGTGATGATGACTTTGGATAATGACTATTTTACTCTTTTATTCCTTGTTTGTTTTGTACTTAAATGCTCGCTTCGAGTACACTACAGATACATTTTACTAATATAAGAATTCTGTCTACTCACCTCGCACTGACTCGCATCGACCTGCTGCAGGAACTTGAACACCAAAGACCTTATGCAGAACATCTCCCACAGCCGTGATGACATGGTGCACATGGCAACGTTTGATAACGGCGTCTCCGTCAACTGTACCGAGAAAGCAGCCAATTCAGCAAACGTCACAAATAAAAACGAGAAACAAGAGTGCGCAAATTACAAACGAAAGAACCCACAGCCAGACCCCAAGATGTACCCGAGATATGGTTCGTATAAATGAAAGGATGTTGAATTTCAGCAGTAGCAGCAACCGAATTTACCAGGAGATGACTTTTTTCAACGTACACAATTTCCTAGGAACTGCATAGCACAAAAATGCCATCAAATGACAACAGGACAAATTCGGCCCTGGCTTCAGAATGCGGAATTTTTTCGTGATATTTCTCGCAGTAATCCGGCGATACGGTGAAGTACAAAGAATATCTTATGGAAGAAGTGCTGGGGGTTCTCCATGTCTAAACAAATGTTCTATTTAGATCGTAATGAGACTCATTTCTTTCTTAAGCTCACACTATTACATAATTTATCTCTGACATGACGTATCCAAGTGTGGTATGTCCCTTAACAAAACATACATCATTACATTTCAACGTATATGACACAAATGCCTTTCACAATATCTCTATCAGGTGCATGTCAGTGTTATTTCTGCAGGTATACAACGGTTCAGAACGACATCGTTCGAATGGAAAGCTTTGACGGACCGCAGAATGGCCTCATGCTCGTTCTTAAAGTTGAGGACACATCGTATCTGCCATTCATTGTCGAAGCTGGCTTTCTGATTGCCATCCACGATCAGGGTGTCGAGGTTGACTTTACGAAGGACGGCGTCTTCATACAGCCTCTCACGACCACGTTCATTGGTAGGAATTCAATTGCTCATTTTCATAGACAGGTATGGTGGGACCAGATGGAATCGAGGTCCATCCCACTAGACATGGCGACGTAGATAGTCGATATCCATTAGTGAATATCCATCCCATTTGATGGATGACACTCCCATCAAATGGCAGAGAGGGGTAACAGAATCAACACATCCGTGTATGTGCCGCATTACAGAGAGTAATGTTCGTGTACAATCATCTATAGATCTAGCCTAATATAGCAAAGGCCATGATTATTTCAATGACAATCTAAACAGGTGTAGGCAGACGTGCGCTCCGTCGGCTACCAGAACCTTACCAGAATCCGTGCCGGGACGATTGGCCACCGTTTCTCAAGGACAAAGTCGAAAAAAGCAATAAGTATACAGCATTCGAATGTCGCGACATGTGCCATCAATATATGATCCATGAACGGCTCCGATGCACCTCGCTTAAGTATCCAATGCTGAGAGTCGAAGACAAGACCGTGAAAGATGGATATAGCGATTTACGACTAGAAAACTGTGGTCCCAGTAGACAAGCGGAAATCGAGGCGATTGAGCAGGGCATAAGGGGAAAGACCATCGACTGCCAATGCAACAATGTTTGTGACGAGACTGGATTTGATAAAACCACCTCATCTCTGTCCTGGCACCCGAAAATACAACTGGACTCTCTCAGAAAGTCCGATGAAACATCAATGGCTCAGGTATGGGGTGAATGTCATAACGATATAGCGGAATGGTTTGGCAGTAATGAATGCACTGACGGTGCTGATATGCGCTAAAAAAAAATTCTCCAACATCGTTTCCATCGCGTTCATTCAGCCATGCCTATTATAGTTATTATTATTATTAGATAGCTGGCTGCCAAAACTTAGTTTTTTTGACAGAGAGCCAAGCATCAAAGCTGACAGATATAATCTCCCTCGGTTAATAAGTTCCATCGTTAATGTTGAAATCTGTCGAATTGGCAATTGTGTGAAATGGCTAGTTTTCGTGATCAATTTACCACCACACCAAAAGTTTGGACATCTGTTTTGAACAAACGACAGTTAACGTGTTTGCACCGAGGTATACAAATTCGGTAGACAATCAAGAATAGGTCCAATGCATCAGTTGTGCCTCTTAATTCTATACTGACCTGACATATGGGCACGTGATTATGATATGCCACGTTACTTGGGTGTATAATTAGAAATGAAAACAGTAAAAATAACAGCTAGGGGAGGGGGGACCTAGGACAGCCGCGAATTCTGTCATCTAATTAAAACTCGTGCAAATTTACAGGTCTACGTGTATATGAAATCAAATCTAATCAACAACCGCACCAAGGTAGGCAAAATGAACTCGCGCGAATTCGTTTCCGGTATCGGCAGTATCATGGGCATGTATCTTGGCTACTCGTTCCTTTTTTGTTGGAGCATCCTGGACGTTCTTGGCCGAGCAGCGATCGATGCCTATCACGCCTATCGCAAGGAGAAAGCGCTCAAACAGAGCAAAACGCTCGGGATAGGAGAGAATAAAGTGCGGCCCAGGTAGATCCAAGATCCGGGTTATCTAACCAGAACCAATACCGAAAGATTCGTTACTAGACTACCAAGTTAGCTGTGAAGGTATTATGCTATAGGGAAATGCTAACAAAGAATAACGATACAGAAATGTGACGAAAGGATGGAACTAATATGCTGAAGGTAACAAATATCAACACTCAACAAGTAGGTTATTTTAGTCGGGTTTAAAGTTCATGTGGCATGAGGTCCAACAGGCAGAAACGCATTACTGCTGAAACAGAATGTTTCGTCGAACTCTCGCCGATTGTGATACTCGGCTCTCAACGGCTGAGTGGAATTCTTTGGTTGAGATCATTAATTATGACCTTCTTTGAGGTAAACACAAAGCAGGATCTACGCAACGACACACCACCAACGGCGACAACGATGCTCTGTGATCCTGCCTACCGGTGTCTCATCGGTGAAGTTGTGACCTTTCCTTGTTTTGTTTCTGTAAATATATATATATATATACACACACTCTCTCACCCACGCATAATAACATAACAAAGAAGAGCTATCGTTATTGTCTGGGTTGTGAATTATATATATATATATTAGGGTGTCCGGTTCAAACTGTCGCCTCTTTAAATGCCAATAACTTTTGAACTAAATGAGTTAGAACAAAGATCTTTTGGTGTGAGTTAGAGGTACTCTCCAGCTTTATTGACACGCCGATTCCCGAGTTTTGAGATAGCCAAATATTTACCATTCGCATTTCCATCTATAATTTTCTTATCTATTGCTTTTTTGAGTAAGTCGACGGTTGCATTTTGAGCCCCACCTATTGCCCTTTTTAATGCATGGAAACAACCATAATGACATGAGCTTAAATCAGGAGAATATGGGGGGTTGATGCCATCGCTCGATATTGTTCCCCTCCATCCAGGCCGTTATTTCAGCAGTGCGGTGAGGTCTTGCATTGTCGTCGAGTAACCACACTTGATACTGTCGATCCCCAAGCCATTTATTCATCAATCCCTTCAAGAAGTCGAGATATCGGGGAGCATTGAGTTTTTCGTTTGCGGATAATATTTTGTAATGGCAAACGCCCTTGATATCCAGAGCGAGTATCGTCATCACCTTTCGTCCGAAACTATCTGGCACTGCCACAGACGTTGGCGCTTCACCTTGTCGGAGCCACTGTTTCGCTAGGTCTTTCTCAGGAGGTCTATGCAGGCTAACCCATGTCTCGTCTATCGACACGATGTGCTCTAAGCGACTGGTTTGTTGCGCATACGTCTTCAAATTAGATGTCGAACACTCCACACGCATTTTCAGCTGCTCAGCACTCAGTATATCGGGAACCCATTTGGTATTAATTTTCTTCTTCTTCAGTATATTGGGGATAATTCTATAACACATCGTCCGAGGAATCCCAGTTTCAGCCGACAAAGACTCCGTGGACTCTTCTCAAAAGCTGCCTTGATTCTGTCAACCCGCTCGTTCCTTGTCACACCTGATTGCCGGTCCCCTCATTGGTAGTCATCGGTGTCCCAATTTCCACTATTAAATCGCTTGCACCAATTTTGCACCGTTCGCAGGCATAAGGCAGACCTGCCGTACGCGTTCACTATGGATTTCAGCTGGAGGGTGTCCTTGCAGAAACAAAAACATGATGTTTTCCCGTTGATTTTTGGGGAAATTTGCACTTTTGCTGCAGTGTCCATCTTTCTGATCGTATCGAAACCACTCAGTGTTCGAAAGGAAGACACGTTCCTGCCGCGTGACCACACCAAGAATGAACGCAGTGTATCGCGTAGTTCGAATTGTGCGCCATTCAAAAGGCACGACAGCTTGAACCGGACGCCCTAATAATATATATATTTATATAGATAGACATATGATATGAGACCACACAATAGTCTAGTAACGTGTCATTATTTAACATATTATACATCTAGTTGTGGCTGCGTAGAGAAAACGTATATAAACATTCTCACATCGAGGGGTCGACCAACAAGCGACTTCGAAGAATACTGATAATAGTTATTCAATAAAAAACCGATTCAAATAAAAACTTTAATATAAAAAAGAACGTGGGATGGATAATGAAACACTGATTATATAGTCTCTCCATCAATTAAGTAATTAGTGAATTAATTATTGATGTGAATTTAAGGTATCGTTAGCTATTATACGTATACATCTAAACCTAGATACCAATAGAGAACATAAGAATATGAACCAATAGAGAACATAAGTGTTTCCGTGCAAAATAGCCCAGGTCCATTGGATTTTCATTGACTTGGATTCGTTTGTACGGAACCTCTTCATAGATAGGTAACGTTCCATAAATTCAAAATAAGGAAAGTCATGCCACGGTCATGCGCTTTGACAGTATGAGACAGTGAGCGGTGTGAGACAGTGCGACAGTGGCTACATATCCGATTTGCGAATAATTTTTCCTATATTTATCAAAGTAGGAGTACACACATCCTGTAGTTCCGAGCTGGCGATTTCAAGAAATGCCAAATATCGACTCATTGTATCTTTGTATGAAAGAAGATAAACGATCGCTCTAAGGCGCTTGTTAAGGTGTAACACGAATAAAACATCTAAACCTAGATACCAATAGAGAACATAAGAATATGAAAGCTTATGTATTCTCAATTTGACACTTTCGTCGTTCGAGATTCTCTTGCATGACTGAAGGGTATTTCCCTGTTCATGAATGCAACCCTTGTGCAGTGACCCTTGTGATTTACGGATGGAGACAAATTAAGTTCGACTTTCCCTTCGGATATGTTTTGATGCGGTCCCATCCTCGTTATCCCTTTACCGGAAACGATTGATAGAGGGAGGTATATAAAAAAAAATTAAAGAATACCACAGAACCGGCTTGAAAATCGAAACGAAGTAAAATATGAAGACTATGAACCATATATTATAGCTCCGTAGTAGTCTCCAGGGATACGTCCGCCTTGTAGAGCTCTAACACTTCTAGACAATTGTAATGTTCGGATATTATTCTACCACTGAATACAGTTTCACTCACTACGTATTTCGACATTTTCTTCGGTTTTATTTCACCACTATATGCAACTTTGCTTTTTTAAAGTTATCTTTAAACAATAGGTATTAAAATCTTTCTTTGTACACATGTGATCTATATGTCACTTAATTGTTGTTCTACATATTCTGTACACACGTAATAGCTGCTTTATACCGCATTTCCTTTCTTAAGGGATCAAACGTCCTAATGTTGCATTTTGCCAGTGTGCCCATGGAAACCAGTCGAATAAGTTACAATACGACACAAAACACCTATCATCACCCATCCATGGCTCATGTTTTCTCTACATTATTATTATTAATAATCTAAATACTTCAACCACAGCCTTGTTTACGGCTACACCCTGACTAGATAGGATTGAGCAGTGTCAGAATGAACTGACACAAACGATTGCATCGAAGACATTATTCAAATGTAGTAAATTATACCTAGCTCACATTGCCACTCATTGATAAGTGGAATGTTTACCTGAAAGTTACCGGCCAAGCGACCACATGGCACATAGCGAATTACACAACACGCCACCTATATTTTCGCCGATCTCTCTGCGCTGGCCTGTTTCACATTTAACTGTACAATCACAACAATCGGCCTTCTTTTGACAATTCCGTTATCCCTTCGACAAAATCATCGGGCTCGAATGGTGAAGCTTATGCCGTTGAGATTGTTTCTCGTATCCAACTGACGTAGTTCGCTACACGCGCGTAGATGCCCGGGCGTTGGCCACAGCCTTCGCCAAACGAAGTGATCCCCTGAACTGTCCACCTCTTCGTTTTGTTATTTTGTACAAGAAGGGGCCCGCCCGAATCGCCCGCGCACGAATCGATGCGGCCTCGCTTGTATCCGGCACACATCATGTTCTGGCTAACGAAGTATTCGGAGTATACGTCACGACACTCCGACTGCGGCACTACCGGCACTTGCGCTTCCTGCAAGATCTCAGACCCATTGACAGCTTGATCTGAGAGCTTACCCCATCCGAGGATTATGCCGCGGGCGCCAACGGACAGAGGGGCGTCAGGAAGGCAAGCTGCACTCACGAAACTATTGAAGGCAAGAGGCGTTTCCAGCTGGAGCAACGCAATATCGTTGTCCACCGTCTCAATGTCATATTCGGGATGAACGAACATCGCCGCTACGGCTACTTCTTTGCCGCGTCGACGCTTCATGTTGTGCTCACCAGCGAGTACATACAAGGAGCGACGAACACAGTGAGAGGCTGTGAGAACCCAACCCGGAGCGATTAAGGTGCCGCCACAAAATACTTCTTTGTTCTTGTTGAGCAGGGCCACTTGCCAGGGCCATTTTCCTTTCCATGTGGCCGTCCCACCGATTATGCGAAGTTTTGGATGGGGAGGCGCTTTGCCACACTCGAAGTCGGGCTGCAACATAGGATCGACGCTGGCCTCAGGAATCACGAGATCTGCACATACAAAGACGGAAGAAAACATCGTATTAGATCAAAATATCAAAACAATCAACTTCTGCTAACTCACATGGGGGAGACATTGCTTAGATTTCACAAGAAGCTTTTCCTTCTCTCCAATAAACAGCGTCGAGTTGGGGCGAACTATGAGTGCGTTGCCTATTCGACAGTAATATGACAAGGAGCGATCGAAATTACTTTAAGTAGGGTACACGAAAATCTGTGTGGTCGGTAATGGCTAGGATAAGCTGCTATCCATGTGTATTCGGTTGAGGTTAATCCTTCGAACACTAGAAAGCGAATACATTTTCAAGGAAATGAACAGAATTATCCTTTAAAACTTACCCAGCTCAATTGCACCTGCTTGGGGCTTGGCAAGCATTTCACAGGTGGACCCTTCCGCGTAACAAAGAGCGTCTTCATGCTGTACGCTGTGTCCACAAAGGATGGGCATCACGCAGTTCCGGTAGCGTCGTGTGCGACAATTCTTTGAGCATGGCGTCCAATCGCTCCACGGGGTGTAGACGTATTTTTGAAGGTCATACAACACTTTGAAGTCTTTGGTGTTGCCAGCTGTCCTATTCGACGAGCGTCTTTCCTCGGGAATCGTTATAGGTGCGCTGCATTTATGACCCGCGCATGGTCGAGTTTGCTTTATATCCTTGCAGCTAGGTGACGTGCCGGCTAGGCATCGACGGTGTCTCCGCTGTCGACATTTGCGCGAGCACTTCGACCATTTAGTCCACTCACTAACCGCGCAACCACCATCACTAGTGGTGCAAGCTGAAGATGGCTGAACGGGGCTATTGCCTTTGGTACGAAGACCCGATTTCTGGATCGATCGCAGAAAGTTCGTAATACTTCGAACATTGACTTTAGTATTTACTTCATTCTGAAGCGCCTGTTGTTCAGTCTCCCGTGATCCAGTAACGTAACAGTGAAAAGCTGCTATGCATGAGAGGAGGGTCACGATCCTACAGATACTCGCCAACATTGCCATCATGTGTGTGTGTGCGTGTAGATATTCTGATGATAAATGTACTAATAGTGATAACAATAACACGTCACTTAATCCTTGCGAACAATCGTCGGCTTGTTCACCAAACGTAAACCATTGGTGGAAGACGGGCCCTCCTGGTAGTTAACTAGAACGACGGGATTCAACTGTAGCTGTCATGTGTACTTCGGTCGAATATATCCTCCTCGAAGGAGAGGGCAGTGGATTTCGTCTCTAGTTGTTACCGACGCATCGGAGCAGCGATGTGCTCTCGCGGGGGAGTGAAGTCGAAGTGACTGAAGATGCGGAACGTCGGAGATCCTGAGGCGGCGTATTTGGGCGTCTCATGAAGCTGAAGTTGAACAGGTGCTTCAGGTGCTTATAGGCGAGGAGGTGCCTGCACCTGATCCGCAGCGCGATCTACAAACAGTCATCGTCAACGGCCTGCTTGCCTGCTCAAAGTAAAAGCCACGAACAAGACGGCGATTGCCAGGGGCGGGGGATTCGTGCGGGAAGCCACCTATGTAAAAACACGTTGCGATCCCTTGAGCGTGTGATTCACTAGGGAGTGTACAGATCGAGAATTTGCCTGCCTGTTTGGTATTGTTGGACATTTGCGCGCTATAGCATGATTACAAACTATTAGAAATGGTGCGTGCTACTTGATTGTGCAAGAGTACCTTATGTACGTTTGATCGACGCATGGCCAACACATCTAACTTAATTGCACTGGTCCATTTTGATGTTTGTATTTGGAAACGTAGTATATTCAGAGAAATTCACAGGGTTATACGGGGACATTCTATCCCCCACGACATCATCTTTACGTAGCACTACATATGTGGTAGTAATAAGAGGATACTTTGTCATCTCCTTTTTTGAAACTATCTAAGGTTTGAGAATTCAGACGTTATCAAAGAGCCTGAAGAGGCCTATTGCTGTTTTAATTTCATGCTGAAAGTTATATTTATTCACCAACTATTATGTAAGCTGAGTTTACCAGGGACCACACAGTCTTGAATCGAATTTGATAGAAGTCTGCATCCATTTCCCTGAAAAGCTCGAACTAAACTGAGGTTCTACCTCACTGCCTTCCCTTTCGAGCTTCGGAAGGTTGATGAACATAGGTTGCTGTCGTTGCTGCACTCAGCGAGATAACCGCCCACTAGCTCGTTCTTCTCTGTCTCTCTCTTTATATATATATATATATATATATATATAAAGATCAGCCATAGCGTAAGCACTCGTAGTGGCTCCGTTGTCTTTAGCATGATTGTTTCGTAGAACGTGATCCTCGAGCAAATGACACGGAGGCTTAACACAGGTGGCTGCTGTCCGATCCAGAAAGACACCGAACCGAGCTCTGAAGGTGCCCATGGCTATGAAGTATTGACCCGCAGGCTGTGGAAACCAAGTGTATTCGTTAAGCGGAGCCTACCCAGAAAGAACCGAACGATGGGTATTGATTGGCGCTGACGATTGGTCAGTGCTGCGATTCGAATTAGACTTGAGATGAGGGACCGCACCTTTTTGACTGCATCGCGTACCGCCACGGACCGCAACTCAACCGCGATCGTGACGTTGATCAAACGGTATTTGTGGGCACTTTTGGTTATCTCAGAATACGCACGGAAGGTGTCCGAGCACGGGGGGAATTATACCGCATATACCTCACCCCCGTTGTCGCCCCGGCCTGAGCTATCATTGAGCCCCCGGCCATTCTACAGGAGCCATTCTGAGCTATCCGCGTGCTGCCTGCTGCATAATGTCAATTACGTGAGAACGGCATGCCCGAAACGGTGGGTCATGGATTACCGAGAACTAGCGCCTAGGGTATCTCGTTATTAGCATCAGCGGTTCTTCAACAGCAGCAATAGCGACTACGAGGACGACGACGACAACAACAACAACAACAGTGGCAGCAGCAGCGTCATTGGAGAAATGTCGAGAGCGGCCAAATGCGGCCAAATGATAGAGCGAGTAATGATTTAGACGGAATGCCGTCATACAACCATAAAGGGCGTACTCCGCACAGCTGGGCAGCTTACCTCTCAGTAAAAAAAAACGAATAGTAGCCCACATGCATACTTTCGCACAATTCGCTTCATGACGTTTCATTACGGCTTCTAGTATGATTGTATTCCTAAATTTCTAAAATGAATGAGGCAATCGGTTTGTGGGATGTAATGAGCTTAAGAGAATTAAATAAAATTATAATTGACGAATAATAATTGAATTAAATATAATTATAATTATAATGACGCTGTGTAAGTATCGCCCGATATAGCAACGCAGATTTATCGGTCCCCACAGACAGCCACTATCGGGAGTTTCCTGCGCGATTTGTTATTACTGTTGTCATTCAAAAGTCATCCTGTTGCTGTTGTTGTTGCCGTTAAGACAGCAAAAAGAGCTATACGCCACGTTTAAAAGTTCCAGTTCGGTTGTGTCGACCCCATTAGTTGGACTCCAGCGGGAAGCGCCGCCGCGTTAAGGCATTATAAAAGTGATGCCTATCCTGAAGTCCGAGAGAGCCCCACAGCCGTTTATCGGTGTCGTCTTTCCTCGTACTGTGCGAATTAATGTCAAGCGAGAAACGAGCAACGAGTTCGAGGAGGCGGCAGTCCTATATCAGAGACTCTTGGCAGGTATCCAGGAACGCACGCAGGGAGTACCTTCCCTTTGGGATAAGTTCATTAGAATGCTCATTAGAACAATATAACGGTAAAGTAAACGAGAAGAAAAACGTGAGAAAATTCTAAGCTGAGTGTGTTCGGAGTACATGGGTTAGGATATATATATATATATATATGTACCCAAACGAGCGATTGAAATTTCCATCACCCACGGAAATAACACCATTTTGAGTATACTATTATCGTCGTCAACGTCACTTTCATGTTGACGACGATAATAGTAATAATAACAATCATCAACTTAAAAGTTATAATTTTAGTAGTAGTATTGACAAGAAATGTTCTGAAAATCTCTTTTTATAAAACGTCATATCAAATTTTTTGACGTAGGTAAATTAATACTGTCTCATAATGAATGCATAATTGACAAACCCAGATGAATTATGACTAAATCTAACTAAACCGAATCAAGAAAAATGTAGATGATCCTTTCTTGTAAATGTATAAGGTTATATGTGTTAAGAGATACGTAATTCGACCGGGCATCGTATATCAGCCGGATTGTTTAAGAAACAAACCAGACGTTGGACGTTGAGGATATTTCATCTTCGGAGCCATCATCATCGTCATCGTTTTTGATAAATATTTTGCATTTGAAATTCACTTCAGTGGTAATGTAGCACTGCCATCAATTCGAGTTTTGACGTTGGCATTTATGGGCTTCAGATTTGGTCTTTCTCCCTACAGTATTTCATTATCTACTGCAGCAAGGCTTGAAAACAAATAAATAAACCACTCTTCTATGCCGTGTGACATATAAGAGACCTTAAGCATTGTAAAATTGCAGCTCCTTCAGTAAACCAATAAACCTTTTACCTTTACTAATACTCGGTTTATAATAGTACGGAGAAACATTAGCCCTATTTTGATATATTTGTTTTTTGACTCTGGCGTGTTGTTCACACAACTACCTTCGTATTACTTCAAATCATGTAATGTGTCCTACAGGATTCGAACCGGGGACTCTAGGGTCCCAAGTCTTTGGCACTACCCATTCGCCGTCCCGCTTTACAGAAACGTTAGTTTGCCGTTCGTATAAATGCCATTTCAATGGCTGGCATTAGCTTCATTAAATAATAATACCACTAAATTAAACTAATTCGAATAATTATTGTGTCTGAGGGCAAAGAAAGTAATGTAAACGCCGTAATCCGAAAACTCTGTGGCAATGTTTCATTGAGACGGCTTCCTTCTCACTTTACTAATAGATCCCTTATACATCCTATCGTGGGCCTCGTAGAGGAACTCAAACGACGCAGACCGACCGGTTAGCTCAGAGAATCTCCGCTCCGGCACGGCCGTCAGAGAGCGAAAGAGAGAGAGAGGGGGCTTAGGGATTCCTTTTCTTGTTATGTACGTAGTCCGTTCAACGTCTTTCTCATCTGTTCATCTGTTTTCGACTCGGCGGGGGCTCATCAAATATAAACAAAAGCGGAGCTCCCAGCCAGCTTGGCACCACCTGAGCCTGCGAGCGCCTGGTCTCAGTGGATGGTGCATCGGTTATCGGGGCCAGCAGACTCCCAACAATCGCGCAACCAAAGTGGTTCGAACTGCTTAACTTTATATGTATATATACAGTATAACCGTAACCTCATCGATATCACCCTATTTACGATCGGCCAGTCGCATTGCTACCCACCCCATTGAGCCCTGTCCAGCCCATGCACTCGATTCAAACGGCGAATGCTTCCTCAGTATGCTTGTTCCCTTGCATTGCGTTCCTCTTACATTTCGTTGATAGTGTTATGCGTTCACCACTATGATAGTTACATGTCCGCGGAAACCAATTGCTCATTCGCTTCGCCCTCTAAAAGCTCCGTCTTCAAGCGCCGTCGAGGAATTTCACCGCGATGTGAGTTCACCTGTGGGTCGAATACTGGGATGTTGCTGCCGATGTCCGCTGATAGGACGGCTGTTGTTGTTTCTGATGATGCTGATCCTGCCATCGCTTGAGGGTCGACGCCAAAGATACGAAAAGATGAGCCCGCCTGTAGTTAATAGCTAGTAGCCGGAGGCAGGCGCGCGGATTCGGATTCACCGACGGGATCGAACTGCCTGTGATTTGTGGGTCGCCCAGCCATCGCCAGGAAATCGGGGGTACCGTCGCTGCCACCACTATTTCTGCTCGTTCTGGTTTCACTGGAGATCGTGGTTGTTTGTTGATTGGCGGGTGTATGTACGTGTGTGTTTCTAGCCTCTGGGTGCAGGCAAGAGGGGATGTGTGTGTCAACAGACAACCGCAGAACATCCAGCCAGCGGACGCCCCCACTAGTTAGTTAGTTATCTACAGAACAAGGAGCAAGTCAGGGGGCACAGGTGCATCTGGTCTGATTCTCTCACTGGCCAGTTGTAGTACATCGATCCCACTTGCAGTGGCCTTTCTCGCATCCGAGCTCACACTGGCATGCGGGTACTACAACGACAACTCCAAGCTAGGAACGCGCTATTTCTCGTTTGCGCGGCGGCCGAGTGCAACGTACTCGGGTTGAGCAGTTGTGTAGCTTGCCGACTTTCGCGCGTATGTGCTTACATCTATCGTACTGTATATAGAAATAGGTGTCGAGGTCATCCCATGTGAAGTCGTCGTTTCGGAGGGCGACGTGCTTATGCTGTAAGAAGACTCCTCTTATGCTTAACGTACACTCGGACGTCTGACACTCCCCTTCCCCCTCTGGGCTTTCTGTATAGTCCCTACCAATACCCTATGTTACACACCAACATAACCCTATGGAATGGCGGATAATGCCGTTCACATACTAGATGCAGATGGACCGCAGACCGTATGATGATCTATTCAACGGTTAAACTAAAAGCAAGGCTGAAACCCACCTCTGTCTAAGTCGGTAGAGTTTGACAGACAGACCGCTCAGCTGACGGCGAAGATCTACAAATATGTTGATGATGAGGAAGCAATAGCCACGGTTGGGCAGGATTCGGGAAGAGTTTGGCGTCCCGGCTTAGGAACTTCAGTTGTCTCAAACAACCCCACTAACTCACTGACTGTCAAGCTGTGGCTGTTGATGCCGGTCCATAGAAATGTTGAAATGCCCTGTCAGTTAGTAGCTTGATTATGAAAACAGCTTCTATGGACCATATTCTTCGTAATCCAAGAAGAAGTGTGTGACAATTAGAGATCAAAAAGCCAAGCAAACGGTAAGCACCCGTCATTCCTCTAAAAGCGTATTCGGGCTGAAACAAGCTAGAGTCAACAGTAGGTGACAGCCAAAGGTTCAGACCCGCAGACTTGGCGAGCCCTCGTCGAAACCTATTAAGTTATCTGATTACGGATTGTGACTTAGAATAGGGAAAGTTTTATTGAAGCGAATAATACCGCAAGCGTACCATATAGCCATACATATAACTTAGTTGAAGCTTCAATATGGAGCTATTTGCTTGATTCAAGAAAAATATTATTTTACACCAGAACAATGTATCTATTACACGACTACTGCCGTCGTATCGTCATTCACGGCCTTCATGTGCTTCTGCTTGGTCTAATCAGGCATCAACAAGGCTAATCACGACGTATTTATGACACGAATTGGACAGCAGGAAGAGATCATTTTAAGAGTGTGGTCAGAGCTCTTCTTTACTACTGAAATTGCATTCGCAACCCTACGTGCTCCTTGATTGCTATGTACTGTAATCTTCGACTATCCCTCAAACGAATTTCAAAGCTGCTGCAAACAATTATGATTTTAACAAATAAGTAAACTGTTTTCAAATTTCGTAACTATAATAGTTCAAATATAGCATGCCGTTATGTTGAATGATAGGTAATCGCTACTGCATGAACAACGAATCCTTAGAAAATAACGGCTTTAAAAAAACTCAGTAATCATGAGGGGTGGCAAATTGTTAAGATTACTTCCAAAAATATAATAATAATTTTACTACAAAGATTTGTACGTGCTAGCTTAATTTAGCCTGCAAATATATTTATATTCATTCGGAAACATGCAACGCTCACCACCCTAATAAATAGGAACAGCGCACCTAAATTTACCTTCACTGAGAAGCTATATTCAAGTTATCCTTGGATATTTCCCGTTGCAAAGCCGGCCTCAACCTGTGATTTGTAGGACACGCCAAGTTACAGCGAAGTTGCACAATACACAACTAGGAACCAAATCAGGAACTGACATCTTTTTGTAGAAGACCACGCGTTGAATAGAAAAGGAACTGATTGGTTGACGTATATGGGTTGAACAGTAGATAAACGGCTACGCTGCCAGTGCCAATGAACGAAATGTGTTCTGACACGTTAGCAGATGATTGAAATCCTACCCTCGGCCTGAGGCAAACAAATGTGCGGACCACGTTCTGTGGTGGTGTTCGCTACACGATAATTGTCACATGGAGTTCACATGGAGGCACAGGATGGTAGAACATGCATATACATAGATACATGGCATGTGTTAGCATGCCCTTCTATCGATAAACGTACATCCTCTGACAACATCTTTCTTTGTTTTTCTAGCAAACTAGACGTGTGTGCCACAGTAGTCTTCAGTTGGAGATCTAGTTGGAGATCGATGTTTGAGAGACTTGTAATCCAACAATAGTACAGAATCTACATCGCAAACAAATGTGCGAATGCTTGACGGTAAAGTGGCCACGTCGATGAAAGTAAAGAGTCGAACACCTACTATGAATTACCTAATATACTGTTGCTGGTGGTACAACGCGGCCCAATAAGCCGGCAACGTCTCAAAGTCATGCGTCCATAGGTAAACGCTCAGTCGAGGACACTTTGTAATCAAAAAGCGAACAACACATTGATATAATAGCTGAACACTGGACTCGGCCAGTCTGTGATCGATGCTACGAGATAGTAAAGCTTGAACAGCGGACCTTCGAACATATATGTCAACTTTTTCATAAATGTCAATTTTAATAATGCATTATTAAATTACAAGCACTTCGTTTGAGAGGGACATTCGTTGCACAGTGTTGTGGTTTATGAGTGAAATGTTCGCGTCTTCTCTTCTTCTCCTTTTGCTATAATGTACAATTTGTATGAACAGTAGAATAATAAGATTGCCAATAATGAAAATACTTGACAATAGAATTTGACAAGCGATTATGACGCTACCGCTCTTCTTTGACTCCCCTTGGTTCCTCTCGTAATTTGCCTCCTGTTGAATAAAATAATGTATTTGCGATGCAAGTCGCTCGGCTTCTAGAATGTTCTAAAGTTCACATTTACCTGTTCTAAATCATCGACTTATTAATCACGAACTCGTGATAACTAGATATGTGGGCTAGTTTTTTCAGGATAGAGATGACAGAAAATCTCCAAGCTATTCTTAGTTTAATCATCTCAGCCTTATCCGTTCAAGCTCACTGCGTTAGAACGTTCCTTATTGAAGCTAATCCAAACTTAGCCAATTTTTCTGGATGCTTCTCGTGGGGTTTCCCATTCAAACTGGTCGTTTCACGCTCTAAAAGTTATTTGACGTTGTCGTCGAGTTACGGATGTTTCAGTATTAATTTTCTTTGACAACCTTCCTCGTTCGGAAGCTCGTTTCAAAATCGGTCTTATCGGAATGCACTTCACCCGCGTCCATCTCAATGGAATCAGTTCCAAAGATATATAGAATTAATAGATATCGAAATAGGATTTATTTTGACACAACACAATTTAGGTTAATTAATTACATGTGCCAGTCAACTTGAGTGGCATCTATCATAAATTCATCCAAATTTTAGAGACGGTCATTGATTAGAGATACGAGACAGTTGGATACAAGCGCAGTTAGCTTGAATAAATGTTGCAGCTATTTAAAAGTGATACCTTTAACGCATTACCAGACTGCTACGAAAGCAGCAATTAACGTAAGCAAACATAATGCCGAACGGTCAAAATTTTGATAACGTCTCCGCACCGTTGTAAATACCGTCTTAAGCTGCCACTCGTATTATGACTACTTATCCTAGCGAATATTCGCGCGTCAAACTAAACATCGTGAACACTACGCGAACTCATCGTCCAATGCCCTAGCATCTACATATATGAAATAATGTGGCCATCTCATTCGTACATAGTATGTATGTACAGGATGCTATGTAATTCACTACATTGGCCTACTTGAACGGAGCTCTTATTAACAGCCGGTTGTGAGTAAAAACTGAACACAACTAACACAAGTTATCCGGCGAGGGGTTTCCGTCCATCAAAAACTCGTAGTTTTGATCGTTATAGAAATTGGTATTAGTCGTCCGATGGTTCGTTCGTTCGCTCGCTTGCTTAAGACGTGTCAACAACAAATAGCATAAACCCGTGACAAGACTCGTTTTCTATGCCGCTCAGTGTGAACCACTGGATATGCGCTGTTCGCTATCATCATAATTTGATCGTACTATGCTCTTTCTATATATATATATACCATTTGTTACTGGTGCTGTTATCGCCACTTACTGTTGTTACTAAGCGTATTCCTTTAGCTGTGCATTAACGCGAGCGTGTTGGGGGATCGATCGAGAGCCAGCGTTTCATTTGATTGAATGATTGATTAATGGCACTCAAGAGAAACGGCGTAAAAGAAAAATCCAACGAGGAAGAATAAAATAAAACGATAAAAGAGGCCACCCCTAGCAACGACGCCTGTCACCACGGCAACAACATCAGCATCGACAGTAGTGTCAACACCAACACAACATAAGAGAGAGAGAGCGTGGCAACAAACACGATCGCGGCCTTTGCTCTCTGCTTTTGGCCGTACGGACACCACCCAATACTACGCGTTCGCGTTAAGAGACTGTGCGAGGTTGAATGAGCGAGCGGTGTAAAGAAGGTCATATAATACATGCAGAGTCGACAACAACACCGACAAAGCAGCAGCAGCAACAATAACAACAACAGTGATATCGAGAAGAATTGTGTCACATTTTTGCTGTAATTCTGTTCGCGAGCATCGGTTTTATCGACTGCGTTAATTCACACTTAGATATATAGGTACTCATAAAGCGGGAGAAGATTTTCACAATGATATATCATTATTGTTCGGGTTATCACCCTTGACATTCGCTCATAAACACGTTCTCATCTTCTCCTAACGAGCAGCATTTCCACCTTTCCAGCCTCTTCCAGCAACGGCAGCGGTATAGAGTGCACGTCGCTGCTGTTATCGAGCGCTGCCATTTAAGGGAATGCGACTCGATCCGTTCAACTGTTCGCTTGCTCAAGTTGCACCAGAGGAGCTACGTTAGTCCGTATGTCAGTCGATATCACTGACCGATTCAGTGTCGCACACAGCATGGAGACATGCATACGAAGAGGCAAACGCCATAGAGAAAGGGAGAAAGAGAGAGAGTAACATTTTGGGTGTTCCCACTATTCGACGACGAGGTCAATAATGCTTTGTTATGTCGTCTTCCTTGTCGTCGAAGAAGCAAACTTTAGTCGACAAGGTGTACAAATAACGTGACAGTTTGCTGCTATCTTGGCCATGACATTTAACGTATTAGCTCATTCGTCGTCATTTTTACCGTTTTTACTTGTTCATTCGTCGTCACTTGTTCACCGTTTTTACTAAAATGCACGTCATTATTCTCTGAAGACTCCAGGTGTGCATATGTGTATCGGATGGTGACAGAAATGACACACTAGATAGTAAGTCATGCGTCGTACTCTGAGAGCGAGACGTTATCATGAGGCTGAACAAAAGGATCGAGCAACGCTGCCTTTCGGAGAAGCAAGTCAGCTGAGACGAACGTCGGTGTTATCTTGAAGTGGACGCTGTTCAATTACCACTTTTGACATTAACATAGAGGTGCACCTGAAAGTGTTTGCACTGTCTTGGATCTAGGTACCGCAGTCGGGTTTTTTGTTAACCTAGTAAATAGTTTTGTCATGGCTGGAACAATTAGCCGAACCGCTACAGGGTTTATTTAAGCGACAGCCTCTCAAATGGATGTTTTACTGCATATCAATGGAAGGGTCCGTGGGATCTAGCTAACGCAAAGCGTTATAGCGGCAACATGTATCAACGGTATATATTTTATTTTGAAATTCGTTAGTGTACTCACACTATCTGTAGCCCCCTTCATTCGGCAGCCAATTGATAAAACAATCTTCGTCATATGTCCATCCACCAATTAATTTCTCTGCTGGTCCGTGACTCGGAGAGGAAAATCCCCGAGTGATTGTCGCTCACGATAACACGATTTTGAAATGAGACGCTGCTTTGCCAGTCACTTGAGCTGACGAAGACTCTTGTACTCAAACGAGTTTAAGTGTTGTCGCACACGACAGCGTTTTCTTTTCTATCCCATCCAGTTTCACGATAGAAAGAAACTGTTGTTACCACGACATAACAAAATGACACAGTTTAGTTTCTTTCTCAGTCGTTTCCACCTCTCTCGTTTTGTCATCGTTTTGAGGCAACTAGAAACTCCAGACAACTAGATTAAAAAGGTTATGTAACAGGAAAGAGATGATCATCGTCAATAGCAGCAGCAGTCGCTACAACGACGACGACAACAACAACAACGATGTTTTGTTGCTGTTTCTGCTGCTTGTAATGGACAAGCAACTTGCTTCATTTAAAACATAGTAACAGCAGCAGCCGTAACAAGAAATAATCATACTCGGTAACGAGTGCTATCTTAGTTGGCGAGTAGATGCAACAGTTGTGTGTAGGTCACTTTAAAGGTGATCCATCTTAATATATATTTTATTTATGTTGGAGATGTCTACTACGAGATGAAATGCGTCGCGTCTCAGTGGTGAGCGGTACACTGGGCCGTCTACTGCTACTTCTACGCAGACTGGAACGCTCAACGCAGCCTGGACCATCCACCAGTCACCACGGCGCGATGACTCAACTGTGTAATGGCCATTCATCAGATGCGAGCGCTCGAGTGGACATGCGGCTCTGAGGCTTCCATCAAATAGAGAAATAAAGAGCCGAATGCAACGGTGAGGGTGAGAAATGTCGATGCTATCCTCCATGCCTTGTCTGCATTATCTGATCTGGCTGGGCTCTTCCAGTTTTTTTGTTTCGTTCGCCCGAAATCATAGGCAATATTAGACTATGGCTTTATGTTAATGAGACCAATGCATCTTACACCTTTCTCCTAGTGGTTTGGCTCCAACGTGGACAGGTTGTATACCGACTAGTTCCAGGTGGTTTGCCTCATTGAGAATGATGTAACATAATTTTTTATGAACAATTTCAACCGTTTATGGCGCTATGAGAAAGTGACATGTTCTTCGGCCGATAACTGAGGAATATAGTTCAGAACAACGAATCGTACCAACACCATCACCACTCGAGCCAAAATCTCATTGATGTCAGATGTCAACTGGAAGTTAAATATAGATTGCCCAGCTCCATGGGATAGATAATCGTTGCTAACCTTATGCTATCTCATTTTAATTTATTAAATAACTTGTTTAACAGAATTTCTCTTCGTGACTAGAAACACCATTTGACATCTTTATTATTTCCAAATATATTTCTACCCCTACGCATTTTGTGCATAGTCAATCAATGCCCAAGCTGGCTTGTTATTGTTCTCATCAGTATTCTTATTGTCGCTGCAGGGCGCAGCACATGCGCCTAAAACAGCGCGAGTCTGTCTTTACATGTATATCTATATATCGTCTTCACATGTACCTCCTTGAATTCGTAAACGTACTTTCAATGAGTGCCACAAATAATTTCATCACACTCAGCCTGATGATGTTCTATTAAGTATCACTGTGAGTTCTAAGCTTCACCAACCTTAAGCGGTTAGCGAGTCTGTTAAGCCAGTAGCTGCAATAGTTCTAACCATAACTGACTGTTAAAGGTGTCATCTTAAAGGTATAATATAGGACCCGCTAACAACGCGAGTGTATGAATATATGAGGGTGTGTGTGTGCGCGTTGTGTTAATTTGTTGCACGATGTCGCAATCGATATCGCGGTTCTTGTGGTGGTCAAACATAATAACGATTGGCTATATAATATCTATCCTTTGAATAGTTCGGCTTTTCCAAATTGGAATTTCAGTTCTCTTCTTTGGCCCGTTAAGTTGATTGATTGTTCGAGTTGTCGAAAATTTAAAGTTTCTCCCTCTATTTTGATCGCGCAACTCTCCATGTTTCACACATAATAGTAATCCAATCACTGGGTGGCGACAATGTCGGCGTAGGACTTTGGAAAATAACATTTTTAGGATGGGGAAAGTTTCTTCGTTTTTTGTGGTTTTTTGCTTTTTTAAAGACGTGAATCACATTTTACGGGGACACAAACGGTCGATAATCGAGTTAAATGAGATTCGCTCCATATCTCACCAACCCAATAGTGAAAGGGTTGGTGAGATATCAGAGGCGATTTTTTATACTTTTACATTTCCTCAATTTTAAGCAACGTATCTCTCTCTCTCGATCATTAGCCACAACCTTCGCAATCCTGTAACTTCATGATATCTGCTTTGAGCTATATTTGGAAATAAATAAATAATTAAATCTGTGCGCTCTGGGCCTTCAAGCAATAAAAGCTGTTGTCGAAATATTCTATTATCCTACCACCAAGTGTTACTTAAAAAAACTGAAATTTCGAATGTCTTTGCTGAAGGCCCAATCAAAAGAAGGGCAGCTGTGACGCATCAAACAGGTTTCCCATTAAGTCCGTTTGGTAGCATTGTTATAGGGTTGTATCGACAGGACCCATATGGTACGTTTGGTAAGTTTTAATCAAGACAAAAATGGTCACAGGACCCACCGTTGTGGCTCTGACAATAAGTTCGTCTGGCATAAAGACTCTCCACAAACTTCAAAGTAGAACACAGAAGAAAAATATTGGTGATAACACATAGTACACCCTTTACAACAATAACAAGAACACATTATACTTGTATGAGTTTGCTTTGAATATGTGTTGAATGAGTACATTGGTGCGGGAAAGTTTGCACATTATTAATGATTTAATAAATAGATTCTCTTCAGCAATTGGGGTAAAAGGAGAAAGCGGGGATGAGGTGAGGGGATGAATTAGTTGCTTGTTAAAGTGTTAGGGGGTGGTTTCTTCTATTTCCTTTCCTTTGTTTGCCACGGTTTTTCGATACATTTTCTTTCCTGTTGTTTAGTTAGTTGACTTGTTGTTGTTTTCACTCCGCTTCTGTGTGCCTTTCTAGCTATTCGCTCTGTCTCTGACTTGATCTCGCTTCGGGTATCGACATTTACATCAAAATAGGAAAACTAGCTAAAAAGTTAATAATTATTACTATTAGTATTATCATTATTATTAATAACAACAACTAATGACGTATTTGGTGGTGTTTCAGAGGCGGGCATTCATTGAACGGTGCGCCGTAATTTGATCGGATCAAGTCAGCGAGACGCTCAAACAGCTCGGCATCGAAGGATCCCTCTTGCCAGTCGCAGTGAAGCGGGTTGCCTGTAATCAATCGATAGCAACGACAGCCAAAACGCAGAAAGAGATCGGACATCTTTAGGATTGACGTTAGCTCTGGAGGACTGCGGACATAACTCTCCCGCGCCGCCATATCTTGTTGCCTGATCAGCCGGATAGCTGGCCAACTAACTAACACTGTAATGTTCTCCGGGTGAGACGACGAGGGTTATTATTATAATTATTTGCTATTATCGCCACCATCACGATGCAGGTAGGGAAAATTGGTCCGGCTAGGCCAGGGAACATTCGGAGATGCGCGAAGAACCCCGCAGGCCACGTTTCCGCGCAAGCCATATCTGCTTCATGATATGACTGAACACTATTATCACTGTTGTGACAGCGCGCGCGCGTTTGAAGCAACAGACGCTGCCTGGCGTATTAATGTATGAACATTAATAACTACTACCCAGTTAATTATCTTGTCAATGACTCAGCTTCGGACAATTAAATATGAATAAATAGATGTTCGTTAGTGTTCCCTTATGCCCACATTCCAAGTTTATATATCTTATGTATCGGATGACTAAGCAACATTGCAGCTCCTTAGGATCACATTGCATCTGGCAGTGTTTTTTGTGTGCTAAATCATGTCTTAAGGTTTGACAGATGATGAAAATCTGAGCCCCTGGTGCTTTATTTTGTGCATCACCTACGATATCACTAATGTCTATCTTGTTACATATAGACGAAGAACCAGACGGAAAATTTAAGTACCCACAAGATATATCATCTGTCTCCTGCTTCTAGCTTTGTCTATTCGTCAATAAAGTATCAAAGTAAAGGAAGACCTCATGTGAAAGTAGCACAACTGGAAAGGCCATAGCGCGTATTGGTCCGCGAGGTGCGTTCATTAAGCGTCGGTCATTTTGCAGCTCTTCGCTATTTAGTTTTGTTCTTTTCGTGATTCTCCAAAATTGTCTGGCGCAACATCGCTCTGCCCCAGAACCTCGACGAATCCGGCGAACCAGCCAACTGGTTGGTTCATTGGTCGGTGGGTCCGTCCATCGAACGACTCGAGAAAGCAAAGCGGATGCGGGACTAACACGGCCAGCAGCTACTTGGCTCCACTTTATACTCCTGTACACTCCACGTACGCCGCTGCGCTGCAGCATCCTCTCGGCCCGCTTCGCAGGCAACCGTGAATGCGAATGAGGCGTGGAGAAGACCATCCCATGTCATTGATGTACTCGTCATGCAACGAAGCGGTCCTCTGTGGTGGTAGTGGAACGAAGCACCACCCAATATCAGCCGCAGCAGCATCAGCATTGAGGCCTGACGCAGCGATTTGGCATAACACACCATCGTGGTCGTAGCGACAACGATGAGGATGGACGAAAATTCACCGCGACAGCCACAGACAGACGCAGTGGCACAAACCTGCCGTATCGCCTCGGCCGGGGATCGTCGTCATGGATTGGTTGCGAAACAGAAAGAAAGAAAAAAAGCTGCCAGGCAACACAAAGTGGCGGCGGTGCTTGTAAGACAGCGTAGTCATAGCACAGCCCACCACACACGGTTGGCTTTTGGCGGTGGGTCCGACCGTCCGTCCGTCTGCCCATCATGATCGGCTCGGGGCACGGTGCAGGGTTCAAATAAAAGAGAATGCGCCGACTATGACAACGACAATGACGCCGCGCTCACTGCGAACTACGAACTAAAAACCAACTACCAGCAATACAGAAAGGAAGGAATGAGTGAGCGAGCGAGCGGGACTCGAACAACCACCGAATCAGATGGGCGCTAAGGTAGCCAGAGGCGACCCGGCGGGCAACCTCCAGGCAAAGTCCGCTGGCTCCACGATTAGATTACAGGGAAGCCATCAGGCAGCCGCTGTGTCGACACGGCACGATCGTGTATAGAGAGAGAGAGAGAGAGCAAGGTGGGGGACAGGAGACTATGCCGCCTGGCTCTATACGACGACCTATAGATACATACATACATACATAGAATGGACAAAGCGGTAGCGAAACGAAGAGAGAACAAAAAGCGATAAGGTGAAGAGAAGCTGGGGAAGACTAGAGCGATTCACAGACGGCCCCCACTTAGTTAGTGGATAAGCTAAATCTCGGCGAAAATTAACTATTGCCGTTGTTTTTTGATTATATGATACTGGTGACGGCGACAATGATGTTCCAGACAACCCACAGTGAAACCATGTTGGTGGTAATTGATTACCAGCGCCGACGGCGTCTATTGAGTACTGAGGTATCCGACTGGCATCAAATTTAAATTGCTCGGTTGCGGATTCATTCGTTCGCTCTCCCCGAAGGGCTCTCTGTTGCCTTAGTGGGCAAACTATTTTGTTTGCATGCTAGACAATCAACTCATTCGACTCATCGCAACAGTACGGGTATTCCAGGCTATTGCTTTTCTCTTGTATTCCAATTATCGAGTATAGACCATTCAGTGTTACCTGAAACCATGCTAACGTTGTGCTCACCTTCGAGCTTGATACTTCGTAACGTCATTGGGAGTTCGTCGATGCTCAATCTGTCGAAGCGGTTACCAGCTAGGTCAAGTTTGCCCAATGAGAGCGTCCTGAGGGTGCCCTGCAGATCCTCTAGCAGATTGCCAGAAAGGTCAAGTGACCAGAGCTCTGGCAGGTCTGGCGAACCCTCGATCGTAATGAGCTCATTGTGACCCATCTCCAGTGTACGCAGCCTACGGAGGCCGTTCAGTGCTGACCAGTTGAGCTTTCCAATATGGTTACCAGCCAACGAGAGCGACGCCAGCTCACTGAGATGTCGCAGGGCGTGGGGCACCTCAGTGAATCCGTTGTTGCTCAGGTTGAGGGCTCGCAGGCGGCGTGCTCCAATCCTGCCGAACAAAACGTCATCCAGTGCGGTCAGGTTGTTATCGTCGATACTGAGACTGGATACGTTCGTGCTCAGCATAAATCCAAACTGGCGAAGTGAGTTCCGGCCGAGATACAGAGTATCGAGCTTCGGGAGAGTCGAAAAGGCGTCGTCATCAAGCTGCTTGATGTTGCAGTTGACGAGATATAGCGTGGTGAGGCCCTTAAGACCTGTACGAAAACAAGTAACGACACATTTGGTTTGAAGTAATTATGATGATCTCTGCTGCTACTACTACTACTACTACTACTACCACTACTACTATTATCATCTTGGGCAGAAGCGCCAATACCGCCAGTTCTTCCTGTTATGACTGATTATGGTAAGCAGCTGCTGTTAACCTGTCCCTGCAAAAATAAACTAAAACCAACCAACCTACCTTTAAAAACGTCCTTGGTCGGGTTATTCACGCCGGTGTCTTTGAGATACAGCGTACGCAGTCGCGACATGTCCCGGAAGGCGTTCACGAGGCTCGCCGCTGTCAGGTCTGGATTTCCGTTCAGGTTGAGTATCACGAGGCCTCGAGGAAGAGCATTCTCTTCCACGCGACGCACAGCGCACGATGACAGTCCCAGGGTGGTCAGGCTTTCCGGGAACAAGCCCTTGGATACGACTGCAAGCAAATCACAATGCATAGCCACAACATACAATCGCTCGTAAGAGAGCTCCGCTCGCGGCCCTCTTGTCACAAAAAGCCACGGGGGCCTTCTAACTCCATCGATCGGAGTAGTAGTAGTTCCTGCCTAGCTCGTTCGGACATCGGCCAAGCCCGACTCGACTGAAGAGGCAACCTACCTTCGAGATGGAAGCCATGCAGCATGAGTGTGCCCAGTTTCGGGATTCGGCTGATGGCTTCCAAGGGAGGTGGCACGTCGGCAAGGCTCTTCAAGTCCAACACTCTGGTTTCGAGCCCCTCGAAGGCGGCCAAGTCAAACGTCTGTACGGAGCTTGTATTCAGGTGAACGATGAGAGCCTTGACGCCGGCGAGAAATCGAGCGGGCACCTCGGACATGGCCAACTCGTGAATCGAGATCACGAACTGTGCGCTGGGAGCAGCAAGTCGCAGAGCCTGGTACAGCTGCTGTAGCGGCTCACCTGAGCTCAATCTCTGGCACACGATCTGTCAAAATATAGAATGGAGACACAGATGTGCGGACAGACAGACGCAAATACACACACGCACACACAAGATTGACACAGGAAGACAACCACACAGCCATCACCAACAACAACAACAATCAAATGGTTATATGTTGATGCAGTTTAACAAGCGGCAACGTAAAACTGTCAATGTCGCTTATTTGTGTTTCACACCCGCTAGACGGACCCTCTACTCTTCCCAGAAAAGACACCAACCACACTTTTAGTAGTAATAACTATTATAAGATAAAAAAAACAGTGGGCGTCACCACGCTAACCTAATGTCTAAGTGTTAGTTTCTGTTAATCCGATCTAGTTAACTCACCTCGAACCGGAAATACCTGGCGTCCACCGTTTCACTCCGAAGTGCCTCGCCACACTCAACATTTTTGTATCGGTCGAGACACACACAGTGTGGTGTTGGTGGTTGTATTCGGTCGGGTGTAGGAACTCCAGAGGTCGAAATAGGGTTGCTGATGCCGGCTGCTGCTGTTGTTGTGATCGTAGTGGACACTACACTAGCACTATCAACGGGCGCCCCATGACCGCCGGCTAGCACCGCTCCTATACATAGGCACTGCACAAACGTCTTCCCGAAGAAAGGCATGTTGTTCCCGGATGCCTTTGCAGGTCTGTCAAGACACTGCACGGGAGACCTTGACCAGAACCTCGCGAGGTTCGAGGAAGAGCCACAAAAGAGCTGAGAAATCTGGGGCTGGAGGCGTCATTTAATGGACCCAGCACGCGCGCTCAGCGCTTTTAACCATCGCACCCTCGGCTCTGGGAGAGGGCAGACTCGCGGCACCGGAGAGGGCGCTCCGCCACAGCACCGTCATCATCGAACCAACTACGAATGGGCCGACCGACCAACCGACCGACGACCCACAGACAGACAAACAGAGACCAAGCTACTCGTGGGGGCTTGCTGTGTTAGTTAACGTTTGGGCAGCTTCCTCGGCTGCAAACCACGAGCCACAGTGGTGGTAACACTACTACTGGGGTATATTATAACGACCACCAGAAGTATAACTAGAATACTTGCAGAGCGCGGCTGGCGGATGTTCCTTTATATATTTTTGTTTACTTATTATGCGCAATGGTGGAAAGGGCCATTGTGTCTGTTTGGGTTGCGTCTGTCGATCGGACTCCTCACGACGACGAACCCGATAGAACGAATAGGACAGAGCTATCAATAACAATGCAAGTATCATTAGAAAATTGACCAGGGTTATGGCGGCACACGGAAAACGCAGTCCAGAAACGAGAGAAACTAAGGTCCGACAGAATTAAGCTCCTGTTAGGGAAGATTTGCCATAGATTTGCCTCTTCTCTCACTCTTATAAACAGGGTGTCATTTGCATAGACATTACTTTCAAAGTATATATATGCCCCACAACACTATTTAATATTGTGGGATATTTAATATTGCGTTGGGAGACGGATGATGCCGATGAATCTTTCTTCGCGTAGCTCATTGAACAAAGTACAGTATGTTAAAGAGAAGTAGCCATGAAGTTAATTACATTCTTTACAATGCACACGGGGTCGAAGTAAATGAAGGAAAATCCCGGATTTTTAAGGTTTCCTTTGAGCCACTATTTTATTTTTTTATTTTCTAACTTGAAGAGAACTATCTTCTCCAAGTCTAAGGCAGACCCCGTTCGCTGTTACCACTGGCTGCAACGATTTTGTAGTTGTCCCGTGGCTCCACGTGGTTGATGGCATTGCAGCAAGTGATGGAATGCATGGTCATGAGGGGCTAGGACTGGCGGAAGGAGATTTCTCAAAAGAGGAGTCTCAGGGGGACTAAAAGTAAATTTTCTACGTCTCTCCTCTGATTGCAAGGCGCACCGAATGCACAACGCCAGACCCCACGGGAGTCTAAGGCCATTCTACAGTTCGAGGGCCTGGGAAAGGACAGGCCGTGAAACGGCGCGCCAGAGACATAGAAGGCACAGTACCACGCGGGCCGTAGACGCCGGACCGCCAGGGGGCCGAACCGCGATGGAAGAAACCTCAAGAGCTCCAGACGGAATTCGGTCAAATGCCTAGTCCCTTGCCATTCAGACAGGGTCTTACGTTTTTTAAGGTAATCTCTTTCATCAAAATCATGCAACGAAGCAACAAACAACGAAGCTCTTTTTTGTAACACGTTCTTTCCTGTCCTCTTGTATTTAGATTGCTCGATAAGACAGACCCATTTAAATGCCGCCGTGTGGATCGAACCCATGCACCCGAGCAGTACCGTGAACGTTAGATCTTGGCTCTGAGTCAGCCCGGAAAATTTATTTTACGTTATTGAGATTGATAAAACTTTCAATTTACAGCAGGAGCTATCATGAGTATCCAATACTCAGCACGTCTCCCTCTTCAGTGGCAAATTTGTCAGGCAATCTCCTAACGCCACTCACCTTTTGAAGTCTGGAGAATATCGTTGCCGGCATTTTACCGACGACATGATTTCGTCATTAGCATTACTGTTCACTAATAGAGATCAAGAAACGCGGGTAGGAAAAAATCTGGCTAGCCGCAGCTGTTCCTCTCCCACGTTGTTCTGGTCGTTCCTCGCCGACGTCGACGTCATCGCCGTCACTACTACCACCACCACCGTCTAAGAAGACAGATTGCAGTGTCCGCCCTCGTTCTTTGATGAGATCGTCCCTTGATTGACGATTTGCATTCGTGAGATTACAACCGGATTGCCGTCGCCCTCCCGCCTCTGTATCGCTGGTGACGTCGACGGACGACGCATCGCTGTTTCGAACAAGTGTGACGATGTTCGCAATTTTCGTGATTATAGTGCTGCCAGCGGTTGATGGCTGCTGATCACAATGCCGATGGTGGGAAAGATGATGATGGTAACGATGAAGATGACAGTGCGGTAGGCCGGGTTCGGCGAGTTGTCTTGTCCACATGCCAAACGCGAAGAGTATCAACTGATACAGGATGGACCCTCTCGACGAAACGAGATATAAAATAAAGAGAAATCAAACCGGACAGCTGATACACTTCCGCGTAGGCTGAGCACATTGTGATAACGCACCCTCGCTGAACTGTAATGAAAAAACACCAGACAACGGCAGCTGATAAGATCACACTGTCGAACTGGAACAGCAACTGATAACACTGGTGCGCGACTGACTCAGAAGGAGTCGTGCAAATCCAGGGACACGGTATATTGTGATTGTGGGTATTCTCCTGATGTTCTGCGGAGCGGCCCTCTCTTGTTGTTCTGAAGGCTCTCGGCTGAGGGGTGACATGATAATTATTCGCTTTCTGCTTGGTAGTCAATCTCGTAGAGAACAGATAGACCTATATACTCAGATGCATGAAGTACGGCATTTATCTAGTATCTATTACATAGCACACAAAAAAGTCTATTTCGTCCTGTACGCGCCTATCTGTGCCAACAGATCTCAAATATATAACAGTTCGATATAAATATATATACATTGTATTACACATGCACACGCCTGTGTTTTTGTGGCTCGCGTCATATATTTAGTTATATACAATGAGTCCTACACGAGCGAAGCACACTACACTAACACAACTATGAACCACAGTAAATGTAATGTACAACTGTAAAACTTAGGAATCAGCAATTTGCTTCTTCCTGCATTTAATTATTCTACCTCTAATCTAATTAAGATAAAAGTAGATGCATAGATGACATATGTACCGGAAGTCAACGGTGATCTAGAACCAACAAATTTGCCGTTACTAAAAAGTTTGCAAATCTTTGCTCGCAGTGTGTTATAGAAATTATATATATGTTTGATATCTATATAATTATATAAACTAATCCAGTGCTAATTGATGTAAGAGAGATGATATCGGGAGATGGATATCAAGGCATTACATATGCACGATGTAATGTGACGCTTCCTGTACCTGCTTCGCCGTAAGAAGAACGCGCTCTGCTGCTGCTATTGACGACGACGATATGATATCGCGGACACACGTCGTTTCGATTAAGATTGATGGTCAAATATTTAGCACTTGAAAAAACTGCCCCAGAGATTGCAGCGAGCGGTGCGGCTATTGTTGAAGGGTCGATTGAATGAATAATCCTTCAGTATTAACTCAACTCTCCTGGGGGTTCGTTTGTCGTTACGGAAGTATTCAAGTATGTTATGAAAAAAAACCGGGTACAGTAGCGTTCGATCTTGATAGCTGTGGAAGGGTGGTGCTGTTGAACATCGTCAACAGTTCCATAAAGTGCCAGATGAGGTCACATCGTGAGTTTGCGACTGAAGCAGATAGTGCTTTTATTATAAACCTACTCTTTACTGTGAACCTTATTTGTTCCACTTGAATTGATCAGTTCTTGTTTTCGAGAAATGATTATTGCTATCAGATCTGACACGACAGTTGTTATTTAGGATAAAGCGAACTACAGCTCGAATAGTATGATCATTTGAGGAACAGACGAGCAAATATTCCGTTCGCATTTGAGAAACAGCCGACCAAAGATTAAGCAAACATGCAAAACATGATTCCTTCCCTAACCGCATTGGCAAAAATGTTCTCTGTGCTACCATCTGTGTAGATCGTTGACTATATGAACGTGTCCATAGAATTGGGCCGATCTACGCACATTAGGATCGATAGGACACCTTGATGGGATTCGTCGGCGACGTCAGAAGTTAAACATGTAACTGGTAGTCCAGTGATATAAAACGGAATGTGGTTTACTTGCTGTAATAACAATAAGTTGCTGTAATAATATTAATAATGTAATATTACTACTAAAATACTCATACACAAATAGTCGCTAAACTTCGCCCTTTGTGAGAGGTGGTGGAATTTAGCAGATGATTAAACCTGGTTCAAAGTAGCGGTTGAAGTCTAGATCATGCGTAAAAATATAAATAAAAAAGATTGGTAAATATGATAATTCCACACTTCTTAAAATCATCCTATATTCATGAGTTGAATGTATAATTAATTACCTGGAATTATGCCAAATGTCCCGAAACCACACATAATACAATAATATTTCCGTGCGAGTGCTCTAAAAGAAAGGCGGGCTCGACTCCCTCAATTGTGTAAGGCTCGAAGTGTTGCATTATCAAAGAGCCAACGTAATATCAGTGTTGAATGTATTATACGTACACATATCCTGTTGTCGCAACGTCACATATCGTATATTGACCTACTTGAAGAGAAATCAGTGCTAAGTCAGATGAAGAGTCGCCCTCGGTTGCCTGGGATATTACTCTCGTTCTTGTCAGGGTTATGCTTGACATTATCATACGATGTGTGACTCTTTCACTTGTCGACACTCGGAGGGATGGTATTTGCAAGAATAGCTATTTAGTAGTAACGTTCGACCGAGAAAACCGTGGTAAAATCCGAGCAATTTTGGTATCAACGTCTACCACAATGTTCATTACGGTTCCTAATGCCTAAGGTACTGTGTCTATTGACTCCATGGCTATTCACACCGATCGCAACTATGTTCGATTGTCAGGATTCAAATACCTGGAGCGATATCTCAATGACTGCAATTACTACGGTTGATTGAAATAGACTTTCCAGTGAATGGGATCATTTAGTCACTAGAAAATGAGTTATATTTCTAGATATTGGTGGTCAAAGTAGAGACCTGCTTTAAAAAAGAGCGATGTCGCTCAAATATAACGGCCGGTGAAATGATGTAGGTACCGTATGTTCAAGTTGAGTCCTTTCGTGAATATTGGCCGCATATTCATTGCAAACAACACCTCGCCGTTAACGTTTTCCATCCGAGCGATAACTTAGAACATTGAGTGGGCTTTTCGTTGTAGCGGAGGATGAGATTACGCATGATTGCAGTCACATGAATTCAAAATTAAATAGTAAGCCAAAATGTTAGCGAATTTGGCCGTTCTCTAGACGACATGTGAGTTACAATCAGGTTAACTACTAACTAGTATTGAACTCAACGTTAAATGGCTAATATGGGCTTCGGACTGCGAGATATGTTTCCGTTTCGCGAGTTCGTGTTCAACGTAAGTGGCGTAAGCTTTGACATCGGACTGGGAGCTGACTCACGCAGCCGGTGCAAAGGGAAAATTCTCGCAGATTCTTGGTTTTTACAAAAAAAATACGCACTTTCCTAGAGCTTAAAAAATATAACTGAGAACCTTCTCTTGAAAACGATGCCAAATCTCAATTTATGGGTAGTGTTGTTCTCCCTCGTTGGTCGTTGTTGGTTGTGAGACAAGCGTACATGTTAACGAATCCTAATAAAACTAATCCTGAACTAATAACGACGATGCGCATGTTGCATGAATCTACTAATGAGACGAAGCCACAGTGCGTCAATGGACCTTCTAAACCTCTCAGTGTATTATATTTCTTTCAATTTGTAGTCAACATCGTTCACAGCGCTTGTGTTCTTTAGGATAGCTCTCATCCAGCTTCAAATCGCTTCGTTGCACATTTAGTCACCATTAACGTTGATCTGACCTACAAAAATTATTTTCCTAATACATTTACGCGGTTCTTTTGCGTCCGGTCGTTGCAGTGAGAGGGGTCGATCTCACGATTTCATCGTGACCGTAGATGGATCAAGATATCGATTTCGTCACGATTATGGGCCGCTACCGACAGAGGAGATGTTGACGACTCAGCTGAGATTCAGCGGCACTATACCACCCATTTCAACTACCAATTCAGTATTTCAAAGTGATCATGATCCAGTGCTGCAATTATCTGAACTTATTTTGTGATACTCTTTGACTATACAAATCAAGCGTAGAAAGTACGGTACGTTTCTAACATTAAACAATTTTAAACTATTCTGCTCAGGAGATTAAGCCCGTGGAGGTATGATAATTTGCTTGCATCCCATGCTTTTTCCTGAGTTGAGATACCACTAATGTGTCAATCATTTGAAACATCACAGCCATCCATAATCCGCCAATGAGCCCAATAGCTTTGAGTTACTCGTAGGGGTTTTTTTACGCTTTAACGGCAAGAGATACTTAGTATTCGCATAAACTAGTGCAATTTTATGTAGTGCCAACAAAGCGGCATAAACACTCTGACAAATGCTTGGGATGCAAGCAAATTATCATACCTCCACGGGCTTATTACGTTTGAAGGTGAATAAGTTGAGTCCAGTTTCAACCAACTTTGTACTAAGGCAGTGAATTATTATTGTTTACAATGGTTCATACGAATGTATTTCATTAACCCAAAATAACAGTTGCACCCCCTTACTAACGCCAGACAAACTATCAAAAGAGCGAACATTACAAAACGTTCTGTGGCGTAACGATTTGTTTTATGACATTCCACAGCAGAAACCAAGATGATGCAACGTTCGGTTGATTGACGCTAATCAAAGCTGTGGTTCCCTGAGACTACATAACTGGCACCCTCAACTCCTACGTGATTTATTCATAAAAGACAAATAGGCTCTAGTAGCACTACGTTTTGACGACTCAGTCTCCGTAGGTAAGGAGCGCATGAGCGCTCACTAACCTCCACAGTGAGTGATAAAACAGTTTATTCAAATAACATCTCCCATTGGCAGGCATTGCACCCATCAAAATGTAAATATACTCGTACACGCTGAGTCAGATTATTTTAAAGTAGAGAAGTCTTGAGAGAATGAAATGGTCATTTCATTCGGTGCCACAACGTCACAGGCAGCCGTCGGGAAGGTCCAGAGAGTAACAAAGGTCGACATTATAGGGGCAGACCTCGTACTCTCCCTGCCATTGTCATACATGTCCTTCGCTATATATTGATGAAGACGCGTAAACGCTAATAGTCAATAGATAACTGCGTAACACGTCGAACAACATCGTGGCTGTTTACTAACAATATGGGGTTGTGAGTTATCAATAAGTTTCGTCATCCAGAGTCATTATGGATACGAATCGGTCAAAGCTTACCTATAATTCCTATTTTTAGTTTACCTATTTAATAAGGTATATTCAGAGGGAGCCATAAAAGGTCTTCTGTTTCAACTACACAAATCAAGAGGTATACTCACTTGATATTGAAATGCTGGACAAATTAGATTCAAGATCTACTTCTAACAAACTACTTTCGACTACTTTGGTGAGAATATAAAAGACGAGCTTGCCTGCCAGTGGGCCTGTTTCTAGGCTAACTATGCTAGAGCTTCAGACCAGCTTTTAGAGTAGCCTTTTACATTTCATCTCGCAACAGACAATCGGCAACGTCTGCGTTATGAATTATATCCACTTACATAGGATTTTTAATACTTTTTTCATTTAACCAAGATAAAAGGATCAGTTTGACGCGGTAAATCGCACCTTCCGATTACGAGAATCTTAGCAATGTCGGTGAAATATCCGTTAGCCTCAAAACCACCCAAATGAACTCTTAGGAATCGTGATTCGTACTCTTGTGCTTCAAATCCATCCATTTGTATGATAATACCATAGCAGTTGTTTGGAAGTCTGTTAGAGCGAGCATTATTATTAGTTCACATCCGATCGAAGCACGGAAACCACTCAATGATGTTTTCCAACAAATGTACGTGAGTAACCGCTAAACCGAAACAGCTCGCAAGAATCGAATTTGAGTTGCACGACGTTTAACAACAGTATTGTCTGTTTGTAACAAAGAATTCTCTGAAAATTTTTCCTGGCAGGCAGGCATAATAAGACACTTGTCTTATTACCGACACTTAGAAAAGCGCATATTTGTGATAATAATAGGCATATGTCGACTGGTCATTCTTTCGTGGCCAAAAAAAATATTTCCCATTTTTTAGAATATCAGTAATAGCTAATCTAAAATAAAGAAGGACATTTCCCTATATTAGGATTGTTATTGTACAGGACTGGCTAAAGGTGGGTTAAACATTCTGAATACTCCACCTACTGTATTAGGTCATTATTGATAGGCCCAAAGAAATAGAGATGACCCCAGAACGCTCTGTGGTGAGTCGTCTCCTAAAATTAAGCGTAGATTAAAGTTATTTTTTGATAATGTTTTTGTCCAGATACCCATCGAGCTCAATAGAGTGCAAATATTCGTTGAATAATAACAGGGTCAGTGCTTAACTGACAATCGGGTTCTTTCGAGAGGTCGACAATAACTGAATATCGAGTTGACATTCACAGGCCGATCAACTGACGCTTGGACATAGCAGTGACGTTAAGAGCTCCGATAGGGACATATCTTTTGACCAATCTCTGCACCGGTCCAGCGAAGCGCGATAACGAAAGCCTACAGGCGGTAGGTGACTGTTCTCCTTGGCTGACTTCCATTATCTTCGGTTCGGGGCACCACAGTGCTTTACCTCTAGGTCGTTCTCATATGAGCCGTTCTCATATTCTACGTCGGCGTACACGATACTCCGTCGTAGACCAATCTGTGTCTGTGCGTGAGACAACGGTCATTACCGGCGGACCGAGGCAGGTCAACCGCTGCCTGGCCGTTGATGAAGGTGGCAATTGATGTTTGAAGCCTTTTTGGCCTAGCTTGAATAGTTGTTTTTCCACGACATTGTGGCACAGTTTGGCTCATTCGTTAACTTAAGAATAAGCAAAACTACGGACAAAATGAGCTGCTGGTTCTGTAGCGTGCAACTTAGGTTTAGGACCTAACCCAAGACTGAGCACTAAATGTCATGGGATTTTGTTGTCTATTTGTTTGGTTGGCGTACAAACATCGACCTTCGACTTCCTCTCTTTCTGGCAAAAGTCCAAAAACGGATTGTGTCTACGACGAACAAGTCGACACAGGTAGTCGGCCTTTGCTCAACACGTGTTGCAAATCGATTGGCGCTGCTTGCTACATGAGTTCGGCTTCGGTAGTTAAAGCTGCTTTACGACGCTCCCTGCGTTCGTGTACAGATTCGATCAATTTGACTCAGTTATCATGGGTTAGAATTATATATGATTCTCCAATAATGATATGATAATATCCGTTCCTAAATGTGGCACATTATGTCTATCAGACCCTCACATATATACTCTTAACGCCCAGCCTATACCGATTGTGAAATGTATGAGGGACCTGGGCGTGATGGTCTCATCGGACTTGAATTTTAACCTTCATATTACACAAGTCATTCAGTCCGCAACGTTCGTTTGTAACACATTATCCCGTTGTTTTATTGTGAAAAAGCCGGAATTTTATATGCATCTCTATAAGAGCTTAGATATACCGAAATTTACATACTGCTGTGAAGTTTGGCGACCATATCTTAAGAAACATTCAGACGCTATGGAGCGAGTTCAATCAAAGTTCTTAACACGCGCCTCGCTTAGATGTGGAATCGATCGCTCGACTCTTACCATACCTCCGATTACTGATCTACACAAACGGGCAGATATGCGATTTTACAAAAGGTTACTATCTTCAAACTCGTATTATAAATATTTTAATGTCAGACAAAATAATCTGCGGAGTGGACAAACCATATCATCAGTACAAATCGCCAGGACCGAAAGAGTCAATAATATGTTTTCTTTTCGAGCCACACGAATTCTCAGAGACACGAATGCATATACTATGCACTAACAAATTTTTGTACACCAAATGTATACCTCCCTTTTGTTAATAAAGGTGTTTTTGAATTGAATTGAATATTTTATTCTATGTCGGTATTGATTATGATTGTGCGCCCTAAAATATACTATAATTGGAGTAGCAGTTGGGGACAAGGTATCAGGGCCGAGGTCATGGCCACTCCCGAGGGAAGCGACGGCTGGCATTACCTCAGTTATTGTCTTGAAACAGGGAAGTAAACCGTGAACGTTTTAGAGAGAAAATTCTTCTTCATGATTCCCTAGGGACCTTAACAATATACGATGCCGAACTATAATAGGATCTCTAAAAGGGCCACACTTTTTAGCAGCGCTCAACTCTCTCACGAATAGTGGTGAATAACAGACGAACCCAGCGATATATAGAGTGCAATATTAGTCGTATTAGTCAAATGGGACTACGCGGTGATAGTAGAACGCAAATATTAATCACGTTGCTTTGTGTTTATGCGTAGGAGAAACAAAAACCAGTCTCACACAATAAGATACCGGAAATTATTGTGCAATTCACAGGGTACTCGTGAAAGACATAGTTAGATAAACAGGCTATCGGGGTTCTATTTGCTACAACCCTAGGTACAATGATAATATCCGTCCTTAAATGTGCTACATTATATCCATTAGACCCTCACCTTTATTTACTTAACGACCAGCCTATACCGATTGTAAAGTGTATGAGGGACCTGGGCGTTATGCTCTCACCGGACTTGGATTTTAACCTGCACATTACACAAGTCATTCAGTTCGCAACGTTCGTTTGTAACACACTCTTTCGTTGTTTTATTGTAAAAAAGCTGGAATTCTATATGTAACTCTATAAGAGCTTAGCGATACCTAAATATACATGCTGTTGTGAAGTTTGACATCTCGCGTCTTGTTTGTTCATTTCAGGGAAAACCCGCTTTTGAGACAAAATTAATTTTGAACAAGTACGTAAGTAAAAATTGACCCTCTCATAAATCGCGAAATAATTTGGCCAGCTCTATTAAGCAATGATCCATACCTTTGTTGCACTATTTATCTATATCAGTTTACCTGCCGTCTGTTTATATAATGCAAAATAGCACCATTTAGCCTGGACAAGCCGTCTTTGTGACGCAATGTGATATTCATATGACAAAATATGGTTGCAGCTCGAATTGAAGCCGTCTTGCTTGTAGATACTTCGATCAAATTGATATGATCATATAGAGGCTCTTATTTCACTACTACTTCTAATTGGGCTCAATACTAGATTGCTGCAAAAGGATATATACATCATATCACATTACTCGTACGGGCAATACGACACCCTCCGCGGGTGCACTACACGAAGGCAGTAAAACATTGCCAGACTCTCAACCGAGGTGGCCATGTCGAAAGGTGCCCTCAAACGAAAATATTCGAGTGTGGCATTCTAGAGTTTTTGTTGCATATATGTGCACACAAAAAGCCATTTTCCACCTTGCTCGTTGAGTAACAACATCGGTAAAAGGCTGCTGCTAAACATGTAATAGCAAGCCACATTCATGTTAGAACGAAGTGATTTTCTTTGTTGAACAGCTGAGTCATTGGCAGATTCGGTGTATTTCTCGGATAGCAATCTTACAAGCCGTCATAGCATGATATAAATTCTCCGACAAGATCTATAACTGGCTAAGCCGCGCAGATGACAGGATGTCTTTCAGCAGGTTAGGCTGGAATCCGAACATCATTTTGGCGGAGTAACAAGGAAAAGTGGCAGTTCGCTTCAAACCTAAAGTTAGCCCAAGTGGCAAAAGCACAATTACGCGAATGTGGTGCAAAACATAAATTAGTCACAATATTGTTTTGTACATTGCGAGCATTATAATATAGCATAAAGACGACCGGCCGTCTTGAATCCAAAACAGGTCACGTGTTGCATTCAATATGGTGCTGCACTTCCTGGACGTACAGCAGAATTACTGTGATTGCAACGTTGCAGTGAAGATAGTACAAGAAATAATTTTTTATTAGACCATGTTCGTGTCCAGCTTTGCCAAACCGACGACAGGGCAATGTTGCCGGAATTTTCCCAAAGAAAAGAAGGCTGTCTCATCAGGTACTTTGCTACCCGCTTTCCATAGGTTGTTATCAGGCTGTTATGTGCTGAAACAGCTTTGTTATTATCAACGCTGACTGTATGCTGTAGACACTAGAGCATACCGGTTTGTCTACAACCCCGTGCGGCAATCGTGAGCTGCATTACTCTCACTACGTTGAGGGTCGTCAGCCCTAACTGTGCCGCCGGAAAAGAAAAAAGAAAAAGAGTCTCATTTCAGGCTGAGATTGAACCGAGTACTTTGGAATGACCTTGCTTTTGGGACGGACCAACCGAGCAACAATGTACCAATTAAATCGGTGCGTTCCTTTTTTGTAAAGACTAAAGGTCTCATGGCTGACTCCCTCTGAGGCTTAATCCCAGTGAGGCGGGGACCCAACTGCAGAAAGCATAGAAAGAAAACGAATAAATACCAGAACACCGCATGCCCAAACTGGAATCAATCTACCTAATTTTCCGGTTTTCAATTTGTATATTTCCCGAAGAAGAGCACACAGAAGGTACCGACGTGACCTGGGTGAGTAGGCGCTCTAATTTGGGTCTGGCTCGTTGCCAAGGGAAAACACGCACAGCGGGACCACGGTTTGTGTACGCTGGTTCTATTCCCAGACATCGTAACCTGCTGGGTTATGGTTTTGATTGCACTGCCTGTGGTCATATGCGAAGTCTATTGGAATGAAATCCTGATATATCCAGCAGTACGGACAGGCCGGGTAAGACCAAGACGAGAAAAACTTCTCGTCGATTATTGTTAATGCTTCGCAGTGGAAAACATAAAGGGTACGCACATTTGTCTTAGATTCCGTCAGAGTAAGTACGAGACTTTTTAGGGCATCTCTGATCTATTCACTAATAAATAGGAGGCTCAACATGCAAAATACGTTTGGCAACTATTGTTTACCTCAGTATGCAAGACTTCATCATATGTGGTTCTCTGTTTATTTGAGAAAACCACGATAGTACGGTGGTTAATGGGATTGTTTCGCGTCTTCAGGCCTTCCATTCTTTCTCAGTCAACAATTGCGTAAGCACTCTCTGCCTTTGAAGTGATGAGAATTACGCTCTAATAGTGTCTATGGCGTTCGCAAGGATTGCCCTCCCGTCCGGTCCCTGGTGGGCGGGCTCATCTCGCACAGTTTGAGATGGTGAAACGGTGTACCTATTAGATGACGGTATGAAATTATATAGGTTCAGTAGACTGGAGCTCCACCATATAAATAAAACATATATTTGCACACAGTGGATTCCTATGAGTTTTCTCGAACGGCGATCCACTATTAGGAAGAGGTGTTCCTTGGAATTTAATATAATGGTTTGTTTGTAGAATTGTTGCAGAATATATAGATCTTATGGTCCAAATGGCAAAATTTGTAGAGGCCAGCACGAAAATTCCCAGGCCATTTTTCGAATCCTGCATCGAATGCTTTGCAAACTATCTCTATGTAGCCAGAAAGAAAACATTCGGAGAATGTATTTGCCCTTCTGTGGAACCCGGATCTGTAAATGAGTGCTTTTTCGGAACATCGTACAATCTCATGCGTCTTTGATAGATGGTCTTCCCAGAAAGGAGTACATGCCACTAACAGTCGCCGGATGCACCTCTGTACCTAGAAAGTCCGCTGTAGGATAGGCTTTTACCTCTTGAGCACACACGCCATTTATATTGGAACAGCTACATACATAAGTGCATTCCTTCGACTCTGTTGTCCAGATCGTGCGATACTCCAGAGGCAAATCGGGAAGCCGATGCAATCTATACCATACTAGCGTTGCTTGATTCTCTATACCATTTCTAGGTTGTATTGGGCGTCCTAGGGTAAAAAATGGCAGGAGAAATTGATGTCGCCACAACGATACATGGGTCCTGTGAGAAGCCGTACAAATAGTCATATAACTGGCTACTGTTATCTATCTGCTTCTATGGTGGTCGTCATAGGAGAACGTCGCTGTTTCAACATACGCCATCGCAAACCATCTTCAAACAGATTCAAATTGGCAGTCGGTGAAAACAAGTGCACAACCCTCGCAGTACAATATTCAATTGTACTATTTATTATTCTCGTAAATAAATAAGCACACTTCTGTAAATTGAGCAAACTATATATATATATATATATAATTTGATAGGTCTTTGTTCAGGGGTTGGCCTTCGAGTAGTCCGTTGAAATCGAGTGCTGGACGAAACAATTGCACCCCGAGGGGATTCTTACGATTATCTCGTAGGGTTCCAGTGACGATGTGTTGATTGCCGTGAGACCCCTTCTGAAATAGTGAGTCCGGCACACGCTCCTTTGACCTGGAGGAGAATAAGGTTCAAGAGCCGGGCACGGATCTCCGTAACTTCTGAAATGGCACGAAAATTACGTAGTTAGATCCAAAATACGTAGTTAGATCTCTATCAATTGAAAAGTACGTGGGATGCAGCACGATTCGCTTACATTTCGATGTTGGTGTGGCCCTTCATTGGCATGAGAAGCAGCGGGTAATAAACACAAGGTAAACAATCAGATATAAATACTATGATGCGCACTCGCAGTGCTCGGTTTGTACGAGCTGTTGATAATCGCCACCGTCCGGGTTGAGCAGAAAATGCTTGACTCCGTGCACGTCCTTTGCGGCTTTCGGCTTATAACTCCTTTTGGTTGACTTACATAGCTGGAACGTAATTTTACAGTGCAAACGAAAACGTCAGATTAGCGGTATATATAGGTGTGCCGTACATACAACAAGGGTACACGTTTTTGAAATTGTATATATTTTCGTGAAAGTACTACATACGGCAGTATTACACGACAGAGTTTCCAAACGAAGCCTACAGACTATCATAGCCTGCCTACCTCATTTGTTCTAAATCAGGGTGTATGTCCATTAAGTTTCTATCTTCATTCAGTTCTAGTTCCCTTTAATTCAAAGGGAGATGTAATTTTACAAACAGAAAAGTGGACAATGTTAAGACGAGTGATCCGTTTTATTATTATTAATTAAAAAAATATTATTTTATTTTGTTATTTGCTTCCTTGCTATTTCTGTTTTCTGTGTATTTTTTTCCAAATTCGCTTCTCACTTATTTGCATGGTACCCTCGTAATAGGATTTAAGAAGAAGCCCCCAAGGCGCTATCATGGTCGATTAAACTCTGTTGCCTTACACAATTAACAAAAACTGTACTTACAGGTGTAAATTGGTCCCCGTCACGTAGAACTGCGGTGATCCTAGTGGTAATGGTATCACTCTCTAGTTTTTTCATCTGATAGAACGTTTTCAAGAGCTGCATATTATTCATAAGCACACCGATTTGCACATCGCTTTGATGAAAACAAACAGCAACATAGGGACGAGGAAAAATATTTAGATAGAGTTAATCTACAATTATTATAGGCTTCGTACAAAAACTAATAAACAACCTACGCTGTGGCTATTTGTGGTCTACATTAATTCAACAAAGCCGGCGATTGGTGTCCTAGTCGATGACACCGAGATCGGATTGCTGCCCCTTAGTGCCTCGAATCACCTCATTCATTTATTTATAAGCCGCCCGTATCGGTCGGAATAGTAATAACTTTTGTTATGTGTGTAGTCATATAAAAACATATTCATTTGTGAATGTGCAAAAAACATAGAAGACGTCTGTGTGTGCCATTAGAGTGTGCTTTCGAAATTATACCGAAATGTGGGCACGCGGTACGTAATTTACATTTTATTTTCATTAGTCGTTTATGCATTACATATGCACACGGTGCAGTATCTCAGCCGTAGTAAAACATTTAAATTATACAAACGTCATGTGGAAATAGGCACAACACATACATAGTAGTAAAAAATGCAAATACTTTTCCGGTTAAGTGCCAGAGGACAAGCGTGTTAGTCACTCATAAATGGAAATTATTGTGATTCAATCAGGTATTGTTTAAAGCCCCCACTCGAACAAAGGTTACGTCTGAACTTAATGTGTTCGTTGTGTGTGCTGTTGGAACATTTTATGATAGCAGCGATTTGTAAGTTCACGTCGACGAGTACCTGCCACTGAATCTGATCGAAATCTCCGTAATTTTGTTGTGTATACTCTCACCTTTAACACGCTGTCTGGAACAACAATAATTTTTATTGTTGTTGCAGACAGCCTGCTGTTGTTGTGTTTATTATGCTCTCTTAAATGCTTTTTAACCTGTGCGAATCACTTGCTTCAAAGTCGTTCATCGTATAACGTCATGATTAAAATTGTCATCAATTTTACGTGCCCAACAATTTAGACAGAGATTCGCGAAAATCTTAGTATGCAATGGGTGAAAGTCGATTACAACCAGTGAACAATACCATCTAAAGATACACAGCGTAGATGCCGATTCTAGGAGGACATCACCAACCAAAATATATCGATTCTGCCTCGCACAATTGCCACAGCTGAACATAAAATAATAGTTCAGTTCTGGTCGGCGGGATCGCTCTGACAGCTACAGACGGGATAGCTCCAAGTTGTTGAGGACAGTTTAAAAAAGCACAATGAGATTACTGACAAAATCCCTATGCAGATTGCTGACCTTCATGGTATGTTCAATATTCATGCGTGGTAGGTACACACTTACTCAGGCACTGGGTGCTTCTCATCTGAACAGAATGGCGAGCATTCTTCTTGCGGCGGCTTCTGGAATGGATCAACTAAACCGAAATGGCTATACATTACCAAATGATCTTCAGTCATGCAGACGACAAAATAGTTCCACGCAATTCGAACACCCCGAAATGTGATTTTTATAACTAATAACCGTCAACACGGTTATCTTATTATGTTAAGTTCGTGTATGAGGGTGGCAAATACGACGATAATTTACACCCTCATCTACGACCAATGGTACTGCCATTAAAGTTATACGATTTATGCAATCTTTTTGCTAGGTTCACAAAAAGAGGAAGAGAAATCGTTAGAAAGAAAATATTAAAAACATCGGATACGTATTAGTTACTACTTCAGGTATTACTTCAGGTATTAGTTTCAAGTAACTCAAAAACACCATATCAAACTTTGTGTTTCGCTCTATACAACGTATTCAGTTTTTAGATAGGCCTTTCGCTTTCGAGAGACAAGCTATTATACATAGGCATTATACTTCCAACGTGAAGTCTTAAATTTTCATTACACTTGTTAAGTTGTTTCCGAGCTCCACACAATATGTGTCAGATACGGGTGCGGAATACTTGTGCTTATTGCGTACAATGACGGTTTGAGTATATGAGCCCATTTGACCAATCAGTTCTCGTGGCAACAAGCTGCGCAGGACTCAGGTTGGTCCGCGTGGCACGACAATATTATACGTGGAGCAGGGAAAATTTGAAGTGCTCGTTAAGTGCTGTCTGTATTTCCCTCCACCTTTATGTTAGTTGTACGTTATGTACGGTGTGTCGATGAGCAAGTTAATAATATAATCTTATATACTGTACCCTGAACAAGATTGTCTTCGACAGTTGAATTGCCAATTGGCATATTTATACCGGAAGCAAACGATGTCACATTGTGCTCACCGTTGGTCGGTCCTCGCGATACCACAGACAGCACTGCTGTTAAGAACTGCATTGAAACGTAAACAAAAACAACCAGTACAGTATCTTATTAGACTGTTATACTACTGTGAGGCTAAAAATATCTTTCTTGCCCCAAAGCTCTTAGTTACATATAGTGCTGGGCTACGAATGCCTCGATGGAAACCGCAATTGATTATTTTATTGTTTGAAATCTACTGAGCAAACAATTGGCCCAACTGTCCGTGCACCTCATATTAGATCAACTTAGTCCTTACCCCTAATCTTCTACTGCCTCAAGCTGATTAATCCTATTAAAAATCGCACGTTTCCTTAGGCAAGCTTACCTTGTAAGATATACTTAACAAACCAAAGAGAAACCGTTTAGCAGTGTAGAGTTAATCCGAGAAAAATATTGCGCATTTTTGAAAATATATACGATCACGTTTGTTACTAGTTATCACGTTCGAAAACGTAGGAACATAATTTGGTAACCTTTTTTGTAACATTTGAAGCATATATATGTAAATGTACTTATATATATATATTTGTCAAAATTATGTTCTTACGTTTTTGAACGTGACATTCAGTGACAAACGTGATCATATATATATATATATATATATATATATATATATATATATATATGAGTACATTTTTTTATTTATAATATTTTGTAAATCGGAACCATTCAACAAAGGAAAAATCTCGCAGCAAAAATCTTGTAAAAAATGAGCAAGAAGGTTTACTCTATGATGTTCTTAATTAGCTGCCATAAACGAATCTGGAGCTCAAAACTGGAAAACATTGAATGGTGACAATTGGTAATCAGCAAGGTACGTCACTAATGAATGTAGTACTTCATCGAATGAGCAAGACGCTCGCCTCGGGTCAATACGTGCTTCAAATACTGCCGATTTGCACAGTGGTATCACACATTCGTTTTTTGGACGATACAAGTCAAAAGAAGATCTATTCTAGAGACTCAGTTTTTTTCAATTGTACCATGAATTAGTCAGCTATTGACGCCAATATCAGGATTCATGCGTACGTATCTAGATTTATTCATACTTATTCAACTTAAATATGAAAAAAATAGATCGAATGACAAGTAAAGCAAACACGCCCCACCTTTCTTAGATTTTCAAACAGGTTCATTTTTAACTCGTAGTTCAACGACGCCCGATTGACCGATCCAATCCGCACTATTGATGATGTTACTATCTGCGTCAAGCGGAATCTAACCTAACGCACACTAACGTAACGTAAGCTAGTCTAACGCAAAATATTTATTCTGCGCTTAATACACAGGTTCAAAAACAAACACACGCACACACACATACACACAGACAAACAGGCGAGTACACTCACTGCAACCGAACAGCGTTTCCTTGACGCGAATACAGTAACAGACAAACACACGCAAAACAATTTCTTGTCAACAAACAACAATTCTAAGTCGAATATCGGTGGCTTCAGTGGTGGCGGTGATGGTGGTGTCCAAGCCGGGTCTTAAGAACGAAGAAAAAAACGTCGCCGTGTGCTGTTCTTCAGCGGCAAACAGTCGCCCCGCGCGTCGCGTTGATGCCCGCGCCACCGAACGGGAAGACGTCGGGTTGCGATCGACATGTTTCGTCATCGGCCGCCGTTGAAAGTAGCTCGTCGTGAAGCGTCGTGTAGAGCCGGAGGGCCAATGCTATGCTGTAGTATATATGTAGTATGTGCAGAGAGTATGCTGCCACATCTGTTAGTCGATTGCTGTTTGGCGCGAACAGCGAAGTGAAAGCAACGATCAGTTGAGGGAAAGTACTGTTAACTTCCGGCGTCGCCCGAGCGACATCTGGTGGAATATGAAGAAAACATATGACATAACGGTGGTATGTTCATTCCTCGCGCGATGGTCAATCAGGGAAGGTTGAAAGCCTGTGGGGTGCGACGGCTGACTGTGCAATTAGTTACGACGACCGGTTGCGGTAACCGGCCTTAGCGTTCGCTACAGCGCCATGCTCCGTTTGGTGGAGGCGACTAAAATTCTGTGCTGTCTGACCGGCACACGGGTTACTTCAACTAGCACCGCCCGATTTAAAACAACCGCCTAGTCTTGTTATAGGTCTGCCGCGTCGTTGACGATCGATCCATCCTGTGGCCAAAGCAAGCAAGATGCAGTGGCAATTTCCGATCTGACCCGACCCGACCCGATGAAAAAACGCAGGGGACCGGCCGCAGGACGCAATGGGGACGGCGGACGTGATTATTAATGATTGCGTTAGTTTCTTACGTGGGAAACTGATAGTTAAGAGGGAAGGGACGATTCGGCTGGCTGGCTGGCTGGCGTATGTGTGTTCGTGTGGATGGCTCATCAGATTTGCCACGTCCGCTGATACAGGCTGGTATTACATGTCCGGGAACGATAATGAGCAACAAATTAGCAAAAAAAAACGGGCCGAAATAGACGAACTGGGAATAATATGTGTTTATTTGCATAAGTTCTAAAGATGATTCTGACATTATCATGGCACAAACTATGTATTCTACAAAAGAAATACTTGAAGCGTTATGCATATTAGAGCATGCGTAACCTTTTGCAGGCAAATGTAGTTGGTTTCATACAGCGAGCCGTTAAAGTTACTTCATACGATTTTCATTTTCACTACATCTATTTGTCTAGTGGGTATATACTATAAAGTAAATTTTATGAATCAAAACGTTTTTAGGGTAATCTTTTAAATATGTATGTATACAAATCTGTTGAAACGAATCCAACATTTCGTCAAGTGGTCTCTGAGCTTTGAAGCCCGCCTTAGACGTTGGGTAGCAGATAATGTTTTTGACATGGGTACCCAAAAACCAGTTCATGTCCATCTAATATTAATTAAATCAGACGCCCGTATGAAATGATACAATATAATAATTTTGGTTTGTTTGTTTCTCTCAAATCATTCGATACGGGCCCGTTTCGACTGGTCGTTGTCTGACTGCCTCTTCACGTGTCCAAATGAAGAGACGTTGGGTTTTTAATGGTTAATAAACCTCCCGATATAAATGTAGTCCTTATAATATAGCTCGCACGACTCTCTTTCCATGCTTCTATTAACTTAATGGATAAGTTTTGTGTGTGATGTCTAAAACCTTCCGCAAGCACTGGTGTTAGCAGAATAGATGCTTTGTAGCACCTATTGTATTTCATGACGACATGAGAATGTGAGCTATGATAAGCTATGACGACGATTATACAATTGCAGTTGACAGGGTGCTCCTGCACTTCTTGGTCGTATGAAACATGCGCATGACGAATGGTTGAAATAGATAATCGTCCAATAAGGCTTGACATTTGAATCTCTTGGGAATCCTTTTCAATCCCAATGGGAAAAGCGCGAACCTAAGCTATATATGTATATATATATATATATATATATATATTGATACTGTGGTGTGTGCATTATGACCATAATATTCTTCCTCTAATAATTAAATCACTCTGGTTTTGTAGTTCCCCGATCGGCTAATCACAGGCGATCAATCGGGAATGCTCGGAGTACTGAGCAACCCTCAAGTGTAGCATTTTGCTTTGACATGAATGCATAATACGATATGCGAATACTATAATTCTAGCCGCTTTGGTACACTGAAATGCATCAAGGTGTACATTAAAGTCGGAAAAAACTTCTCAACTCATGACCCAGTGGCGTTGACATATATCTACAGTCTCATATTAAAAATTAAGTAGCTATTCCGGGCTGAAGCTCAGCCAACATATAACTTTCATATTACTGCTTTCGGCATTGCTTGATAAGAAGGATCCCTTAAATGCAAATGTACAACGGCAGGGATCGAACTCGTCCGATTGCAAGGTACACATTACTACACCGCGCTCGACGTGTATTAAAGAACTATATTATCTTAACTTTCCTTATCTCTTGCTGTTGTTGTTATCAGCAAACGGCGCGCGGTAGCTATATCTTTGGAACAAGATAATTCGCAGCACGAAATATACGATTAGCCGACGTTGGTACGGAATGGGGAATCCCCAATGATTGGAGTAGCAATGAATCGAGAGTAGTTTCGGTAAACCACTCTTTCTAGGAATGCTGACAAAATTATTCCCATCTATATTCCGTACTCCCAACTATCGAACCTTCTTTTCAGGATATCGGGCCAGAATGAATAGCCGTTAGCATCGATAGTGATCATATAGTGATACAGAAACCGTCTATATATAGCCATTTTCAAGTTGATGTACTTTATTTGTTACAGAATGTGATTACAGAATTGTGAAGGACATATTATTTGTATTTTTGCTTTGTTTCAAAACTGTCCATAACATTCACCCTGAAGAAGAGTCTTCACCTGTTAAAGATTGGATCTCTAATCAATATTTATTCGCATAACTTCATTCAAGCCAGGTCTGATCTGTTGAGTACAATTGAAATCCAACTTGAACTATGTATACTTACATAAATCCCAAAGGGTCCTAGACAAATGTGATGAAAAGGACTCTTTTATTTTACATTAATTAAGTGATACGTGTTTCTTTCAACGTTTAAGAAGCTCCAACCAGCGCTCAATCACTGACTCTGTTTCGATAACTGTCCAAAGCACCAAGCCAGCGGATTCTATAAATGAATAATGACTCTTTCTTTCAATAAGTAATATCGAAAGATGAGGCATCGTACAGTCGGCTCTCAGAGACACATTCGACAGCTTGGTGAAATTCCTTAGACGCAGGTAAAATTTGAGAACAATGTCGCCATACGTCCAACGTTTAAATATTCCGAAACGTTCATATTATAATTGAGCGTCTCTCATCTATGGAAACTCTCTAATGCACAAGCCTAGAACAGACTATGACATACCAACATACGCATGCATGTTGCCCTTTTAAAAGACCAACTTCTTACTTACAGGTGATCGGTATTTTTGTGCCAATTTCGGAGTAGCTCCTAAAAATATAACATGTGGCGAAAATCGAATCCGCTGAGAAATGAAGGATCCGCCAGTGACTCACCATGAGAAGTTGGAGCGATCGATGCATCGCGGAGATCCTCAAATAACAAATCTGATTGAAAATGAACACGCTTTAGCCCTTCAGCTGAACGCAACAACTACACGCCGATTACCCTCTTAGCTTCTGTGCACGCTCTGGGTTTTCTAGTCGAGCGCGTCCAAGATGTGTTAACGCCGTTTCAATGAGTTGGGAACTGAGAGAGAGAGCGAACGTGAAACTACTTTCGGGCGACTGCAAGGAGGTTATTATAGCCTGCTAGGAGGCGACCGAGCTATATTCGCCCTGACACCATCGAGCGCTAGTATCAATCAATCGAACGAATGCCAAATCACCAGCATCCTGAGACCGTAATGACCAATCAGATCATTGCCTTGCCCAGCTTATTTCATGGATAAGGATTCTACCACTCAACCTAGGATCGTTTCATAACACGAGATCCGCCCTCAGGACAACGGTTGGCAACTCGTGGCTAATTCGGAATAAATTGAAATGAAAGAACGACATTTTGATGCTGAGAGAAACGGCACTATGGTGTAATTTGGTCGCTTGTACTGGTGTTTGTTTGCCTTCGTTATCCGTCTGAAACTTTCAAATCGATATCATTTTAATCTCAGTCGAAGAGTCGTATTCTGGAACACAAAAGCTGTGCTCTAATAAAGTATGGCTATTGTGTAATGACGATACAAAGGCTTAAACAATTCATTCGACTAGCGTTGATCGTGTTGACGCGCTCTAAAACCGATGGAAATCCCATTCACGGGGCCACCAGCGCCACTCTGTCATCATCGCTATCGTGATCGTCACCTGTACGATTCACACGCTGATTACTCGAAGAGTGGAACTGCTGTTGCAGAGACGGACGAGGGTACTTGTTATGGCCGGTACAAGTCGAGTGTGCTTTTCTTTTGACTCCAGCTCGCCAGGTTTCTATCCTAACGACCACCTTAGGCTCTCTGATGCACAGCAAAATGCCATGGAACATAGTGGGTAGTTAACCACCTGTGATAATATTAAAATGAACTGGGCAGATATATGTACAGTCAGTCACGGCAATGATACAAAGTTTACTCTTGCATACAAGAGGCGGTCAATTATTTCTGCTCCGCATCATTTATGTGATTGACACTCCCCGAATATTGGCATTTCAGTTCTATGATAGCTGATGATTTCGTTGCGAATGATGCTTTGATCAAAATCGATCACATCACGCTGCTTTCCTATGAAATAATCGTAGTAAGACAAATGTACTGATGCAGGGAGTCTCTATCATGAGACACATCGTGCATGCTCCAATTGTGTTACAAAAGCACGAGTTTTATCAAATTTGACCAATCTTAAAAACTGTATCTAACTGACGCTTGCCTTCGGTTTGTTGACATCATAGCGATACGCGTTGAATGTCATTATCAGCCTTGTCGAACTGAGTTATTTATACACGAACGACAGACGATCTCACCTCTAAACTTTATCGGCTTAGTGTCTTAAATTCAAGACATTCAACGTATCGATATGATGCAATACAAAAGAATCAGAAATATCAGTAAGTAATGGTCAAGAAATACCAAGGACAGATATTTCAAGGAGGATCCCTTCAGAGGTGTTAAGTGGTGACCAACCTGTACACCGAGTGTGGCCTGTCTGAGGACATTGCCTGGCTCGGTGCCCTCTTTGTAAGCATGTACTAAAATGAAATAAGTATACCATACATCCAAGCACGTACCATGAAATGGCTGTTCCATTTGAAACTGTAGCTCGTGTTCGATTTTAGAATTATTGTATGTCCGATACCGTATCCCATCCGGTTGCAAGGCGCACACGAATGCGCCACGCCACGGGGCCAATCCCCACCGTCGCACATTTGAATTTGAGGGATCCGTCTTATGAAGCAATGCCAAAATAAGTATCGTGGACGTGGCTAAATGTTGGCGAAGAGTCAGCCCGGAAAGTTTACTTTAGGGTGACCTAAATCAATTACCATTTCTAGCTCAAACAAGATCTTTTTATAATTTCAGAATGTGTTTGCTCGGACTGACGCCGTGGTGTAACGTATGGCAGATCGTTTACGGTAATTAAAGACAAGAAGATCAAAAACACTATTATTCACGAGACAAGAAGACAAGTTGCTACACAGTCGGTGAACAAATAGATTTCTATGCAGTAATAAAACTAAGGAAAGGAGGAAGTCATCGAAAAGTTGTCAGTGATGGCGGCAATCTGTCGACGGTCCAAGAATCATGAACAGTAAGAGTAGTTGCAAGTAGAATTATTCACATTCCAGATTAGCCTATATAGGGATATAAATATATATAACAGTGTATTTGTATAAAGTTAAAGAACTAACTTTACTTTTGCTAAAAGTAAAGTTAGAAACAAGCGCCTCGAATGGTATCAAATCGCACGAAACACTTTGATTTTCCTCCGGCTCTGTTCCACCCTGGTGTTTGATTAAAGTGACCACACACAGCAGTGTGCTGACCCTTTATCTTCGTTGAGCCGTTTTGTGAAGCGACACATAGGAGGAGGTGGTGATGTACGCCGGATTCTCAAATCCCCGTGCCATGACCTAATGTCTCAATGCTGTTACGCATGAAAAGAGAGCACAGGGCTCTAACTCTGATAATTATTACCGCATAATTTCTTCTAAAAGAAGTATCGTACGGAACTTGACGGGTACGGAACTTGAACATGACACCGTAAGTAGCACTGCAGTTTCGCTGACAGTCATTCAAGTATATCACATTTCAAGGACGTTCCACAAATATTTGACTATCTAACTCAGATATAGACATTTGAGATCGGAACTTTTCGTTTTGAGGGTGCATCAAAAGGATAGGCCACTTAGTGTTTGTCGAGTGGGACGACACTTGAAATTGAGTTCTAAGATCGTTTTCCTACAAATTTTCTGGACCCTTTGTCAGCGCAAACTACAATGGGTGGGGGTGGTCAACTTAGTGAGGATGAGAAAAAAACGATTTTCAACCTCAATGAAGAAAACAAGTCAAAATCGGAAATCGCGCGAATTTTGCAAAGAAGCAGGGAGGTGATTTTGAATTTTCTTAAAAATCCTGAACAGTACAGAACTAAGAATTCGCCAAGACGACCCGAGCAGTAAGTGCGCGTGAAAAACGCTTCCTCCTCCGAAGAACCTCTGAAGAGAATTTTTGCCTTGTTTCGAAATTGCAGGCGAGGCTGGAGTCGAAATGAACGTCCAAAGCGTGCAAAGATGTCGTCAATCACCAGAACATCTTGTTCATAGAATAACTCAAACGAAAACCTCCTTTAATATTGAAACATAGATCCAAGATTTCGTTTACAGAGGAGTGGCAACGCGTGCTGTATTCCAATGAAAAGAGATTCGATCTCGATGGTCCTGATGGACATTCTTATTATTTCAACGACATTAGGAAAGAAAAGACATTCCTAAGTCGACAACAAGCGGGAGGTGGTGGTGTGATGATTTGGGCCGGTAATGGCTGTAACGGGAAGACTGATTTGGCCTTCGTAAACCGGCGAATGAATAGTCGTGCCAATGTTTCTATGTTGGAGGACCAACTTAGGAATCTGCCGAGACGATCTGTGCTGAAAGATCCATTTTCCAGCAGGATAACTCCGGAGTTCATACGGCGAAGATTGGAATTATTCTCAAGGAATTCTTCGAAACTCAAGGCATACAGTTACTGAGCTGGCCCGCACGCTCTCCAGACTTGCATATTATAGAAAACCTGTAGGGCGCCTTATCTAGAGCTGTTTTTAAAGGTGGCAAGCAGTATCAAACGCTACATGAGCTACATAAGTCACGCGATAATAAATATGTTACATTTACGAGGGACCATATTGCTCCTTTCAATCTCTTTTATGTTTGCAACCGTATCCACTGGTATCGTGTTTGTTGTTCTAGTATCGGCTATATCTGTTGTTGACATTGTTGATCGGTCGTTGAGTTCAACAGACGTTGTTCAAGCCCATATTTGTTGTTTTGTTAAGAACTTTACCCTCTCGTCCCTTTCTCGGTCTCCCATAGCCAACACCCTCAAAATCGATTTCTTAATATAATAGTAATTTGAAAGAGAAACTGTAGTAGCTGCAATTGTAACAACAATACCACGAACAAAAATAATAATAATAATAACAATCCTTCCTTCTGCGTATTTTGCCGTATATCTATTTATCACCAACGGCTCCGGTAGAGGGAAAGCACGCTAAAACACAAACCAATGAAGAAGCACAAACAATTTCTAGACGCAAACGAGACAAGGAAACGACAAATACAGTGAACATTGTTGAGCTGCGACGAAACGAGACGATCCAAGATACATATAGATCTGTTATGATATGTGTTCCCACGTGTGAAGTACTGATCTCTCTGTCTGTCCTCGTATATGAGTGAGCTCATCGAGGGGCTACTATCTAACACACTTGTCAGATGATAGGGCCATTGGACACAGCTATCAATCAATCATTCACTCTTCAGTCACACACGTACTCATTGCGAGTGATTTGATGATGCGTCAGCAACCATGGTGGTGTGGTATAGTGTTATGCTATGATGCCCCCTACTCCATCTGATCAATCAAACAATTAATATTAGAAAGGAAGTAAAGAGAAGGTTGGAATAGAAGAACGATACAAGCATTTGTTGTTTTGGCTATTATGGCCGTGTATGCCAGTGTCTCCACGAACCTGTGACTCTGACGAGTATTGCCTTTCGCTCTATGATGACTTCTTTCTCAATCCGTTGTGCTACTACTATGCGTCTTGTAATAATAGTAATAATAATAATAATAATAATAATAGTACGTGTATGCTTTGGGCTCAGCAGTGCCGTCAGGAAGGGAGGCGTGTGAGGGTATTGTTGTAGGACTCTGGGTTGTTATGTTCGACTACTAATTTATCGAGATTGTTTGTGTCTCAAACGAATCTGAGATAAATCATGGATGTGTGTGTGTGTGTATGTAAAGTTAGAGTATGCTGCTCTTTAGGAGGGTAAAGCCTGGTGATGGTGGCCTTGTTGTTTCTTCGGTGGTATTGGCTGTGTACAGCATTCACGCTACTTACTGCACAAGACTCGCCTATCGCAATCAATTCATTGAGAATAGTTTCTCACGCTCAGTCCATCGGCCCCTCACTACAAGGGCAAGATACATAATGTGGTCTTACGATCGCCATGTCCATGTGTGTTTATTCTTAGATATTCTGCGAGAAGAACGCATGAATGCATTTCACTTTTACTCGACGGCCCGCATGTGCATCTGATCTCATCTCGTCCATCAAATCACATGACTCCGCTGCCGTCGCAGCCGCTGTCCGTGACTGACCCCGATCTTCATGGACCTGCCCGTGGTGAGATGGTTGGTGACAACTAGTTCGAGGGTGACGATCAATTCTTGTCGGCTCCCACCGAGTCAATGAACGAGTAAATTAACTGATGAGGATGGAAGCGATGTATAATTTAACAGAACAGAACGATTTTATGCAAGATCTCATACGTCCTTGTTCTCGTGTCTGAGTTGGTTAATATCTAGATGATAAAATCGTTTCTATGACGTCTCGATATTGACACTGAAAGGATTTCAAGTTGTTATCAAGACTAAGCCGACCGGCGATTGTGCTTAGGCTTTTGTGGCTGTGAGAAGAAAACAAATTCCATTCAGTAGGACATCCTAGGCAAATCGTAAATGGGGTGTGGCACAGATGATGAAACGTTTGTGCCGCGGAAGGGTCGTAATTCATCAGATAACCTGTCCAAAGAACATACAGGGACGGTCGAACCGGACATTTTAGAAGTCGGATAGATAAACATTTTGGAGTTCGACCTCTCGCGTCTATTTTGCTTAGCTGAGAATCAGAAGTGCTGCTGCAGTCACTGTGGTTTGATCACGGCTTCAGTCTCACTTATTGTAGTGCCATTGCAAAATTTAGCCCTAAAACATTTCACTCAAACGAACGAAAATGACTTAGCAATTTTTTGTTCGATTAATACTTCTCTAAAATATGAACTGCAACTACTGCGTCTACAGCACATCTTGGCTGATTTTTAGATATTTTAGCACATGAACTGGATAACGAGAAAAACTATATATATTAGGTTGGCCCAAAAATAATGAGACCCTGATCGTCTTACGCCCAAAAATAATGAGACCCTGATCGTCTTACGCCGAATTCTTATTCTTGGTTGGTTTGAATTCAAATTTGGTAGGTAGTGAGACACAATTAGCAAACAAGCGGCGGGACAGCCGCTAGCATTCGGCTTTCGTTGGGAGTTTGAAATGGCAACCGCCGGTGCAGGTTCCTCAGACTTGCATTTTCACAAGAAAAGTGTCAGGTTTATGTTTCAAAAGATGAACGGTTTAGCGGAAATCCATCGAAGGATTTTTAGCGTGCACGGCCATAATGCCCTGAATCGACGACAGGTGTGCCGTTGGTGTGCGCAGTTTAGGTAAGGCTGCTGGGACATTAATAGACATCGAGGGCGCCTACTCCTTCCCGAATCTGAGTTCGACGAACGGATCGAGATAATCGAGAAAGCCTTTTGACAAACTAGAGCTTGGTCATTGACGACTTTGTCGGCTAAAATTGGTGTGCCTCGTGAAACATGTCGTCGAATTATTAAAAATAATCTGAGGATGCAAAAAGAAGTGCAAGATGTGCCCCTCATTAACTCGGTCCTGGCCAACTAAAAATGCGCGAAGAGTGTTCGCGAGACAATTTGAAGATATATAGGCAGAAAAAGAGTCGCTTAGAGCATACCGTTGCAGTGGACGAGGCATGGGTCAGCCTGCATAGGAGACCGGAAAAAGATCAAGTGAAACAGTGGCTACGACCAGCTGAACAGGTAATGGCGGTAGCAGTACCAAATAGATTCGAGCGTAAAGTAATGGTAGCACTTGACATGGATTTCAACGGAATATGCTACTACGAGATTCTGGGCTCAACAGAAAAAATGGACACGGCTCGATATCTCGAGTTCTTGAAGGAACTCACGAATAATTGGCATGGCAATAGGAAGCACTGAGTGTGGCTGCTCGGGCAATGCTAGGGCACATCGTAGCAATGAAATTACGTCCTGGCTTAAGGCCAACAAGATTGAGCGATGGCATCACCCCCCCCCCACTATTTTCCTCCTATTGCTTCCATCGATCAATGAGGGCCATAGGTGGCAAAAGGTATGCAAACATCGATTTGCTCAGAGAGGCTTTAAAAGTTATAAATGGTTATACGGCAGTTATAAAAGGCATACCTAGCCGTTAGAAGGCTGCCACAAGGACCAGTATATAAATAAAATAGGTGCATCCCTCTAGGTCATACTAAAAAAAATTTGTTTTAATACACTTAGTTTAGCCGATATTGAAATGTATATGTGTCTCCTTATTTTTGGGTCAATCTATATATATACATATATTTGAATTAAATGCATCTCACCCGTCTTGTGTTTCTATTTCGTAATATCGCACACTTTCTATGCATATGACATGCTTAGGTCATTTCTGCGCACATAGTTGCATGGATTTCATGCACACAAACAAAATGAGGACACAATGTCGCTGAATCGCAGAATTTTATTCACACACGAAGTTGTCCCATTGACTGTCATTACACACACACCGCTAGGCAAACATTTGATATATGTTAAGCGACTCGCAGGTTCATGTTTGGTCTTACCGTCTCAATTACACCTACACTTGTGAAATACAAAATATCTACATGATTTTAGTGTTAGGGCATAGTAATTAAATGCTACTTGTAATAAAGATGTAGATAACTAGGTGTGATTTGTTAACTGTAAGAAAAGCTGCTAAAACCCCAACCGCTGCTATAACAGCCCTGCAGAGCTACTCATCCGAAGTTAGCACATAGAGTATCGCATTCCATCGTCTCCTCGTTTGGCGGCTGGCTTGCTCGATAAAAATATAACAGTTTCACTCTTCATTTACCATTATCGGGAGGAGGTTGACCTGAACTGTCAGATATGGCTATAATGTTTTTTCGGTTGTTAGTTCTTCAAGGGGATCGAATAATAGTCAGTGATGGCCTTAATGTAGCAGTTACAGGCGGCAGGAACCTTCACGGTGATCTCGTAAGGCTCCAGGGTATCCTGGTTGATTGCGGTCATCTGACGATGCCAGAAGCGGGTATCGCATCGGCTGGGCCTCGATGGCGGCAGCATGTGCTCAACGTTGCGGCATGGCTGTCGTTCGTCGCTGGAACATGAGAAGAGTCATTGTTGCAACAGCAAAACATTCAGTCATTCCCAAACACCCGCCTCGCCCCTATAAACACTGCACATACGTATCCATTTTTTCGACATTCGACTATTCTGAATACGTAACAAAGTTGTTATACAATGCATCCAGTGAATAACAGCTCATCCAAATCAGCCTACGTCAACTGGCGGCTTCCACCAAGCAGAGAGAAGTTCGCTTAATTATATGACAAACGAACAAACAAACAACTAAATCAAGAGACACAGGATATCCTGTAATAGTTCAATAGCACCCACTGTATCATCGCCATAATGTTCTTGTATAAAAGTTGCATGTTATTGATTTTATTCCACCCTTCCGAAAGACACAATAACGCTTACCTGCATCGCAGAAGGGTGATGGACTGACGATATCCTCCAATTTCCGGATTCAGTAGGAAATGTTGATTACCGTCGATATCGAGAACCTCCTTGGGTCTATCAATCGTCCAGCTCCGCGTCTCACAGGCCTGTAACACTCTGTATGCTCGCTATTCTCAGATACCTGCGTCCTACTGCTAACCTAAATATCTTTCACATTTGCAAAGAATATACTACGTCTACCTTGGGATAACATATCTCTCAAATCGAAATAGTCCATTGTGTTACTATTGTACGAAAAATACCACGATTGCATAGTCTGAGTTGGTTGGTTCTAATTGTTTTAGAACCAGCATCTGACGTGGGCAATGCAGTATACCTCAACAATGAGGTTCGTTCAAGCCAAGTCGCCGTTTTTATATTGGATCGATTTATTCATATAATTGAAGAATTTTACACGTCAACATCTGGTCTGGAGCTCTTGTGCAACCCTCATATGAACGAACGGTGATATGCTTTATCTCCGAGGCTTTTTGAATTAACCTAATTCCTACCTAGCTTTAAGGGTGGTGGTTCTGCTATTATTATCATTACTTCTTAACGATATTGGGCTTCGACCTCTCGAGAAAACTGACCTGCACGAATTCGTCATCGCCGTCGAAGAAGATAGGGGTGCGATACATCTCCGGAGGATCGATGGGGTCCTTATTGAAGAATGGACGAAGTCTGTCGAAGTTTCGTTCCAACACCTTCAGTTGGATATCACTGTCAGGTGGAGATGAAAATCGGAGGTTGAGAAATCAAGGAAAAGGCCTCGTATAGAACAATAACAAACAGCCGAAATCAAGTTTGCATAACCAAAACGAATGCACCTTAAACCTAAGCGTTCAACTAACTAACGAGCTAATTTGCTCAGTCATTCAAAAAGACAGGCGAGACACGGAGACACTTCTTTAAGTTTACTTATACAGTACGTAACAATAATACTATTTGATTAAGTTCAGAACGCACAGAACGAAACAAATCGAGGCACATACTTACTCGGGAACAGGGTGGTCTTCTGTTTCGCAAAAGGGCTCGGTTTCGCATGGTTCGTCGTCTTCGGTGGATGCCGCTGCCACCTTTTGCGCTGTCATGTCAATTTATAAATCAATAAAGTTACAGAAAACATATGGCTTAGTAATTGACTATATTTATGTCAATCTGAGACAGGTTACCCTCCGTCACCCGGTCAACTGTTCAATCTGTTTACTTATTCTTATTGACCTTCAGTTTAACCGAGATCGGTTGTATATAGGGAACTGGGCCATCTCTTTTCATTAGAAACGACAGAACAATATTCAGACAGCAGCGGCCAGAAACGGCGATTGAAAGATGGAAAAATGCCATTGAAAAGGATGCACGCGATATCAGAAGAGCGTGCTGTCACTTTTATTGCAAAACACCGAAGACATCACCTGTTCGTCAATAACCCAATCCACTTCGATCTCAAGGGAATGTTTGATGGCGAATACCTTGTAATAAATTATTAATTAGTAATGGGCAAATGTTTTCATGTAGACCGACGGACATAGAAACGTCAGTCCGACAGGTAGCCAAACATCGTTGATTCCTTAATGCTAATGTGTGTGTGTATTCGTGTGTTTCAAACCTCTATCTTCAGATAGCTAACTGGTTTGGCAACCAAGGGACACCCAAATGAATCGTGTGCTCACAGGGATAGATAATGCATCCTGTTGTACATATGTTCAAGAGTTACTACGACCGAATAAAATTCCCATTAATTTTGGTTTGACACGATATGGATGCAGAATAACGAACAGCATTTTACTAAGCGACATAACAGGCAGTCGGTCATTCGTGTGCGTCGAAAGTTTTCATCTTCTTTCTTATCGAAGCGTAGTTTCACTTGCGCGTAAGCCCTCCTGTTAGACACCAAGAACGGGAAGCAACAAGACCGCTCGTTTCGGTGGCTTTTATGCCGCTGGGCTAGTTCACTGGTTGGTTGCGAAATATGATGCCACATTTGAAATAGGGCAGCTTGCAATATTAGTTGCTGCACTATTTTATGTGACCCAGACAATCGTGGAAGGAACAAATGTTGTCACCGACTGAATTTTAGCAGCTCTAATTGTGGGATCACTAGATACTGGTTGTGCGAACATTGGAAAGCTACTTAATAGCAATGACTCCGATTGATTGATGGCCTCTTTGACTGTGCATTCGTGGCATCGGTCAAACAGCGGGCAAAAAAACAGATAAACACTAACCGATGAATCCGCCATATTGTTATTGCTGTTATGGTTGTTAATGGTGACAATTTCAAGTCGAATGAACTGTGAGCTCTGCTCATTTTGTATTCATTTACTCAGACCTCGTGCCTCCTACACATCAACCACTCACGGGTTTGAGTGTGGGAGGAAGATGAAAGCAGACAATAAGATTTTGATTTTTACAGCATCAGAAGTTGTAGTCGAAACCCTTTTTTTCTTGTAATGTTCAACCCATTCATAATAAGCGATCGTGTTCAAAAATGTATTATCTATCATAATCCATGGTTGAAAGCACCTGCCTGTAGATGCTGTGAATTAAGAAGATGATGGATCAATAATTATATAATAACATGCTTTTGTGTTTCTTGACTTGATAGCGTAATTGCACTATAACTGTCGTGATGTAACAGAGACTACTTGTCTCGATTTGTTAATCGAAATTGACATGGACATTTACGAGGACTATTTTTCGTTCACGTTATCGAAATAGTCAAATGATATTTGTTGATAATGACGAACACCGAAAATAAATATGGTTACTATACCGGTTTCATTCTTAATCGCAGAGTTGCCGCTGCCAAATAGCAAATTATCGTGAACGTTGTGCAGAGATGTCCCATTCGCCGAGTTCGACAATGACACAATCGGAGAAACGCTACTGTTGCTACTGCTGCTCTCGGTGCTGTTAGCACTGTCGAGCTGCTGCTGTGGCAACGGAGAGCCGCGAGACACCACCGTTAGAAGAGCGGCGACGAGCTGCAATATTTTCACCAAAATTTTCAGTTCCAGCATTTTACCAACAACCACTAATGTACACAACAAGAACCACTTACTTCCCGGCTATCTCCAATGATATTAGTTAAGCGAGAAGACAAATAGAGGAGCACATTAGCAACCTTTCCTTGACGTATCACACGATCGCACAACCGACGTTTGCTAAACACGACGACACTACCAGGCTTGAAGTCAGTGAAGACCAACGACAGAGGCTTCACTGTGGACATATCTTCGATCCAACTAGGATGAGTTTGCAGGTCAGCACGCAAGGCACCGTTTCTGACTTAGCCGCCAACATTACGTTGGGCTGGAGTTGACCAACGCTAATATGACAACTAATAATTGAGCTCACTCTTCTCCGTTTTACTATACTATGCAATTCGCTGGTCAACAGAAATGTTTCTCACACAGACGTGGTAACTGCTGCTCACAGAAATGGTCGTTCGTCGGTTCGTGGCCAGAGCATATGTACATTCACTATGTGTCGTACACCACAGAGCTGAGATCTGGGTTCTTGGAATGGGGGGGGGCTGATGCTGAGGAGGGTATGGGTCTGTGTGTATGTGTGTGTTGTGATGATTACCGCCGTCTTCCGTGACGCAGGGCGGAATCAAGGAGCAGGAAAGCAGCTGCAGTTTGCCTATCTATCCACCTATATTGATCTGTCTGTTTGTCTGTCTGTGATGTTAGATCGTGTATGCCTGCAATAGCAAGCAGGACGTCTTTACAGCTGGTGACAGGTCTTGCCATCTTTCAGATGCCGCCCGCTGTTGGATCGACCGCCCCAATAATCTTCCAACCGGTCTAGTCTCACTCCCTGGCGGGTGGTGAGTCCGCCGCACCGCGACGCTTCCGACGTTTGGCCGCTCATGTTGACTTTCGCTTTTTGTCTGCAACGGCTGCAGTATGGTGAATGGTTGGAGGAAAAGTCAGGTGTGTGGCGTAAACTGGAGGAACCCGAACGAACGAAACGCCAGCTCCGGCTGCAGCGATGATATCTGCTGTCACCTTCTGCTGATGCGACGTTTTTCGTCATCATTGGCAACGTCATCATCTAAACCGGAACCGACTGCCCCCCGTTGGGCGTTCGCTTACTACGGCCGCCGTTGCTCAAGTAATCAAATCGCGACGTGGCGATCGCGCGCCCTGGCGAGGGGTGGTGTAGCAACTTTTTGTTGTTGTTGTTGTTATAATCACCATCAGGTATTCGCATAATGGCAGAAGAACTACAGCAAATGGCATCGTCCGAATTTGGCCTGCATTGGTAGCCTGCGAATATATATATATATATACAAGTGGGTGAGGTGTTGACAAAGTCTGATATCTTTAACGGTAGACGACATCCATAATAATTACTTTTGTTAGGTGAACGTTGATGTTAGAATGGCGTTACATATAGGTTGAGATTGTATCATAGTGACTGGATATATGACAAGTGTATATTTCATCATAGCGCAGAAAAATTGGTACAGATTATATAAGTCTATACTGATATCTGTTAGAAATGAATACAGACGTATAGCGGTCTAAAGATTGTTGGCCAAAGATATTACTATATCACTGTTTCACAGATGTTCAGTTCTTGGCTGAAGAATGTTGTGCCTAGTCTTGGTTTCACATTTCGTATGAAAGGCTAAACAATGTTATCCATATTTCAGCTAAACTGCGATTTCTGGGGATCGAACCGGCGAACACAAATCTTAGTGCTGGTGTTCATAGTTTCCTTAGCAACGAACCGCACCCAGAGAGTCCGCTAGTCACCTATGTTGTTCATGCCGCCTCTTATTGGGGAAACCTGGACGGACTAGAACGGCTGCGGACGCGGGCAAGATTGAACAGAGAAACAACGGAAGAACTAATTTTGAAAATAAATCTATGCTCAACAATGAGTCGTGAACAACCAACGGTGCACGTAGACTCGATGAAGTGGCAAAGCCCGTTCTCTCACTACAATCAATACTGAAACATTCGGTTCAACAAACTCTGCTATCACAGTAATGTTCACTCTGACTGATACCACGAACGATTAATGCCGACAATCGTTTCATTCGTCTAACTAGCACTGTTTTCTATAAGTAAACATCTACTCACCCAAGTGCGCTGCATAAACCATTGCATCTTGTCTGTTTCGCAGCAGCGAAATGGTGTGCTAAAATCGCCGAGAGATAGTGAATATCTCCTTGAAAATGATGATCACCTCCTGTTAATCCCTAATTCCGATCGAAATGAACTCTGCTTTTCCTCCGGTCCTTCACTCATGCAGATTCTTCCGTTAGTGGCTCCCTGACTAACTAATGTAAAGGTTTCGCTATCTCCTTAGCGCTGGCTGACAACCGGCAATGGTACCTGCGTGTCGACGCGACTCACTCACTGCTGCAGACCCCGGTTGCTGCTGCTACAACGACTATCGCCAGTGGTGGCGGTGTTCGCGCTCCGTCGACGCCTCACGATGCCTTCAGTCAGAAGCGACTGTTCGTATGTCTTGTCTGTCAAACCGCCACCACGCACAGTTTAAAAGGCAGCGAATAAAGCAGATTGGCGGTCGACCAGCGGACTGACTCAATGACACGACACTGCAAAGACCATTAAGTAGCAGCAGCCGCACTGTTACGTTGTGATCAACGATCAAAAGAATCCACTGGGTTTCTGTCTGGACAAAACCTGCTCGAGCCTGTGGCTGGTCGACCCGATGCTCTCAAGTGAGGCCCCGTGCCGCCCTAATCCCTGTTATAACAACAGTGAACACAGGCCACGGTAACCTCTCTTGATCAACAACAGCGGGGTAGGGTTTACGCACACGGCCATTGTTGCCGCAACTATTGCTTACTGCATCCAGAATAGCGTTCACATACCAAAGGCTATAGGGATTATATTCAGACGCTTGAACACGCAACAAGCCGCAATATCTTATGACGTAATTTCAAGCTGCACCTTCGTACTTCTCTCGCATCTCCTGGAGAGCTGGCTGTGTTGGGTGAGGGCAGAATGTGAATTCTGGCAAAAATCTACGATATTGTTGGTGTTGTTGTTGTTGTTGTTCCTCTTTAGGCCGTGAGTGTGTGTGTGTGTACTTTGATGTCTCACATACGGGACTATAAGGCCATCGAAGGGGGAATAGGCTTCCGCCCACCTAGGTGTCTAGTAATTCAGCATCAACGTGAATTCGATGTGTAATGTGATGAGAAATGCGTCATTGTTGTTCATAGAAACGATATAATTCATTCTGATCGTTGAATAATTGAGTGACAGCAGCAACTTTTGGAAGACTGTGGATCGAGCCGCAGTACAATCTTTAGACCGCTATAAGTCTGTAAAGTATTCACCCGCAAGTTTTTCGGGAACATGACCATTAAATTGTGGTGTAGTATCAACAATCGAAGTCAAGTCAATGCTCTTCGAAGTATAAGGTGCAGTTTCTCGAGTCGTAGTGACTGAAGACTGCTGGGGGCCATGGGGGAATTCCGCATGGGAAATCCGCGATCTATTCCTCGTCGCTTCAATTGCCCCGGTGGATTTGGCGAAAAAGCAACATTTATTCGCTTCAGGGAGGCAACACAATGGTTCAAGGCTTCGAAGCGGAATCTCCCAGTAGCGCCATCAGAATATACATCTACGCTTACATACACGCACACACACACCCACACACACATATATACATATATATATATACTCCTGAGAAAACAAACTATTTTGCGAAAATATAATGCAGTCAATAATGTGCTTACATTACCAAAATACCCTAATGATTTTCTTACGAAGGATATTCCCTTCACTCTTTGATAATAATATAAATGCTTCATTCAGCCTTACCAGGACCAGCTTCAATGAATTACCGAGTATTAGGTACTAAAAGCGATCACCACCACTTGAACCGTCTCGACCTATTCCGACTTTCATCCCCACTCACGTCGCAGATGCGTAAGCCATTTTTGACAATAAAGTCGATACTACGTATCGACTCTAGAAACAATAGTGATCTTATTATAATAGCAATAGGATAAATCGAAGCCATCAACTGTTGAAGTTTGTGCATCTTTTTGTTGGTCGAAAAGTTCTCTCCTAACAAATAGCCTACAAAATCAATAATACCTTGCTATTATACATTATCTTGTCGAGTAATCATAATACCTCGTTCAAATTAGAATTGTCAGTTACAATACAGATGAGGACGCACCAACGAGGCAACCTCGACTGAAATGAAATGAATGATAAAAGTGAATAACAAGGTGTGTCACTTGCTAATTTCACTGAACAAGAAAGGAAAAGAGAGATATTCGCCCTTTAGCCCCCGCAAACCTGTAACAGCTGTACTCTCTCTCTCGCTCTCTCCATTGATTTAGATAGAAAATGTGAGCAAACGATTGGTCTGGAATTAACTGATTTTTGCATCAGGATTGAAGCCGCTCGTCATCAACATCCTCATAACAGTGGTTTTGGCCATAGTACAATAATGGCCAAATCAGATTACATACAATTTATAGGTAGAGATTCTGGTGAATCTATGCTTAGTAACATAGATAAGTATCGAGAAATGTGTTATTGGCTCGGTTGCTCACTATTTAACTAGTTTTCCAGGCATTTATTAAAATGATTTGAATTGACCATTCCTTTGTTACACAGAGTCGTCTTGGGATTAATTACGAAATATTCCTACACGTTTCTGGCTATACGCTGTCCTAAAATGTTTATAGGATTGGAAAAAACTTCATTGCTGACCAAGATTGGCTGTGCAAATTCACCAGATAAAATAACAATTCAACGATGAACGATGACGCCCATTACCTTACAATAGTCGCATATGCTTCGATACAGGCTTCATGCAGAGAATTGAAGCAAGGAGGCTTCCATCGACCCCAGGAAATCAGGCATTCAGTCAGTGCTTCCAGTATATGGTACTATCAACAGCCTGAGTTGTTTCTGGAGGAGTGCTTTGTAACTCAAAGGTGCAACGACTAGCAAGAACCAAAATGGAATTAATGGGTAAGCCCTTTAAAGAAGGCTATTCTGCGATAACAATTAGAATCATTCCATGACTAATCGTAAGCGTAGATAACCGTCATGTAGCCTATGACTCAGTAGGAAGCTACCTGTAAACAATTTTGCTCGGTATTTCCCTCTACGTAGCAGGTACATTAATAAGGCTGCCAGGTTCCCGAAGACAGCTGCATGCGGGCCTTATTCTGCCTTGACATTCGTTTGTGGCTGAACAGCCCCCGGCCTACTGTGCCAACAGCAGACATTTCTCGGTACGTTTATCCCCATAATCGCATAACTGCTATATATACATACTACGAGAGATGTACCCACACTCGAATAAAACAAAAGTTTTTTCTTATTACACTTTTGCTGCTTCTGCGAACAAGTTTTTCCAGCTGCGCCAGCAGTAAGTGTGAGGGACTAGAATCTAATAGGAACCGAACTAAAATGTGAAATTTGTTCTTTTTGGATTAGCTTTCATCAATGTATAAACTACATTCAAATTTATTAAAAAACGAACATCACCATACGTACGTATATATATCTATATATATAATATATAGTCAATCCTCATATTTTTCTTCTGCCTTTACCGCCTCGTTGCGTTCGACCCACACCTCGATGACCTTCCGAAAAACAATATCACTCACCCCTGATCTGGCTCAGTATCCTTCGGTTGTAAAAGAAATGCCTATATGAGATAGAATATTTCAGCAAATTTAGTTTGCATCCAATAGTCACAAAGGGATTAGACGTATTTTTCGTTCTTGAGATAGGATAACACGGTGTTTGGCGAAGATAGTCCTCCCTTACAGTCCTCGATAACATCTTCGTTCTGCGTCATGAAGTTCAGACAGAGCACGCCATCCATCTTCGTTATATAATATTTATTAACTATTTATTGATTCAGATCTATTATATAAACGAATGATTATAGCAAATGTATATAAATATTTATTTAATTTAAACGTTTATTTATTACAGGAACGGAACATTTACATCACCTTCGTTCAACTAAAGATAATAGTATAAATGGGGCAACTGCCGCATAAATGTATATACACAGTCTATGTATTAGCAGCAATTATCACAAACGTTACGATCCGGTTCATTATAATATACAGCATACAAGACAGCTGAATTAATTTTAAGTATATTTCTTGACCTTCCACACAACCAACCTTAGCTGGTATTAGGGTATTGCGGCTGAATTCTCTAACCACGAATGGTCTCCCGAATGTCGCCGACGGTTACATCTTTGACTAGAGCGGTGACTGGGGACGCAATGTCACGAGAAATTGATTCTCTCGCGATTTTGAAGGCAAGAAGTCCAACGTGAGCCGTGCAAATCTTACTTATAGGAAGCAAGTTAAATTCCCCAAAAAACTCAGCAACCGGGTCCTGCGACACCTACCCAAAAACTTCTGTAAGGGCGTCATTCTGAACGGTTTCAGTTCTGCGAATGATCGCTTTATAGCCACCATCCCAGATGGAGATACCGGGACAGAGAATAGGTAATAGAAGCATTTTGTAAGCCAAAATTAACCCAGATACGACAATAGTGCGCTCTTTAAGGTGACAGGTCAAGGAAGCTACCGCCTGTAACATTTAGGCAGGAGAAGTTGAAGATGAGCATATCATGTAAGTGTTTAATGAATCATCAGACCCAAACATTTGACCGTAGGCGACGTCGGAACCTGAGCCCCAGAAAGCCAGACCGGATCAAACCGTGGAGTCCTTTGTGGTGGTCGTAACAGGGCAAGACCCGTTTTACTTGCAACTGACAAAAAGTCCGAACAGTTCAAAGGTCTTCACAACTTCCTCCACATTCGCCGCAGCAGCTTGGATATCTAAGTCTAGTTCCGAAGGGAGTATGCTAAATAGAAGTTAAGTGTCATCCGTGTAAGGAACAGTCCAACAAACATTGGGATTTTGAGCAGAATGAAACTGATCAAATTAACAAACAAAAAGGTCCCAGGACAGGCCCTTGGGGAGCTCCGATGTTGGACACCTGTCATCAAGACTCAGAACCGCCAACTACAACTACCTGCCTCCTATTCGAGAAATATGAGTGAGACCATCTGACAACTTCAGACAAGCAGCCAAGGTACTCGAAAGTTTTAAGGAAATGGGACTTACGCAGGCATTTGGAGGGGGTCGTGACATCCAGGACCACTTTAAGAAAGAGTTGACCGTTCCAACAATTTCTTGACAGAGGTGAGCGAGTTCGAACTCAATGGAGCGCGCCTGTCGGAGTTCAAACTAGCATGCTGAGAAGAACCTCGCCGAATTAAGGTACCTCTCGAGCCTGGACATTACTACCTTCTCGAAGAGTTTAGATACCTAATCAATAAGCGAGATAGGGTGGAAATTTTGAAAGACTGTTCCGATGACCTTCATTCTTAGACCATTCGATGACCTTCGTTCATGCTTCTACAGATCCATATATTGTCATAGGCAATGTGATACCAGCTCAGGTCGCAGGTTATGTGCCACAGTGACACGTTAATAACAATAAGGAATTATAATACTTATTGTCATTTTCAGCACAAAGAACGTGTCAAAGATATCTATTCTCTCTCCTTCAAACTTTTCCAGCTTGTATGAACTGAACGTAGCTCGCTCACTATACAGACTTTAATCTATGGTAATTCAAATGGATATTGAAATTCGCCCTAGATATATTCTACTCCTATTGTTTAAGGCCTGAATAGCTATCGTGAGAGTTTGTTCGTCGTTTTTTAATACAGATAATCGTGTGCTGACAGGTTTAATATTAAGATGTTAGCACCTCTATACGAAATTTTTGAACTTTTACTGCTCATTTAAGCTATCTTAAAAGTCAATATGCATATGCTGTCTTTATATTACTACTATTATTATTATTATTATTTATTCATAATAAATTTTTTACCAAGACAATAAAACACCAACAATTATTATTATCATTGGTGAAATATTATTCAGACACATTGACAAACAATCATGGAACACGTCGAATGACGTATCTCGATATATCCGGCCTTTAACTTTATACACAGAACACCACTTGTTATCGAAGTGTTCATCTCGCTTGCAGCCGGCTGGGACATATTTACAGCACTATCCGCGACGCATAATTTCCTCAGCACAATTATATTACGTGGGCTAGTCACCAAGCATAGATTTAAAGCGTGAACGTCCATGAAATACTTTGACGGGAGTTTATAAAATTCTTATCATTGTATCTCCCATTCGATACAAGGTATATTAAAGAGAGACAATGAAAAAAGATTCACTGGACGAATAAGAAAAAAAGCTATATTTGCTTATTTTTAAGCTGCAGGCGGCTTTCCTTGTTCCAAACAATACCGATTACTAGTAGTAGTCGTAACCTTGAACCGCGTTAATGGCATCAATTAAACGCGACCTATTGCCTGTGCGATCCCGACAGGATGTTTCTAATTATTGTTATTATTTGGTAAAAGCATCCACCTGCGACCAAATCTAACCTAATCTTCTTCATCCACTGCTGCGGAGAATGCTGATAAAATCATATCGATATTAATTTATAGCGAAAACGCAAATATAAATATTAGCCGGTTGCATCGTGATACAGATATGAATAAAATATAATCTCTGGATAAAAGTAATAGAATGATCATCATGACAAGCTTGGTACTGTTTTGCGTAAGCGGAGAAGATGCGCCAATACTATCACAAATTATCTGTAGCAATCGATAATGTCTAATAGTGATTAGCAGCAGCAACGCTGGCAACGAAATGTCGAAGCAACGAATCACAACAGTAGCAACAACCTAGCAGCGATCTAATTATTATTGTTATACAATGATGTTACAAAATAGATCCTTCCAAAATCATAAGCCGAACCCGCGGCGGTAACCCCCTGGCGAAAGTTTCGGACCCCAGACATGAAGAGAGTCTCGTTATCGGCGTACGACCAAAGCGACTGGTCGGCCAATGTGACTAATAAAAAATTATGGCCCCAACCGGCCTGCAAAGTATTTGCACATCAGCGCTACATTTGATGGCTATTCCGCCGCCAAACAGTATGAGCTAGACCCATTTGATAGATACTATTTGTAACAGACGAACGGTACATATGTACTTATTGGTATGATTTTCATGCGCTGGCTGAAACTCCCTTAACAACGAGATGACGATGGTTGTCTGTCTGTTGAAGCGGAGTAAAGTAAGCCAATCATCGGAGGCGTCGCTCACGGGTCACAGGCGTGATAATCCAATTTTGTCGCTGCTGCGGTGGTTGCAGCCGACATCGGTACCGCATTGCCGTATCCACTGTCAAAGGGCAGCGGGAAGCCACCAAAAATGCTCTGCAATGGCTCGTCAATAACGTCCATAACTGTGAGGCGCGCGAAGGTGTATTAGCTATAGATGATTCCCTCAGACCAAGAGTTTGAGAGAAGATGGCTGGGGGAGGGGTTCAGGGGCTTGGGACCCTGAAGGGGGCATCGATTGTTGATACTGACGTCTTTACGAGGAGCTGCTCGTCGTTTTTGTTCTTGTAGCTGCATGTCGCTGAAGCTGCTCGTCGTTCTGTTGTCCGTACGAAAGTGGTGGAAAGTGGCAAAATAGGCAGCTTCTCTCAGCAACGACGCATATGAGAGAAAAAAAAGAGGTACATTCGGTATAAGATATGCAACTGCCCGACGATGAGATGTTACAGTACTATCGTGATTGTGCACTTTCGCCATCTTCACCTGTAGCTACTACTATATAAGAGCAAGCAATCAAAAACTAGAACATCACTTCGGACTTCCACGAATGAGCACAGTGAAGTGTCGGCTAACTTCCCCCAAACAAGAAAGAATCAACAATGGTGACCATTGCTGCAAGGAATATCGTATCGCTGTTGCTGATGCTGGGTCTTGTGGGTGTTGCTTGGGCCGGTTTCGAGGAGTCGAGTGGAGGTTGGATGGTCCCTATGCCATGGCCCATCGTTGGTGGACCCAGTGGATGGCACTTCGGAGGTGGAGCCGGAGGCGGCTTTGGGGCAGGTGGCTTCGAAGGTGGACATGGTGATAATGGTGATGGCGGCGCAGACTTTATGGACATCGGAGCTCAAGAGGACGAAATGGCTCTGTCGGCTGTCGGTCTTGCTCGCCTTCTCGGTGGCGGCGCATCCCATGCCCACCATATCATGTCCGGTGGACACAAGTACACCATCTCTGGACCCACTCAGCAGATCAACACGATCCACAAAGTGCAGCTACGGCATGAGGGAGGAGATCTGCTCCATCGCACCCCGCATATGCAGCAGGCACAGAAGAAGATTATCTTCGTGAAGGCAGAAGAACACCCGCCTCAGGCGCACGGATGGCATTAAGAGTCTAATAAATTTTCCGGGCTGACCCACAGCCAACATTTAACGTCCACGGTACTGCTTTCGGCATTGCTTCATAAGACGGACGCCTTGAAAATGCAAATGTGCAACGGTGGGGATCGAACCCGTGCACCTACTGTGTCTCCGTGCCACCTCTGATTGCAAGGCGCACACGGATGCACCACGCCACCGGGCTCGACATGAAGAGTCCGGGCATTAAGAGTTCTTGTTACGTATTGTACATGCGAGAGAGAGGAGATAGAGAGAGAGACAGATGTGAGATGCTCCGCTGGGATACGGCTGTGTACTATGGCTGCGTGCCTGACCGCTGTCAGCCAGCATATCAAAAATTCCCTTCGTCTACATCGAAGCTTTGCGAATACGCGTTCAAGTAACTATGATACAATATAACCACCTGTAAATATATGTGTATAAGGCAAAAAGAGCTAGTCTCTTGAGCTGATTAAATATTTTCGAGAAAACAACGTGTTCATTTTCTTCTCGTTCTTAACTTACCTAAATCACTTACGATATATTTGGGTCCTTGGTTTCGTTTGGTAACGCAAATTCAGTTCATGTTCAGTTTAAGGTATTCACATTTTCAAAGGTCAATCTACCACCTTCCGGCGCGGTCAGATTAACAGGAACTGAAAAGAGGCCGGCGACAAGCTCCCGGTCTGTCCACCCATTGTTAGACTAAGCTACGATTTCGGCAAGTGTTGGTATGAGATTCTCTTTAAAATACCTATTACAATAGATAGCTATCGTCGTTCTTGAGGTACTGTCGGCTTCGCATAAATTAGGATAGATTTTTGTTTCGAGCAAATAAAATACACAACGCAAGGCATCTCTGCTGGTACTGCTGTTGTGCCCAGAACAGTAAAAAAGCAAAAATCAATAACTTTGCGTCGATAAATCGAAAAATAGGACCAGCTACTGACATTTTGCTGCCGTTGTGATCCCTCACTATCAATGGGCATCCTTCGCGGAACCATATCTGTATGAAAACGAAGTGGTAGAACCCATACATGGTCTTCGTGTAGGATCTACGTATCTTCAGTGGACTGAGGTTGGGTTCTCATGATATATTTGACCAGGTAGTTTAGCACCGAAGAGTCATAGCCCAAGGGGCAATCAGCCACACCTCTGTGTTTGTATACATATATAGATATATGTATATACTATATGTATATATATACTTGTAGACGGGCAGCGAAAAGGAACATAAGGATGATCATTGGAGCGAGGAGCATGTTGCTGATCTCCAGTGTCCTTGGAATTACTGAAGCTGGATTTGACAAGACGCAATCCGATGGAAGCGGGGAAGTCTCCATGGCCAGTGGAATCGATGAATTGGGTCTTGGAGCTGGGTTGGGGCATCGTAGCATTTCAGACGCGGCACAGAGTGATAACATGGCTGTTTCGGCAGTAGGTTTCACTCAACCCCTGGGAGGCGGTGTCTCCCATGCAAACCATATTGCGTCGGGCGGTCCTAAATTTATTTCCGGACCAAGTAAGCGGATTATGACGGTTCACAAGGTAGGACAGGTTCAGCACCAGGGAGGTGACCTTCTCCTCCATGGTTCCCGTATGATACAACTCTTGAGAACCCAGGCCAAGAAGATCATCGTTATTAAACCTGCTAAGTCTCAGGGGCAGATGCACGTTTGGCATCGTAAGATTCCATATGTGCAAGGGGTGACTGAGAAAAAGATCATCTTCCTCAAGGTTGAACCAGCCCAACAACATCAGCAACAACAGGCTCGCCTGTAAACGATGTTATAAAAGATTCGTGTCAAATATGAGCACATAGACGACGTCTCTCGTAGTTATGCTACTTAGCATAAAGTACTAAGGAAAAGTGTGCGTTGTCGTTTACTGGCGATGCCGATCATCCGTCTTTAGCTTGATATTTCTATCAAATACATTTAAATGAATAAACAAGACGTTTCGTAGGCTTCGTGACGGTGCCTTGGCGACTTCCGATTACGGCACCTTATTTCATTGTTTGTGATGGTTCACACGATGTGTGTATGGTTCGGCACGTGGTTTATAGATCACCGGTCCCTTAGCCTAACCCAGTCTGGCCTCCGCATCCCATCGTTTACCATGGTTAGTGGCTGCCTCCTGGTGACGATTAAGATCCTTCGATATGGTGACAAGGATCTAACGTCGACCACAGTTCATCAGCGATGGACCCAGCAAATTAGATTGCTTTGCATTCTATGAAAAAAAATGACCATAAAAAATTGCATTTCTCCTCGCCGTCGCAAGTACCTCATAAGCATCCATTTGAAGTGGTGACGTCAAATAAACCCCTTCTAACTGTATTGTAATCTTATAATTTTGTGTTAAATTATGAATTATATTTCTTTTTAATCGTTTCTGTACTCGGATTTGTCACAAAATGTGTTTAGTTAAAGCTGGTTATCTTACGAATTCCTCAAGAAATTCCCTGTGAGGCTAGCCGTTCTTGGCTGCCATCGTATACATGTTCCCCTTGCTCATAACAAATACTTAGCATGTTAGCTATGTCTTATATTCGCAAGTCACCATTCGGCACAGCTGAGCTCTGACACACTGGTTCTCATATAGCGATTGGTACAGCAGCGACGCCTATAATTGGTCCTGTTTTGGGCGCCAAGTGGTGTTACGATATATTCCAGTACCAATCAAAACTGACAACTAACAGATTGAAAATCGCCATTGGAAACGATGCCCCAGATAAAGGTATTTCGCGCTCCTGCGACGCGTCACGGTTGCCTTCTACATTGTACATGCTACTATAATATGGATAAGTGAAAAAAAAAGAAAATATAATTAGCAGTTATATAACTAGCTAGAAAATATAACTAGCAACAGCAAATGCCAATCTATACCAAAGCAAGCCTGCATTTTTCTTCAAAGGGTTACTCGAAGATGGATGTCTGAAGAATCGAAGAAGTAGCATAGAATCTTGAATAGTTCCCTCTGTAGTCGCAATAAACTAAAATGATGAACAGCTCTGTCAACTGCGTTCACATCTTTACATACTAAGTGAACATAAAGCTAGACATGGTTAAAGCAATCGCGGTCCGAACCGGTCATTGCGATTATTTTTAACAGCATTGCTAAAGAGGAAACAGGCACAGGGACGGCGAAAATATTTAACTTTTGTGTCCAGTAATGCCTTTAATTTAATGCACCCAACTTATGCGGACTTATCATAGCTAAGGGAAGCCTATTCCAATATTGTTGAAGCCTCAAGGTGTTGTTGAAAGGCGAAAAATAGCGTAGTGGCCTCTCGCAGAAGAAACAGTCCACAGTGATTGTCAGTGTAAGCACTACTCCATGGTTCATTGATCTTCTCATCAGGTAAAGCCTATTTTGTACTCATTGAAGCAACGGAACGCCGGCTGTGGCCGAAGCTCATCTTATCGAGTGTAGATTAACTAGAAGTAGCTCAGCTAGTAGCGACGATGCAAACTCTGATGTCAGTACACACTTGATACTAGAAGTTTCTGTTCGGCATCACATCATTCTATGAGTGTCAGCCTACCCAATGCTGCTACCTAACCTAACCCTCTCCGGTTTTGTTCTATCATGCATTCACCACGCACGTTGGCACAGCCCTTCAAAGAACATACCATTTGGAAAAGGTCAACCTTTCCAACCACTATATACATCGATGGAAACAAGACAAGCTGGCTCTTCCCACCCGTTGACATCTCTGAAAGATGCAACGGGTTGATCTCTTCTTTTCGCTCTTCAATGCGAGCGCCGCCGCCAAAGATGAATGGTCCTTAAGAAAAGAAGCCACCGACTCGACGCGACAAAACGCCTCAGTCACTGGAAGTATCACTGGCGATGGTTGACGTCGTGGGTATCTGATATGTGTACGATCTGGGCAGCAATAACCTCGAGTGAGTGATATATGAGTGAGAACGAAAACACAAGAAGTGGACATGCTAACGGCCGACTGATGAAGGGTGGTACGTTGCGAAGGTTTTTTGGGCGATGTTAGGTATAATATAATAGCTACCTAGGTTAGGTAGAGTGGAACACGAGCGACAGAGTGTGTGCCGTATCCATCGTATTATTGTTGCTTGTCAAACCAAATCACCGGTACGAAGAGGCCTGTCGGTCGTCCCGCTGCGGTGTCGCCATCTGCCGTTGCCATCTGTACGACGACGTTCTATAAGCAGTCAGTGTTGCTGGACGGAGAGCGTATCACGCATCATTGTCTCGACTCTTGATGCTGTTCTTGCCCAGTGGGTGAGGAACCGTGCTAACGTGTGGGTGTCATCGTTGTAGTGTTGGTCGTCGGTGCTAACGCTGATGCTTTGGGTGATAGTGGAGACATATGAGTGTGAGGTATGCCGTGTTGATATAGTAGTAGTACTCACTGCTAGTATTCGCTCTGTGTCACACCCCACCCAAACAGAGAAAAACCGCGTTTTCTCTTCCTCTCTCTCTCTTTCTGTCTCATCTGCCCCTCTATCTATCTGCTTGTACGTCTGGAGAAACACGTCGGCTTACGGCATATTGGAGAGGCGTGATCTTTGCTGCGTGACTGACTAAATCTCTAGACGTACTGGCTAGCTTGCTGGCTCGCTAGCTAAGAGCGATTCTCTGATCACTCACTTGCACACCGATCATCAGTATATGAGGAGCATCTACGACGAGTAGTAAAGCAAGAAAAGCAGCAGGACTGAGCTGCTTGTCTATCCGTACTCCTCCAGCCGTCGTAGCCGGACCACTAATGCCAGACGACTAAGCGATTGCCAATTGACTGATGTTAGACGAACTCGCCTCCAATAGCAGCAGTGGCAGTATGACTGCAGCGGCGGCGGCGACAACAACAACAAGAGTGCTAGCCTGCCTTACCGCCAGCCCGCCAGTGTTACCATAGTGTGTCTTGCCTGTCTAACGGCTTGACTAGCAGCGACCCGTATCGCGTGCTGTGTAGCCGTATCGACGGTGTACTGATACTGGACTCCTATGAGGCCGGACTGTTCTCGCGGCGATATCCGCCGGCGTCTCGGTCGATCAGCAGCATCAGCACTTCTAGGACGAGCCGCAACCGATCTCAGACCACTGCAGCTGCAGCCGCAGCCACCACCATTGCAAGGAGCGGCCGCCACCTCATCAGCAGCAATAGTACCATCGGTCTCGGTAGCAGCAACAGCACCAGCAGCTACTAGCAAGACGACAACCAGGCTGTAACATTGTGTCGCACTCTGACGATGTCGAGGCTGCCCGGCGCCTCTGTGCTATTGCTTCTCATGGCGCTCGTTGGCTCACTTCCGTTGCTCGTATTCCTGCTGTTTCGGTTTGTACTGCCGGCCGTCGAACCGACAAACCCGTGGCCGCCGGCTCTGCGCGTGTCCGAAGTCACGACGAAGCCAGACACCGATCACAACGCGTACCGAGGTCTTGATCTTGGGAATGGCATGAAAGTTCTCCTCGCCTCGGACCCGAACGTGGAGAAGGCACGTGCCGCTCTCTGCGTCATGATTGGCTTCATGTCCGATCCCTGGGAGTTGCAGGGGCTGGCACATTTCACCGAACACATGGTGTTCATGGGGAGTCGCCGATATCCGGATGAGAATCGAGTGTTCAGTTTTCTGCACGGCCACGGTGGTCAGGTGAATGCATTCACTGCTAACGACGCAACATGTTACTACTACGAGGTGGACGCTGAGTATTTAAGTGAATCGTTGGACATATTCGCTGACATGATTGTTGATCCGCTATTTCCGGAAGAGACAGCCGAAAGAGAGATTCATGCCGTCGACTATGAGCATAAGAAGAATATGAAAGAGGAGATGTGGAGGGAGTCTCAGGTAGAAAAGGTCACCGCTGATCAGACGCATCCGTTCGTGAAGTTCTCCACAGGAACGAAAGATACGTTATATGCAGGTGCGCGAAAACTCAACACGACGCTAATTGCTGAAATACGAAAGTTCTATAATAAATTCTATGTTGGACGCCTGATGAGCGCGACGATCCAGGGACGCGAGCCACTCGACGAGCTGCAACGGCTGGCAATACATCATTTATCCCCTATCCGCCGAGGGGAGACTGCGCTACCCGAGTGGCCCACGCATCCGTTTGTCAACACGAGTCGACTGCTAATACACATTGTGCCGGCTCTCGAGCACACAACGCTAGAAATTGTCTTTCCCATACCAGAGATGGCTAGACTGTATCGAAGCCAGCCCGACGTGTACGTGGCGATGGGCTTGCTGAACCCAAAGACGCCGGGTAGCCTCTATGCTTACCTGCATTCAAAGCTATTAGTCACAGGCCTGCTAGCAAAGGGTCAGACAAGTCTCCGAAATTTTAGCATCTTCCGTGTGACGTTCTCACTGACGGAGTACGGTTTCGGTCAGATCGACGAGATCGTCGAAACGCTATTCGCTTATATTGCCTTTCACCGAACGGTAGGACCGCAGGAACATGTGTTCAATGACATTAAGCTCATAAAGCGGCTAAATTTCAAGTTCCGCCCACATTTACCTCTGTCGGAATTCGCTCGAATCGCGGACCGTCTACGAACGTTCGAAGTGTGGAACGATGCTATTTCTGGTCAGTGGCTGGTTCACGATTACAAACCTGACCAGATTCGAAATCTGCTCGATCACCTTTCTCCGTACAACTGCCGAATCACCCTACAATCACCGAGCTTCGTCGACGAGCCGGACTTGAAAGTCGAACCACTATACAATGTCTCGTACTCAGTATCGTCGATCCCCGAAGAGAAACTACGCCGATGGAGTGAAGCGCAACCTCGTCCAAAACACCGATTCGCCGTGCCCCCGCCAAACCGATTCATTCCTGATGAGTTCCCCATTCATAGAGCTTTGCCGGAGTTTAGCCATAAGCCGGTGCTGCTCCGGCAGGATGAGCGTACACGCCTCTGGATCCTGCAGAACGACGCATTTAAAACGCCGAAGAGTATGGTTTACGTCATCTATCGGACGGATGTTGTCCGGCGAGCCAGCTCCGATATTGTCAAATTGGCTCTGGTGGCAAAGACTTTCCTTGAGGCTAACGAGGAAGAGCTAGCCGCAGCCCGAATGGCTGGCTCAAAGATTGATGTCGTTCCAGTCCTCAATGGCCTTGTCATATCAGTCAATGGTTACAACCAGAAGCAGCTGCAAATCCTTCGAAGTGTACTTGACAAACTAAAGGGTTTTACAATTAGCCAAACAGCATTTAATATGGCGAAAGAACAGCTTGAGGACGTTCTCAAGGCTTCGCCAGCGCGACGCTACCATTCGGTGATGACGGAAATACGCGACCGGTTACTGCACGCTGATTTCAACGTTACCTGGAGCGGCCAGTTAGAACACTTGGAGGGATGCTCGCTGGAGAATACTCAAGATTTATTGAATCGGATGCGTGCTAGGCTAACCGCAGTCACTTACGTGCATGGTAACGCCCATAAGGATACGGCGCTGAATATGTTTGCTGCTATCAAACAACTAGTTCAAGGTAAAGAACGGACTTATCGTAAAACAAAATGTGTTTGTGTGTGTGTGCTTGTATCTTCGACTAAAAATATCAAGAAATTGCGACGACAATTCTGGAGTTCTAGTTGAGGTAACACCTATTAGTAAGATAAATTCACTTCGTTGAAATTTGTGGAAAACCTGCAGAATTCCCTACACAAACGAAGTTTGCATATGTTTGGTAATTGCTCTAGCAATTAGGACGGATAACGCCACATTTTCTAGAAGCTTATGTTAACGCAAAATATTTACTTTGAGGCACACCATATGGCACCACTATGATAACAAGCAGCAAGTTCGCCTCAATGGAACTGGCGAAATCCAGTGATATTGACACATTGGAGTTCGACTTCAGTTTCAGTCGATCCCCGACCCCATCTGCCAGACTGCGCACACCATCTCGGATGCGCCGTTCCATCTTATGCCTATCCGTCGTGCTCTGCCAATACTGTTATGGCATTTTTAACAACCACATGGTACTTGGGCTCTCTTATGTGGACTACTTTATCTGTAAAAGGTGCGCTGGAGATATTGACAGAGAAGTCGACATTACGAACCTCAAACACTCTGATGCAGAAAATAGCTGCCACTGCAAACAACACACAACTGATCTAACGAGTGCTCTCGAGGACATTAAAACTTCATTGTGTAAATTGAAGGAAGAATTAACAAAGAGCGAGTTGGATTATAAACAGAATTGTGCTCACGTCTTTGAAGTAATAGGAAGGCTTGAGATGAGCACGCCAAAAGATCCTCATTCTCAGCCAAGTTCAAATCTAACACATGAGATTTCAAACACTGCTGCATGCTGGTTTTGTCGAGGGTATCGAGGCAGGTGATGCGTCAACTAAGCTCAGTGCGATCTGCGTCGACCGTCTTCCATTTGGGCCAAACCAAAGCAAACAATCTGGTGCTCCTGAGCTGGAGTCAGATGGTAGAGACCGGATTGCCTTCGTATTCGGCACATGTCACGACTGCTGAAGAAGTCGGTTGGTTTCTCTGAGAAACTAGTGGTAAATGGGAGCGGTGGTGACACATTGGCCCGGTGTATTGATAAGGTGAAATTTCATATGAACATTGCACTTGACGTTTCATTTGACATCCATCTTCACGCTGGTTGATGATGTTCTCAATGCAGGGGACCATTCGAAAACGACAGATGCTCTCTGCTCTCAACTTAAAGAGTTTGTAAAATTTTGTGAAGACAGACAGTCGTCTGTCACATTCTATTCTATAACGGCCGTAGTTGATGTTCGAAGAAAGAAGGAATTGACCGCAGTTATCCAAAACTGCAATGAGGCCATAAGAAATTTGTTCCATAGATTAGATCATAACTTTATAGACCTAGAAATCCCGTCAGGTGGTTTTCGTGCTGACGGACTCCACTACAATGACTATGGTTGTATAACGGCGGTAGCTAAAATCTCGACCCTAGTACGGCGTAACCTACTTAACCTTCATCAAAAATCGTAGATATCAGCGCGCCTGCACGCACAAAAAGGCAGTCGAGAGAGAGAAAATGCAAAGAGGAGGAAAAGAGATTCAAACTATCGGCGAAAGTCTGATGCCGAACAAAATGGCCGTCATCGGCGTCGCGGGTACTTACTTGCTCACTCGAAATTACCGAGCAACCGTATTTATCCCGCGGCCCAAAATTTTCCCCACAATGCTCATCCCAGTTTGGGAACATCCACCGGACTTCCTATTTCAAAAACAGTTACTGCTCCACTACCATTGTACGTAGACAATCCCAGAAACTCTGTTGTACCATCCACCACCCCCTTCTCCTCGTCACTGCCAAACTCCCTAACCTATTTGTATCTTAATGCTTGATCGCTGGCAAAACCCGCTGCAATTGACTCGCTACCTACGTACACAAGCCTTCATAACATCTCCATTGTGCTGGTAACAGAATCTTGGTTAGGCAAAGATATATCAAATCGGGAGATATCATGTGAGGATCGTTATAATGTTTTCCGGTGCGACCGGAACTCCAAGGGTGGCGGTGTCTGTATCCTTATGGCGAATAACCTGAAATGCTGTGAAGTGAATATATTATGTGATGTAGAAATGGTGGCAGTCGATTTGTACTATAACCTTGACTTCATCCGTTTCGCATGCATCTACGCCACTAACGCCGGAAATGCTGCAGAGCGTAAACAGGGCTTGGAGGCAGTCTGTCAGACCGTGACTAAACTATGTGACGTAACGAAACCAATTATTCTAGGCGATTTTAACCTCCCTGATATTGACTGGAGCAATATAGCCCTCTCAGACTCGAACTCGATGGAGGCCAATTTTACAAAAAAACTTGTGTTGAAAATGGGCTTTACCAACTGATAACGGAGGTAAGCCGTCCACTTAAACACGATCCTAATTCTCAAGCCGTTTTTACCCAAGGAAACATCTTAGATCTTCTACTTATGACCGATCCTTTTATTATTGATGAGCTATCTACTCTTACCTCCCCGATACCCTCCAATCATAATGCGACAACCTTTACTGTGCTTTTTGATACAGATTGTACGGTAAACTATGAAGATGGCTATAATTTTTGGAGAGGAGATTATGAAAGCATCGAGGCTAGGTTTTGCCACATTCCGTGGACAACGCTTTTTTCGAGCTGTGATTCTGTAGATAGTATGTTCAATACATTTATCTACCAACTTCACAAATTAATTGAACAATTCATACCTAAAAGAAGACTCTCTTTTCTCTCTCTTCAGGCTCTTATAAAGGATGATACAATTATAACAGACGACATGGCCAAGGCACACATTTTCAGACGTTTTTTTTTCAACCGTCTACGTAAAACAGCCTAGCATGGCTCCTACGGATCTTACCTGTCATACAAATGAATCTACGTTTCTTTTAATAACAGAGAAAAATATATTTAGTAAAATACAGGCTTTACCCATGAAATGTAGTTTTACACCTAACTCATATCCTCGTATTTTCTACAAATAGTTGGGAGAACCATATCCCAACCCTCATAGCTTATTTACTGCAGGTCCTATGAGGACGGCATTGTACCACAGTATTTTAAAACATTTGTGGTAACCCCTGTCCACATGTCGATAACTATCGACCAGTGGGCCAGTCCTCTATAGCTTGTATTATATTTGAGAAATTGCTTGTAGATCATGTGTTTAGTTTTTCAAAAACTCAGAGGTTACTTGATGAGGCACAGCATGGTTTTACAAAGGGAAAATCCACCGCCACCCAGCTGGTTGATATGGTTCAAGATTGGACCATTTACATCAACAACAAACAAATGTTCGACCGCATATATTTCGATTTTTCTAAGGCGTTTGATAGAATAAATCATTCCTCGCGCTTATCAAAAATCAAGAAACTGGGAATTGACCCTCGGTCCTTTTGTTGGATATGTCACTATCTATGTAACCGCTCATTTTGCGTACGTGTAAACAACAGTATTAGTAGTTGCGGGGCTTGCCCCTCTGGGTGAGGTAGCTGCTTGGGACCCACATTATTTTGTATCAAAATCTTAGACTCAAAAAAGAGTATACCGCAGTCTATAAGCCATAAACTTTACGTGGATGATCTCAAGCTTTACGCCCCGTCGAAAACCGAATCCAAAAGACGTAATCTGCAGAAAGCCGTTGATGCCATCTCAAAGTGGTATTCCAATAATGATAATCCCGGATAATATCCGTCCCTAAATGTGCTACATTATATCTATCAGACCCTCACTTATATACTCTTAGCGACCAGCCTATACCGGTTGTGAAGTGTATGAGGGACTTCGGCGTTATGGTCTCACTGGACTTGGATTTTAACCTGCACATTACACAGTCGTTCGGTCCGCAACGTTAGTTTGTAACACATTATTTCGTTGTTTTATTGTAACAAAGCCGGAATTTTACATGCAGCTCTATAAGAGCTTAGTTATACCCAATTTACATATTGCTGTGGAGTTTGGCGACTATATCTTAAGAAACATTTAGACGCTGTGGAGAGAGTTCAATCAAAGTTCTTAACACGCGTCTCGCTTAGATGTGGAATCGATCGCTCTACTCTTAGCTTACCTCCTATCACTGACCTACACAAACAGGCAGATATGCGATTTTACAAAAGGTTACTATCTTTAAACACGTATTATAAGTATTTTAATGTCAGACAAAATAATCTGCGGTGTGGGCAAACTGTATCATCAGTACAAACCGCCGAAACCGAAAGAATCAACAATATGTTTTCTTTTCGAGCCACACGAATTCTCAGAGACACGAATGCATATACTATGCACTAACAAATTTTTGTACACCAAATGTATACCTCCCTTTTGTTAATAAAGGTGTTTTTGAATTGAATTGAAAATATTGCAGCCATCAAATGACAGGCGTCATTTCAAAAAATGTCGAACGAGAGGCCAAGGCGAGCGTTTTCGACAAGTTTCATATTTCCCAGTATTTTAAATGAAGTCTGTGCAAGAAGGTGAAGCCTAAGCATGATTTTATCAACGGCAAATTACCGGCACATTTCGGATGGCGTTATGCTTAGCTTGTGCCTGTGAAGTGGTACACTGCAGTCAGGTCACCCACTTCCTGTGATAACAAAATGTCCAGCTTACCTGTTAATCTGAACCGTTTCGTGCAGTACCACGGATTGACGTGGATCGAATCAAATATCCCCTCCAAGCACGCCCGATATATGATCTCATGCCCAGTAACTCAGAACTCAGACTCCGGATTGTACGAGATCTTAGTAACCGTAAAAACTAAGTGCTAAACTGAAAGCACTTAGAAAACACATAATTTTAAGGTTCAACCGCAATTGGTTGCTCCCGACTAAGCACACTTTCATTTGTGAATGACGCTTCATAAGGGTTTTATGTTCGTTCTATTACTTAACGTTGCATTATCTATGATAGTCGTGCGATTGGTTAACACCGGACGCATGTGTATCATACTACAGAGCACACGCTGTCTATGAGGCCACACTCTGTGTCTGAGACTGGCTGCTCGTTGAGGGTTCTAAGCGTATTTATTAGAAGCCCGCAAGTGAAAAATACAGATACCTATTATATTCCAGCAGTGTGTCCGCTCATCTGCAGATATCGAAGAAAACATCGATACACTATTTCAAGCGCTCCGAGACCCTGCTCTCATGTTCACAGTTGAAATGTTTGTGCCAAATATGCTCGCACGGACAAAAGGCCACCGCCTGCCAGTCTGCGCGGCCAGAGTTAGGGTCGATGAATTAACAACCATCCTCATTTAATCATGTCAATTTATAAACGTCAATCTATAAAATAAAAATAATGATTTCTAGAAAGACCGTTTACTATTTTTGTTACAATTAATAGAGCTCAACAGTGTCTGGAACCACAGGTGTAAACCGCACTATATCTATTTACCAGGACTATCTATTTATATCAGGTTACCGAGTTCTCTGGACAGATAGCGAATAACAATGGACGAATGGCGCCCGTTTCTTGAGCCACATAATAGCAAAGGATTAAGTTCTGTATAGGAATAACAGGAAGCAATAATTTTTTCGCATTTGTGCCCGGGTCTATTTCAGAGACTTCACTAACTCTGAAAGGAATTACGCCCACGCACGAGTTTGCGCTACACGAAGGATTCACGTATCACTATGCAGAGGCAATTGAGCAACAGCCCCTCAGTTCCATTCAGGTACATAAATATATGTTATTGAAAATGCGGGCTGTGTCATCGTATAAATAATTGTGTAGAGTAGATATTCGAAGTCCATTTATAAAACAAAATATAACAAAAGACAATACAAGCAGAATAGGAAGACTTGGCTCGAAAGGAAACTAACTGCCTTTTCCAGTATGCCCTTATCCTAGCCTACTATCAGTGATATATATGGTCAGCGATATATATATATATATGTATAATATATATATATGTATATAAACTGACAGCGGAAATATTCTTCAGGCGAACAAAGCAATGTTCAAAGTATTTATGTAAAGTGTGGTTGTTCATAAATAGGACCACTTAAATGCGAAACCTTTCATCGAACCAGAAAATCAGAATAATAAGCAATACCTGAACAAACAACGTGAAAGGTCAGAGTGAGGGTACGAATGTGAAAACAAACGATCCATCTGAATTTAACGAATATTATGTATGTATATATATATATATATATATAATTGTGGCACTTGAGAGATGTATAGAGAAAGGAGGGGAGTTGGCGTGTGGGCTCCCCGGCTGCGACCGGGTGCACAAAGCCAAACATACGCTCACACATACATCAGATTGAAGCATCCGCGGACAACTGATAAATACAGGGAAACAATAATCTACATTATTTGAATAATGACCTGTTTTAGATATTTTGGTGATATGAATCTATATAGTAGTTACCTAAAAGCAGCCAAGTAAATGACAACAAGCGCATTCGTTGTGCAATTCATGACAACTGATGTGCTCCTACACGAACAAACATATTGCACATTACAGATTATCGAAGAGATACGAAAACAATATGATATATATATACGTCAATCCAAAGTAGATGAATAGCTCTCACTCTCTATTTCTAATCTATAATACAATCGATCGCCCATCATTGACCTATTTAGACCATATGTGGTAGCATAGATACCAACCACAGTGTGCCATCTGACCACGAGTACCGCGCAGTACCGATCACTACCCAGCCGATGACGTCCAATGTATGTATTGCGGTCTGTGATGTCTGCTTCTGTCTATCGATCGATCGATCGCTCAACAGGTATTCTACGACGTTGGCCCGACCGCTAACAACATGCGCAAGCAACTGGTGGCTGAGCTTTTCGGGCTAATCCTCATCGATCAAACGTCAGATGTGCTACGCACGAAAGAGCAGCTCGGATACAACGTTAACAGTGTCACGAGAAAAACCATGCATTCGCACGGTGTGTTTGTCCATAACACAAACAAAATTACATTTGTATTTCTCAAACTAATTTGTCAGTGCTAATAGAAAAAGAAAGGAACATTAAAACGTACTGACCGCAATATATTAATCACCTCACACCAACACAATTTGCGTCAGCTGGTTGTAATAGATACCTGCCTAATTTAACTACTCTCTAACGACGCTCTAAAACAGCAATAAAGCAATTTATTGTAATTCAAATGAAAAAAATGGAACTCAAAAAGGCAGCTTGGTCATTAAAACGAAAACGGTTAAAATTTAGCGGTACGTGTATAGTAGCACATAAACTAAATATAATAAGATTCGCATTTAGTATTGGAGAATTTACAACCACAATACACTGATTAGCTGTTAGCTGTCGTAGGTTAGAGAGCGAAGGACAAATTACGTCAGATGGCTGAACCGCATAGTCCTATATATAGTTGACGCCTCTATCTATTGTATAAACAGATTGGTTAAAGTATATATGTTAAAAACGTCAGGTAAAAGTTTACGACCGATTCGACATTTGTGTCTAATAACGACACAAGTAACCAACCAATATATATCTATACAACCACCTACAAAAATGTTGAATAGTATTAGCAATCATTGATCAAGAGTACACTTCTGAAACTCTTTGTTCTAACCCTATTTATCATTGCTTCTCAAAATCGGGCTCGACGATGAGCACAGGTTTCCTAATTAGCGTGGAGAGTGGCGCTAACGTGACGTATGTGGAACAACGTATTGTCCACTTTGTGCATACTCATGTGAAGGAGCACCTGGCCGCACTCACCGAGGAGACATTCCAAGGCTACCGAGAGGCTCTCGTCCACCGGAAACTCGAAAAACCCACTTCAATTGACTACGGCAAAAAGTACGTAATAAACGACACAGTCAGTCTGTGTGAGGACACTGTGGATTTGTCTGAGGAAGTGTAGCTAATTCGTTGTAGAAACTAATCCTACATGCGCAGCACTATTTTATCCCCATTACCCCATTTTTTATCCCCAGTACCCCATTTTTTAATCGAGAACTTAAGCATTGTAAAATTGCAGTTCCGAAAATAAACCGCAAATGTTATGTTATGTTATCGCTTAGTGTCCACCTTAATGCAAGATCGTTTACTTTCGAGCACAGAATGACGCAAATTTGGTTGACAATATACATTTTCTTTTTAAAATAGTTATACAAGTGGGAAGTATTGAATCTTAGTTGAAAATACATCTGTCAGCCACTGCTTTGTTTCTGTTGCGTGACGTATTTACTATATTCAGATACTGGGCAGAAATCTATCAGACGTGTCGATTTAATCGCTCCGAGGAGGAGGGCGCCCTAGCAGCAACCATTAGCCGCGAGGAAATTATCGAATTCTACGAACGGAACATCATCGACCCCCGACGATCCAAGGTTTTACGTGCTACTTGTGATATTGGCTACTATAATATCACAATAATATATAACACAAGAATATATACGAATAGCAAAACAATACAATACATAAATGGACATATATATTAATTACTATTTCCATATTTTGTTGGATTCTATCTGATGGAAACATTTGATTTCCTCTCACCTTCCACTATCCCTTCTTGAAGCAAAAATCTAACCCGTTCTAGGATCAATCTAAATTGTAGATCATTTAACTGGAAATCATACGAAACGGAAGTGTTCTCTTTGTTTGCGCCATAAAGCAAGTTTCGCTTTTGTGTGTCCCCACGGTGTGCGGGCTCACTCGATTTTTTCGAAACGATTATGACGACATATAACATCAACAATCCTCAATATAAATTATTTTCAGGTTCTCATTATTCACATCGTTCCTACTGAGATGCCGGATGCCGATGACCGAAAGGTTCGGGTAACTCGCTATGATGGACAGGAAACAATCTATTCGAGTCTTACCGAGTTCCAAGCAACCCTGAAGTTGCAGGAGGAAGAGTCAGATGAACGTTGCAAAACGATTAGACCTTACGAACAACAGGTGTAGACGCACTAATAAAATAAGTGCTATCTACTCACGCATCATTATTTATAAACAAGGACAAAATAGAGCAGCCGAAATCAAATCATCCCACCAAAAACATACAGCGTATTTGAGATAACGAAGTTACTTCAGTAAGGGCTCATAATGAAGCAGATCAATAAATGAGATGCTATTTCGCGTGTCCTACCTCGTTAACATGACACCATTGGAGGTGTTTAGGGAAAGCCAATGCCCTGAATACTACGACAGGCTCGTATTGTACAGGGGTGATACAATTAACATCATATAAATAGGGAAAAAGAGCTTTTGCTTTATAAAAAGCACTCAATCGAAAAGGCCGGCTATTACGAGTCGAATCACCCCATTCATGTTTTATCATTCAAGCTCATTCATCCTCAAAATAAAGTGCGCCACAAGTAGAAATAGATGTGCGTATTAGCGTACACACAGACACATACACACATGAAGCAGTGCACAAAGTACCCATCATACAATTATAGACATGGCAAAAGCACATACTGACAGACGCACTATTTTGCTAAGTGTCTTCAATAAACGAGCTCAAAGGAGTCAACTGTAAAACAACATTTGACTTAATAGTCTTTGTTATTCTGTACGCTCATCGTTTAATCAATTTGGACTATAGAGATTGGAAAGACTTGATCTTTCGAGAAAATACAGGTATTGTAGAATAAGAGATGAATGACGAACAAGAGAAGTCCCAAGAAGAGAACAACCATCTTATTATGAGTAAATGGTAAGTACTCGACGTTTATTGAATCCTCCTTAAGTTTGAATCATCCCTTATACAGGAAATGGTCAATTTGGGATTCATTTTGTAGAGCACATTTTGTATTCTAGTGGTCACATTATCATGTGCATAGCATCTAGTGTATGCCAAACCGATGTCGTCATTCGGCGACATTATCACAGTGATTGATGATCTCCTGCGTTGTCTGAAAGAGCTTTTCACTCAGGCTTGAATTCATCAGCAGACTGGACACCTTTTCTAAACGGCAGTCCCTAAAAATGTGAACAAGAATCTTATTATTCGCGAAAATAATGTGGCATTTGTAGTATTCCATCGGTCATCGTTTTCTGTGTAAGTTAGTCGATCTCTCGCTTTTTCGGTCATCCAAAACTATATACAAATAATACTCTACATACACATTACGAAGAGATTTTGCACATCTACTACGACTCTTCTATGTGTTCAATAAAAATTGCAAATTTTACTAAATACACTATAATAGCATAAGAACAAATATGACTATTCTCTGAATGCCTTAAAAACAACCGTAATATCTGAAAGTGGGCAAACTTTACCTATAATAACCATATTGGGCATCGATTTCATTATCAAGGGCGGCAAACAGGACCGTTTGACATCCCTGTTTCGGCGTTCGAACAGCCAAAAGAGCAAAGGGAGCATATACCGGAAGACACATCACGTAGAAGATCGTGGATCGATGCCTACCGAGCTTCGAGTTGACGATGCCAGGTGACACTGAGTACCAACGAATGGTCGGATATCTGAAATGAAATTTCATGTTACAATTTTTAAATGGTGAAACGTTTCCACGAAATACATCTGGTAGTATTACGATACACACGAGTGCCAGACTCGAAACCAAGCACAACACAAATGCAATTATAAAGGTGAATCAATGAAACTGACAATAGAAATAGTCGAAGCTGATATTTACTAGTAATCGCAAACTATGCAGCGCCAAATTAATTTAGTCTATATTCACTACTGCTAACTACTTTTTCCATAGGTAACCGAACCTCAGGTGTTTTTCCTGTGTGGCAGAAAGACCTCGGTACCGCATTCTACGCTTTTCACTGCTTCAAGGACTACCTGTTCGAGGGGGGGGGGCTCAAGCAAGAGCAGTTGTAGTTGAGTTGGCCAGGAGCAGGGACGTTTCATCTGGTTTTCCCCTTTTTGGCCTAATACTATTACTCAATAGTACTACTATAATACTAAAACAACTGTATCCATAGCTGACCGTCCGCTTTCATCCTTCTATGGCACGCTTTGGTACTACTGATTAATACTAGTCCTAGCTGAGATAGATTACGCGAGATTCAACAATGGCGGACTTGAATTTGTCCCTTGGCGTAAATCATGTCATTATAATGAATATTCAATTATTCACTAAAGTTGTGATGAATTTCCATAAAGTTGGGGTCAGATGATCGTTGCTGAACTGGAAGCTAAATGTTCGTAACGGTGATATTTACTTACCGTCGACTCATTTGCCGCATAAACAGCATGCCGGCCAATTTCGAATTGGCGTAGGCGCGACTTTTGTCATAGCCGATTGCCCTATAGCAGAGATCCTCTACACGGGCCTCGTCAGAAATTGACGTCAGTCTATCCGGGAGGTCGGATTTTTTGTAAAGACTAGATGACACCTGCCCAATTAATCAGAGAATAAGATTGGGGTGAGTGAGATATACTTTGCTTAATACAATATAAAAGTTACGAGTTCCTGAATTGGGGCTAGCTACACACTTCTGTGATCTTAACAAATTTACACGTCTGAAATCACGAGTTTGTAAATTGGTGTTACGGTTATCATATATTAACGTATCTGTAGCTATAATACCAAAATCTGAGAGGAGAATCATCAACATCTCACATAAATGAGCTATTGATTATCCTAACTATCTAAACGAATTAATCAACCACTACACAGGCAACGTTGCGTGTTACCTGAACAACGCGGGGTTCCGGACTTTTCTTCAACAGGGACATCAAGCCGATAGTTAGTCTCGCATGCCCAAAATGATTCACTCCCATTTGAAGCTCTAAACCCTGGCGAGTTCTGAAAAGGAAAGGAAACGCAATAGATATTGGTGTAGAAGTCGAAAGGTTTGATATCTGGGAAAAATTAGTGGACCGTAGACATAGGATAACTATAAAATCTAATCTCATAATTCTCGTCATGATCTCTCTATTTACTTTCTAAATAATACTCCTCAACAAACTGAAATACATACTCTTGATATGAACAGAATGCGACCCCTGCATTGAGGATAAGGACGTCGATACGAGGAAGGTTTGCCCTGCAGTTTCGGCAGAATGCATCGATTGAATCGAAATCTGAAAGATCCAGCTAAGATAAACTAATCCGTCAGAACTAAATTAATGGCGATTGGTATTTAGACATATTCTATTGAATCACACCGTCCTATTGATAATAAATATACCATGGACATGTATCTGTAAAAAAGGGCCGTTCTTACACTGTTTAGAGCACAGACAAATTACCTTTATTGCAAGGACGCGAGACCTCTTATGTGTTCCTGTTAAATTATCCGCAACTTTCTTTGCCTGATCAAGATCTCTGCACGCTATAATCACTTTCCCTCCACGGGCCGCAAGCTGTTCAGCAGTTGCTCGACCAACCCCTGTTATCACGAATGGAATACATCTTTAATTACTCAAGACAGATAACTTCTCATTTATGAATAGTCTAGATGAATGAACAGTTCGATGGCATCATGCACTGGGCATTATCGAACATACAGCCCAGAAAGGTACACAAACCCATGAGAATTTTAATGAATTTTTTAATTGTATTTATATGGCTCAATTGCTGCATCTGTGTTTCTTGATATTTATGTCAATATTTGCCCCAGAGTACACAGGTATGAGTGAATTCGCCAAACACTCAAATCAACTGGGAAAATACTATAACAACTCAACAATCTTTATAACAACAACAATAATAATAATAACAAACAACAACAACAACAGATACAATGAAAATCCATCAACGACACAATCTGACGATACACATGCTAAAGCAAATTACAATTTACCTGACGTTGCGCCTGTTACAACGAAGATTTTCTCGGAGCAGTCAACTATTTTGGTAAAAACGGCCCATCGCGAAGCTCTCCACCGGCGAACCAGATATAGTGCCAGACCCAGCGCTACTCCTTTGCACACAATCAGGAAAGAAAACATTCTTCTTGCTGCACAGGTAGCCAATTATCGACAACTCCTAAACATCCTCTACGATAATGCTCGAAATAGCAATACGATCGCCCTTCACCTACTCCTGTGGTTTCGTTGTAGCTCCGTCTCGAGATTTCTTCATGCGCTCCCGCATGTCCTGATCAAGAGCGAGATAGAATTTGATCTCGGTTTTCACAAACACTCGCACACTTGGATCGGTGATCTTGTCGACCTACAATAGACAAGCGTAAATAGGTTTTGCGCAATGTAATATTTAATGTTGCATTCTTCCCCACGTTTAAGGATTCAGTAGTTTATCTGAAGTACCTTCAGATGCAGAGTGCTTGTTAAAAGGTAACGATCTGAGTAGCAAGGTGCAAAGGTTTAACCCCTCAAATGCACGAACCTCTTGGAGAGCCACCACGCCGCCGTCCCTATAATAATCAACCAATTCCTCGGCGTACCTGCAATTAAAAAGATAGACTGAAGTTAAGTGATCATCGAAAGCAACATCACATCTCCATGAGAAAGTTTAAGAACATTACAAAGTGACTTGCGGCCAATGCCAATCTCCTCACGAATCTCAAAAATGTCAGTGGACATTTGTTCCTAACAGTGCTATAAAACACAATGTTACATTATCCCGACGAGTTCACATGGAACTAGAGAATGAAGGACGTACTTCAGAAAAATGCAATCGCTACATCCCGTGCCGCAACACTCCTCCGGGCTGGGTGCCTCCAGAGGGGCTTTATGCCGCCCTTTTTCAGCTGCCGACGGGGTTCCTTCCTGACTGCAGTTTGCCCGCGTATTCACAAAACTCCACGTCTTGCTCAGGAGCCGTAGCGGTCCACCGCTTCTAGTCAACGAACTTAACATGCGGACGATGCCGGCTCCTGATATATCCGAGTTTGGTGAATCACTGGTCCGCACCAACTGGTGTGTGTCTGCAGAAAGTAGACCTCACAGTTAGACTTTTATACAGTTTCATTCTCACAATATCTAAGTGGTAAATGAAAGGGAACATAAGGAACTGAACTATAGATACACACCGAATAAAATTTAGTTGCATGCCGCTTTGCCATTTGCTGGTAGCTAGCTAATCTAAAACAGAACTAAATATTAGGGTTAAATGTAAGCCAATATATCTCGAACCACTTCCGCGCGAAACTGAATGTTTTATCTCTGGCCGACTGTAGATACATCGATGTAGTGAAGCCCTTCACGTGTTTATTTTGGTATTTTGCTGAGTTTACCCAGCAGAATTTTTAAGTTTAAGCTTCTCGGCTCCTCGGTGAATCGGGAGCTAATAGAAGCACAAATATGATAAATAGCGTTAAATATGATACCACTAAGAAAGCTAGAGGAGAGTATATCTCAATATTAATTCTAGAGCACACAGATAATTCTGCTGACTGAAACTTAAGTATCGTAATGAAGTATGCTTTGATGAGGGAAATGGAGACGCACAAAGTCCTACCACAATTGTTTCACTCCATGACGACAGTACGAAAACAGATCGCTTTTTCCAAAAGACTCCTGAAGACATATATGGCTGGCTACACAATGGAGATACACAATTTCTTGAAACAAAACACTATTTCACCATGTCTAAATTTCTGCATACTTCGCAAATTAACGCAAAAAGTGATATAGACAAGCCCTCTACTACCTAATGCGTCTCATGTGGATATCCCTCAAGAGCTGTGTGTTTAGGCCACGCACAGATTTCGCGCACAGGCGGCATCTCGCTACGCCAGTAAATATCATAGTAGATTCTCCCTGACCTGCAGCGACGAAGCTCTTACCCAGCGCCACCTTGACCCAACACGAACAAGCTGGTGCTGGAGAGGACCTCAACACACAACCAGCTACTTTGAACCGCTCTACTAAGAGGCGGGTTTTACAGAGATATTGGTTACTGAATAAGACCATGCAGCTCGAAAGAGCCAGCCGGCAAAACTTTGTAAATTACGTTCATTAATAAACCAATAAAGCTTTACCTTTACCTTACCTTTATGTATTGATCAGTAGAGATGCTGATGCAGGTTATCGAAAGGGGATGCAGGGGTACACTTCAATGCATTTAACAGAAACTTAGCAAACTTAGCTTCTTTTCACCTAGTTTCAACTGTGATACCCGTTCATTTGAGTGACAGCGATTGTGGACGCTCAAATCCACGAGAAGTCTAAGCGCGGTTCAAACATCCAATGGCACGGCAGTTTGGACGCACGTATCAAACCACGTTACAGTCATGCTACCATAATGTAAGCAAGAGATGACATATCGATAGATACTTGAAATATCTATTGGCTCTCATATTTCGCTTTCCTATGGAAGTTGGATTTTCACAGTAAAATCTACTGTCCACAATTAAGTCGGATCACTCCGTAATACTCCACTATATAATAATTCTAACTCACATTTTTATATGGAAGTGCTCTTGTTCTCGTGGATAACTTCGCAAAAATTATAACTTTGTTCGGGCATACACAAACACGCCACAATCACCTTTAACGTAACATAGGGAGCGATCATATGAGAACACCGACGTTCGAAATGCGCTGCAGACACACTCATTGGAAGTGTCGCCGTTCCTGTATCTGTTCTAGCAGCAGATCACAATCAGACAAGAAAACAACTGCGCATGTTTGGTGATATCTCGACGGTGGTGTATAAATTTTCTCGATCAGCGTTTGAAATCGCTTTTATCTCTTCAATGGACTAAAATTCTGCCACATCTAGCCCCTTTCCCTCGAGGCATAAAACAGAAGATCGAGCAAGTTCAAATGGGAGAGGATTCACCCATTGGCGGGAGAGCGCATTCATGACTTAGTCGTCTGTGTGGTGCTTTTGGTTTCAGAATTCAACATGGCGTCTTCGTCGAGGTACGTTCCATCTTATTCCATTTTTATGTATTTTTCGTTCATTCTTGTTATTGCTTTCGCGCATATAAATCATATTTAGTAGATGCTCGATGGATATCTTAAGTAGACTATTTGCAATGGAAATTCCCACCGTAAGACACCGTCATGGCATTTGTAGCTTTTGTACAACTGAGAGTTAATCATGTATGTGTTGTCCATGCCTATGACTGTTCGCTTATGAAACAATAGTTGGCATTTAAGTTGCTGAACCTGTATCGTGTAATTTGCAAGTGTGATTGGGATATCTGTTGTATAGTTGTCAACGCTGTTACTATTCATTAGTGAAGCCATTGCGAGCAGAGCATTGCGAGCTACATTATAGAGGACTGCGTCGTATTGTATAATACTCCAGGCCAAGTTCGGGCAGTTGTGCTGTCGTTTAATTTCAATCAGTGAATTAGTCGCGATCCGACCTTTTGAACAAAACCTCTTTGTCATATAGGTCGCTGTAGTTGTCATGATGACTAACAGTCACATCTCGCATTGCTTGTGTAACTTTTTTGCCGAGCACTCTTATTACCCACACGACATAGGATATCCATCATCTGTGTTCTGATGGTTTGACCAGCGTTTTCACAGTGGTTGTTTATTTATTCGAACGCAACTATTTCAACACTGATGCCAGTATCATATTTGCAGCTTCGTTTAATGGTCGCGCAGAGATGGCATTTGCTCTGTTTCGTGCTAACGATGGTAGCACTGAGACCGTGCGAGTCCGAAAGCCGGCTTGTATATATATAGAAACAAGTGGCGTTTATCAAACAAGAGAGGATAACATATTATTGGCTCACTACAAGCACCCTAATACTTGTACACTTCTAGTCTAGTCCAAAGAGTCATGCATAAGGAATAGATCCACAAGAAATATTTTATGGCATCTGGCAATTTTATAACCAGAATTATTTGGTTGGATATAGCGGAAACATATTTGAAATACGAATGTCTGCTACTAATGTTTATTACAGTTTATTAGCAAAATGTAGGGGGGACATAAAAGGCTTCTTATGAATTTGTCATGTACAAGATGCCCATTTGAGCGACAGAAATATTGAAATCGAACTGCGTAAGGATGAAGGAAGTGTACGAGGATTGTCAGGCTCGATCTGCTCCAGAATGATCATGTGTCTCAAACTCGTTCTACTGTCTCATAGATAAGCCTCTGAGTCTGTGGGTCGATTAGTATCAGTCATTTCACTATTCACAGAAGCAAAAATGTCCAACGGACAAACGTAACATCAAACCTTTCAAGAGAGCTGTATTTCAGCTGCATTTGACAACCCGGGATTTGATTCACCATATCGTTTTTATAAATGAACTTACTTTATTTACTTCAAACCCTCAAGTACAATGACTGCATCGGTTTATATGTGCGCCTCGCGTAGCTGAAATAGAGGATCGCCGCCAAGTTCCAACTACTCGGTCGCTCAGCTCGTACTACTCATCTCATTATAGTTCATGATTTAATAATGATCGTTTTCGACGGCCAAAACAATGTGTGTTCTATTTATGGCAATTATAGATATTTTTTTATTCCAGTCCCACTCATTTCATGATAGCATCAGCTATTGCCATATGTCGCCCGCAGCTGGAAGATAGAGCCTATCACAACGTAATGAAAATGAGTCCTTCTATGGACACAGCAAAGTGACTCCCGGCAATGGCTTTAGAAGTAGAGTAATGGCGTCTACTCTTATTTCGATTTGACAATCGCTAGCTCATGACGAAGCCTAAATTTTCTTACCGTCTAACCGTCGCCTGTTTAACAACGTTGCCAATATTCACCTTATTATGGGCAGAGATAAAAGATGCCTATGTTGTTTTCTGATATGGCCCCTTTCCGGTGGCGGTGAAAAAAATCACATCGCATCTCCTAAGGTCTGTCATTCGCTGTGTCCTTTATGCCAACATTGATATGTTACAGATCTGATACTAAGCTTTCTTTTCCCAATCATCGTATTATCTTTTTTGCAAATACCACGAGTGGTCGATGATATTGAATCATTATCCAAAAGTCCCTTGATTGAAATCATTTCTGTTTGATAATTCCAGCCGCAAACTTTGAGCCTATTTGTTTCGATATCAACTGCAGGCCTACTTTTGCTGGTGAATTTTTCAGTGTATACCAGTAGGCGAGCGGAAACTTCTCCTGTATCTTGTGTTTTGAGCATACAGCCAATTGTCTATCTAGCTCAGTTCATGTCGTATATGGTGTATAATCCAATACCGTTGTATTATCCTATACTGTGTCCCTTCCGCCTGAGCATATGTGTCGATATATGCCGTGCGAGCATTTACAAGTCTGCCCGGTCGCAAAAATAATCGCTTGAGTATAAAAACCTTTTTCTGCTCATTCGATCATTTTCTATTAAATTTAATCACACGCCTAATCTATCCAATGGGAAGCAATATACATAATTTGTGTGATTTCTGGTCTAGTGTTAATTTAGGATGCCACCGCGTACCCGATATTTATGCCATTTTCGCCACTTTCCTTCAAACGAATGTATTATTGCGACACTGACGAAGGCGGCCGTCTCTGTACTTCCTTAATCATACTACGATCATACCTGTACAATTTGTACGCGCCTTGAAGTTCGATTAGCGCGAGATGAAAAGAAGTCGAAAAAGAACTGACTTTTTTTGTATTCAAGCCAACTGTGCCTTTGAATTTTTCGCTCCTTACTTCGTGAATGTTGAGTCAAACATGCCTATTTCAGAGTATTGTGGAAAACGAAAAATAATATGAAATAGTCATGTTTCTGGTTACCGTGAGAAAGCCGAGATTGTGATCTTCCCAACGTTAACCATGCGCTTGCGGATAATTGAACTTAAGGGACTAAGACCGTCACCTGGATGGCCTAGTGGTGAGCGCCTTGGACTGCTAGACAGGGGTGAAGCTGACAGTCAGCTCTTTAAAAAGACGGACGGAGATCCCCCGCAAATGGAGTTTTCCTTGATGGAATGAATCGGTGCTTTCTGGCTCACCATTACAAAGTAGAAATTCCAATTTAAGAAGGAATAAATCAATTGCCACACTGGCTAATTTTGAGTGATATTGCCCATTCTTGAAGTGATGGTTGGCTTCAAATATTGAATATCAATATTTCCTGTTTTTATCGCACTTCGATTGACTATAGATGCTTGTTGTTTTAGGCCAGCCGCTCGCGTATTCTGTCCGGATCATCCGGGCGCGAACCTGATCGAGGACTATCGAGCAGGCGACATGATCTGTCCACAATGTGGACTCGTTGTGGGTGACAGGTAACAAAAAATATTGTAGTTGCAATATTCAGATAATCATCGATGCAGTCGTGGGAGCGGTTCTCCTTAGAGTCGCTGTTCAACAACGCGTCGTAAATGTACATGTGGATGTCTCTATGAGTACAGTAGGCAGAGGGACAGCGGACTGAACCGTGCTCTTGGAATTCATGTAGATCACCCTTGTGTTTTTGGCAGGATCGTCGATGTGGGCACAGAATGGCGAGTGTTCCAAAACGAGAAGTCATCCAACGATCCGACACGTGTCGGAGCTGCGGAGAATCCTCTGCTTGGAGGAAGCGATCTCAGTACAATCATCGGACGAGGAACCGGTATGAACGGGAATAAGGGGCGGCAGCTTGGCAGAGAATGAGACAGGGTTCCGCAATTGTTTAATTTGCCTTCATTATGTTGTAATATCAAGCAGAATCTAGGTGTAGGATGGGTAGGCTGGCAACTCTTTAAATGAAGAAGATATGAATGACGAAGCTTTCTCGGAAAAGGAACCACGTCTGAATATATACAACTTTTATGTTTCACTCCGATCCGCTATAAAAACTATTCTAGATATTCAATCAGCACAGTGTCAGATATTTGGGGCCAAACTATGTATGCACATTTCTCTGAAAGTCCTTAACTCGCTAGTTACAAAGGTGGAATCTATCCTTCCACCTATTGGATGTGGCTTGAACCGATCAATTGGGAATTTACCAAGTTATGGCTTTAAAAACAAGAGAGACAGAAAGGATTGACTTCAAAGGCGCAGAGATCTTACACTCTTTGAACTCTAGACCAGAGACACCGTTTTGGTGTAATTATATTCGCGGAGTTTTTTGCTACAGGATGAAAAGGTTGTGCAACCGGTCTCTGCGTGTCTAACAGATTACTACAAATGATGTTGATTGTGCGTCACATTAACCTATTGTGTACAACTAACAAAATAGATAATTTCTGTTACTGTCAATTCGATAGGTGATGCCTCGTTCGATGAATCTGGCAATGCCAAGTATGCAAACCGCAAAACAATGAGCGCATCGGACCGGGCACTCATTGGCGCCTTCCGGGAAATATCAGCCATGGGCGACCGCATTAACCTACCGAAGACAATCATGGACCGAAGTAACTTGCTCTTCAAGCAGGTTTGTAGTGGGACATAAACTCGATATCAGATTCAATGCCTGTGTGCAACAATTAGGCAGGCATAATTTAAAAACTGGCTCACATGATAGCTCTATATTATTCTATTGTCATCGGTGGTATCCATCCAGAGAATCGTAGCCTTCCATTAAGGATGAATCTTTGATTGGAACGCCAGCAATATGTAAGTTTGGTTGGACAGTATAATCGGCCATTTGTCGAAGTTCGTTATCCGAAAGGAGGAAGGAATTTCTCAGGTCCAAGTCAGCATATTCAATTGTGTTTATATATATATATATATATATATATATATATTATACAAACTGGAACATGTGTCTATCGATTCACCACGGTGACGACTTCAATGTGTCGGTTCGATTCGCAGGTTCACGACGGTCGCAGTTTGAAGGGCCGTTCAAATGACGCTATCGCCTCGGCGTGCCTATATATTGCCTGCCGTCAGGAAGGAGTACCCCGAACGTTCAAGGAGATCTGCGCCGTTTCAAAGGTGAGTTTGATTTGAAGGTCTTATTGCAGGTTAAGTGCCGTGTTGTGTTACAATATGCCTCAACTCGATCTGCTTTGAAACGTAACACTTTTTTCACCAATGTTCGCCCATGATTTTTTCACGAACATTACGCAGTTGCTGTAGTTATCTGCATTGCATAAACATTGTTCGTGCATTCATTCGCTACTCTTAGTTTGTCATTAGTCCCGAAATAAAGCTATATCTGATAATGAAGATGTACGAATATTTCTGTCTCATTACGTGTACATCGTTCCGTAGGTGTCAAAAAAGGAAATCGGTCGATGCTTTAAGCTTATTCTAAAAGCACTGGAGACCTCGGTCGAGTTGATCACAACGGGAGATTTCATGTCCAGATTCTGTTCCAATCTCGCATTACCTCCCTCGGTACAAAAGGTAGGTGCAGTAGGTTGGTTTCCTTTCAAATGGAATCCAGCTGTGTGCATTTGGGTTCTCAAATTAACTTCGATCTGTGAAGATTAGAGCTCGTTTTTCGATCGACTAATGAACTACCCTTTGACCGATCTCGTTACGTCGGCAAAATCTTCCTGTGCATTTCGACAATGTTACATACATTTAACCGCCTCTTGCGCTGACCTTGACTAAGTGCAGTTGGAATGAGATTGTTCTCCGAGGAAATCGAGAAATATAGTAGCTCATAAGCTTTATTTTTCTTGATTGCATAGATAGCGTGAAGCAAATTAGTACACGCAAATTATTTGCCACGCATATTCTTTTTTGAAATGATGATCTCGAACGTCTATTTCAGGCGGCGACACATATCGCCAGGAAAGCTGTCGAAATGGATATTGTAGCTGGTAGAAGTCCAATCTCGGTTGCCGCAGCTGCTATCTATATGGCCTCACAGGTTAGTAGAAAATTATATTTTCGCCCTCAACGAATGTCACTATTTGTTGGAACCAAGGGCATCAACTAAACTACTCTAGTATGAGCATGCTTTATGTCACCCTTACCTATATCTCAAATCTACTTCGTTCCATAGATACAAAGGACTTAGAAAGAAAAGCGAACTCTTCCTAGCGTATCCCTTTGTGTTTTTGAGCGCACTTATGTTGCCACGGTCACTACTGAAGTAGCTCTCCCGGTGTACAGGTTAGGTTAGCCTGATTCCTGATTCTCTTATAGTGATATTATTATTATATTATTGCTACACGTTCAACACAGGTTATTCGCCCTTCCTTTGCTCGTTTTAGCAACAAACAACTCGATTGTATGCGAAGCGATACAATTTATATGTGTTTAAGCGTATTGTTATGCTGCTGGCGTTTTAGTTTGTTTACCTTCCAGTTTAATTGTATGTATTAAGCGTAGAATATATCGATGTGTTGATATATGTTCTCGCAATGGGAAAGGGGTTTGTGTGATTAACGCACACTAGGATTCAGATGCGTTCGTTATTCAGCAGTCAGATGACATTCCTTTATATGAACCTCTAATAATGTGTATCCAATTATCTTCTTCGATTGTCGATCAACTCTCATGATCCGATCAGGCATCTGCTGAGAAGAAATCACAAAAGGACATTGGCGACATCGCCGGCGTCGCCGAGGTGACAATCCGCCAAAGTTATAAACAGATGTACCCGAAGGCTGCCCAACTGTTCCCTGAAGACTTCAGGTTCCACACACCACTCGAGCAGCTACCTGTGAACTAAATCATGAGAGAGACAAAGAGAGAGAGGCTTTACGTCGGAAAATGGAGGTCGGCTACGACTCTAGTTGCTGCTAAATATACGGCCGTTATCGATTGGGATGATGAACAGTAGCGAATTAAACAGAGGGATAATACCGCCCGATAATGCAACTAATACGCTCATCATATTGCGCTACCATAATTGCTAGATATAGGGGACAATGTGGAATTGTTTCTATACTTGTCGTAATAATGAGTAAAATAAAAAGGACATATAAAAATTTAAGTGATGTCGAAGTCTATGTGGTGGAGTACTCAGAGGTCTAGCATCCGTTTGTAGCCAATGAAGCGTAAGTTTGCACCAAATTCGATCTCCATACAGTCACCGGATAAACTCCGATGGTTTGTACTTGTTGACTATAGCTCTCATGTAGAGGGATCTCGTAACAATCTTTCATGAAAGAATGGAAATCACTTTCATTTCGCTAAGTGCTAAGGAAATTATAGGCGAAATTGGTTTTATGAATCAAAAAGGGAAACGATTTGAGTTCACTCGCCCGACCCTTGTGTAGATCACCATTTGATGCAATCATGAGGGCGACTGACCATTCACGAAATTAAGTGAACTGAATCAAGTGTAATAATAACATGTGTGCAGCATGTGCAACTGGTGGCGATGATGACCATAGCAGAATACATTTGACTCCACCGCAGCTGCACCAAGAGTTTCTTGTTGGCAACATAAAAATGTGCGCCCAAACTGTACATTGAACTGTATTTGGATACATATAATAAATAATATACAAAAACTATATATATGTAAAACACAATAAAACACGTAGCAAAATGATGTTACATATTATTCAAATAAAAGTGTGATGTCTACTTTAAATGAAAAACGAGCTTTTTCATCATATTTGCGAGCAAATGCGAAGGGTGCTGGAGTTTTTGGTGAAGAGTTTTTGGAGCTCTAATGGTAACTACGTCTATATGCAGTATACTACAAATATTCGTTTTTCAAATGGTTTATTTTTACATTCGTAGCTGAATACAGGACGAAGATGGATAAGATCACACGCCGTTTGCTATTATCTATTTGCAGTAATTAGCTGCCCGCCAAATGCTGCAAATAGAGACTACGCTCTTCTCTACGTTGTTTTGAAAGGTAAAGGCAATCCCCAGCGACGGCCTTCATCGAGTGCTAAGTCATCCAAGGAGGGCCTTATATGTAATTTACCTCCATTTGCACAGACGACGGTTTCTGTACGTGAGGCCGGGCTAACGATTGATCTAAACAAGACAGGAGCGATAAAATTCCGCCGAGGAGGTCAGCTTGCAGCTCCTGACTCACTCCACATAGGCGAGACCCCTATACAATACGTTGATAGTTTCAAATATTTGGGTTTGGTCTTACCATCCAGTGGTCGGTCATTCACTGGGCACATAACCTACTGAATACGGAGAGCTATGGCGGCAAGCGTGGAGACACCGTAGAGAGTTTCATTGCGAACCGCACTGAGTCTGTTTGAGATAAGGGTTGCCCCGGTCGCCTCTTACGGAATCCAAGTTATATGGGAGCACCTCTCATCGGCGCAATTTGAAAAGCTCGACCGGGTATAGCCAGCCTATTTGAAACGAGTATTGGGCCTGTACTGCTCGGCCCGCAACAGGCTCGTCTATTTCCTATGTATGACACTCCCTTCTTCATCGAGAATTTGAAGCGGTGATTCAAACTCGCCTCCGACGTGTATCAAGACTTCATCCAACAGTGGGAGGAGAAAATGGCTGATATCGACCCTGACTCCTGTAGCATAGACGCCATGACCAACGATGGCAGGGTTCAGGCAAGGTTTTCGATATATGCTGAACGAATTTTTAAAAAGTTTTTATATATTATATGGAACTGTATCTGAGACGGGTGATTGAAATTAAATAAATTAATATTTGCAATATTCTCACGTGAGACTGAGCAATTGTGTAAAGTTTCTAAAAAATTTCCTTACCTACCCTGCTTACTAATAATCGGTGTTCAATGGGACTACCAACAAACACGAGCAGGAGCAAAAGGAAATCGAAAATTTAATAACAAACACAAACCTCGAATTTAAGCGTAATACAGGGACATCAAGCTGCCGGGTTAGATAGCTAGTATATTACAATTAAACAACATCTAACTACGCCAGCCAAGAAAGACGATCTACATGAATGAATGGAGAAGGACGGTCTGAAGTTTATATTATCAACCCATTCTTAATCTACTTGATCGGAAATCAATATATGAAGTTGACTACATAAAAATTATACCTAGCCAACTATAATATCTGGCACACATCGTCTTTCATTTCATCGTGTTCATAGGTCGAAAGCCGTGAACTCTGTATAGGTCGCTACTTGTACGTACTAAAACATCAATTCACAACAAATAAAAACACACGTCACAACTTTGGTAGTAATGCGAAGTATACATTTTGCTCTATTTATTTCTGTTTTCTTGCGGATCGCTACTTAATCTGGTTTTTGTTTTACTGTTGTTGTTGATTGTTCTTGTGTGTACTGTTATTAAACTGATACAAACTGTTACAATAACCGTTTCAGCACACAGCCGCTATTATAGAATCGAGCAGTGAAGGCTTCTTAGGCCTCACATTCTTTCCGTATTCTTATTTAGATCCAGTTATTATTTTTATTGTTATTACGTATCATTACGTCTGCTCCTTTACGCCCATGGTCATCTCTCCGAGTGTTCCTCCACCTAACCAATCATTATTACTTACTAGCCTATCTCAGTATCTGTATTTATCTCTCTCTCTCTCCCTCTATCTTTCGCTCTGAAGAAAAAGAAGACCACGACCTCCTCTCCTCGGTCTTTCGAGTCTTTGCTATTCTCGTCCTAATGTTGAATTGCAGAGAGTAGAATAAATATTTTCCAAACACTTTTTCCCTTTCTATAATCACTATCGGCTACATATATATATATATATATTTATTACATCATCATCATACTTATATATACCACCCACTCGCGTTCACCTCATGGCGCAAATCATCATGCACTTAGTATTATAGTTATTGTTATTTATATATAGTCTCGGAACGTTGCATGAAATATCGAGCTGATTTACGATAGCAGGCTATCGTCATCGAGTTGTTGTTTTTAACATTTCGGCAGAAATTCGAGAATTACACTCATACACTCTGATATTAGCCTTGTGCATTATCATCATCAGATCTATTCGCAGCTTTCTGTTTTCTCGGCGTAACTGTGTGTACGACCACGCGACACATCACCCGCCAGGAATACGATTTCTCCCAAAGGTCTATTTTTCATATCTAATCACTATTTTATGCATACTAGCCATATATTGCATTATTGTTCCGATTTTTCGATAAACTATATATGCTTCTACTATAATGTATTGATAATTAAATCTATCAATATAATATATATATATATATGTATAGGTGCTACTTTATTTATTCGAGATAGAATAAGATACGTTCCGTGTTATCTGGATACGCTGAAATGCTGCTGCTTTCTGTCTCTCTCTCGCCCTCCATGGACCAATCGGATAAAGAAATACGTCATTGCTGCTGCTGATGATGATGCTAATGTTGCTTATTTAATGGTATTATTACAACAATGCAATAGCAGCAGTAGCAGGCTTATAATAATAATGATGACGATATTGTTTCATCATGAATTCACCGATTAATTGATCAGCTGTTTCTATAAGGGTCGTCCGTATGGAGGTGAATGAGGTGGGATATCATTATAATTATCATTACTAGCAATCGGCATTATATGAACGATGATGATGACTATGATCACTCGGTAGGTCGATATAGAAGAATACAATTGGGTTACTCATAATTATAGACTGAACTCTTTTCTCATAAGGCCCTGATTTTTTCTTTCAATTTGAGTTCGAAAATAGATACGGTGGACCGGTAGATTGCGAGGCTCTCTATATAATTTAGTTGTTGCAATATTTGTCACAATGCGCAACGGACATGTCGATATTTGTCCTCAGATCGCAGCATGTTAAAGGTTAACGTTATCATATCGTGAAATAAAGCACATTTTCACTTATCAAATGAATAATGGTAACTATTATGATTATATTTGTATTTAGGTACTACCAGTTGAAATTCATTTAAAGACTGGTGTGTAAGTGTGTGATGAGAACACGGATATCAAGCTGGATCAAAAAACGAAAGCTTAAATGATGAATTGTTCTAATTACACAAACAACCGTTCTTTACACTTAGTGTTCGTGTGATTACTTCACGGTTATGTTATAGTTCTCTTTTGCTTGTGTATCCATCGCATGCGAAACAACGATGACAACGAACACTGAACAACGTACCGTGATTTAGTCTCATCTTCTGCATCACCTCGACTTCCTTTAGTCTGTTTGTCTATGAAAATACGTTTATATTATCATGTAAATAAAACGGCATGACGTTAGATCAAGTAGCAAGCGAAATCGTTCTTCTCATTCACTCGGTAAAACGCAACGGTTGTCTATGCGTCTTTCTGGGAAAATCATGTAGTCATGAATAGTGAATACAAGAGCATGAAGGGTCTCTGTTCTGTAGCTTCAGTCTTTGTGTAGATTCGATTGACCCGTCACACCCACCTTGATGAATGCTTAATTGAATACAAGAAAACGTTCTTCTACTACACATATCAAATCTCGAACCGACCGATAAGAGCTGTTCTTGCCATACCTATCTATCTACTTTTCTCATCACAACGGCCATTGTCTTCGTAAATCCCCCTACTGCAGTTCGTTCCCCTTTTGTCTCTGTACAACATCGACCAGACAACATGAATCAATTGTGTAACCTATACTCCACGCCTATGGACTCCACCATCGCAACACACCCCGAATCTTGGTCCGGCTCACCCTTGAATTTGCCCGTAAAAAAAGGTATCGAACTGTATGAACATATTCAATATCTCTCCAATATTTGTGTATCTAAAGCAGGCGAAGCTTAACTAGCCCTATCCCTCGCCGTCACCGTATAGTGGCTAACTTCCGCCTATGAAGAAGTTGTGTGGTACACTCATATGCAGTACCTACATGTATCCATATGTCGTACACAACAAAAAACCCTAACAACGAACGCAATCCCCGAAGCTGCAAAAAATTGCCTACACTGAATACAACGTATTCACATGCACACACACACTCACACAAACCCACGCAAATCTATATATATCTATATATATCGGCTACGTCCGTTAGTGACATCTTACTCTCGTTCCTCGCTTGTGTTCCAGTGGAGACGGAGCGACTATTTCGCGCCAAGATCCATATGAGCGAGAGACTTATTGAAAGCATCTTGTTGTTGTACACTACAAAGACTTTCCCTATGAGATAGCTTAGAGCGGAGAAACGAATCTGTTCCACACTCTAGCGGACACATATGAAATAGACTCAGCCAAACAACCCAAATTATACCCGGCCTCATTTTCAGTCACCTCGTACACACGCCATGCTAGCGGAGGAATACACAGCATTTCCCAAGACCACGAAAACAGCATAACCATAATGACCCAGTCACTCCCCAGATTCCCTACGCACGTTCCAACAGCCTATGCACGAATATCAAGCTCCTTCTCAATCTGAGTAGGATGTGTTAACTCGGAGGTTAGCGCCACTCATAATATATTTTATTATATAAAATTGTCTGTGTGTGTGTGTGTCTTGCTAAATGGTCATGCCCGTTCATCCTCGGGCTTTCCTCAACTTCGTCATCGGACGCCGACGGCGATCCTATTCCGGGATTCCGACAGAAACGATCATTTCAGCCGGACTTAGTTCATCATAGGCTGGTGCTTTAAACGTGCGCTCGTGACTGGACGACTCAAGCCAGTTATAATTCGTTTCACGTTTTGCTCGTAGATAACAACAATAATAAGCGAAAAATGACGAATATGCCGAAGAAAAAGAATAAGTGGTGACTTCGGAGATATGCGCGTAGTGGAGCCACTCGGGGGTGGTGAAAGCATTCCGACTCGTCCTAACATCGTAGAGTGAGCAGCATCCACCAACGTTTGCCGGTAAAATGAGCTGGACTACAGCTGCTTTACTACTACTACTACTACCGACATCAGCCCGTGTAACACTCCAGTGTGGTCTAGACAGTGTATTTCGGCTTTGTGACTGATGAGTGCTTGTGCGCGGTCTCCTGATGTGAGTTATAGCCGATGACGACTTGCGAGTTTAGGTGAAGACGCTGCTTCATTGTGCGACCTGCAAAAGATTCACGGTTTTAGGGTCAGTTGTGGGGTAAGGCGTAATATAGTGACGAGCTGACCCTATTCTGCTTTATTTATATTCACATAAATGGGCCGGTTAGATTAAAAACAAATGGTTCGTCCGTTCATTAAACGGTGCTTACCAATTGCCAAATTTGCGTCCTTCGAATTGGCATCTGCAGTCCAGAGAGAGATTTTATCACCCTTTGGCCGTACGTTGACGACGGCGCCACAGATATCGTCGCATTGATCCTCGAAACCCTCTCCGATGAGGAGGAGTAACAATTCCAACCACGAGTTGTCCAACTCCTGAGTACGACTCTGCTTGTTAAGCGAGATGAGCCAGCGGCCTCCATTAACATTGGCCGGATCCTCCCACATAGGTTTGACGCCCTTCTTGAACACGCAGTAGTCACAGCTAGAATAACATAGAGAGGGAACGCGCGCAATGCAAAACAATAGATTTTCTAATTACATCTGTTGTACACTGCGGTGGCTAATGGCTGGTTCACAGATGGGGAATCTCCCGCTACGGTAAAAATTAATGACCTAACGATTGTACAAACCAGTTTCCAAGGCCGGTGCTCAACCTGCTGACATAATAATGTACCCCAATTTTTATTGTAACAGTTGTTACTGTTGCAGGTTTCGTGCAATGTATAGCCTGATAAGCTTTTGCTATCGTTTTCAAAAATCAGCGAACGAAACGATTCATCTCGACGAAATCGCATCTTACCCTTGCGGAATATGCGAGACAAGCTCGATGTGGTTGTACAAAGCCCAAAAGTCTTCAACGGTCGAAAAGGTGGTAATCTCGAGCAGGTTTTGATCCCATGCCTGAAAAGTGCCGAATTAGAATAAAAGCTTTTGAGTTTTACCTCTCAATCGGGGGTCATAATCTTAAAATACCAAAAATATTTCTATGCAAATTATACTACGCGATTTGCTGCATCGTTCAAGCGGGTAGTCCGTTGTTAGTTACTAACTCAGAAATGAACGACTCTTTGAGATCGGAACTCACCAAGCGTACCGGCGTCCAGTGGCCATTTGAACGAGCCATGGGAAGGAAAGTTAACTATGCTTAATGTATTCGGTTAGCGCATATTATTTCGAATTGAAATATTAGCCAAAATTTTATTTTATTGACCGAGAGGTATATGTACAACCCTGGCTATGCAAAACACACCTTGGATTTGTCGTTTTTGTAGAACCAGAACGTCCAGCTGTTCTGGAGAGGATGTTTGACCTGCATCGCGGCAGGGACGTTTTCCTTTTGCTCGTTATTCTGCAAGCGCCAAAATGAATAATAAGAGTATACAGTGGAAATTGTTAATATAGTAACGCCCATAACGAAAAACGCGACTATGTACCCTCAACGAATGTACTGGAAAATTGTAAAATCACAATTGAGTAGTATAAACTGTAAAAATCACAACAAAGGCTGGATCTACAACCCAAGTTCAAGCAATTTTCTGATGATTTTTCAACACCTCCAGTAAACATGATTCCAATGTCGCTAGTTGGAAATATGTTAACACAGGTCCTAGTTACGTTGGCGAATTATTAACGTTACGTATTAAGTTTACGAGGTCACCTGAACCCACTTGAAGGGAATCTCGATGTGCTCATCCGGGACGCTGCTGCAGTGAAACTCGTTATATCCTACATTCAATGGTTTAATAAAATACTAATAACTAGCACGGAATTTCTTCAAACGGCCTCACGTTTATCTTGTTGGGTCGACGGGTCAAACCACTCTTGAGGGTCAAACACCAAATTCCGAGACACAGGCAAAATTTAACACTACAGACCTCATTCTCATATGTTCAATGGAGATTTGATACAAGTTTGAAGCAGCTCCGCACAGCCTTACCCGCGAGTCGCAACTGTTTCAATTAAGACAGACCCTGCTCCACGTTGTTCCAAACATTATCCCAATTATCGGGAATACGTTACAATCGGTGGAGTAAAAACTCTGGCGACAACACCTTTATCCTCATACCACCAGCGGTCCCAATTCATTATGAACACATGCACATGCTTAAGATAGCGAACAAAATCTGGCGAAACATGAAATACTGGATGTAGACCAACCACACTGTATTCGATCAGTGTGTAGAGGGACCACTATTTTACGGGGCCGAGCCACCTCTTGCTCTCTTTGCATGTGCAGCAATAACTAATTAAAGAAGACGCAAAACAATGACGCCGGTATCAGAGTTTCCTACCACCCAAGTGAGGTTTTCAAGCCTTAATCATCGAGTAAACGCCTTTGAGTAGGGCTCATCACTTCGACAGCACCGACTGACTTCCTGATACGCTTCACCTAGATGCATGGAACACGTATGGATGCCGGATACACCTTCTAATGTAAGGAATTATTACATAAATGGATTCGTTTACATTAGTTACAAAATTACGAACCGAGCAGGAAATTGTTACGACCAATGCACTGATATCGTTTTCTCCCTATAGAGATAATTCTCTAGTTCGCAGACAGACAGGGTTCACTTCGACGGCCTCTGGAATAGAAGCGACAAGCAAGCATATAAAATGGCTGCAGCCGGATTCAAACCGAATCTGCTCAAACCTTTCGCGAGCCGGTCAGGGTGTACATTGGTGTACCGGGAAATGTAGCTGCATTCAAATCGTAAGCGAAAGCTATCGGTGAAACACAGAAGGGCTAAACGACTGGCAAGGAAACTTGAAAAAGAACGCCACGGAGCGAAGCATGGGATGACGACCAGCCGGTCGTCAAAATAACCTCAATAACCCTCATGAAACGAAACGCCAGTTGGTTTTCGGTACCTCGAGGTTGGCCAGAGTATATTGCAGCCAGTCGATAACGTCTAGAAGATGTTAAAATATAGAAATTGGACAAAATTCATTACCTGTCCGTCAGCAGCCATCTTGCTCACACTATCCCCAAGCATCAACAATGATTGCTATCTCTTGATGGTCAATCGTCTGAAGGCACTGTGGGACTATATTTTTGTGAGGACCTCTCGATTATTTAATGCAATCCTTGTGCACTCGATTCAGTTTAGCCAACAACTGACCATGCGCGCAAATTTGGCCCGAGATATCGAGTGCAACCAACATTCAACTACATCTACACAGGCGAGGTTGTGCGCGTGCGTGGCCCGCCTATATGGTCACCGCAATGGCGCCAGATATTCAAATATTACCGAAGATTGTACTGAACACACCCCCGTTTGTTTCTTGTCATTGCCACATTTTTCTTGTGAGATATCTCTTAGATAGACCAATCCCTGATAGTGACGTTTCTTCTCACTCGATTCGGGCACAGGAGTTTTCCAATCCCGCGCTTCAAAAAACTCCCCTCGTCCCATTCTATTCCCAATCCGAATTCTTCCTTCCTTTCTGGTCTATTTACACCGATCACTGCCGCGGGGATCGCTCAGTCGCAAATCGCAGCCTCAAGGGCCGCGTTCATTGGGGACACGCTTGCGTTTCGGTGCGTGTCTGTTGCGGCAGAAGATTGTGGGTCAACGTCGTTGTCTCGAGGCAGCAGCAGCAGTAGGAACATTGAGTATATCGAGTGTTGGCAACAGCGGACGAACGAAGAAGCAGTCGCCAGCCCGCCACCAAAACCACCCATCTAGTCTGGCAGCAGTGTATAGTATAGCAGCCCGTGGCAGTAAACAGAGCAACGCTGTGGGGAGACATAGACGGACCGGGGCGGACAGACCGATCGACAGACAGGCGGAGCACCACTGAGCAGTCAGCAATCGGCACAACACAGTTGTTGTTTAGTTGTGCTGGTGTCGTAGTGTCGAGCGACGGAGCAACTAACTGTGAGTGCTGCGAGTGCTGTGTAGTGCTGGTCGTGGGCTGGTTCGTTGGTTGAATGGATGGATGGTATTCCTTGTGAGAAAAGAAGACCTGAGCTGATCTACACTGCAAGGTTCACAGACACCGTTCGTTATAAAAAGTACACATATAATAGAAGAATGGAGCACAAAATGAAGAAGATACAGCAGACACATTAAGCTTCGACAGCGATGGACAGATACCAGGATTATTATTATTATTGTACAGACTGAGTGAAATCGTTAAGGTTGCTGTTTCTAATGCCGTCGCTGCTGCTACTACTGTTCGTGTTCACAGAGAGCACACTACAGCAGAGCTGGGGATGGTACTAGAATTAGTGGTAGTCAACTACGGCTTGTGTTGCCTCGCAGAATTGACTGGTTGGTTGCTACAACTGTTTATACGGCCACCACAAAGGAGACGATATTCGAGCACACATTAACGACGACGACGATACGATTGTCTATTGCTACTACCCATTTACCCTCCCTGTCAAGATGGACCTATCAGACGCCGCTGCTGCCGCCGTCTTCGTAGACATTATGGTGTGATCTGGCTGCGGATCTCTCACAAGATCAGAGGTGGTGGTGCTTGTGCCGCTCATCGGATCCTAGGTAAAACGGAGAAGAGCCGTGCCGGATAGAGCACAAGCCAATACAGTCGTCAGCAGCACGAACAACAACAACAACAGCAGTAAGAGAGATACGGACGTCGTAACGACAACAACTACAGAGTTCGCATCTGATCTCGGATTCGTGATCGGTTCATCGTTCGTGCTGCGAGCATCGTTACAACGAAGGACGTTCTCGTTCAGAACGACGACGACAACGACGACGTTCGACAGACTGATCGTCAGCGATTGTCAAATTGTGTAGAAACTGTTATTGAACAGCCACTGGTACAGTTTTAAATCGTTTGCCGTACTGGTGCTGCTTATGGTGGTGGTGGTGGTGGTATTCACGTCTATACGTCGTACGGTCGACGTGAAGTGGGTGACAGCACTCTGCTAACAAGTGTGATCTGCGCTCTGCCTTTTCGTTTTGTTTTCCTATGCCCAAGTGCCGCGTGACCACGAGACCGCGTGAAGGTGACAACGCAAATAGACAACAACAGCAGTACTACAAAATCAACGTCGCCGACGAAGTTCCAAAACGAAATCGATTACTATTGGCCCCCTCAGCGGTGCAAATCGCCTGAGAGAACAAGATAATCTATCGTACGGTCAGAGGAACGGTCAGTCAGGCCATCACGGGAAATAACCTAGCGTAGGCCGTAGAAGAGGGACAGAGAGAGAGAGCGAGAGAGACGGGAGTATATATATATACGCACAAATTTCCGTGGTGTATATTAATAGTTTTCCATTTCGACATATTTGTTACTCCTCATTCGAGACAAAAATAGTAGCAGCGGCTACGCTGTGACAGTGCGCTCAATCGACTACGTTTCGGCAAAGGTAGACAAAGCTATTTTTGCCAATTCTCTCTCTCCGCGGCGTTAATTTTCAGCAGAATCTCGTCACCTACAAAGTCGAGAAGATAGCCACTGTGTACATGGTATGCATTAACAACGAGATCATATCTTGAGGCGATAGCTATACAACCAGAACGACAGCCAGCAGGGGTAGAAGAAAGCAAATTGGTAAGCCAAACAGCTGGTGATGATATAACAAACCCCAACGTGTCACCGAGTCAGATCTACCCGATCGTTTAAATCGTCCGCCAGTTCCACCGCTCAGGAGGAGGAGGTTGCTGTCAAGACTGTCTCTCTCTCTATTTAACTCTCGACAGCCGCTGCAAATTTCGAACCTTGCTGCTGCTGCCGCTGCCGGGTTGGCGACGAGAGTGCGATCAATGGTAGGAGGTGATCGAAGAGAGCAGTTTCAAGACGTGGAGAAGGGGAACTCGTTGTGGCCGTGTGCTGTGTTTCGGCATTGGCACAGCTTCCGCCAAGAAAGCAACAAAGAGTTCAGTTGAGGAGTAATAGTAGTTTACACCACCGTACATCGCAGAGCCTGTGGTGAAGGGCTTCACTAACGTCGTTGTTGTCATCGCGACCGTTGCCGTCACTGCAGTTGTGACCGTCACTGCCGGCAGGTAGACGACGTTCTGTTTTGCCTTTAGTATCACGATCAAGTGCATCATCGTTATATCGCGGCGTCACGTCCGGCAGACACGCGCGAATAGCCTGGGCGTACATCGTCTCACTGGCTCACTCGTTGGTCGGTCGGTCGATCAGTTTGTCAGGTTTTTGTGAGGGGGGCTGCATACGAAGCGCAAGTTGATGCTGATGGCGACAGTTGTTACTGTATTATGGAAAAAGTAGTGGTCTCTGTTCTATAATTATTATTATCTCTATCGACCTGCATATACGTGTGAATATACGTCAGGTGCTGAAACCGCAGCAGCTTTGTTCAGACGTTCAGCAAAGAGTCAATCCATCAGTCAGTTTACGACCCATTGACTGTGTTATTGTTGCTTACCAGCTCAGTTCTTCGGTCCTATTCTGTTTAATCGAGTTCAAGTCAGTGTGCTTAGTTCCGTCGTCGTAGTGCATATATTTATGTACGTATGTGATACCTGGAATGCCAACAACCAAAGGATAACGAAGCGAGAAACCAAGCAGAAGGATAAAAATTCACTGAGTGAGAGAAATACAGCAAGCCATCTATCCTGGCCAGGATAGATCGATTATTAACAATAGTTTCGTAAGACAACAACATTGTCGGCAACAACAACGCCTGCAACATCAGTTGAACAACAACATCCGAAATCTGATTAACAGCAACAACGACGATCGTGCCTGTCGATGTATACATAGAATGGGATGATGAATGAATGCATGAATGACACAGTGCCCCATCATCATCTGAAGCTTTGCAATCGTGGTGATCTTTGCCGTACGTTCCAGCCGTGATATTCTTGATCGTGTGATGCTGGTGCTTCGAGTGGCGGCATCGCCATTTTCTTGTACTGGTTCATCATCGCAGCCGTTGCCGTTGCAACTACTGCCGCCGTATTCGTTCGTTCACAGCTTCAGCTTCTTCTTCTCCGGCATCACCATCGCCGCCACTGTCTATTCCATCATCTTGTCGTGGTCGTTGAAGTCCTTCTCCTTCAGCTGAAAGCTGTGTGCGGGGTTCTCCTGTGTGGCTACGATCTTCGTTTGACAAGACGATCCTCGTCGTCGTTGTCGCTGCTGCTGCCGCCGCCGCCGCCGCCGCCGCCGCCGCCGCCGCCATTGATCGAATCGACCGACCACCGCAACATCGAACACCCGAGCAACAGCTAGCAACGCTGCCAGGAACAACGAACGAGTGAATACGCCAACAAGTGAATCATAGTAATAATAATAATAATATCGAGTGCTGTGGCTGGTATTACGAGTGCTCGTGGAAATTGCGGTGAAGTTGGATACGCGTGGAAATATGCGCTAGTGGTTACTGAAGCACTAGATGGAAGCTATTAGCTGGATGGGCTAGCTAGTTAGTGGGCGTTCGAGCAGCACGAGTGCTCCGCGCTGCCAAATAGCAGAGAGAAGTTTGAGTTGTTGAATGCAACAAAGTGAATGTGAATGATAGTGAGTGTTAGTGAGCAGCAGATATATCGCGATCGATTGGGATCATCTTCTCTCGTAATAGTGTTCTACGAAATCACGGAAGACGGTGGCGTTCGTGTTGCGACAGAAACTACCCATCGCAATCATTCGATCACGCTGCGCGTCTGATAAGGCTAGCTCACTCAGAGAAAGCTGCTCCTCAGTGAACAGACAAGCCTACAATTAACGGGCTACGTGTCAGCCAAAAAAACCACCTGAAATTTTCTTGGCCAGCAACGGATTTAGCGTTTGCTGTCGTCGCCAAACGTCATCATAATCAAAGAGTCATGCGCGAGTTTAAGGTGGTAGTATTGGGTTCGGGGGGTGTCGGCAAATCCGCCCTGACGGTGCAATTCGTCAGCGGCAACTTCATGGAGAAGTACGACCCGACGATCGAGGACTTCTATCGGAAGGAAATCGAAGTCGATCAGGCGCCGTGCGTTCTCGAGATCCTCGACACCGCCGGCACCGAGCAGTTCGCTTCAATGCGCGACCTGTATATCAAGAACGGACAAGGATTCGTCGTCGTATACAGTATAACCAGCCATCAGACCTTCCAGGTTCGTAACGACAACAATTATATAGAAAAAGATCAAAACACATCATCTGTATGTTCAACAGAGAACTCTGTTCTCTGGAGAACAGATGTGATCCCTAGCTTTTGTAGATAAACAGAATATAATAGGATACATACATTGTATATTGTTAACAAAATAGAATGAATTGAATGAAAAAGGGGGCCGTGGAGTTAAAGAATTGAGAGCCAAATTTAATAGCACCTGCAAAGGCAACGCCTGCGAGAAGAACACATGCTACTACACACATGTGCGCGGATAGTCAGACATATATATAGCTACAGGGTGCGGGGTCGGACGGTTGACTACGCAATCATTTATGAAAGACTAATGAACGTTTGACCGTTCCCAAGGTAAGCTTTAATTGGTCTCTTTCTTATTTTTGCCAATACATATATTTAGATAGTAACGTGTATGTTAACTCAAAGCAAAAGGAAGAGAGAAAATCCACAGAAGTTCAAACCCCAGTTGCGCATCAACCTTAAGTGAAAATCTTGAGGAGCTGCTGGGATTTTCGGATGAGTTCGATATCGTCCACCATTTTTTCTCATTCGTTTTTATTGTTTAAAAATACACGCTTCTATCTAAAGATGTGTCTACAGAATAAGGAAAAACATATATTCACTGAAGGTTACTTCTGAAACTGTTGAACGCTGGTTTGTTGCGCATAAAGTTGTGGAACTTTCACAACACCCTGTAGATGTCTGGGCATTAACAAGGACCATGAAGATGAGCTATCGCACAAGCGATTGCAATGCATCCGACACAATCAAGATATCCAAGCAGGCGAGGTGGTACATGTCGCGGCGACTCGCCTCTGATAATCAATCAGACAAACAAGATAGAGCGATCGAGAGAGAGAGAGGACCTCGTTCCGATTTGTAAATTCCAGAATTCGTTCTCGCAGTTAGAGAAATTGTTGCGGTCGAATGAGTTGATTTACTCAGCAGCTCAGTTCATCTCAGTTCATCCGTTCACTGCAGCAGCCAAGTAGACTGGCACACACAGTTCGGGCAACGTCGTCGCATTCGTTGCTGGTTGTTGATTGACAGGCGGCGACAATGAATGACAGAGCACGGAATAGCGGGCCTTCCCTCGAGTTTGTAGGAGGTGAGAGGAGAGGAGACCATGGATCCATGACTAGGATGAGCCCGAGAGACGACGACCCGCACTTGGTAGACGACTTAAAAATCATGTCTATAAGATACGTCTTTCGTGAACTTGGTGTCGACTTTTTGCGCTTCAATGAGTCGGATGTATTGTCCCGTAGTCGATAGATGGTACATGTGTTAACCGTGGTTATCACATCGATGATACTGTTTCACCTGTTACAAAGTCACTCATATGCTCCCTTTTTCTATGTGGTACCTTGCAATTCAAGTTGTTAGCAGTTAGTCGTTGAAACGTTCTGCTGTGTGAATGAGAGGGTTCGCCTCATACCCCATGTGTGACGAGTTTGATCTATTGGCCAAATCGGGAAACCACGGGAAAGAATTTCAAACGTTTTCAAGAAAAGAGATATTACTAATAACATCGTGTATTATTAATAATTAAATTATCATTCATATTATTCTACTCCCGGCTCAGAGCATGGTGGTTTTTCTATTTGCAACATGGTACGCTTGCAAATATTACGGGAATAATGAAATAATCACATTCGGTTCCGTTCGTCTCCACATCCTGCTGACGATCTTTGTCACTACTCGCCCTAGTTAATCCTGTTTATGATAATGAGTTCCGCACACATACACACACGCACAGACCTACTGCTCTGGTACATGCCTGAAATGTTGGCCGTTGGAGCGCGATTCTGAGGCGAACGAGAAGTTTAAGAATGAGATAAAATATTATATTATAGATACCGTAAGGGTCTACCAGTTGACATACGTGTACAATGCGCATTTGCTTTGCTAGTCAACATGGGACGTCTGTTCGGCCAGCTCGGATATTGCAACAGTAGACGTGAGCTGTATGTACTAAGTAAGCGTACAAGCATGAAGTATTCATAATAGTACTAGCCTTGATATCGGCCTCGACCTTCGTTCATTCGGGCGATTCGAACCTTTCCCCCTGCCGGTCAGTTGTCAGCCGGCGTTCATGAAGCCAAAAGGTGATCATTTGATGACGTGAAGTTTCGCTGTCTCCTGCTTTAAGCTATGGTTGTTATGGTTATGCATCGAAAGCACCCGATACTAACAATAATAATAATACATAAATATGTATACATTCATATGAAACCAGATAATTGGACGCATAGTATATATATATATATATAATGTATGGGAGGTCAGGCATTGTTCTGTAAGATGTGTTCTGTTCGCTGTACCTCCTGCAGATTATAGTTCGGACTGGTTCATTTATGCTCCCCGTTTCTATCTCTGGCCAACTTTTGCTGCCGTTCATATTTAGCAGATGTCTGCAAATACTATTATTTTCGTGCCGGGACAGAATGGCTGCCAAGAGAACGCCTCGAATTAAAGCGGATTGACTATCATTTGAACAGAGTCAATCGACTTTGCTTGCTATACCCTTGGAGCTTCAGATCTTTTGGGCATCTAAAGGCGCTGTGTATCATTATCGAGGTTAGGTTGCAAATAAGGCCGTTGCGCTGAATCAACAAAAACCATCTCGAAGCCTTGCACCCGCTTTCGTTGAGTTGACCTAATAATATCAACACGCCCATTTAAGCTCTCATCTGTTAGAATGACTCATCGGGCCATAAGAACATAAAAACAGTGGGGGTTTGCGCTGGAGATTTGTTCGTTCGTTCTGATTCATTACGGAGACATGATTGTAGCCCTAAAAGTACAATCTGTCAAATTTAGCTTAACTGTTACCACACATCAGCCGTCCGCGTATTGCCATACCATTGCGCGTGATTTGGTGAAAATTGTCACGCATACACTGCACAGCGAGATATCCTTGAGCTGAACGCAGTGGAGGTGCTGGCGTTAATTATCTTGCCAATTGTGCAAAATCCGTTTGTATGTAACACAGTTACAACAGGTTAGGCTGGCCAATAATCAGTAATCACTCAGCACGTAATTAGCATTTAACTAATTACCATCAAACGTAGTCAATTCCACAGAAACGAGTGAGTCAGCTTTAGTACAAACTGTAACTGAAAAAAAGGGACGTCGAATTTCAATGATCATGATACTGCGTAAGTTATCTAAGTTAAATGGGTCTTATTAACCTAAATTTTCTAGATACTGGCGATGTTCGTCTTTTCTTAGTTCTTTTCTAACAATGATTTTGGGCCTCTATTATGTGAAACTATCGAAGCAAGTAAAGAATTATTCCCAACAGCAAAATTTAATTGTCTGTTGGTTGCCGCTACTTGTCGCGTTCTCACCGTGATTCACGGCGTATGATTAACACTTCGGCGCTTCTAGCAATGGAATCACACTATATCACACATTGAAAATGACAGAAACTGAATAGTTTTATCATTGATGATGAGACTAGATAGCTCTGTGTTTGACTTTAAATGGAATTAAACCTGTATTTGATAATTAGCTCTCTTTTTTTTTGTTTAAGTGTCGTAACAACTCAGGAAAGAGGAGGAAACAACTTTAGCAACAATTTCACCTGTCTCGGATTTTTGTGACGTTTGGACCCGTGCCACGGCTCCAAACGATAATAATTATGATAATAATAAAAATAGCTGAGGAGGGAGGGAGTCCATCGCTGTCATTTTGCGTCACCGAAATGTGATAATCACGGACTCGTGTGCGGGACATTTATATGTTTTAGCAAAATGCATAGGCCCTCTTCGATCACATGTAGAACTTCTTGCACAGCATAACAGGCGGCGTGCCGTTATGCGAAATTATAGATAATAATCCAGGTAGCGTAGAAGTCAAATAGCGTCACCGGCCTACCCAACATTTCGATATTATCGTAATCGAACGATGTACGCGCTTCCCCACTTGACATCCTCTACATATATTATAATAATAGAATTATAGGTGGTGCTTACATAGGCCTACATACATAGGCTAAACCAGTCAGGCTCATGGAATATCAATGCCCTCCTTTCACGACCTTCACACAACCTGTGTTTTGTCCGAGTCATGCACTCACTCATAGTGTCTACACAGCTTCCACATAATTAAATAAGTTTGTATGACGCGCAGCTGACGATTGCGCCAGTGTCAAAGACAGCTCTGTGTTCACATCTATGAGTTAAGATAAGTGCCCCTCTTTCAATAGAAATTTTGGAAATTAATGGTAGAAAAAATATCTATTAGATATATAGGTATAATTTTTACCATTATATATATATATATATATATATATATATATACATATAATGTAATAAGAAGATCTCGCGGAGAGACCAAGACCATCATGCTGCCCATACCAGAGCAACTCATCGCCGTATATATTATATCATATGCATTTCATAATTCATATGCTTAACAGAAAGATCATTAGGGTGATAAACCCCCAATAAGGACAATTTAGTGAGCAAAACCACTGCCTCTGTATCCGTGCACTATTACGGAATCTTAGAGCGCGGTATATATTGAAAAGGAACGGGGAGTTTTTCATGAGATCATGTTTGCTCTCTACGATAGCTGTTCTCCGCGGGTTCCAAGACACAGCCTCGGCCTTCACGCCAACGAAATGATGGCTTGTGTTATAACGTGTTGGAGTTATTGCGAAAACACTGTGATAGGCTCGCACGAAAGAACTCACATCAATGTGTAGGATCGGTAAAACAACATTCTACAGTTTCAGGTTCGCTTATCGCTTATGAATTAAGGAAACCAATTGTAGCGTTTCTTACCAGGAGAAGAGATAAACTGGGGGGCCCGGTGGCTTCTTCAAATAAACTGACCTTAAGATCCTTCTGAGTTCTTGCCCCATAAGTCGGCATGTTTATCCATTCAGTTCATTAATCCGGTGCTGCTAGTGAAAGAAGTAAGAAAGATAAAGGCATACCTTAAGAATGCTTTAAGTTAAATCTCGTCGAAAGTAATCCAGTTCGTAATATTTGTAATCGCCGTTCCTTTAGACATACATTCAATCTATCTCTAAGAAACTAAGTTTTTCCGGACGAGTTCAAATTGTCTTAGTTGTTTCTTTTCTTGAAGGCCCAGGTGATCGGTCTGATTCAAGTAGTTATCGACCTATATCCCTGACGAGATTACGGGGAAACTCTTCGATAGGTATGTTAAAAACGAATCTTCAATCTTTGTGGAGGAATTTGTTCTGCTTGCAGATACAAGGTTTTCGGGCTGACTATCAGCCAACATTTAACCTCCACGGTAGTGCTTTTAGCATTGCTTCGTAAGACGGACCCCTAAATGCAAATGTGCAACGGTGGGGATCGAACCCGTGCACCTACGTGTCTCCTTCGATTGCACGGCGCACACGAATGCACCACGCCACCCTCGCTCGACTGCTTGCAGATACAGATACACTCCCATTCTACGGACTTAGACCTCTGTAACGCAACAGAGCTCATTCGCCGTGGGGTAGGTGGAGGAGATGCCGGAGCTGGCATTCTCCTCAATGTTTTCAAGGCCTTTGGTTCCTTGCAACTTGATATGTTGTCAACTATTTTGTCACGCTTAGGAGTCGATTACAGCTCTTGCAGATGGGTTTCATCTTATTTGGCCAACACGTCTATACTAGTCCGTATCGGGAATGTTCTCGCCGACATCGGCAGGCATCCGACAATGATCGGTGCTGGGACCTTTCTGTTTTATCATGTATATCAATGTTGTTCTATGCCGAAAGGGGCTGTTATTCAATGCCGACGACAGACAAAATACGACCACTTCAATCATCAGTTGTGATCAACCGACCACCAACGAACGATTCTCTGGTTGGTAATCGCTACCGAGATCCTTTGTGATCCCCTCGACGCGATTTTTGATGTCCATGATTTTATTTTGGACATCAACATTACCACCACCAGCCGATGATGATTTCATGCCACGGGTATATATAATATATATGTATAATGAAATAAACTAATCGTAATATATAGATATACATATATAGGATAAGATTATGGTCGCAAGCCGCCATTCTATTCCATGGCTCGTTCAGCCAAACCACGTACAGACCACAACTCTACAACGGGCAGTCTTTGGGCTTTGTCTGTTTTTCGTCGTTCCGTTTTGTCTGTGGTGACTGTAGGACGTCCCCGGTACAGCAGCAGCTGCCACCACCGCCTCTGTTGTTGTTGGTGCTCTGGAGCTACCGATGGGTCTTCTCATAGCACTGCTATGACCATTTCCATGATACTACTGGCAAACCATCACCAACAAGTGGTCCGCAAGGATCCCTGCCTATTTCTTTTGCTTCTTGACATGACCGCCGTTCAACTGCCTTTAGCCTGTTACATTGGCATCGGCCGTGGCCGTCGTTTTGTAGCTGCTGTTGTCGTAGTTCAGTCATCGCATTGCATTGCATTCAGATTTGCTGTCGTTCTACTATACCATTGCTTGACTGGTGCCGCGCAGAGCTCTGCCTGTTGCTTTGGTTTTCTTTCTTTCTTTCTTGCTGCTGCTGCTGGTGGTAGTTCTAGGAGACCTTGTGGGTGGGTGGGTCTCCGGGTCGGTCGATCGGTCTCCGTGGCTGGTGGACGCGATCTTTTGGCCAGCGCTCGTCATCGGCTTTCGTGGCCATTGCTGTTGCCCGGCTGCTAGTTCGGTTCGTTTCGTTGTGTAGCATTGCTCTGGTTGACTCTGCTGGTGATCGTATTGTAGCATATAGTAACCGTCGTCGAATAGTGGTAGTAGTCATGTATCGCCCGCTAGCAACAGCAACAGCCATCATCATTTACCGCAGTGATGTCGCGGTGGTCACACCAACTACCAATGGCCACTGCTAGTAGTACCCACTGGTAGCCACTGCAGCATAGCTTCGGTAGTGGCTATAGCGGCTTCAACACCCGGGACAACAGCACGCCATCGCTTGTAATAGCTGCTGTCGGTGGTGGCGCGTCGACGATCGGCGTCGACATCGTTCTGTTGTGTCGACTCCTGTTGTTCGTTCGCCGTTTTGGTGAAGTCTTTGTGGAAAAAGAGTGCTGATACAGTCGCAGCAATCGCAGCACCAGCCGCAAAATCATGATCATGACCAAGAAGCAGAAACAGAAGACGAAATTTTAGGAGATTGATGTTGGGTGTAGGGTATGGGCAGGGACGAACGAAGAAAGATGTGAACGTATGGATGGACAGACGGACACAGCAAGGTGGGGATGCAACTGATATCACCGTTGCAGATGCTTATGCTGCTGCTGCAGCTGGTTGTCTTCAATTGTCGTTGTCATCGTCATAGTCGCCGCTGGTGGCGCTGCCAACTGCCCGATCATCAGTGTTGGCGGTGGCGATGGCGGCGGTGATGATGATGGTTGTCGTAGTAACCGCAACATCAGCAGCAACTGTTCTCGGTCGGTCGCGGTTGCTCGCTCACACACTGGCTGTCTATCTGCATGTCCGTATGCTCGTATGTATATCTGTCTGCCTTACTTGCTTATTTTGTATGGTACATGCTAGGGTATGCCATGGGTAGACAGATATATAGATAAATAAATGGGTGATTGCCGGGGACGCGGAGGACAACCGCGCACTGCTGTCGTTGAGAATGTTGGCGCTGGCTGACGCGACGTCTGGTGGCCCACTGCGGGTGGTACTGGTATGCGCTGGGCGATTGTGGGGTTCGGCTGTTGTTGCTGGTGATATTGGGCCTTAGCGTTTGTCGCTTGTTACCGCTGCCGTCGCCGCTGCTGCTGCTGCGGTGGAGTTGCAGCCACAAGTGTATTATGTGAGCACTGCATTGCACATCACAGCAAAACACTTGCAGGCTAATACAGTTACCAGGCAGCAACAGCAAAAGCCGCCACAGAGTGATTTTAGCGTCGCACTATCGCGAACAGCTCACAGAGCGAATATAGTCGATGAAAACCCCCCACATCGGTAGTAAATGGAGCATCTTAGCAAATGAAGTTATGGCTTTCATGTTTTCCGTGTTGTTTTTATTTATCGTGTGAGATCACCCTCTGTAATAAGAAAAGAAAGATCACTATTATTCTTATTATATTTAAGTGACTGTAAGGTGGGGTGTGTACACAGACCACAAGTATATGAAAAAAGAAACTATTCATAGGATTCTTTAGAACCATGCAACAATGCGCTACCTCGTGGAAATCTTGACTTGCGAAATTCGGCCTTAGCGATGCTGGTCGCAATTCTAAGACAAGAGCAGGAAGAGGACGCACAGAAAATTCCACGGTTCGACACTTCACAGTTATCAATATGTCAATGTAAAACATCGAATGAAGGGTGCCGGAATACCAAAAGCCTACTAATTGATAATTTCTAGATTACAAAAGTGACATTGCCTTTCGGTAAAGCTGATCTTTTTTGTCCTCTCTTTTATGAACGCCCGATGATTCGAGTTTTATCCATTCTCGTTTTTGCATTTCGTCACATTTTATCTGCGTGCTTCGACGACGGATGGGTCTGTCCCTGTGCTCAGATTGGCTGATTCGCGGATGCAGACGACGGCCCGGTTTTTTCCAGACAAGAAGGCGACAGATAGACAGCAGCGACTCGTGGGTGATGATGCTTTTTGAACGAGAGGAAAGAAATGAGAGAATATTCATGCGCACACAAATGTCACTTTGGATCCCCTTCCTTCGAACTTCGAAGTCGACTGTGGACCGCCGGCTTCGTTGCAGTCAATAGACATTGCTATGCAAGTTCTTGCGGTGCGGACAGACAAATAACAAACACCACGCACAGACAGGCTTACACACACACGCATGCATACACCAGCACATAGTGGCCTTCAACGTGTCGCCGGTAGCCTCAACAGCAAATAAATGCCGGGACGACCCAATTGCTGCCCAGTCCTGATTGGTGCTGCAATAATGATAGCCATACAGAGTCGAACAGCAGATCCGCAGCACCGGATCGACTTCTGATTGGCGTCGAATCGAATTAGCTAGATCCACTGGAAGTACCAAGGCGCGGTCAAGTACGGGCCATGCAGCAACAATTAATTAAGGGTGGTGTTATCATGGTTCACTTCTTAAGACAATCTCAAGCTTGACTTATTGCTGGTTTTTGTTTGTTTCTTAATTATACGAACATTGCTTCCAATAATCCGATAGATGTGACTGTGGTCCGTGGGCGATGTGATCACAACAAACCACTACCGTCTTTCTCATATGATGACAAGTTTCTGATTGCTGCCTTCATATTGAATGAAGCAGTAGGTCCAGCCTCTGTAATGTCACAGGCACTGCCTATAAGTTCAATCCAGTTGAGTGCAAGTCATTGAGAGGATGCGGAATTCGGTTAATCACTTTTGTGGTACAAGTCGTTGTAATAATGCTTTTTGTAATAATTGTGCTTAAAGATGACTGCAATCAATCGATTGGCTAATTCATATAGAATTGAACGCAGAAATATTTTAAGGAGCATTTGCCATACTCGTGGAGACGGGCAGTCAGGCCGAAAAGAATATCCCGGAAAGTTTCACTACCCAAACTTATACATTTACACTGTGGAACAATCGATGTAACCTGTATGAGCTTCACTTTATAGCTCCATGGTGTGGCGATGATGATGATGATGGCATCGCTCGTTTTATTATAACAACGTTGGACAACAACTCAACTTCATTGTTGTTGTTTAATAGAAGACGTTTTTGACGATTTTCTTCCAGTTCTCACGCTTCGCGTAAATCCAAATGTAGGATAATGGTAGTACTAATAATAATAGTAATATGAAAGCGCTATCAATAAAATGCACATGTATGAGGATTATTGTTATTGTTAACGATTCATGTAGTGTGGTAGGTACAATGATGATTGCCAATAAATATGAAGAAAACAATACTGCTGTATAAGAATATTACTATTAGTATTGTTGTGGCCAGCATTTGCTCCAACTAATCGTCTCAAGTTGGTTCAGACAGTACCAGCATTATTACAACAAGTTACAACAGGTCGTCAATTGAGCTGCTGTTTATCTTTTTGATGCTGCTCAAATATAGGCTGTAAATCTGTGTGTCCTGGATCGTGGCGCGTCGATGCTTCGATAACGATCAGTGGCAGCACTTTTTCTGCTTTATTAGAGGGCAAGTGCATAGGTGTTGTTCATGCGCTTGTGACTGAATCGCTAGCTGTCGGAGATGCTCGAGGACCGCGAGAGAAATCAAAAGAAAGTGGTCGCTAAATGACTCTTTTGGATCGAGCCCCGTCTCGCGCGAAAAGTTAATTGTAATCTGTGATCATGAAAGCTTTGAAACTAGCTTTGGAAGGCGGAGAAACAGCTCATGTCCATCAACTGGAAATTCGAGTATTAAAAGGGAGTATATACACACAAGGCTATGCTAAAAGGCGAAATGTTAGTCAACTATCAGCGAATATTGCCTCACTCACTGGCCGTTATTGTAACTATATTATAAAGCTGTTACCGTTTGGGGAGCACCGAAACCTTGTGAGCAGATATCGGACGGAGCAAGCCAATATGAGGTCAATCAAAAGACGATCTCGAAGAGACGGAGGGAGAGACCGACGAGGCGGTTTGATTGATCGACTCGTCTGTCTAGTATAGTCTATGTATTATAGCTATATCTATCTATTTATCTATATATATATATTGTGTCGTCGACATAAAGAAGCGAGACACGTGAACGAACAAGACGGAGGAACGATGGACAACAATTATCTGCACATAACACCAATATATACATTGTTGTTGCTGTTTCTGAAACAACGACAAACTCTTTCTGACTAAACTCCGGGCGTTATCAAGGGCACCACCACCTGGAGCCCCCTTAAGGCCCCATGAGTTAAAATATAGTCTCTGTCTGTTTGGGGCTCGTAGACCGCGGTTATTGCTTCACTCGTAGCAGGGTTTCATTTGCTCTTTTTCTCGTTGTTGTCGGTTGTGTTCACGAGCAGTTGCTGCAGGTGCAATTGATGCTGCTTACGCTGAATGCTAGAGTTCCCCCAGATGTACGATGCTCCGTTGGCTATCGCTGTGTTGTTTCCGAGAGTCAGCGACAAGCACTTACTTGCAAACACGAACTGGACAAGAACTTTTTCATTTGTGCGGACACCTGATTCGACTTGCCTATCTACCTAACTAGCTGGGTGGGTAATGAGCGACTGCTGTTTCCTCCCTCTTAATGAGCGAGGAAACAGCAGTGATAATTATTGTTTATATAATCATAATGAATAGACAAATAACCTCGAATGAATTACACACCCACGCATCCATACACACAAATGAATTAATCCACACACATACACATACCGTCTATATCTGTTGTGACTACTACATGTAGGTTCTCCTTGAAATTCGAAAAAAAACCCATTGCTTTCCTTACTATGAATGATCATCATTACAGGGTAATGGCGTACGCTAACACCACTTTCTAAGTCTCTGATTTGTTTGCTCCTCTTCGTTGTTTTTTTGTTCTATTTTCACCGTCCATCTGCCATGTGGCATAGTCTGTATGTCCCTCGGCGTCGCTGTCGTCCACCGGACCCGGCCGACACGAGGTCATAAGTAGGTTGGCGCCGCCTTTTAATATATGGATGGTATTGCCCTTTATGCACTTTTCGCCTCGTTCCGTTCCATCGAATTTGGGTAGACGGTGGCTACGCGAGACGACAATAACCACCGCTACTGCTAGGCATTACTCACACCGAAGAAAAAAAGGCGGGTGCTGGCAGGCAGCGAGGGACACTGGACGTCCGGAAGTAGATGTCCTTTTTGAGGACTGCGAAGGGAAAGATGGGAGTAAAACGCGATCCATCCAAACAGAGTTAGACGACTATACTACAATTACTACCTAGCACCTTCAACTAAAAGAGCAGCTAAAACGTGGCAACCAAAAAAATACCGATATATATATATAAATATATATGAATCCATATAGAGAGAGAGAGGGTAAGAGAGAGAAATATCGCGCACAGTTTCATAGTATTTCCGCTGGGTACTGCAGTTGTTCTATTGGCTGTTGCTGTTTTGGTTCAAGCTGCCGGTGGCGGCTGGTTTTACATCGCCACGCGCCTCTCGACCAAGCTAATCAAAGCAAGTTAAACCAAACGAAGCAAACACCAACCAACCAACGGCTGCGAACTAATGTTAATGGTGGTGGTGGTGATTCACGAGGCTTCGATTCGTGACGTCGAATCCACGAAATGCCTGGCCACTTCACTTCCTATTGGACACTCAGCGGTACTCGAAGCCAAGTCAAAACACTCATATGACATGGAACGTCAGAAGGTGGACGTGAGTAATGCTGACTGCAAAGGCATTGCTAATATGATGATAATAGCAGTCGTTTGTGACGTGTTGTAACAAAAGATAGGTATATATATATATTTATTTATTTATATATATATATATTTATTTTTTTATATCCATATATATATATATATATATATATATATAAACGATGTACATACTATAAATACAGTATTGTATATAAGCAACAGTATGATGAAGAGACAAAGGCTATTTTCTCTCATATCTGTCTCCCTGTCGCAAAAAAGCAATACGTCAGTTTGCATGATAATAACTATTTAATCCAGACAGATATTCTAAGGATGGCGGACGCAGTCGTTTAGCCCTCTGTGTATCTATTATAATTTGGTAGAGCTCATTCCACTTGTCGTTAATTCGTCGTTAGGGTAGTTTTTTGCGGCTCTTGTTGTTATTTTCGCTAACCAGCTCTTTGTTCCTTATCCTGTTTCGTTTGCAGTGCGCTCGAAAGTTGGCCAACTTATGCGCCAAAGCATTCATTCACTTATCAGGCTTGTTCCAGTCAATAGAAACGATTCTATAGCCCTCGTATGCCATATTAGTATAGTTATTGTCGTACACCCATACTCCATTCATGCTTAATCAATGATGACTGAAAGACACATTGATTGACTCACAATGTTGTAGCGATCGTACCATAATGCTGTGTGGTGTCTTGGAGAGACCACGTCGCCAGTGACTTTCTCGATAAACTATAGTAACAAGAAAAATAATATCGCCATGGGGGCGAGTTTCACTATGCTCTGGGTGTATATTTGTCTATTATATCGCTCAATGGCTCTCCGTAACCATCAGTGTCGTTGTCAGTTTCAACGCCGACATTCGCTCTTCTGAGTGTCGAAGCAATCGGAGACATGATTCGGCCGAGCACGCGGAACATACGACAGGATACCTCAAAAGAAATCAATAACGCCGAGCGAAAAGATGCGATTAAATTACGCTCGGCTCTGTGCCCAGTGTCCGAGTGGCTCATGCAGCTTGGACATAGGCGCACCAGTATGAACCAACCAACGGTGCAATCGTTAGCGATGTGTTGTAAGGGTCGTTGATTCAAATCTACAGATAGGCGTGGCCCGGACCCAATTGTCGTCTGAGGTAGAGACCGGGTTAGCGTTATCTGAATTATTTTTACTCGGTGCAGCTCCATTTCTCATTCACTTATTTACTCAATTAACTAATAAACAAACCAACCAACTAACTAAGCGTGAGGCGTATATTGGTGGGGGGGGGTTCCACGTGATAACGATTATGATGCGACGGTGGTGATTTCAATGGGAGTTCATACTGTCTGTCACATCTGTAGTCTTCATGTCGTAGTTGGCTGGGAGAATTTACCAGTTTGCATTTTTTTGTGCTAACTCTAGAATCTTGTGGCGTTTAGGATTTTGTTGTGCACCAGCTAAAAACAGACCAGCCTCGGGGAACATTTCGTAGATACTGATAATTCGGTGGAAACCAATAGCGCTAGCACTTATCTAGCCGAATACGTTGACAACACAATGATTGTTTAACTTTAATTTCATCTTTGCTCGTTTGTTCCATCCATCCTGATGTTCTGACCCGTTGTATGGACTTGGGAGAAATAGGGGCAAATGGTATATTATTCAATCCAACTTGTTTGGTGACACGAAACATCTATCTATAGTATCTGTATATAGGTAGTCATTTTCAGATGCAGATTATTGCTCGAGTTAGGATGTTACACTAATATCTGCCTGCTTTGCGTAGAAATGTATACTATTTTACCAAGCTGGTATGATTTGCCAAGCTGGAAATTAAACCTAAATTACAAAGCTTGATTCAATTTTTTCCACTGGCGAAAAATGAGTGAGTTATTCATGGCGATTGGCTGTCGGCTTAAATTGACCTGCCACCATCCGCCACTCGCTTAACGGAACCAGCGCTATTGAACTGTTGGTGTTGCTGCTACTGTTGTTGCCGGCGTTGTTGCGGTGACTTTCTTTTGGTCGTCAATAAGCGCAGGCTCTGTCTCTTCTTCGAAGAGCCGTCTCTCGCCGAAACGCCTTGCCTCGCCCATTAGACTCACTCAGTTGCTTACTACAAGCACTTCTACTTCTGCAGCGACAACACCCAGACGACGACGCGGCCATCTCGAGGGAGTCAGCTTTGCGAGGCGGCAGCGGTGGCTGTTTCGATTGTTTGTTTGTCGCTCGCTCGCTCAGAGGAAACGGGCCCTATTCAACAGCCGATAGCCAATAACGACACCACCACCACTACCGTCACCAGCAATAGCGGCAGCAAGAACGGCATCCTTCAGAGGAACAGGAATCCCAAATCTCTCGCCTGAATTCGTCGTTCGATCTGTCGCCGCGACGACTGCTGTTGTTGTTGTTGCTACTGCTGCTGCTGGTTATTCGGGTTGTGGGTACCCGCCTTTTGTGAAAACTTGTTTCGCCGAAATTATCGTTGTCGTCGTCGTCACCGCTGCAACAGTGGCTATTTGGAGCGTCTGCTGGCGTCGAACTGAGTCAAAGAGAATCAGAGAGAGAGAAAGAGAGGGAGAGAAAGGAAGGCGATGCCAGGGCTTCTCTTCAACCAATCAATCAATCCTCAATTGAAATGTGATACGTAAGGGTTAAGTTGTACCTATGGCGAATTACAGTTTAGCGCGATACGAATAGTGACTAGTCTGGACGTACGAATGTACAGATGGACATATTGCTTACCTAAGTGAGGATGATCCATATATAGATAGGCATATATAAATACATAGTCGTGTGTTGTTGTTATTGTTGTACAATCGAGTTCGAACAACCTTTACCAAATGTATGTTGCTTTGTTGTTTCTTGTTCACTGAGATATTGTACGCTCTACATCTCGATGGAGATATGGTTCTCTCTTTCAAGTTTGTTTTGTGATTGCATAAAGTAAATGTCCCTTTTTCTCTCTCAGGCAAATTATCCAGATTTGTTTTTTAAACTTGATAGAGCCTTCAAGCTTTAGCAACAACTGTTAATTAATTTTTAGGGCTGATTCACAGCCGACATTTGACGTCCACGGTACAACTGCTTTAAGTCATTGCTTCATAAGACGGACGCCTTAAATGCAAATGTACAACGGTGGAGATCGAACCCGTATGAGCACCTAGCGTGTCTACTACTACCAACACCTCGTCTATTATTGTCATAATCTGAACAAATATAAAATAGAGTTGTCTCGCCTGATCCCGTCATTCTCGTTCTATTTCTCCCTACCTATCTACAAAACTAAAGCAAGTATCATTGAGTCTACATTGAGCAACACTGAGATAAGTTCAAATGAAAACACAGCTCGTGAGAGAGAGAGATAGCCAGTTCGTCTGATTATCACGAGTAAGTGATCACCATCACTAACTTTCTGATCATCACGAATCTGAATTTATTTATGAAAATGTTTGTGTGCAGTCTGTCCTTGTGTATCGATGTTCATTCTTTACGAATCCAGGCGACGATAACACGAATGCCGTTGGTTTACATCGTCAGCAACAGCAGCAACAACAACAACGAGTTCTAGTGGCGTTTCATGCCAGTGCCGTGGTTAGATCGAGATATGATACATGAACGAAGCTGCCGTTTGTGGTACATCGCACGCTCCTTTGATCCACAAGAAGAAAATACTAAATATATATATATATATATAATAAAGACAACAACAGCAACATACGAAAAGACGAGCGAACCGGCGAGCACAAGTCTGCCGTCCGATAACTGGCAAGCAACCCACAACCAGTGGCACACGTTCCATCGTTCGTCACAACAGTACATCGTGCTGCTGCTGCTACTGCTGCTGCTGCATCGTGTATCAACGCCACAACTATTATTTGGGTAGAATTACGACCTACGATGGCCGTCGCTACCGCTGCGGCCATTACGGCTAGTGTTAGTATCTCGTAGCGGCTAACAAACATACACCGTCGTGCACCACCAAGGTGCAGTGTGTAATTTTTGCTCGTTAAATTTTAGGCTCCCAATAGCTATCACGGTGACTTTGTAGCCGTGCCGTTATCGCATGCACGACCCGTGGACGATAGAGTGTACGGGGAAGCTTACGTCGCCTTTGTCCGTTCGTCGAATGTTCAAACTCAGCTTGCCGCGTCGCCCTCTCCGCTGGTTGACTTGACGTCGGGTAAAATCAGCCGAGTGACATCATGTTATTTTCTTCGTGTGAGGCTGCAATGGCTTCAACCTGGAGAAGGAGGATGAGGACGGGATTGTGGCTGGAGTTGAGGATTGTGGCGTGGCTTTGGTACGGCTCAGCACGATACTAGTATAGCTGGACTCCGTGGACGCAGGATGGATGAAATATGGCCTCCGGTGCGGCTTCGCTGCCCAAGGCGATCGCAGCATACGGGGTTCTCTCGGAGAGGTCTGTTAAATTGCTGCTGCTGCTGTGTGAGCATTTATGGGCTAACGGCAGGAAGCATACGTGACTGTATAATCGGTAGCAACTATCGAGCAACAACAATAGGATTGTCACAATTTTGTCTTATGATTATACATTGCTATACTGGAATTGTCATAGATACATATTTATGTTATCTCTACTCAATTGACATCGACGCTGCTGCTGCCGCTAAAGCGTGAATGTGCTATGCCAAAGTTCCTGCGAAGTGGCGTAGTTTGAATCTTAAGGCAATAATACTACTGTAAATATTTGTTATGATGATCGCTTCACTCCTATGTACTAACTGGACTACCGCTCTTTGCCGGTAATTTATTTTTCGTAGGTGACGACGACAGAAGTCAAGCACACATCTCTTTCAATTCTTCTTAGCACACTCGATTATTTGTCGCGTTTGTCCCCACGGTAGCCTCATCTTAAAGAATACAATAGCAATATACCCAGTACCCAGTATGAGTGGGTGTCTGTATGTGTTGGTGCTGCCTGCTTGTTGAACGGCAGTAGCAGCAGCAGCAGCAGCAGAATCAACTATGTTATAATGATGAACCGCTGTGCATGTTACCATGTAATGTCAATACGCCGAACACAGTTCATACGGTTTCTAGTTTATCTCTCTGTTAGGATCATCACGCCTCTTCTACCGCTCATTTGACTCTTCTTCTCACTGCTGCGGGGATGAATTTATCTATATATCGATGAATTTGTCCCTTTCCCTCATACGCTTTTCCTTTCTTTTCGTTTTCCTGTTTGTTGGATATTTTGTTGCTCTGCCGCTTGGTGGTTTGTTGCGCAGAATTTTCGTAGAGTTAAGGTCCCCCAATGGGCCCTACTGGCTGCCCCAATCAACTTCCCGTCCACCAAGCAACTGCTCGCCATAGGCGTCAATTGACAAGCGCACACAACAGCGGCGTCGGAGTGTGCTCCGACGTGTTCACGCCGCATTAGCAGTGAGTCCGTTAGCAAGCCGTCTCGCTTCGTCTCAGCTGAGCTACGATGTTTGCTGGCGGCGGCGGCGGCGGCGGCGGCGGCAGTAGCAGCGCCATCAACAGCGTAACATCGACGGTGGTTCACTGTTGACTACGCACAGTCAGAGTGACTGTCTGACTGTTAACACAGGCAATAGTAACGCTACTAGCGGTTGTTGTTATTGTTGTTGAATCTGCTGCTCCAGCTGTTACTGCCGTTGCTCCGCCATCACCTTCGTAATTCTTCGTCATCGTCGCCATCAGCATCACCATAGTTCGTCTCGCAAGCGTGCTCGCACAATAGTCGAATCGAATTCACGAATTCACCACTGGTGGTGATTGTGGTGCTTCTGCTGCTGCACTGTTGTTGCTGCTGCGGGTATTGATGGAATTATCATGACGCCTAATAAGATTGTTGCTGATGCTGCCACAGCTGCCGGGGCTGCCGATGCGATTATTGTTTGGGAAGAAATATGTTGTTACGTGAAAAATGGTTGGTTAATGCCGAGCGTAGAGGTAATTGTAGATGGCGGCGCTGATAGTGAAGTTGTGCGGAAGAGCGCATATATATATATATATATATATACAGAGCAGGGAGACTAGACAAACGCGTAGCGTTTGGCGACGTGAGGTAGAGATGGTGAATTTGTTGCCAACGAAGTTCTTCTATTTTTGGATCTAACAGACATACACAGCCAGTCAGTGGAGGGGCGCTGAATTGAATAGCGACGGGCTGCCAGAAGGGCTTCTTCGATCGATGCTGGATGATTCCCGATTGGGGGTTCAAAACGACGACAACGACGACGGCCACTTACCTCAACGATGCCGCTGTGTTCTTGTTCGTTGATCGTCCATCCATCTAACTACGACGAAATTCGAAACATCTTCTGCTGTTTTGGCAACGTTTTGGCGCTTGGCAGCTGGCAAGGATGAACCGTTGTGATAGATTCTTGCCTTCTCCCTGCAACGCAAGCGGATGGTGTCGAGTTTGTTATGGTACACCCGGTCGCTTCTGATGGAGTCTACGGGGGCACGCCGTTGTTTTCGTTAGGCAGTTAGTTAGTTAGAGCCGGTTGCAACGCCTTTTTGTCAAAAGGCCGCCGCTATTCTATGTCGATGCCGGCCAGCCTGTGCTATTTATTATGCTTGCATATTGTATTTCTGCATGTTTGCTTTCTACTCAGTGAAGCATTCAAGCGGGGGCGTTGGAAGTACTGATAGCTGTGATGGTAGCAGTGATATGCCTTTTTCTAGCAGATAGCGATGAGCGTTACTGGGTTTCCTATTCCCGAAATGTTACTCATCTTGCCCCATTGGCATTGGAGTCTGAACTACATACCGATATCGTCAATGCGTAGAATAGATATCATATTTGTACCAGTAACTGTGTGACAACCGACGGGGCAGACACTGGAGATCGGTGGGTACGTTTATTTTCATGAAGGCAGAAAGGTTCTTGAGTAGTTCATCGGCACCTTCATTCAAATCAAAGCTACGGCCTCAAACCGGTCTTATATGACCAAAACCTGCAGAGCTAATGACCGATCCGAGATTTAATGCAAGTCCTAAATATTGACGCCATAGGCAGCCTAGTCGGTGACGCAGGACATTTTCATAACATGGCGCACACATTGTGCAGCATCTACTGTTGTCTCTGTTGGTGGCGAAGAGGATTCCCCCTGCGACCGTGACGGTTGAGACCTCTGATTCGGGTTCTGTGGTACAACACATAAGAGTCATATTTATATGAAGGGATGTTGCAAAGATGTTGATATCGTGAGGATTGGAAGACCCATGAATTCTACCAGCGTCATTAAATCATACTTAATGAGCTAGAAATGGACATTAAGAGGGGGGGGCTTATTAGTGACTCTTTAGCGAAGTGGAAGAATTATTATAGGGCTGTCCATTTTTCCGCTATAATGGTGTCGTGATGAGCACAACTAGGGCTAACATGAATATGCCTATAACATGGAGCTTCATAAAAGCCGAGAAACGTAGCTTCAGCATTTCAAGGAGAGAAAAAAAAATATATATATATATTTTTTTTTTAAGTCAGTGAAATTATGAGGTTTCTCTACCAAGTCATCCAAAGAAGTATTATTCAATATTTGTATATCAGCTAGATTACCTTGGTTATTGTTTGAAATCTGTTTTTTTTGACGAAGTTGCTAAGATCGCATATTGCAAACTACAGGTCATCAGCCTGCTTATACATTTACTAGATCTGAAGCCTGACGACACGAAGCACTGTAGCTGTCGAACACAACGTAGGATTATCCTTTACTCTTTATAATATATATATATATATATATATATTAGATCCGTATCATATATTATATAATATATATGTATATAGCTTGACATAAATATTTATATTTTTTCGCATCTTGACACTCTTCCGGCAGTATATTAGAAACGTCTCAACTGATGAACACTTTGGCGGGGTGGTGGGTGATTCCAAATGCTAAATGTATCTGATCCACGTGTATGCCTCACTCACATGAATAGTAATTACAAAATACAATACAAACACACATTGCGTTAATGCTTCAAGGCACCATGGCTCGTATGGGACACTCGTATTCTATACTATACTTTGCTGGTTGGTCCGTTTCTTCTTCGCCAAATTTCTATTATTTATATCGATCGTAAGCGTTGACTCCACAATAAGGCAATACAACTGTTGTTGCTGTTTTTTGTTCTTGTTATTGTTGTTGTTGTTTTTACTTCAAATGGGGTTTTCGTTTTTATTTGCACCGGTCGTGATGGTGTTACATTCATATACCTATATCACTCGACGTTGCTTCTCAACGGTTATCTAACCGTTAGTGGGCCGTGTATTTCATTTTTTGTTTGTTGACGTTAACAGGGGTAGCTGGAGCCGCGCTGACGAGTCGTTAGTCCATGGTCAGTCGACAATCATCTACCATCGGCGGTCAGCGATTGGTCAGCTCGTTGGTCCGCTCTTCTCCGAGCTGCTACTTGTTCTTTCGTAGCTGCCACCACCACAGTTGCCCCAATCCTGACTCTCGAGGTCTGCTCGGGGTTGTGCGTTAGAAGAATCCCTGAACTATCTCTGATCACAGCTTTTTTGCACGTTGTTGAGCGCTTGATCGATCAAGAGCAACCTAACTGCACACAGACACACATATAGAGGCAAAGATCGGCTCACGTTGATTTATAATTTACTCGCGAAGTTTCAGCAGCGACAGCACCAGCAGCAACTGTCAGTCGTAGTCTCAAGACAGTTTTCGGCGTCGCGCTGAGAGTTAAATATGAACAAAAGATCATTCATTGTTTTGCTAGCGCTATGGTATCGGTGTCGGTGTTGCGCTGCTGGTCTGATTTCGCTCACTCGAATTATATTGTACTCAAGCACACGAAACCGTAACTGGCAATGGAAGATATAAAGGAAAGCAATGAAACTTCTCTTCCCTACCAGAGATATGTAGGTGGTTGTGTTGTTATGTGCTTTTTATCATCTAAAATAGAAAAGACGTCTTTTACCTCGTTTCACGGTGGCATCGATGGTTACCAATCCGGGTGGAATTTGAAATGAACGGAAATGTGGCAACCATTAGGGCTATATGAATTAGCTGAATAGATTTGTCTGTGTTTGTGTTTATGGCCGGAGGGAGCACATGTGTGTCAGCGTTAATAATGCGCCCAGGAATCGATGCATGGAGTTCGCTTTCTAGTTCGTTACATTTTGGGTGAGAACAAACAGCATCGTCGCGGTCGTTGGAGTTTGTTAACTGTGCATTGTTTTAGTAGTCAATACATGTGCAACCGCTGTTAATGGTCGCTGGAGTATACTTTGTGCAATGAGCAGCTGTTAGCGAACAGAAAATGATTGAGCGAGCAGCCAAACTTGTTCATCCACTCTACACCACTCACTCATTGTCTTGTGGCTCTCCGTAGTGCATACATTTCTGTGACGTGTGCTGGCACATAACGTGTTTTATCTACGAGATCCCAGTCATGCTTCTAGACATTTTTTGACTGACACAAAAGAAAAGCCATAGTTCGTCGACGAAGATGGAACCTGATGTCATTCTATCAAATGAAATCTTTCTGTCATACATAATGAGACCGGCACTTAACTTTTTCGCGACTTTTAATGAGTGCACCCTGCTAGGACGCTGGAGGATACTATTTGTAACATACTTTTTGAGAACGAAATGAAACCCGTTACGAACTACTTGCATATAATATGATATAATATATAATTCGGAAGCAGATAATCTTGAGCCGACTCAATAAAGACATTCTTGAAAAGAATCGTTGTGGCTAGATCACTATGGGTTGGATCCCAGATAAAATGAAAACTGAATAACCACATAAAAGGCATGCCCACATATATAAGCTATATTTATATTTTCCAAAAGTTGTCGAAGCGACACAAAAGGTACACCCATTGTGGGTGGATGCAAGCAAGCGTACATTGTAGCTGTCATAGCTATTTAAATTATTCATTATAGAGAACATCTGTTATTAGGAGCATACGTTCAGCTCGAGGCGGAAGTGAATGTCTAAAAAAGGGTGAATGGCAACAGAAAGGAAATAAGTAAATTCGATATTGATGCTTTTACTTGGAAATCGATCTGGTAAAATAATTTCCACTGCTTTACTGTTGTAAGGTGTTATATAATACAATGAAACATGTTGCTCATTCAGGGTGTGTCATGCCACTCTTCATCTATGACTCCCTCTCTCACTGCAAACTACGACCAATTGAGTTATTCTGCCTCTTGTAAGGAACGTACACACCAACGAGGTATGTACGGAATACCTGGTCAGAACATAGCGATCGCTTTATTTATTTTGTTGCAAATAGACCTAGTCTGCTGACGTACACCCGTGTTCGTTAAGCTACGTAACCCTCCTTTGTAGATCAATAGAAGGTGGATGGTTTCGAAAATACTCGCCCGTATGATTTTTTTGTTCAGGGTCAAGGCGGCTGCACTTCACCAATGATTATAATTGTGAAAACTCAGCATATAATGAAGCTAATATTAATTTGAATATATATATATATACTTATTAGATGATCATCATCATACTTTTATATACCACCCACTCGAGTTCATCTCATGGCGCAAATCATCATGCACCTAGTATTATAATTATTGTTATTTATATATAGTCTCCGAACGTTGAATGAAACATATATATATATATATATACATAGTGACATAATCATCACTCCATGGTAACTTGTTATCTCAAAACTCTAACGGATATTTATGCAACTAAGCTTTTGAGAACGCTCACGATTTGACGCTATGCTTGCTTTGACTATAAAAAATTTATTTCGTTTTTTGTGAATACTGTGACAACACTTTAGTGCCTTACAATTATCATGCAAGCGTTTATTTCCACCAGATACTCTCAATGGCGGTGCAAATAGACTGTTTATCCTGCCTTTCGAACAATCCATCTAGTCAGACGGACAGATGTGAGATACTTCATATATGCGAAACTGCTTGTCCTGTTTGCTGGGGGCAAATGCATTTCTTAATGTTAATATCAGCAGCACTGTGCTGCTTTACTTCTTCTACATAATGGAGCGTCTGTTCTGAGGCAAGAGGGGGGTGGGTGCGTTTTGTTGACTAAACAGGGTATTCCCCGCAGAGAGGCACACAGGTCTGTATTGTCGCCCATGTACAATACAATATCGTGTCAATGGACTAATTATGTTTCATGCAAGATAGAACATTTGTTACGCTGTACAATCGAACTATGTAGAGAGAGAGAGAGAGTTACAGAGTTGTGTGTTAGCATTTATTATTCGTATCTGGCGATCTCTGTAGACAACATACATTTGCTTAATTACTGTTTATGTTTACTATTAGCAATCATGAGTAATTGAATGAAACAAATATATTTATTATTACTGCTTTTGGTTTTGTGTATTCCCGCCTGCTGGGCTAGACCCCTATGTATTGTATATGTCGTATGCATATATATATATATATATATATATATATATATAATAGTTCATTTAGAAGCAGTGTGCCCGGACTCGGCGACATTGCGAATGTATCTTGCTTCTTAGTAATAAGGTAAATAAATGATATGGACTCATCGAGTTTCTGTAGCAACTTTTTCTGTTGCCCTATCGGTCACCGGTAATAACAACAACAACAGCAAAACCAATCACGACACGGCATTTTACCTGCTGGGATTGACCGCTGCGTTCACACGCTAATAGAGTGGGCATGATAGAGCAGCGACAGCAGCGTTTAGCAGCACTCACAGCACTCCCATTTTCTGTTGTTATACTATAATTTAATGGTAGGCATTTCTCTGTGTAATAGTGCAGCGGATGAGTAGCGACAGCGCCAAAATATAATCATGCGGCCATACCCCTAACCAGCCTATATCATATCTATAATAATAAACACTAGAGAGAAGTATCTGGAATTGTTTTTCATTTTCAAGAATACTTTTCATTGTACGTTCAAATGTGCAATGACATTCCAACCTTTGCTTTTTAAGCCTGCGTTGTTTCTGATAATGCACCTTACAAAGGCGGCAAAATCTGTTTCAATTTGCTAAGCGACTGAGAACGAAAAATTTAAAAAATGCCTGTAATTTGTAAATGTATACGTTACTCGATTACATGTACATATTAGACAGCGCCTTTGTTATCAATGGTACAGGGGAACATATACACTCCAATTTATTCAGGCAGACAGGTTGCCATTTTTTCCTGCCTTAATCGAGAGGCGAAATATATGTTTATAGATCACCACCATAATCAATGTCCTGTTGTATAAGCTGTAATCGAGATCCTACAGCGAATTCGGGTCGAATAGCAGTCGAAAGTTGATCGCAGCCTCACCGGGATCGACCGAACGACCAATCGCCTACGAATTTCTAAGAACCTCGATGACTCTTACTAGCACGAGTCAATGTCTGGGTATTGTTGCACTGATTCCTGGAACAGTGGCGATATATGGTATATCCTATTATTATTATTATCATCATCGTATGGCGACTGTATTACATTCTTGTATCGTTATTAAAGTGCAAATCCAATATCTGGTCTCTTTCAGTGAGGCCCCAAAGTATCGCAGAGCGCTAAACAACGGCCGTCATCAACCAAATCGAGAACAAAAGCAAAATAGTGAAGACAAAATAAAGATTACCTGACAAAAAAAAAATATATATATATGTTCACATATGCTCCAATGATGAATGAATCCAATGGCGGCTTCATTCAACTTGAATTGTCATTTCATTCGCATTGGCACGGCCGATTCGCCTCCCCAACTCGCTGTCTCTGAGCAGGTATTTCCTATCTTACGGGCAACACACATATATATGGACAAGGATGAAACGTTATCGAACTGCTACTGTAACAACAACTCGAGACAAGTCGATCATCTGGTACCGGAACGACAGGAACGGCTGCCATCCAGATCGGAGTTAGAAGCTAGCGTTTGTTCTTTCCACAAACGGTGAAAGTTTGCTCAGGGTCCCGTAAGAACGCACACTAACGGTGCGTGCACTTCCACGCGATGACGTTATGTTCCTGCGTCAACTCTGCAGGCTATTGCATCTGCACTAACTACAGTAGAGCTCGTCGAAACCGTTGGCCACCCGGCGAGTTGCCTAGCCGTTGCTGAATGCTATTGCAGATATAGATAGGATGGATTTGGGTTGATCGATTGATTTGAGCAGCAGCAGCAGCGGTCATACGATGAACGCTGGAAGCGACTGTAGATCTTGATCTAGCAGTGAAACGAAACAGCACCAGGAGCCATACTCCCCCACGGATGGATTTTTGATAGTTGGTTACTGTGTGATCAAATCAAATTTAAACTTTTTGTCATTGTCGGATTGACGTTGATCCTGATGTCAACGACGAGGACAATGACGAGTTTTATTACATGAATGACAACGACTCGACCGTCTAACGGTCAAATATCAGCAGCAGCAGCAGTAACAGCATCACCAATCAGTGATAGCGGGATATTATAATTATTGTTGTTGATGTTATTATTGTTGTGTCGTTTTGGTGACAATGGGAACAAAATTTTGGTGGAATCGATACATGGCACAAAGAGAGCCAATATATATATATGTATATATATATATATATATATATAGTGGTTAGTTACAAAACTATACGATTACATTAGGTTATTTATATTCATGAATGTATTATTATAGTTATAGTAGTGCAGGCCCCCTGTCGCTCGTATAATCTAGTCGATACCAAACGAACGGAAACATTATGTTATGCTAACGACGCATGTATTCGCCGAGTTCTGTGACGCTGGCGACGGAAGTTAGAAATTGTAGCTATTCGCCGCCGCTGCTGCTGCAACTACAGGCGTACTAGCGATGTGGGAGGCTCGTTATAAGGCTCCAGGGAGGGACTACGGAAATATGCCCATTTTCTTTGGCTTGAATCTATCTGTGTCTGTTAGCGTGACGCTGTTAGTGGCGCCCAGTCATACTTGCTTGGTATATGGTCTATGGACCTGTCGTATTCAACGTATGAACAGAACCATCAGGCGTCTTTTTTTTGTCCGGCTTTATGCCTGTGAATATGTTTGTGCTATGGACATTAACGACAATATCGCACTTAGTCGTCAGTCGCTGTGAGTAAGTATGGACATCTGTGTGATCAAATCGAATTTAAACGTCTGTCTTAGTGTATATTCGTGTACATCTGCAGCATATACACAGATATATATTAAATCATAGTGGTACATTAATATTATATGATTAATGGACGGAGAAGCTGGAGAAACTGTTTGTGCTAGCGTAAAGCAGTTGCTAAACTAAAAGCTTTAATATTCTAGAGTGCTGCATTGCAGGTTGTCAAATGGCATTGGCTCCGTTTGTGCGTAGAACTATTATGGCGAAGAAGACAACAAACAAAAAAGTTCAGAGAAGATCGGCACAAAGCCAAATTGTTTTTCTCCAACCTGTCAAACTTGCCCCTTCGGTTGGAAAGTTAACCAACGAAAATCTGGGCATCATAAAAATTGACATTTTAGCTGATACGACAAGTTGTTAGACCAGTAATGTTGCTATTCGATGTTGACCTCTAAATAAAAATCAAAAAGAGAAGAGAAAAACCAACATCAAACTCGTCGGTTTACTTGGTAAGTTCATTTTCACTAGTATTTCCATCGTTCGCTGTTTTTATATGTCCTACAGTTACGTTGACGCCATTCAACATCTTTAAGTAAACAACGAAGACACGTCACCTGACACATCCATATGCGAATACGTACCAGCTAAATCTAAATGAGATACGTTTTTACGTGCATGAGGTCTCGGAGAAGTTTTCAAACGTATTTCGTTCTTTCGATCAATACGTTTCGATTTCGAACGTGGGAAATTCTCTTGAGCAGACTCCGACCTGGCTGAGGCAACGTATCAGAATTATTATGGACAATTGGTTGGTCTGATGTGTTTCATTCACCGTTGTCACCGCCATCCCTTTGGGATATCTGTATTATTATGCAAATATGCCACAACTACCTCTAATACTAAACTTTTTCGGGCTGACTCTCAGCCAACATTTAACGTCCACGGTACCCGACACGTAGGTGCGCGGGTTCGATCCCGACCGTTGCACATTTGCATTTTCAAGGGGTCCGTCTTACGAAGCAATGCGAAAGCGGTACCTCTAATACTGAGACTACAACTACTACTAACGATGACGACAGTGATGGTTATCGTTTTTTGTATATATATATATATATATATATATATATATATGTATGTGTATGATGACACGGTATCTCTTCCAGTAGGATATCTTCGTCGTCGTCGTCGTCGCTAGCGGTGCCTCCGCCGTCGCCTTGTCGGCATTATTCGTTACTTTGATGTTGTTTTTGTTATTGATTTCGACCCGTGTGTGGGAGACACTCACACGTATGTGTATAAATAGTAGAAAAACTAGAGAAGATAGATAGATAGACATGAATCAACGATTATTTTAATGATATGAACCATCATTCATTCATTTATTCGGTAACTCGTTTCTTGAGCAGCAGCAAAACCACCACCACCACCACCGCCGCTGTCATCAGAGCCGACGGTGCCCTCTCTGTCCGCTCTTTTGCTGACCATTTTGCTGTCGGTTGGTCGACCGGTCGTGGGATCATTGCGATCATGCTGGCGGTGATACAACTGATTTGATCTCGCCGTCATCTATATAGGCTCATGATACTGTTATGTCTCTCTCTGGACCCCTTCATTACTTGCATAATTAGCTAACTAACAAGCTAACTACCTGGGCCATTCTGGCATAGCGGCACCCTCTTCGGATGGACTGTGACGACGGATGTCAGGAGGATGAAACCCCATGACCATCGTAATAATAATCAAACAATCACTATCATCGAATAGAAAATAAATCGACACTAGACAATAATAAACAGCTATCGTATCGCAATCATTGAAATGCAAAGATAAGTTAATGACGTTCTATTATTGTTGCTGTTGCTCCCGCCCTGGCCGGCTTATATTATAATACTGGGTCTACGATCTCGCATCGAGAGGGGGACTCACTGTAGTCGTAGTTGCCTTGCTGTCCGGCTGCCCCCGCAACTAGGTGTGGCAAACGCCGTGTTTGTTTGTCTGTCAGTGTGTGTGTGCATGTGTATATCTCTTCGTAAGAAGAACGGTTATGGCTCAGACGTGTGGCAACCGCGGAGCCATTGGAATTGCTGCTGCCGCTTCAAGCCAGCCAGCCATATAGCATTATGGTACAAATAGAATTTTATATCCAGCTGATTATTAACGATCCTTCGCTGTTATTACTTCGCTCACTAAATACTTTTATAATAACCTATGAAGATGACGCTTGATTCATTAGCACCACCACCACCGCTGCCGCCGCCACCGATGATGAGCACAATTGTCCGCCCTGTCGCCATCGCTGCTGTTGCCCTGATCTTCTTCTCCAAATTGGCAAAGCTAGCTGACTATTAACACCGCTCGGCGATGTGTGTGTATGTTTATATCTATATATATATATATCGGTTCGCCGCTATCGGATTCTTATGGCTATCGTAATGCTCGATGAATGGATGCGTATATGTATGAATAGGTGGCAGTCGCCGTGGTCGATAGTAATGTTGATGGTGCTTGGCCCACTGCTCTTAGATTGTATGTATTACCACCTCCGTATGCATGTCATCGTGAGAAGGTCAAGGGTGACAACGCCTTTTGGCAACGGCATTGGAACGCTTCTTTTTTGTTGTTGTTATTGTTGTTGTTGCTGCTGCCGTTCGACCCTACCACCGCTGCCCGCATCGACTTAGTAACGCAGCTTGGCGCTGGCCAGTCCGGCGAGCGGGAGGACCAAACCGAAGGGTTATTATAGCATCACAAGTTGTTATCAATCAACGGCATTGTGAAAACGAGCGACAGAACGGTGTCGACGTCCACGCCGGTAACGGCGATGACGACGATTATGATGGCGCTCAGCAAACTTATTTCTTTATTATTTAGTACCTTCACCATTATCATAGTGTGTATGTAGTAATGTAAACATACTATCCGTTGACAGCAACAACAACAACAATAAGATCAACAACAGTCAGTGTATACACAGTCACCCATGAATACACACACATATAGGATAGTATAGACATACGCCCACATGAATGGATGGACGTCAGTGTGTGTATTGCGATGAATAACGTAACATGGCGACGGTTGGACATCGGAGCTTGGCATACATCGCCTATATCGGTCCTGTGACGGACTATTGCGGGTCGTGTTGTCCCTCCTGATACAATATCATATGCGGTAGCACAATCTGCCTAGTGCATCTGTTTTTGGTATCGTTGATGACGGCCGTGTTAAGTGCAATTAGTCCGCTGCTTACCTGATTATCTGATGACAATTGACTTATTTTGTTGTCTCCAACGAGAACATTCCTCGGTGCTGTAACAAAGTGCCTTGAGTGCCGAAGATGAGCTATTAATATCTTATGACCGCTTTGTCTTTAGCAACAAGAAAGATCCTAGTGACCTTTGTCTGATCCGCATTAAGGTTGCACAGTTGGATTTGTACAGTCAATGACTTTCGGTCGAGCTCGGTGGCGTGGTGTACTCGTGTGTGCGACTTGCAATCGAAGGAAACGTAGTCAAATCACTGAAGAGTCCGGCTCAGTATTTGATCGTGTCAACCGTTCAGCTGTTGGGCCCAGGACGAGTTGTGTTAGTATCCCTTGCGTGTTATTGGCCTCGTATGGACTCACCTGTAATGACATCCATTCTTGTCATTCATCAACTGCCGCTGTATTTTTGAAGCATTCCTGTCTCGCATGTTAAAAACTCACTATAAAATTCGCTTAATATTCGGACATCTTCATCACAATCACACAATGGAGAACAGAAGCAAGCAACGTGTTGTTATACAGAGCTCGTATAGGGGGACAATGGTCGTAGCGTACACCAGTACGGCTCGGGACGTGCTCACCTGTATAATAAATTCATTGTGTAAAGAGTGTAAAAACAAATCAATGGTAATCACATAAAGCATTCTTCTCAGGGTCATCGTACTTGTTTGATCAGTTGTATTGTTTAATAAGTGATCATATAGTGCTCGTAAAGTATCCTAATTCTAATAATTCCAGACGGCATCGCAGTTCACCACCCGTCCAAAACGACGACCTATTCATCTGTGTTCGACAACATCCCTAGCAAACTGTTCTTCCGCAAATCCGAAGAAGTAAATCATACAGACAACATTTTCTATGTTGCTACGTCACGGCGCCTCTCTGCTGCTGCTGCTGCGTGTATCGACGCATGTACCGCTTTTACTATTCTTTGGGTTTCGGTCAGCATTGGCGGCTTTCTCTGTCATCATCATCATCATGTTTTCCTCCAGTTGATTCGTGACAACTAGAATGTTTTGAGTTAAGCAAACATATTGAGTGAAGATCGAAAAAAATATTGTGACGCGATACCTGTGTTATATATATATATATACACATGATGGAACTGAGTTGGCCTCTCGCTCTGGGGCGAAGCGATGACGATCAGCGTTTACCTAGCGGCGTTCCGCTACGAAGCTGCAGTGGCTGGCATTGCTCGTTGTTTCTTTCTTTTGCCGAGCCACAACATCAGGGAGTTGATTGCTGGTCGTGGTGATGGCCCTGATGGTGATGGTACGTCACAAGATGTTGTCTGCTTGTGCTAGGTAGGTACCCGTTGACGGCGAGAGGTTATGCAGTGGTAACGGTTCTTGCACCAGCGGTAACGGTTTTTTAGTGCCATCATGTGCTTGCTTTACTGCTCATCTTTATATCGACGCGAAGATATTTGCGCCGATGACTCGTTCGTGGTGCCATCGGTAATAGCAGGCTATACTTTGACTTCGGCTTCGGCTTCGACATGGCCAACGCATGGATCGAATTAGCGGCGATGTCGGGGGTAAACCTAACACAGCAGCTGTTGCTAAGTGCGTTTCTTTGAGCGCGATGAAACGTTTGCCGTCGCGGAAAGTTTCAATTAGATCGAGTTTAGTTCTTTTGAGAAGCAACAACAACAACGATGACGATGACAACCTGTAACACATGCGTGGTTCTTTATGATGATTCATTTTATCATTATAACTGTCAATTTTTTTCACCCGCTCGTCTCGTACTATTTATTTTTTAATAATAATAAAAATGCATGTTTGTATATGTGTGGGGAGTGAGGCATTCTTTATCAGTTCGCTCATCCATTGATAGCGCAGTCGACGCCCTGCAAGACAAAAACAACAGATATTAATTAAGAGTTAAAATCCTTAAAAAATCCTTATTTCTAGTATACGCGGCACATGCTGGTAGATCAATCGTGTACACCTGGTTAAAAAGCGACATTTACCGTTTTATTTAGCTGGATATATAACAGAAGGCATATCAATCAAGATCGTAGTAATTTAATTATATATATATATATAACAGCTTTCAATTGTTCGGATATCCTCATCATAATATCATATATCTGCTTGACGGGAATAGTTAGTTCCTAAAAACGGGAGGCTGCTATTATTAGCGTCTGATTGGTCTGTAATTATGTATTTTACTAGATAACCATATCAGTTAGACTTCGCGGATATGGCAAAAGAGCTGACTAGCTCCAACTGGCGGCTCTGTCAACTAATTCGTAACAAGCTGTCTGTGTGATGTTTATGGTGGTGCAGTTAATTCAACTGCTATAATATAATCGATTGTGCCTGTTTTCTTTCTACGATGTTTTGTTGAGCACTGCTTCAGGCTGTTGTTCTGTTGTTGTTGTTCATCGCGACCGTGTATGTATCGTCTGGTGAGTCTCAACAACCAACGGTTGTTGCGTTCATTTGTGCATTTAAACAGGCAATCAATACCGAGGATGAGTAAATGGATGTAAATTGGATGCCCCAGCCGAAATTGAATGCAATTATAAATTGGTAATAATATATATCGAATATTCCAATGAGAAACGTAGTAGCAGAACGTAAAAACCTAAAAGCTCGTTTCTTGTTAGTGGCAGTCATGCAGGAACAGCGCTTCGATGAACTCATTCATATTTGTAGTTTGGTTAGATTTCGGACACGAACTCTTTGCATGACAAGGATTGAAAGGGAGGAGGCATACGATCGAGCTATAGGACAACCTATTTACTGATATAATCAAAATCATCTCTACAGGCAGAACCCCCATCATCTGTACGTTAGGCTTCCTTAGCGTTTCTTTGTTGGTCACGGCGACGGTCAATCACGGCGTCACAGTGTAACTATTAAGAAAGTGTAGACGAACCTCCACTGGTGCTGATGATGATGGTGATAGAAAAAGGAGGATGAGGAAAGGAAAAAGGAAGGAAGAGACAGAGAAAACCATTCGATAGATGATCGTTGTCTGTCGGTTTTTCGATATGTCTGTCTGTCAATCCGGCCCTTGCGGCGTTTGAACCACTGGCGGGACGCCAGATACCACAATTGGCAAAGCGAAACTCAACAGCGGTGCTGGCGGCGGCTATGTCGCCGTTGTTGTCGTCATATCTTTTGGGTCTCTCTCATTATTCTCTCTCTCTCTTCATCCGTTCTCTCATTTTCCGTCCTTGTTCTTCGCCACAATCTTCAGAATATTCCTGCTACTACATAACAATGACCATTAACATCGATGGGCTATAAGCGGCACCAAAGAACAACACAAGCTACTACATCTTCCCATTATTTCATACACCCCAAGGGGTGACTGGCGGTCGTGTCTTCCACCATCCTAGCAGAGGAAGATTATGATGATGATGGTGGTGATGTTCACCATAATCATGGATTGATGGACAACCGCGTGCTTTGGTTGGTTGTTGTCGTCGACGGGAGTAAGTTCCCTGGGTGGGGGCGAGGGATCGCAGCAAGCAAAAAAACGCGACAATAACAGGCCGCGGATCATCGGCAGCCGTCCTTGTTTTATAGCTGTGGTAAAACAACACCGACCTGCGGTATAGTAGTACAATACGATGTAATAGCACATTTATACAATAGCAGTACTACACCACACAGTACTAATCGACATTATTGTTGTTGTTGTGGTCATTTCCGCTACAATTGCTGCTTCTGCTGCTGTTGGCAACGACGGAGGCGTCGTCGCTGTCTATCTGTCTGCTGTGTGCTAATGTCATGATTGGGCTCAGAGCATGGTATTATAAAAGTGATGATTTCAAGAGTGATGATGATGTGAATTTTATTGCATTTATTATTATCGCCTTATTGTAGCTATTATAGTCTACATCGTAGATAAAGGTTGTCATAGTTTTGGCTTGCTCATGAACGAGCGGAGACGACCGATCCATCAACAATCTTTGGTGTGGTCCTTTCGGCGAAGGGGAAGAAGGAGATGCTTTGGCTCTACGGGAAAAACACCTGCGGTGGCAGTCAGCACAACGACGACGATGATGATGATGATGGATTCTGATGAAAAATAAATTAAAGAAAAACTGGTTAAAAATAAATTGCTACTGACATTGACATTGTGGTAGAGTCGGCGCTGGTCGTCGTCCTAGTGACGCTGGATACAGGAAGAGTTGCACAAATCCACCAAGCGCGTCCAGTAGTGGTTGCACCTGGCTCTTGTATCGTATACATACAATATATATACGAATCGCAGTACTATCGTGTTGCAGGAGTGACCAAAGCGAAGTGGTGGTGTATAGAGCCCGAAATGGAGCAGTCAGTCGAAGGCTTCCGAAATATCGAAGAACGAGAAACAGGATGCAAGACGAAAGCCAAGAAGAAGTCCCGTTTCAAGTAAAAATCGGAAGATGAAAAAATCATGGACAGGGCAAAAATCATTATGATAATCATACGATGGCGGTGACGACAAGTGGTGGTGCCAGTGGCTGTGGTGAAATAATAACCGGGGACGCAGCAAGGGGTAGGAGAAGGTAGAGAGTTGCAGAAGTTTAAGAATATTGCAAAAAATCAAATGAGCGAGAACTTTGTCGAAAACGCTGGGGAAGTTGATCATCATTTGAAATTCCCGCTTCGTTCCTACTGTGGTCGCAGCGGAGACAGCAGCGGAACCGGTAGAGCCAAAGATCGTCGAGTTGAACAGGTAAAAGGGGGCGAGGAATATTGACAAAGGAAAGGACGAAGCTGTAGGCCCGGGATGAACCTATCTGGCAAAATGGAAGGCGAAAAAGACAACGCCAGGGAAAGAAAACGAAGAGGAAGAAAAAGAAAAAACAAGAAAGAAGTTACCTCTCGTTGACGGTGACGTTGACACGTGTTGATGATGCTAATGTTTACGGTGACGGTTGTAGTTGTGAAGTAGACATTGCTCCTTTGCTCGCTGGTGCTATTCTGATTGCTGCTGATTGAGGCGATGCTTCTTTTGTGAGAACTGAACGTTACGAACATACATACACGCATATATATATATATATATATATATATATATATATATATATATAACAAGAACGTACTAACAATAGGGTATATGTAGCTGCGGTCGCTGTTGCTAATGGTGATGATGAGTCAGACAAATTTCTTCGAAACAACAACCGCTACTTCAACTCACTCCACTTACCGTTGTCGTCCCAGTTCTATCATAGTTGTTCTTGTTGCTGGCGCTTCTTGGATCAGTTCCAATTCCCGTCATCAGCGGCACAGCTGCATAGCTTCAGTGAACAACATCTACTTTCTTCAGGTGAATGTTGTTTGGAACTGACCGGTGGAAAAGACGAAATGAGACGAGCGAATGGACGGAGATGGGCGGAATTTGGATGACGAATTCGAGGTGGCGGGTTCGCGATTGCTCACGGACAGCACTCGCAGAACGCACACGAAGTGGACGATGATGTTGCATTATAATGGTGATAACATGACAGTAATGCTGCTGCTGTTGTTACTGCTGCTGGTAAGGGTAGTAGTGGTAAGGGTGCGGTGCTTTGGAGAACGTGTCGAAACCCGGCCCCAGACAGAGCCAGAAAAGTGAATATCCGCCTGTAGATGAAGTACAAAAAAAAGGAATTATATGTTTAGGGTGAATCTTGTGTATTCGGATGACGTGAGCGATAATGACTGGTGACTACTTCAGTCATGAGTCAGCATACGTATCGACATATTGGCAAGAATCGGTTATGTTATAAAGTAGTATCCCCGTCATCATGTGATGTAGTGACAGTGTCTAAAAACATTATCTTTGTGCACGAAGCTTAAGCTCAATTTCAGGAAATGAATCATAAAATGCTGCAATGAGTGAGAATATGGTTTAGAGGCTCAATGTTGATAATTGGGTTACAATAAAGCACCTAAAACACAGTTGTAATAAATATCTACTATGTTAAAATGCCAAAGTCGATATATAATCCCACAACGATAGGTGATAGTAGATAATAAAGAACAAATCGAACAACGATCTTGTTGACCGACTACCACTTCAACGTTTACAATATATATACACTGAGTCATAAGCGAGTTTTGTAGTAAAAGGTCGCTACTGCCGATGGAGACACGAACGATTATTATCGTCCGTGGTTGGCGGGTAGCTCTTTAATATTTGGTTCTGTTATCGCTGCTTCTTCTGTTTAAGATGCCGGCAAAGAAAAAAGTGTTTTTCGCTGCCATTTTTGATCTTTATAATGGTGATATTCGGCAGTATTCTCTCCCCTCCGCCTCCTCGGTTCTGGTGATTGTTGGGATCGCGAGGACACAGGGCCATGGAAAAGAGGGACGTCCTGTCGCACGGCGTGGAATCGCCGCAGCCTTTTTCTCGGCTATCTTTCGTAGATTTTGACGCTGAAAAGAAGATTACGGGACTCCGATTCTTTTGCCTGTGGGTCTCTTTCTCTCTCGGTGTGTATATGTGTGTTTGTTGTTTTATGTGTGTCTTTAGAAAGGGAGACGTATCATGCAAACGAAAATAGCCCAACGAACGATCAACTTTGATTTAGATGGACAAATTGAGCTCACTTTTAACGCTGATGACTACCGAGACTTCCGCTCGTACGGCTCAATGAATCGAAGTATGATCGGAACTGAAGAGAATTTGCTTCTATGCCAAATTGGTTTCAACAGTTCTACGGAAATTCGTGTAGACAAGGTTTCAAGATGGACTGAAACGGAATCAGGTCAATGTTTATCACTCAAGCTAACGTACGATGAACGGACTATCTGCTTTTATTGTATATCGTATTATATATTGTAGGAATAGCGTGGCTCACTCGGCACCTCGTGTTGTGTTAAATGTGTGGCAACCCAACATGCAAACATGTAGGCCATGAACAACCACACCTCACCTTTCCACTGGTTTCTTTGATATGCTGTACTAGCAATTAGTGGTCCACGTATTGCCTTATTATTCCAATTAACCAATTTCATAGTCACGGCTGTGTTATCTTAGCATTGTTGCCAGTAAGAACATAACTCTCTTTCATCATTTTGTTGAATTGCAATGTTCCAATTGTAAGACAGTTGTTGAAACCTTGTTACGAGTACTCGATAGCTGTGTTTTATTATATTCATATTACTCCGGTATTCCATTTCCCTGTGCCAGTTAACCTTTACGAACCACTATTAAAGTCCGGTCATTGTTGTAGTTGATCACCACTTCCGGGGGTTCCCCATGGCTCTTCGGTTCGTTGTTACGGGAACTATGAACACCAGCACTACGATTTGTGATTGCCTATTCGATCCTCAGAAATCGTGGTTTGTCTCGAATATGGTTAACGTTACCCTGACGTGACATAGGTCTGTAATAGAGCGCCCAGATATATTCTGAGCGACGAGATAGGTTCTTGAAGGAATGCTGCACAGCGATACCGAGGCCTTCCATGAAAATTCAGATGAGAGTCAGCTAAGAGAGAACATAGGGTATTGAATTAACCGCTAAAAACGTTTATACCACTTTCCTAATATAGAATTAGTGTATGCTACCTGATCGATTTTGATTACCTATGGATGATTAGTGAGAGTGCTGACGATATCTAACGGCTCTTTTCCTGATTGCTTTCTCATTTAAGGATATCAAAAATATGCGGGAACAGATCATGCGTGTTAAAAACTCCGATAGTGTGCCAGTCCTGCTCGTCGGCAATAAGGTAAGAATCAAACACCTCTCGATATCCGCCCATTTTGTTTTAATTTATATAATCAATGTTTCTAAGTCTTCAATCGTTGTCACGGCCGCCTGTAAAATCGATTAGGCGGCGTGCCGTTATGAGCATTACTCTACCCATATCTGCTACATATATCGTATACCCCGTTCCCACGTATGTTCAACACATGACAGCGGTCGCAAGATACTCGTGCTGTTACGATTTATGATCGAAACGGTCTACAAATTACAAAATATTACAATAATAATAATAACAAGAACAACAATAGCGGCACACCCCCGGTATAGCGTTCCCTTTTGGAACAATCGTGAGAGACGAACTGGTCGTCTAGAAATAAAAAAAAACGCTTCGTTGACACCTCGGCCACAACAGCAGGTCCTGATTGTCGCTACCCCAAAAATTCGATTGTCAATAATTATGTCATCGATTCTTAACATGCATGCGCGAACATCGGCATAATAATAATAATAATAATATCGCCAGCATCGAAGGAGGCGAGCTCAGCCAGAAGTGACGCCAGTGGCTGTAGGGTAAAACCATGAAAGCATGATGCAGTCTCCAAGAGGCCAATCCACCGTCGCATCTAGACGCCACAAGCAAATACTACCACTACTACTACTATATTACTACTGTTCTTGTTGTTGATGCAACGCCTCTGTTTGTCAGTCAGTTTGTCTATTTGCCCGCCGCGCTCAATTCGATGACGTCCATTTGCCCTACATTTTGCCTTATCCTTCGCTCACGTGCCAAGCCGTGTTTTTTTATCATCATCATCCTCATCGACGGTATTCATAGTAATGATTACATAATAGTATTAGATAGATGATACAGCTCATGTATCACTAGTGGGTTGTCCACTGGGTGCGATGCTGTATTACTTGAGTGGTCAGTACCTAAGATCTCTAGTCAGCCTTCTAATGATGAGGACAGATAATGGGAATTCGCCGTTTGTGTCTATTCTATTGTTCCTAGTCATTGTAGTATTACTATTGCTATTATCATTCACCCCTAATAGGCGAAAACGCGCAGTAGGTGGCAGAAGCAAAAGAGACAACCTGGTTCGACGGCGTCAGCTGCGCAGTCCGCATCGCGTCTACGCAGCTGACGGTGCCGTGACGGTGGTATCGCAAGAGGGTCATCCAATATATAGAATAGTTGTGGGCTCTTCTTTACCATTGTCGATCCTATCTCGTCGTTGCCCGCTGTGATGTCGCGTCAGCTGCATCATCATATTTTTTTTATCGAACGTCAGGTAGCAGTGGTCGGTTGAGTTGACGGAGTCGAAAACCGGCACGCGATTGACAGGAGGGAGAGTGAACAAACATGGATCCAATGGAAGAGAACGGAACAGAATTCTCCGAGTGTGACTCATCAGATAGCAACTCTCGAAGTGAGAATAGTGAGAGTTGCCATATTCTTCTATAGCCAGCAGCAGCAGTAGTAGAAACAGCAGCAGCAGCGGCAACATGCATTTTTCTATAGAAAATAACATGTAGATCGCTCTTTTCTTTGGCTTCTTAACCATTAGCTGCTACTTGGACACTTTGATGTGGCATATAGTCTAGTATGAAAGTGAGCACGAGGTAGAGACATAGCTGGAAAGAATATGACAGACCTAGTAGCTGAAGATGGAAAATATGGACATGGGAAGGGGTTCCGGAAGACATGTGAAGTTATGCGGTTACACCTGTGGTAGGGCCAGCAGTGTCAGTGGAAATCCTCCGTTATATTATTTCACGCGATTGACAACGTTTATCATAACTAGCTTCATTTTAGTGAAAATTAGATGAGAGTTACATATCCTCCTGGGATAATATAGTCAACCGTAATAGAGTATACCGGATTGCAGAGTATTTCCTAAATGAGAGTGAGAGCCTTGTGAAAGTGGCTTCTGACGTTTCCTCACTGCAAAGGTACTGTTCAGTTTTAGTAGTTAAGCTAGATACGTTACATCATCGAGTGAATAATACATAATAGAAAAATGCTGCCCAAGACAAGCTTATTACATACCAGAGTAATCAAAGTTGACATCAGCCTGGGTATATTTTATTGTAGAACAAAAGATGAAAATATTTCGACTGGATTCAAACTCCAACGTTCTTTTCGTATACTGTACTCATATGTCCACAATGAAGTGGCCATTCGAATGTGCAGCTAATCAAAGAACAACTTGGCTAAGGACTGCGTCGGCCCACTGGATCATTGTTTTGTCAATCTCGCCCACTTTAGTGATTTTTCTGTCGATCTTATGAACAACTATACTCGAATGCTGCGCACAATTATCAGTAACTGCAGGATAGTGGAACGCGAGTTTTCTCTGATGAATGCACGCGGCAATCAGGCTTGTCCCTATGGCCCTGGCCCTGATGGATATTGGTTACTTCAATCATTCCCGCATGTTCCCTCGTGGGCAAATAAGACGGACGGATGGAATATATATATATATATATACGCTCACACCACATGATATGATCATATGTGTGCCCCATATTGTGACTCGACTTTGGTGTTCACCCACTATAACCCGATACCGAGCTCGAGGTCACCCTGTTGTCAGTGTGTGCCGTAGTACCGTACAGATCTCGTCATATAGTCCAGTTTGCATGGTGTCCGGTTTGTAACTGGAGAGTTCGAGACGCGAACTACATCTATCATTTGTATTAGCGTTCGGAGTTATGTTAGTGTTGCTAAACATAGCCAGACACGTCGGGATCATGACGTGAGTCATTCTACGATTCGCTGTTAGCTGGCCTTTGTCAGAACCGTCTGCCATCATAGCCGATCTCCATTGATATAATAAGGTTCAGACCTACTTGGCAGCCAGCATTTTATGTAGGCGGCCATGATTCGAAAGTTCTAGTTTCTAGAATCGATCACTTAGTTCGGAATCTTGCAAAATTGTAATGGTACCACAACTAAACCGCCTTAGCACAGGCCATGGTTATGCAGCCAGTTGCAGATACACAGAGCTGATGTAATAGCTGTAAAAATTAACATTAAAATAATAATAGGTTGAAAGTTTGCTTGTAAAAAATAGAAACAGCAATTGAAATGAGTTTTTTTTGTCTATTGCTTTTCTGTGTAAGAAAGGCAGAAAAGGAAAGGTTGGCTAACCCATTTGGGCGTTGTCTGTTTGACCGAGGTAGACTTTCAAGGATTTGCGTTATTTGTTTGTGTCCGTCGCCTAGTAGTTACTATTTGCTTGTAGTTACAACAGCGACGCCCTCTTGACTCTTGGATCCCGTGACGTCTGGCACTCCCCAATTCGTGCTCGTGAATCGCTAGTTCTACCTCAAATCTACGGGGAACCTATAGAAAGCTATCCTCCTGTCTTATTGTCTGTATAGGGTGCAGGAACAGTGCCCTGAGTGTTACTCCCAGGGCGTGGGCTTTCTGGATGGGATTGGCATTCGACTTTTGAGAGGATGCAGGTACACAGACAGATAGATAGACCGACTGAGATACTTACTGGCGAAATGATAGACGGATGTGGATATATAATATGATCGCACATTCAAGTGGGTAGCCTAGTGTAGGGAAACTCACAACAAACATATAGGAATAGAAGGAGAAATGGTGTCGACTAATCAGAGCAGCATGAATATTGTTGTAATGGTTTTATCATAATCGACCTTTTCATTATTAGACACCAATACAGGTCATTTTCACTTTCACCACATATACCATTGTTGCTGCAGGTATGATACATCATATCCTCCTCTCAGAGTAAGTCACCGCCCGGCTGATTCTGTTACCGCTTGGCGCTATATAGCGTTCGTATGAAATAGCCGGAAGTCCGCTAAAACCACGGATTCTATTCTCCGTAACGATCTATAGATCTTGATTCGCTTAAAACCAGACGGTAGCGTTTCAATGTTTAGCCGTGGTGCCCTCTCAAAACGCTGCGGGTGCTATAATCCCTGAACGCTCTAAAGTACTTTACCGTCTGCCACCCGCGTAAATTTCCACTGGCTGACTAACTTCATATCACAGTCTAAAGTATATACTACCCAGACGTACCTTATGTTAGGTGTTTTTTATACATACATACGCAGAAAGCTCAACTTTGTTAAAAAAAAATGTAACTTCTAGACGAAGCTCTGACAAAGTTTAGATATAATAGGTACCAGGGCCTATCTGTCAAATGTCACGAGCCACATTGGGCTATCATACCCTAAAATATGTACTCGTTCAACAAGAATCTAAGGTTCACAAGACTGTCGATCAAGGGCCAGATTTTCGATAATTACGCATTTAACATACTTCTGTACTGCTCTACTAAATTAATTACACGCCCTTCATATTTATAAGACTACAACTAGCAGCAACTGTAGATTACAATGGGAGTCCTAATGAACAAATAATCAATACTCGTTATGTACGTTCGAAGTTCAAAAGGGGGACTGGTATGTGTCGCTGGTGCTGGCTCTTTGCCAACCCAAGAATCCAGCCCGACTACACTTCTGTCATTCGATTACCTTCAGAAACAAGCAGTAGCCAGCACCAGCAGCAGTATTGTGATGATGACGGAGTTTGCCTGTTGCTTGCTGGGTGTCTGTGCCTCGAGAGAGCGGTCTTTTCTCCGTAGCCCTACCTACCCTGTTTGTTGGGCCGTTTCTGTTGTCAGCCTGGATCTCGTCTGGGCCTGTACAGTATTGTTTCTGCTCCAGTTGCTTTCTCCTCTGGCATATGCCAGTTTGTCCCATAAGCATCTATAGGAGACAGTTGGGCCATAGAAGCGGACAAAGGCAAGAAGGAGTGTTAAATACCCCGACCGCAGATCCATCTTTAGCAACAACGGAGCCAGCACAGCACAGCACAGCTGTAAGAGACCACCACCGCAGCAACGCCAGTGGCGGTAACAGCCGGAACAGCAGGAAACAGTTCCTCATTTGGTTCTCGACTCTTCTCACTCGCTCGTTGAGAGAAAGAGAGAGAGAGAGAAAAGCACAATCCCACTGCTTTACTATTAGACTATATATTGGATATGTGTGCTTCTATACGTTTCTCTCTCTCTATCTATCATTCTCTATTGGTGTGTGCGTTGGTCTGTGTTGAAATCCATTAAGGGGCGATAACTAAGTTCAGAGTCACTCGATGAAGGACAGTGGATTTGTGGGTGAGGCTAGCTATAATATAGTAGATCATAGATCATAGATCATTGCAGATCATTGCAGTTCCGGAAATAAACCGCAAATGTTATGTTATGTTATGTTATAGATGATAGCTGGCTGGCCTGGTGGGTGACAGACTAACAACAACTCACTGACTGACTAGAAAAAATGCCTACTCTCGCTCCCTCCCTCTCTTTACCGTGTCACGTGTGTTGTTCATGCAAACGTGCTGCCTTAAGCAAATAGCTGAAGGGCCAATGTGGCGGACTTGGCAGGGAAGCTCTCGCTTAGGTCCCGACTCAAACGGCAAATATATGCATATAAATATAATATTGTATTATTATAGCTATTACTGAAACAAAATCAGAGCCTATCAGAAACACATTGAAGTATAGTTAGATTAGACCTCTACTACAGATTTTTCTTATTTTCTTAGCGGCTAAAAACCCATTTGGGTACCAGGATGGCTTCAACAAGCGCAAGCAACAGCGGCTGTGTTTATCATTAGATTCGTTTTCTCAGAGGGGACCTCCGATCAGAATGGTTTTGCTCGTAAAGACCTCACCATCACGTGTAGATATATATATATATATATATATATATATATATATATGGCTGTACACGCGATGAAAACCGAATTCATTTGCATGAGGTAGAGAGAGAGAGGGGAGTATTGGAGGCGCTATTCGACTGATCCCAAATTCAATTGAAGTCAATGAATGGTGAGGTGGCATCGTCATTATTGGCGCCGTGATCCGTCGTCTTGTAGAGTCATCGATGGAATTTCCAAATTCTTTGATACCGACGACATTTCCGTTTCGTTGGGCGCCAAACAGCGATCGAATGGATATATTAATTCTGAGACATCTAACTTGGGTTGGGTGTGAGGGAGAAAGCTGCAGCATCCCTTGGGCAGCCCGAGTTGAAGCAAAACGAACGAACGAAGAAATGGATATGATGAGATGAGATGGTAGCGCAAAGAGCAGAGCAAATTTATATCCTTCGCATAACGGGTGGCCAGGTAGCGCCTGTCGAGTTAAGGCAAAAACGACCTCTCGTAATCAACATACCCCACTAAACAGACCCCACAGGCAGAGATGTATATATATATATATATATATCGTTTATCTCTCAGTTACGGTATCTCTCTCTTTTTCTTGCTGGTTGCTAAAAATCGACTTTCGGAGGTGTATAGATACACAACAATTGTAGCCCTAATCACGCGTCAGCTCGTCATATAATACTTGCAATATATCTACAGCAATTTGCACTCATATTGTGCGCTAACGATGCATTGGTAGTGTCTGCACACGTATGGAGGTGGTAAAAAGTGAGATGAACAATAGTCGGTGACTCGAACAAGCATGGAAGCAGACGAAAGGACGAAGTGTGGCCTGTTGGCAGATGACTTCCAATCTCTTGAATGGGCAAATACGCTTCAAGAGAGACAGCTCTCGAAGAAAGCTCCGGGGTCATCGTGCAGACAAAGGTGGATGCCACATCCGATCAGATGGAGAGGGACAAGCGGTGGTGTGGAAAATTAGGAAAGAGTGAGCGAAGCATTCTGTTGGCGCAGCCAGGCCTGGATAGCCAATGGGAAACGATCAGTGAACTGAGTTCGCTCCCTTCAACCAAGACAGAGCCTGCGCTAGAACAAATGTACCCTCGGACGCATGAGTAGCTAGCTATAGGGCAGGGTAAATTTCAAAGTGCAAATGCGACCTACGGGGCAGAGAGCGCACGAGAGAGAGAGGAATAGAGGATGGCAAAGGCGTCTACCATTGGATGTATGGAAACGATATCTTCTCCGTCTTCCCGTCGTCAAATGGGGTGGGTCGTGGTTATTTATGGATGCTGTGCGCGGTCCCGGTCTTTTCGGCTCATGAGCAAAAATGAATGGATGGAAAGAGGATTTTTTCCCGTTAGATGTATGTCCGTTGACCCTTGGCCCACAGGGGTGGCTGCATTGCCTGTATTATATCTATTTATAATGATGTATAGCTTTTGAAAACACATGAGTACGATGTGTGACTCTACTGTATACGATTTCCGCAAAGGTCGAACTTGAGGACAACTAAAAAAAAACACGTATACGCACTGTTAGAACAATATGTAGCTCATTCTACGTATTTTAGTCTGTTTAGCAATCGATGGCTATTTTTGCCAGTTGGTCTGGTTTACCTTAGCTGAGTACATTGTTATACTATTATTATATAGAAAGATGCTTTCGACGGTGTTATGCTAATGCTAACCGGGCGCGTTCGTGTACGCCTTGCAATCGGAGGAGACACGTAGGTGCACACACGGGTTAGATCCCCACCGTCCCATCTAAAGGGATCCGTTTAATGAAACAGTGTCGACAGCAGTGCCGTAGACTGAGTTAAGTGTTTAAGGCTGAGCGTCAGCCTCGAAGTGGTATTGAACTAATCAATAATATGCCAAAGAAAGTACTCAATTCTGACAGTATGAGGGTTATCGGTTATCGGACGTTAAATGAGCCCGAAAAGCTTAGCTTATTCTTACTAGGAATCATGGGTACTTACTTCGAAGCAGATTGAAGAGTGAGATTGCATGAAAACAACATACTATATTTTTGTTAAGTTACCACCAGAAAAACGCGCGAATTTATGACGAAGAAATAGTTGACTAATGTATATGCAATCACCAAATATCTCGCACCAGTGTGCAACAATCACTAACGCATTTAATATTCTTTGTTCTTTTTTTGTATTTGATCATTTCTCCGAAACTCAATAAATTCTCATTGGATTGACGATTGACTTCGTCGAAAACAACAATCCGACTTACCACAAATTCTACCTCATCCTACGTTGCGGCGATTCCGCGAACATTCGGACGGGGTCGATCCCTGTTCGACGTCTGGTCCGTTGTCAATGCGTTCTTGTTTCTACCTACAACAATAGGTCGACTTGGAACACCAGCGCGAAGTAACGCGAGCTGAAGGGGAGGCATTAGCACAGATCTGGAGATGTCCCTTCATGGAGGTAACGTTGTTCCCTTAATATGTCATAGTTAGCCGATCTGGTTAATTCAATCATTTTGAGACACAAAAAACATGCCTATGTACTTTCACATTTTGATGTACCTGTAGCTGAATCCGTATCGATAACTAGTGAGCAGTAGAATATATATATATATATATAATATATGTGTGTTAAGAACTGAAGATGAATTGTAATCATTAAATCATCAATACCACCCCTACTGAGTTGATAGAATGACCATTTTCGTCGATATCAAAAACGTTTAAACGAAAAATCTTCCTCCGTTTGATTGGTTCTTTTATTCTATTTGCAGGTGTCGGCAAAGTTTAAATCAAACGTGGACGAGATGTTCGCGGAAATCGTTCGGGAAATGAACGTTCTCCCGTCGAAGGGCAAAGCCGATGGTGTTTGCTGCTGTTGCGTGCTTATGTGATAATTATATACATACATAAATATAGATATATATATATATTTCACAGATGATACACATACTAATGAGACGAGTGAACAATACAGGAGAACAATTAGCATGATAAATAAATAAGCGCCTACAATGATAACAACAACACCAACAATAACAATGAGTGAATGTATGAGAATTCGTAATACGATCAAAGCAGGAACACTACCACGACCTCCACTGACAAACGGCGAAAAGAAGAGGTTGGTGAAAATCCAGTCAACAGGAATCATGAGCCGGCGGCGGCGACCGCCGAGAGTGACACATGCTAGCAAATGGGGTGATGATGCTATCTGCGCCAACCTATCGATGATGATGAGGAACTCTATGCTACGGAGGACACCATATAAGACAACTTAGGGCCACCGCTCAAAAAAGCAAATCGCGACGATTAGCGACATTCGGGATAGTCCATTTCGCTCGGCCTTCTCCGAAGGACCCAAGAAGGCTAATAAATGTCCTTGGATATTGCACAGTGGTGGACGACGCTTCGACGACGTCGACTTTACCGCCCGCCTTTGGTTGTACACAGCTTGAATGCTGTGTAAACCTGCGCAATGCTCAGCTTATAGAGGATTGTGTAGGAGGCGGTACTAGCCTGCTTTGCCACTGGGATCGAGAGCATCAATCGCCGAGGACGACGGCTGAGAGGTGACTGCATGCGCATGTTGGCTAGCGTATAAATGGTGTGCAGTCCATGAATGCCAATTTGTCGAACTCCACTGTGTATCTCTCAGTCAAGGCCTCGTACCCTCGTGGGGAACGTCAGCACAGTATAGATAAATATATGGCTGATGACGATGACAAATGAGAATCTGTGTTCTCCACCAAGAAAACGAAATCTACAATTGACATTACGCATGCTCCACCTTCCGCATGCCCAATCTGCCGAGGCATCGTATAGATGTATCGCCTTTTTTCATACTGTTTCGTAAAGCGCCATTATACGCCGTGTTCGGTATACAATGCGTAGACGCGGAGCTCGGGAAAGTCGAGAAGAGGGTTTATATGAGAGTTATTTGAGCGTGTAAATCTTTCTAGATGGGGTTTCGCGCACAATATCCTAATGAACGAACGAAAGTTGGAAAGAGATAACAACAAAGGAGCTGCCGGGATGGAGACTGAAAGCCAATCTCGAAATGGCAAAATTTCAAAATACTGCGTCCAATTGACGCAGTAGCCACGAATGATATATGCTGTGTTACGAAAACATACTTCCAGGGTCGGGGACCACGTTTTTAAGACGTTTTCACAAGTTACGTTCTATGAGCTATTGCTACTGCTGACCGTGTTGTTGTTCGACAACGGTTTCGTGTTTATGTGTATATCTGTCACAGAAAATGAAAGCTTCAACGTGTGGCAACAACGCAGCGTCTGCTGTTGTTTGACACACACACACATACGATACTGATCAAGACGATGCACCCCGGCTGAATGCGAAGAAAAGCCCGTGTGGTCTGTGTAGAGAGTCCTGTGCAAATGTAAATTAGATCCGTGTGTCGGCTGGGTAAATCTGCGTTGCACTCGTTAATGATCAGCTGAGGATGACGAGGATAGTGAACAACGTAGCGTAGAGTACAGTCGCTGGACGAATTCTGCTCAAGAAAACCGCGAAGATCGATCGAGCCATTCGATCCAGCAAGATATCGTATATATATATATATATATTAGCATATATATAGATATATATTGCATTAAGTCATCTTGATTAAACGATATTACGTATATATATTCATTATTATTGTCTACGCGCTGTTACACACAACGACGCTGTACGCGATGAAATAGTTGAGGGCCCCAGGCACACAAGAGACAGTAAGACATACAACACAAACTACTGATAGAAATATATATATATACATATACACAAAAATATCAGCTGTAGCTTTCAAATGGCCCGGATAATGTTTCTCACCCTCCACATGATAACTGTTCTTGGAGAATTAGTTTTTGACGGCTACAGTCTCCTCTAAGATTAAGAAACTCAGTGCTTCTCATTTCAGACGTAAGGCGGCAACAGACTATTTTAGTTCTAAGTTAGCTTTTTTTTTATCTAGGATATGTATTGTTAGAGTAAAGGCGTGAGGTGATGTTTGTTACCGTTTGTTGATTTATACCTTCCATCGTACAACTTGTTCTTAACTGTGCTTGTTTCATTGGCAAGGCAGATGGGTAACTACGCGATAGAGTCAAATACCCCAGAGTCGAGTACTGTCACACACACATAATGGTTCCATGTTAACAACAGAAAAAGATACGAGACAATGCCCGTTAGCGATACACTCAATGACTACTTAAGTTTATTTATTTTAATAGTTTTCGCCTATCCTCTTCCATTCTCGGCCCCGGCCAGCTTCTATATATATAAATATATATATATATATATATATCAAAGGCGCATCCATAGACCTGTACGATGCGTACGGATCGGTAGCCAAATTTCCCCTTTTTGTTTATATAATGTACTATTTTGTTGGCGATTAATATGGTAACGTAACGTAAATAATAGCACAAAACGAAAATAAGTCATGCCCATCTTGGGAGTGCGTTTTACCTGTCGCGTCCATAGCTATTTCCCCGGTCTCCGAGGTCACTTTTTTCAACGTAAGACCACGCATACATTGAAATAAAGACAAAATCAAAATGTGCTGTCCGTTCTTAACGTGATGATCACGAAGCGCTTTTATATTAGGTACTGACAGGATATGTACGTAAAATTATGGAAGATATATATAAATATTAAGCATTTTGAAGTCCTTTTTTTTCTTATTTTTGGAACAATATTTTTTTATAAGAATGGACATTGTCTTCGTGAATATCGTATGTGTTTAATTTCATGAGGAAAAACGGGGACATTTTGTACATTTGGTGCTTGTTGCTTTAATACTCCTCTTGAATCACACAAATACACACCCGGATTATATATATATATACATCTATATAAAGAAACGGCGATTGATGGCAATTATGTGAAAGATTGCAAGAAAATGATGTTGATAATAACTATGTTATGAGAGGAACAGACAGTCATGCATACACATACAATAATGCGAAACAGCGTCTGTATCGCAGCGCAATCTAGGTAGGTTACTGATAGTTCATTCCTTCAATGAACGAGTAACCAATAACAGATGAACCACGACGACAACAACAAAAACAACAATTTTACACAAACGTAAAGAAGAACGCAATTTACGGCCTTTACATCCGAAGAGGACTGTACGAACGAACTAAGTGATTGAATAAGATGAACACAGATCTGGATCATAAATATCATATTATTGCAAGATGTGGTTGATCATCACCAGCAATCCATCTATCAAGTCCATCATTCTACGTGGCTATTGTGTCAACTAAAAATAAATCACTAAAAACCTCGTGCTGTAATTTTGAATATGTTTATCGAATCCGTGCGGCGTGTGTTTTATGTCCCACTTTCTGATGAACTCGACTATCCAGCTCGAAAGACGATTACACACACACACACAATACCATCGAACGCGTCAAATAAAGAATAAGCAAACAAACAAACAAATGAAGAGGAAACAAAAAAATCATAAACATTAATACATCCAGGGGCTAACAAGAAATAATAATAGACTTCCAGTGTTAGGTTGGTTCGATCGTTAACAGCTCGTCGCAAATAAATATATATATATATATATATATATATATATATATATATATATATATATATATATATATATATATATATATATATATATATATATAATAAACATAGAGGTAAACGGTAATGAGGATAGCGCCGACCAGAGGGTGGCGTGAAGTTTGTTTCGTATGTCGATAATTAGCAGTAGAGCCTAAGAATATGAGAATGTAGATGAGAACGACAAATATGTCATTAAATGACAAGCTGTTCATAATACTATACACAAAATAATATTAATGATTGTATGAATTATGCTGCTAATAATAATGATAATAATAATAGGGACAAGGGCACAATGGCACTTTGCTATAGTAACGATAACAGAAAGAAAGAAAAATACATATACAGTTTTCAAGACCTTCGCTCGTCTATCGTTTTTTTTATGGTGGCGACAAAACAAAAGGCAGACTGTACTCGTCTATTGACTGATCAATCACCAAGTCAACACAATAAAGCGTTTCATTTTTGTTCAAGATTCGTGAAACGGGGGGAACTCCTATTTCGTCTCAGTACTAATTTTTTGTTTAGAGAAATAGAAAGGACCTAACCCGAAATATTCTGAAGTCCCAATTGTCTCGTACCGAATGAATCCGTGACGATGATGATGTATAAATTATATATATATATATATATATATATATATATATATATATATATATATATATATATATATATATATATATATATATATATATATAATTGGTATGGATAAATACAATTATCATTACTGTTAATTAATACATATTGCTACAATAGACGTGTATTCCCGACCTGCTCCCAGCCCTCTTAAATAACGTTCAAAATGACGTTCTATATATGGAAAAGAGAAAGGATGAGGTATATATAAAATACACATATATACAAAATAAAGTAAAATAAGTGGTGAATAGAAATACGCCAACGCTGTACTAAGCTGCTGCTGCCGGCGCCGTTGACGGCAGTGCGAGGATAAATAATAAATAAATTGGGCGGAAAGTTCCGTTAATAATAAATGATACAATAAGGCAAAGAAAAGAAGATGGGCGAAATAGAGGTACACACACTCAATAACTAGCAACATGTCAAGTGTTAAAGGGGTAAATGCAATGCTACATGAAGAGACAAGAAATTGTGCTATACAAACTTGTATAGTGTGGACAAATGGTATTATTATTAGAGCTATTATGATTATTAATATTATTGTTGTTCATGGACATGTTTCGAAACAGCGCCAGGCACAAAGGAGAAAGTTGCGGAACAGGGGGTCGGGCAGAGAAATTCTGGCGGCGTCGAACTTGACCCGTAAACTACTACAGGAATAAAACCTACATCCCACGTTAAATATATGCATTGAAAGAAAATAAATCTAACCACAACCGATAGAGAAATATCGATATTGAAGGGCAGATATCGCAGCATGGAAAATGCAGAACAAAACATGTACAGTGAAGTTCATCTTGTTTCATTGTTTTTTTTTCTTTAATATTGCTTTTCTCCGCTTCGCAAATGATAATACTGTGTGTGCTTTCTTCGAAGTGACGTTTCCGTGTGGAAAGGTGGGATTTTTTTGGAAACGTGAAAACGACGATTTGATGAAAGTTCAGCACCGATTCCCGCATGTGATAAATCGGTCGGATATTGGCTCTCTATGTTATATCGTTGCTATTGTTGATGGTGTTCAAATATATGGCAAATGAAACGATACAAAAAAACAACTCACCGAAGGTCGGGTGGCCCTAGAGTGGTAAGGTTTAAAATTGCAAAGCTTTCTCCTGCTCGACCTTTTTGAAAATATGTATCATAGTAGCTACCCCTCAAAACAGCATGGTGTAGGCAGTGTTAGTACAATATGAGTTAGAAGGCCCGAAGAAGTTTTGATTTTATGTTTGACATTCCTTTGCGCAGTGGGCGCAAAAAGATCGTCATATTTCCAGACAACGACCATTTTTGGTTTTGCCACTGAAGATGACCATAGAAAAGCTCTGGCTCAAGTTGTTCATATCTTTTTTAATACTCTTGCTGTTGAATACTTAATTATTATGTAGCCTGCTGCAATGGGTTTATTGCTGGCCTGACATGTACCGCAATCTCAGCTCTTTTTTTTTGTGAATTAGAGATGTATTATTGCATTTAGGACTATTGACATCTTCCTGCGAGAGGATAGCGTATGCGCTCATAAGATACCTCCAACAATAGCAACAACAACAAGAACAACATATAATAATATGTATGATAGTTTGGAGCATGAGACCAACACACTCGTCATTATATAGCGATCCCAATACCATCCTCTTCCCTGAAAATTTATTACCATTACTACAACTATTAATTACTATTATTAATATTATATAATGACACAAACAACCGACAGTAAAACGCAGCAGGAGAGAACCGCAACAACAAAAAGTGTATGATAATAATAATAATAATAATAAAAATATATTAATATCAAAATGTACAAACGCAGACTTATCGCTAACTAGCGACTATCAAATCATTCAAGGTAATGGGGCAGACTCATATTATCACTATATATAATATAAGTAACTAACCCTTCTTGATATTTGTCATTGGTATAATAACATTTTATTATTTTCTCTAGTTACTTAAAGGATCCTCGGTCGAGTTGTTTTATAACATAATGTCCACGCAATCGGACAATACTTATTGCGCACTCAGCTCTTACTCCACTTACTCCCTTCAGTCTCTCTCTCTCTCTTGCTCTCCCTGTCTCTCTTTCCATAATTCGATAAACTATTTCTTCTTCTTGATCTCTACAAGAAAATACTCAATGAGCCACAATCGTCATCATAACAATATTGATTATTAATTATCAATATTAAACTAAGACAAGCTGATATCATTCTATTCGTACGAGAATGTACAACTTTTCTACAACCATTACAAATTATTGCAATTTATACCACAAATTTTGCTTTAGGAGATCCTTATAGTTATTATTGTAACAGTGATTCCCTCTGGCTCCTTCGTTGGAGCTGTGGATGAAACCACATGTGAGTGAAGGCTATCAAATATTAATTGCTTAATAAATTACCTATATTATACTGATCCCGTCAGGTGGCATATGTTGGCAACGATCTTTTCGCCCGTATAGCCACTAAATATTTAAATACGAGCACAACAATCGTTCTCTGATTCGATTTAAGCAAATTGCGGAACTTTCAGCAGACACTCATGGCATCGTGACAGTTCAACGACTGAAGCACTTTTCTGTCTGATTTGGTGTTCATTTATTCATTGATTCATTTATCGATGTGAATGCCTTTCGGTGAGTTCGGGAACGAGCGCTTGTTTCTGGTGTCAATTTTTCCATTCATCGATTCCTTCGAGTTGTAATAGAAAGAGCACAATCTTTGGTCTGTCTAAGAGAAAAAGTCACTGCTTCAATGGCCATGTGCCATGCATTTATTACATACATAGACAGCGTGCGTCAATCTAGAAAGATTATAGTTTATACTATATAATAATTATAATATACTCGATAAAAGTCATTGGTGAGCAGAATGCCAACAACTCAAAACATGACAACAATTAAACGCATTCCACCAACAACTATTCCAGAGCGAGTTAGTTTAGCTAGCCTCCACAACATTAGTGGCAAATAAACTTCCGCACAAGTCATATTATTGGTAAGTAGATTGCTTGGTGAGTAGCATGTGAACGACTACAGGTTACATAATCGATATATTTATGTGACAAAACGCTATCGTTGTTTTAGTTATCGACAAATAGCATCTACATTTCAGGCGTCTCGTCATTAATCAGTGTCATCACAATTTGTGTTGTGTCCTTCCAGTATTCTCTCTCTCTTTTAGATAAACAATCCTAAAGCCATAGTAAAGAACACATAACCTCATTATAATGATAATCATCATATACAGTTATAGAACAGCAATGATCATCAATTCACTTGAACTTCCACAGTTCTAATGTTAAGCATCACAAAATAATAATATTCTCTTCTATTCATTTATTATTACTACGACTCTGGCTTGATATAGGATAGTAGTTGTTGTAGCAGAAGCAGCAGAAAAATCCACAACTCGGATCTCTACACAGTAACAAATGTTATATATATATATATATATATATATATATATATGCGATTTCTGTCTACACAGGCAACAAACAGACAAACCTTTGAGCTCTTCACATAAGTCTTCATCTGCTAGCAATTTTTTCTCTCAAATTAGCAATTCTGTTTCTGCCATGGGCGCTGCCAAACGCTGCTAAAGATACGCAAAGTGGAACGAGCTGAAAATGCTCGACGATCACGAAACCACAAAACAGGTTGGCTAGCACCACTTGGCAAGTGCACAGTACAGCTGGAAAAGGCTGTTTCTTTTATCGTATCATTACCTGACGTAGTTGTTATTATTATGCATTGCACACGTTATGCGCACTTGTGGGCAAGTCTATTTTCCGTGGACTGCCTTCCACTAACTACTACGCACCGTAATAGTTAATGGCAAAATGTACCCAGGGAATCTCCTTTGATTCTCAATGGTTAAAGCCTGAAACATGGTTTTATAAGTAGCGACTTTGTGATGATCAAGTGTGGGGTAATTGAGTACTCATAGAATTCGAATCTAGCTCTGAAATCACATCTCGTTATGAATGTACTTAATGATATATTTGAGAGAGAGAAGGCTGAGACTCTCTTGCTCAGAGCGTTTCGGTAAGGCTCCCACTACTCTGAATCTATATTTTATTCGCTATCGTGTTCATTATACCATGTTCACACCACGCCCTTCTAGTACAATAAATAATGCTATGAGGTGCAGGTCTAAAGACTCGGTACGTCTCGAGTCTTCTTCCGGTGACCCCACCACATGGGGAAAGACAGCCCTGTGATTGTTTTATACACTAGCGCATTCGCTCGTTGTCTTTGATGATTACAAAGCAATTGTCAATTCTTGTTTACAGACACTGGTGGTCTATGGTTATTACAGAGAATTGCTATTAGGATCAGCTTATTATTATTATTATTATTAATTATATTATTATTATTATTATATTTCATTTGCTGCTGGCTGTGCAGATGTTTATATGTGTTCGTTCACGTAGTTTATAGGTAGCTCTGTTTCTCTGCATTGACACATTCATTTATTCACTTTTCTGATACGACTAGGTCGCATTCGACGGCTCACAGAGCTCTATCACCAATCATCTGGACAACCGATACGGTCGACCAACGTCTCTCTGGTTTTTTCCCCATTGGGATACGTTAATAGGCGCCATCAACTTCCTAAGTGCGGAGTTTTCTCGATGCAGACGAGTTTATGAAACTCGATGTCGTCAGAATAAGACTGACTTCACGGGGTCCACTGATGAAAAAACAACGCCACATTCGAAGAGGATAAGTTCGGGCCTATGGCGCCTATGCGCCTCGCAATCGGAGGATACACGTAGGTGCACGTGTTCGATCCCCAGCACATTTGCATTTAGGGGTCCGTCTTACGAAGCAATGCTAAAAAGCAGTTGTACCGTGGACGTTGAATGTTGGCTGAGAGTCAGCCCGAGAACCTCTAGGTTCGGGCCTATGAATGTAAGCCGTATACTCAGTTCGACACGCAAGGGTTCGTCGTTTAGCCTGACTCTGTTAGGGCCTGACTATGCTGAGCATATTCACTGGCAGCGTTCATACTTAACTCAGTTCAGCCCCATATCATTTTCCATACACACACACACACACAGAAACACACCGAATGAGCTGGTTACAAGACAATATAGTGTCGTCCACAAGGGGGTCGTAGAGCCACACGACCTCGCTCGCATAATCGCTATCATCATCACCGGATGAAATCAATTGTATCACTGACAGCGATCATTTGCCTCGTTCGTAAAGGGAACAACATAAGGATAAAGGACATACATAGATAGTGATAATGTAATGTACCGGCAAGTACAATACAACTGCAACATCAACAACAACAACAACAACAATAAAATTATTCGCATTAGATCCAATAACAATGATTAGCCTACGAACTAACCCGGACAGTCAACCAGATATTAATAATAGCGCTTCTATATACATATATATTATGTAAATATTATATCTCACAGTATGTTGCACTTCTAATAACTTGCTGCCTTTGGCATACATTGTATGATCAAGTACTTTAACAATAATAGTAGTAGTAGTAGTATTATTTTTATATTTTATAAGTAATACGTTTAGAGCAAAGTTTACATAATACAAGGGATGCTCATTGATTATATATATATATATATATATAATACAACGGCAAATTACAATATATAATTTATATACAACGGCCTCATTGCGGCGCAGTAATAATAATAATAAGAACAATGGAAATAACATCTGTAAATATTTCACGATCATGTGTCACTCGCAAGTTATGGGTTTGTTAAGCTTTCGGTCAATCAAATAATCAATAACACGATCATAGCAACAAGGGAAAGGGTCTGCGCTAGTGTCATTCTCCGAACAACACTCATTGAGAATTATTAGGCGACCAATCGTCAGAGGGAACAGGTGGATAACAATTAACAAGAAGAGGCCTTGCTTATTCTAGATATTCTATTAAGAATATATAAAGGTGGGTGAAGAGATGTATTTCACGTTCATCGGGTATTTTGTTGCCCACTTTTATAATTGGCTAATAGGTATTCTTTAAATTTAGAAGGTGAGTTGAACTGAGAGCTGCAAACTTCTTTCGGCACTGACAACAGATGTCAGATGCAAAACTAAAACAAATCGAAATATAAGAACAGACAAATGGAGCTGAATGCTCTTTCCGAGTAAACTGGTATTGTGAGAACTATTATTATTCGCATATTTAGTAGAAGTGGTAGCAAAGGCTTTAGCAGGAACGAAAGAATGAGGTTACGAAGTCGTCCTAAATACCTCAACATCGACAAAGAAGAAAAATCAAGTCAGGTAATTTGCAACTTGCAAAGTGATGAGCTTGTATGCGTCGCGCGCCAAATCAATAATATAGTGATCTCTACCTTGGCTCAATTCGTTCACTCTGCTCACGCCAAAATCCTTTACTGCAAAACAAGCAATCGAACAATCCAAGTTCTCGGGTAATAATATGCCATCGTCCTTACGAGCATTTTCGCTTGGAGAAATGCTTGTTCGAATACACTGAGTAAACAGAGAGATCATCAGAGCTGCAAGCTCTGCTGATTGCGAGGTAAACAGATCTTATGTAAATATTCCTCACGTTCCTTCATATATTCAGTTATGGAACACCACCAATAACATCAACATCGACAGCTATCATTTACCATAGTAACGGTAGAATAATAGGCATGAACTGGTTAAAATATAACCGGACAGATACAAAAGTCGGCCCTTCTAAGACACTATTCAAGACCATAATGATAGTTTGAAATTATATTATTATAGTAAAGAATACCATATATTGTAACCGAATGCAATCTATGTTCAGAATGCAACAGTCCGTTACTATACAGATAATAAAATGCTCCTACTAAACACGGAAGTAATATATATATATATATTACTTCCGTGTTTGGTAGGCGCACTTTATTAATGTATAGTAAACGGACTATATATATATCGTACTAATCTGATGTCTGATGCAGGTGACAATTAATGAAACCCAAAAAAAGGTCTTATATGATGATTTAATCAGCACTCACGCAACAGGCAAACGCATGAGCACATAAGAGTTACATCCAAAGTAGAATAGGAAAGTGGGATGTTTCGTACCCTTTTATGCAGCAAACGTTGATAAACAGGTCGGTTGTTTGCCGTGTTGGAAGAGCCATAGGAGATTAAAATAGACTTGTAATTACTTAGCACAGGGCACAGTGATAATACGTCAAACTACACAACTGGTTACGTTGCTCTCCTTTGTACATGACGAATATGCCACTAGAGCAATTAAATAGTAGGTGTACAAATCTGTCTAAGTAGTGCTTTGTCGGTATCGATAATCAACAATTGGTTTCGTTATGTACGAGCTGCAAGATATACGAATAATAACGAACGAACGAATATATATATATATATATATATATAACACTCTATAGTCTTACTAAAATAATATCAACGACCAAACACGACTAATTAATCAATTATGCCTACGAAGGTTGATTGGCCTGTCTCCCTGTTCATTCCGCACAGAGAGCGCCATTTCCATTTGCCTGTTCGAAACATTGTCGGGATACATCAGCATAAGGTCCACCTACTTTGTTGTAACGTTTCTACCATTGAATCTCTCTTGGCGTCTGCACGGAGCAGTTGGTGTGGGAGCTACTGGAGGCTTGTTTCGCTTTCGTTCACGTCTCTACTGGATCAACAAAGTCCCTTCTCCGACCCATATAACATTGTACATGATCGTTTACAAAATACGGGCTTAATGGCGGAAATATCAATGCACACAGACAGACACTCACGTTTTGCTATTATCTGTATCAACAGTGTCAGCTTAAAGCCTTCCAATTGCAGGGCGCAAGTGGCAAAAATCGCCTGTTTGACCCGTCTTGCACTGGTCTGGTCCCGAATCCGTGAAGAGAGAGAGACTCATTCAAAACTCACGCGTTTAAAACCTGCTGTGTGTTGCCGTACTCTTCTATCCTGTGGATTCCGTCAGCAGGTTCACACGCGCGTTTCATTCCCACCCATGTACTTGTCGTCGAGTGACCTCTCAACGAGTGGCCTCGATCGCCTCGAATTGTTGCCCTTGAGAGGCACTTGTCGATGTATGTATGGAGTGATGCAGATTTGGGTGGTTCTGAACACCGTGAAGGTTTGCATGATGTCGCGCCGCTGGTGGTAGCGGTGCTGCTGTTAGAGCGTGAAACATGACCGCGGCGGCGGCGGCGGCGGCAGCAGTAGGCGCGGCCGGATAACGCTGGGGCTGATGATAGGGCAGGAGCGGTTGTTGCTGCTGCTGCTGCTCTTGTTGGGGTTGCATTTGATGATGAGTATGTTGAGATGGTTGAACCACCGGTGGTAGCTGTGATGTCGGCCGCGGCGGTGGCGGCAGTGGAAACGGTTGCTGAGGTCGGCTGTGCTGGTGCTGTTTGCCTCGCATACGAAAGTGCTCTTGCTCGCGAATCGAATAGGCGAACGAGCAGCCGGCACCTCTTGGATACACCCCGAAATTGTTCATATCTCTACAAAAGTTCACCTGGACGTGGACAGCAGTAAGCACACTTATTATAATCAACGTATTAAGTTGGTTCATAAGTTCCCGCGCTTTTTTGGCCGTTTCTCTTTCCACTTTCGCCTTCTCCATTTGTTTACTTCTATATACCGCTCGGAAGCGCTTTCACTCCTCTACGAGCGTGGTACAGTCGTGTTCTACGGTGGAGCAAAAATACAATCAATTTGCGGCTCCAAACATGGATGTTCCAGGTGTAAAAAAGTGCATTTTCGACACCAGTTCTTCTCCGCCTTTCGCCGTTCTGTGTACGGTGCGGACTCTATTAGGAGCAAGCGCCAGGATTAAGCCTGATCTCCATCCAAAACGAGAGTGATTTGCGTTTAGTGGGACTCGAAGGATCTGAAACGCTCAGAAATCCTTGAGAATAAAAGAACGGTCAACAAGGAGGTTTGTCTAGCCCAGTTGAATTGAGTAAATTAAGCTATCCGCGAGAAAAGACCCGAGAAATAAGACGAAGTCATTCTACTGCACGACAATGCCAGGCCCCACACCGCTAAAATAGTCAAGGAGACTCTCCAAGTGTTTGAATGGGAAGTTCTTTTAGGACCTCGCCCCGCAAAACTTCTTCGCGAAAAAAAGAGAAAAATTCCGGCATAAAAGAAAATTGGCTTATGCTTGGAACTTACGAACCAACCTAATAGATAACACGCAGAAAAATGATGACTATAAATTAATGAAGAGAAGTCATTGTGGTCTGTACTCATGTACCTTATATTTGTAGACCGGATGAGGTGGCGGATGCGACGGCAGCGCCACTGGCATTCCGCCGTTCGAGCTCTGGTTGCTCTGGTGTGGTCCGTTCATGACGAGGTTATTGTTGATGTTGTTGGTACTGCTGACGCTGATGCAGATGTTGCCGTTCGAGCTATGGTTGATGCTGTTGTTATTATTGCTGTTGTTGTTGCTGGTACTGTTGATATGAATGCTGCTTCTGCTGCTGATCGTATGATGTTGTGTAGGGGGCGATGTGTGAAGTTGATGCTGGGACCGCTGCTGCTGAGAATGAGGTTGTTGTTGTTGTTGCGATGACTGTTGTTGCTGATGCTGAAATGGTTGAATGGAAATAGAGGACGGGGGGCCGTTCCCGATCTTGTGACCGTTACCCTGTTGCTGCTGCTGTTGCTGTCGAAGTAGCGATAGACAATAGTGAACGGTAGAGACGGCCGCAGAGATAAAATCAAAAACTGCCTTCCCTCCTCCCGATGAAGCCACCTCATCTGGCTGCCATTCCAATACCTTTGAATAAAAGCACAACAATGAAGTGGCAGGATGTGAATAACAACGCGTCCATTAGAATTGGATTTGACGAATTTGTACTGCTTATAATTATTATAAAATGTGTTACCAGTAAGAATCATCAATCAACCGAGAATAGATACGAGATTGGGTACAATGTCGTAAGTGCACAAAAAATCCACTACCTCTAATACATCACTGCGTTTGAGTACAACTCACTAACGAATACAAGCATTTGTCATCCACAGCTGCGTTCCATCAGTTACACATGTGGAAAGTATTATTGGAATTAATTGCGTAGTAGTTCAATCATTTAAAATTGATCTCCTATACCGAACAGAGAAATTTCCTCCAATGGAAAAAGCATAACATCTCCCAGGAGTAACAACTTCTCAGCTGCAATACTGAACACCTGTTGATGTTGGTTTATGAAACGAAAAATAAAACGATCACCCATTTTAGCAACCAATCCTCACTGATGTGTTTTGCTGCAACCGCATCAACCGTTCTCATCTGTCTTCTATTCTACTTTTTTTAATGAGATTTTAATCTGGAAGGCTACCTTTAGGGGTTGCTGCAGTAGTTGAAGCAACGATGCCAACGGTAGGTAATTTGCTCGAGAGGCCAACGAAGCCAACTCTCGGGCGGTCTGCTCAAGCGACTGAGGCGCCTGCAAACGGTCGATAATACTCTGCATATGGGACCGGTGCGCCCCATCGCCATAGAGTAGGCTGCTCCATTGTTCGGGTGCAATTCGCAATCCCGCTTCACAGGCGATCGAGACGATTTGCGCATCGTGTTCACGTCGTAGCGATTCATATGTGCGGAACTCCTGAAAAGACAGAGATACGATGGGATATTGATAGATAGCGACGAGAACGTAATTAATTCTAGTCATCCGGTGACAATATATACATACATACATTTAACGTGGATAAAAACCATGCCGCGACTTCATCTAGAAGAACCCCATTATATTTTTTTGCATATCACAAGTAATTGCTACTACAGCTCGTCCAGTACACCCAATTGCAGTCACTTTTGTCCCACGAGTCTCTATTACACCATCTTGCATATCCTGCACAAAGTACTAATTGTGCGGCGATGAAAAATCATCGCTAGAATCTGATCGCAAAGCCATAGTATGGTGTGCTGTGAGTTACTCTGACTAGGGATGGTTACATTGCGGATACGACTAGCTATATTTGCATAGATATTTTATAATATAATAAATAGCCTCGAAGCCTTCTTTAACCCACGGCTAGGCAGAACTAGTCTTCCTCACTGGCATTATTTACTTCTACGGCGGGAGGGGATAGTGTTGCTCTTGAAATAAGTTTTGTTATATATATATATATATATATATGTATATGCAAAAGGTAAGAAAAGATACCTCTTTGAGCTGCATCAATGACGAATCGCCGTCACGCTTTGCAACGACAAAACAGCTGGCCCTATACAGCAGTTGTACGACGTGGCCGATAGATGTCTTCGAAGCATGAGGGAACAGTGTTGACAGACGTTGAACCACAAACATCACCAGCACCTACGAACAAAACGTGCAAGCAACTTAGAGAAGAATACGTATTGAATGTCACGAACCACATCGGCGCAGCTGTCATTTGACTTTCACACTATTTAGTTGATTTTGCTGAAATCACATTCATCGTCCAAAGGATACACTACTACTTAGGGGAGTATCTAGAAACATATTAAGTTAGTATACGAAAATCTAGAACGCATAGTAACATCAACGACTGACTGTTGATCTTCTTACGAATTGTTCCTTAAGGCCTGAATTCAGATTAGTATTCCAGAGAAAGCAGATGGACATTTCCCGAGCATGGGAAACGTCGATATTAAGGTTTAAGTTAACGCTTCGTACCTTTCGCGACAGCGCTGATCCATCTTCAAGTGCAAGCAGGACCAATTTGAGGACCTCTTCCTGCATTGCCGGACCCAGAAACTGGCAACCGCGGGCCCGCACGGCTGCCCAGAGCGATGCGGTTAGTTGGCCTGAGGACTGCTGCTCCAGGATGACCTCAACGAGTGAGCGTTCCGCCAACGAGCGCGCCGCTTTCAACGCCTTCGCAGAGTGATTGAGTGAAAGAGTATGCGAGACACAGTAAGATATCAACGTATAGTATACAGAATGCCAATTCACCTAATGGCTGTCGCAGACAGGCAGCAAATCTCGGATTCCTGATACCAGAATCAATATGCGAAGGAAGCTCAAAGATAACAAATAAAAAACTGCCGCAACCCCATGCGTTAATTTATCTTATCTGCATCTCTTAAAAATTGTAATCTGTTAACAGATCTACATAGCGGTTCATTGTATGGCGCTGACGAAAAAATATGATTTATTCGATTACACGTAAATGTATCTTTATACAGTACAGTACATAGTAGTACCTTATGAAGTCCAAAAGGTTCCTCGAGATTCGAGTTGACAAACGCTAAGAGCTTTCGCAACATTGGTCGGCTCAGAGCAGGTACCTGCGCGGTTGAAGACGGTCGAAGGAGGCTGGCCAGAGTACATATTTGTCGGTACGCCATCGAGATAAAATAGTCTGAAAGAGCAATTGTCGATAGTTTTAAAAGAAGATGAAGAAATACATAAACGTTTTATAATATTCACATAAACCAAATATATACTAGTTAAAATATGCGAAAATTTATCATTGTCGTGAGAGCACTTCGCTTCTGCTCAGCACTCCTAACATAATCTATGATTAGCGCAATCAACTACATCACAACATTCATACCGAGATCATCGTTATTCTCTCGTCCTTCTCCAAGAAGCTGCAGAAGGATTTGGTTTTCACTGACAACATCATGATCTGACGAATCACATGCCTCTCGGTGTCTTCCTGTTTTTAAACACAGCTCGCACACGGTGTGGCCACACGATAGGACCTGGTGAAGAGCAAACAAATCAAACGCAAATATCAGGCAATATATTGATGGCCTTTGTCGTATAGGTAATTCTGAGGATAAATAAAAAATGTTTTTATTCCAAATACCTCCATACACGGATTGCGGTGATATGGCATTTACAATAATAATAAAGAAAGAAATCTAACGTGTATAAGGTACGTCTCATTCTTCAGAACAATGGATTATGGCCCATCTGAGATGGACAACAGCTGATGTAGAATTATCGTGGCATCATTCACATGTACATGTAGTATATATTATATATTAAATGTACATGTGAATGATGCCACGATAATTCTACATCAGCTGTTGTCCATCTCAGCCGGGCCATAATCCATTACAGTAACTAAGCAGAGAAGTCACGAGACCATACGGTCAATGGGAACATGGGTAGACAATATATATTTTTTGGGTTCATCTCGTGGCTATGAGCGACGTACCTGCGGGCGTCGAACTTTCAGGGCGAATTCACGTTCACAAGCGGGGCACTCGAGGATATCCATCACGGGTGCTGCTACTGGAAATCCTGGTGTCGTCGGTCCCGTACCGACAGCAGCACCCGCCGCAGCATCGGGAACTCCAGTGGAAATAATAGCTCCAGCAGATGCCGGGAAACGACGAAGTCCTCCAACACCCCCAGATACCACTTGGCTAACCGGTGGAGCCATTAGGCCCGAGCGCACCCTGAAAGCACGGAGTTTTGTTGTGTTATGCCTTGTGGATGCGTTTAATCTATTTCGAGGATACCTTAAGCCAGCTTAGCTATCTGTTGCTCACCAATTAATTTCCGCTGGCAAGAAATACAAGGTTTGCTCATATAATTTGTTAATTCATTACCTACTGGGAATCCTCTTTATAGCGTTCATATCATTAGTACCCATATCACTAATAGTCAAGAGTATATATATATTATCTAGTGTCACACATTCAAGGGTGATCATATATTTTGCCTGCATCACAGAGACAATAGCTTGCTGTTTTTGGGAATCTTATCACTGTTCTCCAACTTGAATGAATCAACGCTATTTACATCTCTCACTGGGTCCTTTGGAGGTGACTGTATCATTAGGATGTGTTAGCAATTATCGTTGCCTTCTGTGCCGCAGTTCAACAGTTCACATCTTGAATATGATGTGCAGTAGTCTTTACAACAGCATGCTAAGCCAGAGATACAGAGGCTAAACAACATAGTCGTCACTTAGTCGATTTGTTTTGTCTAGGTTTATAGGTACATCCCAAAAACGTCGTGCTGAGAATTGCGTTGATAATATACTTTGTTCCTTTTATTACTCGGGAGTGCAGAAAGATCGTTCATTGTGCTGCCGGACGTGCTGAATACTGCAATTGTAAGCGCTCTAATGAAATGAGCAATCTATCACAAATTTGCCCATTTGAGGACGTTTCATTCGGTTTATTTGATTAGAACATTTGTTTCTTGACATTACGAATGCGTTGTACACAATTCATAAATAAATACAAGGTAATAAGGGAGACAGCCAACTTATGGCTACATAGTGGATGATGGTAATTAATTGTGTTAGATTTTATTAGAGCCAGCCTTCCAGCAGAATAACAATAGCACACCCCGATTCTGTTGTCATATAAAATTCTGTATATTAGTGTACGATTGATCATCTACCAAACCTCCAGATAAGAACTCTGTGGAGAAGTAGAATAAAAATACAACCTGTTCATTGATTTCGTCTTCTTCGATGTGGTCAAACAAATGGCAAACAATCAACAATACAACAAGAAATAAGAATCAAAAATACTCAGCGATATAGAAACAAACGGGCAGAATAGTATCTCCGCATTCGTAGCTCTTCAAACTCAACAAATTCATGATAACCGTCAGTTAGTGCGGACCACTGTCCTGTGAATGGCCGTGTCAATCCCTCGTTCCCCGGAAAGAGTGAAGAGGAAAATCCGCTTTCCCGTTGGCTCTGCTTAGATTGGGCCAAATTATGTTGCCGCTGCTGCTTTGACGACGAAAGCGCGAGTAGAGGTGGTCGTGCCCCGTCCGCCATAGCGAACAGCTCAACGCGCAATATCTACGAACGCTGCACATTTCCTACTAACTAACTATTATATATATATATATATATAGATATTTGGCGTGAACAACGAGCCAATAGGAATATTCGATAAAGCATTGCATACATGTACTGCATTATATCTACCTACACCACAAGAGTCCTTGTCATTTTCAGTGCTAGTGTTATTGTTCAAGCTCGCACATCTTGCTTTCGAGCTCCACTATTCACCTTGCAGCCTGTGCAAATGCTCACCTGAATGCTTTTCCACTGAAGCTATATGGACTGACGGTAATAGTGGTGGCAGCGAATGTTCTTGCTCATCTTATCGGTTATAATATCAATGTTGTTCTTGTCGCCATCGTTGCACAGACCGAAGTATGCATCATCAAGGGGCTACTCCGAGCCACAGAGCGCTCGGAGCTAACTCCGGAAGGTGCTCAGCACAGCTTTGTCTGGTGGAGATGATTTCTGGCCGCACTTCACGACCAGAAACAGAGATACTGGCGACGCACAAAGCGAACAGCATAATTTCGCTGAGGTCGGTGACAATGCCATCAATTTATCGGGTTATCTATCCATTCATATATCTATATACGTGCCAAGGTAGCATATATATAGTATAACAAAAAATAGTCATGTACCGTCACAGAGAACAATTGCGAATATAAGAGATCCGGGTCACTCACGCGCACGTATCACTGCACCACAACAAACGCAAACGCTACTAGACCACTGAGGGATAGTCCACGCACCGGCCCATACAGAAATCTTCAATTCACAGTTCGTTGAAACACACACAGATAGAAAATGAATAGATAGGTATCTATCTTCTCTTACGAATGCGTGCAGTCTGTCAATAAGCTGGTGTGTACCGAAATCAGAGGAGGTGCATACAAAATGAGCACAACATCTAACAACAACCTCTGGAGATACAATGAATTAAAACTGGTGCTGCTGCTTCTGCTACAAACCGAGCGAGCACGGAGCACTCAGTCCATCCGTCGGCAAGGAATGATGCTAGCGGATGCATACACACGCGAACTCAGTCGAGAGAGAGAGAGGCGGGCATTTAAACAAAACTCGTGTGGCTAGTCAGTGATTGAGCGCGAGTGCGGCCCGGGCAAACGCGGGCGTTCCAACAGCTAGATAGCTACTACAATAGCTAGCGAATGTGGCGGCCCCGTGATGGCTACTGAAGCGGCGGTAACGTTGCACTCTTAGGGACACAGCTTGAATAAATGGACCGGTAGTCGGTTAAGTCCCAGGTCGTAGATTCCAAATTCTGCCGTGGCCTCAGAGAGCCTTGGATTTCACTTGGCTTTCTCGTCGTTATGCGGCCATACGGATAATAAGTCTGCTAATGCAAGAAGGGCTGGAGGCCCTGCATGTGCGAACGGCTGCTATTATAGCTAGTGAATTAATGAGCGAGCTAATTTGCCACTGCACCAGTGTAAGTAGTCTCGTGTGTGGATGTCCTGTGGGCACCTTAGCACAATTTCAATTTCATTTTGAAGCCAAGTGAAAGAAATAAGAGATTTTCCTTCGTTTTGATTTGCCTTCTTGGCAGCCGATGGCGCACGCTCGATGAAGCACTCCATACAGCAGAGCAGTAGGGCCCTCTGCCCTCTCCGAAACAAGAGTACAGCAGAAAATCCGCTAGTCAGACAGGAGTCGAATGTATGCACGATTCAAGAGATCGTTCCGTGGAATAGGAGCCTTCTAGTAATCGACGGACCGTCGAGGCGCGAGTCACTGGTACGAGTGGAAGAGATTAAGCAAAGGTGGCCCCGACAGGTCCTCATAGTAATACCTAACGGTTACGAGCTGAGGCCTCTCAGATAGGGGAACAGCTGAGGGTCAGCTTGAAAAACAATTATTAGGTGAAGGGAGACCCTTGGGGTAAAAGATGAAGCAAAATTAAGTGGCCATACTATGTTATCACAGAAATTACGACACATATCCTCTATATATATATAGAGAGAGAGAGAGTATTGAAGAGGCTATCGATCTATTAGTTCGTTGGTTCGACCAACTGAATCGTGTATATAGATATGTGTTAAATATGATATGTATCCAGGAAACGAAAATAATTCCGTGGAAAATAAGATTGAAAAGGAGACTTTTTAATTAGCAGTTTCCATAATTCCTCGTGCCATTTTGGAACACGCTGTGTCATCACAAATAGCTTTCTCATCACTGTATCATTCAATCAGACACAAGTATACGAGTGGCCTATCACCCCCATTTTACAACACGCTTAGTTATTACAGTTCGAGTATATGCGTTTGTTTGCTGTTTTCTAATGACGGAGAATCATAACAGATGATATCGGTCAATTAATAGGACCTGTCATAAAGGGCATAACAAGAATATAATTAATGGGGGTGTCAATAAGCGCTTCTATTATACAATGCAGACAGACTTATTTTCAACGCGTAGGTCTTCTCGTTCGACCAGCATGAGTGGAACATCGTCTGCCATTATTGTATGTTTGAAGTTGTATATACTAAATAAATGTACTGATTCGTTCGCATAATGAGCAATGTAGCAGAATCAGTGTTCTTTTCAAGACACCTAAGACAGGCAGCTTTCTAGGATCGCAGTCTATTTCAATCGAATGGCCTAATTAATTGCCCGGTTAAGCAAACTCTAGTCTGTACCATTTAACCATAAAAGCGTAGATTCCCACCGCAGTTATTATACAACAATTCTAAGATAAAAGAATTCCTAATTATTGTATGTTTGAAGAAACTTTCTTTATAACTAATATTTCACAGCATACATAAGATTCATTCAGCCGCAGCCCATGAGGATTTTATGAGAGATACATTCATAAATGACCCAAATGGCTTATTTCTGGATATGTAATGCCTTGGTGAAAAAGTGCCGTAACGGGATAGTGAAGTTAAATGTCGTTTCCCCTCTGAACAGTTCATCGGTGATCACTCGCACTTTTACGAAGATTTCGGACTCTTTGCCAATGTATTAACAACTAAATAGATTTGCACAGCAAGGCAATCGAATGTTCAATCCTCAAATTGTGTACTGTGCACATAGTCTTCTGCGTGCGTGCTCAAACTGTGCGTGCTCGATCGGAAATCATATCAAATTGTTAGTTCCTAGCTAACGTCTGACTCGTTTAACCTACTCTATGGACAAACATCCTTATACTTATTCTAATATTAGACGAGAGCCTATGAGAGCGAACGGAAATATACACTATCCGTGTTGACCCTATGCCCAAGGCATAGACCAAACTCGAATTCCCCCGACCCTAACGAATTGCACGAGAGTGATCAAAGGGTACCGGTTCACGTTTCTCATGAAAGCAGCTGCAAAATATATTCTACATACATACAGAAATTATCTAGCATAATTCAACATCGGTCGGTACCCTCGTGATGCAGAATTTGGCGCGATCCAACTAAAGGTAAATCAATCAAACGTAGTAAATTATTAACTCTGTGACAAGGTTGAAAATATTATACTTATTCGTGACTTAGGGAATTGTTCACGACTAAGCTTTAAACAGATGTGCGCCACATCTGCGAGCGCTGCTGGTGTACCATCACATTATTCTTTTGATTATTTACATATATTAGTATCACAGTATTATTCGCTGCGCTTCAAGCCTGGCTGTCCCAACAGACGCCGTTCCCTTTAAAATCTCGAACGATCTCTGTCTCCCTATGGGTATGTGCCATAGGGAAAGTAGGAGAATATCTGAGAATATCTTCAACTCCGCGCGATAAATTGACAGACAATTAGTGCTGAGGCAGAGAGAGAGATATGGTGTAATCCAAAGACGCGAGCTGAAAGAAAAGGCATCCGAGGCTCTTTCTTCGATCTTAAAAGAATAATGTCAAGGGAATAGATCCGTCAAGGTCTGACACTACGGAAATATCTTGTTCTTTCAACCCTCTTCCTCAAACGTCCTATGACTCATTCCTCTTGCTCAATCCTCTACTCTTTTGTTTAAGTATCTGAGCATTTTGTCACTCCCCTCCTATGTCGAGTATCTCAATTGTATTATAATAATATTAATCCCCATAGTGCAACACGCCCGGGACATAGACTATTGATTTCCGCTATGTTGATACTTAGACGCAACGCTGTTTATTGTATATATTACTTGGGTTGTTGGCAATGGAAACCCCGTAATCCGTTTTTCTAATTATGTATTTTACGAATATGCGTGAATTGTACAGCTGTTTTCGGTCACATGTTGTGTGAGACTGTTTTTTTCCGCAGGACGGACTCCTCCTAATCATAAACCCAAACCGAGCTGATTTCTCATCGTACCCCTCACGCCCTCTGCTCTTCAACGGGAGGTCTCACTCCATTGTCATTTATAGGTTAGTACCTCCCAAATGTGGCGTTGAAGACATTTAATAAATACTATACATTTTTATTTACCATTCCTTTTTGCCATTCTATGACCTATATAATCAGGGTTATATATCAGGGTTACAAACGCTTATCATGTCGGTCGTGCGCCCTTAACCGACATGGCGGGTTACCGAGACCAGCCATGGAAAAACAGCTGAGGGTCAGATATGAGAAATGTATCCGCATTTAGTTCATGCCATTTGTGTAGCAGGAGACTATTATATAGTACAAGATGTCCACAAATCTAGCCCTGTACTAAGATGGAGCATTGAATTATAGTTTATCTTTTAATTACGGTAGATTATAATCCGAAAATGGATTGCCGAAAGCAGTTCCGTGGACGTTAGTACCTCCCAAAAAAACTAGTGAGTCAGCCTTGAAAATAGACTAGAGTGTAATCAATTATAGTCACCTCACAATCCTTGGGCTCAGCGTGCGGCTATTCAGTTGACGAAGTCGGGTCTGTTGTCATACATAATTTGCATTTTTATTGATTGTTTATAAAAGCAAACATCATAGTAATGCTAATTCCATTTGACGATTTGTAATGGGGACGATTCTGTATAAAGTAAGCCCTCAGCTAACGATTCGTCGATAGGCATGTATTGCAATAGGAAGGAGTTAATCGGGATTATTGATCGTTTATTAGACGATTTCAGCGCGTGCTATGACCACGAGATGGCTTACGTCGATACTGTCAATCTTCTCTATCTACGGATTGTGCATTGTATCTTGCCAGGTTTGTAAATGCATTACAGTTCCGAGTCACTTTCGGGTTACCTTTATTAAATTGATCATTTTGCCTAAACAGCTGACAAGCTATTATATTACATCGTTTTGTCACAATAATCACCATTACCATGTATATGTGTCTTTCAAAGAGAATCTTAGCGAATATTTATATTTTCATTATGAGGGGAGTGTTATTACAGTGGTGTTAATTTCCGTATACATAGGTTTATATAATTTCAAGCGGCACCACCACTATTAACATAATAGCCTTCTTCCAGTAGACAGATGATGACAGGTAGATGACACAAGTTACATGGTGATTTGACGGAAGACTTTCATTTTTATCTTCAATTCAACTTGGTGGTTGTGGTGTTACAGGACGAGAATGATGTAGTGAGTGGGCCATCGAAGGGCGTCGGTGGCGAAAATGATATCCAATTGATTTCGCCAGTAGACGACGGCAGGTTGGATATCAATTTGACACTAATCATCAACTCAATTTCGGATATCGACACTCTCGCCATGAAGGTTGTATTATATATGATATTATATGACTTATTATCGCTGGCTGTTCAAGTTAACATGTAAGCGTTGTGGCTATTTCCAGTGAGATGCTCGAAATGCAGACGAGACGGTCAGTGAAGTTCATTTGTAACTAACCCAAGAACTAGGACGAAGTTATTTGGCAAGTTTCGCCAACAAACATAGTTCAGTTCCACTTGTAACTTTAGCTTGGCGAACAAAAATTAGGAACGCTAATATATTATCTTTTATTTTCGTACTTTTTATCGTAGTGTTTTCCATCGAGTCTTAATTTCTTTGTTGATTTATTAATCGGGGTGCACTCCTTACACATTGGAATAGCGGTAAAAAATTCTGCTTATAGTAAGAGAGCTTACAAACAGAAGCTAAATTGTATGCATAGGGCTAAGTGTACCAAGCCTACGATCGAACCGGTGATGACCGCAGACTTTCATTTACCTTTTGTCCTTGCAGTTTAGTGTGGATGCCACATTGGAGCTATATTGGCAAGTTTCGGAGAAGCTGTGGGAAGAGATGCAACATGTGATGGAACAAGAACAAATTGACGAAGTAGATGAAGACAGTACGCTCCCTGTTCCTCTTAATAAGGTATTATACCAATCCATGTTCAAGCTATCGGACAGTGATGAAGTGCTCCAAAAACAACTGCGTTTTATATATAAGCAGATAGTTTCAGAATTATGGCTGTAGGCATTAGCAAGGAAAAGGGTAAAAAAAAAGTAAAAACCCTTCAGTTCCATGTTGTCTGTGAAATCAGACCTTCAAACTATATTCGAGTCACCTGTATGGCTGCATCTCTTGTTTTTTGATAAATCCAAATACTTCATTTAGTCCGTCGTATATCAGGGTCAGCATCATGTTAGAATACCTATGTAACAAAGGACGAAGAAAGAACTTCAAAATCGCACAAAGTAAAGCTTAAGATTTTTGCCGTAGGACAGCGGAGAGCTTATACCTAGAAGTTCTGCATTGTTGTTGCTCGATGTTGGTCTTCTTCGAGAAAGCAATTCAAAACGCGAACGCCTATTAAGACTAGCCTTATACTTTGCATCGTGTTTTCTATTAACAGATGCAATATTTTTGGCTTCCGGACCCTCATTTCGACGAAGCGAAAGAAGTGCTCATGCCTACAAGTGAACCTCCAACAAAAAATCTCTTCATTTACAACATGCCTGGACAAGAGGATGGAGCTTTGCTACGACTTAAGATCAGATTCCGAGTCGTTGTCATTTGCGCAATGAATTTTAAGTAAGCAATATCTACATTATAACCTTAACATTGATGCATGTATTCTACTAATCATAAAAACTTGCTTGCTGACTTCCACAAGAATCAACTTTCGTCATCGTTCGCACATAAACTCGTAGATATTTGTGTAAGGAATTTTTAGATAACCTTTTTGTAATTCCGGTGTGCGGGTATTCCTTTATACGATTATAATTAGGGCGCGATACCGTAAACTAATTGTCATTCCATCAAAATGGCCTGGGTTGTCAATGGATTATATTAGAACCTCACACATCCTGCCGTTGACGCAGTAAGTAGCGAACTCCAAACACCGATACCCTATAGGGAGAGCTAAAACAATAATAATTAGTAACAAAACAATAATTATGATAATAATTATGTTGAGATTACCATTAATTTCCGCGTTCACAGAGATTTCCCGGCGGATTCACAACGCTGCAAACTGAATCTTCGCAGCTATTCGTACAATGTACAGCAGAAATTCGGATTTACTCCGTTCAGTCAAGGCAGCACCTTATCGTACCGTGGATCTCCGAATCTACTTGAGAGCTCAATCCGTGTTACCACGTGTGAATTTCAGCAACCTATTAACAGACAGCGATATAAAGGTGTGTGTGCATGTGCATTTATATACGCAATATGGTGAAATTATTTCTATCATGGAACAAAATGCAGCATGTACGTAAATGTTGGTGATGAGCCTGGACGCGAATATCGCACTGTTACACCAAAGAACTTAAAATGTTCGCCTTCAAAAATTTCAAGACAAAAACGAACAACGGTGAAGACTATGTAGTAGTGTTCAAGTTGCTGAACATAAACTAAATTCTCTCAAAAATTTCAAGACAAAAACGAACAACGGTGAAGACCATGTAGTAGTGTTCAAGTTGCTGAACATAAACTAAATTCGACGTCTAGGTATTGCATGTGTTCGTTCGAACTAGTGATTTTTCTCTGTATTTCGTCCACAGGCGTTTGCGTGCAGTTCCTCTTCATACGCAAAATATTTTATCAGTTCATATCGAATTATGTTCCGTCAATACTTTTGGTGATAGCGTCCTTTGCACCATTCTTCATGAGCGTCAATTCGACGGTTAATCGTATCAACGTGTCCATTACACTATTTCAAGCCATCCTCACTGTGTTCGCTCAGGTAACCTTCGATCAGATCTGTTCAGAAGTGGCACCATTTGACATAAACGATAGAGATGTTGAACAAAAAATATATTGTTTAGCACTCTGAGCTTGAACCTAAGCACATGAATGAAAAATTAAGTTTAAATTTTGCCCATATTTGTATTAAAACATTTGTTGGCCTTATTTATATAAACAAATCATACATTGTTTGCCGATAGTTGTACAAAAGCTTTTTGCATGCTGACGGTTTTAACGAAACAGTTCTTTGAGACTATAGAATGACGTACATATCCTCGTTCGGTAGACATTTTATACGATTCCAAAACACAATGTCACAATGAATTCATTACTAATTGTAGAGCGTTATATCAAAGCGAGACAAAATAAACTTACTGAGCCTGTTACACATTTAATTACAATCATTCGTAGACATGTCCATCTCGATTCTAAACGGTGCACGAACCCCCTCCAGAGACGCCTTCTCCTAAATGGCTGATTTTGAAGCCTTGAAACTGAAGACAAAGATGGTGTGTTAATAATCTGGAATGGGCTACACCAAAGCGACTATCCTAAGTCTATCGTTAAATGGATATTTGTATAAACCGTGGGTACCTTTCGATTAACGAATGGGTACGACACCGTTAATTCAACTAGCATCTAGTTCATAATTAGTGAATTGTAAAGCGGTAACAACGAAGTACATTATGCCGCGGAGGCTTATCTCTTTGTCAAAAGACTCAAGTCCGTCAGTGCAGAGAGCTCTGGTGATAATAGCCATATCGGTGAGGGAGGGAATTCAGCTTCATTTGAGTTATGGTAAGGTTATGGGGGGTTACTGTCATTCTGTAGTTCCGACGAATCATTTCAGATAGCAAAACACAACGTGCCGCTTCGTATAATGGCAAATGACTTGAGTGATGACTTGTCCCACTTTGATGGAGGAGAGAGTCCAAGATTTCCTTGCAGTAGCAGGAGCAGTTGTTCAACAGAAAGTGCTCTTGCATACTTATTTGACCACGAGTTTGACTTGGAAGACTTTGGAGGTTTTGATGACGTCGACACAGAGGCGGCTGAATTGGGAGGTCTTAACAGAACGGAATATCTGCGAGTTGAACAACTGCCTGATCGGAACGAGCGCTCAGAGCAGAGCAGAAATCGTGGAACGGTTGAAACTGTGATCGCCGATTTGCTCAATTGGAGCATGGACCTCGATGTGGATCGCCCCATCGTTGATTTCAACGCAGAACATGTGCAAACAGAACGAATTCGCGACGATTATGAAACCTCTATGCGACCAGAACAGATCGATAGAGCCAGGGTACAGTACTGGACGCCAGATGATACAGAACATGACGGACCCGCTAGAGTTTCCAGGCAAACCCGCGAGAATGAGATGCCAAACTGGAGATTTTTACATACTAGACAGTACGGGTCCGATGGTGAAACGGTAGAGGACGATTGCCAATCGGAGTCTGATGGAGGTGGCAGTAACTCGGCAGGGGAACGAGCATTTGAAGATCCTGTGCCTTTGCCATTGGAGCGTCGATTCGAGGATATCGTACACTCTTCGAATAGGTTATTCGGCGGTTATCGGCAGAACTTCCCTTCGCTGAACGGCGAAGACTCGATGATTTGCGTGATGATTCCGCAATCTCCTCTTATGACCCGCCCATCTGGAAGTCGAGATTTCCATCTCAGAAACTCTCGACCAAATTTATCGGAGGACTCTGGAGGACATCTAGGCGTCTAGACGCTGACTACTTCGATTACGATGAAGATTTCGACTTTGGGTGATAACGACAATTTCGTCACTCAGTCTCGATCGTAGAACCAAGTAGTTCAAACGAAGCACTAAAAATGCATACATGTCTTCTAAGGCTCATTTCTAAACATTTAATAACCTATGACGTCTTTTAAGAAGACACTAACGAATTCTATTCTCGAATTGCACTTGTCGTTTATTTGGTACCCCGACTCATGATAGGGCGGTAGCACCCAGCTACGTCACTTTTTTCAATAATAAAAAGACTTGAAGGTGCTTAGTGGCAATACGCAATGTTTCAGGTACTTCCGCCTCATTTCAACACGATATGAATACCTAACTATTTTTCCGGTTATGCTTAACTCATCCACAGTTTTCGTCTCTCGAGCATGGAATACATAATTACACTATTTACTGAATATATTAAAAAGTAACTCGTACAGAAGCGAATACATTTGCATTTTTCCGTATTTACGTGACTTTTTCTCCATATGTTGAAGCTATCCATTATCGCAGTTGTCCAAAGGTCTTTTCCAAAGTGGGTTCTAAGGGGCGTCGCCAGCCCTTAATACAACGATGACCTACACAATAATAAAAAGAATTCCGTAGGCGCTTGGTGGTTAGAAAGTGATCCCTAAATTGAGTGATTGATATTGCATAACTACGTAATCTGCTCAGGTTTTATATGTTGGATTAAATATAATAATTTTGTTCTGTGTGAGCAATATTCTGTTGATCTCGTTCGCCTTATCCACTACGGCATTACTTCCACAAAAACAATTGACACGTAAGCAATTTGTATTGTAGAATAGTGACATTTAATGGCTCTAGTATTTGATGGTATTGTAGGGGAGATCGCCTATCATGGCACTCAAGTCTGCTTGAAGATCTCAGTTTCCCCTTGGTGCCGCTTGGCTGAACTGAAAAAGACAGGAACTATCTATTTCCTGTCTACCTATATATATATATATATATTTACAAACTTTATTACAATTATTGTATTCAACGCTCCGAGCATATAAACAGTAGAGGAGGCGGTACAAAAGCAGACCTACGGCAGAATTAGACGTTGGGTCTCTCCGGATAGAAAAAAATAGGTTCACAGTTAAGAAGAAAAAGTTCCACGGAATTTACAGTTGAAGAATCACTAACTTATTTTCCAACTAGAAGGCTATTGTATTCCTCGCTGTAAATTTACATCTTTTATATTCATTATGTTATATTTATAACATTTATATCAATAGATATAAATGGTTTTACATAGAAAATGCATCAACGGTTTTTAGGCTCGACAAAAGCTTCCTCCCGTGTCCTATACGACCAAAATGGACATCTATATCATGGCATGTATTGGATTCATCACCGCATCACTGTGGGAATCTGTTATTGTTAAGGTGTGTTAATTTTCAAAATAAAAACGTAATCAAGTATGCATCAGTAGTAGTACTATACATCGCTTAATATTTGCCGTACATGGTCGTTGAAGGTATCTCAAGGAACCCCTTTAACCGTAGATTGCTATTCTCGTAAGGTGCTGGCAAGTTCCGAGATGGTTAGTAAGCTTGCGCGCGTCGAAGAGAGGATCGCTCGTGAGGCTGTGCGCACTCGCGGAGCCAGAAACCTTAAAGAGCTTTTCAGGTGGGAAATAATTTACGTCGTTTCTCGCTCAACTTGGAAGACTGCCATGGAAATGTTATTTAGGATTCAATGAAGACGAAAATTCGTGTTCTGCGGAAGTATGCCAATTCGGGGGAGATAGTTGTAGGTACCGTACCTCATTGCCTTCGTGTGGCGAACTATATTGCTTATACCCGAAATACATGGCACCTGAAACTTGTGGTAGTTTGCAAAGGCAAAGCCTAACGTATTAAAGGTGTGCTTAATATGATATTTACTTTCGCAGAAACACGCACGTTAAACTCACGGAGTTCCAGATACGAAAGCGGGTGGCTGCGTTCAATAGCGAACTTAATGACAGGTGACTTTATTTGTGGGACAGCGTCTCTCACCTTGTATAATATGAGCAATACTAGTAATAATATCTAATATACTTCAGATAACTTCCCAATAGATCAATAAGTGATGTGTATCAAATGAATGAAAATTAGGTAGACTGCTTCAGCGTCGATACTAACGATACTATCATACATGATCCGATCTATCATAGAGCGTTTCCATTGCGTAATATTAGTTTATTAGAGAATAACACTTCATCTCTAAGATCGGGCCGAGAAAATAGATTTTTTCCAGAATCGCAATCTTCTTGATTTGCTCTAGCACCGACTTTAGCTCTTTGCGATTACTTAGTCGATATCCGGGTAGCGTTTTCTACAAGCTAAACTGCGGAAAGGTCTGAATCAAGATTGAATTTGTTAGCCAAACCAATTATCAATGAGGTAAATTTCCATGATGAAAATTAGTCTCTCTCAAAGGCGGTAAAGGTAAGGTAAAGGTAAAGCTTTATTTGTTTATTAAAGAAACTGCAGTTTTTACACTGCTTAAGTTCTCTTATATGTCACGACACGGGACTCGAACCTGCGACCTCTGGCTCTTTATAGCCAGAGACCACTCAACCGCGGTAACTTTATCATTGGGGTTATATTGGGTTGCTGAAATACCGATCTCTTATGGTGATTCGCATCTTTTAAGCACATTGAAAGGATATTTACAATTAGCACAAATTGTATCCCCAATTACGCGGTATCCCGCGCGGAGCGGGCCGAGCTACAGAAGTAGCTGCCCTCAAGCCAACCCACCTCTGTTCCCCTCTTGCCTCCGAAACCTTAGGCGGCCACGGCCGACTCACTGCCAATTTCCTCTAAGGATCTCCCACAGGCTGATCCGCGCCACCGGGGACAAGTGCGCAGGATCCTTCCTTCTGCACTACCCTTCTCACGATGTGAGGCAGAGAGGCAGTGCCGTACTCTCCCTCGGGAGTTGTCATGCCGGCCTCAGCCTGACACCCTGTCCCCAACTTCTTCTCTAATTATTGTGTATTTAAAGACTCACAATCATAATCACTGCACAAATTTGATGTCAACAGTTTCTCCACTACCAGAAACATCGATCGAAGTAGTAGAACATATTTGCGCGCCGGATCTCTTTGAAGTCTGTCATGTTTCGATAGTAATATCGCTGTTTATAGGCATTATGTTAATCACTCTGAGCTCGCTAGTTTTTTTGTTCACGAGAATAACGAGTATTACAAGGAATTGCCATATTACAGGAAACGTCTTATGGACAATCTTAGCCGCCGCTTCAAGTCAATAACCCCGCCGTCTGTGGTAAGATTCAGTTTCTCTTTGATCGACGTCGATCTGAAGTGATGACGTTCCACCTAGTAGAAAGGTCATTTTGCCGATACTTGTGCATTTCTATAAGAACAGCTTGCCTGCTCTACATACACCGCTATGTATGTTGCCACTTAGGCTCAACTCACCGTAACAGAGTTTATACATACTACCCTCTGAAATTGACGGCTGGAAATACGTCTGTCAACCATTTGTTTGTTTCGCCACCACAAGTCTACACATGTATTTATATGAAGCTTTTGCCTTTCTTATCTGGCACAATGCATGATCGTATCGAATAATGAGAAGCTAATATTATGAGGGGATTTTCTTATTTGCAGGTGTCATTCGACAAAATCTGTGTTAAAGTTATTCCGCTTTTATTTGTTACTTTCAACATCTATTACTGGGTTATACACATGAAAACGATACGACCAATCAAAAACTAAACAAAAGCGAAACTTTTCAGTGCTAAGAAATCGCTACTCTCCGTGCTAATAATCACTGCCCGGTGCTTATAAAATAAAGATAGAAATATATAAATAAAGATGGAGGATACATTTTTTAAGTGGATGGACGGACTGCGATATGGGAGTTGCGAACCAATCACTTATCAACCAATCAATGAATATATTTATTCAGTAATAATACTAATTTAGTGGCACAAGTACAATTTTTTTAACGGGATGTACATGCATATATATATATATGTATATATATGTGCACCAGCACAGTGTTGTTTGTGCCACTAAGAGTCTAGACTTTTCCAGGCACCTCAGATGCAAGATTTCAACCAGGCAATACAAATTAATATTATATTTATTATCATGCATTCATGAATAAGTTGGATAGTTTCTACTCCGGTATCGTACTCCACGGACCACAACGTCCTCAAGCACAGGTCAATATGTATTCATTCATTCAGTTTATTGACGGAACTGCAGTTTTCCAATGTTTAAGTTCTCGTAAAAATAACGGTAAAACTGTTTAGTACCTCATGGTATGAGTACACTGTGATTGCGGTTTTTTCAGAGCCAAACAAAAACACATTATATATATATCGAGAATTGATGTGAAATCGGAGGGATTTTTTTGGTACCGTTTGCAAATTCTCGTTCACTAATCTGTAAAGTCACATCATCAACAACGTAAATTAAAGAGTGTCTTGTCAGCCCCTATGCATATCATGGATCTTTCACTATCGGTGTCACTCCATCCCATTGTTGTGACTGATCTGTGATCGCCGGGCCGCATCAGCAAATCATTCGCTTACCGATATCACAGCAGCCAGCAACACAGCCTCCTTCCTCCTACAGCGTCAAACCTTCATTAACCTGATCAGGGCGTTTCGTGCTCTGCTTATACTAAGCCGAAGCAGACTAGAGCTATTCCTGCCAGGATAACGGATATGAACATATAGGGCGTCGTCGTCACCTGACTAGCTATGTCAGCTCTGCATTCGATTTGATGCATTCTATCAAATTTGAATCGCTGATCGCGTTATAGGCGCGTTGATATGTAATGTTACTTCAAATGTTCTTCAATTTCATGGCGCTAAGGCAACGAACACAATTTTCACAAAGGTGGTGCCACTGTACGCCCATGCGGGTTGTACTATCCATCGCGGTACTGTTTAGCTAAAGCTGGAAGAAAAATTTATATCCTATGTACGCCCGGTAATGTATAGCGGGAAGGACGAGAGTAGTGGTCATGTAGTCGCTTCCATGGCGTACTGTGTTCGTGGGTAAAAAAGGACGAATTAGAAAATATTGTATGCCCTGTCTTCTTACGGGTTGACGTGCCGCCGATCTCAAAACGAACTTTGTAGAAAAGGCGAACAATTTGAAATGGGAGGATTCTTTCAGTCTTCGTCAGGCGGTCGGGCGACCGCCCAGCTGGCATGACACGGAGATGCATTACATAATCAGTCATAATGAAATTTGAATAATGCAAGCCACGCAGAATTTGTAATACTACTATCCGCAGTGTGGGAGATTGAGACCAATAATTGGGGTTTTGCTTATTTTATCAGAAGGATATCAACTAAGATGGCTGTTCTTCTCCAAATCCCATATCGTCTGTATATAAGCGAACTCGAGGAACTGCTGATAGGAGAAGACGTCTCTGTTTGCAAGCGAATTTTATTCGTTTTCACTTTAAAGTCTACGCACCGTCCACAGTGTCTTGTCCTAGGAAGCAGTGTCACCGACACAACTCATAGACGTCTTTATTATGTTGTGTAATATTCTCAAATTTAAAATAGAAAATAAAATTATGATTTGAAGGAATGACCGTCATTCTCTGTTTCGAAGTAAGTAAAAAAAGCATTCGGTTTGTCCTTAGATGGGGAACGCCCTACGAGCAGTGAGAGCAGGAGGCCTGCAAGGGATAACTGCACCGTTTTGACCTGTGATTTTGAAAGATAATGAAGTGCCGAAGATTACGAGCAGTATCCCTTGGGCGATAGCTTACAGTCAAGTGGCTCTACGGTAACAGAAGCATCATGTATTCATAGGTTAGCGGGACAGGTTGTGTCAAAAACGCGATAGCTGCTTTGCATATATACGTGCAACATGTATTCTTATGTATATATATATATATATATATGTACATCACTATATCTACTATACCCAAAGCGGCACCATCTCTATTATTTTTGCAGAAGCAAACATATTCATTGTTGTATAAGTCTATAATTTATAAAAAAATTGACAGCCGCGCTCTAATTTGTAACAGCTTATCGCCTAATATTTGTCTATTTTTTCATACAAATTATCACTCTTTAATATATGCATCTGCAGCTCTCATTGCGCGGCCAGCCTCCACTTACATCCACCCCTTTCTAACTTAATATATAATAGACACAAACACATCCAGCGACACATAACACAACGACACAACATCATAACATGACCGTGATGTCTCCGGTCATTCACAATAACTGCGCCGAGAAAGCGGACACCGCCCATCAGCTGAACTTGCTGTCCTGTAGCTGTCGACTTCTGGTGGTACTGTTCGCTGTTGTTCTTGTTGTCTCTCGTGATTATTAAAGGGCCATACTTGGCCGCTTCCCCTTCTGGGGAAGAGTCTCCAGTGGTCTTCTGTTTAGCGTCATAGTCATCAACTTTGATCGGGACAGCTGCAGCTTCCACCCTGCCATCACCACTACTGCTATTCCACTCCTTTAATAATAATAATATAAATAATAATAATAATAATAATAATAATGATGTTGATTACGTGTCGGCGATGGTTGGTGGACTGCTTGTATTGATGGCGAGATGCTATGACGGGACGACATCCCCTATACGCGATAAACATTGCTAGCACACCATGGCTCTCACTTAGGTCTCTCTCTCTCTCTCTCTTTCTCTCCACTGAGAGCTGACCCCCTCTCCCCATTGCGCATTTCCTTCGCTCTGGTCCACGCGATCGGTGGCGGTGCCGACCGCAACGGCGGCGATCCACGGGTGGACCACGACCACGGCGACGCGTTCACGGTGACGACCAGCCACGAAGGGACGTATGTGCAGCTTCGACGAAAGCCTTCTTTATTGTGAAGCAGCGCACCAGCGCCCGGCATCCGGCATTCAGTATCGCCTATCTACTGACGGCATCGAACAGTAGCAGAGAACCACCGCTACACCTAAGAACTGTAGAGTGCAATGGTATCCAATGTACCTAGTGAGTAGATCACGAGGGATGACGTGATCACTGTCGCCACTGAGGTTGTGTGGCATTACAATGCCACCTAGTTGACTGTGTCTAGCTGAGGTGCGTATGAAAGAGCGGTGCTCAAGGAATACCCGGCTCCCCCGGAGAAGAGAATCGCGCACTAGCGAAAGCAACTTGTTGTAGATAGTGTAAGCTGTGCTTTGTGTTGTGCTTTACCGTGGTGCTGTAAAAGCATTGATTTCGTCCTTGGCGCTGTCAGATCTCTCGTAAGATACCCAAGTCTACGAGTCTACGGGACGGTTCGCCTTTTTTATTTACCTCCTGTACCCATTGTACCCATTTCGTAACACAACGTGACACGACAACGTCAAATCTTGAAGTTGTCAAATCAGAATTCTTCACTTTGGTGTGGTCACAGTAATCGTCATCGCAACGTTGCCTCTGCCGCCGTCGCTACCGTTCTGACATCTCGATCAATCGCTCGCTTTCTCGTGCTCTTACTCACGGACTCTCTCACTTGAGTTGGAGTCAAAATCGAGACCGTTGCATTGGTCTGCAACACAACGAGAGGTTTCCTTTCAATCCAAGTTCTCTTCAAAGTCCTGGTCGTGTCCCTGCCCTCGCCAGGGATTTTCGCGACGTCTTTCTGTGTGTTAGTCAGCGCGCGTGCATGCAAACGCTTTGCATCTTCATATCATCCCTTTTCTCGTTTGTATTCTTTTTCTTCAGTGTCGTTGTTGATCTTTTCGCCGACGAACAGCGGAATTAATCCCGTTCATCTCGTTCAATAGCACGACCAGTCCGTGCAGTGCAGTGCACCGTTGTGTAATGTAGTGCGTGCTGCAAGCATCAAGACAAAAGCGAAAAGGGTCTCTATATCGGCCATCTATCAGACGCGACAAGTACAGCCAAGGGTAGTGTAGCAACTACGAGATGTGTGTGGGTTCCGTTCATTCAATGCGTTCGTTCAGCGTGGACAGACAGAGACTCATCATCACGATCGTGTCAAACTGCTGAGAGACACAGCCGCACAGACAGAGAGACAAACGGCCTATGCCAGCATGGTTATCATTGGCAGTAGTAGTAGCAGCAGCAGCAGCTGTTGTATTATTTAGCATTTGGTTGTAGTAGTAATAGTACAACCAGCTACCCCTATCGAAGCTAGGGGCCATCGTCGCCAGGAGTACGCCAGCTGCAGCAACGTCGCGAAGACGAAGACGACCGCATCAGAAGTAGCAGCAGAAGAAAAAGAGGAAACTGATAAAACCAACATTGGTGCGTCGAACGAATAATACCGTATAATCATTCATTGGCATCTTTGATGTAACAACGTCGTTATAGTAACACCAGAGCCGTGGTGGTTCATCGCGACTGAGATTGATCGGGTTTATCAGTCCGAGTTTGCAAGAGGGTTGAGCCGCTTTTCACGGTCTCTTACATACTAATCATAACAGCAGAGGCAACAGTATATATATATATATATATATATAAAGAGAGAGAGAGAGAAGCGCATTACATATGAGTGTACTAGCAGCAATAGAGCTTATTTACGAATTGGCCTGGTCGAATGAACGAACGACCTTCTTAGACAGCTGCTGTCCTCGATCGGGAGAGGAGTGGAGATCTTGAGTTGTCGTTGCGTCTTCTGTAGGCTGCCGATGGGCAGATGTGATTTATATAATACGTATATATCTCTTGCTATTTTGATGCTGCTGCTGTTGGTGAACTACTCGATGGAATGACCAGATCGGACCAGGTCGGTAGTGTAGGTAATTAAGTTTAGTAGAACTTCGACCAGAAGTTCTCTACCTGTCCGTCATCACTGGATACAGTATCGCTTCCGTGAAAAACGAGGAGAGTGCGTAGGGTGAAGCATTTAGTGTTTTTCTCGAATACGGGAAAATACATTTCTTTTGGTTAACAATGAACTGAGGACTTACCCAACTCGGGTCGTTTATTCAGCGGAGACGATATCGCGCAGGCCGGGTAAGTGTATAAAACCAATCTGTTGGCTTCGAATGTATATAACTAACGTCTATAACACACGACAATAGTTTCAGTGTTATTTTGGTATAGAAAAATTGGTATCGTGAACAGTTCTCGCATCTTTTTCGTATACCTCTTTTTCTGAAGTCGTTTATTCTATCAGAGATAATAACCTGTTGGTCCAATGGGCAATGCTGGTTTTGACCAATGATCGTCAATTGACGAATCGATCCCTCAATACTCGGCTCGAGTATTGATCTAGATCCGATTGATATTTCTGGTCGTATCAAAGGAGTCACATCAGTTGTAGTCAGTGGCATACGCTACGTTTGCCACTGGTGGTATTGCCTGTTGCGGTTTAGCTGCGCTTAATGGAGATCTGTGTGGATCTTACTGCGGCCGTCACCCTATTCAGTTGACGCGTCTTTCGCTGGTTGTATGCTAATTCGATCGTAATGACAAATTAAAACCGAGTCAGACACTGGAAATGGGAATAAACACCTGCCAATTTGAGAGTTTCGTTTTAAATTGAAGTTACATTCAGCCTCTGTCTTTCCGCTGTGTAATTTAATCACAAATTCAGCATTTATTCACACGGTATTGTGTTACACATATCTAGGTGTAATCATTTTTCATATACAATCAGACATGAAGGCAATTGATCCTTCTCTCTTAAATGTTTTGGGCGAATAGAAATCAATAGAGCTGACCACATCGTTTAAAATATGAGGGCAATAAACCCGAATAAGAGCGAATGCACTTTCAGTCCCTTTGCTACGTCTAAGATCTTATCGATTTTAATACACTGCAGATTACATATTTGTATTTCATTTGCAATGAGTGATTTAAATGCAACATGCTTCTAAGGTATGCAGATCCCCCCGTACTATACTAACAGTCAAATTTCACCAAGAGGAAAGATGTGTCCTCTTGGAATCGCTCGTCAGATAAGCTCGATGGAAAGCTTTAAAGTAGAAGCTGCGTTGGCCGCCCGACAGACAGACACTTACACGCCATTGTGATATTCTGTCAAAGATACGAAACCGCCGGCGGCGGCGGCAACGGCGGCAGAAGAAGTCGTCGACATCGGCTGAATCGTAACGACAATGATGTGTCTACGGCGCGACCACCCTCCAATCTATTTCACGAAGCGATGTAGCGGCAATACGCCCCCATTAAATACCATATTCGAATTTCTGACGAATGCCATTTACAAAAGAGAACAGGAACATAATTCTGTTGCCGCAGTTCTTTAATAATAACGATACATAATAATTAATAGTATTAGTGATAGCTATCATAGTCGGTATACCCAAACGTACCAATGCGCTGTGGCTCGCTTTCACTTATGATAGTATAATATTATATGGAACAGCAATAGTGAAGGTAGAGTGGACAGTCCAGGTATAGGGTAGGGGCGGCTAACACATAGAGGCAAATAGAAAATTGGAGATAACTTGCAGTGCTCAGGAGGATAACAATGTCCTGGCTTAAATGGAGGGAACAGCTTGAACAACAACGGAGGGAAGGGTCCGAAAATGGTTAAGCTAATCGCTGCATACAGGACTTTTAATGTTTGGTCCTTCTGCTAATGCGGTTACCACGATGACTGAAACTTTTCCTTGTTCGGCAGGCAGGCAGGCAGGAAGGCAAGTACGAGCAAACAGAGTGATGAACGCGCGTCTTCAATGTAACTTTATTCTTCGTATGCGTCGAACCTGAACATCGCGAGAAGAACTCGGTTACAAATCTCTCATTGTGAACCTCGGCTGTTTTTAGCTACAGCCGACTCAGAAGCGGTCTGTCCGGGAAATGCTCTGAACATATATATTAAAGCTGCAACCATGAGCAGGTTGTCTGTAGATATTTGAACGAGGGCAGTAATATGTAAGCTAGATAACCCATACACAGAGATTTGTGTCTTTATTATTATTATTATTAGCTGTACCATTGTTGTTGGCCAGTACGCTACCGCAAATGTGGGATTTCCATCACAGTTCATATGAGAGGTAACGAGATGTTTATGGATTTTAATTAAATAAAAGCTATGTACCTGAGTCTCGTTACAACAGTAGTTCTTAGTTACCGCGTGACGACGTATAAGAGAGCTTAAGCATTGTAAAATTGCAGCTCCTTTAATAAACCAATAAAACCCTTACCCTTACCTTACCGCCATTTAACAAATATTCGAGTAATCCATAATACACTAGTCATGGGAAAATATAGATTTTTAAGTGCTATGAATGGAACGCTAATTAAAGTGATTAGTATTTCCACTATGATAAGGGACATGTGTGTTATCCATCATTTATAGTTCGTGTGTTCCCACCCACTAACTGGCGTACAGTTATCTACTAGTAAATATGTGAGAACTATTTTTCACCGGTGATCTATTCAACTGCTTTAGGACACAAAACGAAATCAACAGGTTGTAGGGTAACTATCAGAATTGAGTTTTCCCATAAATTGAATGAAATAGCTCTGTTAACCATTTCAGTTCGGTGCAGTAAGTTCTATCTGTGGGAAAATGTAGGCAGCGACGTAATCGGCGCTCCCGTCTCCACAAAGAGGTGTGGATCGTATAGTGGGTTTGGTTCTGTGGTTGGAACTTCGTGTCGGGACGAGACTCACTGAGTCTGGCGTTTCCTACGTTGACGCTAATGGTTAACGCTAAGTGAAGACACACTGCTTCGCTGTGACCGGACAGGACCTTTGTCCTCCTGCGACTCTCTCTGACTGCCTTCAATTGTAGAGTGCAAAGGCCGGGCTTTATTTCAAACACAGGCAGATCCTTGTGTGGGTGTAGGATCGGCGAGGGCATGCTGTTCACAATAACATGAGGGGGAGGGCAATGCTGGATCGCACTCGGTCTGCTCTCTAACACAATTCGAACATCAACATGTGTTCTACGATCGCTGCCTCGCGGTGCCCCATATAAGTGTAAATGTGTTTTGTGCTACGTTTATATCATTATTGGTAAGCGATCCCGTACATATTTTCCACAGTCCATCCGATGGGTGGGCAGTGGCACACCCATCTGCAATTGATTTTGGGGTGAACCCTGTCACAATTATTTTGAAAGTAAAATATCATTACAAACATTCATAAAATATTGCTAGAACCATTTTATGAAATATTATTACAAACAAATTTATGATCAAGATTTTTTTCTTCTTCTTTTATGTGGGCCACACAATATTATTGGCTCATTAGGACCAGTTATCGACTTCAACTTCGCCAACTTGAGGCCAGCGGTGGCAGGCCATCGGGTGATTTCGTCGATGGATTGGACCGCCTCGTGGTCCGTAGGGAAGCTTCGCAACAGAACGTCACGGTAGAAGTAGTCACGACGCCGTAATTCATTTTTCGGGTCCACCCGTTCGAATGGGCGGCGCAGCGGAGCGGCGAGGACCAATTCCGAAGAAGTGGCTCTCCAAACGATCTTGTTAGATTTGTAACAACTAACAGCGGGGTCGCTGAGGCCCTGTCGGAGGTACCGCAAGTACGAACGGTTGTCGGACATTATCTTGGTGTCGTAACGGACGAGGACAGCAGGGTTTCGTTCCAGCGGGCGTCGCTCGAGCTCGAGGCGCCGCAAGGCTTGGTCGAGGTTGTTTTCCGACGTTGCTAACGACGCTCGTTTAGGCATGACTACGGTATATGACTTTTCGTCATAGACCAGGCCTTCATTGAACTGTCGTAGCTGGTCGGTCTCATCGACGGAGTGAAAGTCCGGAGGCACGTCGGTGACTCCGATTTTCTCGGTGGCCCACAGCTGTACGATATCACGCGCAGGCCTTGACATCGCCGCAGCGCAACATACTGAATGTACCCGCTGTACATCGACCTGACGCGGACGAGATTTGGGTGCACCTCCGATCAGCCAGCCGAACGTCGACTGAGTGGCCACCAGTCCCGGAACAACTTCTCTCATAGTTCGACCGACGACGTCGTAATAATAATCCATGCCTAGTAGGATGGTGGGTGGGTCTGTCGGTCCGTTGCTGGAGTACGAGGCGTCGGCCAGTGGGAACTTACCACCAAACCGACGAATGGCACGGAGTGTGTCGGGCGAGCAGCGGTTCAGCGGACCGACATCGAAGTCATAGGCATACGCGGCGATAGAGACGCACCTTGATTCTCGTTGTCGACCGGTGAGGCACAAACAATAGCGTTCTGACACAAACGCCTTCTCACTGTTGACGCCTTTGATCACGAGATCGGCCCGTCCGGTAGGTTTGAGCTGCTCCAGCTTTACGATGAGCGACGGCGAAACAAGGGTCAACTGGCTCCCAGGATCCAGAAACACACGAACCGGCACTTCGACCCCTGCATGTGTTACTAGAGCAGAGGCCGTCATGACCATGGACGTGAAGTTACTGGTTGGGGCTGCTGACGCCACCGTGAGAGAGGCCGTAGCTGCATTCACGATACCGGAGCCGTGCGCTTCATCAGCACCCTGTTGGTGCATGCTGCTGTAATGCGAACGGCTTTGACAGACTCCGCAGGCCACCTTTGGGCCTTCGCACCGTTGCCCCGCAGGGTGTTTCTGAGCGAAACAGGAATGGCATTTCCCCCTGCGGTCGAGGATGGCCTTGCGCTGCTGAAGTGTCATCGCGTGTGAGCAGCGAGAAGGTCGATGCTCCCTGCTATCACAAAAGAAACACGGGTTTCCAGCGTTGCGCTTCGGCGGATTTACTACAGCGGCTACCGTCGACTGCCACTGGGTACGCGGGGGGAAACGCGAATCAAAATTTCGCTTGCCCGGTCGGTCGTATGTTGAAGGCACCGGCTTGAAACGCTCTGGCTTCGGCGGTTCTCTATCGCGCAGTTGCGAGCGAGATGATTCCTCCAGATGAGCGGTGTATCCTCGCAGGCAGCGAGTCAGCTGGCTCAGCCGCTCTCTGGCAACGTCAACCACACTCTGGTGTCGTGCAGTAGCAGACTGATCAGCTGCGCCACACAGCTGATCTCGGCGGATGTCATTGTCAAATTCGAACACAAGCTGACTGGGCAGCGCCTTGCGAACGCTGTGTTCAAGCGACAGCGCATAGTGTTGTGCCTGCACACCGAGGGCTTCTAGCTGCAGGGTTGTCGTCTGGATGTGGTTCAGCAGTGTACGCAACCCCACAACATCACTGGTAGATCGCACACGGGGGACTGCACTGAGTCGTTCCATGACGCGTCGTTGCTCGTGCTCGGTGCTGCCGAAATTTTCATCTAACAGGCGTATCGCTACATCATAATTTTGCTCAATGATCTCCAAGCTGGCGATCAGCGTCTTCGGCGGCCCACGTAGCTTACTGATGAGGTGCAACAATCGTTCGATGTTGCTGGTATCTGGGCGCCTGTTCACCCATGCGAGGAACTGCGCACGGAAGATACGGTACGAGGCGTTGCCGTTGTGTCCATCAAAGGGTTCGACCCAGACATCGAGTGGCGCAGCGGAGGGGGCGATCATTGGTCGCTGCCGTTCAGACGCAGCAGACGAGGTCAGCGGCGGTAGACCCTCGCATCCCGTAGCTGATGCTGTGGTTACCCGCTGAGGCACCTCTGAGGCCGCGGTGGAGTATATCGAGCGAAGTGTGTTGGTGACGTTGCCAATTTCTGCCACCGGTAAGCTCAATCGCGCATTTCCGAGATGTATGAACGACCCGAGCTTATCCGCCCAATCCTCAGCCTCTTCGATATCGACCTCTACTTCGCAATCCAATTCAGGGTGGTCGAAGATTTTTTGGTCAAGAATGCTGAGGCGGGATTGCGCAGCCTGTATTTCGCTTATGACAGCGGTGAGGTTTGCACGTCCTTCCAGGTTCGCGATGTCGATGGTAGGGACGAGTGCACCTTTTGCAGCCATTCTGTTGCGCAGTGTCGTACGCTGACAGCGCAGGATTCGTAACCTTTTTGGCGGAGATGTCGGGACACCTTGCGACGAGTTGTCGCTGATACTTTGCGCTGGCGTCGAGTTGTTAGCGCCTTGGCCATCCTGCTGGCGTCGGGGCGAATGGTCGATTCCCATATTGAACGCACACCTTTTAATCGAACTCACGGCCCACCAGCTAGTCCGTAAAAGCACTACGGGGTTCGCCGCACAGCCGGGTCCCGATGAGTCACGCCAGGTCACGTACGCCGAGTCGCTTCACCACTGTGGTCCGCAGGACCGAGTTCAGATACTGATTCTGTCACGAATTTACAGACAATTTTCATGCGCGGCTTCGCGCAATTTGAACGCTCGTCGGTTCTGCTGGCTCCTGTAGATTTGTCTCTTGCGATGTAAGATCGCGATGCGAGTCGGAGGGGTCCAGGCAGGGTCGCCTAGGTGCGGTCGCTTGCTGTGTCGCGCCGTGGGTGTGCCAAACAGTTGCTGACGTAGTCGGCAGCAACGCGAATGCGATGTAAGATCGCGATACGGGTCGGAGGGGTTCAGGCGGGGTCGCCTAAGTGCGGTCGCTTGCTGTGTCACGCCGTTAGTGGGCCCAACAGTTGCTGACGTAGTCGGCAGCAACGCGAAGTTCCGCGCACTCTGGTCACGCGCACCAATTTTTTGTGTGTGCCGAACAGTTGCTGACGTAGTCGGCAGCAACGCAAATGCGATGTAAGATCGCGATACGAGTCGGAGGGGTCCAGGCGGGGTAGCCTAGGTGCGGTCGCTTGCTGTCACGCCGTGGGTGGGCCCAACAGTTGCTGACGTAGTCGGCAGCAACGCGAAGTTCCGCGCACTCTGGTCACGCGCACCAATTTTGTGGGAAAATGTAGGCAGCGACGTAATCGGCGCTCCCGTCTCCACAAAGAGGTGTGGATCGTATAGTGGGTTTGGTTCTGTGGTTGGAACTTCGTGTCGGGACGAGACTCACTGAGTCTGGCGTTTCCTACGTTGACGCTAATGGTTAACGCTAAGTGAAGACACACTGCTTCGCTGTGACCGGACAGGACCTTTGTCCTCCTGCGACTCTCTCTGACTGCCTTCAATTGTAGAGTGCAAAGGCCGGGCTTTATTTCAAACACAGGCAGATCCTTGTGTGGGTGTAGGATCGGCGAGGGCATGCTGTTCACAATAACATGAGGGGGAGGGCAATGCTGGATCGCACTCGGTCTGCTCTCTAACACAATTCGAACATCAACATGTGTTCTACGATCGCTGCCTCGCGGTGCCCCATATAAGTGTAAATGTGTTTTGTGCTACGTTTATATCATTATTGGTAAGCGATCCCGTACATATTTTCCACACTATCGGTTGGTTGGCAGTTAGTTGTACGAACTCATTCGACGAGAAAGGCGACATTGATTTGAATGTGTTCACGAAGGGGAGCCCAAGGGCCACTCGAATAACCATGTCCAATGGTAGGCGCCTTACGACGAGTTAAGACAGCACGCTGAAATGAACGATTCTACTAAGCGAACCTCCTCCTTATCAACAATGTTATAGACTATGCCGTGTTGATGTGACCACATTACTCGCAAATGCCCATTTATAAGAAATACATCTTCTTAGCTCGCTCCACGCCGCTCGCATGACAACAGCCTCCCGTGCTGTTTATTAGGCAAATGCGGTTCTCGCTCGCTGACTTGTTTGTGACTAGGTAGAATGACTGTTTCTGGCGTTGCTTTCTCGCAGATAGCACGCTATATCGATTTCTTAGTCGACATATTGTGTACTATATTGGTATCACTGGAGCAACAGCAAAAAGTCACCGACGCTCCCAGGAGGAATTTCACTCACTGCCATCTATAATAACTAGTGGATCGTATGTAACTGGACGATGCGGTGGTGGCCAATGGTGGCTAAGACATAGCCACCACAAGCAGGGCTCATCGTAATATGGAAAACAAACGGCAAGCATTCGCTCAATAGATTGGACGGTCACCTAATGGTAACCCGCGAGGCAGATAAGAATCGCCATCCTGTCGCTACTAAAGACAAAACTCACCGTTGGATTGAATGCCCTCTATTCATTTGGCATAATGGAACAAAGCTCAGATGCCTGTGTCCATGTTCCTCTGCTCGAGCTGACTCTAATGAGAATGAGAAGGCGCAATTAATGGCTGTTTTGTGACAAGAAGGTATGAGCCGACGAGGGATCACACTGTTGGCTGTCGGGGCGCTGCATCAACCAGTCTATAAGCATTAGCGTTCTCGATGTTAGACATTACATTAAGATTACCATCCGAACTATATATATATATATATATATATATGAGAGGTCTGCCCTATTGAGCAAGCTTATTTCGATCAGAAAAGACGTGACGGAATATGAAAATATGAGAACTCATTCACAACTTTACAGTTTCCGTTCGATCACAGATCGTCGAGAGGTGCAGCGTCAGCTATAGGGCGACTGAATTTATTCTATGCATGATTTCGGTTGTCCCTTTATCCTTAATAAAGTTATTCTATTCCACTTCACTCTGTGAACTGCAACTTGTGAATGGAAACCTAAAAACGTTATTGTAGAAATATCTCGCTGACTATTATACATTTGCATCTCTGTGTCGTTATAAACCTCTTCTTACTAACAGTATGTTGGGGGTGTTGAAAATACCATTTCTCAGACAACTGTACAAAGCATCAGTTCTTCTTTAAAAGAGCAAAGGGAGTTGTAGGTGTTCGATGAACTGTACCGTGCAATATAATGGAAGCGATACTTGGATTGTATATGGTACAGAACATCGGTAAATTCAATTATAATGTTTAGCTGCGGTTAAGCTAATTATTTATCCGAACCTCGTTCCCATTTTCCATATTTCTTCTCTTTTAAGCCTCGCTATTTTTCTGGCTCTTTTATTCTGACGCTTCAAATAGCTTTAATGTTACCGTTTGTTCAATTTCGTAATCATTTTCTGGTCACTTTTAATAATCATAAAATAACCAAATAGTTGTTAGACGGTTCAAAAGAGAGACTACGAGAAGGATAACCTGATTAAGTCAAGTGGTCGATAGACTGTCATACACAGACACAAGTGGTCTATTATCGGCACGTGTCAATATAATCAGCCATCGTCAAATCTCACGGAAGCACGGCCAACGGCAACAACCGCTGCAGCGGTATCATCAGCATTATTAAAAAGATCATTTATATGTATCTTCATATATATATATACACCTAGGAATGGTATATGCACAGGATATGATATGCTGAGAATATGGTATCGTGCATAAGGGAAATGCGGTGTCTGTCCAACGTCGTTACCGTTGAACTTGCCGCAATCAACCCACCGAGCGGCGGACAGACCACTGATCAGATATATCAGACAAATAGATGATGCGATGCCGCCTTCGGTCGCCGCTCAGATGTCTCCTCGTTTTCAGCATTCCGAACCAGCGTCACCACCACCGTCATGATCATCATCACGAAACAACGCGGTTTTCATGAAGAGCGAGCATCTCTCTCATTTGAATCTGGTGATATAGGCTATTAATGACCCCCCGTCCGTTGGCTGGCAAGCGTTCTCATTTGATCAGGCCTGAGCAGAAGCGGCGGCGACTACGCTGCTGCTGCTGCTGGTGCGCACCGCATATGAGCAACAACAGCAGCAACATCTCTTCATCGGAAGCAAAACGTGCAGTGATCAAGCAAAGCAAGAACAGAGTACGGCTATACGGACGATCGGGAGAAGCCGATTTCAGCACCGTCGCCGCCACCGCCGTTGTTGCTGCTGTGAACAGCTAACGACGAGTTGACCTGATACACACAACGTACGGAGTTGTTCCATCCTGGCAACCCCCAACCGAAGACGAAAAGACACGAGAAGACCGCGGCAGATGAAGAATTCCGGCAAATGAAGAGCAATCTGCCAGCCGACATGTTTATGGCAGGAAGAGAAAGAGAGAATATTATATGGTGAACCTCCTGTAGAAGATGCAGAAGATTTAGCAATGAAGTAAAGACAAGAAGAGAAACATCAGAAATAGCGAGATAGAGCGAAGCGACAACCAATTATTTATTGCAATAACGAACTTTCGCGTAGCGCAACGATTACTTGCACACAACGCTGGCTACCCTTAAACAAATTAATATATATATATATATATATATATATATATATATATATATATATATATATAGGTGTATAACTGTATTAGGCTGTATAACTGTATACACGCCTAATATATATATATATATATATTAGGCTGAGAGAGAGTACCGATGAGCTATCGATCTATTAGTTCGTTGGTTCGACCGACTGATTCGTGTATTAATGATGACAATAAAAGCAACGTTATTTAACTAACTACGTAAAATCAACAGTGACTATACGTATGTGTAAAAATATATGTTCGACATCGGGCTTCACGCCTAAGGTATTCACCATGGCAGTGTACGACTCCTCTCACTAAAAGCCTCAAAGACCTAAGTGACTTGATTGACCAATGGTTTGGAACGGATTTATCGAAATTAACTTACTGTTGCTTATCGCTATGGCCACATTGGCCACCATCGGTTCGTCAGTAGCGGTCGCTGATGTTCATACGAATTTTTCGCTAAAGCTTAAGCTTTTCAATGTCTAGTGGCAGTTATCTACGGCAGAACTACACGGTTGAAATCATCTGCCGTCTCGGCTCATTGCGATTCGTGTAGATAACGCCAGCAAAATGACATATTGCCGGTGATCGGTTCGCGCTATGCCGCAACAAAACCTCACCATGATGATGGTTGCCCCTCGTGTGTGGTGCAGAGGCGTCACATGACATGGTACTGTTACCCGGCGACGATAGTACAGGCGAATCGCATATTGCCTCTGTCATCCCTGTCATATTGTCACTTCGGCCGAAAAGGTTAGCGCGTGAAATCTAAAGAACGGTGGTTGTGTGCACATCTCGTCCCTAGGCTTGATTACTACGGCCACCGCGGATGGCTGGAGCACTACAGCGTGTACAAGTAATAGCCGGTTAGCAAACATGTACGTACGCTGGCAGTAGTTAACAACAGCCGTGGTCGTCATCATCGTACAACTTCAAGCGGAGTGCACATGTGAAATGACAGATAGTTCGTCAGTTTGTCGATCGATAGGATGTTTGTTTGTTTCTTAGGTAGTTCGGTAGCTGTGTACACAATGCCAATAAAAATAATAGAATCGTGAATGATCGGTCCAAAGATTTTGACCATCATCAACGAAATCAGTCGCAGTAGCAGCAACAGCAGTACCACTATACATTTTTATGGCTTCTACCTGATCAAGGTGTTACCTGCAACGAACTGTAGCGCTGAACAAGTGAAGATCTGAAGGCCAGAAGGCGCCTGTCAGCGAACGATGTCTAACGACGACGTGATGTTTGTCTGTCTGTCTATCTTCGAAATGAATGTTTACTGTTAGCATGAACATTCATAAAGATATTGCCACTCAACTGTTACTGTAACAGCTAGAAGGATTGGCCATGTACCACAACCAGGTCCAATGAATGTATAATAGACAACACTCCACACAGGAGCAGGAGCAGTAGCAGTGAACCCAATGGATGGATGGACGGATGGATAGATGAGACGACCCTCGTCGGAATGTTGGTTCATTCCATCGCGCGACCGCCCCGATATCCGCAGCGGTTACAGCTAAAGCTGAGGCAGCAACAGTGTTGTAGTCGTCCATTCAAAGGGTCGTCACCAAGACGCCCCTGGTCTGAGTGAGCTCCCAGACGATGATGAGACGATGACGAACAAACCGGACTTAGGTGGATGATGATAGCGGCGTCGTCAACTTCAACGACATCGGCTGTCGTGTGGTGCAGCTATTATAATCGACTTCGGCACCGACTTAACGCACGTGCGTCTCTCACGCGTGCACATTGTCTATACGAATGCTATGGATACTATGATACATGTTGTATGTCGATTTATGGCATATGCGGTGCAAGCGTACGACGGCGATGGGAAGGAGAGTGGAGGCCCTCGAGCATCAATGACTAGGCCTGATGAGCCAATGGCGGGCAACTCGCACAGAGACAGAGGGACACGGACGTTGGTGGTGATCGATCGGCGTTTGTGTGCTCGTTTGGATCAATGAAATGAAAATCTCGACAAAGTACATTTACTTACCGGTTGCTCACACTGGTTGGTTGGGGAGCTGATATCATGTGGCATTTTGGAGCGCGCGAAGCACGAAAACGTCGAAGGATGAGAGCAGCCATATCTCTGCCCAAATCCATTTTGCTTTCTATAGTTTGTTGTCTATCACAGTCGTATACGATGTACAACGATGCAATGACTGACCCAGATTGACAGACTGATCCCCACAATAGTGGCATGACGCGGTATGCTATCGTGCGGCGTCGCGTTGTCGAATGGCCCCGCATGGGTGAGGCCCTTTTATTCGAATAGCATAAAGGTTGCGGTTTGCAGCTCATGCTCTGTGCCAAAGTGCATTAGACGCATATTGTTACTCGTGTGAATCAGTGAATTCGTATGCTGGTGTATGTGAATGAATCTATTGAGTACATTGGATCACTTCAGCACAGACGTAGTTCTGTTTCGAAGAAAGAAACAATTATGTACAGTAGCTGTCTGGGATCCTTCTACCAATTCTTACTGATATACGCCTCTTTACGTTTGTGCGCAAGACGCCACAATTTCCGTGGTTTTGTTGGGATGCCGGCACCAAATTTTAGTTGATTTTAGAAATATATTTGAATATATGGATGGATATGCTAAGACATAATAATTTTAGACATTTAGATATGAATGAATACGCAGAAAACGAAGCAGTTTACTCGTAGCGAATAGATAGCTCGGGTTGTCGGCGCTGTTATAGATTCGAGTAGACAGTTCGGCATTAGAAAACAGCAGAAACACTATTATAAGTCATCTGGTGTCCAGATAATAATACTATAAATATCTTCCCTTTGAGAATAGTGATATTATATTTTCCATTTTTTAAATTTCCCACGTTCCACATACGTAGCAAACGTCGAATATTAACTTAAGTAAATTAATTGGAGTAGATATTTAGGTTCAGCTATTGTAACTGCATTTTTTTGTTTGCCCTTAATCAGTTCTGTATTTGCTGGGGCAGTGAGGAGGTCCATCTGCAAACTGACAATTTCTGACAAATCACCGTGCACTTGCTTACGCTAAGAGAAAGTGCCGCCGGAAATGACCCCTAATTATATAATAGCACCCTTATCATCACGCCTGACCGTACCTTACATGTCATTTAAACTTGTGTTTTCCTATTATAGTTATATGCACCGCTGCTGCTGCTACAGTTATAAACAGAATTATACCGGCTATGAACCGCTATGACAGCAACGCGCCGCTCGAGGCAATGTAATTGTTGCTGTTGATTTCTATCGATAAGCAGCCTTAAGTCATTGTGACGCAACTGATAACATAATAATTGGGGCACACACAGGCAGGGTCAGGTATACAGCAATGCAACTTATTAATAAACAATAGTTAACGAATGAAGAGAATAAAGATATCGCTTGACGAGATTTAAAAAGTCAAAATAAGTGATTATGAACTACCTCACTCTACATGTCCGCGTACATTCATTAGCTCGTAAATCTTTTTTCTTCTTAGCACCTGACTGCTGTTACACTACTTCCGCGTCCTGTGCTTCAGCGCAGGAGATAATCTATACTAATTAGTGGACCCCCACCTATTGGATAAACAAGAGCTAGTGTATTATTATATAATAAAGACCACCAATAAAGAGCGTCCAACGCCTTTCGGCCACTCTACTTTGCTCGTGCCGCCATTAATTTAATCTAATTTTAGTTTCATAACATGCAGATTATCTAAAATGTTGCGCTCAGTTTGTATGCTTCCAGCGGATTGCTCCCTGTTGATAAAATCTATAGCGTACATGTGGCCTCTCTTGCATTTAAGATTGTGAGAGGTCTCTTCCCGCGTGAAGTCGTCTTGCCGATTACCGCCACCACTATCCAATCCATATCCACTCCAATCATCGCCCTATGACGTTCAGAGTTCCCTTCGTCACCAGCGAATGTAGTAGACATGTCCTAGCCTACCGTCTACCAATAATCTGGAGGTCGCTTCCTTGGGAGATTCGTAAAACGTGTGTGCAGATCATGACGTGAATTGTATTTTTCACTTTAAATCGGTGCCTTTTTCGATGCTGCCTTCACAACCGGAGTCTAATGTGTCGAGCTTGTTAACTGCTAGCAACGAGAACTTACGCGTAAGCTACACTGCAGTTCCGTCAATAAACCAAATATATTGTGTTATAATATTGGACAGCGATCTCTACCAGCAGCCACTTTGCCCGCCAGGTTCACGTGCACAACGGTACAATGACAATTGCAGCATCAACTGTCTCAGCAGCTGGGTTAGCTTTGAATGTCATGTTGATCTGGTATGTGAAGACGATCGGCATTAGCTTACACAATAGTGCAATGCACCAATATTATACATACAAACAATATATATTATACATACGTGCATACATATACATTATATTCAAGCATCCAGCGGTCGCCGTATCGTAGGCGTTGGTCCAAGGGCCGATTCAAGAGTCCCTCCCTCATTCGTTCGTTCGTTTGTGGTCGCGAAGACTTCCGTCGTGACTCATGCGCCCCCGCTATCTCCCCGTATTTCGTTGTTGTTGCTGTTGTTGTTGTTGTTGTGGCGTGCGCTAAACACGTTCACTAGCGGACAGGCGACTAGATAGATATACGTAATAGTAGGTGTTCCTTAAAAATTATAGATACAATGAGTTAATAAATGCCCCAAAGGCAGCGAATTTCAAAACACATTGGCTTGATTCACGTTGATTCGTCGACTTCAAGTTGTTGTGCTTCGGAATTGCTGTATATGGATATCGAATAGCAGACGTGCCGATGGAATTGTAATTTCGTCGATAAAATCGGGGTAAGCGACAAGAACGAAGTCGTGATCGTTGGCATCGTACCGTTTCAAGGGCGAGGACGATTATGGAGGTGAGGAGAAGCTGAGTTTCAACTCCAATTGAGGCAAAAGAAGACCTGTTAAGACTGGGATATTCTGGTCACGACTAGACGGTTTCGTAATGAAATGTTATTTTTACAACAACAGTGGCAGCCACAACGACAACAGCTCACCAGGCGTAGTTCAATGGCAACCAGCTGGTTTTATTCGCTGGCTTGAAAAATAGATCAAGTTCGAATATTAAGCATATTAAAATGTCCACATCTATATATATATATATATCTGTTATTGGTGAGGGTGTTGTTCACGTTCTCGCTATGTGGCTATGACTACAGTAATAGTGTTAGAAAGTGATTAGAAAAACGGGGGAAATCACCGCCGGCGAAAGCGATCTATTCTAGATAACGTCATCGGCTGAACGAGTGTTTCAACATTTGAGTTTGTAGACGCAACCAAGGATACGAAGTAAATGACTATTCGTGGCGACAAGAAAACGACTAAGTCATCATTAACGTCATTTCCCTAATGGGAGATGATAACTTCGATTGCGACCTATACGAACAAAACGGGACAAGGATACGCTAATAGCTAAGATTGGCATCTATTATTGGGCACTATTGCTGCTGCTGCTGCTGCCTCTGCATGATGGCCTCGGGGGACCTGCTGCTGTTGTTCCTGCTGTTACTATCGTTGTTGTCGTCTAAGGATACATCGGTACTTTTGCTTACATAGACTGGCATGGTTCCATCGTGTTGTTCGAACCCCCTTTGCTAAGCTAAAGTAGTAATCGGGAAGTAGAAATAGCATTTGGGCAGATACCGTTTCGGAGGAAACGAAAAACGGCCTTATGATGAAGATGTTCGCGTATTCAAACATGTATAGGATGAAGACGAGTCGTTTAGCATACTAAAGTGTGAGTTTTATACGGAGGTTACGATTTCCACTAAAGTTGGCTAACTCTGATCTTCGGAAAGTGCAAAGCCTGTACTTGGTGTATGCGTATGACATAACGATATTACGATGTATTACGAACGATACAAAATGAATCCAGATTGCTTACAGCTGGAATAGTAAAGGTACAGGTTTTATTTATTAATGAAAGGAACAGTAGTTGTACAATCCTTAAGTTCTCTCTTATATGTCATCAGGTCGCGGGACTCGAACCTGCGGCCTCTGGCTTTTTACAGCAAGAGACTTAGCCGTCCAATCCACCGCGCTGACACATGGCTGGAAACACTATTTACAACAAACACAAACAGTACACCTTTGAATAAAGGTATAGTTGAACTGATTTGAATATACTCCTGCATGTGGATCATGCTGGGACAGTTAGTCTAATGCACGCGTGTTTACTTAATCAAATTCATTCATTCATTTGAGGTTTATTTTCGGAACTGCAGTTTCACAATGCTAGTTGGATAATCTGATACTGCTTACTATATTTGATGCCTAATTCGAAAAAACACTACACCTGGGCCTATAAGTGGTTACTGACGCTTACTGTTATAATATATTGCGTCCTACACTCTGCCGATTGCCGAGTTCCTGACCGAGAAACCGAAGCAAAGATTGCCGGGGTGTATTATATCTCGTGGAATAATACCTATTATATATATATATATATATATTGACCCTTATGCAACGTACAACCTGTTTGGAAACAAATAATAAATAAATAGAACAAAACATTATGTATTATAGTATAGATAGGTTATTTAACAAAGTTTAAGGAGTTTGCTATACAATAAACAAGTTGGAATTGATACCACCGAGGCAGAGCAGACATATTCCCATTAACTAAACTCAAGGCAAGGGTAACACGAATCTTGTACCGTTAATTGTACGATGCTTCTGAAAACAATTATCTGGACGGAAGGTTAAGGGCTCTCTGACGAGCAAAACCCATAAAATTCGTTTGAATTCTTTTACGTTGAAACTAACAATACTTCACAATTCCAATGTCTATCACGAGAACTGTATGCGACACAAACTATTAATACAGTCGCTCATGAAAGAAACAAAACGGGTCTAGTATAAATGTCCCTCAACGATGTCACGATATTTTCCTTATAATTGTTAGTTTGTACAGATGTTGCGATCGACCTATTAATAAGAAGTGAGTAGTGATTGTGTTTAATGGGAGTATTGTCGTACTTAATTTACCCCCACTGAGTGAATCACTTCACTGTCTGATCGTCTGATTGACGCCAAGCGCCAGCTCAACCCGTTGACAGTCGATGGAACGCGGTGGGACAGGATGTCGGTGTTCACCACTTATCTCAGCCATCGAGCACGTGGCTGGCAGGCTGGTGCTGTAGAGACAGAGATATATTATACAGTTGTCGCGTCGACATCATCATCTCTATGTATCATACTTTCTCCTCAATCATTATTAGCATATCGCTTGTATTTCGTTGTTCGAATTCGATTTAAGTCACCTCCTTTTGCATCTCATTTTCCTCTTGCCCCACGAGCATTAAAACGAACAGCAGCATCTACGGCATCGTCAGAGTACCGACACTAGACATTAGTTATGGTAGTGAGGGCAACGATCAACCCCTCGATGATGTGGGATTAGCAAACATCAAAACTCAATAGCTTTCCCTTTTTGCTTTGGCTCAGTAGCTTGTATAGTTGTGTACTGAGCCGTAGTAATAACGTCAGCTCAAGCAACGACTGTAGCTGGGGAGTATTGGACGCACGTATACGGCTACATAGACACACAGAGATCAGACAGACCGAAAGCAAGAGATGGTGGTAGGTTATGTGTCACTACAGTGTCCCTCCCTTTCCTCTTCTCGTTCAACACAACTGAGCCCTCGCAGGCCAAAGCCAAAAGCTCATAGCGTCAAGGCAGGAAGCACAGAAGGCTCGCTATTACTCTCGTCTCTATCGCACTCGTTGCTGCCATTTCACTGCAACTTATTCATTCAAACGAACGACTACAAACACCACAATAACACACTGCCCCGTCGACAGAAACAGGTCCTGCGACAGACAGAGATAGAGAGTGATTCGGCAGCAGCTGAATGATCCGTTCTACGTTTCGTTACATTATATAGAGACGACATCTACGCCAGCGTCTCGATGTTTCGATACAGAGGAATATGAAGACCCTTGACAGCGGCACAGGATGCTCGCAGAGGCAGCATTAAGTACATCATTGTTGAGTCCCAGAGTAGAGCGTTATGTGGACGAAAGCGAATAAATGAATCACTATGGATTGAATTGTTGATTCATTTATGAGTTCACAATCGGGGACACTTCGCAAGTGACACTTCATTCGACTGTGACGGGCCAAAGTCAGGGATGAAGTTGCAGTTATACAATACCTGATAAATGGGAAAAATGGGGGGTGACTTATTTCGATGAGTTGTTAAGTCATCCAGCAAAAATAGTGACTCACGTAATTGTTAAGACTGATGTTTCTGGGTGTTGTTGTTGCTGCTGCTGTTGTGTCTGTTAAACATATTGCTGTTGTAGTTTGGCTGTTTTATATTAATATAATAACATATAGTTGTTATTGTTTTATCATTATTAAGGTACATATATACAGTGCTGCGCATAAGCTTAACGCACCCCCTATATTTCAATAAATCGTTACAAAGAATACACATTTGAGACATTTATTCTGTATCAGATTAATGTACGTGTCAAATAACATACACACCACAAAGAACAGCGCATATGACGGCGCACACAGCTCGCTACAATGAAATGTGTCATTTTTCGGTTGTGCAAAAGGATAACGCACCCCCAGTTATCGAGTGCTCTCGCTCAATTAATTCCCGTTTTCTTGTGCTAATCAGTACCGTGAGGCCCATCCTTGCTAATTATAACGTCAACAATTCGGTTTGGCATACTATCAACAAGATTTAGCTGGATCTGGTCGCCGACACCTCCCCAGGTCTCCAACAACGCCTCTCGTAATGCTTCCACGGATGTAAAAATGTTGCCCCAACATTTATCAATGTCCAGTCTCCGTCCATATTGTTGCGGGCGAAGTTTAGTTGGGCAGCCATGTGACGTTGTTGAAGACGAGGTCTTGTTTTCATTTGCGCCCGTATGATATACGGATAACGCTTAATTGTCTTTAAAACTGTTGACCTATGAACCTGAAGGTATAACCCTTGCCCGATTGCTTCACAACTTATGGCCGAATTCGAGGACAATCGACAGATATACATGATAGTTCGCAGTCTGTACTTTCGTGGACGTCCTTTAGACTTATTAGTACCATACATCGACAGACTGCGTAAATAATTTTGCACTACGTGACGATTTCTGCAAATTTCTCTGGCAATTGCAGCCTGGGTCTTTCCTGCTCGGTATAAAGCAGTTGTGGAATATTGTGATATATTCTTTATATTATTGTCGGCGGTTATTATAATGAACCAACAAGGACAGGGTGCAATGACCCAAATTATATTTTACATTTATAATTTCTCACCTTAAGACAAGCCCTGGATAGACTTGTAACACAAAAACACGCGACACTTAACACACACACATTAGAGCCGGCCTCTGTCTTTCTGGCCCTCGTGGCTTCGCGCGGCCACACAAGTGGCGCGCATCGAATGTCTACCCGCCCCCGCACTGGGGCTACCCTTGTTTACATGTCGCAACAGTCCGAACAGACTTCCGCGCTCTAGAGTACAAGAGAGCCTTAGAGATTGTTACATAATCTTAAGGCAGATAGTGTTACAATGGTAATTGAGCGGGCGACATATTTATATTGATAATATTCTTATGCGACAAAATAATAAGGCACAACACTGTGACTAACATGTCTAGTTTATATTTTTACCATGTTAAACAGCGCTCTGCTGCCTTTTGTGTATTTTGGAGAATTGCCCCCAGAGGGCGTACAATATGCGGACAAGATTGAAGAATTGTCATTGTGTCGTAAGGAATAAAAGTTAGTCCAAGTTTGACCACCAAGGTGGCCACTTCACCCTGCGTACTGTGTTTTTATCTTCCCTTTTACCCATTTGAATTACATTGCACATATAGATGACTAACCCCCAGTTAGACCTACAAGTCCCTTGAGATAAACGGCTAGCATAGTTTTTAATATACGATCTCGGCGCCAGAAATCGCCAGTATTTTACAGCAGTAATATCTGCTTTCTCTGCATCAGTAAGGCTCGAAGCGTGTCCCATGACTGCAGTACAGCTTGAATGCTCAACACAAACTGGATGAATTCAGCGAGAACACTCGATAACTGAGGGTGCGTTATCCTTTTGCACAGCCGAAAAATGACATATTTCATTGTAGCAAGCTGTTTGCTCCGTCATATGCGCTGCCCTTTGTAGTGTGTATGTTATTTGACACGTACATTAATCTGATACAGAATAAATGCCTCAAATGTGTATTCTTTGTATAGATTTGTTGAAATGTAGGGGTGCGTTAAGCTTATGCACAGCACTGTATATATATGTAGAGAGAGAAAAAGTTGTTTATAACACGATGAGTTTAGCCTTGCTGCTGCAGTTGTTCTTTCGTGACTTAAGATATTCTTTGTAGAAGTTGTTCGTAAGTGTCACTTGAAAAACGTGAATTAGATAAGGTTTTCAACGAATTGTCTTCTAGAGTGACCTGTGTCGTAATGTGTGAAATATATCTGGTTTGCTAAAGGATTGGAATTAGCCATACTGCAATGGATTACCATAGCCACAGCAAAACCAGCAGCGGCAGCGTCAGAAGGGTAAATTCGGTGGATTTACAAGCAAGCGCCAAGTGTACAGGACTCAACAGAATCGAAATAAAATTCTATAAATCTATTGGAAGATCTATTATCAAAGACTCGTGTAAACCAAATAAAAAGTAGCACCAAAGAGTCAACATCTCACAGTTTAGCCCCCACACATCAAGTTTTTTAAGCTTTGAGCTTTAACGCGTTCACATCGTCTGCTGCTATTGATGTTTCGGTAGTTGTCATTGTTGTAACGTAATCCAACCAAATCTGCATTTGGGATGTTCGTGGCCTGCCCGTAGCCAAAATGTGTAAATTATTCAATTGCAGGAGTGCCACGAATAACATTGAAATCAACTGGACCCTGAAATTTAGCCAACACTTGATATACTTTCTAACCGTCAAGTGGATGATTATTTGAAATAATGGAGGCGTCGCCCCTCGTTTTACTTCAAGTCGACAATAACAATACTGAAAAAATTAAATAGATATCTCTTAACTTCTAATGCTGTAAAATCATCGAAGACCAAATCAAAGCAAAACAATTGCAGACCAATTGTTGGGCAAAAGGGAAAGGGTGTGTGACCTAACAGGCAGATATCTGTATATATATATATATATATATATAGCACACTTGCAAGAACAGAGCATCAAGTACCATTTACATAACACACGTGATCAAACGCAGTACTTCAACGTCGTCGGATTTCCTGTGACCAAATGCTGCGTCATGGCTTAACGGTATAATCGAATTTTGTCTCCCTCGGTACACCTGAACTTTGACACTAAAGAAATCTGTAGTCAACAAAATGACTCTGTGTTCACCGTCACAATCGAATACGGTTCGACAGAATTTGGTCAAATTATTGTGGTTCGACTAGAAATAATTTCGGCTATCATTCTTCTTTCGTGGTTCGCAAACAGATGGCGCAGGTCCAGGCATTAACTTCCATTAACAGCAGTAATAAGCAAACTAAGAAACGCAGCAGAACCAATAAGAAAAGATATTTGTTCGTCGCGTTGCCTTATAGGCGTTCGGCCACTCCATATATTCCTCTGATGAAATTTCACAGATATTCCATTTGATTCGCCGGCGAAGTAAAAACGGAGGTTCAACTATACACAACGTGCAAAAGACTAAAACCATGTCTCCTTTAGTCAGTTTGCATACTGTGATCGACTATTGTCTGTTCGATGTCGGTGGAGCTACCACCGACTCAGGACGAGCTTCCTCGCAATCAACTATGTTGTCGTTTTTTCCTTTGACTCCCTGTATAAAGGATGGGAGATTTACGTGCAAGCATCACACGCAGCATTATGGCCTCCTTTCCTGTGGCAATCTTCTAACCCATTGTTTTGTGAAACAGGTCCGAGTATCCCAAGATTGTATTCATTGTGAGTGCAGTCTGTTACACGGTGAGCACAAAAAACATCATTCGTTGAAAACATCATCACGATTATCGTACTTGTTATGTTAATCGCATATATATATATATATATATATATGATAGAGAAAAATGATACACTTCAAGAACTTACAAGGAGCGTGAGTCTCGTAGACCGATCCTTCCAGTTATTAAAGCGATGTACAGTGATGATTTGTTTGACAAATAGAGCGCAACTGAATTGTTCATCATACCATCGGCACATGACGGCCGTTCAAATCGTCGCCCGACCAACAACGGGCAATACCTGACATTGAGTCTTGTACAAGAATATTCTACCGAGCTGGCGACGAAGTAAAATACCAAATTTTTACTTCGGATAGCGATAGTTCGTATTTACTTCCGAGTGTGAAGCCGAACGTTATGACAGACTGTATCCGTTAAGTTCTGATATAGCTGATATATAAAAGGACTAAACCGTTATGTTTGTTACGACCTAACCGAAACTCGTTATTGGGAAACTTCGACCTGCTTGATCCTGCATCTATTTCAGCACGTCGACCTGTTCGCCATACACTAGCTGTACCAACACTGTTACCACAGAGGGACTAGGTTTATGCTTTTTTCCGCGAGCTCTGACTAGCGAGGTGTTTGTTCACGGCAGCACGGCAATCTGTCTACTGTTAACGAAGATCAAGAATCAAAACTTGGATCATGTGCCACAACTTCAGAAAGTTTCCGATTGAGTCCACTCGAAATAATAGTCATCCGAGCCGGTTAGTCAGAAATTATACTTTCATTCGTAATCATTAGACACACTTTTCGGTAAAATTATTAAATATTTCCATGAGGCTTATTTGATCGAATTCGTTCCGATTACGGCATAACGCAGAATACAAGAAACCCATAACCCTGCTAATTTATCGGCGAACGTCACTTAATGTATATACTTTGTTTATGGCATTGTGTCGACCGGGGTATCTAAAACCTATACTACATACTTTTTAGACTTGAGAGGATAAGTTAGAATAAATCAAATGCATGAGCTTCAAACTCCTGTATTTTTGTCACCATTATTCGCCATTATGTCAAAGATACGTCATTTCGCAGTGGACGTGGTTGTGGAAAGTGAGACGTGGCTTAAGAGGGTCAACTACGGTGCTTATGGAATCACTGATTGCACCTTCTTTGGCTCGGGTCGAGAGACTGGTAGGCAAGGGAGCAGCGTTGGTGTTTATGTCCGGTGTGGCTGTCTGTAGGCTGAGTACCGTAGCCAAAGGTAGCAGCGACGTCATTCGTGTACACATTAGGAAACCTGCTTTTGAAAATGTTATGATCGGCTTCTATTCTAGTGATTCCTCCTTCAGAGATACTCTGCTTGATTTGTTGGAAGATCCTCTTCCGACTGGTGTTTCCTTGCCATGCATTATAATGGGAGATTCTTACACGAATCTGCTGGCTAGTGTACAGTGAAAGTTATTTTTTCTCTTCCAGAAATTTGTGTCATGTGTTCGTCCCGCGTCTGTTACCTGTATCGATCACATTGCCATTAGTAACTGTAAGGGTTTCCTCGATATATCTCCCGCTGTGTGGTGCACGCCGCCATTCTCTGACCACTATCCTGTAGTTGTTCTCTATAGGCTCAATGTGCCTTCGCTGGTTAGGCGACACGATACCCATAATATTGAGAATGTAATCGAGCGGGTGCATCAGTTGTCTTGGCTCAAAGTCAATGACAACACAAAGAGGCTTTCAGTGGACTGGTATCTAGGATCTACGAAGAGTGCTTCCCCTCTTTCGTCGAGGTTGTGCCACGAATGCCAAAAACGTTTTTTCCTCCGCCAAACTCTGTTGACTCCGTCTAAAGTAGATGATATAGGCTGTCCCTGAAAACAGATTGTCCCTGAAAGACGGCTTATGCTCGCAGTCGCCTCAGGCAGACATTTAGCCTTCAGGTAGCCTTTAATTTCGTTTGGCACACCTTCTTTTTTCAGATGCTGCAGCATCTCGGATGCAGTTTTGCCGTCGTGGCCTGGTTTCCTTTTTACCTTATTGACAGGAGACAAGCCTTGAAGGTTGGAGAGGTGGAGTCTAAATGGGCAGTCCTGAATATTGGAACACCCCAGGGCTCTATCCTTGGTCAATTCTTTTTTATCATAATGATGAACTATTTTGTACTAAGAATTTTCGCTATTAATTTTTGCAGGACCGTAACGTATGCCGATGGCACTTCACTCCTGTTTAGGGTCTCTCCATCGCCGCTGCATGAGGACATAAGTTCAGCTATTCTCTAGGTAGCGGATGTAGTTGAATCCTTCGAGTCTTTTGGTCTGCTATCATAGCGTCGCTGCAACGTCTCAAAGATATTGGGGTACCAATCGCTAGTTTGTTCCTAGTGTACAAAGTTATACTGTGCAGAGCGGAGTATCCCTTTTCCAGAATGATGCCCTTCGTGCTATTTTGGGCAGACGTAGCAATCATTCGGTTGCTGATATTTTCCATAGTTTTGGACTATTTAGTGTGGACGAAAACTGTACTGTTCAGACAGCCCTTATTGCCTACAAATGGTAAATGGAAAAATACCGGGCAACTTCGCTTTTCCAATCTATCCGACGGGAAGAAAGACTTCCCGCTGTGCTACTGCCTCTACGAAGTCCTTCGTCACTAAAGAGTCTAGTCGCCACTCTCTAGGTCTAGCTGCATGTACAGTTAGTTTTTGTCCTCTCTCTTTTATGTACATTTCTCATGGTTATATGCGGCCTCTGCGTCGACGGTGTTGGTTGTAACTTTACTCTTATTTACATTTTTACTACGAGAGCTTCGGTTTTTCGAATTTACAGTTTCGGAGATGGGGCTCAACCGCATTTTTACGATTATTTTTAAGAGAACTAAGCATTGTAAAACTGCAGTTCCATCAATAAACGTCACTGAATGAATGAAACTAACTAGCCGCGCCCATTCACGATATCATTAAGGCCAAAGATAAAATTTTAGCTTGGGCCCAAAGGAAATAGATAATAATAATAATAATAATAATAATATAGGAACTATCGAACATACAACAATAGATTCATGATGGAAAAATATGCAAACGAACGCTGAGTCAGCCATGATGGTTCTAATCGACCATCAGAAAGACCTAAGTTCCTAAACAGTTATAAGAAGGCATCGCCACCAACGAAATCGCACCCGAATGATGGAGAATGTCGCTTCGAATCAACCCCAACTCTTGTAAATGTTTGTAGGCCTTCAATAGCGTCGATCCCGATAAATTGCCATCCCACCAAACGAGAAGGCATTCATGGGTCATGAACGCTCTGAAGCTTCGAATTGACGTTACGATACACATTTCATGTTGTTGTGCATAGCGCTGACAGCGAAAACATTTACAGGACACGATTCAAACGAACGTAGACGGGAGGACGATTGACGGACACAACGAGTGGGAGGGAGACTTATTCGCGTTAGAACGTAATAGCCGATTGAATTTGTTAAATTCGTACAATCGATGTATTCAACCCGATATCAGTCTTCAAGTCGTTGTTTAATTAGACGCAATGGATTTGATTCTATTTGATTCCGAATGAGAACGAATTCTACCTCAGCGAATAAAAGTTATTTGATGATTGGAGTTGGAAGTACCGGGGGTTCTAACGAATTCTATGCTTAGCCAGCTGAGAGCCGGTCAGCTCGTTCAGATTGGTTCATTGGAGTTCTGTGTTTTGAGCTAGTCCCTTCTCTGGCCGATTTTGACCACAAGAATGAATTTAATTTAATCGAGTCGTTTTCAAGATTATGCACAGAAATATGGATGCAATCTTAGTTCAGTTTAGATGATAGGATATATACGGTTTCCGTAGAGATTTCTTTGCTACAACTTACGTCAGGCAACCGTCTCCATCATTGGAGCTCTCTTGTGGAACGAAGTCGAATAAATCAAACGTTTGAGATATGTTTCCTTTCTTATAACTCATACAAGCAGTGTGCTTCGGACTTCATAAACAATGAATATCGGTATCGTAATATTTAAAAAAGAAGGATACATAGCGAGTCACGACCGGTACAGGGTGAAATATTGAAAATCGTAAACATTCGGCCGGGCGTAGAAGACCAACTTCATTGGTTGGAATCCGCTAAGGCGTGCTGCGCTAAATCAGACAGGACGACCCCGCGGGGTGGTCGCCACCGCCCTGCGCAAACAAACAGCTGTCCTTGTCATATACGCTTTACCTGCCATTATCTCGTTTCCTGTAGTATGAGTTTTTTATTTCAACGAAAGGTCGGTAGTTCGCCATTGGCAGAAGGCTCGACTATTATTTTATGTATGTCTTGGCTCTATGGTACACTGAAAAAGATATTATATAATTTTAGCCACTGCAATCCATTGCAGAAATCACGTAAATTATTAACTGTTGGTAACGGGCCCGTGCAATCTTCTATTGGGCTGTGTGGATGCAATAAATATACATTTCTCGGAACGGGCAATACTTGTATGCAGTATTGTCGTTATTAGTGGTAGCTGCTGCATTTATACAACAATAATGAAAAATTCTTATGCTCAAGATCAAAGATGTAGAATGTGCGCAAACACATTTTCTACAACGCATTTTTGCAATTTTCGAGAGCTGAGAACACATACATGTAATCGGGCTGGCAATCTTATATCAATCTATATATATATATATATATATATATATATATATATATATATATATATATATGAGAAAAAAGTGCCCTAGAAAACTCCGGTGGGAAGATGTTATTTTTATGCATCGACAAGGTGTATCGAGTATGTAATACAGATGTATTATTAACTATTTCAAAAAGCTTGTAGTATCGCGTCAATGGGCAGATGACAACATAATGGAATATCGGCGTTTCTCCCACTGTTGCTTGCTATTATAAATCGACTGCGGGTAAAATCAATCAGGATTTTCCTGGTTTACTCGGCGTGGTGACGAACCAAACTGACTATTCTGATAAATGAACGACTGCAGAGAAAATATATTTTGGTTTGGTCGACGTAATAGAATAACAATGATGGTGTCGATCGATCTATATCGTAGAATTCGTGCACATATATCGCAGAGTTTAGCATAACCGCCATCGACCGCATATCTCAAAAACAGACCGAAAGATCTAAACTTTCTACTGACCCATTCTGTTTCGTTTGGTATCCAACAACAGACATAAATGGCGGGTCACATTCATTTTCTTGACTAGTCCTGCCTCTAATGAATGACATGTAGACCATGCAGATCCTGATATTTGACCGATGATGCGTTTGTGCGTATTTTAATTCGAGTCGCTATTCCTCTTGGTTCCTTGGTTCGGCTGCATTGAGTTACTGATCCGTTAGATGACACCACGCGTTGAAATAGACGATAATCTATTCATTGGTCCATCATAGGAGGGTAGTGAAGTTAGCTTACTCAGAGACATCGGATGTAGCAGTTGTAATGCAAATAAATAAATAAAAAATATTATTATTATTATACCGTTTATCAGAGCGCCTCTTGCCCACTTCTGAGTAGCATTTAATAATTAGCGCTGTTCAGAAACGATCTCAATAGTTATGTGGCGATCGATAACAGATAAAGAATACCAAATGACGTGTTCCAGAGCAGACAGAAGCAATCGTCTAAAAACTCTGTCTCATCTATTTCAGCTATGTTAGAAAGCCGTCATATCGAATATTGAACGCAGTCAAGGTGAGAGGTTCCGCGTTCAGGCTTCATCGTATACTCGGACAGTTGTTGGTTCAGCTGCCCGTTCAGCGATTTGACCGCCATCGTCGAATTCGCTGCTTTTGTCCAACTCTGCCGACGAAACAGAAAGAAGAAATGTGTGGTGTGTCGAGAAGGTCAGAAATACCGAACACCGCAAACAAAGCACCGTTACCACCTCATGATAAAAAGGAGAAAGCGTTGCCTCCTCGACGAACGATCGGTTGGCAACAGAAGAGCGCAGGGGAAAATAAGCAAAATAGAGCGAAAGGCCATCATTTGCCCAGCTGATCCGAGCGCGACAATTCTGATTCAACCGGTGCCCTGACGGTCGTTCCTGTTGCATTCGAATGAAATCATTCCTAGAACAGTGGTGCTCTTTGTGTGTGTGTGCACCAGTGGCTGCGCGAATAACGGTAACCATCACATGGCTTCTGATGGCGAAATTCAAGAGAGACTAAGCCGCTGTCGATCGATAGATGGGCCAACGTGAAATGTTGTCGCTTTCAACAACTTGCGCGCATCCTAACTATTGACCTCACAGACTGAATTGAGAGAAAATGAAGTCGGCGCCCTTTAACCTCTGCAGGCTCCCTTCCAGCCAGATTTCCACATCGGCCCCGAGTTGAACTGTTGCCGAGAAGTGATTGTTGTTGTTGTTGCTGTTGCGATTTGCTATTGTTGTCACTGGCATGTTGCAGAGGTAGGCCAACGGCTGACATTTCTGTTCAAACAAGAAAACAGAAAATTCTCCCGTTTTAACGCTGAGTTCCACGGTCGACTCGTCGGAAAGGCATTGGAAAAATTTGCTGAATTTCGTCTAAACAATTTACAGCGCTCGCCATCAAGCGACGTCGACGTGGACTCCTGTGGTCTCACAGTGGGAGACCACTGATCGCTTTGTAGTATTATACATGCATTGTGACACACACGAACACGCAACAAATGTGTGTGTCTGGGTGTGCGCACAGTTGAGTCGGTTCGTGCGTTAACGCAAACGCTGACATAGAATTTGCATCAAGTACAACGAAGAACAATAACAACAACAGCAGCAAGAATAAGCAGAAGAAAAAAGTGTGACAATATGCAGAGTGTAAATATAATAGCTGTCGGTTCTGGAAAAACAAAGTACTTCAAGCTTTACTGTGACTTGCTCTCGGTAGCAACGCCGGTTGTGTATAGAATACGTTAAACTGTGATGGAAATGTCTGTATGTTGTGTGTTTGAGGTGTGTATGCTTCTTCGCCTCAATAATAATAATAATAATGATCATGCTGCTAATGATGATGGCGGGAACAAGATGAGTACGGCAACGCGACAACGGCGGCAACGGTTGACAAAACGGTTGAATTACAAGCACATTTTCTATCCTTCCAGTTTTCCAATGTATTCCATAGAAAATCACTGAGCATATCAAAGTGTATCAAGTATCCTCTCTTTGCTTGTCTGCTATTTTCCAGACATATTCTCCAAGCCAACGTTTAACATCTACGGCACTGCTTTTTGCATTGCCTCATGAATGCTTGGTATGCATAGAATAGCGCGATCATACGATCTTCCTCTCTTCGGCAAAAGAGCTGGGAGCACACTGCTATATAAGCACAAATTGCACGTATCGTAACACTAGAATAAATGCAAGCAGCAACTCGCAGCAAACGTATTGGGGTAACGCTAATTGAGACTGACTTACTGGATGAACTCTGTAGCATAACCAACAATATTCTATTATTCTTCCTTTTTATACAGCTAGTATTAGAAGGCGTATTCATTCGTATGCTATAATTTTCTATCTCGTTTTTTTCTTCTTTATCGGTTTTCAGATTCAACGACAGAATGTCGAATTCGTTAACTGTCCCTCTATCGACAAAACTGCAAAGTGGAAAATAATAAACAGAATGACTCTGCGATTCGGATTTCACCGCCGGTGAGGAGTCAGTGAATGTCTGTCTATGTGTATGGAAATATCTGTGGCCAATCTGCGACGACTACCACTGACAACTACGGGGTTCAACGTACGTCGCCGTTTCTCGCGGACACCGGCAACGCCTACCGACAGGACACTATCAAACGTAAGTTGTAGCATATTGACACAGCCACTCACGAATGCGGATAGACATTGCCAACAGACAATACGATGTCGTTCGAGTGCGATAACGAACTGCTGCCACTGAGTCTCCACGAAGTTTACGCAAGACAATACGAAATAGAGAAGCGATCACATATGTAAATCTACATATGCATACACATTGGTTTAATAATATTTTATTTACGCAAACTTTCATTTCGAGCGGCATTTACAATGCCAAGACGGTGCTTAACAATGTATTCCCTCTGCGGGCTAGCATCATTAGGAGACGCCTACGAGATTGCTACTGCTGGCAGCAAAAACACGTTGTCCTAAAATAAAACAAATGGGTGTGGTGCTACGCCTGCGGTTAAAAGGGCTCCAGCTATTCTCCCATGAGCAAACATTTCTCTGTACTTTTATCACTATGATGTCATGAGAGAGGAAGAATTCGTTGAGAGGTGAAATCGACACTTCCCTGAGGCCGCGGCAGGACTTGAGCCTCGCCCGTACTATATATAGAATAGCTACCGAGATTACAGGAGATATGCAATCAAAAACTACATCGTTGATTTTGACAAGTGAATCCAACAATTACGAGTCACATTGGTTAAGTTAACCAAAACTCGATTTGATATCTTTATTCATTTTTGGGGTATCCGTTGGGAGATATTGCTCGGTTACAGCTGTGCCACGCGGCTACCGCTATATCCTGTGACGCATGGGAAAACATTTTTTGTTTAGTTAGATCACAATCGTAGAAATCAATTGAAAGGAATGAAATCAAGCTTATTTCTAGATACATCATTATAATGGTAAATGCGAACCAATTCTTGTAGTTCTTATCCTCGTTGGATGGACGGCTCATTCATCGTTACTTCCCTGTAAATAATTCCGATTTCGAGATATATCCTCCTCTCAAAACGTATGCGCTTCCGCAGCTTAATCCGATATCCGTGCTATGGTCATATCGACTGTATCAAAATGTCTATCTAGTCTGCCTGGACAAAAAATTATCTGACCGCCCAAACGATGGATAGCTTTTTATGTCTGCAGCCTGCATGCTTGTATCGTCTACGAAATTTGCATTTTCGTTTATTGTCTTCAAGCAGAGACAATAGATCTCCGCACGTTGATACACAACGCGACCAATGTATCCTCCGACATCCTTTCCATTTGCTGTTGGCTACTTGCAATAGCTTGCTATGTACGTTTGTGTGTTCTGAATGTTGTTCATCTCCTCTGCTGTTGTTTCCGCCTTGGGAAGAGCCAGCTGGTCACGTCATCATTCGACTTGTCAACGGCCACTTTGAACCCATTCGAGTCCGCATGGTATTTATTGTCTCTTGCCCGCGTCACTGTAGACTATCGTGTCGCCAACACATTCGATCTGAATGCTATGGAACGTATGGATGCATAAATAGATATTACAGATAGATGGATCAACGTGGAAATATACGTGGGCGACTTAGAAATAGAGTAGTCTTCTATTTCATTTTTATTTTGTTGTTGTTGTTGCTGCTGCCGCTGCCGTCACCGGCAATTTCATGTTGTCTTCGTTTTCTTCCGATGGTCGTATTTCACGCCGGTCTCCCTCGAATTATAGCTATTCGCGCTTTGCTTACGTTAATATATATATATATATATATATTGTGAGGGATTAGCCAGATTTCAATTCTCTGCCTACTAAGTAAAATATTTTTAAATAATACTTAAATAGATAGAAAAGCGACGTGTAGCTCCAAAACGAGGAAACGATTCAACCGTTCATTTTCATTCTAACCGTATCACATATCCTAGAATATATGTGCTTAAGTTGAACACGGAGACATATATAATAAATACCGATTTGACAGTAACCTAATGGGTTCAGAGACCATGAGAGAAATCATCCTACCGACGATGGCCGGTCACGAGCGAGTGACTATTGAGTAGTCGCACACCCGGTATTCACGAGACTATTAACTCATAATATGCATTCGCAAAAGAACGACCAACATAGTATCTTATTCTTATCTTATCAAGCTATTCCAAAGTATTAGGCATACACCATTTACTTGCGCGCAGGGTATTGAACTTATTACTGCAACGCTTACGGATTACGCGTGTGTTTCGCGACAGGCAGATGGGAGAAAACCCCCGCATTTTCATGGGTTCATTCATTTAGTGTAGTGCGGAGAAGCGGAGTTGAGTTAGGCGTAGACAGGGTGGATTATTGGCAGATTTAAATGGTTAACACAGTTTCAGTGGGCGGTTGATTGGGGTCGATTGCTACAACAGTGGCACGGCAGTTGCCAGTGCAATTGCTGTGCAATAGAATGCCAACGGGACGTCGTCGGGAATCGCTCCCAGCGACAGGATGGCCCGACGAGTTGAGAGACAACTTCACTTCTAGTGTCGTCTCGTCTCGCCTCGCTTTGATGAATCACGGCCTGACAACGCTCAATGGCACATACCGCTGTATCGCGCATGTTGCATTTGACGCTAGTATCATAATATACTAGCAAACATGATACTAATAACAGCAACATCAAACACAACACGACTCTGGTGACGATATTGATAGATGAATGGATACACAACGATGATAATGTCCATCATGTCCTGACATTGCTTCCTTCTAAGACGCAAACGAGCATCATAAATAGCCGCTAACCTGAACGGCTCAAATTAATAATAATATTAATAATAATAATCAACATGTACTAATCTAAGCACGCATATATATAATGGTAGATATACCTATAATGTGTATCGGTCTTATATGGGAAGAGAATAAGAGTGAAATTCTATTGAACAAGCTGTGACGAGATGCTAAGAGCGACGATACCAACGATGCAACCGATGTTACCGTTATGTACTAGGCATGCTGCAGTGTAACATATCACGCGTGTACATATTTACTCTCATATCTACAAACATCTGATAAAATGTATTTCGTATTACTAAATCAGACAGCAAATAGCAACAACCACAATGAAACTGATCGCATGAATTACCAGGTCGTATGTGTGATTCCTGTGTGAGTCCGTTATGAATGCAGTGGCCAATTCGATGTGCCCACCCTACACGTGACCCTTCATACTTCAGATGTGACATCCATTCAGAGACGAATTATAATACAATAAACCGCTTGTAGACAAACATCACCAGGCGATTGGATCTTAGTGTGTGCATGTTTCATAAATGTGCGCCATCAAATGGCGCTGCTATGATGACAAATGACTCTGGCATACATTACATGACGGCTTTATGATGTTTTGTAGTCAACGATATATCGCAAGCTCTCGTTAGAAAAGAACAACAAGCTTCATAACCTGTCCCGATCTAGCGGACCCTCCCTAATGTACGCTACGACAATCAAAGTACTTCATGAAGAACACGAATAAACAATATGAATACTGTCTATCTAACATATCTTGCTATGCAAATAATGTACACAGACCCGTTAGCAATACAGCGACATAAGCGACAAGCGTGCACTATATGTACAATACCATACAGCACCAACAACAACAACAAAAGCGATACAGTTTGGCCATTATGCCCCGTTAGAACTGTCTCCGTGTGTCTGTCTGTTGGTCTCCGGCTGACTGACGGACTTCCATCTGGGAGCGTTAACAATCGCAAATCAACGACAGACGGGATCAATAACGGAGTTAAGATTTCGTACACAAGCGTGCGCTAATCCTTTGGCTCGATGTACTTTAGTCACCACGACAGGTTAAGACGACTGCCACGCCCTGAGCCAGAGAGAGAGAAAGAGAGAGAGAGAGGGAGCGACCTAGTCCCATAATTTGTTCCACTATCCACCTCCACCACTAACATCACAACCTACTTGCTGTTGATGCTGTTATTCTTCTTCTTCTTCACGATAAAGCACAGTGGTTGGTCAGCGGATCTTCCTCGCCAGTTATGTTGCTATTGCTACATGATGTTGTTGTCACGATGATGATGATGATATTGTTATTGTTGCTGTTCACTATCAGTCACTTCTCAGTTGCTTGTCAGTCAGTATTGTACCACGCCTGTGGTGGTGCTGTTGCGCAAAAATGCATTGCATTATGGATACATAAATACATATGTATATGATTGCTGTTGTCACATGAATAGAGGCTCCTTCAGTGGGTGGCCAGCAGGCATCTTCCACTTCCCATGTGAGTATCTTCACTATCACTAAACGCAACTCTCTCGCATGCAGCGTCATTATTGTACCCGTACGTAGTGTGCAAGTACAATAACAACGAACTTCAATATATCTGTATTTCAATTGTTGTTTTCGTTGCTGCTGTCGTTGTTATTACAACTGCAGGAATATTCGGGAGTGTCACCAGTTCGTGTCTCGACTCGGGGGATTCACCCAATTGCAATCAATGACTGAATAACTGATACGTGGCATATTATCATCATCACCATCATTAGTAACAGCACCAACAACATCATATGTAAAGCTACTGGAGAAAGAATCATCTGTGCCTGTTTGGTTATTTGTGTGTGTGTGTGTGTGTGCCTGTCTCCAGACTTGAATTGAAAACATTTCGAGGTGGCGATGGGTGGCCGCACGCGACGCCTGCCACCGCCGCCGCCCCCTTCTGCTAAGTGGCTTATACATCACGATCACAATAGATGAGTGAAGTACATGAAATTGTTCGCCCCTGAAATCCAGTCGAACACGCGGGGCCCTGTGCGGACAGCTTTTCAACTCACGTGGTCTGTTTGTCTGAAGGAAAGATCTTTCTGGGAGATATAGACATATTATATGCCTAAGTTTACAGTACGTATAAGGCATGCAATAAGAACGCTATTTTTTGTTCGCTGCCTTCTTTGAGATCATACAGAGATATATACTACCTCGAAATAAGAGTAGGTCTACACACAGACAGCACAAGACAACAACTAACGTTCGAGTTGCATTGGCAGACCGTTCATTCATACGATTTTCATGTTTACATCCCTTCAACTCTGTCTGTCTCTTGGTCTGTTTGTCTGTCAGCGTGTGCGTATGTGTTTGTAGGGATAGGTCAGAGTTATTACGGTGAAGAAAAGAAAGAGATTTCATTCATGACTTATTGCTGCTATTTTATTCTCCGCATTACATATGTACATCGATCGACGACCACCACCGCTCGCCTTTCGCTATCCGAATTATGGAGACGGTGATAGAGAGAGAGAGAGAGAGAGAGTGTTTTGCTGACACATACACATTTTTTTTTATCTCGCCGTGGCCTGAACCTGCCGTAGCGTGACTACGGGACAACAAGTGTTGTTGCAGTGGTACCATTATATAATAAAAAAAAGACCATAATTTCCATTGAGGTGACCACCGTATGCGCACTGCATGATTCTGTTAGTTGGTTGGTTGGTAGAATGGATGAATGCAGTGTGGATACATGTATGTGTTTGTGTTTGTGTACAATAGCAGTACTACAGTCGCAGAGACACGGTAAACTGACCGCAGACGCTGTCGCAGCGTTATAAAGCATTCACCACTGCTGCTGTCACATACTTTTCTTCAAAAGAGATCGTCCGCCTATCTCTCTGTCTGCACTAAATCTGTCTGCAGCGCGATCAGCAACCGCCTATGGCCCCGCAGTCCCTTGGTCAAAACTTGCTGTCGTTCGTCGCGGCAGTTGCTGGTTATTGTTATTGTTCTCAATGGCACCGGCAATTCAGACGTCGACGATGGGGATCTGCCGGATACCGCCAATTCAACGTCGTCGCCTTTGTTGTTGTTGTTACTGTTACTGTTGTTCGAACACAAAAACGATGGAGCAAATGGAGACTAAGATGACAACGATAATGTTGTGGTTGTTGTTGACATTTTTGTTGATGATGAGCAGTGATGATGATTGTTACCGAAAAAAGCACACAAAGTAGTAGCCGCTACAGCAGCAAGGATAGAATAACAAATGAGAAATTGCTGAGGATTGAGAATAGCTATGGACCGATTCATCTCTCTCTCTTTCTTTTCCATCGATGCATCAAATGTAGTTTTATTTCTTATTGTTGATGTGGTTACCGTCAACAGCGAGGCCAATTTTAATTCCCTCATTGGGAAAATACAAGACATATGCGACACGATTGTTTTGGGCATGACGGCGAGTAGCTACAGTTCTATTCTTAGTTGTCAACTGTGATGATTACATTTGTTGCCGATCTAATTAAAAAGTTCTTGGAGATATTTTAGGTTGATCGATTAACTATCAACTTAACTATCGACTTCAACGATGTCGGTCTTCAGTGACCTGTTCGAATACCTATTCTAATCAATGATCGTTTGTGATCTTTTATTGAAACTCTTAAGTAACCTGTCTTTGCTTTGAAGTGCTTGCAGTGTCTTCCAATCGTTAGTACAAGGGAGATTGTTTTTCAAGTGGTCACTTAAAATACAGTGTACTATAATACCCATCAGGAAATTCAGAATACTCACTTACGTATGCAGTAATTATCTCAAACCCCACGTTCCATATAATACTACGCTCTTCTCCGACCCCAAACCCGTAGAAGCAATAGAGGAAATTCACACTGCTACGCATCAGTACGTGCATAAGGTCCGGTTGGATGCGTACACCGCATCGCTGAAGTCCGCGCCGAAATCGAGTCGCAGACCAAAGAAGATGGACCTTGCAATAATCATATCTTATTATGATTGCATTTTTGGGAAACATAATTTATAGCGAACGTGCCAAAATTATCCATAAACGGGCAAGCATTAAGGACAGAAGAGAATGGACGATATGAACAACTACTACTAGTAGTGCTGCTGCTCCCGTCACTGGTACACCGTGAAATTGGGACGTGCAAATTCAAAGCTGCCCGCAACACAAAAATGGACAATTAACATTGTATCATAGCTTAGATGGATACGGAATGGGATGATTATATCCAAACGTGGGGAGTCTGTGGCGCTCTGTATGGCCGACACTCTATGGGCTCCAATGTACACATAAGCATGATACAACATTAGATCTAGCTAAATCAACGTTTGGCAATTGAGTTTTCTTTCAAGAGCTACGCCTATTATTCGAGGTGTTTGATGTGATTATGAAAATAGCCTGATCAGCGTTCGGGTGCTGTTAAATTGGGCGTTCACCAAGTGGTGACCGAGAGCTATGCGAATGCTTCATGAAACAAATATTTGTGCCTTGCAGGCCAAGCCCATTTTAATGACTGTTGCGTTTAGCTAACGAGTTGCTCTCTGCCAGACAGGAATCACGTTTTCTCCCTAGAACATTTAACATGTAAAGTTATTTTTGAGGGCTTACGGGAATGCATGATCCACATACGTGTTGGGCGGTTAATATCAACACAACTCTAGTGTGGTACTTACTTGTCTTACCGTTGGCTACTGGGTGGGGGCGTCAGATTCAGCAGAGCCGAACCTCAGTAGCTTCCCATTTCCAGCCTCTGCAACCTGACTGTCTTGTGCCGATGAGTTTAATAATCTCGGTCTGGCTTTCTCTAATCTGTCCTTCGTTATACCATTAGGCCAGGCTACGACCGTATCCCAGCCCTCTAGAGAGCGAAGCATGATTCTCATCGGAGTAGGGGAGACCTCGCTGCAGCTCCATCGAACCCGATATTTTTTCTTCCTGCAGAGCAGTACATTCGTATAGCATGTGTACAACGTCGACAAGTAAAGTTTGAAATCGCTCGTCGCCAACTTAAACAGCCTTCATTTCATTTCGTTACATTTTCATCATATATATATTTATATATATATATATATAGATATATATATATATAGATATATATATATATATATATATATATATACATATAGATATATATATATATATATATATATACATATATATATAGATATATATATATATATAGTACAATATTGTGCACAAGGAAATATAGTTATAGATGACATGCCGCAATCGAAATTCTTGAGCTAAGCCGTAATGATCGCGTCAAATTTCATTAAATTCTTCACACAGTATATAATACTCGTCAGCGAGTGCACAGGCGATCGAAGTATTTCATTCTATCATAAACGTGTATTGTATATGCATGGGTGCACCACTATTTTCGCGAGGGCCCAGCCGATTGATGGGTGTGAACACAGAAAAAACACGCAAATAAAATTAAGAGATAGAAAACCCAGCTGCCATTCGTGCTGTTGCAATCATTATCAAGATAGTCATTATTGTTAGTTGTGATTACGATGCATCGTTGATGGCGGAACAACAGTCGAAGGGTGGCAGCAGCGGTCGACGAACAATGAGTTGTGGACAGCACCCCCTCACAAAATCATAATTCCCGTTAGATCCCACCGAAGCCACAACCGAGCTGATAGGTGAAGACAACAACAACAACAACAACCGGCTGTTGCTGCTTCTGTTGCTGTTCGTACCGGATTTTCTGGTGTATTTTCATCGCATTTAAATTGCTCAGCTCTGTGTCCGTTTGGCACCACTATTTTAGTATAGTATCTCATAGTTCGTAAGTAAGGATTGTTCGGAAGATGCCGTTATCTCATGCGTTCCGCAACAGCTTATGCAGAAAACGTAGTTGAACTTGATCAGTTGTCGATTATTAACGTGTAATCAGTTTGCTTATTAAGTGCTTGCGCAGACGAACGACTTGTTTGTTGAATTTGATATTGTTTAGTAAGCGTTTGTCCTTTGCCTCTGATGAAATCAACTGGGATCTGTCGGTGTCAATGTATTTACCCTGATTGACAGTCGATGACAAGAGTAGATTCGCAGTTGCACTACAAAAGGCGGCTCCAAACGTTGTCTCTGCGTAACTGATAAAAACGTATAATACTTGTTGTACATCCCCGCTCTATTTTACCTTCAACCTACGATTCCACTTGACCTAACCCTTTGTCAGTTTAGGGATAGCCAAATATATTGAGTCTTCGTATTTCGGAATCAATATGATAAATAAATCTGAATGTTTACTTTAATCAAGGGCGTTCGTTGACTATGATTGACTGTGGCCGGTAACATGCTAATGTGTTTTACGGAGTTACTGAGTGAGAGTTTCACTTTTTACATTCATCAGTACGTCTCCACAAAGCGCAAAGGTGGCTAATCACTCCCCCAGTAACTTAGGCGAGTCAAGTTATTTTCTGATGCCAGAATCTGTAGAGACGCATTCGAGGCCACCACCATCGTCCATACGAATCCCGCATGCTTAGCCGCCAATCTTTCTCAAATATCTCAACATTTACACGCAATTTTAAAAGCACATAGAGAACCGGGTGTGCGGGGTGTGGAATCTAATAATTCAATCGATACGAATCGATTTTCTTCTATGTCGTCGCCCCTCGTTGCCATCCCGAGTGGGCGGTTCCTGATTGGACCGTCTCTTCTTCTTCTTGCGTTCTGTCTCTTCGCCGTCAATCGAATCGTATCGAACTCGAGAATCGTCAGCTCACGTTCAGCGTTGTTTTTTTTGGCACACTCAATAAAATCAACCCAATTTGGATAAAATGGGACACACATATACACTTATCGAACACGGGCGTGGAGGGTTGGTTAGTCTTCACTCAGTTTGTCCATTAGAGTGGATAGATCAGATCGAGTCGATAAAGAGACACTTTTCTGGTTCCCAGAACCGCTTCCCCTCTAAATTTTAAGTCATTTCATGTAGATGTGTCCCCGCATATTTTACGTACCCAAAACATACAATATGGTAGATATGGCTACGCAGATATCTGCGATAGTGTGTATCGATCCTATAACGCGTGTACTAATACTTTTAATACTCATGTATGGTAATGCTTATAATAACAATGGTAAGAATGATAATAATATTAATAAGAAGTAGTGGAAAGCGAAGTCGCCCGCATCACGATGAATCCAGCGAGCAAGCTTCACCCCCGGGAAGTGTTTTTATGGACCATGTGTTTGTGATAATACGACAACGGCAATACCGTTCTTAGATCGTCAGCCAAATGAGTGTCGGTTGCCAGAAATCTTCGAGGATGCGCAGCATCGCAAGTGGCAGTGGCAAGGAACAGCAGCACGTTCATTGTATAATATAAATATACGCAGGGCGGCTTGGGTTCATTTCTTTGATTCACATGTCTTCTGATGTTAAAATGCGTTTCGCAGTTGTTCTGTTGGCAAGGCAATTGTGTTCGTCGGAGTGTGTCGCGAGCAGTCAATGGTCACTACATATAATGGTATGCTACAGCAAGTGGTAAACGGTATGAAGTTTGTAGAGTTTGGCAATCTGCCCCGAGAAGACAAAATCAACGCGTATAGTGTCACTGCGTGGGGTGATACACAACGTTTTAGCTGATCTGTAAAACTTCACTTTAATGGATACGTGCGCGCGTAAATGCGTGACGACGCAGAGTTTTGAGAGTCGAGTTGAGTATTGGCTGCCTGGCGACCTTACGGCTTATGACCCGAAAGTTGATTATTATTAAAATAGGTACAAATATATATATATATATATATATAGAGAGAGAGAGAGAGAGAGAGGGAGAGAGAGAGATGGAGAGAGAGAGATGAGTTATTATTGCTTTTATTAGACAAGCGGCCTCAAGTGAGTTCTGTGCAACAAAAGACCACTGAATGCCACTTCAACCACTACCATCGCCAGCATCATTCGGAAGAGGAACCATTTGTACATTACGACATGCACCTATACATGTACATCATGTGCATTATATACAAAGTGAAAGCTGGCTATGTTGAGCATCGCATTGTATTGCTACATGTGTATTAGCATCGTAGTGCAGCTTAGCTATTAATAATTCCGAAAGCGGTACACCTCAAAACCTTCGTGCTGTTAGTTACGTTCCATTTATTTTATTGTGCAATTAGCCGGAAAGACGATATTCGTCTTCATAAATTGTTGGCAGTTTGTTGTGACGTGTTTATTCTTTAATTTAAAGCAGAACTAGCAACTTAGAAACGTCGGCTTGGTACACATGTGAATTTACTATAATTCCTGAATACAGCACGCTGTTGTCAGACGCACACGACTCATCAGTGCATTTTAGCTCATTTTATCACGCTAAGAATATAATCAGTCCAGCTTGACATTATAGACAGGGCCGTTATTTATGTGTTCTGCGATATGAATACCTTCCTTTTACATTCTCATTTCTCTTGTTTTAATATTATCATAGGTTCATTCATCCTGTATTTGTTATAGTTATTTGTAGGCCTATGTGACTCTACTTATTATACTTAAATGCTTTTGCCATGCAACCGACTCGACCCACTTACACTATTCCTTCAATCTTATATTCATTAAATTACTCCATTTTAAGCTGCTTCGTCTTCCGTTGCTAAGCTATAATACCCCCACAATGGTGGGTTTATACAATGAGTACAATTAGTAGCTTTCGTGTAAGACTTTCAACTGAATCATTAAACTTGGTTACTGTTAAAGGCCATCGTCGGGCCATGACGCCGATGCCAGAAAAAAATGCCGTCTGCGATAACAACATGTGAAGTCTCTCAAGACGGGAGGTCAACCCTCGCAAGACAGAACACGAAATGAATACACAAATGACCAAAAAAAAATATGCGAATTGATGAAAACAACCACCACCACCATCTCCACCTCTGATGCAGTCACCATCGCCACCTCCGCCCCTCACGTGCACAAAAACAGAACATTTGCGTCCGCCAGCCATCTCGAGCGGTGACACTGAAGTAGACCAGGTATGAATAGCAACTGTAGTAGCAGTGGAAGCAGCAGCAGCAGCAGTAGTAACAACAACGGCAGTTCAATCTGTTGTGCCTTGGTAGGTACTAGAGAAACGATTGTTACATTTCATTCGTATTGTCCATAGTTATAGCTACGGGAGCAACAGACGCTCCTCTGCTCTGTATGGTGGGTGTGTGCGTGTCTGTCTGCTGGTATTTCTAAAGTAGCAGCTGTAATCACCGCAGAAGTAGCATAGCAAATTCGGCAATGCTGTCGAACAGCAACAGCAGATGCAGGTTGTTGCGCGCAAATGTTCTGACGGACTGATTGATTCGCTGATTGATGGATTGATTCGTTGATCGATTGTCTTCGCTTGTTTTCCAATTGTCGTCGATTCTGCTACCAGGTCGCCGGTTCTGTACCTATGTTCATTCTACTGTTCGATCGACTACAGCGGTAGTGCTGCCAGCAACAGCAGCAACAACAACAATGACAACCCGAACCCACTGTAACAAGCAACGCTCTACCTAACATGGGGTATTAAACAGCAGGGGCGCGGTGGTGGTGTTGGTGGTTCAGAAAGTGACCCGACCCATAGCTTCTGTCTGTCTGATAGTGTCTTCCGCCGCCTTTCTGCCACTGTGCCCTATCTATATATTATGTACACTTTGCTGCTGCTGCTACTGTTGCTGGTGGCACGCTCTTGTTTATGAGGCGCGGATTGTCTTTCTCTCCGTCATTGTTCAGCATGGCTACCATCCGTATCGTTCGGAACTCACAGGACGGGGCCACCGAAACATCGCCGGCGGCTCTTCGATAGCGACATAACAGGTGGATGAACCGATGCAGAAGCTAGGACGAGTCAGATGCTGCTAACGCACCGGGACGAATGAAATGAGTTGGGTGTCGCTCGATTTCGCTTCCTTTGGCTACTACCTGGCAGACTGTGTTTTCCTGTCAACGCGGGACGATAGCACAGCATTGATGCATGCTGATGGTAAGGGAACCAGAACAGTACTCCGTATCTCATAGATACCTCATTACTATCGAAAAAGTGGCAGTCATGTTAACGGCGTCTTTGATACGCGTCACACACGGTGTGCACGGGAACATGGTCTTGTTGGGATGTCAAACATCAAAAGGAGACTGAAGGAGTTTCTGCTTGCAACGAAACCACTGATGATCTTTTGCTGGCTCACGCTTGCTACCGGATGCTGTGCCAATGGTATACCGTTAATAGAACGAAGTACCGAACATATTTGAGCACATCATCGATCTAAGTGAGTTCATTTTCTGTCCCCGCAGAAATAATACAATAGTAATCAATCGCAATAATAATAATAATAGTAGTACGATAATAATGACTGTTCCCATCGTAGGGTGATTTCTCTTGGCAGCCAGCTGTACATCTTCGCCTGAACTCACACTTATATCCAGCAACCATTGAAATCATTCGCAGGTATACACACACACACTCACAGACACACTCAGTCATTGGCGAAAGGTGATAGAGCTGCGTCGACAGGCAAACATGAGTGAATGTTGACTGTCTGTTTCGATTTGATCCGAACTGGATACCTCGGTATAGTAGTAGGTGGTATTTCGCAGACCGTGCCTTTTTACGGATGTTGCTGCTGTTGTTGTTTGCCGTTTTGTGAATATGATATTACATCTGTCACCTGCTATCATCTGCACCACACGTTATAATCCAATGTGATATTTTGTCTTCGTATGCTTCTCAATCGATTCAACAACAAATTTACCTACTTCCGTTTAGCAATGGATGGTGCAATCGCTGATGGAGTGAAATATAGTCGCCATTTCTCTCCCCCCCCTCGACCGCCTATACAGGTGATGTACGATTGATGCGTGTTAAACCTATAGACAGACATACTTGAGTAAGAAGTGCCATCATAATGGCTGGTGATTGCCACGCGCAGGTAAGTATAATAGAATACGTTGTCTGACTCCGCCTGCTTGGCTTTCTTTATTTAGCTAGATTGCATCTATTTCCCTGATTAGCAGTGCTACTATTGCAGACGTATAACACAGACTGAGGTAACATCTCTGTAAGCATTCATTTAGTGCAATGAACTGGAAACTGACACCGAGATAACGCCGTTGTCACTTTCATAAACATCATATATATATACACATTAGTTTTATAACGTATTCTTCACACCTTTTCTGACTAAGTTTATTTGGCTTCTGGATTTATGCCGCATTCGTAATTTCTTTGAGGATTAATCCCCGATTGTACAATTAATGCCCTATTATGCAACCTTACTATTTCTATGGCATCATCAATGTTTTCCTAGTCTCTCTCGAGATGAAAGTCACCACATATCATCCATGATGATTGTGTAAAACCAAAACTGAAGATAGCATGTATCTATTAAGCAGCAAAAATCTGTGCGAACAACGTCTTTGCGTGGCGTGCTCTTCATCTAGCCCGCGTAAATGCCTAGATATTGCTTAAGTTAGTCTTTGGTTGTGGTGTGAAATGAAGTTTGTCACTTGACCTCAACATACAATCACATGACGCTTTAAGTAGCAGTGCCCATCAAAAATAAGAATCTGTTCTCAAAATCATCAACTCGGAAGATGAATATCGTTACAATTATTTTGAGTTATCGAGATCTCTTTCACGTATTGTGATGGTATGTAGTATTAATATGAATGAACTTTTGTTTTTCTTTTTCATGTATGTTAGCAGTACAGTGAAATAAACGTTATCATGGAAATGGCACAATTTTGGAGGTCGAAATAATGTCAGGATAACAGGCCGGAATAACTGCCATAACGATTTACTGCAGTAGTAGTAGCAACAGCAGCAGCAGCAACAACAACAAAATGTATTGAACGTGGCCAACCTCGTAATTATCTTCATAACTAAATACGATAACTAGGTCTCATTAATCTGGGGATTGTTTGCTGAAAACAGATGCGTTTGATCATTTAATTCAAATCATTCGATTCAAATTCAATCAATTTGAATCATCCAATGAATCAAATTGCCGAACGACGTATCCACTATTGTGTGGCAAAATGTCTTTTGATGAAGATGTTTCACCCCGAATGATGCTATTCTTTCTCATTGTCCTTTATTCAACTTGACCTATCGAAGCCCTGTGTTTGAAAAGGGCATAGTCAGTGGCGTATCTATTTATTTATTTGTGTACTTAGTATCTCCACATGCTGAGCAGCTGGCAGCCGTTATTCAATTGACTGCATTTTCAGAACATTCCATCCAGAATCAATTGCAATTTCGCGCAGGTGATCTTCGAAAGGCGGAACAGAGTAATGCGCTGTCCAATTAGTCGTAGGACCAATCGAATATGGCACAGCGAATCAAATCGGTTCGGCTGTGGCCACGATACTCGGGGTGGGTGGCGTTCGGACGCGACTGTCCCGTCGACTGGTGAATCCGTTGTGCGAGTGAATCAGCGATCGAACCCACCACCGTTCTCATGATCATTTCGACCTTGGTCCTTCGATCTTCCAAGCGCTATTTATGTTGCTATCCATCGGAATATATTACGGAGCTTTCGAAGAAGAAGAACACCTTCTTTCCGTTGTATGACATATAACATTGTTTGCTCACGCAAGAGACATGCGACGGTAGCGCTTAAACGCTGAAGTGCTTTTAAGTCGTGCGTCGTTGCCGCCCTCATCGTCACAGCCGCCACTATCTTTAAGGACGCAGGTCCTTAATGAACACAAATAACCACTCATCCACCCACATTGGTAGGTGAAAGCTACGACGTCAGTCGCCTGGGGTCATCAAACAAATTCTGCCATTCTGAAGCCGTTTGCTGCTATCTGCGCAAGCTGTGTGTGATCATGACAGCTACTGGTGCTGTAGTTTCGAAAACCTATTAAGGCCTTCCTAGACGAAATGATTAAAGCTTACTGCGAGCCGAGTCGAGACGAGAAAAAATCCAGAAGTCATCATCTGATTGCATCTAGAAAATGACCTGACGTCGTTGGTCTGTTGGGTGGTTAGCTGACCGATCACGCTCCTCGCAGCTTCTACTAGGTGATCGAGGTAACGTAATATTATAGATAATCTCAGACGGTGTCAATCCCTTCTATTATAATGATTATGTTTGCTTACTATTATCGAAAGCAGCAAAAAAAAGACGAAATGCTATTGATAGGTTCAAACATAGAATTTCAAAGAGTGGTGAGAACGCCATGAATATTTGCGACGGTTCACGGCCGATGACGGTCACACATCCGTCCGGACGCATCTCCGTGCACCAACATTCTGCAGTAGCTATTTACCATTCCGTGAGTTTGCCACTCTTCAATTCCTCACAATTGGACAACTTCGAAATCGGATAGTAATCTAGTGAAATCTAAGAAATTGTGCGGCTGCCGTGAATTGTTGTTCTTTAGATATTATTGTTGTTGCTGCTGTTATTGTCGTTGTCTCTTTGTATGAAATTGGATCAATGTTTTAATTAGCCAAGTCTGTGCATGTCTTATATTCTACAATACTCCGCTGTGTAAATCATAGAACCCGTTCTAGAATCGCCGACCCATGCGGGCTCCCGAAAAAGATGAAAACGGAATACGTTTCACACTCACCCAAGTCTCGCTGTGCGATTCACGGCAACCTATTATAATATTAGAGGTAAGACACTTGAACCGTGATCAGGTTCCATGTGTCACTTGGAACAAAAATATCCGCCATCAAGACTCGTAGCATACAACTGTCCATATGCCCCGGTATATCTAAAGTTTACCTATTCATCCGCTGCTAGCAGTAGGAGGTAACCTGGGATTTTCGGAATGCTACTTCGGGGTTAGTGCTATAGGCCTAGACGATCTCTCTCTTTCTCTATCTCTCTCGCTTCATCCGCCAGGGACAAACGTTAGCTTTCTTCAACTGCGAACCTGCTAACTTTGGAAACAGATGAAGCTTGGCCCCGGGCTTGTGGCCGCCATTCTCCACAGCGCGACTACTAAATACAACAACGACGTCCTTTCACAACGACGCCGCCGCTCAACCACACACGGACACTCTCGTCCGGCAGTCGACCCTCTAGTCTTTAGTTGGAATAGGGACTCTGTAGAGCGCCACAGTGTTGACTGCATCAACCGAGCTGCGCGATCTCGGTGTTGAGTCCGCGTGTGAGTCCTTTGCCATATAACGCGTAGACAAAAATACAAGGGCGTATGGATACTTCCCCCGTTGCTTCGTGGATGTCGGAAAGATGTAATAGATGGAGAAAGCAACGGGATGAAGATTGGAAACCGCCACCGCCACCACCGCCACGGCAGCAGCAGTCGCAGCGTGGACAATACATACATTCAACCTTCCCGATCTTGAGCTTTACATATGAAGCAAACGTGATAAGCGGGAACAGGTGAGATCAGATGAGATGAGGCGACGCAGGCAATGTTCTGGCAGGCGACGCCTGCAGATCACCGAGAAAGTGCTGCAGGACACCGGTGGTTCATTCCGCCATAGACCAATGCCGTGTGCTGTCCACTGATACTACGGCCTTTTCGGCCTGATTTTGCCACGATCTCGTCTCGCGCTGTTGGTCCCCGGTTCGTTGTTGAGCGTTTGCCTCTTCGGGGTCTTGAACTTTCGGCTATGGAGCAGCAGCAGCAGCAGATAGTGAACGCTGCAACGAGAAAGATCAGCTCTCTGATAGTGGACATTTCCTTCCTATAATAAATAAAGTCAGATAAATGGCTGCTGCGTCGAACTGAACGGAGAAAAGGACAGAGGGAGGCTGGCAGCTCGGACCACCTGAATCTATCCAGCCCAAACAATGGTAGAGCGCTTGCTCTGGTTAATATCGCACGAGATGCAAAGGTTAAATTCATAATCAGCTAAGCTTATAATTAAATATTGAGTGAGAGAGACGTGAGTCTGTTGAATGAGCGAATAAATAATGGTGTTTATTCTGCATTTGACATTGTCTTACAGAATCTAATTGACACGCTCATTGAGAACTTATATTAGATGTATAGTTATTTAGCTTCCATATAGTTCTTGTGCATAGTTAATGGCTTCTAAATTTTACGCCGTTTCTGATATCTGATTGTGCTGAGGTTTGAAGAAAAAACGACGACATTTTTATCTCTACTGGACCCCTCCGTTCTTTTGTTATAGTGAAGGTCGACACTTGACCTTCGTGATTCCTGATAACCACAAGGTCGGATCCACAATCAACACTCAGCTGTCTGAATCCGTAAACTCGTCTCTGCATTCAATGTATCATTGATCAACCCAAAATGTGACAACATTGAAAATCTTTAATAAATATTATGCCATACTGACCTCTCTGATATATGTAGATGGCAAATACATTTCACAATATTATGCTATGCCTCCGATCTCCTCCCTCGAGGTGGGCTGTTTTTATATCGCTTTCAAGGCAGATTGTCATTCGATGGGGTTAAATGGAGAATCTATCTATCTTTCGGTGAGGGGTTTCGGGAATGCGTAATGCACATGTGTCACTCAGCCGTACTGAGTGACAGTGAAGTGTGGCACTCACAAATTCGCTAAACCCGGCTAATCTAGCATCATATTGGTGGGTGAACCTTTCCTCGGAATACTTCTTATGTTTCTCAAAAGAATTCATCTCAGAATATCGCAGATCGCCACTGAGCTAAGTCCCAACAAGTAGGGAGATCGGCTCACATTAAATAGACAGTTGCTGGGGTTTATATGATTGAAATCTATTGATTTTTCGACATATGTTTATCTTGACGGGATAGCGGCATTACTCATATTGGCGACAGATAGCAATGCTACGCATTCTGTGGTCTGGGCCAAAATGTAAGCGAGGTTTAGTGCTGTTTAGAGATACTGCAATTTTCGTGAGGTGCACACAGCTCAGAAAAGCTACGCAACCTCCCAGTGTTTATATCGAAACTCAATCTTATGGAGGATTCGGGTCTTTTTTAATATAATAATATACACGACGTCTGTGTGAAGAGCCTGATTCATTCAAAAAGATACCCACACTATTGAGTTACATTTTGTTTTCACGCTTTTTGAACACCGCGTGTTGTCTCTACGACGGTTATTGCGACCTGTTTGAACGCTAAGGGATTGCTGAGACTCTACGAGTGCTCTGTATAGTAAACTCCGTATTCGGTTTCGTTGGACATAGGCTAATATCAAAGACCTACGGGCAACCAGAGACAATTACCCAAAGGGTAAGTGAGCGCCCCAAACAGTTAACTTAAGCCCCAGAAGTCCTGAGCGATGGAGCGTCGATTAGAATATTTGCATAAATACTGCAGTTGAAATTACTTGTTGAAATTCTAGTGTCTATGTTGAAACGACTGTAAGAACACTTATTATGTTGCATTTTTAGCAATTAACAGTTGTGAGTCTGTGTTTTTAAGGGGGCTAAGTATAGATAATAGATCACGTGTAAAGACACCAACGAAAGTACTGCTCAAATGGTATTAGCAGTTTCGGGTTAGCATTAAATTAACTTCTCTCTATTAATTATTTGGTGACGAAGGTAAATTTTTCCTAGAGCGGAATGTACAATTGCTAAAAATACGGAAGTCGTCGTCCTTGACATTTGAAGCGACGAAAAGCGTTAGTGAATCATTTCCTTTTTCAATCACCCTCGAAAACAATTGGAGCCATCTGCTTTCTCCAGCTTGGCGGATTTCAAAGTACACCATTCTAAAAATTTCATACGTCTGCTCCCTTGAGATTTCGAATGAAGCCCTCCCCTTGTCCTGTTCGTACCATCTGCTTGATAGGAACGTCCTATCAAGCAGATGGTAAATGTCTACACATCATTGTTCAGGCAGAAAACAACCAGAGCCGCAAACGACCTCTCTGGCTAACATGAGAACGTGGTGTTAAGTCCCTGAATACTGCTGGCACCGCTGTTATTGGTGGTGAGTGAGTTTGGCCGGCGGTTCTGGGGTTGCTGCTGTGGCTATGTGCGCTTATACTATCTGACATGCGGCCACATTACTATTATTATAGTACTTTATAAGGGTTCAATAATATAAGGTTTTGTTTCTGTCCATCGTCTCTAGTGTGCTCTGCATGTTGTCATGTGTATACATCGTTGGTGTGTGCAATGACACCAATTCGTTTCTCTACGAGCACTAGCGTGAGTACAGTACACTACACCGTAATGCACACACACACACACACATCTACCGAGTTATCTGTGTAGTAAGTTATACGAACCGAACTGAGTGTCGCCGCGTTATACCGGCAGTCTATCCACAGAGGAGGCAAGGAACCCGCTGTCGGTCGTCAACTCACCCAATTCGATTTGTTGGGGCTGAGTGACGGCCTTGCCCTTTCCATTGCGGAGAGGGCGTTTGAGTGAACTCCCTTTGCAGCTGCTGCCGCTACCACCGCTACGGCTGCCCCTGCTTGGCAGTAAAGTACGCGGGGCGCCACAGTCAACGTAGAAACGAAGATATGGTGCGGCTCCGCGCCTCTCGTGACCTCCCCCTCATGTGCAAGGAGCAGCAGCAGTAGCAGCTGACTGAGGCAAGGGGCCTAACCGTGACAGTCGCTAGCGGGCCCCGTTGGTAGTCGAACGGGACGAGCCAGGCTGGGTCGGAGCGGACCACCGGGAACCCGTACCCGAAGACCGGGAACCCGTACACCAACGGAAGTGCGGGCAGATAGGCCGAGAGATAGAGAGGGAAAGTGAGTGAGAGATCTGCTGTCTGGCTTCTAATGTTAGCATTGCGTCTGCGGCGCTCGAGCCATAGGAGAGCGTTGGCAGTGCGAGAGACACAGGGAACAAGAGAGAGAGAGAGAGAGAGAAAGAGAGTCAGACGTGAGAGAGACGCGCGGGCTCGCTGGGCGAGCGAATGAGTTAGGAGTGCCCTGTACACGTTGGCTGCTGGGTAGGGCAGCTCCGATGTTTAGTGTTGCCATGCTCCAGGGAGTTAAGCAGCCGCGCGGTGAGAGGGGTCCTGTCGTCTTGTCCTGTCGTCTGTGTCTCTCCTACCGATAGAGATGCTGCTATGCTGCTCGAACGAAAGAAGGAGCACAATATCGCCAGGAAAGAAAGACGAGAGAGGGTGTTAGTTAACCGTTTGTGCTGTCGTTGGTGTCGCTGTGTGCTGTGCTTTGATGACTTCGAGACGGCGACTATAGCAAATGAGAGCCCGCACCGAGTCGAGCTCAGTCGGCACGTCCTCGTTGCATTTGTCGCCTCGAACTGAGTCGACAAACGATCGGAAGCAGACCGCTGTATCACAGGCTTTACAAGATTCGTAAAAGAGAACAAAGCGATTAGACCAAACAGGAAAGAGAGGAACAGACGAGAGAACAGATGACGACAACAACAACAATCAATCTCGCTTTGGAGTGCGGATCGATGCGTTGTATCGACAAGAAGAGTTCGTGACAACGATACCAATAGAGCGATTGGGACCGTTAGATGGTGAGAATCGAATGTAGAACAGCAGCAGCATCGAACGTGTCAAATCAGCGGGTGTTAGTGAAATACCGTCAGCGAAAACATAACCACAGTCGCAGTAGAGCAGTGGTATGGATTTTGGCGTGCCGCCGATATTCAGTGTCTTCTTATTTAACTATTTATATATTTGGTGTTGCCGGTCATCGTCTCCGAAGCGAACGGACGAACAACCGCTTGTGGTGATCGTCCACTGGGAGTCGAATAGAAGAAGGACGAGGGGGAAGAAGGAGAGGATAGAGTAGAAGATTGTCATCAGACGACGTCGAATGCTCGAAAACGGCTTAAATGGGCCCATCGTGAAACTGTGAACTTGTGCCTGGAAACAATATATATATATATATACATACATATGTATTAATTATTCGAAAAGACGACAAAAAAAATCCATTGACGAGGCTAAACATATCTGTCCTCAATCGTCGGGAAGTGCCTCAGTGAGGAAGTGAATCATTGACCGCAACGTGAGTGTAGCATATTTCTTGTACAATTTCTAACCTATTTTTATTTACTTTTAGATAGCCGTTTTTACTTTATCGATTAATTGAAGCCTTCCTTTCACTCTACGTGTTTCTATAATCAGACGTTGCTGCGTGATTCGTCCGTCATTCATCTGAGACTGACGGATGAATAAACTATCTGTCTAACTGGGTCTCCCTGTTACCAACAGTTACGTATGATGCATGGATACCCCTGTGTGAGAATGGGCGACATCTGTGACTAACTGATCTGGACCGACTGATCGATCAGGCATGACCAAACGGGATTGCCAAGTGAGATCGCACTAACAATAAGTGATATGATGTGTTATTATTATTATTTGCTATTACTACGATGGGCGAACGTGACCAATGTGCTATCCTGCAATTATTCATTGTGTTGTGTCCTGAAGGAGCAGGCGGAGATTTTCCACCGCCACCGTCAGATTCCAACGTGCCGACAGGCTGTAGTGCGTTACTACGGGCGTGGCAAGACTTGTCCGATTCATTCGCGCGGAAACAGAACATACGAACGGAGAATCTAAGAGCACGCCACAACTGTTGATAGTCAAACATATTGAGAAGATGACAACGACGGCAGCAACAGTTGACGATGCAATGCAACTGAGAGATACTCATCGATTCATAAGAAGACACTCATGCGACGTTGTTATGCCGCATTCGCTAAGTTAGATCCGGTCCTAGAAATGGGTAACCGATCATCACACGTCTTTATTGAATCGTGTGAACCGTAAAGAGACTGAGCTGAAGTTCCAGTTTGTGCATGATTCACGTAGAGATTTATTGTTAACGTGTTATGACGTATTATCGATTTTGCGTCAGTGCAAGTGGACAGAGGCGTGCTTCTTCATAGTGTCGTGAATAATGAACAAGATAATAGCTTAACTAATGGCGTCGATTTAAAACATGCTTTAATGGGGTATACAGCTGAAGATATCTATCCGGTGTTAGCGAAGGAAATATATGATAATACGTAACCTTTTGAAAAATGAATTGACGACTCGTCGCTCTATTTTCTCTCATCTATGACACTTCATCTACTCCTATATAAGTATAATGACAATTGGATCCCTATACTGAAACATCAAGAGATATCCACTGTGCAAGAACTACTGAAATTAATAATTCCCAGTACAGACAAATTATATTCAAAACCACTATTTCCAACCAACTCGTGCAACGTTGTTCAACGTCTCTTCCGAGAAGTTCCGCACTCTAATCCGTTCACTTACATTCGGTTGAGTTCGAAGCTTTCGAAATGCTAGTCCCTGCTTATGGTACGGGGGGCCGTCGTGTTCATGTTGCGGTTGTCGAAATCATACTGAGCCTCCAGCATATACTCGTAGGATGTGGGAAAGAGCATGCGAAAAAGGCATCGATACTGGGAACCCTTTCGAATCCAAGATTAGGGGACACGTCCGAGACAGCGGCGATTGTCGTTCGTTGGATTGGGACAATCCAGGCGGTCACGTTTCCAAATAGGAAAAATCTCCTGGGGATGGAAGTGCACTTCTCGGCGCAAGTGGGAAAGGCCCCCACCGCCTTCTGATCTTTCCCTGTTAGGGCGATGTGAAGAGATTCGAGTCCTGATGGAAAACTACTCCGCAATCCCGAAACTACCTCTACCCTGGACCTGATCTCTGTATTGTCTTATCCCGGACGTTGCCAGCTGACAGACGAGCGAGCAGCGATAATCGAAGGAATCGACTGGTCTGTTCTGTTTCTAGCCTGTAACAGAACCTCGCGCAGTTCCATCCCTTCTGATTGAGTGTGGCTGCTGTCCTGGTTGACACAAAAAAATAAGACAATGGAGTTACCCATGAGAGGACAGACATAATGTATACCCAACGAGCGAACAAAGTCGATCAGACACTTTGTGTATGCAAAATTTTCAAGCACTTCAACCGTATCACCGGTCAGATATCTATCTATTCGTTTAGCATAAAGCCAAGCAAGAGCCTGCTTATGAAGGTTCGTTTGAACCTGTCGATGTGGTTTTCGCTTCTCTTCAATTCAATCGTACCTTTATTCAATAAAACCGAGATGAAAGAAATATTAACGAAATTCAGTGAGAAAGCCATATTTATAACGGTCTCTCTCTACCTTGTTGACCTCCATTTTAGCAAGGGAAGTGCTGTACTTGCAGGATGCGTACAGGGCTATGCTCTTTGATATGCATGTGACATTTTGATTGGCGCTTCTGAAAATAGCGAAGAGATCGTGCGTGTTATCGATCCTGGTTTTCGTAGATACCTACTGACTGTCTGTTCTATCTTGTTTCTACTTTCTACTTCCGGTAGCTGACAGCGTGGAGGTTGCTGGATAAAAGCCGTCTTTTGCTCAACAACAACCCGATGGTGCTGCGTCGATGACTTTTGCTTTTCTAGCTAGCCAGGGCCTTCAGTGATCTGGTTGAGTACTATGTTCTATTCTCGCTCTCGTCTCCTGCCGTGGGTTTGGTTTGCTGGCTCCTCCACCATGAATATATACTACCATATTATATCCATGCCAATGGATCTCGAGCAGGAAAGGACTGCTCGTCAGTAGAGGAGTCCACGCGGATGTCTGTATAACATTACTATATAATAATAGTATAATAATAATAACAATAATAGTGGCTGCTACTTTACAATACAAGTTTTGATTTGTTAACGAAACCGCAGTTTTTTTTACAACGCTTAAGTTCTCGTAAAAATCATAATGATATATATATATATATATATAGTTGTGGTGGGATTTGAGAGAGTAAGCACGAAAGAAAGCAACTCTGCCTAATTGAGATGGATTTAGCATTGGTTAATACCCACGGGTGAGAATCCTACATTGTATTATCTCTTTCACTCTCTCGATGTGGACGTGCGTCAATGTATCGATGTGCCGTTGATGCTTGTTATTCTAGCGAATATTTACAGTGCTTGGAAGGTAAAATTATGGTGGTGATGTTGTGTCTCCATCGTAGGGTGGTGCTTGGAGGAGGCGTCAGTCAGACAGCCAGCCTCGGCAGAAGGTCGTGCCAGGGAGAGCAAAGAGAGAGAGAGAGAGCGTGCTGGATTACGTCATGCTGGTGCATCGTGCAGCCGTGCCACATGAGGCACCATCATCATCAGCCCCCACACATCGCAGGGCTGACCGTAGCCACATACGAATAGAAGCCAGTGGTCTGCTGCTGCCGCGTTGGTGTGATCTTGATAGACGATGAGCGAGAAATGCAGAGGCCCTACGAGAGAGAGATAGAGAACTAGAAAGATGGTAATAGAAAAACCCAAAGAGAAGAGCTGTGCCGCAGCTTCCTTCCTGCATTCATCCCACATCACGGGGCACCACAGCGGCAGCATGGCCGCAGTACACTGAGTGTTCCGTGTGGCTCGCAATAATAGAAGTAGGAAGAAAAAGGGAAAGTTCACGAACCGATAGACAGCGAAATCGAGTGACAGTGCAGAGAGGCATCTGTGAGTGGAGCCTCTCCAACCCAATAGAGTGGGTACTCAGTCGCAACAAGTAGGATCTGAATCTGTGTGAAGAAACGAAATCCCTACGAATCTGACATTGGATTGTCAAGCTAACAAAGCTAATCTAACCAAAGATGTTTCCTCCTCCTCTATAATAATAATAATAATAATACTGATATTAAGCATCAGATGTCAACGGTGCCTTTCAGTAGAAAATACTCGCTATGTCAGTTGGCGGCAGTGGAGGGATGTTTCGATGTACCTACTAGGCAGAGGTTGAAACTCTCAATTTTATTATTGATTTATCTGCCATTTCGCTGCACTGTTCCGTCGCAGTCACCGTCTCATGGTTATTAGTGTACAGGCCCTTGAATAATAAAAACGAAAAACACTGTCGTCTTGAAACCTGCCAAGAAGCGGTGGTATCATGACGATCTGTGGAACGTCATCCTGAGGTGCCAAGAGTGAACTCCCTCCGCCAACGATCCACCTGCCAGAACCAATAGGATTTTGCTAAGCATTTGTTGGCTACTTATCATATCTCTTGTGAGTTCTCTAAGAGAGTTCTTCGCCCCAGTAACTGTCTCTCTCTCAGAATTGCGCAGCCTTTCGCACACGATACATTCGCTAAGACACATTCGTTCTAGTGAAGTGAGGCCGATTGCTGTAGGTCTTGATGTTACCGCTGGTTGTCGCTGGCTCCGCTGGAGGCCCCGATCGGAGAAGGAAAAAGATTAGCAGAGGTAACGTTGATCCTATCGCTCCCTGCTCTAGGTTGTATGGCTTTAACGTCAGGGGCGGACAGACGACCAGTTATGGCAAATGGCATACACTGCAGCCATGACCCGATAGCCAGATCTGGTCTCTGCTGATTATTCCAGCTAATATATCGGTATATGATCGAAGGTTAGCAAGCGAATCGCTCGCTCGCTCGCTGGTTACCGAACGCACGTGGGGTACTCATCATCACTGGAGGCTGAGCGTGCTGTCAGTGAGTGACTGCTGTGCGCTAATGCTGTTCTGGTCGGTAGATAGACTTATAGATAGATAGATAGATCTGCTGTTTCACAGAGAACACGGGTGTGTGTGTGTGTTTGTATGGAGGTGGGCGTTTATCGCTATGCTTATTGAACGATTTGCCTGACGGCTGATGAGCTTGGCCAGCTAACGTACATGCGCTCACTGGCTGCCATAGCGCCTATCAGCTGACCTAAGCCCTGTCTATCCTTCGGATCTTTGTGATACACAGTGCAGCGCAGCACAGTGCCCGCGTAGTCATAGTTGAAGATATCGCTGATGGTGATAGAGCCAAAGGCAGCGACACCAAGTCGCTGCTAAAAGAACTTAGCTTAGGACACACAGAGCATCCTTAGCAACACGGCAATCTTATCATTCGTTAAGAAATGGGGGAAGTTAAGTGACAATGTAAAAAGGGAGTGAGCAGTCAAAAAAAATGGTCGTCGTACGTGGTAGCTAAGTAGGTGTCTTTCCATTATATTCTATTCCCTCCGCAAAGACACACGCATATATTATAGGTGCTTTGGTTCTTCGACGACCAACGCTGGCGATGTATGATTAGATGGTGATGTTGATGGTGGTTAAATATTATTATATGTCCCATGTTGAATATATTGTCATCGACTTTGACGACAGGCCTATTGTATTCCACCGTTATCCTATGGATATCATTTTACGTAAATATTAGTAGTTGTCCCTTTCACTTGCGATAGCGTCTGCTTTCGAGGCAGCTTTCGACTAAGGGTAGCTAGGGCACATCGTTGCAATTATCCTATAGCTGCAACGGCAGCCGTAGCAAAGGTAGAACAAGAAGTGGCCATAGTGGCGTCGTCGTCAGAATGGTAATGGGGTACTAGCAAACATTCGTGTATCATCATCGTCGTCACAATCATCATCCACAGCATTAGCAGCATGAACACTAAACATGATTTAGCATTCCCGGTGACTATTGGTATCGATTGAGTATCAGCTGCTCACTTAGCAGCAGCAGAGGTAACGACCTCAAGTGAATGCGGGACTCAGGAACATGCTTATTGAGCTGCTGAGTTTTGTTGCCAATGTCGTGGGGATCGGAACGCGCTTACTCGCGAATTGCGTCATGTCTTATCTAAACCATTTGAGGTATAACATAATAATAACAACGCTAGCTTCATTGCGCTAAGCTGAGATGCGCTGAGCTTGACCTCCGTCGTCGATTGGTCGTCAATGCACAGTAGTGGTAATGGCGCAGTGACATGGCCTTTCGATGACATCACGGTATCACATAAACATTAGATATGTTTCTATAACTCATGTAGACTCCTGGATAGTTTTCGTGTTCACAAGTTATTGTCGATCATTGTTGAGTCAGTACTAGAGCAGTGAGTAAAGCAATGGGTGAGCTTTATTACCCGCTAAACCTGTTTCAAATGTTACCCTCTTAAACAATTTGCAAGTATTGGACATTGTATTAGCTCAGGATGATCAAAGAAAAAAGTACTACTTTTGTCGAGTCATCACGTCACGTCATCGAACGTCTTTATATACTCGGTGATGCGGAAAGTATCGCACAATGTGTTTATCTGAGTTGTTTTTTCTATACACAAGCACGATACGGTGAATCGAAGCGGGAATCTGTTTGAATCCACTAGAGCAATATAACATCAACCGATGAGCACAAACAGCCGGTAATAATTGTTTCAATAGGCAGGCACAATTTATGCAATATGTTATATATTGTACCATATTACTCTATGGGGTAATCACAGACGATTAGGCAGATAAGTTTCATTGAACAAGAGATGCAGTATGTGGCGTTTCAACCAAAAATGGCTACTTAGGCTATTGTCGTTGTCGGTGAACAATGAACGAGGTGTTTGCTCAGTTACGTTTGAATATTGCGTTTGTCGCCGTAACAATCTGTAGGGTCGCCATCACCGAGTAGTCGCCATCAGCACTGACCAGCAGCCGTGAGGCTTGCAGGCTCAGTCCGCAATAGTTATGTACAATATGTAACATATATGTATAGCGCTTTAGAAATCCCAAGAAGAGGCCTCGAGTTGACAGCAGTGTGAGTGAGTTGCTCTCTGATATCAGAGAGGTCAGATATCAGAGAGCAACTCACTCACACTTGTATAGATTGCCGTTCCGAGTTTACATTATAAGCAGCTGGTTGATATTTGCTTAAATTCAGTGTACATTCTCTAACAGTATCAACGATATCGAAAAAGAAACCATATTCACAGGTGTTACGTCGGTGATCAGCTATCAGCAGCAGATGATTTCTCGTTCGGTTCAGCTTTTCCACTTACTCGTGATCTGACCCATACATACATCGACCAGGGGTGATCTGTCATCTATCCAATAGGGCAAGAAAGCCTGACTCGAAATGCGTTGAGTCAATTTGTGGGTTCTCGTAGAATTGCAGTCCAACGGGCCTCTCCGAATGCATCTTTCAATCTGCTATGTCGATCGGTATTGTTGATGTTCTTCGAAAATCTGCCCATCCCCCACGGAGGCCGGAGTTGACCAAGGGCTCATTCGACTGGGTCAAAGTTGTCATTCTTAGTCAGGGTGACGTTGAGTATGACAATTCCTCTCTGGGTCGAAAGTACAAGCAGCTGGTCAAATGGTTAGTTACGGCCAGAGCCACGTCACTTGCTGTGAGTCATACAGTCTTCCCGCTGCGATGTCGGTGGTGGCGTATGGTGCGGAAACCTTAAGGAACTAGGGGATGTTCCCATCATTAACAAGGTTGCTGACATATGAGTCATTCTGCCTGCATCTTTTACCGGTTAGGTGTTAATCATTAAATTTGTGAATTTAAAGAAATTTAAATTGATGGATCTATGCTTTGTTTCCAGAAACAGCATCGACGAGAGCCAAGCACGCTATACCACTATGCATATGACGATAGCGATAATTTCCAGTGCTCCTATATAATGCAGGTGTTGTGTGCATGGTATCTGTTGCCTGAACAAGCGAACAAATATGGGTTAGCCCTTCAAAATTCAAGTTGTGCAGTTGGAAGTCAACTATGCAGAAAGTGAGTGGACACGTTTCGATCAGGAAACAGCGCCGTTTCAGACAGATATTTTACTCTATTATAGATATTTGTTTGTCGAGAGCGATGTGTTAAGTCAAACTCTTGCTTTCCGCCAATCTATCCGACCGATTCCAATTGAAAGCTTTGCCATTGGATCAGTATGTTTTAGCAAACATTATGTACTTTGTGTCACTACACTATTTCCGGTTTACGCAACTCGTTATGGCTACCTTACCCTACTCATCTTATGAAAGTCACAGGCGACAACACTGAAGGTTCAAAGGCCATATCGAAGGTTGGATAATAATAATAATCGTTTTCCCAAAATGAACAACGTACCAAAAACGTATTTATATGATCAAAGATCCAGATTCACCTTTGCCAGAAGGATTACGAGCATGCAAAGCAAATCACATTGTTACATATATATATATAACAACGTTTATTTTTTACTTTTCATGCTCATAACCCTTCTGGCAAAAGTTAATGAGGATATCTGACCATATAACTTTATATATACATATATATTTATATATATAAGGTCATCCGTTTGCCGCACTCCATGATATTGGTTATCATTGCTAATAAGATTGTTGTATAATACCATATTAGAATAACTGACAATGATGCTGTTATCCACGAAAACGTTCCCCGTTGTAGCTTTGTGCCCATAACACGGCCTTGCACAACCACCAATATTTTATGCCGCGCGCAGTCAATAATAATAATACAATTTTGCTGACCTTTTTTCGCACCAGCGTCCCTTTTTGTTTATGCAAGATACGAAACTTCACAGACTCACCTGAGACAACCTCCCGTCTTCTCCCCAGAGGCAAACACATGGCATCGACGCCAAACACCCCGTCAACACCGAGATATTCAGGCCTCCTTCGTATGTGTGTGGGTCTGTATCTGGCAGGTGTGTTGTTAATGTTGTTCTCATACTTTCCGTTGTCGTTACTTCTGCTGTCGATGGTGATGGTGTTGTTGTTGTTGTCGCCATCCAAACGTCGCCAATAGTATTGGTAAAACCACGAGGCCTACGATGGATATGAACTCGCCCATGATGGCATATGAAAAACAGGGGGTGATTTTACGATTTAGCGTGAAGTACCCTAAAAGTGACACAACTCGGACGGAGCATAGGAACAGAAACACTCATTCATTCACTCACTCACTCACAGCAAGGGGGTTATATATTATCATCCGTAAGTATCGGTAGTCACTACCCCCAGCGGCTACCACCACAAGCCACGCTACACCACACCTGTTTCTCACAGCTTTTGGTGATAACCACACACGTCTGGTTGGTCCGCCTGACTCTCTGCCTTGCTGCCTCTGACGTTGAAACTATTACGGGTATATGCGAGTGAGTCAGTCAACAGCACTCACTCGCTGTCGCTGCTCCGCAAGGCGCGCGCAGTAGGTGCCTAGCTATTTTGTAAAGGCCATAAGCGTGACCAGAACGCACCTTTGTTATTGTTGTTGTTATTGTCGCCGGTCGTGTGTCTTCGATTTGTACTGAACCGAACCATTCCCGGTTACCCGGTGGGCTCCTCCTCCTCATGTGGCTGAAAAATTGCGGGTGACGCAATTATGGCGGGACAATAAACAAATTTTATCACGTCATAAATAAACAAATAAATAGTTGGAGTTACTGCTCATGGCGATTGTGTTCAGGTGTGCGAACATGCTTGCCGTATTTCATTTGCGGTTAGCTGCTGCTGCTGGTATTCTGTCTGAAAAAACGATTCCTTGAATTGGACTGAGCAGATGCCCTTGTGAATAACGGCATTACTTTGATGAGGATTGACTTTGTGGATGGCCTCGATGAAAGATAATGGATCCTGCTTATGTATTCAATACTGTAATTATAATAGATATAATTTAGTATATTTTTATAGTATGCACTCTACGAGGTGTTGAATTGTCAGAGACATACTGAAATCGGAGCACTAGTTTACGGTTGGCTATGACGACGAAGGTGTTTGGTAAACGTAACTAAACATCCTCCTGTTGCTGCGTGGACGTTTTACCTACCTGTGAATTATCGAAGACTCGAAACGTTAACCCCAAAAACCCACATATCCTGTAACATACAACCCAGTACAAAATATAATTCTATTCTACTTTCATTCAAACGATATGTTGTCTCGTAGAGGTGAGACGATTTCCGATTTTCCTCTATTGGAAACAACGAGGAAATTAATTAAACAGTTTTTTTTAGATAAATAGAAGGAGTTCGTTTGGAGAGAATAGATATCCATTGAATGTATATTACTAGATGTAGTCCTATCAAATTCAATGTTCTCTATGGAAAAAGCATATACAAATGATCGTCAGTAGGATATTTAAATGACCAACAATATATTCATTAATTTACATATGCCAGCGGCTGGCTCGGAAATCTCGAAGTGAGTCAGCTCTCAATTTTGACCACGAAGCACAATTTAATGTTGTCGCACTGACTAATCCAAAAGACTATTCAAACCAGGCTCTCTGCATCTATTCCGCTCTATACAATGGATCCATACGTTATCGTATAACGCGCTGCTCAGTCGCGCTTAAAGCATAGAAATTGGTTTTCCCAATTCAGGTTCAGCACACTTGCTTCAAGTTTCAAAGCATCATGGACTACCAGAGATCAAACAGAGACGAACGTATCTCTACGTTTATTTATTCATATTACTTCATTTATTTGTCAGAGCATAGTTATTATACTGGGACTCTGTCTATAATATATATTTTTTTTTCTAGGAGGGGAAAACTGCTTTACGATTGTCAATCGATTTTTAGATATATAAAAGTAAAGGTAAAGCTTTATTTGTTTATTAAAGGAACTGCAGTTAATAGGGTATCTTCTCCTATTATCGCGAATGCATATTACGAAATGATGACTGAAAGTGAAACGAATCTTGAAGGAAAGAATCCAGCTACCCCCCTTTTTGTCATTTCCCTTCTCTTTCCTCTTGTAGTGTACCGATGTATAATATCTATATATATATATATATATATATATATATATATATATATATACATATCAATCATATCACCCTAACAAGCGAACGATATTGTTTCAGCCAACCCTCGGTGAGATATATGACGTGTCTGACAATCATCCGATTTTGGTAGCGAGCGCGTCATTCATCGATTCACATAATCGATCCATCCCTTTTTTGTCCTGATATCTGATCAATGATCTGTCTCTCAATTGGGAATTGCCAAACTGATCCGTGTAGCGATCTATGGCTGCCGGTGGCCTCGGCAGCAGCTTCCTAATTACATTTATCTACAGTTTACAGCTTCCGATCAAAGTGAGATTCAGTAACAGCACACTTTTTGTCGACACACATCTGCTGCTGCTGCTGCTGACGTGGCTACTTGATTTGGTCAAAGTGCTCCGATGATCTGAGTAGAATAATAATAGTACAATTAAAAAATCACGAGCCAAATGTGGCCGTCTTTACTGCCGCCTTCACCGTTTCGGCCGCCACTTCTATCCTTCGGACTGTCGATGTTATAATTGTTCTAGCATTGATTATCACGTGCACACATACAGCCCTATGCACATAAACAAACACGTACATTTGAAGAAACGGTCGACAATTCAAGAGATATTATAACGTGTTAGAATTATTAATGCGTATGTACCATATCTATGTTGTAGTAATACACGCACATATCATAATGGTGATGGTGGTGGCGGCGGCGGTGGCGGCCGCGGATAGCGGTGGCAGAAGAATCACGAAATATATGGCGCCCATCTAAATTCGATAAAACGATCGTACGTTATATTATGTATACTATATCTAACCTACTATATATAAACATCTCGGCTGTCTCTCTCTCTCGGGCTCAAGACGTTGTATCCCTTTTTATACTTTGCATATCGATATACATTTAGTCTGATATTAGAGAGCCCCTTTCCGCGTGCTCAACTATGATACTTTGGCAGAAAGTTATTTGATTATTAAATTATGCCCCGACTGTAGCGCGTCAGTTCCAATCGTCAGTGATCCTATCGACTCTCCTTCCATCTAGTCCCGTCTTGCCGCGATCGTCGTCTACGGCGCCATACATTCGACACTTACCAGATTCGTCTTCTTCGTCTTCATCAGTTTCAACCGATCGGGTTTCTACTGATGGAATAATAATAATAATAGTCCACTAGTAGTCGTAGTTCGCAGTAGTGGACGATGGTGATGCCGGCGGACGGAGTTACCACCGCCCACGAGTCGGCCTCCATCAGAATTTGGCGCCAGAACTTGCGAGCTTTTACTGACTTCTGCTGTCGTTGCCGTTCGTGTTAGTGATGGCGTCAACGTTGCTGGTGCTGCCGTTGCTCCACTGTCGTGATGTGTTGTTGATTGCTGTGGTATCGATGCTGTATTATCGGTAGCATTATTATATATGCTACCATTCCATTCGATCGACGACAACGCGAGCGTTCTCCTCGCGTGTGGCGTGTGGCTTTCCCTCGGCAGCGTGCACGGCTACGAATGGTTGAACAGTTGAGCCGGCGGCACCATTTAGCACATTTCGTTGTTATGGCATACTGACAGATACATACTGCTGTTGTTGTTATCGTCTCGACGGCTTAAAAACCGAAGAAGGATGGCTCCATCGTTACACATACGGTGCTGTTGTCTGGCTATACAACATCTTTCTTTGCTGTGGAGTCCTGTAAATGTAAATCTAGTAGTGAACATCTTGAATTGCTGAACAGGAGCGATTTATGGCTTGGGTTCAAACGCTGCTGGACGTGGAGAATCTTTGGATTTATTTATCATGTTTCTTTATCTATGGATTCTCGCTAGCTACGTCAAGGTTGAAAAATATAGTAAAGGTGGTCCCGACATATCCTCGTAGTAATACCTAAAGGTTCAGAGTCGTGGCCTGTCACATAACGGAAACAGCTGAGAGTGAGCTCAAAGAACGTTTATATTTTTATCGTTGTCGAGCAGACTACGATTGTACTTACGTATCGTGGTATAAAGGTGAAGCTACAGATACGAATGATAGGGTCGCCAGAAAGAAAGTAATCTAATGAGCATCACAGCGAGCCAAAAGGGTTACTGGATATACAAGTGTAAGTAAAGGTGAGTGAAGTCTACTATGCCATGGAGATTGTAGTCGATGATGACGCTCTTATGAATGTCCCTGTAATGCCTTTGCATCTGTCTGTACGGACCGCTAATAATAATAATAATAATACTACATAATGATATACTCATGGATGTAAATATGGCACCGCGCAAATTTGGTTATGATGCATTGTCCACGGTTGAAATTAATGACGACCTTTGATGCGACCGTCGCCCAACGGTATTGGTGCATAGTAGCAGTGGTACTACCACACCATTCCTGCTGCGGTTGCTCCTAAATCGATCTAAGTGAGGAAGGCCGAGTGATGCGTCGGTCTTCGTTTGTGTGGGCCACCCTAAGCATGGAGTCGTATATATATATATATATATAAAGAATTATAGCAATCAGTGTTGCAGCGTTTGAGTAGAGCGTGGAAATGGGCGTCGAATGGATCATCCTTGGACAGATAGAAAGTGATGGGTTTCTGCAGAAGGGATATAGTTAGCACATGGCAACATGGACAACGTTCGCATATATTTCGTGTGGCAAATGACTAAGAATAGGAAGAACATAATGACAAGAATGAAGTCTAGTGGACCACATCATCATTATCATCATCATAACCAAAGTTCAACCGAGTGACGACGATAACACACAACCTGGTCACACAGAGCGGTCTGACTGTCGGTCAGGGTAAAAGTGAAGTGAAGTATCCCCCGTGGGCATCAGCACCCACGTTATTATTATTATTGTTGTTGTTGTCAGAATTTGTTTCATTTTTTTCGTTCCGTCTCGAGAATGCTTTCGAAGCGGAATTATATTAGATAAATAAATATATATCAAATTAAAGTCACTAAGTACGTACTGCACTGCATTACGATATATGATGTGTATATTTGTGTGCTTCAATATGCATACATACATATATTCAAGCTGCAAGCTTTACTAGACAGCCCGTATCGTAAACACTTTAACATCTGATTCCGACCGTAAATAGAGCGTGGTATATCACACTCGATATTTTCGCAACTGTGCTTAACGGATGACCACCGAAGTGAGTCTATTATACTACAATTAGCTTGTGTCCATCCATATCTACTGACCAGGCGACTCCTTTCGAAGATGCAACAATAATATTAATATGAGCTCCTATTAGTCGTCAGCATGATTTACATAATATGTGTATGTGTATATATTCAAATATGTTTTTCTCGCAGTTGGTCTGTACCGTTTGTGGGCATTTCGTCAGTACCGCTTTGTGGCCTTGGCGTTAGTGGGCAAGGACTGTTTTCGCGATTGCGACGATACTTATTATTATTAAGAAGATGTCATTTATTAGATCACACACTGCGAGTAACCAACAACACTGCTGGTGGTTTCTGTTGTTTCATTGCTGTTGTTGTTATTGTTGTTGTTGTAGGAGAAGAGTTATTACCGTCTTCATTTGTTTGATGATGAGCAACAACCAAACAGGGATCCGCACCGACCTTTATTTAGAACATTGTATTCAACGGTGAAAGCAACAAAGGACTCCGCCGAAAACCGGTTCATTGTTAAAATCACTACAAACTACGGAGGTCATTTTGTCGGTTTGCCCTTTTCTGTGAAGCAATTGTAGCTGTGGATTACTGAATCGCAAGCGCTCTTCAGTGAAGACAAATGAAAATGCTGCTCAAGCTTAGTGACATGTGGCGTTGTCTCATTTAAAGCGTGAAGGACTGATTCAAATGGGAACAAGACGTAGCATGTCTGAAATGTATACATTTGCAATATTGAAAAATTTAAGCCTGTTGCCTGTACTTCCTCGAAGGGTAAATATATGCATATAGATAATACATACAAATAAATGATTTTAAGACTAGAAATCGTCTTGGTCATTTGATTGCTCCAATCGTGCATGATGATACGTTAGAGCAAAAGTTGATATTAAACTGATACCGAAAATGAGTGATACGTTTGTTCTGGTAACAGGGACGTATTGTACATACACACTGATTACTTGAACGGTTGACAAAACGAAAGTCAGTCGAACTCGGAATCATTAGTCAGGCGCTAGGGTCCTGGCACGAAGTTCACAGTGACACCATTTGTTGGCTGTAGACTATCGCCCTGACGGGTGCCATTTTCAGGGTCGTTAACGCTAACGGAACACGGAGTCATATAATTGACTAAAATTCAATTACCTTCTATAGTTTAGATACATTTGATGTGGCAACGGATCAGGACCTTATTTGTAACTGGATTATTTGTTAGAATTTATTCATGACTCTGATATATACAATATCTATTCATCTGTTTAATATCCGATAATATCAATGTAGCGATTGATCGGGTCGATATTTCGTTGGATCAGACTGCAGTTTTTCGAGGTTGAATTCTTAGTCAAGCCAGAAATAATGCTTGGCCAGTCTGTAGAAAATAAAATGTATCATATTTTTAACTACTATTATAAAATATCTTCAAGATCTTCCTACCACTAAACTTATACAATCGCATCATCAAATTGAAACTTCACGTCAGAAGTCATTGTTACACGAAATATTTCTTCATTTAATCCAAAGGTAGTTCGTCTGCCATCTGACCAACGTGTTATGATGAGTAGTTTTAATATATAATACAATACTTGCCAGTGTATTCTCAAATTTTGACGGACACTTTTCAAAACAGTTACGGTGACCTTTCGTCACACCAACGTTGTGAGAAAGGATAATGATTTAGTGTATCATTAAATCATGATAATAGTCGGATGGACGAACTTAACACTATTGGTCGTTGCGCACTTTTCTGATTCGTCCATTGAAAGCATCGACCGGCGAAGCGACAGACCGTGTCCTAGCGACTAACTTATTCATCCACTAGCTAAGCTATGAAATGGCTAAGCTTGTGACTGCAGGCTTGCTGTATAGACCTGTCGACCTATGCATTGAGTGGATAGGCGTTATCAAGGGGACATCATCAGCGACAGCGATTTGTAACAGCCGGACACCATGAACAGCTTTAAACACCTCCCTAGCCACGTTCATATCCCATAAAAATCGAGGCTAGCCTGCCCCAAGTTGACGGGAGGCGGCCTCTGGCCACACAGAACTTCGAGTGCTAAATAGCACAATACACGGTGGTGTAATGACAGACGACCTTCCTGCTTCTTCTGGCTGTGCAGTAGTTAAAAAGAGGCATTAGCCATGAATCTGGAGGTTGGACACAGAATCGTTCGGTGTCGAACTGTCAAATGCGACTTCGTTTTCTTCCTTCAGCTCGTTATACAAATTTAACACTATACAATAACTTAGTTTCTTTTTTTGGTGCTGTTGTTGAACTGTCAACCGGTGGCACCATGTGTTAGCGAATCTTCATGATTGAGAAATACACTGCTACGATGATCCAACTCTACCTTCAATAGTATCAGGTAAAAGGTGGCTTCTAGCAGTAAACGTTTGTCAGTTTCACCTTTAGCTTTTTTTTTCAGAACATACTAATTTTTATTCAAACATACATTTAGCTTTGCTACTGCTAGGAACGAGAATATTCTAGAGAATAGCAGAGGCTGATTAAAAAGGAAATGCAAAAGGCGGAAGCACCTGTCAGGGGCGTTTTTGAGGATGAACAACAATCGGTACCAAGCATGTTTAAGTTAGATCAGATCTATCTATGGACGGTGCTAGAAGAAAAAGGTGTAGTGTAAATGATATTTGTTGATGTCTGCCCATTTGCAAGTTTCTTGTTTTGCTGACATATACTTTCTCGTTAGTTCTTTTTACAATTATACGCGTTTGTTTAGTGCCTATATTATTTAGTGCGCAGTAAGAAGATAAAGCATAGGAATAGTTCGATACATTTTAGAATTCTTAATCCTTAAGCTTTTTGTATTCAACTAGAGCTCAATCGACTTTGATGTGTGATTAGTGCCATTGATTTTTCTGTTACCGTTCTGGAGGTATGGCCAGACTAACCTAGTTAGAGCACGATTCGCCGTACGCTAACCAATTCCGAAGAACCATTGATTACAGTTGAAACGAAATGCCGTATACGGTCACTTTTAAAGCTGAAGTTATCGGACGAGTGGATCGGGGACCCGAGGGCACCACCTCATACAAACACAGATATTTCTACCCGCAGTGTGTAAACGCCTGATGGTTGAATATACCTCGGCCGAATTATAATTATACCAATGATAACAGTACACTATACCCACCTTCTTTACAATGTGGCCCTGCTCTAACGGTCATTTTGAAATGACAATATCCTGTAACAGTGGTGATGGTGGCGGAGGTGGCCGCTATTGTGGTTGATGTTCTTATTGTAGTGTCATTCATTTGGTGCCGTTGATGAAAATCACTGTCCGTGGGCATGTCTCTGGGGGAATTCAGCCTTTGAGGTGTTCGTGTATGCGTCAACAGAATGGAATACATATATCGGTGACTGTGGCGCTCGCCGAAATTTGTTTGTAAAAATTGCTACAGTCGGGGGAAGCTTGCATACGTTTTGCAAAAATGACAGCTGGGCCAAAATATCGACATAGCTAAATTTTCTTTGTCCACATTATTATTTTTATTCTTATAGGGTTGTTCACTGAAAATGTCGTTGATGACCACCATTTACAGAAACCTGCTTTCTGTGCAATTTAGCTTTAATCACGTTAAAATGTTTCATCAGAACGATCTTGTTTACTTCTCTCGTTCCGGGAGACTTTCTCATTACACTAATACCCCTCAACGCCTCCGCTTTTGACATGATGAGCCAACGCTTGATTTCATATATTGTACAGTAATATGTTGTTTTTCAATAACCAACCTCTTGGTAGGACGCACGACCAGAAGCGTCCAGTAGTAGCAGTAGTTGTGCTAACAACACTCGTCTCGATCCTTGTCCGTTGTCTGACGGTCCATTGCCGACTGGAGGTAGACGGCTGACTCGCTGTTCGTTCGTGACAACGCTCGAATGCAGTGCGATACGGGCGTGGCTATGTCTGTAGCTGCTGTCGTATTCGGGGGATTAGGCCAACTGTGTACGCTAACCAGAGCGCTTTCGTTTGAGTTGGTAAATCGTCATCACTGAAGGAGTCAGACCACGAACGGCTGTAACTGGAGAGACCAGAGGAGGTCGAGATCACTGGGGCAATGAGGTGACCTCGTCGTGCTCATGTTTAGGCACGATGCATGTCCGAAAATGGATCTATTCTCAACGATTCTCTTCCAGTCGTCGTTCGTCGACATAGCCAGCAATGGGGCCAGACGATAGCGGCAGGCAATCAGGTCACCGAAGGCAATTTACACGGATTATTATCAGATTCAAGGGAGAACAACTTAACAGATTACGAACTAAACTATACCACACTGCACTACTTAACGCCATCAATCGTAAGTCCATCCCAATTGGACGCGGCAGTGGGGCTGGTGACCCAATAGCTTCTATTTTAGCTATTGTATTATACCGGCTGCGATCAATGCTTTGGTTTCTGCTGGAATTGGCTATTTCTGGTCAGTCTATGATTGCTCATAGAGCGATACAACACAAGACGACGCACGAGCACACATACACACACAAACAGGGTTCAATCGAACTATGTCTTCCGCGCGCCGGTTGGTGAATATAGCCAATACAGAGACCGAACTTTGTATGCAACAATCGACTACCACTCACAGATAGAAATGCCGGCGCGGTTCATATTTACACATAGAGACAACTCTCTAGGCGAATGAGTCCATGGTTTGAAGTCGTCTGAAAGTTGAAAAATCAAAGCTTCGATTATTGCCGCTGTTCTTCCAAAATTCGTGGTATTGCGGTTCAGGCAACTAAAACTTCACCTACATTGTTACAGTCGATGAACTCTGTCAGTATGCCAGTATTGATGGGAGATATTTCATACAAGAAATTATTTGTAGACGAATCAGCTCTTCTGCTAAACAACTATGAAGTCACCCTATTGAAAACAGCATAACTCTCCCTCACTCGGTCAAGAAAGTTAGTGAACAAATACGGGGTCTATCCAGTATTCACAACTTGAATGCTATATATATATATATATATTTATATATATATATATGTATACATATGTAATATTTTTGGTTGCAAAATGTTAGTTCGAGTTGGCTTCGAACTAACATTTTGTGCTTTTAGGTTATTTTTGCAAAGAAAACGGTTTTATGAAAGTTTATCTCTCTATATATATATATATACCAAACCGCGTATTTTCTCTCAATGAGGATTATTTTAATGAAATATAATAACTTTGGGACAAGATATCGATACCGAAGCTTGGATAAGATTATTTAAGCAGGGTACAATTAGACAAGCGCTAAATGAGATGTGTTGGGTACATATACTCACTTTGAAATATCAAATTGCCCGCATTTTCTAAAGAACTTAACCTACTTGAGTTTCAAGCCAGAAGGCTCCTCGGTACGAGATAATACTGCGCGTGTGCCGACGCGCGAGTATCATAGCCGAGCATAGTCTCAAGGATGGCTAAGTATTCGACGTTACCCTGGTCGATGATCTCATCCTCGGACTGATATTTATACACCAGTGTGTAAATACGATAATGGCGTTAGTCAGGGACGTCTTTGGTATCGACATCTCCACCCAACCGCTAACAGTTTTCATCACCACATGTTGTGATCCGTCTCGGTGTGCCCCGTCACGATCATCATCATCTTATCAGGCCCTATCTGACGACACCAATAAATCGGATGCTGCCGTTCTCATCGCTTCCGGGTTACGATGCTGCTTTATCTTCTTTACGGCCAACGTTTCTGTGTGATAAACTGATACAATCAGTGTACTTGCGGTTTATTAATAAACTTCGTTTGTTATCATGATAGTGGTGGTCGTTCTAGATAGCAAGGTTAGTTACATATATTAGTTAATGACCAGTATCACAGTTCTTGCCTAGACATCTCGTAATAAGTACTGTTCTAAATAGAAGTACGTCCATAGCAACGTTTATGGAACCGATTTGGGCTATCGAAAAATTGCAGATTAGCGTGCGATTGGTTATCCGTAAATGTGAGTGAGTGAGTGAATGTGTCTGTCGACTGTACATTTTCGTGATGAGCACAATTCAGGAATCAGTTCAAGAACGTGATACATTTTGTGTCCTCTCGGTGATGCTGTCGGATGTCTGATCTTGAGTGAAGTTGTGGATACTTCCTTTTTTCTCACCGGTGGTTCAGACAACTTAAAGATAACCCTAAGAAAGTGTTGGGATGGGATTTTTGGTAAAAGAAAATTCAATGTTGTTAAAAATAGCTGCTCTATCAGGAAACTATTGCACACTCGAGTAGCAGGCGCATGAGACTATAGGTTCAAACAGTGTGTGAGCGAGCTTTTTGTCTAATTAACTTATTTGTTGAGTTGCTAGCAATGCACACAACAATAATAGAGTTATTATTTAATTATAAAAGTGGGCGATAGTTTATTGTCTGATTATAAGTCGTTACTCGTTGGTGTCATCCAACAGCAGTTGAACTTCTGTCGCAGGAGTGAGCTCCGGCAAAATACTGATGCCTGAGTCCCCCCACTCCCACATTCGTTTATTAAACTGCTGAAATCTGATGATGTCATACTGATATACCCCACGAAAGACATCTTCAGCCATCACTTCTCAGACGGCTGAACTGCTCATACGCATGAACGATGTCAGCCAGTCAGTTATTATGATATGAGTTCGATCTTGCCCTCTCCCACGCAGGACGAACAGGAAACATGTGCACGTATACACCAATTTTATGCCGAATTGACGCAATGCCACCGTTGGTTGTGAGTACGACATGTTCGGCAGATCCGGCGTGACAATGTCGAAGGCCAGCCGTCTTGTGTATCTGATTTGATCATATTGGTGTCTGATGATCCGACGCAGCAGTTCGGATGGTATTGGAAACGCATGCGTACCAGACGTAAACGCTGATCAGTCATCATAAGCATCCATCAAACTGCGTGAGGGGTCAGTTTTTGCAAAACAAGCAAATTTTTTCAAGCGAATTCAGCTGGCTAGCTTAGTATTAGCGCATGGTGGCAGGGTGTGTTACGGATTCTATGATTACGGCAAGTGATTACCAATCCATTAGAATACATATACACGTCTATAGTCTTCATGCCCAGATTGTACAGGGTGGAAGCCATGCCGTGCAAACGGTTGCTTCCTGCTGCTGCTGCCTTTGCTGCTGCTGTTGCCGCTACTACAATTGATACCACCACTTCTGGGTTCTAGTATAAAATGCATATCATGAACGATCAGCCAGTGAGCCACTGAACAACTGTGTATTTTTTAACTAATTTATTGTAGCTGTATGTCTTGATATATGAAACGCTCTACGTGCAAGTAATTACTAAGCTTAAGTTACATCTTAAGTATCCAATATGAACTGATAAACTTTACATTGTCTCAGCTGGCTTGACACTTTGTGCGGCTTGATTTGATGTGTGGACCAATTTAAGGTATTATGAATTTGAAACGAATGTTCGATTCGTTCAGGTTCGATAGAGCTGGCAACTTCTTATATAATATAAGAAGGGGGGGGGAGGGGAGGGGTCAGATGGAGCACCAAGATGAACAAACGTACTTCATCAAAAAAAAACTACTTCATCTATTCGACTTGTAAAGCTTCCATCCGCTTCTTCCACTTCTGATGTTACCGGTTTGTCGTTTTTGTTTTAGGCATCCTCAGGAATCCATACTGCCATCTCCTACTGTCTGCGCTCTTCAGAGGTCGGCGTGCCTCCAGAGTCGATTCGTGCTTCGGGAGAATTTCACAATTTCTCGCTAATAAACTGTTGCTTGTCTGTTGTAGCGTTTCGTTACAAGTCAGACATACGTATAGCACAGCAGCGTGCATCTGACATATCCCCCTACTTAAAACATCCACTACTCCGTCGCGTGCTCTTGGCTCGTGATGCCAGAAGCCATTAAAATTCCTCTTATTGTCTGGACGAACGTGCTGATTCAGCAATTGTTTCGATGTGCTTTCATTACCGCGCATCTGGCTTTATTTTTTTCTAGCTTGCCTTGAGTTTCACCTGCTTAATGTGCTGCGTATATGGGACAGGCGATTTAGTCCATAGAACCGCACTTGTATGCTTTGGACAAAGCAGTGTTAGAATCTGTAAAGTGATTTCGGATTCGTATAGGTCAAGTTCTCAGCTAGCCGACAAATAGCGCACAATTGGTATCTTGTTCTACGAGACTACAAGGGGTCGAGGAGGGGGGAGGGATTCTTAGATATGAATTCATTCGACAGATCCACTGACTTCTCAAAAATAATCGTGTGCTGTTGTTGTCTATTGTTGAATAGATGGCAAGTATTCTTCTCAGGTATGATTTTCCTCGTCTCACTTTTTCACCTTTCGATATGCACAGGACAATACAAAGAACCAAATGATGCTGTTCTGGCTACTTGACCCTGTAAAGATATCATTCACTCGTTGCAGTGGCTAAGATAAACAAAGAAACATCTGGTATCTGTGTTAGGCATTCCATTGCTGCATGTAACTTGTTAAAAAGCTACACCGATTAGACTGTCCACTCTATCATGAAGACAATGTTATCTGGTGGTTGGGAGTGATTTGCGTTCTGCAAAGACTTGGCATAGTGAGATACATCGAGGCTACCAGTAACTGCGTCATATCCAGTCAATATCGATAGGCGCGAATCTTGAGCTGTGAGATTGTTATTAGCTCATGGATATGTAAATGTTACTATTCGCTCGAGTGGATTGGAAATCATGATTACTATTTTAGCTCGGTATATATGTAGATGCCTTATTAGCCAGATATGAGACCGTTGACAATATTTGGAGCCTCTGCGAACTGAACTCATTTTCAATATTTGCCGGCTTTTAGTTTGATCTGCACTGATGCAAAAGCTTTTGAAGCTCGCTTTTATTGATTCAATGTTTGTCTTACACAATATTACAGATATTTAAAGATGTATTTCTCTATGGGGTCGAATTAAACTGAAGTCACCCTTGCCTCCGAGGATTTGTCCGTTGTAAACCACCATTGGTAAACGGCGTGCACCATCTCCGTTTCTTCTCTCTCCATTCTTCCGTTTTCCGTTCTTCTTCTACTAGAGGGAAAATTATCCAACGACAATCACATCAGTCACAACGGCATTTGGTCGACGTTTTATTCTGCTACTTTTTTTATTTCTTGGTGTCAATCGCATATTCTCAGACTAGCAACGTGACACGGATGAGGCTGTGCTAACAAAGACGCGCAGAAGGTCTCGGCCACATCGCGCCCAGGTCAACGGCGGCTGCTAGAAAGGAAGAAAAATCACGGCCATATGACTACACCAGGCGCTTAAACCGCTGCGGGAACGCTATGCCACTGCTCCAGAGAATCATGTAAATGGGCTGGCTGGCTGGCGGTCTTTCGATGGATAGTATTAGCGTCTCCGCAGCTGCTGCAGAACAAACGGTATCGCCGGCCGCATCATCATAACTCATAATAATAATAATAATCAAGTCGTGGGTCGGGACTGAATGTTTTGGGATTTCGTCTTTTTGTCGTCGTTTCTATTTTTTGAAAAAAAAGTAGGAAATCTATCTGTGCCTATGCACCGGTGGTATATCTAAGGACTGCGTAATATATACGCGTCTCAGTTATCAATTTTACCTGAGGAGGTGAACGCCGCTTACCGAGTGCCTTATCGGAGTGGGTAAGAATGGTGAAAGTTTAGATGACACCGTGCACGGTCAGCGTGCGAAGGCTATTTGGTCGCCTCGAGTCAGCAAACTCGAATTAACTGAACTCTTCGTATATAGGCGCGGTTACAAATTGTATATATCTGTTACATTATACACCGAAAAGATCGAAAAGTAAGAACGCAACGGGAAAAAAGCGAAGAATATGAAGTTTCAAGTTACAAAGGTTATAGTGTTTGAAGCCTATCTCGCTTTCTCTCTCAAGATATATACCTATATATATATATATATATGGCTTTGGACAACGTATATGTGTCTGTAACAATTCATTAAAGGGACGTGGAGCGAACATAGCACAAGAAGAGAAAGACAAAACTCGTGAGTGACTATTTTGAGATCGCTCTATAAAAGTCAGGGGCCTCTCGCCGCATCAACCGAACTCGTGGCTTTTACAAGTCAGTTTTTCATCGTAGGCCGCCCTTTGGTGCTTCAGTATGGGGTTGTCGACAAGCGATGTTCCTGTGTTTTTTTACCTAAGGTCCCTATTCATCGGCCTGCAACAGTGGCGGGCCTCTTTTTAATGCTCTGTTTATTCTATCAAGCTCACGTTGTTTTTTTCAAATAAGGAAACTCCCGGCTAATATTTGCGCATGACAAATGGTAGCTCGACGAAATGCCGCGAAGAACCGAAAATATAGCAGGATGACTTGGCCAAAAGTCATCAATGCATTCTATTTATGTAGTCTTTTTATAGTCTGTCCTGAACTACCTACATATAAGAGAGCTTAAGCATTGTAAAATTGCAGCTCCTTTAATAAACCAATAAACATTTACCATTTTACCATTTACCTATCGTACCTCTTTGTTTTGACAAATTTCCAACAAGGTCTGGAATAACATGAGACAACAACATTAAGAAAACAAATTCGAATGTACCCCATATTGAAAGCTCCGTAATGTACTATCCCGAATAAAAATGAAGAGCGTGGACTGTCCACTGTTTTTCTCTATTATAGTTTGAGTTTTCTATATTAGTCTTTCTGAAAGTGACATTACACGGTAAAGGTGATAATTCTCTACGTTTTACAGTACATCCAGGCACAATCGCATCAACAGAGATCGCAAGTTAACAGAAACGTTAGATGAATTGTGTTTCTGGACTGTGTACAGAATTATGCAGTAGATCACTAGGCGGAGCTGCGCTATGAACACTACGTGTGTTATTGGTGCGATGTTGAAATCACTCTTCTTTTAGCTCCCGGGGGGGGGGGGATTGTGCCGTAGAGCCGTGGCCTTGAATGCTGACACCCCCATATTGCTTTCGTCTTCCTTCGCTAGTGGTAATAGTAGTCACGGCAGTAGCTGACGGAGTAGTTTTCCCTTTCAGCTTGGCGTTCTTGTGTTGTCCGCTATAGGCCACCTATTGCAATAATTTCCTTGGTCGTGTTTTTTTTTCGTTTGGTATCAATCGCGTCACGGAGGTGATGTCGCAGCTCTTCTGACAGTTTCACCGCTGTCGAACTCCGCAACAACGGCGACAATAGAAGACGAACGTTGGCTTCCTTCTGAAATCCCGCTCTACCGTTGTATTGATCCTGCTGAGCCATTTAAATCTCGTCATCCAGGATGTTACCTTTATCTCCACGACTTTGTGGCTGTTTCTGGAACAGTTAGTTGGCTTAGGTTAAAAAAGAGTTCTACTCGCTAACATCGTACAACGGCACCGGCTACAGCTCCGAGGCATGCTCTGTGAACTGTCTAGATAATCGGACTGAAACACATCTCACCAGAACGTCGAAGTGATAGAATACAACAATACAGGTACCAATAGGAGCTGCCGACAATCGATGTTAACACAGCGCTTACCACCATGCGGAACATTGTAGCCGAATGACAAGCAGTGCTAGGCCGAGATTGCCTCTTTATTGGTCATTTACACAAGTGCATACAGGATGCGAAGGAGTATGAAATAGAAATGCTCCGATTGACATCCACAAACAGAAAGCGTCAATCTTTTCATAGATAACACGAGCAGAGAGGCTATGCGACCAACTAAATCTATCGAGAACAATGAATGTAACCAGTTTGTGGGAGTTAGTTTACCCTCAATCCTCCCTCCCCCGGACATCATATGCGTTATTTCTTTTGTTGATTTTCGGGTGATTACGTGAAATGCGAGTGGAAGATGATTAATACTTCGCCTCCGTGCCGGTAATATGCTGTGCAATGCTACATACTCTTGGGAACCTTCGATTGAGTATCTATAATATCTGCGAAAGCTACATCGTACTGTGTGCTTACCTATGCTGATGGGTTTTGCGGACGACAAGAGGGCAGTAAAAACGTATGTATAGAATGTCTCTCAAAAGTTAGTTGTCAACGTCCTTGTTATCGTCATTAGCGTAGCCGACGACGCGATTTTCGCCCTTCAGGATGGACGTGTGGCTGGCCTCACATATTTAACAACAATAGGGTCGTCGTCGTCGTCGCCAGACTTCGTTTCTTCTACACTGTTCGCATTGACCGAATAATATAACTATTACCACCGATTCTGTCTGCTTTGTCGCCACTCACCACAACAGGGAAGGGCTAGCTGTGATACGTTCATCATTGTCCTTTTGAGCAAATTTCAATGCTGCGTTCTGGCTCTATTGAATACCTGACCTATTATATTACAAGAAAGCAAAACAGTGGATTACTTAAGGAATCCACAGCAACTCGTATATATATATATATATATCAGTATTAAGGAGTCGGCGTATACTGTTAGTCCAACACGTTGACTCTCAACATCAACATTTAGCTATGGCAGCAAATAGGCAAATCTCTGCCTGAGAAAACATCTCTCTGTCAGGTGACCCATAATTCTGCTGTTCGTCGTCTCCATAAAATCGATTACGAATACTTTTATCAACATAGTGTACCAACCAGCTAACTATTGTGATATTCCAATTAAACCATTCCAATTGACAACGACTCTGACAACGAGTCATTTCGCGTGTCGTGTAAAACCCAAAGGTCTCCCAGTTATCTGTCGGTCTATACGTAAACGCACTACATGATCAAGTAAAAGTGTGTCCTTAGTAATCTTCATCCACTATCTTGGCTCAGCCATTATCCTTTATCATCTGTAGCAGGCAGGGTCTGACGGCTTGATGCCTGCTTCCAATCCTGCTTTCAATGTGACCCGTCCTTGACAGCCGAGAATAAGGTCAACCCGAAATTTGCTGAGGGTGTGGCTCCCGACGTAGAAGAGCGAACATAAAACACATCTTGCTTACTGTCTAGCCAGTGGATAGTAACTCATTCGTGAGGGGCCATTTTTCAATCTAGGAAAGTTTGCTATTGTCTAGATTGTACAGCGTTTGCCGGCGCAGATCACTGGCTATATCGAAAGAAAGCCAACAGACATTGCCCTCAGACCGTTTGTATCATACTGGCGAAGTGACCCCTCTATTCCAATGTGCCTCCGGTTCACACAGCCACAGTTGCGAATCCTGTTATGGTTACAGAGTTTGAGACCACTGGGATCATCTCACCCATGACGGGAAATCAGTTAGTCAGGCAGCTACAGACTTGGCCTCATGGTGCAGCCGCTATCTGGCAGCCGAATGGATACCTTGGATTCAATATATGCCTCCCGTTAATTTGATGATGTTGTGGATACTACCCCTCCTTCGTGACATAGACCCGAGCACTGTTTGTGTTTTCTTGCTTTTGTTGATGCGGTCACCACAATTGTCACACAGTTAATATTTGCTCGCTTGCCGCCAATGCGCGCGTCTTGCGCGCACTGTAAAAGACCCGACGTGTCAGAGTGATTAATGATAGCAGTCGAACAACACACTCACATCCATACACACATATCAAGTACTCACGCCAACGTAATGCACATAGCATAGGCAATACTTATAATACATCCCAATAGGCGGTATCAACAGTAGCAGGTACAACAGTACTGACAGGCGCGCGTCAGACAATATATATGGTTTGAAGAGAGAAAGAGAGAGAGTGTAGGCCCACCGACATGAGTGGACCACACGCACGGAACCATCAAGTGACAAATATTCTATTTCACAGTTAGATGAACAGACAGTGCCACAATTGACAGAGCGAACGGAAACCAATTGGCTGTTATTATTAATTGCTCACCAACTATACACGTCGACGTTTGGTGACGTTTATTCGTTTTTATTGTTTTTATCAGTGTCTTCTGTCATGGATGTAACTGTCAGGGGAGCCCTCGATGTGGCGCCGGTACCAGAAGATAAGCAGAGTACACCGAGAATCGTGGCGTCAACATTGATACTGTTTACCATGCGTGCACCAGCTACGTTAAACTGTTTCTTGTATAGCTCTATCGCAGTGTTCACATCCATGCGATACGCACACCATTTGTGGCTGTCACACGAGTGCACGCATTCATTAGTTGTATGTCTCCTAATACTTATTCATTCATTGCCGCCGCCGCCGCCGCTGCCGCTACCTTCATCGCCAGGCGCGGCAACGGAATGGAGATGGTTTATTTGTGCCTCTGTCACCTGCGATTTTATGGCGGTAAACAGAAGCGATTGTAGCCGTAGTAGTAGTAAGAAAGTGACCAAGCGACTCCGAGGAAAAAGGCACACATAGACAGACACTGTGTGGTAGGCACTACTCGGAGATCGCCTCGCCCATATCCCGGACCCTCCAGAGATAATAGCCGATGGACTTTCAGTGATGTTCAGTGAAAACTGGTAATTAGTTGTGGTTAAGTGAGATCTTTCGTCCAACGATGAACTCAAGTGTCATGATGTCATTATCGTTATCCTTGTTATTTCACCTATCTCTGAGATGTTTCCGTATGTGGCAGGCATCGAATCCGAGCCTTTGAGTACAATTTCTTCATTATCTTTATCACAACAGCTGCGATGGAGTTTCGAGCCATTGTGGCGTTCTGGTTGTTGCTGTGATTGTGGTGGTTGTTGTTGTTGTTGACTGTTACGAAACTATTAGTATGGGGTCAGCAAATGTTCGAGCTTTCGTCGAATGTTGGCGTTGATTCTCTGGTCGTATCAGGTGAACGACAGAACTTCAGAGTGGAGAGTATCAACAACGTGAAGTTTACCCCTCGCACAAATTTTCTGGTAAAAGTATGGAAGGAAAAAGAAATGCTTCATAAACACGAGAGGAAGTGAGAGAGAGATGGAGGCAGAAAGGTATTGATTACCAGAGCATTTATTTAATTTGCGTTATATAATAGAAAGCAATATTGTTTCTCCTTGCTCAATTTATTCTTGTGTCATTCGTTTGCTTTGTGATGGCACGATGTTCAAACAGGGTGAATTCTAGAAGATCCAGATGTTATAACTCTCATCTCATCTGAGTAGTTTCCATGAACGAAACTTTGCTAGTGCTTCGTTCTTATCTGTGGTGGTATTGCCATTAATGAATAGGAGAGACAAGGGAATTTTGGTGCGGAAATATAATAGTATGGATCATTGAATGCGTGATAGGGGTGTACACACTTTCAATCATCCATACCTAGGGAACATAAACACGTATATATATCTATATATATATATATATATATATATATATGTTCCACGAGTTGGGTTTGCGCTGTTGACACATATCTGGCATACACGAGTGGATCGAACTTTAGACCCCGTAATAGTTGAATAGTCCTCATACGCATTGCACCAGGGTGACAATGAACTGCGCGACTCGCAGCCAGTTATTTCAGTATTGCAGTTGCTAATCATGCTGGCGCTTCTTATGGCTTTCTCTTGGAATAATATTAGAATGCAATAATTAAAATACCACCAAATATGCTGAATATTTCTATAATTCGTCCCAATATAATTTGGCTCACTGCGACCCCATTCTTTGCGAGGAGAGCTATTCCCGAGCACTATTTCACACTCCTCCAAGAACCAAATGTGGGACTCGATTTGTGCGCCAGACACTGGGTCTTTTCACGTTGCTGATTGCATGTGACTTGAAGCAAGCGAAACTCGATTTAATTACTTTGCCAAATTTCTTCGGACTCGCTGGCGGCGTTGTCGTTGTTTATTGCCATTAGCCAAGTACACGGAACTATGACAGAATTACGGCGACATATTCACGCGTTCATCGTTTGTGATGATTATACGTGCCGTATATGAACACAATGTTTTATGTATCTGCAGCTGCTTCTTCGTTAGTCACCGATGCGTTCGTGGCATGCACACAAAATACATAAGAGAAGAAAAGTATCATTGAGAGAGAGAGAAAATTGAGGGTGAAGGGCGGGGGTTGTTATAGAAGACTGTGGGCGGCAAAGGGACGTATTTTCTTTCGTTCTTTCTATCTGAATGAATGGATGAATTGATGGGTGTTTGTCGGTCGGCCTGTCTTCCTGTTGGCTACTACTGCCAACGCAAGTCGGCAGAATTACGTGGCGATCATCCACGAATCGGATCCTTATGACGGCATTGGCCTCGACATGATCATTCCTATTGAATCACGTTAAGATATCGAGTTGTTGTATATATAGGTATATATATGTATATGATGTATATATGGTGTGTGTATGGGTGTGTGAAATGAGCAACGCGATTAAAAGATTTGATGTATTAGCGTTTGCATCTCCATCGTCTGTTCCGTCGTCAGAACGGCGGCTGCGTATATCTGCGAGTGGGCATAGTCCACACTCCGCTGTATCACGTGGTCCATAGTAAACGCTTTCGACGTAAATACGTGAACGCGTCTATGGTACAGGCATGTACACAGAGCTACCCGTATGTTGAGCACAGTAGTAACTGCGAGCATAAGATCGTTTGCTACTGAGCAGGCCCTGCACGTCTTAACGACATCATATTCATGGGGGCTGTGAACGCTATCTGTTACAGGAGCGAATTCGTTGACTGGATTGCCAGTCTTCGGCTCAAATATCAGCCAGCATTTTGACTCGATGGGATTTACGGACATCTTAGGCATAGAAATAGACACCCCCAAGGGACTGCGTATTGATTCCTATTAATTTTAACCGGGTGCAATGTCCCAATAGATTACGCTCGTTCAACTGTCGGTGTTGACGTCTTGAACGGATTGATTATTGGCACCGTCCGCAATTCGGCAACGTCACCCACATCAGTATAAACGTTACGGCCATCGTGGTAGTGATCACTGCGTTAAGCTACCGATACGAAATCCAAAGTCGCCGAAGCACGCCTGGCAATAATATTATAGATCGGTGGGCGACTGATCGATATTTGTAGGTTAGTTGATTTTTGGGTGGGTCGCTCTTCGGGCCAAAATTTATTTCCGATTTCGAATTTTTTGCCGCAAACCTATAATAGTGGTAGAGGATGACGTGGTCCCATTACCTTCGAAGCAGTTCAAGACGGTTTAGGCAATGCAAACGACTTAACCATACGACGCAACCCTATCTTCACCCATCGTAGAGGCAAATTGCAATGCTATTGAAGATAAATCATTCCCGGTAACTTGTCATCCTACAGACGGAAATCGCCGCCAATGAATGAGTGTGTCGATATCCAACGCAAATCCAGCAAATAGTCGAGACGCAACAACTAGTAACTAGAATACATACAATATATAAGAACTATCATAACTTTGTTTAACACAACAATAGTAATCAATCACCGACAAAGCATATGAGCTGCCGTAACGGTTATAGTGCTGATCCTTGAACTTGTCAATCCAGTTGATACCTACCTCAATAACGATATAGCTGCTGAAATCATTTTTATAAACCAAATGCTAAGAAGATAATAAACCAAATGCTAACAGATAAAATATGGTATTTTTATCGCCAAAGTAAATGGTCTGCTGATATCTATGGTACTTGTCTAATGCCTCTACTTCAGTAGGATGCCTGATAATATCAACATATCGCTACGACTTGTTGATATTCACTTCCACCATATGTGAGTGCCTATATATAATATATATATATAAATGTTGCATGAAAAAGAGTAGCCTGAGCGCCTCACCGCGTTACGAAGAAACCAAATCTATGACCCAAAACGAATACAATAAAATGTGTCAATGTAAACAAGAGATTGTAGAGAGTTAATCCGCTGCCATGTTTTCATCGCTATCTTGGTGTGCGTCAATGTCAAACATGCCGGTGTCGCGGACTAATTAATATCTCGCTGCTCCTTCCTGCTTTGAGACTGAGTGAGACATTATTAATTGAGGACAGCAATTAAGTGGCAGTGGCTTCCGTTTCATAAACGATGAGATAATTTCGTTGACCCACAAGATGCTTGAAATGATGAACGATGAACGCTGTGGTCGCTCCGGTGTTGTCCAAGTGTCAACCGCGTAGGAGGAGAGCGGGCCACACATTGCATTGTATTGACTGTGTGTGGATGTTCATGGTGTTGTATAATTAGGAATTTTCATTGTCCCAAGTTGGAAACTTGATTGGCGCTAAGGCGGCCAGTTATGTTTGAGTAACAGAGGCGAGAAAATTGTAATGCTCGGATGAATTGTACCATTGCTGACTGCTGAGTCTATTTGTCAATCATGCACAATATGTCCGCGAAATAGCAGTAAGTATATTGCCATTGTCCACGAATATGTCCACGAAATAGCAGTGTGTGTATTGCCATTCTGTAGTGGCCACAGATATGGCGACTGATGCATATTAATATTGCTAGCTCAGGCACATTGGCCACATTTAACTTCGTTTTATGAACTGGGCGACTATTCGAGTTGGCCAATTCTTCAAGTTTAGAATTCCTTCGCGTCTCTATGTGGTTATTTCAATATATTGTTGAAATTCGCGCACCGACCGTGGCTTTGACCTTCTGCTATCGCCTGCGTGATAATATTTGATGTTTTTCGATTTCTCTTGCGGTTACTACAGTCGTCGTGGCTAGCGCAGGTTTTTTTCTGGCGGGTCAAAAATACCTTATAATGGAGTTTACTAGCTATTTTTTATGATTGTATCCATTTTGGGCCGCCGCGACAACAACAAAACCGAAAATAGTTGAATATTTAATAGGTACACAAAGGCGCCTACTGTTTGTGAACGCAAACCGATGGCGAACAATAAACGCTGCAAATAAGTAATCGGCCAGCCAACATACCACATGTTGGATAATTATATATATATATATATATATATAATGACGCCTGTGAGTTTTTTTAATTTTCTCAGAAAATAGTTGCGATTTTAGACAAAGTGGAAATAACGGGCCACTTGTATCGGACAATATTACGAAAAGCTAACTGTAGTAACATGATTTTCTTTAACTTTGGCTGACACAAAATGAGACGCACAAATTTGAACTTACGATCTGGTGAGATATTGGGAGTTCTTTATAATGAAAAGATAGTAGTGGCAAAAAGCAATGTTAAAATTAATTTAAAATTTTGTTATCTAAATAACTGCATTCGTTGACAATGAACGAACTACATCATTGATGTGACCAGTTAGATAATTTCCTAGATAATTAGCGGTTCTTTGTTCAATATTTACGAAAATTCATCTTTTATTCACACAGTATGACGTTATCCATATACCTAGGTACCTAATAAAATGGTACAACAGTGAAGATGATAAAAGAGTAAAAAGTATAGTCGTACAATTTGTTGTACGACTATACTCTTTACTCTTTTGCAAAACTGGTTGCAATTTGTCGGTTCTTTCATATTCTTTCAATACTACCTTAGATGTTTTCTATCTTCTCTCATAACTTGGCACAAAGACTTTACTCCTTATCATTAATTGCTGTATCCTGTCGGCGCTATGTTAACAGTCAAGCGATCTTCTAGTGTCAAGACAGTTAAGCTCTCTCTCAAGTTACCTCCATCTGTCGAGGCCCCGTTGTCGTGGTGCATTCGTGTGCAGCTTGCAATCGAAAGAGACACGTAGGTGCGCGGGCTCGATCCCCACCGTTGCACATTTGCATTTAAAGGGGTTGTCCGTCTTATCAAGGGAACAATGCCGAACGCAGTTGTACCTTGAACGTTAAATATCAGCCCGGAAAATTTATTTATCTAGATAGCCTTCACCAGTAGCCTCCACGTGTGACAAGCTTCCTATATGATAAAGCCGGTGCCAGAAATTGCAACGGACATTGACAATACGGGAGCCATTCGTGCAATGAATCCACGGCTCTTTTTGATTGTGTCAATTGGGTTATCGTTCGCTCAGTCTGGCTCCCACACCACGTGGTCCCACTATGGGCGCTACCATGCTTCGAAACTAACAACGAAAAGGGATACCGGTATGGGGGATAGCTGATACTCTTAGATTTTAATTGCCCAAATTCGCCGCGTACAATTTCTCCATCCGCACGACATGGAAGGTGAGAAATTTGAGAACCTCTTATTACATTTTGGTGACTATTAGCTAAACGAGATAAATTGCTTACCTCTCACAAAGGTTCTAATATTACGCACCAATGGTACGGTATACGCTACACTGTTGTAGTCGCAATTTTTTTATTTTCTTATATTAATTTTCGTGCTGAGCTGATTTGAGTTGTGCCTAAAATGATGCCGTGGTTCGTGCATCCCCGAGATGAAGCTGCTGCCAGTACCTCAACAGCTCTGGTGGTCGTTGACGTTGAACGGGTGAGCTGTAACATTCATGCCGTGCTCGCGCATAATAAAGGCCCTCATTATGGATCCGCGTCAACGACAGGAGCTTGCTACGTCTGTACAACAATTGCCTAGACAATATGTAGGTATGTGCTTTTATAGTTGAGTGTCCTCGTGTGTGTGTACTCGCTTGAAACTGCTTACAATGGCCATGGCGAATTTCGACTCGGAGGACTATATTGCCTTGATGAGATACTATACTTTAGTCTATGGTCAGGTGGTATTCAACGCCAATTCGGTCGTCTCATAATGGAGAAGTCAAAACCTAGTCGTCTAAGCGTCGTGCTTCGGGAGGGTAGTCGCCGATCTCATGGTTTTCACATCTTTGTTTTACTGCTCTGAATGGCGAGCTAGTTCATGAATTGTTTTTGGAAACATGAATATCTTTTGGTACGGTTTCTACAGACATAGTATATTTTCCATGGGAATATATTTAGTGGTATATGTATTCGGATTTTGAGCTAAACCTAACCAGAATGAAAGTATAGATGGGCTGTGTTGCTAAACGCCAAGTGTCCTCTAGGTTGTAGCTGCCACTTAAATTGATCAAAGTAATGTGTGAACGGTCAAGTAGCGAAATTAAAATCTGCGTGTTAAGCTTTTCAATATTTTTTAATTAAAGTTGTTTGTTCATAGGCAAAAAAGAAACATAGAGCTCAACATAATTTAAATGTGACGCTTTTTTTCTTTGTGTATACAGGAGAAGCCGGTTGAAGCAATCCTTCGGTTACTGGTGGTGGTGTTGTTGTTGTTGTTGTTGTTGTTATCAATCATCACCGTATATTATTGAGGATGTCGGGTGATGTAGCTGTAAGTTTGGGGGCCATCAAGGTCGACACGAGAAGTCTGAAGCCATTCAAGTCATCCGAGGAATACCTTTGGGCGATGAAGGTACGTATAATGCTGAATACTTTAAATGATAAAGCAAATCAGAGAAGAAGCACAATGGATAAAGTAAACTAAATCTACAAATCGTAGAGGTTGTTTGAACATTTATTTTAATAAGTCGTTTTAGTGATTTGGCTATCGATCGGTGATTAATTCGATTGACACTGTGATACTAGAAGTAATCTGCCAATCAGGTGAACATACTAGGATCTGGCCGATCTATGTCAGCATATTTTTTTTTTTGAAGTTCTGTCGTGGCTTCATCCATTACAAGTATATATTAAATAATATATAGCATCTGTCTCAAACATACTCATTCCCGAAGTTGTTGGCGTAATTCAGTTGTCTTTTGAATGATAGTCTGAAACCAGAATCTTATTTTTTGTACTATGCTGTTAGAATGACAATGATAAAAAGTCTTTTCACCGTTATCTCGATGTGGATAAACGTCTTTAGGAGGATCTGGCTGAATGGTTCAACGAGATGTATCAGACCGGTATGGACGCATTCAACTTCTTCGACAAACTCGAAGATGGCGTAGTGCTGTGCCGCCACGCCAATAATATCATCGATCGCGCCGAAAAGCTCAAAGTTGTCAAAGTGACACGATTAAACGGGAGTCCCAATTGCAAAGATATCAAACCGCGAACCTTCCGCAGATTCACTTATAAGAAACAAGTACAACCAGGTAAGTTGTGCAACACCCACTTGAAGATTTTTCTACCTGTGTGTTTTTTCAACAAGCATGACGAGTTGCAGATACATATATCAGTAATAAGAACTTCCTATTATTTTTATAGCTGCCCAAGCCGTCAGAGCGGGGAGTGGCTAAGTTCCTGGCTGCAAAAAAATCAGAGGCTCCAGGTTCGAGTCCCGCTACCTAATGACATATCGAGAAATTAAGCACTGTAAAAAATTGCAGTTTCATTAACAAACCACGAACTTTGTGTTGTGTTATATGTTTGATCCATTCGTGAACAAATACGACTCAGGTTAGGTTACTATCTGTCTCTTTTATTTCATATCTAATCCATGTGCAACCTAGCTAGAGGCTAGAGAGTACTGGTCTAGTCGTAAATATATCATTATAGAAACGATTCCATGGCGAATTGTTGTTAATCACTTATTCCTGTTATTATTCTTCTACTGTAGGCTCGTGGTTGGCGCGCGACAACATTTCGCATTTCATCGAGTTCTGCCACGATCTAGAGATTAATGAATGTCTTCGCTTTGAGACTGACGACCTCGTGCTGCGGAAAAATGAGAAATCTGTTATTTTGTGTCTACTCGAGGTTGCTCGGCACGGATTCCACTTTGGTAAGTTTAATTATCCCCATCAGTGCAGTGTGCAATTATACGTTGTTTCGATAAAAAGCATTTGAATATTTGTATACCAATCGTTCCGTATGTCAGAATAAGCATCCATGGACGAAGCAGCATCGAATAAGCATCCAGCTAACCACAGTTGCAAATTCCATTTGGCGTACATTTGGTGTTTTTCATATTTCAAAGGGAAAAAAGATATCTTTCATTGTTCATTTTTGCTTATTCAGGAATGACGGCACCCGTCCTTGTGAAGATGGAGTTCGAAATCGACTCTCAACTCGCCAACCGAACGTCGTCACCCGAATCCAGCGCGAGTTCGGGCCGCTCAACTCCCACGGGACCTCGAGTAAATAACGAAAACAAAACGGCCAATGGGCAGAGCTCTCCGCCTCCGTCGTCTGACAGGGGTGTGCAAGTGACTCCAACGGGTCCCTTACCCAATGTGCAGACTGTCACCAACGATCTCAGATCACTGCATGAAAGGGTGCGTTTGAGCTCAATTGAGATATTAAATGTAGAAGATATAAAGAGATATCCTAACTTATTCTTCTTCTATTCTTTTTCTCCCCAACTCCTGAGAAACTTAACCAGAGCGACCGGCCGCTGTCAGTAGCTCAGCTCTTCTATTTACCTATCGATCTTCATTTGACCTCGGCGCAATTCGATCGACACGAATTTATATTGCTTCGAGTTGTTTGCTCGACTTCTTCATTCCTGTTTGCATTTTGGCAATGAGCAATACTTCATTCACCAAACTTAAATATTCTCCATTACAACGTAGGCCTTCAGTTAGATTTGTATGCTAGTTACATCTATAGGCGAGGTATTTTTTGCATATTCTGGTGAAGTCTACATTAATTTCCGATACCATGTATCTTGCCTTCGGACTCTTCGTGGCTATTCCTGATGAACCACGACAAAGCCAGGAGGTAGCACACAGACAAATGACACTACAGTAAATAAGGGACCAAATAAGGGACGTGGTTATATTTGATTCATCGACATGCCTTGAAGTGTCGTCAACCTGTCAGGCTGTTTTGAAAGTTATATTTTATTGTTTCATTTGTGTTTGACATAGTCAAAGGGTTTACCGATGAATTAGTAATAATAAGCTATTAGAAAGTTAACAAATATAAAAATTAAAATACTTCCAAGCATGTACTCATCATATATAGCGATGTTGATTTCGCTTTTACCGACACCCGTAGCCAAGTTTCAGCGATCATTTTTAAATGAATCTTATTAATCCTTTTTGCAGGTGGTTGAACTATTGGCTCAATGTAGCTGCCCCACGCAGTTCCCAATGATCCGGGTTCGCGAGGGTCAATATCGGATCGGGGAATCAAAAATGCTCATCTTTGTCCGGGTACGCGAAATATGTTAAAGACAATCAAAATGCGGTGCACATTACCTATTTTCGTTTAGACGCCTATTCAAAATACTGCTTGTATTGCCTATCAATATATAATATTTCCTACTCGTTCGTACTCCATGTCGTCGATCAAAGATGAAGAAACTCTTAACTCCAACCGAACCGCCGTGCGATAGAAATGTTTTCGCTAGAACCATTCCAGAAATAGTTCTTTCGGCCGGTCATCTTTGCTCAAAGACACTTCCCGACGATCGGCATTCAATAGTTTGCGTTTCCCAAGAGGCCTCTGACGCGTAAGTTCGTAATTTGAAGCCGACCTGGGATAGTCGAGGGCAATTTTTAGAGGAGAAAGGGAGATAAACCTTCCCTGTTTAAAGGAAGAGATCCAAGAATGGTCGGGCTCTTGTTGCAGGAAATACTTTACCATCTGTTCTTGAGCGCCTTCTGTTACGTAACGGAGCACTCACCTGAGTAGGGGCTTGTGCCCAATCCCCTGAGGTGGCGGATATTTAGGAACACTGGATATACCGAGCCCCTAAGTGCCTGATGTACCTCTAATTTTAGATGCTAATGACTCCTGCAACATAATGCGGTTGCTCGATTTACCATCCTTATGTACTGTGTGTACCCTTCGTCGAACAAATAGCGACTATTCCGGCAGCTATCTTACCAATCACCCGTGGACACATATGTCCAACACTATAGAGGGTTCAGAACGCATGGTTGAGTTACTTCTGGTACGACGCAAGCAGGTGTTTACGATATAACATTATATCATGTTGACTCAGTAATTAGGTCAGATGATTTTGGAGAGATACATTTTTGGAAAAAGAAGAAATAAAAAATGCCCATATCATTAAATTTGCCACAACGTGATCTTTGATAATTATGTTTAGATCTTGCATCGCGTCGCATCAATTATAAACCCAGCTTCGTTGTTAGTATTGTTGTCATTTTTATTGATGTCTTTCAATTGCAGATCTTGCGTAATCATATTATGGTTCGGGTGGGCGGTGGTTGGGACACTTTAGCACACTTCCTGGACAAGCATGACCCGTGTCGATGCCGGTTTGGACATCGCGAGACACTCGCAGGGCAGGTCCGCATGGATAAACCAGCGGGAGACCACCAAATGGTCAAACAGGTAAAGTCTTCTGTCTTCCCAAACTGAAGAATGATTGTTCCCCAGCGCGATCGCGGATGGCAGACCTAGCAGACTCTTTGACCATGTCGGGGTTAACCTTCGCTTACTTTCTTCTATCAATACAGATTAAGAGAGTTGAGCGTGTTTGTCAGTAAAAGTCAGAGAAGAGCGAAGGGATTTTCACATGAAGTTAAGCTTTTTTTGCCATCTTGAACCATTTGTACTCTAGGCGAGGTCGGTCGTCCTTTAAAAAAGCGCTGGTTCTGACCTTATCCTATTTTCTTTATGCTAAATTGACATATACTTTACTATCTAAATATGGATTTACATGAAAAATAAGAGGAAACACATGGAAAGTTATGTTTATAACCAACTAGACGATTGTTAGTTCGCCCAAATAGTTCTCAATTTTCTTTCGTGTAAATTTTGTGGGTGTATTTTACTATTACTATACGATACTTCTAACTCGTAACTCTCTCTAGGTGTATCCGCTAGTAGGTGTGCCTCCTGTACAATCCCCTTCATAGTTCTATAGCGATGCACTTTGGGAACACCACACAACATTAATTATCAGAATACCAGTGATTTGCCGGATTTAACGCTAATCAGAGTTTTCTCGTTGTGTGTTCTCGATTTCAGGTGGAGTTCAAGCGAATCATGGCACCGGCACCTGCACCGAAAGAGCCCTGGAAGTAGATTTACAACAAACAGCGAACCTCTCTTCAGGACAGCAATTTTCGTTTTGCTCTCACCCGCTAGCCAAGCCCATCAACTGGCCAATCAATCCGAAACATCACTAGTTCCATGATGGATGTTAAAAATACATTATTCAAGTGTCGTCGATATTACTTGAGGCAAAGTCTTTCAGCCTATTTAGCTGCTGCTGAAGCGTCTCATTGTGCATATTCTTCGACTATTCCTGTAAGCACACCTCATCGTGTGTCGGCCGCATTTTCCTTTATCGAGAGAATGTGTAGAACTTCTGTTCGATTTGCTGCCATCAGCTTGCTTAACTCAGCAAGAGCAAGGGCGCGTTAAACCAAACTGAACTGGTTCAAGTACAGTGGAATTCTCTCTCGGGACATCGATACAGCCGAACCTCCGTTGTAGATGATATAGGCACGACCTGTTGACCGTTGACAAATATTTGTCTCAGAAGAATGGTGTAATTAAAATATACCGCCACCGATGTTTATTGAACGGCGCTCCAATCAATCTAATACATTAAATGTAGTTGCTAAATTTGAAGGTGCATTTGTATATGTGCTCCTAGATGTAAAATATATATATACATATATTAGTTAGTAATGTATACCGGGATACAATTTGTGTACTAAGAGCATTGTGTAGGAAGAGTTGTAGATCCCAAAGGCGACATTATTCAATTCAATATGTATGAGCTCCAAATTCAAGTTTTCCTCAGCTCGGATGCGCTGTTGATTCTTGTATCTGGATGCATTAAGTGGCCATGAAAATACTATCACTATCCAGACCCTTGCTGACATGGGAATTGCATTTTAACACTGTGGAGAATTTTAAGGAATAGTAGATATATTATATACATATTATTGTTATTAAGAACATTCTATAATTTGATACTGACCCGTTAGAAAACGTCAGGATGGTGCTCAAACTTTTCTCGAATAGCCTATGACACCGTCGGTGATTGTTAATAAATCACCGGACGTTTTAGGGCTAATTATATATATATATATATATATATATATATACATACATAATGTATATATATATATATTGATGCAGGTGAAAAAATTAAGTTTGTCACATTTTAGTATGTAACTACCTGCTATCGTTACAAACTATCGGGAACGTGTAGTTTGAAAGAGCATACTTCTTTATGACCATATTCTCTTTGTGAATAGAATCTAATGCTTCGTAATAGCTAACACATTCATGGTAGAGAAAAGAAGTTGAACTTCGAGTATACTCGTGGAGGCGATTACTGATTTTGAAGATACGAAACCTCCCCTCGCGCTTAAAGGAGACATTTGTTTGAAGGAGGTCGAGGTCAAGGTCGGGAAGAATGAGCTATGGTGCAATATGCATAATATAATAAAATATTAAATATGAAGAGGTTTACAGCGACGTTGTGTATATAATAGTGCTTTGTGCAGTAGCGTAATCTAATATATATATATATATATATATACGTTAGAGTTATTGCTATAAATATTATGGCTTAATTTTTTATTCTCATTGTCATTATACCTGCCATGCTAGCGATCTACGACTATAAAATTACAACGTTGATATTGTTAACCATATCATCTATCTATCAACGAACTCGCCAACCATGTACGCTGCTTCAAGTAATCATCAATAACACACCATCTTCATGTTGGATCTTTTTTATTGTAGTCATATTCAAAATGTCCTCTGTGTTCGCTTTTTGTTTTTATCTACTGCACAACTACAACCTGTTTCAGTCAATCTCACAGTTATGGGCCGAGCATTTACGTGTATACAGAAATACAACGAGATTTAATGGACACAACTCTCATTCGCGTACTAACTAACAAGATCTAGCACAAAACAGCCAAGAAGAAGTTCAAGCGAAAATAATTGGTAAGACTATTATGTTAACTCCATTGCTGTGCTTTGCATATCGGCAAATCTGAGATAGATCTGTATGAGGTGGTGCTACAAATGTTCATTTGCAGAAAGAGAGACATAGAAGGCAGGGTGTGCCGTCGAAGACTCTCGAAGCACGAGCCCTGTAAATACTATGCATATATATATATATATATATATATATATATATATATATATAGCAACCGTTCTTATATCATCATTTTACGACAAAAACTCTAATGGCGAGGTAAATCAAATGAAGTTATACAATCAATAAGAATGATGACGAAAAGCAGGCTGATGTGAGAGGAGCTTTTAGCTTTAATAAAATAATAATAAAAAATATACACATGTCTACGATGCCAAACGAACCTATTTGACCACAGTGTGTGTTTCTTTAGTACCGCTCTATGGGCTTCAATGGGACAGATATGTGGTAGGTTAGTAATTATGCTGGAAGCCAAGACCAAAGAGAAATCGGATAATGTCTAACTTTGATTAATATAATAAATGTAAGTGATCCTAACTCGCAAGGAATCCAGTTCTGTCAGATCAAAAGTGGAGTTTTCAGGTATTTATGTATTCCTCAGTATTTAATTTTAATTAATCGCGAAACTTATACCTTAGTTGGGCTAGGTATATCAATTGAAACCCTTCCGTGTGTAACTCTCCTCAAAACCAAGGGAAGTGCTTATTCTTGTTAAGAAACTTTAATGGGCCATTATGCTGACGAGAGAGACATCTTTCAACAAACCCATACCTGGGCATATCCAAGTTGTGAAACCCTTCAAAGTTCTTCTGGCTTTCTAGGATAGTTTAATTATAGGAACGCCAGATCAAGCCTTCTGAACTATGGCTTTGCGACAGGACTGCACGGGCACCCAGCTTAGGTTTTCGTATACTCCAACCCCTTCGAAGAGGCCATCCTTTGGCTGCCACCATACATTGACGTGCTTCATGAGTGGATTCCGTATCCTTCGGTTCCTTATTCTGCAGGTATTGTTATAGCACCGCTATAACAATACATTGAGTTATCCGGCCTATTATTGTACTTATTGTATCCCACTATTGTATCTGGTAAATATAATTATTATGATATTCATAATGATATTAGAGATGTTTATACATACCTGCCTACAGCCACAACAATTGTAGCGTTAAGCCCCGTGATGACCAGGCAGACTGGTAGATAGTTTAACGTATTTTCTCGCGTGTTCAATTTGAGGTTCGATAATGTTTACTTGACAGTGCTAGTTTCTGCGCCCACAATCTGTGCGAACAATAATCTGTTGTAAATCGTGCAACTTTTAATAATAGCATTTCTTCTCACCACAAGAAGAATGTCGCCGATCGACTTCTCGACTGATGAATAAAATGAAAGATTACGTACATACGATTAAATAAAAACACACAGCGAGTACTGCATCCAAATTACGAACGTTTTTATTAAAACAAACATGTTCCTTGTCCAAATCCGAATTTCATTATCTATCTTTGGATCCTGAGTCCGCATAATCATTGCTTTCTCATCTATTTTTCTTGTCATAACAGTATCATAATAACTCATAATAGTCCATGCACTTTTGGAATCGTTTGTTTCGTCCTTCCAGAGTGGTCGTTTATTGCTGGTCATTGCGAGCAACTCAAACAGCAAAAATCAATTTTATGATAATTGACTTTAGTCATACAACTCAATGTCTTTATGAAAAACGTTCAGAACGTTCAATTCCTACTCAAATTTAGGTGTGCTATCATCTACATAAATGTATATCAGGTTCTCGGCATTAACGCTTTTAACAAAAAACACACTTATACTAGGTGAATTCGAATCACTACATCGAACTAATCTCACTACAATTCCAAAGAACAAATGGACCATAAACCTCATCCTGAGTGGAGTGTATTAGAGCGCGTGTGTGTGTCTGTCTGTGTGTGAGTGTGATGTGAAGCAATCTAAATATATCAGTTCTATATATCCTCTTTAATGCCGCTCTATATATTCTGTTGCTTTGTTTCAACATACCCTCCTTCGTTTCACTGGTATTGAGACCTCTGTCGCATAAGGTTCCTTTTTTTGCTTCCTCTTTTATTGTTTTTTTTCTCTAGCCCGTATTATTCGCATGTTTATATATCTTATATCTCTTCTAAACAGTAATAATTATAGCAATAATATTATGTTATTGTATTATTATTATATTTCATCATAATATATATGTATCTTCACCTTCATTATTGTTTTGCTATATTGAACTGGGTTAACTTACATGACTATTTACAGTTTATCTCGTTACATTATGGTTATTCTTTCTCGTTTGTGATTCATTCGCAGATGTCCTGGAGTTTTGGTTATATTATTCGGTTGGTGTATCCGTGTTTTCCGCATCTGCAAATGCAGTTGTCAGATGTTTTGCGGGCGACGAAAATTGTACCTCTAAGCAAAAAATTAGGAAAACATTGGTGTATGGATGTATGTGTATGATTGGAACGATTAGAAAAATGAAGGGTCACACGCAGACAGATCTACATGGAGTTCACATATATATATATGCCAACAAATCGCTTCGGATACATACTAATTCAAAACTTACGGAAATTATATAAATTATCTATTAATTAGCCTCTCAGTCAATTCTAATCGAAGTGACCAGTGAAGCAGTATTGTTGAATTTTCATCATTTTAGAGGAATGCAGTCGCATGAAAGGGGAACTCTTCGAGTGAGTTATGTAGATCCTCAAGAGTGAGAGAATCCCCTAAGAACGCTAGTTCTGGTAATGCATACATTGTATTATGCACATGTATTATGTATTATGCGTCGCTTTGTAGCTTCAGTATCATCGAAAGGCATTACTATTATGCATTCATCGTGTTCGACTGCATATGTCCAGAACACAAAAAATAGTGCTGAAGCTTTCAGATAGGCTAATTGTTGTGTAAACCAATCAGTTTTTAAAATGTCCTTCTATTTTTAGATAACTATTTGTGAATGGCGTGACCCTCATTTGTATAATATCGTTTATGGATGAGCATGAATAAATGAATGACAACTATCACAGGGCGGACAACATTATACTAACGTACTATACAGCGATCTGTATTGTACTATTATGATTCATCATATAGTTATGTCAATTATCATTACCATTGTTCTATAATTATGAATATTCATCTCATTAATATGTATGTATTTATTACTATTATGACATTTTTCTACTACGAGACTATCGGAAGCAACCACGATTCTATTTTGGCCCAGCACAAACTCATCGAGGTCTGTGCGTAAGCTGTCACGTAAATTCACGCTGGCCGAGGCGCCCTCTCAGGCATGCTATCACCAAGAGAGCGCGTCTCAGAGAGCTATGCGCTACATGCTCACCGGGTGGGTGCAAACCTGATGTACATGGTTTCGAACAGACCGACACAAATGCCTGATAACCTGATTAGCAAAGGTCGGTAGACGTACGTCACAGCTACTATGGCAGGCAAACCCCTTAAGCAGGCAGTCAATGCACTGGGCACGTGTTGAGCACTTGAATGTTGACAAATCATAAGGATCAAAATCGAGTTTCACAAATGCCACGAACATATACATACCACTGAGGATCGCACACCTTCCCAGATCTTGGCAACCTCGAGTTGCTTATCACTATTACACTCAGAATAGGGTCATTTAATATAAAATGTAAAAATTGAATGTGGACAACGAATTTGTCAAACAACATTTTGTATTAATGGACCGGATTTCAATGTTAATCAGATCTTTAGCCAATGACATCGCACAGAATACTTCTAATATTATGGTATTACGATGTATATAGAGGTTAATATTGAGACTATATGAGTTCATGCTTTTTCCTATATTTCAACCCTTTTTTCCCTCCCCTGCCAAAAATACATATATATATATATATAATCTGTCTCTTTTACACATATTAGCTCATGTATTTGATATTGACGAAGGTGTGCGATCCGAAAGACAATACCAATCTGTTTGTGTTTTTAATCTCGCTCTATTTATTTTGAGTTGGCGATACTTGCCACAGTCTGAGCGAAGTCTATCTTGGTCTTTCCGTCAGTTTTTAGTGAGAATAGCTTATTTCGTAGATATATATATATATATATATATATTAAAAGGGAGAGAGAGCCTAGAGTTAAATTAGTTGTATTCCTCAATATGATTTCTCAAATGTAAGATCATCATGAAATAGGCTTTCTCGTTATCGTTTCGTTAATCACTGGGTCTTCGGTACCACCGCCGAATCCGTTGTCACACGGCAACGGAATATGTATCACTCGGGGGTTGGATGAAACCCTCGATACAAGAACAAGACATTTACCATTAAACAACCACGTCCTTCTTATGCTTTTCAAACCCACTCGGTTTAATAATATCATCTTATTGTGTTATCATTATTACTATTATTTCCATGTTAACAATCGATACAGTCATAAGTTCATTACGTACTGCTCGTCTGTATAGCATTACCTTATATATATAAGGTATATATATATATATAGTAAAATGCGGGGTTCCTCCACTCAGATATACCGTTTCACTTGCTGCTATTCTGACAGTGCCTCCGGTCAAGAGGAAGGTTTAGCCATATCCCAGTTGGTGGGAAAATTTGACCAAACTTCCTGTCTTTGCTTGTAATATAAGAACAACTATAATAAGTAGACTCGTGCTACATATATAACTTTGTATCCTCTAGAATATATAGGGCTTGCCATAATGTTAGTTTCCGAAGTAGACCTCAATTTACGAGTTGCGTTCAGCTCGAAATTAAAAATTTCCGGAACTCTTCGAAATAGCTCAAATAGTAAACTAAAGTATCCAGACTAGCAACAGTTATATAATAATAAAATAGAGCCAATTACAAATCTTAATCATGAATAACATCCACAACGATGTATGGTGACCAGTAATTGTTGAAGGGGGGCACTGCGGCACGCCATCTGTGGGGAATTCCCTGGAACTAAAATGCCCGTTCACTTCGCGAAATGGTCGCAATAAACTAATTATTGAGTGATTATCGCTCGAAAACTTGATTTGTGCTTTGTTGATTTTGGTCTCAACCGAGCAACAACAATGTCCCCTGTTGGCGTCTATCTGTCTATCTGCCTCCCGCAGGTCAGATCCTACGAACATTAGCACCCTCGGGGACCCCGCAACTTATGTGTACTGTTTTTTTTAATATTAATTAATAGCATCGGAACACCACCAGTGAAAGACGGTAGCGTTGCAATTATGTCTTATACGAGTGTTATTTCGTTATACTATAAATAAAAAAATTGCTTACATTTGCTTATCATCATTTGTTTCGTTTAAATTCGGGTGTCATCATTATTATTATTATTACTGTCATCATCATTTATTTATATTATAATCATCTTCAGACGGTATGTGTGTTTTCTATCTGTTTTGGTTAGCTTTCATTGTTGTTTGCTTTTGAATTACCAAAAATATTACATCAAGGTACTGTACGTTTCTTGGGAGATGCAAAACGGCACTTTGTACACATTTTGCAGATCTAACGTTATTCATTTGCATGAATATGTTATATCATTTGCTTTCCAAAAATCGCTAATCGACTAACACCTTTACGGAGAAACCTGCTAGCTTTTTGGTCAGAATTGGCCGACGCTTATATCAGCAAAAGGTTAGCAATTTTTTAGTAAATATTCTTGTTTCTCAGCCGTTAAGCATCGTGTATCTGTATCGTTAGTTGCTTCGATTGATGTTTGTTCCTTCCTTCCCTCTCGCTCTCTCTCCCTATGCCTGTCTATCTTGTCGGAAAATTTTCACTCCTCTTCGTTTGCGTCATAATAATAATCTATGGCTGAATTAAACTTGTACCCTTAAAAAGAGAGAGAGAGAGAGAGAATATGCCAATAGATCACGTTTCGATTTGTCCTCCTGTCATTTTGTCCTACTGTACTATTTACACACGAGTATCCTGTGTACAATCAAAAAACAAATAACAAAAATATACCGTATGCTACAATAACGTTAACGACGGAGTTGAACATTTTCCGGGGATGGACACTGCAATAATGGCTGAATTTCGTCCACGTTTAAGATACTGGATAATTTCTCTTTCTATTTAAAAACACTAAATATATATTTTGGAATCTATCTTATTGCATATATATATGTTTGTCGATCCCCAAAGAATAGTTCACACCCAAGTTTATGAACATGAATATGAGGATGATATATATATATATATAATATCTCTACTGGGAGGGAGCGGATAACTACTTCATAAACGCTCGAGCGCAGTTTCACGTAGGTTTTCTATATTGCTGCAGCCTTTTCTGCATAGCTAGTAACTTTTCTACTAAAAATTACCACTTCCACTGAAGTAAATTTCCGCTCAAGTTGATTGCCGAATTTCATTTCTTATGTCCTGCTTGTAATACTGCTTAGGAACTGCACTCTCACGATTCCCAAGATGGCGTCCTTGTGTTATTATTTCTGTTATGCTGTCATCATCATTATCATTATGTCATTTGTTTCATTATGAATCACACTGTGCGTCTCTCTCACTGGTGCGCTCACCGAGAGAACAGAGCGTTTTTCTCGTCGGATAGTTAATAATTTATATTTATGAGTGCGTACATATATCTGTCTGTATCTGTCAAGAGTGCCAAAAAGGCCTTAAGGTGTCTTTGACTGCTGACTGTAATAACTGTATATCAATGACATGTTGGCTTATGTTATTCTACAGTAGTAGAGATTCTGATGTCAAGTTAATCTCCTTTGACGTGTCCTCCTGAGCATCCTATCAGATGTACTGGAAGCCAGCTTAGTCCAATTTGGAATACATATGAATATATAAATATATATATATATATATATATATATATATATATGAATTTTGGTACCCGGGAGATAAAGAGTATTCAGTTGATACGGGCGGCCTTCCACACAAGAGGCCGGGTCGATCACGACAGTTCGTTTACTGCGAATTATTATGTTTAGATATCGCGGGTGACTAGTATCGTAATTATCATTCTTATTAGAGGTGAGAATTCTTAGACTTGCGATTATTACCGTCATTACCTTTATGCAGAGAATACATACAAATCACGTTTTGACGCCATCTTCGTCCCAAGACGCAGCTGGAAAATAGTCTACAACCGCAACACTTTTTTGACTGATCACTGCTTCTTCACCTACTTTTGTAGACGTCGACCTAAGCCGAAAAGCATCCGGGGGTGAATTGTTGCACTTCGCGGTGTTGATATTTGGCCTTAGATGAAGGTATTGTAGATACCGAGGTGCGAGCCGCTGGAGGCATATAACGAAGTCGACGACAACAATACGACAGTCGATTGCAGAACAGCTTCGACTGGGTTGGCCAACATCGTCGATCTTCGCCGGCCACGCCTGCGGTATGAAAAGTTCATTCGGCTGACGGCTGTCATTTTTCTTTCCGTGGCTCGCCCCTCTCATTTTTCCTTCGTCTCGTTTGATTTTTGTACTCTGCTCACACGACGACCGACGTCGTCATGGCAAAGCGGCTAAAAATGTTCCGGTAAAACTATGTCTTTATCTCTTCAATTCTTGTTGCTTATATCTCTATGTTTCCTCGTACATTTACCATGTATCAATGGTGTCTCAAAGGGAGGGGGAGGTGTTATTGTTGTCTTTCTAATCCGATTTCTCAACTATCTGCTGGGAGCACGCCGCGTATAGTCGAATGGTTGGGGTGAACGTGACGTGGACGAAGTTAATCTGCACCCGAGTTTCAGGGACAACTGTCCCGAATCTTGAGGATCGATACTCAGCTCGTTCGCGCATTGCGTATCCTGTGTTCGTGATTCGTTACTACAGAGGTGAAGGTACAGGAACGAGCTTGAGTTCGGTCAGGCTAAGGTCGGCGCATCCTCAATTCCTAAATTTCTTGGGTGGGCTTAGGAAGCTAGTATTTCAGAAGCGCACGGAACGTCATGGGTTCATTTATTCGTTAATTGATCGTTTGCATTGTTGGCACTATTCAGAAGTGGCCCCCTCCGACCAAGATGGTAAACTGGATCTCTCTATCTGTCTCGGGCTCGAGTCAAAACGTTCGGCTGATAATCGAACGTTGTCGGAAACGCACATTGCGACAGGATATTATTATTAAGTCCCAGGTCGTTCGGTTCAAGGCCTGGTACATTCGTTTTAACGACTTTATGCTCTCCGCATATCTCTGGTATCGCCACATCTGTCAAACTTATCTGAGGCTTTAAGACTTCGCTACCAACTGACTTCCACCGTGTATTTACCACTTCGTCAACGACGAGGCTTCCATATCTTGCTCTTCATCATTCACAATCCCAGGCAACAGAAACTCCGCTAAAGTTCCCGTTGGCTAAAGTTCTCATTCTAAATATGATCCGAGCACGACACTCTTCCTCTCTTCTCTGGATTTTCTTCTCGCATTTTGCTTTTCATTATCTTGAACATTCCCGTACCGCAACGATTACGCTGGTCTCGACTTGGTAACTCAACGCGGTGTATTGCAACGCTGAGGACCCCCTCCAGGGCGCCGGTGTTTGAGTGTTCCAATATCACGTCGTTTAGGATTCTTCTACGATATGGGCATCACTTCCGGCGGGAGGACTTGGGCTGAACGGCGACCTCTCGAAACAGTTGTTGCTGCTGTTGTTTGCTTTGAGCTGTTTGTTTCGAACTTCAATCACCATCAATGGCAGGTTGAAACAGATAGCGTGGCGACCTGATCAGATACGATCGCCAGGGAGTAGCCGGGTGCGTTCACAAATTAGATATTCTATATTTGGTAGATGGGATTTAGAGCTACCTTTAGTTAGTTGTTCTAATTGTTTTCGTTTCGAGGCTGTTGAAGAAGGTTCATAGAAGCTTTTATTAATTAGCTTCTTCTTGTTGTAGCTTTAACGGCAGCAATTTGGGTTCGTTGCCGATTTTGTTCCTCTCCCTTGTTGCTTGTTTTTTTGGTTCCATGAAACATCTGCGAACTCAGCCGTACACAGACAAGTGATGTTGCTCGTTGCCATATGACTGGTATTGATCATGACTTTGATTCTGATGATAATAATGATTGATATTGCTTATAATGTTTATTAGCTATTTATTGTGGCGGTAACGTGGTTGATGTGATTGATTCTTCTTCTTCATTATAATCACAAGTTGAATAGCATGTAGTTTTTGTTGTTTGTTTTGTTGTTGTTGTTGATGGATTGCTTACATATATGCATATGTATATACGCATACAGCAGGATGATGATTGTAGTGATGCTATGCTAGTTTTACGATAGGATAGTACGGCTGCTTGCTATCAAGCCGTGCACGTATTTTCACCGCCCATACATCCACAAGTTGCTGCATCTATATAGCTGATGTTCGAATGCTGCAGCGAGTCACTTGCACTTCGATGTGTTTCTTTTTGGCCTATCCAAATATCGATTTGGATGATTGTTGTTTTGCTGTCGATGTTAACAGCCAACCCCTTCTCAAGTCTATGCCAGTACGTAGCCGAAGTTCACCGTTGCCGTTTAGGTATTTATTGGCTTGATGTTGCGGCGGGTTCATCAGCAGTCGTCAAAATGTGCTTGGCAGAGTGGGGCGTCGACGGTTTTTGGGCGGCCTCTCTCTCTCTCTCTCCCTATATGTATATATATGTAGAGAGAGATCGATAGATAGATCGAATTTGGCCTGTCCAGCGGCTAGAGAGCCAGATTGGCTCGTTCCGTCAGGGCATCCCGACGTCTTCCGACAGCTGAGCCTTCTCTTTCTTACTACGTTTTCGCTTTGAGTAGAGGACGACAACGACACGCGGCTATTAACGGTGCTGGTCACAAACAAGACTCAGCTTGAGGCCAGCGTCCCCTTTGCCGGGGCGCCGGATAGTCGCACTCATCAGCAACTGCGCGCACGTTGTCTAGAGGACTCTTCGTTATCGATTGTGACATCGGGCGACAATCGATTGAATGAATGATTGCGCTGTAGACGCAATGCCGTACCATGGCGTGCTATACGACGCCGTAGTACGGACAAGTGTAGCATCCTGCAACGTAGACAGACAGACTGTCCTGTGTCCAGCCACTCAGCCGCGTTGTTGCTAATAAATCTACAGGCCGGTCTGACGGGAGCGCGGGATGTTCAACGAGATGCCGTGCTCACTGCCGCTGTCGCCTGCATCATCGGAACCTGCGTTCTGGCCACTGGCCTTAGCGCTGTTGTAGTACACCGGGAAGTCGGGTTCAAGGTCGAGGTCGCCATCGGGGTTGTAGTTCGGTAAAGCCAACGGCACCTGTACACAGTAGCACAGTTAAGTGGAATAGAAAAAAATCAGATTCTGCAAACAGCATGTACATCTCCACATGTGCGCAATTTTGGACTATGTAGCGACTTACGTCGCATGTACTGACAAACAACTCGTTCGTCTGTACATGCGACGTAAGTCACTATATATATATATATATATATATAACGACTGACTGTCTTTTTTAAAAGCAATTAGCACCAATATTTCTCACTCAGGCTCACCTATCATATATATATATATAAGCTCAATCCATACCTGGGAGTCAGTGTGCTTGGGACTGTGAGCCTCTATGCGGTGAACCTGAAGTTTCGGTCCCCAATCGGCGGTAGGCTCCATAAGAACCTTCAGTCTCTGTAAAACAAAGGGGGCAGAAATTTAAATATTATACCGTCCATTTTTGCCAATTTGTGGAGGTGGCGAAGGACGCAACTGACTATACTTTACGAAACTCTAACTCCAGAATTGTGACGCATTTACGAATTGGTAGAATTTACGACGAGATGTGTTTAACGTTTTGTCGTAAATGTTGCCAACGAAACGAGGCTGGTAATACCTTATTATAGCGATTTTGGTAACTTACGGTAGCGTAATTTCCACGAGCCTTGCTCAGTTTGTAGATTGCAACGCCCGGAATCGCCGAAATCGATATCAGAGAAAGGCCCCAGCCAACGGCTGTTGCCCATGGGGGGTAGACGTATCCACCATAGTGCGTGGGCTCCATCTGGTACAGCGAGAAGCCGAGGATTAGCTTCATTCAAAAAGAAGAACACATGAAAGAAGCTTTAGTTACAAGGACCCCTCGAACCTAAAGAGATATTCTCCAATATCATTTAACAAAAGCTGTTTCGTCTCACCAGTTATTGGGTAATATCGAACAAAAATGATAATAAATAGTGACGAAGAGACACTTGAACCCATTGTTTTAAATACTTGTCCTCGTATATATCTGTACGAGAAGCTAATGTGATGTATTCGATCATGCTAGACCTTGTTAGTTAGAAATATTGAATTGAATCGAATATTTCTAATCATTTGGAACTTACCAAAATGAGTATTGGCACAACAAACTTCCAGATGATCTTCCAGTAGAGGCGCGGGAATGGATACTCATTGAGCATGACTTTAATATCATCAAGGAAACGGTCGACACCGTAGATCCAACCTATGACGATAATTTCGGTAAGACCGATCGTGAGGGCTGAATAACTGGCGACGTAATCGTCCATCAGCTGGAGAATATACATGCCGCCTCGTGTGCAAATTACACTGCCCAGAACAAACATCGTCCCGCAAATTGTCAGCAAAACCAAAGGTTTTCGGTGGCGGAGACGCTCAGGCCAGGTGTCGACAATCGTTGTCACAACTGTCTCGACTATGGTGAACTGCGTACCCATGCCAAGCGTCATCAACATAAAGAAGAATAACGTAGACCAAAAGGGAGCCAATGGCAGACGGGCCACAGCTTCCGGGTAAACGACAAATGCGAGACCGGCGCCTTGTGAAGCGACGTCCTTAACCTCAATGTTGAGGTTGTGCGCCATAAATCCTACGATTGAGAAGATTACGAATCCCGCGAAGAACGACGTCCCACAGTTCCCGATACAGATGAATATCGTATCCCTGTAGAAAAAACAAACAACAATATATATATATATATATATATATTGGTCCATACACAAGGAAGGTTGATATTACGACGGATTTGTCTTTCCAGAAGACGCCGCACAGCAAAATATCTACTCACTTGAGGCAGTTGTTGTGGAATTTGTTATAGCTGGCAAGAGTGATGAGACCTCCCCAGCATGGCGAAAGTGAGAAGAAGATCTGCATCGCGGCGTCACCCCAAACTCGGACATCCATAAGACGATGCCACTCGGGAGTCAGATAGAACATGATGCCTTTGTCGGCACCAGGCAGAGTCAGTCCTCGAATCAGAAGTATCACGAGTACGACGTATGGGAAGAGCGCGGTAAAGTAAACCACCTTGCCCATGGTCTTCACGCCGCGTGATAAACAGAAGAACACGATTGCCCAGCATAGGAAAAGGCAGATGACCAACTCGTAGCGGATACCGCCGAGATCGTGTAGTCCGTCAGTCAGGTCCAATACGAAATTACTGTAAGCGTGAATACATATGGACGGGATCACACGAAAGAGGGCGACTCGTTTTAGAAGGCTTGTTCTTCGAAAATTAGAAAACGATGACGGTGCGATCCGTCCAAACTATTATATTGATATGATATAAGCGAAAGTTGAGGTGGTTTTACTTACTGGAAATATTCATCACTGGCCGTTTTAGTGGACACGTTGAGGGCTTTAATTTCTGCGTATGTCTTATTGTCAACTTCATGCTGGAGGAAACAAGTACCGTTCACGGACATAACACCCTGATGTGCGGTGCAATTTGTCCTTTCGAACCTGCATCAATGATTTTGCACAAGAGACGAAACAGCAACTATAGCGATTTACAAGCATACAATCTATGTAAAAAAATTGCAATGACACACAACTAGGCTAAGACGACTAAGGCTTAGGTTTTGCATCGAAGATCAATAATACAGGTGAGTGAACCATTGATTTTAGACATGTTATGTTGTATTCCAGGGCTGCGGCTAAAATGTGGGCTTTTTTTTAAAACACAATACACACAGAAGTTGCATCTTCTGAAGGAGTGCATCCTATAAATGAACATACTTCTGACACATATGTGTGTTCCAATAGTTGTCGCAGCCCTTCCAGGGAAGTTCGCTGAACATCGCTGTAACCGAGCTCCACAGGTAGAAGAAGGCCCACGCAAGAATCATGTTGTAGTAGACGCCCACAAGAGACGACATCAGAAACATCGCATAGCCGATTCCTACAATATACGACAACAAGCAAATCATAATAATAATCATAGTATCATCGAAGTACATCATCCTGATAATAATGATAATTATTATTATTATTATTATTATCATTACAATCACACTGAAAAGTATTGATCCATCCGTCACGTATAAGACGATCATCGTTTTGTAGACTAATATCGCATGAATACGCCAAAATGCCTAATAACTATTTTTATTTCATATCATTTGTATGCGTATGTATATGTAGCATGGTGGGGCCGAGTCAGCGATCCCTTACACCTTCAGCCAGATATATATATATATATTCATTTGGGACGCATATGTAATACATTTGTTGTTGCTTGACTGATCTGTGCTTTCTTTGCAGTGGCGTCAGAATGTCACAGAAATACCTTGAAAGAGTGGCGAAATTTTCCAAATTGTTATCGGTCCCTCACTTGCGTATTGACCGAATGAGAGTTCCATAAAGAATAGCGGAATCCCAACAAAGGACAGCATCGTAAAGTACGGAATTAAGAATGCGCCTGGAAACAACAGCAACAACACGAATAACCATTATTGTGACGATTACTATATATATTCATTGACTAAATAAAGGGTTGTCGAACAAGTGGGAATATATAATACAACTTAGACATTTTGTTATTGTGTAGGGAGGGGTTATCTACGGTGCTGTTAGTTAGCATCCCACAACCTGTTGCTGCTACCCCCTATTGATACGTATTCTCCCAGTACAGCAAATATCTAAGAAATGGAAACGATGTTACAGCGAATAATATTGTACTAATACAATAATAATAGTCTGTGACCTTGGCCAGCGTAAAAAGACAAGTCTTCCCTCAGGAAGAAAGCAGAGAGGAGCGAGAACCCGTTCGAAACACAGAATGTCGTGATCTACACGATTCGTTCATAAGGACGGTAAACTGGCGAAGGCAGGCTACATATTTGGAAATAAAAAGTACACCATGGAAGGACGTTGATTCTAGTTTTGAGAGGTTAAGAACAACATCGAAGTCAAATAATCCGATGAAAAGTGTCTTCGATCTGCCCGGGGACCAACTAAATAGGATCATGAATTATACATGCGGAGTGTAGTTCCCTAGGGCTACACTTCAGCATTTCCCCATAGTGACACTGAGCAAAAGCCCTTGAGAGATTGACTGAAAGTTCAAAAAGAAAACTAAAAGAGCATTTGACCTCATCTCCTCCCCTTTGAGCCAACCCTTTGATGAAATTGCTTTGGACAAATTTTACTCACTTACACCAACCCTAGTATTATGTGAACCGCCGTTTGCTATATTTCGAAACGGAATACAACCTATGTAAAAATTTACGAGAAGGAAACACCAATTAGTTGGCCCCACAACAGGGTCCACCTGTATGGATTCGTTAAGGCCGATAGCATTTTTCAAACGTTGTCCAAAACATCTCACTTACCACCTCCATTACGGTAACAGAGATAGGGAAATCGCCAAATATTGCCCAGACCAACAGCATAGCTAAGGCATGAGAGCAGAAACTCGAACTGCGAGCCCCAGTTGCCTCGTTCCTTATTTTCGTCAACCTCCTTCGATGGCGTGACGACAACTGCCGGCACGGCATCCTGCGACATAAGAGCAGCACTGCTCGCATTGTTCGTTTGCTGAAAGAAACATTCAGAGGAAGCACAAACAGTTAGGCAAGCTTTTATGGAATCTGCAGTCCAATATACCATACATATACGGAAGCTACCCTTCTTATTTTAATACACACAATCATCTCGTATCAGAGCATACATACACACGAAACGTACATAGATTTGCCGCGCTAGTCAAGTTATACATGTATATCTCGCATCTTCAGCCACCTGTACGCATTTGTTGTAACTACGACTTCTGCAATCCCGTATTTTTCTGAGACACTCCTCTCTTTTCCGATAGGTGTCACAGATAGCAAAACAAGCCGATTGGCTTCAGGCCTTCAAAGAGCTAGGCCCACGAAAACAACGGCACATGTTGAGGCTCCCAGACACCAGTCAAAACGACGACGACGATGACCGAAGAAAGGCGCGACAGTGTCGTAATAGTGATAACAAGTGTGTCAAGGCTAAGGCCAATGGCAACTGGTAGTAGAGGGAGAGAAGGCCGAATGAATTATTGGCTAGAGACTACCGTGTTCTCATTCACTACAAAAAGTACATTGAGCTGTCAATTTCGTTTGTTCCCGAGTATTTAGATACCCATTTGTCCATTGCTTCATGTGATAACTTTTGCTGCGCGCGTAGACACAGCAGGAACAAGTTTATTAGATACGGCAGCACTGAGCCCCATCTGTGCATTGTTGTTATTCAACGGCCAGCGAATAATCACCCCGAAAGATATGCATTCGTTTAAATGAGCACGCAGCTATGGGTAATTCAGTGTTAGAACACAATTTTTCATTAAGCGAAACGGGCAAGGTGAAATGATCGGTAGACTTTGCTGCTGAATAATCCTGTCATCTTAAGTTCACATAACACAAGGGCACATAACAAACTATGCAAGATTCACGACTTATACTAAATTCTTGAAGCTGATGCAATCAAACCTGAAACACGGGGTAGAGGTTCGCCATAAAAATACACCTCTTGTGAGTGAAATAAGCCGAAATTTACAAGATTAACCGTTTTGAGTCGAAGGATTCACGACTTCAAGCGACACAGTATGCTTCGGCGCCTTGGCATCCCCGACCACAAAGGTCTAGGTAGAAACTGAATAATCTAAATTGGTTTAAATGAAACAACATGTTCTTTCTGGTTAAGTGACTCAAGCTGTAGTACGATCTTGCAAAGTCTCTTAGATGTGAGTAATATGCTTGCTCAGAGACAGACAGAAAACGATGTCCTATAACAGGTTCTCTAGCGGTCAATACCTTGTGAAACCTGTGGACCTTCATTAGGATGCCTGTTGGAGGCCAGTGTCCGTGATAGAAATTAAGAGGGGCACTCGCGAAACAGATGGTACCCGCGAGGTTTCTCAGTCACACACACAGCAGTAACTATCTATTTCACACTAACTGCCGATTGTACAATCGTTCCAACGTCAATCATTCGAGCACGCTCCAGTAATTATATATAGCCTTCGCGCCAGTCACGTTTTTGAGAGTTGGGGAACTGGGCGGGGAGATAGGCAGGTCTTTTGAGGTGAGGGAAAACACCGCGCAGTTGGCCCAAAGAAAATGGACAACGTCATCGGATGCTCATTGAGTCATTGTGAGCACGTGCTCTTTATGATTGACGGCCGGGTTCAATGCTTAGGAAGAAGACTGTAGTAATATTGATGTGTGAGAGAGTGGATGGGTAATGCTGACTATTTGTATGTGTGTGTGAGAAAGAGAGTTTGTTTATCTAGAAGAGGGTAGGGGAGAAATCTCATAACGTATAGGAGGTAAGTATTTTGTAAAAAATAAAATAGACAATATTGTTCTGCCCGTTTAATAATAACAAACACTTTATTCAAAGGTATAATATAATTGCTACAAGTCTCACTTATGTGCATTTTCAATTTTTGTTTGTTTTATTTATTGAGGGTTGTGTCAGCCAAGTCCAGTCAGCGATGGTGCATAATAATGATAAGAAAAAAAACGATTTGCGATAAAATCTAGTTTTACTGGTAGCATCATTCGAATCATGTTACTGTACACATGCGTAGATAGTAATCAGTAACTTTGTTAGTCTCTGAATAAATCATATCGTATTAGCGATTCCTAACGTAAGGCACCGGACTCCTATTTATGATGTTTGTACATCAACGTGCCTCCTGCAAGTGAATACGTTGCCAGCTGTTTCAGAGCAACGAAGACTTCTTCATCTTCTTTGCCCTCCACAAAAAAGACAAGCGAGGTCATTCGGAAAGCTCTTCTGGGCGTTTTGCAGTATGCTAGGCAGTCGGTCACCAGGGGACGCTTTTTAGCCAAAACCGCCTCAGGAAATTCAATTATCTCAATAAGAGGAGCATGACGTTGTTTTGTAGGCTAGGCAGACCTCTCACCTATTAAGTTCAGCCTCAGTCTCAGTCGCAATTGAGTTTGGTTTGACTCATCTCTGTCTTACGTCAATTAATTCTCTTAATGGCATCGTTATAACTATTTCTTAGTTGAACATTTATGCGTGCGTGTTTGAGTGCGCACTTATAGCTTATCATCCCATGTATTTCGCACGTTGTCGCATGTACTGTTTATTTACTTTTTAAAAAGCTGGATGGTATTCACGGTGCTTTGAGAACCCTAGGCAATGGTCTGCTTGATCGAATGTCTTCTCGACCAAACGCTCTCTATCTCCAATTGCTAATCGCCATATCATGATGTCATCAATTTGCTGCCAAGGCGGATCGACGCATCAGTTCGCCCTGAATCATCACCACAAACCAAATGCGACGTACTAAATAGTACACGAGTACCAAAACAACTAATGTATTGTACCACTTATCATAACATTCGAATGAGATAGTGCACGGAAGAGTTCGTTCTATAAATGGCTGTCTGACTGATGAAATGGAAAAGGAACTATAAAGGCCTCCTTGCTGCTATTTTAGAAATATGAGTAGCAATAGAGGCAGCACCGCCACCACCGACAACTCTCTATATTGGTAGCAATCGTGGCTGTACTCGTAGCAATACAACAACAACGACACCCGGCAGAGAGAGAAAGAGAGAAAGTGACGTTGCCACATGAGTTCTTTTGAAGAAGGGCCGACTCGGTGGAGCCATTTTTGTAGCGCAGATATTATATATAGAGCATCGACCGGTACTATTTACATATGTAATGCTTTGGTTCGACAATAGATAAGGTTTTAGAAAAACACGATGACGAAGTAACGATCTTCATAGACCTTCTTGTCCTTTTTGTGGCATAATGCTGTACCTATAGCCAGCAACTATAACAATAACAACAACAACTAAAATTCAGCTCATTCCTACTGAGTTTACCCCTTCGTCTGTAATTGAATTTAACCTCTTGATATAAAACCCGCTGGAATCTTCGGTATTCTCACAACATTCTTGGAAAAATGTATAGATCATTTTTATATGGTTTAGAAATAGTTTGTCATCATACGTCAGATACGTTACATTCTGATTAATAGGCTGACGTTTAATAATGACGTCTCCTAACGATATCGCTAAGGAATGATGCAAATATGTTAAAAATTGTTGTATCAACCCCATTGGAAAACTCCACAACAGCTCTATTCAAACCGTCTGGGATAATAATTTGGGATCAGATAACTATAATGTAGCAGATAACACGTAGCCAGCAATAAGCTATTTGAACACGTCCGTCAGAACATCGAACAATCAAAACACGTGGCACGATTCGCGCCATGCCCAAGTAAACACAACACTCAACCAGACAAACGCTTTCAGCCAAAACGCCCCCTGTTAAGGTCTCGTGAACAAAGTATTCATAGGCGGGAACAGGAGCTATACGCGCTGTTGCTATTGTTGCCCTTGTCGTCGTTACTGGTTCTCAACAATTACAGCCAGACCTGTTGGACTGCATCTCTATGAAGTGCCCTCTGGCCATTACGCAACCTCTGACGGCAGATGGTGTCATTAGAGTTGTTCCGTCACTTCGTTCATAGTACGGACAGTAATTGCACTCAACGTTCAACGAATGATCCATAGACGCGAGTAGGCATAGTTAGATAGGTTAGTCTGTGGTGTTAGGGAGTAGCTGCAAAATAGGCAGCACAAATAAGCCGTTCAGTGAACGGGTTATTCCCATGAGTAGGCAGCTAATCGTTGCTTATATGACGATATTATGTGCTTGTTTCGAAATATTTTGTAGGGCAATAACAAATGGAAAAATAGAAGAAGCTATCGGGCACCATTGTTTGCTCCAACCAGACATATCATATCACATGAAATATTCTAAATAAAGATGATGCGACTATACAAAGATTATTAAGTTATAAGTAGAAATCGATTTGGAAGAATTTGTCCCGTTACCTAAATGGCAAAACACAAACGTAAATGTAGACTAAGATGCTATCATGACGGAAGGCGTCAATTGCTAGACGTTTAACCTTGAGATAATCTGTAGGTGGGACCTTCGTGGCTCACAAGATAGCTTCGGATATATATCTGAGTTCAGCACATATCGAACACCGTCACCCAGTGCCCGACCCCATGGGTTCACATCTGAGGACGACCTTGGAGCTCGAATCAATACGGGCATGATACGATGGTATGAGATGAGGAGCTATGCCGACACAGCGCGAATGAGATAAACCACCAGTGAAAAAAGTTTGCTGGATAAGTTGATGGAAAAATCATACAGTTTTACCTTTCTATGATTAACTCTGAGTGTACAGCGGAGCCATATCATCGTGTACATGGATCATTAAGTATCATGCTTTATTACGTACTTGTACAATGCACTCCGCATAGTCGTCATCAACGGTCTTGTGGTATTTCAGAAGAACTGGTGTCACCATGTCGACGCTTTTCAAGGGATTCACTCACGGCACACAACTTCGGTTTGTTTCTCGGCAATTAACGTTTCAAGGGGCTGTCTGTTTCGATCGATCTTTCTATCTCATGTTCTACGAAAATGTCTTTGCTGCTGCTGCTGATGGCGTCAAACAATTGGTATTCTCTGATATCGTCCTGCTCGATTCCCACCCTTCGAATTTTCCCTTGCATCTGTTTATGAATTGGAGTGGAACGTGCACAGAACGGACAGACAATGTATAGAAAGGGGTCGCCGGGTGGCGTCTGCATGCATAACGTCGATCTCGTGCATCATGTGAATCCTGTTCGAGCTATTTGAAGGTGGACTTTTGCACTATGACACGTGTTCCACTCAAAAGCAGATTAGAATATGGAGCAGATGTTACTCGAATGAACTCTGCTAATGGTGTCGAGAATTTGCCATTGAGACACAGCGAATCGATAAACGACAGCAAATATGTTAGCTTATTTCTACCGAACACGCCTCTGATAGCGTCATCTATGTGTTTCTAAAGTACTAAAAATTCATTATCGAGATCACGCAAATCAAAATAAACACATGGCTGCCACTAACGAGAGTTACGCGATTAGTTAAATACAAATTGTATTAAAAAATACACACATATATATACATATATAATATAGAATAATAGCAGCAGCAGCAGCAGTTGGCATTGTCATTGTTTCGATGACTTACTCAAGTTGTACAGTCAGGGACTGCAGGCATAAGAACCGGCTTTCACAAACAACCACATTTGTTATACTGCTCGTGTGAACATAGAGCCTTCATAAAACAAAGTGATCAAATGATGTTTTATTATTTAGACGTTTATGTTCTGCGTTTGCATTTTGCAAGTAAATATTTATAAGAGCAAATAATCTCTGATTCGGCCAACGAACTCGTAGAACGTGAACCGTTCCTTCACACGCGAGGATCAAACAGAGGTAGCGGGAAGATTCATTTTTCATTGATAAAACTCTCTATGGGCTTCTTGTTGAAAACAGCAAGTACTATCTGTTCAGCCACGAAACCCCCGAGGAGGTGCCCCATAATCTCTCCATATAAAGGAATTCTGCGTTTGATTTCTAGAGATGAGCAACACACGCAGCAAATGCTACATTATCCATTATTTTTCTCTCCGCATCTCATATCATCAGGCGACATGGCGGCTGTGCTGTCTGTCCCGCAAGATAGACACACACACACCCGAACCTTCAGACTATCGTCACGACAAGGTCTTCTACGCAGTACGCTCTTACTTCCATTGAGGCATTGCTACTGCTGTTGCTGCTGCTGCAAGCATAAAATCACTTCCACGAAAGAGGAACCTCGCGCTGAGAGCCATTGTAGCCGAGAGAAGGGATGATGCGAGAGAAAAAAATACATGCTCCCTTGCTTCGGCGCCATTGGCAGGGCCCGAGACCAGTCCGACTCCGGGGCGAAGGTGGGTCTCCCCCAGGAGCTCGGGAGCGACCCTTGGAGGGTTTGACCGAAGGCCACCAAAAAGGCGGAGCGACTGTTCCAAGTGACCTTCTCCCAATCTGTACTCGAGGATGGACTTTGTCAGACGACTACTTACAGTAGAGGTAATTTCGTCTACCAAGGCCAGCCAGATAGAATATATATATATATATATATATATATATATATATATATATATATATTATATATATGTATACACCTGCACGTAATAATATACATGGTCCTAATAGAAATTGTGTAGGGTGCTGATAAAGACGCACAGCAGACGCGTCATTGTCGAAGTTGTTCGAGATTTGTTTAAATATGAAAAAAAACACGAAAACACTTGTTTTTCCAATAAACGGTTCTCTTATTGGGTGATGCTGATCGTGCAACTTTAAGACGGATAGAGTCTGAACACGGGACTAGTCAATGAATAGAAAGTAATAAGGAGAATACACGTAACACTTCAATCCGTATTTGTCTGGTAGTTGGTTATCCCACAAGAGAATAAAGCGCTAAACGACCTATTTCTTTATCTATGACATACGGCGGACGGACACACACACACACGCGCTCAAATATCCGGAAATGTCGTTAGAACACGATCGAGTATAACCTGCAGGGTCGCTCACGATGTAGGAAAGAAAGAAATATCGTCGCTGAAGGGTTTCAGATCTTTGTGAGCTGAGTAAGATAGAGTTTTATGCCTTAACTATAAGCGCATAAAGCGGTTCCAATCCGCTGTTCCAATCCACAGCCTGCAGTGGATGTCCTCTTCGGATGTTGACTTGACATTGAACACCAACGGCATGTAAGTACATTTCTCAACCGCTGCTCTCAGTTGACATTAGGTGGGGAGCCCGTTGAAACCGTCTCTTCGTCCATTTCAACAAAGCAAATCAAACTCCACGGGAAAAAACAAACGCGGGAGAAAGGGCACGTATGAGTACAGCCCACTCGACCGGCTCAGTCATTAACCATTGAGGGCGGGTAGGCGATCGCTCATTGTACACTCAGAAAAAATCATGTTACTTTAGAACAGAACGTCCGTTGAACAAAGGCTCTCAGAAGGGCAGATGTATAGGCCAGACTGACGACTGAATCGTTGATGAAAAATAAGTAAAACGTGCTCAGAGAAAGCACGAATTGCAATTCAGTTATTATTCGGGTTCACCTGACGGTAGCTGAATATTAGCTAGCCATAGTAGCTGGCTTTAACTGTACGTGAGTGTTGTGAGATGTCTACTAAGAGAATTAGAGAGCGAAATACAGCTCTCGGAAACATGTTCGCTTTTATGAGATCGAAAGAGAAAGAGAGAGCGAGAGAGAGAGAGAAGGCAGATGCAGGAAGACAGATTGATGTTAGTTTGTAAATCTATATGTCCATGATACGTAAGTATATTGCCGGTTAGTCGGAAATTTTATTTGTAATATATAGCTTTGCGGTGAATCTCAGTCGTCACGAGATGTCATTCGTGGTTGATATCTCATCGTATCGGTTAATTGGTTGTGGCCAGAATCAATGTTACTGAACTGGCGAGGAATATATTTCGTAGTTACAGCGAAAATACAGATAAAAAGTATACCATTTCATATGTGCTTCATATCACGGATGAATATTTCGCTCAGGTAGTAGCTAGTCTCAATATACCAATGTAGTTGTTTTATACATTGTACGTCTTCACAGAGGCGAACTTTAACTAGACAAAAAAAATAGAAACTGAAATTATGAGCGTCCCGTCTAGTTGTGCTATTTACTAATCAGATCCTCTAGATTGGAGCATCGTAGCCTGGCCATGTCAACGAGAGTAGTGACATCAAGTCGACGAGGACAACATGTTCCTTCTAATAACAACAACAAAAACAAAACTGAAATCGCCTCTTCCTCTTCACCATCTTCTTCTCCTGTGCGATTCTTATCGCGAACGCTGTCAAAGGGCTCCTCGCATCAAGGTCGGCGCAGCAGTGCAATATGCCTGTCTTGTGGTGCCAATATGTGTCCTAGGAATTCGACTCCTGGAAGCCTCGAAGCGTTAATGATGTCCTTGGATGCGACTCGACGCCACCGCCGCCTTCCTCAGCGCTCCGTCATACAATGAGATGCTATGGAACGGAAGACGGGCCCCCACACAGTCAACCTCTGTTTGTGGCGGCTCGCTTGGTCGGCAGCCAGCTCTGCGGCAAACACTGCTTTCGTTCAACATCAATGGGAGATTACAGGGGAGGCCCAGTCCAACCGACGTGGGCAAAAGTGGAAAGACCGTGGGGCGAGTTGAGGGATGATTGTTGGGGTGGGCGACGAGGCTACTCGCCGTGAGTTGCCGTCTTTTCGTGTCGGGTTACTCGATGACGACACACCATTCTCTGTGACACCTCATTGCGGTGGTGGACATCGGACTTGTGTCTGAAACGAGCGAGCGCCGAAGTACCAAGGATCGCTTGACGATCTCGTGTCACCATTGCCGCCGGCGATATTTAAAAAGCACTGAGAGGAGGTCGCTAGTGTGTGTACACGTGGTTATACACAGGCACTGACATCTCAATCGTAGTTGTAGCTGTAGATCAAATGTGTGACCTGTCTGGAATACGTGGAGATGTAAGAAGATAAAAACGCACCGGCTTATACATTGTTATTGAGCCAACACTTGGATGGGCTGATTGCGAAATGCACAATTGAAAAAAGCGTTTTAAATTTTACTTTTCTTTATCTGTAAATAGATAACGCTGAGTATCAAGTCAAATTGACGAATAACCCTAATAGTAGAATTCCATTAGTAGTCACGAGAATATTTCAAGCATCAATCTTGGGTCTTTTTCGAATCATGGGTGCACATCTCGATATAAAATATGAATTAACTATGATCGTTTGTCATTTATCTGAACCCGACCTACGGTATTTTTAACTCATATAACGACCATCATGAACAGGGAGCCCTTACCCGAAGTTAACATAGCATGCTTCACAAAAAGAAAAGGTCACTTTGCATGGCGTAAATAGCAGACAGACTCGAAATGAATTCAATCAGCAACAATCAACCCATCCTTCACAGTAATCATTGACCCCAGCTTTATGTTGATTGTTTGCAATGGGTTGCAATGTTACGCCTAACTTGCATTCGATTGAAAAGCGCACGCTACTTCATCGTGTTGTGTTGCACTGCTTCGAGCAGCGGCTGTGGTATCCTGAGACCTGATCGATCGACCCGGCATCGTGACCCGAGCGGCGAGACGTGCAATACATAGCTCACTCCTGTTAGCTAGAGGCGGTTGCAAGAGCCAGTCCATCATCCACTTATTCGGCCGGAGGATATGGCACGTCAGGCTTCCTGTTCTAACTTCGCTTGTTGTCCGTTCTTTTATAATAAGCGTGGCTTCTTTATTAATATATCTACTCGTTTAGTGCTGTTTATCTATTAACGCTATCATCGTACAAATACACACGTATACAGGGTGTGTTCGGAAAGTTGCGCAACTCAATGGGAAACTAAAAAAGTTAACCGCCGAAGATAGCCTTGAGTGTAATACGTTTTTTCTTGTCTTCGAACTGAATATTATATATACATATTCAGATAGTAACGTGTACTTCAGAACAATTTTCGTTATTTTACTATTTACTTAGATAAGCATTGACAGCAAGAACCCAGCAGCATTAAATTACCAATGTTCGTACTCAAAATGTAAGTCTCACCAGTTCGTGGCTATTTCTTTTTTTTATTTTTTTTCGTGACTATTATATTCTTACTGCCACCATTCTCTAAATGTAGCGTAAGGCGCCAAACACCAATACCGGTTTTGTTTAACAAAAAATATATAAAATAGCAGTATTAATCGGTGCGAAATAACAAAATAATATTTAGTTTAATATGTTGTACGTGTATTTTGAGATTTATTGTTTCATATTATATACACTGTATATGAAATAATACACCTTAAAATTCAACCTCCGTATGTTCAACTCTCGTATGTTCGCCTTTGTCGACAACCTTCTTTATAGCAAGAAGATTTTTGCTGATCTTGATAGTCATAGGAATCTCTAACGAACAATAGCCTACGTCACAATCAATGTCGCTCTGTGTAGACAAAAAATTGCTGTGAATGTCAATTTATTATTGCCCACTGTATGTCTTGTCGCTTGTTCCGAGGTCGCATTATTGAGCGCTCACTGCATTACAGAGTGAGATCGACCATTGTGTACGAATAATCGATTCATGGACAGGATATATATATATTCATGTTAATACATGCGCACTGTGTCGCCTTTTGCTTTACGAGTGGCGAGATATTTGCTGTGACTCATGAAACTCCGTCATATTCCGTTCGTGTTTGTGTTAGAAAATTGCTATTCAAAACAATAAGTACAACCCGGCGTTGTGTTCATTTCATTTTAGTCTGTAAAATTCGTTTTGTATATACTGAATTGTGGCCCCCGCCCTCGAACCATCCACGGTAATCAATACAACGCGTTAGCCGCCATTGAGCAAAAATTGAACTTTGACGGCTGACTCAGACGAATTGTTTAGGCAGGGGAGGACAGATCCAATATTTTGTTGTATTGCACTTCGACGGGTCTCCCATTCTTGGTACGTTCGATATAACCAAAAATATCCTCCCCCTCCTCAGTTACGAACTCAGACGGGTTTCGAAGAAGGGTGGCTGTGAATTTTAGACATGAATTCCTCAACCAGCCGATTTTAGGACGTTGCAAATTTCCGCCTCCCCAAAATACGATTCTTCGGTGAACTTAACAATGATTTTGAAGTGTAAGCCTCACTAGTGCTGACTTATCCTATGCGGGGGCTTTGGAACAACGATGTGCGCCGATCACCAATCATCCGCCCTCTACTCCACTCACCGCTTCTGGCTCGACTTCCATTAAACTTAAATGAGAGTTCTGTCTTCGTGGTCAGAACTCGCTCTCTCTCTATCTCCTTCCTATCCTCGCGAAGTCAGATGTCTGCTATCTGCGTAGTACCACTATAATCGTATGTCGTGTTGACGAGGTCCTCGTGTGTCGACTAATAATCATTCGCTGGGCTAAAAATAGTCATTACCGCCCCGGCTGGATGTCGACTACGGCAGAGGTCCACTTAGGTGACCATCGGATACAACCATAACGCTGTATATTGGCGCTGGTGCATAGCTGTCGGAAATCAGCTATTCCTGTCATATATATATATATATATATATATTATCACGGGGGTGTTTGTTTATTATCTGTTGTCGACGGCAACACATAAACCGCGATATCATTCGAGATACCACCTTTCAGGGACGGCTTAATTTTCTGGCAATCATATTTCGTCATTTTTCGTTTTGTTTATAGAGTGTCTATATAGTGTTCGACCTCATAGAGCGCTACAACGTCACAGTAACCTAATCGGTGCACTGCAGTACAATTGGATGCACAGTCGAATTAGAGGACTGCCCGACGACGAGGTCGACGACAACAACAACTGAACCCACAAATATGATCGAAGAATCGGTACTTGGCGACAGTTTATCGACTCTCCCTACGAGATTGTAGGACCAGGGGTCTGTCTAAACGAACTTCCGCTTCACTCATGTCCAGACAGAAGCTCGCACGAGGGCTTCGGGGGGTAGCGACGAGGCAAAGAGTCGAGTGGAGAGGGGAACCGATTGGTCACCTTGATGCAGACGACTCAAAGTAAAACTTTCCTATTCGCTAACTGCGCAGTTATAAATACAATACCTATACTGTGCTATATATATCTAACTATAGATTGTTAGCTTGATACAAGCGCATAGGGTTGGACGCAACCTGTACGCAGTATGAGCAGTAGCTATACAGCGTATAAACACGATAGTGGTTCGTCGGGCTATTAAAAGAAGGAGAGAGAGAACGAGAGAGCCAGGTCAATCTATTAAACGGAACGAAGCGTGTCAACAAACGGATCACTTTTTTTCTATCTCTAGCACACACGACATAGAGACAACTACAATAAGTAGTACTAGGTAGTACTGTACAACATGAGGGTATGGGGGTTGAATGGGGGTCGCCGGAAGGTGGTGTCTTCGCATGGCATCGCTATTATCGCGATGTTATATGGAATATGATGCAAAGTGTTGAATAAAATTGGAGATCAGCAGCGTTAGTCACCTTCGATGATACAGACATTTCATAGTTTGTTCCACGTCCAGGTAGGTTTCGCCCTCTTCTAGTGGCAGATGGTGCCGTGTCACTAGGACGCGTGTCGCTAACGTCGTTCAGGGCACCCACATATTGGGTACCAGTAACCAACCAACGGCATGGCATCATCTCGTAGATCGCCGGCCTACACCACCTTTGTCGTCTTCGGGGCCAGGCAAGCAAGCGTCGAGATGGTGATGGAGATGACGATGTTGACCGTACCCGTTACCGCAAACGTAAGATCGTCAACAACCCTGTGCAGTGACCAAAAACTAGCTCTACCGCTGGCTACTACCTACGTCCCGTTCTCTTCCCGACCACCTGCCCTGCAAATAGGGGCGTAGTGTAGAACGAAATTCAAAGAAACGCCAAAAGAAAACCTAACCCGTGAGGGATCTCGGTTGCGAGTGTAGGTGGCGGGAACTCACACAGCCGACAGGTCAGCTAAATGCCAGAACAGAAGTAGAGTGTGATAGGTAGTTATTATTGGTTGTGCGACACGATACGATACCCTACGTCTCTTCATTGCTGCAACAGCAACAGATCTTCTTATGGCGACCGAAGTACGATGTAGTAATTATATAATATAATAAAGCAGCAGAATACACTGCCACTCGTTATTGGCTACGCGTTGCTAGGATTTGGTGTTTTCGGCTCTGTTGGTGTGGAGGTGTCTACAGTAATTGTGTCGTTGTTGATATTAATTCTTCTTTTTTTTGTACTTCTCTTAAGTATATCCTTCTCTTATTTAAGTGAGACCAACAGAGAGAGAAAGAGAGACATTTAGAGGATAGATGAAATAAAACTAGCGAATTAATTTTCGAAGGGCAAATTAGCACGTTTCCATATATGAAACAATCGACGACTTGCTGTTACAATATTTGACTGTATATAATAAAGGTGCATGTGACGCTGGTTGGATATTTCTACACGTATCTGAACTACAACGAATCTGCTGTTCTTAGGCCGTGCCAACAGGGGTAGACATCAGCAGCGCCAACAACAGCAATAACTGCGAGAGGGCACAGTTGATATCCGGGAATGCCCCTATTGAAAGAGTCGATGAGCTCAGTCGAACAAACATTTCAACTTCTACATTTTTCTCGCCTTGCTTCTGGCGTCAGCAGCAGCAGCTACATCAGTAGGATGCCGCTTTGCATATCGTCCTGTTATGCCATCACCTTAATTCCTGGCAGCCCTTGGCAGGACACAGGGTCGGGTAGCTGTTCTGTCCTGTCTTGTGGCGTTATCGAGATGACACGTGCGCTCGCTACAGATCGAGTGATGTGCATAGAAATGGCGTGATAGCCAGCGAGCAAGAAATTGCTGTTCCCTTTTGGAAATGCCTGGCAGAGAAGGACAAACAGCCCAGACTGGCTTAAGGTTATCGTGGTGCCTGCAACACCTAGACAAGGGCGTACGTCTGCCTATCCTAGCTAAAAATGTTCGAATATGTCGCGTTCTGTTTGCACGACAGAACGAGAAAGAGAGAAACAGAGAGAGAATCAACCATTTCAAGCATCAGCTGACAACGAATCAACAGCCGGCCAAGTTGCCACCACCATTTAGTTGCAGTCATTACCAGCAAGGCCGTGAACTGCCAGCGGTCAACTAGGCGGGACCAACCGGTTTTCGAGTGGGCATCGCACACAGCCATCGTTGAAGAACGCTACACCCCCCACACATACACATATGTCACATGTATATATATATATACGCAAACAACACCAAAGCCCTAAAACACTCACGGCCTTCTCCTACAACCACGTCAGACCACCAAACCACGCTCTCTCTCTCTCTAGGGTCCTGCTTTGGCATGGGTGACTTCTATCTCAGAGTTTTTCTTTCGCATTCATCCACACGGACGCTCGAGATTTACTAAGAACAACAACGACATGAAGATTGGTCAACACTCGAGGGAACGTCTAAGTGAGAGATAGATACATATCAGACTTCACCTCGTAAACGACTAGGTGAGAGTAAGAAGAGCAAGGTTATGGAAATACAATTATGCAATAGATACAATGAGCCTTCGCAATGAGTGAATTGGTATACTTGTTAATCTGGAAGCAGGTTAAGTTGATAATAAAACCTTTACAAAACTCAATCGTCCTTGGAGAGTAGTCAGAAGATCGAGTGCCATATTTGATCGATCATAACATTCTGATCAGACTAATACATGCTGCATATCCCTGTAAATAGATGTAATTTGGATTTTAAATCAACACCTCCAGACTCTGCTCATTTTCATGGTGAAATAGTCGAAGGTCGAGTCTGCTTCACGCATCTGGATATTCCCTTTTCCAGAATTTTTCATGAAGGGTCATCCAAAAACTATGGGCCTCAAACTGCCACTTTGGACGGTGGAGACGGTCGAGTACCGCTTATTTAAAACGACACAAACGGACTAATGTCTACATCGTCGCCGTTACATAACAGAAATTAGAGATGATATTAGCGTTACGCTTCTATGCATCTCAAAGATATCGAGATAAAACCAGGTGGACGGACTTTGCTCTCTCTCTCTCTGCTTCTTACTCTCGTTCTGTGAGAATCTGTTTGACTGTTTTTGAATCACCCTCTATTTCTCGGGGTATGTGTTGGATCATGTAGCATTTTCTTACTTTTTGGCGTAATGGTTATCACGACAACTACGGATCGAATCGGAGCAAATTGCGAACGTAATGAAAATTAACCTATACAAATATCACGGATCTAGATACGATTAAATAAGCAAGTGATCGATAAGAAGATTGCTAAAATGACGCTAAACTGTACCCCTTTGCTGGCTACACACCACTCAACGACTGGCTCAAGCCGTGTCCGTTATCTTGCAAAGAGGCAGGCCATTTCGGGTAAGACTACATATTACTCGACTGGTGTGAATCAAAACAGTGTAGAACTCTATATAGCCTTGGAACTAGCAGGGATATTCCGTTCATATTGAATCATGTTGATGAGACATTGGTCTGTGTTCGTTCTTGCTAGCATTGTTTGCCAGCCGATAGTCTTTTTGGCCCGTTGAGAATGGTTGTACGAGCCAGCATATGTAAAAGCTACACCGACAAAACACCTGATACAGTGTTACTGGTAACGTCATGTTTAATTTGCCGGTTTATCGATGTTCACAGTGTTCTTGGTGACTTTGATAGCTAAACCACACCAGGAACGCAGTCAGTGATCAAAGTAGCGTTATTAACCAGAAATAAATACTATCGGCAGCTGTCCTATAGAGTCACATGTAGATACCTCGTCACGAATCTCGTCATCGTATTGCCGTGGCAGGAAACTATAGTAGTACATACAGATCGAAAACTATTAGAAAGCCAAACGTTCACAATCCTTATCATTTTACATGTCTAGTTGGCAATGAATGATACCACAGTCGCTCTTGGTCTTTTGAAACGAACCCACCGCCGTAGTAGCATAGATTACGGTTGATTTCTCAAGATACGTTAACTTTGTTGTTGCGGTATACGTGTCGTTTAAAGGTGAGATATAAACATAATAGCGTATATACCATTTGAAAATGTCACAGCAAGTCTCATATATTTCCAATTCATACAGAAATACCTGTGATGCACCAATCCATTGTACAGGGTCGGTTCAGGGGTAGCCCACACATTTGTTCTAATAAGAGTACTTATATAGATATAGATATATCAGTAGTCATATCGGCATATTTCCAATTAGAACTTAAGATTTACTAAATAACTGTGCCTCTCATACGGACTAGATACTATTATGCCGTTCCTTAGTGTAAGATCTATGCAATTACGTCGATAGTGGGATTTCTCGAGAGGTAGTCGGCTCGAAACAGTTTCACTGTGCGTTTATGCGCCATGTTTTCAGTTCGACCGCGAGAAGAGAATAATTTCTAAATACTATTATCACTATGGAGCGATCAGGTGTAGTAATATGCCATATAGCAATGCCAGTCTACGAAGCCCTGGCCCTAGTGGTTGTCCTTGACTCTTCTGGGTCCTCCAGAGTCTGATCAAAGAAAGCACTTTTAGCTCTGACCCAGCCCAGAGCATCGTTGTCTGCAACCCCATGTTGGCGACTCCATCAATTGCCTGGCATTCAGCGTCTACATACGACGCAGTCTCGATTCACGACATGTTTTCGGTTTCATAAGGGTTTCCTTTACTTTGCTCCATCAGTTCGTCGCTTGCCACACGAGCTTAATAACTTTCAGGAGGCACACGGGAGTTCGGAGGTAGCAACTTCAGAGCACGATGGCTTTCTCTTATTGTCCCCATTCGGAGAGATACCGCTACCAGCAATAACTGCAACAACAGAAGCAGCAGCGCGATCTACGCTTACTGTGCGTGCCCACAGTAAAGGTATAGACATTATATATTCTATATATTCTTCTTCTGCACAAAGTGCTTCGCTTTGCTGATTACATCTTTACATCGTATGCGAACTTACATCCTAATAAGATGATAATAATAATAGGTGAGTCAGCACAGGCAAGTCAACACCCCGATGCAACCTCTCTGTCTCTGTTGCATTCTTCGCAATCATCAGCATATGCGTGAACGCTGTGTTATGACACAAACATTCAGCCACTCACGCAGACATAGTACACGCATAATGCCTTGAATATGGGCATGAAGGCCCTTGAAGAGACGAGCGACTCGACCCGAACCCTAAACGTTGGTGCATCTCTGGCGCCAGTGCGGCAGACTCAAGTCTGTGCCCTACGACACACCTATTAGATCAAAACAAAAAAAATATATAATATTCTTTCTCTCTATGTCTCCTCCTTCGCTACATCGTTGTTTTGCTGCGTACTCGTTTCCGCTGCGATGATCACGGACAACGCGGCTCGGGGTAGACGGCCGAGAGACCTCGAGATTTCGGCTGCTACCGACTCGGTTGTCCTGTGGCATCACAGACGATGTCATCTCTTTATCTAGACACTGTCTTGGCGGTCGTATTCTTCGGTGGCTGGCGAGATTCTGGCTCTGCTATTCGAACCAACGATCAACAGCGGGATACGTCATAGAGTCGGTCGGTAGGGTAGAATGCCTCTGCAATGTAGGATAAAGCCTACACCCCGTCTTATCGGGCATCTACTATCTATTGAGGGCAGACGGGTACAGATACACACCCATCTTGTCTTACAGATACACATGAAACGCTTACTTCACACACAGACACAAATGCACGTATTAATGGCTTACTATTATTATTATTATTTTTATATGTGCTGTTGATGATGTAGTGAGCGGCTCCTTAGTGAGCCCAAGTCAAGTCAAACACTATACAACCAAACAATCAATTGGTATCCGTTTTGGTATCCACGTTTCCCCACCATTGAAATGGTTGGGGAACTGGGTTTCTGAAGACTCCTTACGCAATCAGAAAAATGACTTTTCAATACTACAGTGCATGCGTGACCACGAATCATATATTTATATATATATAGGCTATGCCATGGAAGCGGAGACAGTTCTCAGTTCGGAGACATTTGGTCTCAGCTTGTTCTGGCGAAAACCAAACCAGCGAGTTGCGTCATCGCTTTTCGAAGCAAGCTATAGTAGGTACACACAGGAACGTTCTCATCGACCGGCCCCACAGAGGGTGTACAAGCTTCTGTTCTGTGTTCGCCCGATAGTGTAATAAGATGATAAAATGCATATGGGGCCAGCTCTGTTTCCCTGCTCCTCATAGAAAGATTCTTATATCTAAACGATTGTTAGTAAAAGATGGCACCACCGGATAATTTCTTCTCTAGACGAAGAGAATGAGACAGCGAGCGAGCGATCGATAGGGAGTAATTCAAGAACAACAATGAATTGAATAGCGGTCAGTCAAGCCCCGCGTCTGCACAAGCCGTTTACTGCCTAGGCTGACGAAGTCAAGTACGTGGGCTCTTTCGGTCACTGCTGATCAACGGAACCAGAACATATATGATCACTAAGCTACGGTCACTACTATTACTACTACAACCACTATGGATACTAAATAAATACACTACAAATGAAATGCGACAACAGATACAGAGTTGCATTACCATACATACTACAGTGTGCTAGTGTGTTATGAGTCGAGCTTGGTGTCCTCGTGCATTCGTATGCACCTTGCAATCGGAGGAGACACGTAGGTGCACGGGTTTTTGCATTTAAAGGAGTATGTCTTATGAAGGAATGCCGAAAGCAGTTGTACCATGGACGTTAAATGCTGGTTGTAAGTTTCAATTTACTAGTGTGTTGTAAGCGTAGGTTATTTTATCACCAGCTGAAAAAAAAGACCACTCTACTCTATGGTATGTGCGCTGGCAGGATGACGTCTCTCTACATCCATATATTTATGAAAACCGTTTTGCAGCTGCCATTGCGGTTACTTACGCCGTCAATCTCGGCAGAGTTAAAAATATCTCTCTTTCGGCAAATGCGAGCCTGAGGTTGAAGTGTCTTCACTGAAGATGACGACTGCTGTTGTGATCAGCGAACGGCTGAATAACGGATGCCTTTTGTGCCTATCATCATTAACATCTGCTGCGCTGGTCAACTTCTCCTGTGTTTGCTCTTCCAGCTATCTTCTTTATTAATCTATTCCCTATCTATCCCTAATTCTCAGTCGTGGTCAACTCTCTATTTCAGTTTCTGCTCTCTCTCTCTTTGTCTCTCTCCTCCCCGTTCTGTTGTTGAGTTGTTACTTTACACATTTGACATTTCGGCTGCCTGAATCAGTAGCAATGGCGGCAGCCGAGGTCACGATTACAGCACAGCATACAGCAAAATAAAGGACTCTGTGTGTCTGTCGGTCAGTCAGGCCCGGTGATGTCGATTCACGATAGGCGATGACATAAGCGAAAGGACACAAAGAGCGGAAGGCCGTTAGTGGCTACCGGCATCAATAGCCCACCGATGTGAAGGATGTCTCGACGCTGCTATCGACCTACTCTAACCTCCGCAGGTTGACATGCGACAATATGTATATTTATTTGTACAGTATTGTATATCGGCAATCGACATCACTCACTTTTCAGAAATTTGCTAAAAAAAAGAGGGTTACTCTGTCTGTTTTTGTGTGCAATATTACATATTTCATCAGTGTGTTTCCTTCAACGGAGGACCACAGTTTTAGCCGCCCCTCTTTTGCCTCTTGCCGAAAATCGACTTCTCATCAAGTTTGACAGGAAGAGGAAAATTGTGGGAAAACAATTAATAATGACTTTGTTTTGCCGTGAACGTCTGGTTGAGTATTCGTATTGACTGATATCGGTCGTGCTATGGATCGTCATCATTTAACGCCATTGTCGGCGTGGTAGTTATTTTCTGTCCTCTAAACAAATTGGCGCCGTCACTATCAGCATCGTGCTTGCATCCATTATAGCTTAATCCTCTAAATGTTTCCTGCCCCAGCAACTGCATCCGACCTCCACCGCCTTCGTCACGGACAGATCTGTGTTGTGAGTAGGTCCCACGCACGATAATAGTGTGTCGAAGTCGGCCAGCGAATTAAGTTGCCCTAGGAAATCAGAACGAAATTGTTCTGATGCTGGAAGCAATAGTGCCCTAAGAACCGCGACATGGCTACGCTGCTCTTTCTCTCTCTCGGAAAGTGACTATCTCAGTCGTATTTTGCATTACACTCATTTTCCTCTTGCTGTTGCATGGAGGGAACGCACTGGCTTTGAATAACAGGAATACAAAGGCAGCATTCCTCCGAGAGGGGTCGGGGCGTCCCAAGTTATTTGAATTCAAAGACAGAGAATATATGTGTGTGTGTGTGTTTGTTTGTGGGTGTGGATCTGATTGGGGCAAATAATAGGAAAATACTATATAATATCAAGATGGAAATATAGCGTGCCAATAAGCCGTTCCTAATCAGAACCGCACAACTGTTACGAACTACTGAAGGAATTTCGTTGTCGGTGACGACGATAGCGCACAACGACAACAACAGCAACGCACCTCGGGGACAACGTGGCTAGACGTCCAGAAATGTCACTAGATTCCTCAGTCGTCGTCGCCAGTGGTAAGAGTCAAAGAAGGGCAGTAACTTATCCCCTAATAGTCACACTACCGGCAGCACCACCACTATCACGACCACCGCCGCCGCCGCCACTAGCAGCAGCAGCAGCAGCAGTTAGCACGTAGGCCTAAATCGGACCAGACATACGCGCACTCTGGGAACTTTCCATTCCATGCCATTCCTATACTATTATATTATAATGCAATCATCAGCCCCAACATCAATGTCTTCTTCATGATCGGCTCTCACTTGCGCCCCGCTCTGCCTTGCTGCTATTGCTGATGATGATGACGCTCTGGCGCCAGGGAGTCGACCCAAGTGGCCGCGTTGAAGCGGCAACTGAGATGCTTCAACATTAGCGGCGGTTGCCGCCGCCACCGCCACCACCAGAGGCAAACGGGAATCGACAAGCCACAGCCTATAGCACGCCTTGAAAACAATTGATATCTCTCACTCTAACTCTCTCGATCTCATGCGGCAGCCACGCGTGTTATTATAGACGTTACGAAAGCAACACGAACGAACAAGTTAGGCATCATAGTATAAAAGACAGATAGCATTGGCAGTAGATTATTTTGCTCAAGTAGATATATCATAAAAGAACTAGGCAGATGGAGCAAGACAGTATGCAGTATAGTATCATATTAGCGAACGGATGGATTTGGTCTGCTTTGATCAGTGACGGCACATCACAGACATCACACTGATCACCTCCGCACATCACCACAGACGCCACCACCGTCTGCGGTTAATTACTGGCGTCAAATAACCCCCGACGATAGGCCGAAACGGCGTAGAAAAACAGAAATAGACAAACCACGTGGCTAAACCAGGTGTCACATAGGCATGAGATATCTCAATAGTCATGGTGCCTATTTGTTAAAACACTTGATCAGGCGTGTTACTATAGGTCATGGCAGCAGAGCATCGGGATAGTCCCGTTTCTGATGTGATATGTGTGCGGATTCTCTTATTCTGCTGTGTATCAATGTGTGTGAGAAAGTACTGCGATCTCTTAGCCAATACTTAAGTAATAATCGCGCAAAGAATCTAGGTGAGATCTAGGCTCATTGTCATATCCGTCCAGAGCAGATGAACTGAGATATCTCGCAAGAGATTCAGATTGACTGGCACATCGACAGCACGGATTAACAGCATGCAATTCTGACTACAGTCAAGTAAATAGTTGCGGCTGAGTTCATAATAACAATAATATAATAATAATAATCATAAAATGATGACTATTACTATTAAAGCGTTTATTAATAATATTATGATTGTAAGTTACTTGTCTTTGTCAAAACGCCGGCGATATAGAGACGCTCCCAATTTTCTGTCGAAGAAGTAGTCTGCTGTTTTTCCATAGAAGTTCAAGCCTTTAGGCACATTGACCGAAGTCACTGTTCGCTCCGAGCTCAACGTTCAGACGTATGCGATTTATCCGTCATAAGAGAATATAATAAGAAGTAGAAGAAGATGAAGACGAATAGGTTACGCAGACCGAATGATTACCACTAATTATCCAATGCCATTTTTGCCCCGTCTTTGATGATGCTCTGGTAGCTCGCGATCGAGCGCATCCGATCGTTAGCCGTACACATCATCACCTCAGCTTGGCTCTGCTTCTGGAGTGGTCACTGCCCATTATTGCGTGATGCTCTTTGCCGTGAATTCTAGTTGGCACTCAATGTGTGCGTTCAATAGCATAGCGTATGTTACTAAGAGCTGATGTATGTTCATGACAAATCAACATTGAGCAATCAGAACAACACGTGGTGGCGAGCTGTTCAAGACTCAACCAGAGAATAACAAGACAGATCGATAATAAATAGAAGAAGCAGCTTCGGTTTTTGGACTTTAAACCACGCTGACGTTTTAACCTTTAGAGCACACAACGGAATGAACGGCCTGCTGTTGCAATACACATTAGGCATCAGAAATTATTGATGCTCAATGTATCATTCAAAAGATCGGGGAGTTATGCAAACGGCTTATTCAAACCTACCTCCCATCCCTATCGCTTCTACTGTACTGTATTTTATATCTACGTCTATTATAATATATGCGCGAATCATATATATACACATAGATTTGTATGTGTGTGCGGGGGTATGTATGTGCATAGACGCATGAATGAACGTAGCTCATCCATTAGTAGCTACTGGGCATTATTGCCGCTAGGGGCGTTTATTTATGTTGTATTTTTACAAGGGATGAAACATTTCAGCAAGAATATGCCGGCTAAAGGCCTAAACGGTGTTAGTGGTGGCCGCCGTGGAAGAAGAGGATGACGGGAGGTTGTACAGTATCGTTTGCTATTTCAAACAACCTCATAACTCTGCAAGTGACTATAGGAACTCGACACGAATACAGCTTTCTAAACAATGGATATGTTCCTCGCTACTCTGAAGTCAGTGAAACTTGTGTATAATCTACAAGAAGCTCGTGGCTAGCTCGCGTTTGGTATATTTTGTATCATAGATACTAAATTACATAACTTGCTTCCGTTGCTGTATCGCCACGATCGGGAGACAGTCGCTTCCAGTAGGAACAGAAGATTAAAGAAGTGTCCCTCGGCTCCGCCTCCGCCACCGTCGTAATCGATCATATTCATTCAACCGGTCACATTATTCTCTCTCTGCTTTCTCTCTCTCTCTCTCTACTCTCGGTGTTTTTATTCTTAAAGTGATCCTTCGCGATATTTTGACATTGATGGCCCTTATCGTCAGTCGTCTGGCGAACCTTATTTGCCTCTAGTATCTACGTATACGTCTCCTGATACATCCCTGCACAAGGTCACTGACACTGACGCAACCGCGCCAGCAGCTATAGGGTCCACATGACGGCTGAGCGACAATCACTCTCTGTCTCAAGGTCTGATCTGATCGGGGACGATCTGGCGACGATCAGGGATCACTTCTCATTGCTCAGCCTTTTTCCATCGTGATGCATTTAGTTGTTGTTATTTCTGCTGTTATTCGTGTACCTCATTAGCCCGACTTTACTCCTAAGTACGTCGTACTAAATGAGCTGCTGCTCGGAGTGGACTGAGATGAGCCCAAACGCACTATCCAATCCGCTGATCGCGTTTTTTCAGCGCTTTTTGTGTTGATATCTCCGTGTGGAGTGGATGGGCTACCATCTACAAATCGAAAATATTGATTCTAAGCCTGCACGATTATCGACTGGTGCAATCGTCTTATTTGTCTTCTTTAGAGAGGATTCAGTTGGACGGTTTTGATGTGAGTAGGTCAACTATTGCTTTCAGCCAGCAGCGTCTCTCGTTTTTGAGAATCCAAAGACCTGGCACTAAAACGAGGTGAGAGAATACCGCGGGAGAAAATGACAGCATTTATTGATGCTGCCATAATGTTCATCAATGAGTAACTGAAGTGGGAGAGAGAAGAGTGATGGCATAATAGGGAATAACAATCATCTGCAGATCAAATTGTTTCGCATCGTTCAGCCAAATTCTGCACAGTTCAATCCCTTCTGTGTTATTCACAGCAGTTTTAGTTCGCCTCCAGAAATAAACGGTTCTGAGGTGCAAGGATACGATAGGCCGTTCATCGAAGAGGCCTCCATCGACGCGAAAAAGCGGCCAATCTGCCGTCCCTGAGCAGTCGTTGTTTCCTTTCGTCGACCGCGCTTCTTATACAGCGAGAAGGAGAAGTTACTGAAGAAGCATCTAACAGCTGGCAAACAGCCATTCATTCATTAGGTACGTGAATGAACTTATTTGCTAGATTGACCTGCTGCTTCGATGGATTTGCTGAAGGTTGGACGTGTACGTTGATGTTTGCTTACACTGAACTCGTTGTACAATATATATATATATATACACACTCTAACCACCTCTGCCGATTTGAGCTGACCAGTTGGCGTTCGCCGCCATCACTCAGGGCTGCGTTCGCGCTGTAAGCGATGCCTTTGCTAGTAGGAATCAGGTCAGGCTAGTGGTGGTCCTCTGTTGGTTTTTTGAGCAAAGCATCATGTCAATATAGAAGATATAATCGAAATGAAATCTCTCTTATAGAGGGAGAGAGTGAGGATGAACCACAGGGAGCCTGTACCATCTGGCCGATCCGCCGGCCGGTCGGCCGGCACGCAGGCACAAAGCATCTCATCTATCATCTTATACCCCGGCCATGACTGCACACGGACAAACGTCTCCTGAGCAATCACAACCAAATGGTCGCCACAGCCGTTATCGCCAACTGTCAATGACATTTGATTTTAATGATAACTATGATAGTAATACTAATGTGTCTGAGCATAGATCAGGATCCCACAAGAGTCCACATAAATCAGATAGGCACCTATATATATATATATATATATATATATATAAACTGCGACGATGTGTGGTTAGTCTTTTCTCTGTCAAGTACCGCGATATTTCCAAATGATCGACGCTGTTCGTTTTACAGGTGTTCTCTTCACGAATGACTAGAGTTATATATATATATATATCCAATCCCTGCAACGGACGTCGTTTCCACAGCACCACTATTATAGCTGAGCGAACAGTCGAGTAACAGCAACATCAGGCTGGAACCGCACTAGAGAAAGTTCATTGGCGTGCCAACTGGTATCAGAGAAGCGAGAGTTGAAAAACGAATACCAAAAGATCACTCTCCATCTAAGGGAGCGCTGGCGGCGCCGCCCACCTCTACCTCATACAGAGTGCGTTTTTGCATCACGGACTTCAGAAATCGAAACAGCCTCTCTTGAAGTGGCAGAGAGGGAGGATTCTCGCGTTATCAACTGGCGTTATTCATTTCAACTGCTATTCCGATAACTATTATACTGTAACACTCCATAATTAATTAGAGATTGCAGATGAAAATTCCAACTACCGTAGGACTGCGATAGTACTACTACCAGTCCACCGTCGGCGAATAGACCGTTATGGTTCATAGTCGTAGTAAATACATGGATGGCTATGCTGACTGCATAGCAAATAGCAGCAAATTACAATATAATATTATTCGAAGCCGTTTGGACACGTAGATACATAAGTATAGAGTTAGACAGACGAGTTTTATTATAAATAGGAGGGTACGGTCTTCTCACCCCGAAGGAAGGGGGAATGATGACTGTAAGTATTGAGAAATGGATGGGCTTCCACATTTGGTGGCAAAGGTAATGATCTTATTGCAATAATAATAATACTACTAAACAATCGCTCTTCTCACTCATTCATCATCGTATACTTTCTCTTCATAAATTGGATTCATTCCCATCATAACTCATCACCGGACGACTGCTACGTTGGATCGCTGTCTTCTAGTAGTGAGAAAAATGAGATAATAACAGCCGGAACAGGATAAAAGCCTACATCGAAGGAGAGGCAGCACCGTTGCTGAGCAGTTCGCTTTTCTGCCTAGGCGAAGCAGATCAGGTTAATTCGTGCATAGGATTACTTTGACAGTCCACTTTGCTCTATCTCTCTCCTTTCCTCTCTCGATATATATATATATATATATCATTCGTTTTATCTTTCAACTAGACAAGAAACAGGCAGCAGAAAAGTTAGGCCTGATACAAGAAGATATTCTTGATTATATAGTCTGTAGACAAAAGAAGGCTAACGATGATTCTGCCGAAGAAGCCGAAGTAAATTGCAGACAGTAAACGCCATTTCACTCATATTTTGTAAATTAAATTTTAGTATAACAAAATATCAATAATGGCAAAGGCACAATGCTATTTCCGCTATGTGGGGGTAGACGTTTTAGAGATAAATGTATTGTTACTTATAAGAGACTATTTTTGTGGACGAGAAAAACAATATTTCTGCACGACACGACCCGATAACTTTTACGGTGACAAAATATGCCTCCGTTTCTGGGGCTCTGCGAGGTGATTTTGTTATCATATACTGGAATCAAATGCCAACGCAATGGCTGTCGGGTCGCGAGCCCTAGGCGTTGGCTACTGACGATAGCTGGATAGTGTTGTTGCTGCTGCTGCGAGGAAATTCTCAGCAGACAGTCTCATACAAACGTCTGTGAGAAGCTCAGAGTTAACTCCACAAACTGCGCCAACCGTGATATTGAAGGTCGGGAAGCGGTGACGGCCAGAACGCGGTGTGCTGGTCCGTCACACAAATAACGGGAGGTCGCTACGCTGTGTCCAAATAAGCGCGAATTTGGTAGCAGTACAGTGTTGGGTGTACAAAGTCAGTTTCAACCGTGGAGGCCAGGCGACACAAAATCAGAAGCGGAAAGAAGAAAACACATCACCACGACCAGCAACAGTAACAATAGCGTATCTAGGCCGTGTGTCAACTTTGAAACACATTGGTCTCCTGTTTTGTTGTTTTGCCTGATCTACTGCCGTCTATTGTGTAATAGTAAACGAATATACAAAAGTATTTGAAATTACTCCACACGGTAGCATGCAATAGAGCTTGCAATATCGTCTGGTTTCGTTTGGTTCAACGTAGGCTATTTGCGGTATTAAGTGGCACTGTTGCAAACTGACAATACGTCTCCGTACTGCCTTGAATACTACTAGAGACTATCTGCTAGTGGTATACTAATTATGTTGTGTAGCCCAAGATGTTTTTCAGACTCACACCATCATCAGGGATTTCGAATAACGTATGCGACTTGTGGATGGGGGGAGTCGTTTCTCTATGATGCAGGCGCGGTCTGATGTGAACATCGTGTTGTTCAACTGAACCACACCAATAATGACTCTACATATGGAGGCTATTCTGCTGCAGATAAATCGAAAATGCATCAGTATCTGCTATACCATCTGCTATTATATATATATATATATATATTAGATCGCCACTCATTGCCTTAGTCGTTTCCACCAGCCAATACAATCTGCAGGCATTGTTTGTTTCTTGTCGTTGTCGAATTTGGCGTTTTTCCAACTATTATTTCAGTCGGAAGCGGTAATCTTCGACCAAGATTAGCACAGCCACATGGCAAAAGGAAACTGAACAATTTGTTATTACATGATACATCGTTACGATTTCATTATTTCCTCATTACGACTACTGCAGCGCCACGTTTACAACACTAAATACGTTTTCCGCACCGAAGGTCACTCTCCATTACAGCGGATAATTCATTTCGGCCTCTCGTCGCAAGGGCAGCCCTGTTAACTGTACCTGACTTTTTTGTCTAGCTGAAGTGCGTGCCTTTCTGTCTCGCTGATTGTGAACTTGTCAAGATACGCGTTTCTGGCCGCGCCCGACACGGGAACCTGTATAGAAGCTTCTAAAATGAACGAGCCAGATGGCCGTATCACTTGCAATGAATGGCAGTGACAATACTTGTAATACGTAAGTGTGCGAATTTGTTGATATATACAATGTTAAACTTACATTCTTGAATGATCCTTGATGCGATCTATCACGTTTACCACGAACTACCCTACCCTGCCACCTTGGTCCCTGGACCACATACACCACCACCACAACGTCATTCACAGTAGTATCTTGACGGCAGAGACCTTAAGCGTCGAAGGCTGCTACTTACCCAGGCGCTAACTCGAGCTGTATATTCCGTATATTGCAATATTATACCGTTATAGCTATGGCAAAGTTTTCAAGCCGCCGTTCGATCCGCCCTTGACTCAACGGCAGGGGCGACGTTTAGGCTAGTTATCAAATTCGTTGACTTCGGGCCAGTTAATATTATAGCTGTAGAAAGGCTATGCCCCCGTTAATGCCTCCTGTGTTGTATCATGTTAAATCTTTGAGTTTGTGATTGAGTTTGTGTGATTAACGAAACTCTCTTAGTCTGCTATATGATGTTCCAGCAGATGGAAACACGGCCCGCACCTGTATATTGTCTACTGACAAACAAAGCAGTAAACAGTTTTCTTGGCTGACACATAGACCCATCGAAGCTCCTGAGATTGCAGCCACCTGAAGGTGTGATAACAGATTCCATGGATCCACTAACTGATCTAACTAATCCGGCCGTACACTTGAGCTACTAAAAGCAGTATGCGCAGCTGAGTGGATGAACACAAGTGGGGATCGAAGCGCATCACCAACATTGATTGTCCAGCGGCACTCGGTATGTCTACATAGATGGCCGATGGACACAAGCTATTTTTTTTTTATAGAAGTACAGCTACGCAACTCAAACTGACGATCACCAGGATATTCACTCAAGTCTGAATGTGCTCAGCGTGCATTCAGATTGAAGTGCTTAGTAGTAGCTAACAAAATAAACAATTTAATAACCTAGAAGTATCATTATTTAGAGTAAAAAAAAATAAATATGCACGTCTATTTTTGCTACAGCACCCTACAGAAATAGACTAATAGATAGCATTGGCACATGAAAACATACGTCACATTCGGCCCTTATAATAAGTAAAATCGTTGATTAAAATTTTTATTATTATCACGTGTGTGTGTTTTGATAGAGGTGATGGGGTCTACGCTTCGTGGGAGCTGGGACCTTTGATCAGCCCAGCTCATCTGGTGATGGCGTTAACTTTCGTGGTCATTCGTCCGCCGCCAGCCAGCCAGACGGAGAAGAGAAAGCTATAACCGCCTTTGTCCAGAATGCGCAACTGCCGAACAGTGCTAACAGTATTATTGGACTCGCTAAAATCGGATTGACCAGTCGACAAATGATTTAATAATTGAGGTAGCCTATAAGAGTGAAGTAACGTAGACATTTATCACAGAGATCAGTGATGGCGAAAGCAAAAGTCTCCGGTGTTCTATCTTAATCGTCTACGTAGTTTTACTGACACTAAGGTAAGGGCAGTTAAGACAAAGGTCGCCAGCTAAATTGCGATAGGAGTGCGAAAGAGACAGACAGAGAGAAAGACAAATTTTCCAACTTAATGTGTTTTGCTTCCTAATGGGTTTCCCCAAATTATTTCGTGTCAACTTTTCTTGTTTTCCCAGAAGATCGTTACTGTAGAATGGTGATCTCCTTATGTGATATATTTAGGAATGAAGCCTGTGCTGAATACATGTCCCTCCTCATTACATTTGCACTCGATTCAGGGTAGATTTCGATTTGGAGGTACATTGCTTCTCGTCGGCTGCTTAAGGACGTAAAGCTCGCAGGAATTTAGTAAAGTATGTATATATGGAGTATGCGGAGCCGTATTTTTATATGGTCCTTCACAGAAATGCCTGATGCAGTTGAGCGGGGCTTCTGAAGAGATTTAGTCATGCCATATTATGAGTTGCTCTTCATCTTTTCATTTTTTGCGCTTGTGCGTTAGTATCTTCTGCTTGAACGCCCACCTTAATCGCCCGTGTTTCCCGCTTCCAGAATGTACGTGTGCTTCGCCTATATAGACCAATCTGAGGATTTCATTTGTTCGTCGGGAGAGCTTTGGAAATAACGATGGCAACCTGCTGCTGCCGCCTGGTCTGGGCAATATAACAATGTAGGCCAGCCAGCAGAGCCGAAGCAGTCTTTGATTTATTTAGGTGTTCTAATAGTTAATTTCGTATATTACGGTATAGTCATCGTCTCAGTTTTTTCAATCTTACCATTCAGATACACCTTGTTGCAATGTAATCCACTGTGCGCGGCGAAACAGGACATATATTAATATTATTAATGCCACTTCTCATCTCCTATCACCTTGACGACAATTCGAGTCGACCAAATACGATTATTTCCAAGCGTGGTCCAGGAACTGCACGTTCAGTGATCAGGAACAGGTTGAGGAAAATGTATAACCAATTTCTACGAAACCCTCTACGAAACTGCTGTTATTCTGACTGATGGATTCGTTTTGTTGTATGTTCGGTGTAATGCCATAATACTACTTTAGTTGTCTCACTCTCTTTCTCGCCCCTCTCTCGGTCCTAGTCTTGTCTATATAACCAGTGGATACTGTATAATAATAGTAATAGGTAAATGCTTATCACATGAAGTTTCTTGGCTGTTCGTTCTGTATTAGGCAGTAAAGCTTTCGCAGAAGATTAAACGGAAAGAATAGAATACAATGCACTCGCATCGAATCTAAGCTACAGTTACCTACATACGCTTCGCTTGGGGTTATGAGTATCTGGGTGTTTCCATAACTTCATCTCCCTTTCTCTCTCTCTTACTTGTTTTCAGTTGGCTTAGCCTACCTATTCGCCAGCACAGACCCTCGCGAGGCACGAATTTAACGTATACCATCCTGTCACCCTCTTCGAAACCACTGCCACCTCCGCCGCTGCTGCTGCTGCTGTTAGAATCACCATCGATCCCGGGGAGTCCCACATCAAGGGAGCTGCGTTGGAGAAGGAAGGTCTTCGTGAGGGCGGTGGCTGTGGCGATTCCTTTGGCTGCCCTGCCTCCACCAAAGGCGGCAGCGGCGGCCAACGCAGGAGGAAGCCTGCCAGCACCACGTACGAGTGGAACCACGTCGCTGTGCTGCCGTCGCACACGAAGGGGAGAGGGCCACCTCTCTCTGGTTTGTGTCTGGTAGTGGGGGCGCATGAAGGCACGGTTGGTGGGATACTCGGAATGCCGGGATCTAGGGGTGTTCCTCCGAGCAGCAGCGATGTCCTCGAACAGAGTGCCGCGCAAATGGGACGAAGAGAGATGGGGTAGGTGTATAGGGAAAGTGGGAAAACGATGTAGGCTCGAGGCTTACCCCTACTCGACGAAAGGCAAAGTCTCTCTGGGAAACTGGGGGATTGGAGTCCGGGATCTGGGATCCGGAGGGATCCCCACACGGAGGGAGACTCCAGCCACAGGGAGGAAGGGTACGCTCCTTGCTTGCCATGGCTTGGGAAAGGGTAGGACTCAACGGCGGAAGGGCAGAATACAGAGGGATGCTGCTCGGAATGTAGTGGGGCGTATGGTGACCCATGCCTCCAGCCTCCACCGAGTGAAGCAAGGCAGGTCATGCTTGCCTGCCAGTCCGGTCCGTGGCATACCGCTGGTTGAAAACGGAGGCTGCACTGCTGGCTCTGTCGGTCGGCCCGAGCGCCAGCGGTGGCTTTACAAGGGTCTCCGTAGGCCGACGGGAGACCCACCGACAGACAGGCCGACAGTCAGCCAGCCAGGCACCCACCCAACCAGCTCGGCACTCGTCCGACCGTTCGCCGGCCCAGTGGAAACTTTCCACGACCCACACCGAAGGTTCGCACACACGAGAGCCAACGAACAGACACACAGACAGACAGAGTGGCATTGAGAGCCAGTAAAGCAAGCCGCACAGCACAGAGCACAGACAACGAAGGAACGCTGAGTTGAGTGTTGTTGTGTTGTGCCGTGCTGGTGCGTGATGTCGGCGGCAGCGGTGGCGGCGACACCGATCGCTTGGGAGACTGCTGCTGCAGCCGCGCGCGCGCGCGCGCTTTTGGTTCCCCTTTTCGTCTCGTCCGCTTGTCTGCTGGCGTTTGCGACGGAGGCAGTGGCTGAAGGGAGTTAGGTTAGCGACGATGATAGTGATGGTGATGCTGATGATGGCGGGGATGGGCCAGAGGCGGAGGATGACGATTGGGTAGGCTCCCCGACTCGAACGTCTAGCAGAGCGGCCGCGCGCGCCATGCTTCGGGACAGGAACTCGCATGGGATAGAGTACGATGGTAGCTTGTTATTGTTGTTGCTGCTGTTAGCAGGAAGGCTTGTGTTTGTTATTGTCCTTGGTCATGCTCATAAGTGTTATCGTTCGTCTTCTCCATCTTCGATGATATTTCTGGTCAGTGGAACTGTCCTTGTTGCAACTGCGGCTGTATTTGTCATCGCCGTTACTAGAGATTGTTGTCACCGCTGTTGCGAGAGAGAAAAAAAGAGGGAGGAAGGGAGGGAGACGACGACAACGGTCCGCGTGTCAACAGCACTGTCTACGGATACTACTGCGTGCGATTGAGGACGAGAACGGAAAATGCGGACATATCGAGTTGGTTAGTTTGAAGGCTGTCGTCATCACCACCTTTCATCGTACCGGACGCATGGCCTCAGACATACGTAATGGAACAAGCAGTGTTCTTCATCGTGAATTGCCCCTGGCGATACAGGAAATCGACACAGATATACCACCACATTCGCTATTAACCATTATGTTAGCAGTATACAACTTTGCCTGGGACTAAACGAAGCGCACGCACTCGGCGTCAGCTCAAAAACATTATAATACGTTTTTACAGGATATATACAGATGGGATAAGGGGCATCAACCTGTTGAGGAAGATAGAGAGGCGGCCCGTCACACTGCGTTTATCCTCATGGCATTGTCAGTGTCACCATAACGTACACCGTATGATTGCGCTGAACTCGACAACGACCTCGACGACGACGACGACGACGGCGGCGGAGATGGGCGCCAACAAATCAGTAGCGAATGAAACGAAACGATCGATTCGAGCGTTTCCAGGGTGATTTTGACGACATTCCCGATGCTAGTGGTTTGTATCGAAGGGCGTTGTAGTTGTTGTACATTGTTGTACGATATATCAACAGTACCAATGTATCAGTGTTTTGTTGAGTAAACCTCTGCGAATCGTCGTCGCTGCTGTCGATCGAATGATGTCGTTCGCATGGATAGCGTTGAACCCTATTGTTGCCCATTGCTATTGCTAACTAAATGCTCCATCAAGCACACACCCAACAACATCAACAGAGTTGTTTCACACAGCCGATAGCCGTATGGCCGTTGTGTGTGAGTTATAGATAGGGACGGCTTGATTCGGTGGTCCACTCGACTGAGCAAACCGATGATGATCAAGTTGGCGTACACCAATGGGGCCAATAAAAAAGGAAAATTTACACTCTATCAATATTACTCATCTCTAGTTAGGCCGCAGACCAGGAAGTACAACTACAAGATCAAGTACAAGTTGATCTTCATACCATTAAAATTCAAAATACACCATCTATGTATCTGCAAATCGTCGCTGTACAATTGGAATATAGACAGTTCGACAGCTAAGCAATACGACAATACAATATAAAGTTTTGGTTTATCAATGGAACTAGGAAGCCTTTTAGTGTAAATTGCCCTTTTCAAGTTTTCCTTTACTGCGCATTGGTGTTGTTATCACTAAATTCCATACATAAGGAGTCAGAGCACGTTTCAACTACCCTGAAGTTAGCAAGCTATTTCATGGTATTACCACGTACCCAGGGCGCATCGCTCTGGACATACTTACACTGAACATAATGAACTAATTAGTGATGATCGTTAGGATTGTATTACTCTAATGACAGTCGCCAGAAAGCATACGACCGCTCGTTGTCCTATTGTGTTATATCAACAGCTGGTTCATGAGCGTTCTCCTTGGTTTGCTCTTTGGTGAACGCGGCACGTGGCAGCGGTTAGTGATCAGGTCTAATCTGGTCCGGTCCGACCTCCGGCTACCAACTTCCGAACCGCCGGCAACAACCCATTCAGAATCGTAGTTGCTCTCGGCCGCTCGGGCTGTACTCGTAGGTGTCGTCATCGTACCACTGTAGGTCCTTTCCACAGAGCCTACTTCCCTAACACACGGAAAGGCTACGAAAAGCTAGCACCATTTTTAGCTGGCATAGATAGCGGCGGTCCAACGCATCCGTGGTTGAGTTCGTCTGACTTCGGGCGTGTGACTCAACCTAGCAGGAATAACATCTCCTAGCGAGTTCGTTTTTTTTTCGGGGTGACTGAGCCGGTTATGCTCGTGTCCGAGACGCCAGTCCTGTCCAGTGCAATGGTGGCATAGTATATTAGAGGGTGTGCGTAACAGAATCACGACGAATCTTACTGTGCTGCTATAGCTGCCACTTTTACCACTGTTCCTCTTGTGACTGCTGTGGTCAGCAAAGATACAGTCATGAATGTGTAGTGGCCTGCATGGCTGCTTGGAAATACTACACTCCAGCCCCATAGTCTGACTGACCCCCTCTCTCACTCTGTCTTTCACTGTTAGTTTCTGCAAAACCGGACCAATGATCCAGGAGATCGTGACAACTGGCCACAAATCACTCCTGGTACCTGCAATGAATGGGGAACGGCTCGGCTAGCCCTGATACTTTCTCAACGATTAGCAGTGGACACAGTGGAGAAAATACTATACAATACAAATGGTTGTTTGTTAACGGAACTGCAATTACAGTAATGCTCAAGTTCTCATAATAAACTAACGATAAAAGAGCGTCAGACCTTCGTATGCTGCTGGCACTCTGTCAGCAGCCTTTATCCCATCAAACATTTATTGGTACTTAGCAGCAAGAACATCGTAGAAGATCTCCGGTACTAGGCTCGAGATTTCCAGTGCACTAGTACAGGTGTGCTGTCCTCGATAGCTTTAATGCCAGTTCGACTGGTTCGCTGCCCTTTCTATGCCTGCACTTACACGCAATGAATGCATAATAATAATAATAATAATAATAAGTACCATGAGAGCAACCCAAACGTTACCGATGGACACCGTATATAATACGGTCGTTTATTGGTTCCTAGCAAGGTAGCTAAATCGGCAGACTGCTTACATAGCATCCGGTTCCAGCTTGCGGCTTTCAGCTTGGCTTGCTTGCCGGCGAGAGAAGCCTTTAGCCATTCGTTGCTGGTCTGGTAGCAATGGGCCGGCTTGTCAATTCAAGAGTAGGCAGCTTTTCTCATGTAGCCAACTAGACTGTCGCTCCAGTCTTGCTGAATTGGCCAACCGACCAACAGACAGACGGACCACTCTCTCACTATCGCCCTCTCGGCTGGACCACAAACGGTAGCAGTAGCCGCAAAGGGTAGAGAAGCCAGCAGCCGGTGAACAGAGCGAGAGACGAGAATCTATCGGCTGCCCCGATAACGCCTCAAGGGACAAACAGTCAGATTCAAGGAGCAGCAGATCCTAAAACGAGCGGCACACAACACGGCAGGGCAAGGCATGACGGCAGTCTGTATTTAATGGATTACTAGACAGTCCGTTGGCGCCAATGAGCCAGATACGACGAGAAACTTCCCGGGGAAGCTGACCGCCTGAGTGCCTACAGAAGAATCAGAAGACACATACACCAACCCCCCGGAACACATATCCTTGCGAGCTAAGCGTCGGCCTAAGCCGATGTGTCTGTAGCTAAAGCAATGCAAGAGAGCGGAATCGCAGGCCTACTGTGGAGGATTGTGTTGTCGTTGTTGTCTTACTATTCGTTCACTAGAATACTGCTTAGGTGTTAGGTGTGTGTTGTAGTTAGTCGTTGTAGTATGAGTCAACGGCTTGCTCGTGTGACGCGCAAATGCTTCAGACCTGTAATCTAATTTCAAAATCAAGTCGTTACTAGTGTTACATATATGCGTTGTATGAAGTAGAGCAAGTTTCATTGCGATTATTGCATCGATATTTGATTAGGACGTCAAAATGGTAGGCTCGATTGGCCTCGAAACTGAACATAAATGCCAAATCTTGCCGCAACAAGGACCGGGGACCTTCCGTCGGGCAAAAAACCGCCCCAAAATCATTTAGAGCTTTTCACACTTCGAGCCACCTTTCCCCTGAGCCACATCTCTCGCCTTTTCTAACAGCGCAATTTACCTCCTTACGTTCCTTATTGATTTACACGATTCTCGCTGCGTTATCGTGATATCATGGTGGCGACAAGCTCGGCTACTTCACCAACGAACGCATACAGCGCGTCTCCGAAGTCAACGACTGATAATAACGACTTCCACCACTGAGAACTCAACAAACGGCAGACGGCAGCGAACGAAACAGCTCGCCAACTAGACCAGTCGTGGACCCACCAACAGCCACAAGGTCGACAGCCCAAGTCATCGGCAACTGACGACGACGGTTGCAATGTAAACATCACAGACATTCGATGACGATGACGACGACGACAACGACAGCAACAGATTTTAGGAAAAAAATACAGACAACGTTGGTGGGAAGGGGCTAGTTGCTGCACCACAGACCAGTTGCTGCTGTTCAGGTCCATCTGGGGCACTTTGGATGGTGTCCATCGTCGGCATGTTTGGCTCATCTAAGGCCAACGAACCATATGATGGAAGGCCGAAGGTCGACAATCAGAAGAATTAGGAGACTACAACACATCGTTTTCTCTTCACATCGTTGGCTCTTCTTCGATCTTCGTTCGTCTGAATGTCGGCGCCCGTTGACAAGATAAGGCGGTTTTGACGGTGACGGCAGTAACGGACGCAGCTCCGTTAAGATACGATAGGCAAGCGCACATGGTCGGCAGACCAATCAGTTAAATGAGCTGACAGCTCGCCTACAGATACATGCCCATGATGTATCCAATTGCAGCGCTTATATCGGTAGCATTTCATCTAAAGGGAATAGCATGGATAATAGGATAAGGCACTGAGAAAAGAAAATATTTTGCTGAAGAAAATGTAATCTAAAATGTCTAAAGTCGTATCTATTACACTTGGTGTATTGGGATTTCATCGGGGCCCATGATAAATGGTGTTGGTTGGACAACCTTGACAAATGAAACTGCATGAGACTAAGTGTATCACCTATCAGTATATTAATTGGTTGATCACACTAAAAAGAGCAAAGAGAGGCAGCTCTTGCTTAGTACTTGCCGCATACACATAGTCACATCCACACAGGTGCAATCCAGCAAAAATTCGATCAATAACAAACAATCTAGACAATCAAATCACTTACCACGAACTCACAGTGATTTTTTCATAGCGATAGCCAACGCTATTCGCTATCTAGTCTTTTATATTATAAATGTTAATGTGAATACAATGTATATATCACCAGCATATCACCTCCTGCTGTATTAGCCTCACATTTCAGTCATCGCAAGTTCGGGATGATCATTTTGTTTGTATGCTCAACTATCTGTCGAAAATCGTCTCTCTGGGAGAGTTGTGCTGTTTGTGCTTGACAACCAATGTCCCAACGACCTTACACACAAACACACATACACAAAAACTCAGTCTGCTCTATCTACCCATACGTCTGCTTGTTCATCTGTCTCACTGTCTGTCCATGGTTGTGCGTAGCCGCTGCCCCCATCCTATGTCCATACACACAGACGCCTATGCAAACTCATACATGATATCCCTTGTGGTATCCCTGTCCACACCTCCGGGGAATTCTAGCCGCCACCGTTGCTGCTGCTGCTGCTGCTGCCAATGCCAGCGTGCGCGTCTGTCTGAATGTGGGGCTATAGCTGTCTCGATCGAGACGAGATGGGGACCTTCTCTTCTCAACGGCAACGAGCGAGCAAGCAAGCTGAACTAATTCCCGGGGCTGAAGTAAGGTTGCATCAGAACTGCGCAGTTGCTGCCATCGCTGCTACTGGTGCTCTAACCCTGTGGAGTTACGTAGACCTAGACTGGCACGGGGGCCGCCTTAGGCTAATACACAAGCGTTTTTGCTGTCTTGCTAGTAGCTCCTAGGGCTACGGGGCCAGTGCACGTTCAGTATGCGCTCACTTTAGACCTCAATTACGGCTGACGGAAGTAACGATGAACTCCACTATCGCTGACACCTCTAACGATTCGGTTGCTGCTGCTGTTTCCACCGCTGCTTCTGTTGATTGCTGCTGTTGGTTAATAGCCACATGCCTAATAGCCATCTGTGTTCTGCATCATGCGGCAGCCTCCGTCGTTTACGAACACATCACCATTAGTGCCAACTGGACGGGACTACTGTCTGTGCGCGAGTTGCCTCGCTGTCGAAAACACTTCTGCTGCGGCTGCCGCAGAGTGACCACCATTGCGCAAAAGCAACGTTGTATGCTGCAGAACGCACCACATGTCGTCCTCCCGTTAGACCTTTCGGAGCAACCGTATACCACTGGCGGCGATGTTGCTAGCTCGCCCCGCTGGCTGGCAAGCAGACCATTCGATAATGTCGCTCATTTTGACGGAAATGCTGTCGTCAACAAATTGCCGTAGTTTCATTATACATTAGCGCTGCTGTTGCTGATTGTATGATGATAGGATAAACAACAACAACAACAACAGGTGGAACAATATCATTTCTGCGATCGTATTGTCAATTTGTTTGCAACTGCAGCATTGAGGTGGTTGTCGTGTACATCTCTAGAGAAGGCCATGAGTAATGATATGAATTGGGTTGGCGAAATCATTCGCGTCGAATCACTCCATCGAATAAATTTCGAGATTCCGCTACTGATCGCAACTGTTACATCACCATGCAGCCGGTTATAGGGCTTACTTACATTCAAATGTGGTATCTCTCTCTCTCTCTCGCTCTCCCACTGTAAGCTAATGTGAGAAGTACTTTGGATTTCAATAGAAAATCGAGATTAGGGAACGCAAAATAAATAAAACGGCATTTATAGTCGCCTAGTTGCCCGAACACCGAATGACAAAACAGCTCTAGAACGCTCGCATTATCGTTACACGTTAGCATGGCTTGTCACAGCTCAGGTGCGTATGTGTCTCTTTGCTGGATGTGGTTGAATGTCGGATCAGCAGGGCCACCTTTACTGTAATCATTTACTCCTTTCCTTCGACTGCGTCGGTCAGCCTATGTCAGGTCAGGCAACAACACCAAGAGCAAACGCACGTGCCTTCCATGCTTGCTTGCTGGCTGGCTGAAGCCATCTCATCTCACTTCACCTCAACACTTGTATGGTAGGCGGTACATTGGAGCAGTTACCCGAAGGTAAGCACACGACGACAAGCGCTGACCTCATCCAGAAGCGGAACTAGGCACAACACACAGGATATATAATATTGCAACAACTACTACCGTTACTACTAGTATTACTACGGGTACTACTGATAATATGCTAAACTAGACTGCTTCGTATTACACGAGCGAAGCAGATAAAGTAGACTTACCTTTTTATAGCGCATGTTGCTTTTCACTGAGGTATAGTCCATTACACGAGGAGGGGGGAACTTCTACAGCCCAACTGGCCGAAGGAGCGCGCCTAGAAGCCGCGCGTAGATGCACAAGCGGACAGATAGATTGTCCTTCTGTTTGTTTTCGTCTTTTTAATGAGTCTTTTACTCTATATTTTCACCACTTGAACAGGTGAGGGTTCAGGTCGATAGAACGCGACTGTCATGTAGCCAACATAAAAACAGACATTCACACAAACAACAAGTAGTCGATTGTTGTGCACACTCAGATGTGCGCTTGTGTGTGAGTGTGTGTAGGTGGGTGTCGTTCGATTGTTACCGTCGTCGTCGTAGCTCGTGAGGCAGGAAACAACGACAACACGACAACACGAAACGAACACAAAAGATGAGCCAAGGGATGATATTGGGAAGGACTACAACGAATCAACGTACACGACTTGCTCAGATCAATTGGATGAACTCCTGAGACGAAGCAATGGATCCCCGCTTTGCAGATGGCGCAAGTGGGGTCGAGCTGGTTGCGCTCCGAATGCGACTGCACTTCTTACTATGGTGGTCAGTTGGTCAAACGGTTGGATGGATGGTCCCTCACGGACAGTAGATTCACACCGCGAATGATGGTGCTAGTCGTTGAGCTGAGGTAGCACAGCACACAGGTCGTTGAGAAGAGATTCGTATTCGATGGCGTGTATTCGCGAGAGTTGGTTCAGATGCCAACTCGGTGACAGACGGATCGACACTGGCGCGGACGGACGAATGAGCGGACGCAAAACCGCTTAACCGATCAATGTTGTGGCGGCATAAGTCATCGTCGCTGTTGTCGTGTCCAACTCGGGATCGAGCACAGTCCCACCTAAACCGACAAGTCCACTTGGACGAAGTCGTCGCCGGTGCTGCTGCTACTGTTGCCGCTGTGGCCCGATCTCGACTTGTCGACTCATCTGTCGGGCTGTCCGTCTGTCCGACGTTGATCTTAAATCCAACTTCGTTCTTGGTTGTCCGTTGTCTGGACACTCTCTCCCGTAACCTTCCTCGGTCACAACCAGCTCTCCTCCTGCATCCAACACTCTGTCAGCGAGTGGCCTGTGACACCGGCACTCAGTCGTCTTCGTCGACAGCCGCGTGTCGCTGTCGAAACTCGCACATGCGACGAATGGAAGTTGAGAACACGGCAGAGTATTGGCGGCTGGTGGGTGACGACGATGACGACGACGGGACGAGTGATTGCTTCGATTACGTGATTGCCTTACTGGTCCTTCTAGTATTGCTAGCTAGTATCTCTATTTTGGGTCTGGTGGCAGGGCCACCACTGCTTGTTTCGCGTGCCTTGTCTAGCTTCCTATATTATGCTTTATTTCTCGACGACGAACGGCCAAGACGACTTCCACGGACTGCGCGCGTGTGTCGGTGGCGGCGGCGGCGGCGGCTCCGGCTGATGGGAGAGCCCAGCCCGGCCCAACGATACACAGCCACCACAGAGAGGGAGACAGAGAGACATCTCGAGGGTGAGGGTATATACGAGCTCGCAGAGAGAGAAAGGACATGAACGAAGGGCCCGTAGGGCGCTTCAGGGGCATCCACCATGGAAGCCACGGATGACACAAAAAAAAACAGAGGCAGGAGCAGCGGAACCACATGCACGGCTTGCTGCCCAAATACGATAACACGTACAGACAAGGGACGATTATAAATTGAAAATGATCGAAAAAATAGCTGAAAGCGGGAGCTTACAGTTGGTTGTCTGGCGCTGATATTGCTGCTGCTGTTGCTGGCACATCTGCACAAGCTGCTGAGCAGGCACGGTCAGGTCGAGAACAGGTGGTGTTTATATGGCGTGAAAAAAATGTGTCTTTTGTAGCTCATAGTGATAATGGAGTGTAATAATAGTAATAACTAGAGTTGGCCTTGCCCTACGGGCTGCGGCCAACTCTAGTCCCGCTCGCGATATATTATCATTACATGTTGGAGAAATGGAAAAATTGAGATACGGGAGTTTCTGAGACGCAGTTCTATGAGTGTCGGCAGGAGCCTTCGGCTCCTGGCCGACACACGTGACTCTTTTCAGGCTTTCGCAGTTCTATGGTCGTCGGCCAGGAGCCTTCGGCTCCTGTCCGACGCGTCTTCCACAGTTGTATGGTCGTCGGCCAGGAGCCTTCGGCTCCTGTCCGACGGCGTTCCCCGCAGTTGAATGAGCGTCGGCGGGAGCCTTCGGCTCCCTGCCGACGCCGTCGTCTGCTACAAAGGAATTCGGAGGGGAAGTACCCCATAGAACACCATGTTAAAAAAATTTCGAAAAACGCAAAAAAATGGTCGAAAATGCGATTTTAGCCTGATGAAACTATTTGCAAAGTTGTTCGCCTCATCGAGACGCATCGATACATGCAAAAAAAAACACCCCTTACATAGACCTCATGGTATAAAATGCCCCCCCATTTTTACCCCCACCCCCCGCCAATCCCCCCACCCCCCTAAAAAGATAGCCCCCATCCGTAGCTACACAATGATACCAAACATGACCATATTCAAAAAAGGTAAACTCCCTAAAAAGGCGGCCGAAAGAAACGGAACTCATTGTCGGACGGACGGACATCATCGAGCTTAATAAAGTATATAGATAGATTCCTGTTAGCACTAATTGACAGAGGTCATTCAGTTTGCAACATGGTACCCGTTCGAGAATGAAAAATAGATCTGACCTGATATCAGCTATATGGCATTTCCTTCAATAACTTTTATGACAGATGAAGGGTGGGTCAATCCGCGTCAAAGCCCCGACAAAGGAAGCAGAAATCGGTACTCGGTTTACCTTTATTGGCAACCATGATGAACCGTGTTGAACAGTCATTAGGCTGTTCTGTATCATTTGCATCGTACTCCCTGCATTTTCCACCGTTCGACGTTTATAACCTTTTCGGAATGCTTAACTGTATACCGGTATAAACATGTATATTTCGCTACAGATCTACAGTTTTTTTGCTTCGCAGGCTTCATCTTCTATTGCATCTTAATTTCTTCGCCTCAGTTGGACGTACTACGTCATGCCACTTTAGATGTGCGCGAGATAGATTAGATCAGATTGATAGATAAATAAATAGATTCACATGTCGTCTGTATCTACGACCAGCCAGATTGCTGCCCAACAGTAAACATCGTCATATCGTAACATCAGCCTTATGTCTGTCTGTCTGTATACAATATTCACATGTCGCTACGTACTTACCTACCTAACCTTCCGTACTATTCAATAGACGACGATGAGTGTGTGCTCTAATTTTCTTTCTCTCTCTCTCTAACTCTCGCGATTTACTCATTGACACATCTGTAGATTTGCTTCTGTCGTGGGATGTCAAAGCGCCCTTCGGACCACGCTGTCGAGCGCCTTCCTGCCGCCCAGTCGGTGGGCGCTGCCGCCGCTTGTGTTCCTGTGCCCGCGCACGCCGCAATCTTCAGACCCCCTTCGGCCCTTGCCCCGCGCCGCTACTGCTGCTACCGGCTGGCTGACGAGGGACCCTGCCGTCCTGAGCGGGCCTGTTTCGGTTTCTATTGCCCTTCCCTCCTCTCCTCTGGCTGGATGGCAGCCAGACAACCAGCCAGCCAGCCATCGTCTGTCGGTCTGTATGACCTCCCTCATTCCCTCCGTCCCTCCCTCCCCGCCCTCCGTATCCGCGCGCGCGGGATACACTCAACCGTGCCCCACTTTGCCCTACCCCTCCCCCGACATACAAAGCATATCCACTCGTACAGTCACCGTGTCCTACCACCGCTACCACCGCCACCATAGCCACCGCAGACACAGACAGACGCACGGACACAGTCACCTCGGAGCAGCAGCAGCAGAAACGGCTGCTGCTGACGCCGGCGACGAAACTACTCAGTACTCCGCCGGAGTGAAGCTAAAAGTGACATATCTTCTTATGGGGTGGAACGATTGGTTACTCTTGTCAAGCTTTGAGCTACCTCTGTCTTATCTAGTGATTGTGTTCGTACGTCTTGAAATATACAATAATTAGAAAAGCAGTTGGGGCCAGAATGTCAGGTCTCACAAATTGATTTTACTTCTTCTCTCTCCCTATCTCTCTCTGTCTCGTGTACTATATATATATATATATATATATATGTAATCGATTAGGTAGATATATAGGTAGATTAGATATAACGCCTTATGATCGTATTGGTGAAATTACGTTTTCGTAGATACAAACGTGCATAATTGTATAAATGTGTGGCGGGCAAATGACAAGCAGGTTCCCTTCTTCTGGCAGCAGCAAACTGTCTAAGTCTACATTTCTGGTGAACGCGATATTAGCGTGAGTTGATTGATGTTCCAGTACTGCTCGCCGGCGTCAGACATCAGTACATGTGCCAACGACGACAGAAACAACTCCAAGATCATTCCACCGATTCCATCGCATAAAGTAGCCAGTAATTTTTTTTCGGTCAACGCTGACAATAACAAGCAACAACATCAATCAGAACTTCTTTCAACGGCTTGTTCATTTCTACGTCTCTGCCTGGGGGTACTTCTCTCGCTAAGTAAACATCACTCATGTATCACATATCATGTGGTAGTAGTATAGGCTAAACATAGACACGATTCCAAGATTCGACCCACTTCCATCCGTTCGTCCATTCATCAATTTATCCACCTAAAACCCAACAACCGTGTCACCCTTTCGCGAACAGCGGGTCGGGTCTATGGAAAATTTTGAGCGCTGCAGGCAGCCTGGTTGTGTCTGACTGAGAGAGGGAGAGTGTCTGTGTAGAGTGAATGTACCTACCTATATATATATGTTTGTCTGTCTGTATATGCGTGTGTGTCGGTGTGTGTGTGTATCTACATTGTCTATGTGCTGTCTGTAGAATGTCTGCTGTGAAAGTGACTCTCCGACCATCGCCTGCCGTCAGCCATCTCGACGCTTGTCTGCCTGTCGGTTTGACTCAGCGGGACTGGACACTCTCAGGTGCAGTTCTGTGTGTATGTGTGTCTGTACGTCTGCTTTGCTGGATGGGTGCGTCCGCCGAGCGCAGCTCGGGCCACCACTCGCCGCCGCCACCGCCGCCGCCGATGCCAGTGGGCAAGGTGTTCTGTAAAAGAGTCTGTCCTTGTGCCGCCCGTCGCTGCTGTTCTCTTCAATCAATGTATCATAGCATATCATATGTAGGTAGATCGGTAGGTAGATATTTGTTTCCTGCGTTGAACTCTGTGGATTCTGGCTACCACGTAGTAAGGGCTAGATGTGCACTCTCTGATCATGGTGGGTCTGACTCTCTAGTCGTGGTCGTACCGGAATGCAACGGCAAGTTTCCTGTTCTCTATAATATGTCTCATATATCTATTGATCTGTTGCGACCGTCTGAGACTTGTGTCTATATATATATATATATATATGGGGCGTGTCTGCAGATCGGGTCGCAGAACTCGCACCATCCAGAGTAAAGGGGGAAGCGATTAGATTGAACGGCACGGAAAGCGCGTCAGTCAGTCACGAGGATGGACGCGGGCAGCGGCGGCATGAACTGTTACGTGAATCGTCTACTGCTGCTGCTGCTGATGCAGAACCAGAGTTTAAAATGAACGCGCGCTCCGCGTCCACGTTGTCTCTGTTGACTGCAGTGCTCTTGGCCGACAGACTGATGGACCGGCCAGCCAACCACGCGGTCAATGTCATCAACGCCGGCCATTGACAGCAGGGGAAGTAGTGGACTAGAAACTGCACGCCTATTGTCACTCTAATGCTACGATTCTACGAGTGGATGGAGGTGAAGGTGTGTGATGCCGACGAACGCGCCCACGTGTACAGCGTCATGTGACCATTGGTTGCTGCTCTTGCGGTTACTCGTGGAAAAGAACATCAACGAACAGAGGAACACACACCCAACTACTCGCCCACAAACACAGTTTGGGGACGTCGACGGTGGGCAAATAGCAAATTCTAGCCTCCCGATGCCGAGAAGGCCATGAAGCGAGTTGTTGTAATGTAAATCGACAGGATAAGAGAATGGGAGCTGGCATAGGGTGGCAATTATAGCAATACAACGGGTAGATATGGAAATGTAGATGGATGGGTGGGCGATGATAATCCACTGAATATGCCTAGGCGGGCTGAAGGTTAAAGGCTGTTGTTATTGTTGGCGACGACGAAGACGACGGAGGTGATATGATGATGAGGAGTCCTCGAGTTCGTTTCCGTTGATTCGACAACACGTACATTCAACATTATTGTGAATAAAGCTAAGATAGGTAAAGGTAAAGGCTTTATTGGTTTATTAAAGGAGCTGCAATAGAGAGAGATTCATGTTGGGTTCATTCCCTACTGTCCACAGTACGCTTCATTTTTCGCCTAGTCCACGAAGAGGCGGGTTTCCTTATTTTATTATCAAAATAAGATCAGTTCATTGGCCCACTCCCATATCTCTCACTGAACTGGTCTCGGTACATCTGCGTTCTTTTTTGACAGATGTACCCCACCCCAGTGAAACGCCCCGCCTGATTATGTCCTCAATATAAATCACACAAATTGCTATTCCTTTTTTATAATACATGGAATGGCTACATTTACTTCATCGACTAACTGGGCAAACATTAGAGGTAGTGATAGTTCATTGTTGACGAATCGCCTACTTACACTACGTCTCTTCACAAAGTCAGACTAGAGTCAAGCTCAATAGGGTATTCTTTCGCCGCCACTTAATCCAAGCCCCTTTCCTTGGCTCTATTTACATATATGTGTGTTTGTGTATACCCTCATATGTAACTGTATAGTACCTGCAGCAGCCTCTACCTGCTGCAATGCTTATTCCACTGTTCGTTCAGTGTTATTCTGGCTTCCCATCGGCGTCCTCATTCGGTATCTTCTTCGGCCGACTTGCGTTTACGGCTATGGCTTACGATGCCGTATCTAACTTTCCGCTATTATGCTTCTACCTTCACTGTTGTATACGACACGAGGAATAGCAGCGATGTTTCACTGTCAAGGTTATGTAGTAGCGGGGGAACTGACATGATAGAAGACAATCTGATTCTCAATGTGACAGTAATCGCTGACTAGGTAACATGTATAATACTCACTTGGGCCCCGGAGCCGCCGTGACTTCTTGTGGTTACTACAGCCAAAATACAACGGACTATTGACTAGCATGAGGAGATCGTTGCCTCTATTGTTGCTGCAAGTAAGGCTGGTCGCTACAGTCCTGTAGCAGTAATATGCGAATATGTTACACTCGACCAGCAGCAGCACCATCGGTTGCAGTTTTGCTGTGAGAGCGGTCGCTCCGAAGAGAAAATGGAATGGAGTAGACGTTGGCAAGAGTAGACGAGGTATAGCCAGAGGACAGACTCGTAGACGGAATGAAGATAGTTCCGAATGCCGGATCCGTCTCGGACATCGACGGAAACACGGCACCTTACGCAGGCAAACATTCCCATACTCCCATGTACGGACGTACCAGGCATCGAATCGAATGGACGAAAGAACGACTAAGTGAGTGTCCATGTGCGTGATCCAACTCGGAAAAAAAACGAAAGGAACGAAGGGAATAGGAAAAAATAGGATGTCTAGAAGGAAGGATGGAAGTAACACAAAGGAGCTGAGAAGGCCAAAAGACTCGAAAGCAAAAGTGAGGAATAGAGAATTTGAGAAGATGTAGAGAAAATAGCGAGTTGCTTGTAGGGTATACGGGAAGGGAAATGTTGCTCCAGTCACACGCATGAGAGAACGAAATAATGCTGGAGTTCGATATTTTGGCTTCTCTAGACGCTTCCGTTCGAAAGGCAATGAACGGAGTGTCAATTCGGGGAGCTGGGAGTGATGGAGTTACGTGGGAAGAACTCTCTTTGGCTTTTTTTTTCTCTCCTACGGTTTTACTGGGAAGGGTGCACGTCGCTCACCTCGATGAGTAGTGCACTCAGAGCCTAGGCACGGTGGGTCGAAAGTTGCGCTTGCAGCGACCAGAATGGTTTCACTGGTCAACCAAACGGTGAAACGATCTGCCTTTAAACGGAATGAAAATACAGGACGAATTCAGGAGTTGACGCTGTGTATGTGTCAGTCAAAGAAGGGACCCCTAAGCGACAGCGCTACATATTGCTCTTCCTGTCTCTATTTTAGTCAACAATGTGGCAGCACGTTCTTGATCCTCGTTCCAGCCTCCGCTATGGGAAGTGTAGCTGTTGTTGCTTGCTGTGGTTGTTGAAAGAATAGTTGAAAATTGGAACCCAATGAGGCAGGTGAGAATGAAAGAAAGGGTTGAGTTTTTGAGCAGAACGTATAGTGGACGCGGATAATAATAATATTCAAATCCGGGCTGGCAACGAGTGAAGTTTAAGAGGGCGAGAGTTTAGTGGGTAGGCCTGCCATAACAGTAGGCATGAGTCAGTTTCACAGTACCATGGCATATAAACATCGAGAAATGCAACGATAGACAACCCAAAGCCGCCCTCGGGGGAAATTTCGATGTATATCTAAGTGAGTATAAACCATTATTTGAGACTACCTCTGGGGGTCCGGGTTCTCTCTGTCTTGTATCCACTCATTCGTTCGTTGTCGACTCGGGATAAATGACGTTCACTAATATGGTTCCACATTTCCTTATAACTCAAACAAATTCGATTTTAAATTCGAAATAAAGCAGTCTGAAAGTAACGAAGTGCTACGACGCGTGATATATATTAATTGTAGTGACACCGTCATTATTTCAATAGATATATCTCCTACTACACCACTTAAGAGTACACAATGACTTTCTTTGTTTATATTCTCTAATTAATGCTTTACACTCGCTACTCGCCAGGCAAAGCTACAGTTATCTCTCACCCAGTGTTGTCCTGCTAATAGAGTAAGGCAGCCGCTTCGGAAATTGAAAATTCAAACGTGAAACTTTGAACTTTCAATTTCCGAAGAGCTAGTGTTGCATGTCATGCTAGTTAATAGCTTCGATGTTTGCTAAGGGTTTAGGAGATGCGCTAAGCGGTTGATGCATGAATATAGCCTGGTTGATGCGCAGGACCAACGATGTTCTCGTCGCTTGGCTTCCGGTTAGCTGTTTCCGCAGTCATACTTTTTTTTGCAATGCATTTTCCCTGAAACTGTCACATGTCAACCTTTATCGTCCTTGAATTGCTAAACCGTTCTTCTGGAACGACGTCTAAATCGCAAAAAACCTGCAGGTGGTATCAGCGGTGTTACGTTTGGAAATTCTCTAAATGCCGTTGAGCAAACATCTGAGATATTTTTAGCATCTCCACATTAGAATATTGTGACCGTCAGCTACCTTCAATATTCTAGCGTCACTAATATGGAGATATATATTTCCTCGTAGCTATTATAATAATTGTTTCTATTATTATTACTTTACAAAGACTGTAACGGAAGAGAGTAATGCTGCAACTAGTAGTTTCAAAAATAATTTTCCGAAAACAGCGATCAAGGTGGGCTGTTCCACTTGATTATAGAATTAAAATTTATTCGGATATAATGAAACTATTCCCTCAATAAGTATTTTGTTTAATTGCTAAGTAGATGTCATACAATGGCTAGTTAGTTATCCATGCGGTGAACGTAAGAAGATATGTACATATTTACACATTTCACGTTTTGGATACTGGTGACATACTTTTCCTCCATCTATCGAAATAGTATCCTCAGCATATTTTTCGTTGGGCCTAACGATGAGTACCGATAAACTTTACACTACTTCTCACTACTGTGTGTCTACGCAGTTATGTTTCACTATTATGGTGGACTAGACATCACGGCAAGTGGACTAAACTGAAGAACTTCTGGCCTAAACGAGATCCACATGAAAGGACGAACCAGAAAGGCTAGAGGAGATTAGAGCAGCTGAACCATTCACATAAAATAAAAGTAAATGGGTACAAGAACCGAAAGTGAACTACACTCTCGAAGGGGAGAAAAAAGCCTTTGGTTTATCAGAAGAGGACATTCTCAAGAACCAGAATATTACGGTCACCGTTACAGGGAAACGGACAGTGTGCTACTTCATGGTAGAATACAAGTAGATTCATTTTAAATGTGGTGATATATATACATATATATATATATATATATATATATAGAGAGAGAGAGAGAGAGAGAGAGAGAGAGAGAGAGAGAGAGAGAGAGAGAGAGAAATTGCATGTCACATGAATAGATTCACCTGAGTGAAATAAACAATACAGACATTTCAGAATGTACTATAATAAAACGAGGTTTCCGTTGAGATGCAATGTGAAAGTGCAGGGTCACCTTCAAGCTCTGGTTTCTATGCGAGGGTTTATTGGAGGGACCTGAAACATGTTCTCTCCGTTTTGATCTCTCTAGCTTTGCGAAACACTATTTCATAGTATATCAATATGTTTTTTAAGCTACGCTCGCTACGTGTTTAAGAAACCTTCGCTACAATTAGACTATTCATAGTGAGACGTCGAACTCTACTTGCTTATCAACAAAACAACGGAAACTAGTGTTGCAAATATATTATAACGAATGAATAACATACTGTAGTAATTGGGAATTGTAGTAGATACTTGTCATTGCCACGACCATATCAGTCACTATGATCATATCATTTAAGAACAAGTACGTATTGTTTATGAACTATAACCCTAGAAATTTTTTCATTTATGTTAAGTATAAAAATACATAACTTAAACGGATCCACATAGGATCTTGGAACGGTGAATACACTTTGAGGTTGTAATGGTCAGATATAACCTAAATGAGTAGAAGCTCGAAAGAATTCAAAATGTATAAAAAACTCTCCACCTTAGAGAAAGCGTGTGGCATTTTTTGCTGAAATTAAGAGACCTACTAAAGGAAAGAGACTTGGGTCACCGTTTCATAGAAAAGTGTTTGTGTTCTCCCGGTCAACGGTGTCCCCGGCAGCCACTATTCCGGCTCGTAACATTTCCATTTTGATGACGCCTATAGAGGCAGGTAACGACGTAGACAACGCCGTCTCGGGTTACTTGCGTTTCGCTGATCTATGCTCCCCCTCGTCTAACACCGTTTAGCAAGTACATGAAAAGACCTGATGGGTAACCAATCTACTGGGTGCTAGCTACGATTTGTCTCAAAACGGTAGCCTGTCTATCCCCGACTGTGTTTGTTACTGAAGCCGAAATTTGATGCCTTGTCAACCACGGCTGACCCACACACAGGTACACGTGCTAACACATACACTATCTCATATATACAGACAGACACACACATAGAAACTCCTGGATGAACTGATGCAGCCACCGCCACTGTCAGCTTGACCCCACACAGTCTGCGTTGCCCCCAGAACAGCATGACCACGCGATCTATGATTCTCGGCAATACTCTCTAACCCTCCTTTCCATCCATCTGTCTTCATGTTCCAGGCTGATAGCGAAGATACAATTTATTTATTTGAAAGACTAAAACACAAGGAACACGCTTGTGGTAGAAATCAAAATCCTCTCTCACGTATGACTGCCAACGTGTGTACTCCTGTCACTGATGGCTACAACGACAGCAGCAACAGCACAGCAAAAAGAACGAAATAGAACAACGCGCGAAGATGCGGCCGGATGATGCGTATGTATGTGCCATGCCGAAAGGTTGAGACTATTGTTGGGGATGGACAGGGGTTATTTGATGGAAGTGGTGTCGAAGTGATGCCCAAGGGGAGAACAGGCGTACGCATAGCGAAATCGCTGACTGTGCCTTCGTATCTCGTGGAGATCTCTTCGAACGGTGTAGCAATCATTGCGGTTCGCAGTGAAGAAGACGGGGGAATTTCATTGGTCATCCCGGCACTCATTTCAGGGTTGACTATAGAACACATGTGACTGGACAGGCGCGGCTGGTAAAAACTGGCTTATGGTAATGTACCTAGATATAGTCCTATCATGTTGATTGTCCGCAGTGCGACAAGATGCTGAGATGCTGACAGGTCACGTGATGACACCTTGTCCATTTGCCATGACACATTAGTTCACTGTAGGCGACGGAACTGGCTGCCTCGCTGGTCAACCCGTATTAATCATAGGAACTATAACGCCGGTAACAAGCTGGTTTTTGCGAAATAAAGAGCTATTTGGCAATCGATTGGTCACTTCGATGAGGCGATCGTTAATAATGCAACATTCCTAGGTTCATGAAATAGGAGTTAGGTTTAGAGTTTTTTTCAGCTATAGTATGGTTAATGTCGGAGTGCGTTCATGTGTTGGCGTTTTTTGTGTTAGAGTTGATTTTCTCACGAGTCTGAGTAAGTCAGGTGCGAAACCATGGTACAGGCGATATCGAAGTCCTGCCTACGTCTCGCAGCAGTTGGTCGTACTCAAGGAGTTGTTCGTGCTCTCGAAGAAGCCACTCCAAGGAGGTTGACCTCGTCAGAATAGGTCGCTCCCTCATCTTCGCCGATTCCATGTCAGCAGGATTGTCCCAGACGAATTCAAGCCGCAGATTTGTAAAGCGCCTTGAAATTTCTTCGTCTTCTGTATGATCAAAAATGGCGGATTCCCTATCACGTTCGCGCAGTTCCTGGGCGCTGGGGGCTTTCTTCGTAGGGAGGAGACTAAGTGGTGCCCTCCAGTTGAAACTGAATGTAGCAGAGCCCCGTCGAGCGGAATCGCCTATTGAATTGGGCTTAAAGCCTTCTTCTTTGCCCGCGTCCACCTTAGTCCGTACTGAGACGATTCTGCTGAGACGCCGCAGGGCCGGCGCAGCACGGTCCACCACATCAACGTCCTGCATGACTCACATAAGTGTCACGGGTGCCAACTTAAAGCCAATGGAAAGCTCTGCTCCGAACCGTTTTTAGTCACTGTGCCGTTGTTCGCACTAAGGAAGAGTCATGCACCAAAAGGCTTCATTCCAGCAAAGCATAAAACATATCGATCAGATACTACACGCTAGGGGCTACACGGAGCAACATGCAGTGAATGTTATGAGGTATTCTTGTCATAAGGACACTAAAACACAATTCAACGGCACCGCCACAACCACTACTGCTGACTGGGAAGGATGATTTCAGTTGAAATTTTGATTCGAGCAACAACAAATCGAGAATGGTGTCACCGTCGCTGTGTGTCCTACAAAATTCAGGCTTGGACAAAAGGATTTTCAGGGATGAAACAGATTACGGGCAGGTTACGCATTGGAATTAATACGATCATCGTTCGGTTATCTACCTAGAAGGTAGTGAATGCGCTTGCAGACGAAAGGTCTTAGTTTGAATGGACCGCATCTGCTATAAGTCTGCGTGGTATCAGATACAAAAATATCTAAGAAAATCATAGTCAAGTCTATAGGCTAAATATCGCAGTTATATGTACCACCATGGCTAATTCATTCCTGTTCAAATTCATTCAAGCATGTTAAAAGATTGTCACCAACGGAGATGAACGCCCCGGCAATCCTTAGGAATTGCGGCTGGGGATTAGGGATGCATCGTTGACAAGGTAGTAAGAGAGTCACCACTAACAACGGCTGTGTATCAGGTAGACAAATTTACTGTATGCGTTCATCCGTGAGAGAATTGCGTCAGAAAATTGTCATAATCGAGACCCAAAATAGGCCAGATAGTCTCCGCAATACTATTCCAATAGTATAGTTAGAGATTAGAGCAACTGACCAAATAATGCCGAAAAATAAGCTTAGCGAGTTTTTTAAAGGTGACACGCACTTCATACTTGCTAAATTATTTTGCCTACGTCGGCCGGATCAAACCACTCCCTCTAACTGGTCAGTATCGACTCGCAAAGTTACTTCCAATATAATCCTTTAGAGGGCATTGCAAAGCACAGTTATATTACGTGTAAAGTTGTTTACATATACTAGCCTTTTATCGTTCACAATCAGTCAAGAACAATTTGATCGGCAGTGATAATGCGTATTTCTCAAGGTTCATATGCATTATGTATATATAGCTACAGGTGTAACGCAATAACTATCCATCTTACAGGGTTTCGCAGCTCGGTCAAAGTTCAGCGCAACGTCGAGTTCAAGTATTGCACAGAGCGAGCTAATCTTGTTGTGGTCAATTAAAGATATTTGAAATATTTGAATGAAGCTAAAACCAGTTCGTAGGAATCGAATGTTGCATACCATTTACATACATTTTGAAGTTCAACCTTCTTGAATACGATGAAGATAGATCTATTTTGTTACCTAATGTCTAATGAAATGAGGCAGATTGTTTGTTCAATGACACGTCTATTTGTGTTAGAGGAATATATTGTAGATAATACTTAAACCAATAGTTTAAATGTTGCTTAATTTCTCTCAAACGGACTCAGTCAAATTCACCAGTAAGTGCTGCCCATAGAAAGCACCGCAGCTTAAAACAACACACATAATTCATATATTTATTTTGGCTTCCTTTGCATCGCTGACCCGATCATCTATAAACACCCCGTGTGGTGCAAACTGTGAGAAATGCCGATATGAAGCTCACATTGCCATTTCTTAAGTGCATTTTTCCTGTAGGGATGAATCAACTATATTCAGACAAGAGCCATTCTCGTCGTTCATCGACTGGCCCAGCAGTATGTATTATATCAGAATAATAATCATAATAAAAAAGAACACAAAGACCGATTGAAGGATGGAAAGTGTTTTTGTGTGTGTGTATGGAATGGGTTGTCGCCTATCGCAGAATTCGAATCAACTATATACGATTTTATTTTCAATTTCGCCCTTCAGACCAACTCCAGATGCTGATCAGGCGTCAAAACCATGAGAGCTTTGCTGCTGGTACTGCTGAGGAATTTTTTTCTCTCCCTATTGGGTGCAAGAAGTTCTCGATCCTACAAGTAAGGACAAAGCTGTTTGAAATGGCCGCTCTACTACCCACATAAAGCCCATATTGATTTTCGCCTTATTGTCCTTTCGATGGCTTTGTACAGCCATAGACTTTCCATATCACTGTAAAGCTAAAAGTGTGTACGAGATTGCTCATATTCCTGTCTCAGGTGCAACGAATCAGGCCTAATTCCTAACGAAGTTTACGAATGCAAGTGCAACGTCAGACCTTCCGAGAGATAAATAAAAGCGACTTTACATATTAATATCTTTTCCCACTGTGAACTTTTCGCAGACGAAACCCGTAAAGGCGGTGATTCCGCTCTATTGATAGAGTCCTTGAAGTTCGCGTCGCGACAGAACTTTTTCCAAAGCAAAGCGAAACATAATCCGAAATCTGTCCCTCCCTTCTTCGGGTTAACTCTCAGTCAACATTTAACGTCCACGGTGATATCTGCCAAGAGGTGAACAATCTACAGGTCAAATCTACGTCGTTCACCCCACTGCTATGACCAGATTTGTGGCCGCTAACATTTAAAGGATCATTCATATTGTATTTCACTATAATCACCGTCATGTACCTTGACAATACGTATGTTCGCAGTCATTGGGTATCTCACGTAACGTGTTATGAATAGCACGAATCGGTTACATCGTCGCAAATGGATGTAGATCTATGTAAAATCTATTATTGCCAGGCTGAAGCAGGCAGACTTCCACGTCATCATCACGGAGTGGGTAAGTTCCGCTGCGCGAACAGATTCGCTGTGGTTTTATTTTATTATTATATTACAATTACATACAATACTACTACTGCTGCCGCATTCCACTCTGGGCAGGTTCATTCCATTGGCGCGGTCATATCGGGTGCGACTAGCAATAGCTAATTTAGGCGGTCAGCTATTATTATTATTACTATTATAAAAACAATGCAATTACATGCATATGTAAGGATAAAACACGTAAAAAATGTAGACACTAGACCGAGATCGGTGCCCTTGAATTCATAACTGCCGCAGTAAGTTAGGAACAAGACAATTTATTATTCATTATAATTATAACCGCTAGAGATTGTGGATTTGTCTGCGGATTTTTCGAGTGTCATAATTCAGCGTAGACTAAAAATCGATAGGAGACCCCAACATCAGGTATTTGCCACGTGAGTGATCTTCGTTCTCCGCACAACACATGACGGCTTTTCGTCTATCAGAAGTCCGCTGATGGAGGTTTGCTGCGGCCAGCATCCATTAATCTGCTGTAGTTTGTTCCCGACGTTAATGGCGTTTTAATGCGCCATCTCATCGATAGAGAAATGGCCGCTTTCTGCTCGACTGTATGTGGCTCTACGACTTGACGCGTAGACGGTCGGAAAGTCTCATCGGGGAGCTATTTCGCCGTACGGCTTAACTGGATAGTTGCTTTGTGGGGGTCTATTAGACCTTGTGATGTAACATTAAGAGGCGAAATATTTGTCGCCCGCCTGTTGTGAACAACGAATGAGGTCTCTCTTGCCTTGTACAACATAACACGTGCGCTTACAACAAAACCAGAACTATTCATTGGCCACTTACCACCACAGGCTATATTTTGGCTGGCTCAAGTAGAAAATCTGATCGTTCATTTGTTTTGTACATTAATAAGTACATTCGAATCATATATGGATAATAAGTTGCATTGCGAATCTACTCTGGTAGATACAAATATACCGGGTGAGCAAATATGATTGATATAAAAAATAAAACAAAAGAGAGCCATTGCGATGATATTGTTTTAAAAACTAAATAGTGTCGATATCGAATATCCACGAAAATCAGTGCGACTCTATGTAAGTTCACCCATATACTCGACGCATTTTTTCTCGCCATAGTTTTTTACGAGATTTTCTACGGAAGGTTTCGTTACCTCACTGAGTACCTTTTACCGCTACTACTACTAGTTTTTGAGCACCCTGTGTAAGCTGGATAAATTGTGCTCTCCACATATGGCTACAGACTTCCGACGGATTTATTCCGCGGATTGGATGTCCCTATGAATAATTGTACAGGTGTTGACAGTCGCAGCAGCAACGACTGTCGAAACGAGACCACACGTGGCATTGGGAATTTTCCATTTGAGTTTCGAGTACACCCTATCTATGTAGCTATCTCATCTGTCTAGCTTCGTGGCTTCGTTGTTAGGTGTTGTCGCCATCGTCCGCTACCACTACGACAGACTCTGTCCGGAGAGTCTACACAGAGAGCTTGGAGTGCTCGGTTTCTGTCGTTTGGATTTCGTTAAAACGACATCTAAATGAGACTAGTAGTAATAGTAGTACATTCTACCGTTGTAAAGCACCCGATTATAGCGAAAACCTTACACTACAAGTTAAGAGACAAGACGCATCATTAATAAGGACAGCTGTGTGTTCGAGTGGGAGTTCGACATTTTTCCTATACTTCGTTGACATTATAAGCTCAAACTGCCTGCGAAGTTGGCTATGAATCCTTTCGAGTCGAAGTCGTTGTTATGAAGTATTGCCATGGTTGCTCTATAGAAAAAAAGCGAATTAATTAACCTTCTTAAGCTCGAAAAGTACCCTTTGTACCTGTATTTGAATTGTAAGCGTTTACTAATTGTATTTCCCTATCTAACGAGATATGCAGAGTATACATATATATATACATATATTTGCCAGCTTTTATTGTACATTGTATGTACTAAATTAAAAAATTAGACAACACTAACTCCACATAACATTAACATACTCGATCTCTAGTTTTAGACATACTAAAAAGTAATAATTAATCTATAATCAACTTTTATTTTTAATCAATAATTAACTTTTATTATTCATATAATTGTATATAAATACTCAATGTTTACAATTTTTGTTGTTCTCGGATATCGTTATCTAATACAAACATTGAACGCAGTTGATCAGTTCTTTCTATAGATTGAAATCTGTAGCCACCATCGAGACTATATCGAATCATCGGACAATTCATTATCTCGATCGTCTGTCAATCTCACATTTGGTATAATATATGCATAGGGCCGTCTGCTTACCTGGCAACGGTTTTCCTGTTTCTGTTATCACTAGTTAGTTTATCATCCTACCATGAGCTCAGCGAGCTGTAGGTTTTTACCCTGACATTTCTTGTAGTTATATCATACGCAAAAGTGCCGATAAATGCTGGGGCCAGTCGCAAAAGAAGGTTTATCAAGGACGTGCGATTTGAACCCTCCGCCACTCGTGCAAATGACCATAAATAGTCCAATATAGATCGCAATGAGCTGTGCTCGGGAGATAGCTCATCAAACTAGTGTGTCCGGTGTGCCGTTCCATATGATGGTGATGACAATGTTGTCTTATTCTTTGCTATTTGGTATAGCTGAGTCGGAAGTACTGCCAACAATTTTCGACCAAACAAGGATCTGCCGTCCAAACTATAGCCCTGTGTACAACAGAGCCAGCCCGTTTAGATTCAAATGCCCTGCTCTCTGCCGGGTGAAAGCGACGGTCAAAACGACGAGCGTCCACAATGCAACCAACGCTCCCGACGAATATCGGTTAGCCCGTATGGATCTTGGCTGGATAAACCTCAATCCGTGCAACAAATGCAAGGTTTGTCCCAATGAATGTGTATCAGCTGATATGAGTGTAACAAGAGTCCCTGAGGCATCCTTGATGAAACGAGCTTCTCCACACAATGGGTGAACACATGTTGGATGACCATTTGTATGTTGAAGGTCTTTCGAACTAGCTAGCAGCTCTCCGGCCATCGTGTAGATATCGAACGAAGAATATCGGGGCACTATGAGTCAATTCTCGGTTGATTAGTTGGTTAGATATGAAACTATGCGTGAATGGGGTTGCCTGAAAAATCTAATTTGGCCGAACTTCTCCTCGAAAGCTCGAAGCGCCTGAACTTAACACGAATTACGAACATATCACAGATATCATATGTCGACAATACGATACAGTAGTGTTAAATGACCCGTGGGTGGACATTCATAACTTGAAGCAGATAGAAAAAGGAACATTATCAGAAAAACATTTCACAACGGCGGTGCAATTCAAGCTGTTATATATTGCATAAAGCTGTTAGTGAATTTCACTAACATAATTTTGTGAATGAGTAATTTTGTGTCTACCCATGGACATAATTTGCCAGCGCTTACCCGAGTAGATGAGCCAAATATTTATTATGAATATTTTACCGTATAGCTGTAGTACAAGCTGTCCCTGATAGGCCGACGTATAAGTATGCCGTTGCTAACCCTTTTCGAATGTTGGTCCACTATGTGAACTACTGACGGTTCTCGGATAACAGACACTGACTCACTATAATGAGTTCCATAACCAGCGTAAGCCTCGAAACCCAAGAACTGAGCATAACTGACGGCTTCGATTCCAAAGGTCTGACCAAAATTCATCACACGGATGGAGCTGGTTCAGCATTTCATTCACTTCGTCTCGTTCCCTCTCTAATCTATCGCGAATTGTATGAAGGACTCTCGATCGAAGCCCATCCGCGCCTTGGGCTTCTTGGGTGATCTTAATATTACAGTACTTGAGGGCGAAGTCGATTTGTTTTGATGCTTCAATCAAATTCGATGCATGGCTTCCACGATCTATAAATCGTTGATTAGCTTCCATTTGAGTCATGGCGCCGCCTCGATGCAGTTTGCGTCGAAACCAGTCCTGAAGCCTATGAGACTTACGTCTATGACGAGTCCGATACTTCGCCTGCCTCCCATATGGGCGACGTCGAATCATTGCACGCGGTACTATGTTGACCAATAGCTTCTTATGTCTGATTAGGCAAATGCGTGTGAACGTGACATGTCATACGTGAGATATGTCAGTCGGCTGCCATGGTACCACAGTACAAGTAATGAAAAATACTATTGTATCGTTGTTTTTCACCGATTGATCTACGAAGCGACTTTTTTTTTACTTCGGGACAGATATCGCTGTCTCCTGCCACTTAGATATTTCGTGCGTGAGTTGCCCTTTTTCAAGCAAACGATCTCGCTCGCTTCGTTTTGTCGAAAGGTTCGTTAGTTATCAATAATTACCCTTTTTCAGGTTCTCGGCATCTGGGGTGTATGTGCTGAACTTTATTGCCGCATAAGAATAGCCTGCAGTCTCATTTATCGCAGCGGACCAACCGAGTGGAAACAGTAGATCCAGCATTAGCACCATTGTAAGGCTCAAGTGACTCCGATGTATGTTACTTCATATTGCTTGCCATACACATAACGATTGTGTAATTAAAATAAAAACGTCACGGACGGATTATTCATTGTCAAACACAGTTAACGACAATTATGACTAGGCACTCCTTCTTTACTATGCAGGTAAACCGGATAGTGTTTCCTGTCCTTCATGGATGAGACAAGCATACACCTTTCATAGATTAAGATACTGAATTTCGTTTTTAATATAAGCGGCAGTAAAAATAGACTGTTTAAGCGAACGACAATTATAACTCGCATTGTAAATGTTGTCGCAGAAGTAAACGGGTTTTGAAACGTAATTGGGTCAAGTATTAGTCGCGAAAGGAGAAGTTGTGGAAAACGCTACAGGGGTGGCGTTTGTGACACGGACAAACAGTCATATAACGCCCTTAAAGGTTTTCGGGCTGACTCTCAGCCAACATGTAACGTCCACGGTACTGCTTTTAGCATTGCTTCGTAACACGGACCCCTTGAAAATGCAAATGAGACGCATAACGCCCTAAACAGCGGAGAGTGCCAAAGCAAACAATATTTCGCAACGTATGTATGTTTATCGACATATTTAGAAGAATAAGTTACCGGTGTCGGGTGCACTAACCATGTTTAGTATGGTGATAGCAACTCTGTGTGTTCGTAGGTCCAACCCTAACTCGTATGTTTGCTGAGACGTTCAAAGCACTTCGAGGCTCAACCCGAAAGGCAATAGGTAGTGATTATTGTGACCATTTTCTACATCTGCTGGTGACAAGCAATGCAAGCAACAATACAATTCTTGACCTCCGTTGTCATCTCTCGTGATCTCGTTCTTCTACGGACAACCTGTGAATCCTTTCGCACGCGGGAAGGCAACAACGTCCGTGATGTGATCTCGATTGAGCAACCACATTAACACGCGATCCAAGCCAACACCAAACCCTCCGTGTGGACATGTCCCTATGCGTCGTTGGTCAAGCAACCTGCAAAATATATAACTACATACGTTGTAACCGAACTGGAATTCTCTGTAAATGATCACTGAAGGAGCGGAACTTGATCAGAGAATTATACTTAGCCTTTTATGATGGCACCTGAACGACTCAGGTTAGGTTATGCAACACGTTTATATCAAATCATCCGTGATATAGGTCCTAGTGTTGGCAATGCTCGAGTATCGATTAAGTATGTCTCTTTCTTTGATGGAGTTTGCCGAAAGTTCACTCTTTATGTAGAGTTGATTAGAAGACTCAGTCCTGACAGTGCAACAACGAGAAATACATTGATCTTACTAAAAAGGTCCTATATTTCACCCACCAGTAGTAGTCTTTAGGATCTAAACCTTCTCGTCGATAAGAAGCCTCTAACTTATGCCAGTCCGTCAGTCGGATGGCGCCTCCAACTGATTCTCCAACGCCCGGCAAGAGGAGGTCGACACTTTCAGTCAGTTCTGAATCATTTGGGTCCAGCTGAAATTGAGGAATTGGCCAGTACGGGCATACTGAGTCATTCAGTGTTTCAATTAAATTAAGGGAGGAGCCGCCTATATTCTTACTTGGATACAGCCAAACAGGAGCATACATTCCGTTATACTCTTACCGTCTACCAATCCATCAAATGAAATTGTGAGGATATGGCAAATATCTGCCCGGCATTATACTTGCACTATTTTTCGTATGCGGAATACTTGTTTCACAGGGTTAACCCACACCAAATTTCGTCGCACGGTGTTGAAAATTTATATTAACCTGCATGTCAAAACTCTTCAAGGCTAGCGGGAATTTCGTAAGTAAGATTGGCTGTGCGAAGTGGTCGGTGAGCGTTCTTTCGGATTCCGCCGCGATGTCGTCACCGAAGCAGTAACTACTTCCATCCAACTTTCGAATATTCTGCTCCTGCAGGAATTCAATGGCTTCCGCGTAGGTCAGCCGTTTAAACGGGCGCTGCAGAACCTCTGTCGCCATTCTAGGATTCAGTTTAAGCACAAACGCAGCCGCAGGAGATGTCATTACTCGTCTGATAACGTCGACAATCATTTCCTCAATTCTGAAAATGATCAATGAACACAACAGGTTAACCCCTTGATTCTGTTAGACCCATTCAGAAAAGATCTGCATATGAACATTTAAGTCGCCCCATAAACAGCGAGAGCACATAAATAATATGTTTTCGCTCTGGCGAACACCGGCGCTACTCAATAATTTGGAATTTGTAAGAAGCAGTTGAAGCCCGCAAGTTGCACGGAAGATTTAGCATTATTTTTAGAGAGCGCGATTATGCGTTCGTCTTTTATTACAAGGCGTTCAATAAGTAGAGTTCACAACCCTAAGAGAGACTGATCAAAGTTTAACGGAACCGAAGCTAATGAAAATTTCCTGTATATCTCAATACAAGAAGGAAGACCAGGAATTCACAAGAAGTCAAGTAGTTATTGCCACATACCACTCACATTAGTATAGAAACACATCGTGAGACCAATAATATTGTCATTGACGTAATGTAACCTTATCCCAACACGTGGTCCCAATAAAGTCCTTAGCGTCTTACAGTGGGCGCAACATTAAACTCCTCTGTGAACTACAGTTTTCTTCAGCGCGGTTGCGGTTGGACTAAATCTCTGGCTGTAAAAAGCCGGAGGCCGCAGGTTCGAGCCCTGCGACCTGGTGTTGATGACATATGGAACACTTAAGCCTTATAAAAATAGCAGTTCCATTCATAAACCAATAAAGCCGTTACTTAACTGAATGCATATGTTTTCCTAGGTGTACATTCTCGTCTCATTCAACCGTAAATCTGTCTCGCCCCACTTGGATTGGAAGACAATTTCAAACAACCTTTCCTTAATATACACCAAGTTCAAAATCCTACTTGTTGAGTAGATCGTTGAACTTGATGAAGGCGAATTCAGCCTCAATGTGGTTGTATTCGGCAAGGTGACGTCGGGAATATGTCGACTCCAGACGAAAAGACGGAAGCACGCAAAACACATCACCTGTAATTATTTGCTCATTAGCGAGTGTGGACAAAAACTCTGTGTGCCATGGCATACTCTCTATGTAATACAACACAATATAAGGCTTGATTTATTAACGGAATTAGAGTTATATTACAACGCTTAAGTTATCATAAAAATAATAGTGAAAAAGAAGTGGCTCTCGAATGTATTATTTAAAATGTGCCCTATTTCTGAAAACGGCAATATTTACTTAATTTTTGTTTCTCATAAACGTAACAGTATAAAAGGGGTTAAAGGTTAAGGTTTATTGGTTTATTAAAGGAGCTGCAATTTTACAATGCTTAAGCTCTCTTAAATGTCATCACGCTCTCTTATATAGGGCAACGCCTACACAAATTATATACAGTCTATGCATTAACAGTAATTATAAACACACAGAGTTTTTGAAATTCGTTTCCATATTGTGTACTTCACAGGGCACCTCCGAATTGTCTATATAGAAGCTTCCTGAAAAACTGCTCTAGGTGCGTCTTTCTGAACGATATCGGTTCTACGAATGATCATTTTATAACCACAGCCCCAGACGGAAATTCTGTACCACAGGATACGTAACAGCAGCTTTCCGTAAAATAAAAAACCCATTGACGGGACTACCACGATTTCTAAGGCGTCAGATCGAGGAAATTATCGCATAACACCTGGGCAGGAAAGCTTTGAGATGAGCATGCCACTTCAATGTTTCGTGGATGGTCAGATGCAGATATTTGACTGCAGGCGACATCGAAATCAGAGCTCCGCAAGCCACACCGGATCCATCATTGGAGTCCTCTGTGGTGGGCGCAACCGAGGATTCGATTCGCAACAAATCCTTACCACTTCCTTAACCTTCACCGCAGCAGCTTGAATATCTGAGTTCACTTCCGAAGAGCGTATGCGAAACAGGAGTAAGGTGTCATCAGCGTAAGTAACCGTCTTAGAAAAAAACAAACTGATGTCGCCAACCACAACCACCTGTTTCCTATCTGAGAGATATGAGTGGAGCCATCTGGAAACTTCAGGCGAGCAGCCAAGACACTCTAGCATTTCAAGGAAAAGGAGTGACGTAGGCAATTGAAGGCGGCCGCCACATCGAGCATCACCCCAAGGCAGAATTTTACCGTTCTCAGTAGCGTTGGCAATATCCTGCCAGCAATGCGCGAGTGCGAGCTCAGTGGAGCATACCCATCGGAAACCAAACTGGCATTCTAAGAAGGAACCGCCGAATGCCTTTCAAGCCTGGACAAGTTGATAACATGTGTTAGGGGGCGAGCAAGATCCGGCGAGGATAACTTAACAAGTCTACTTGGGATGCCCAAGGCTCTAGTATTCCCTGCAGTATCACCCTGCAGGGAGGTGAACCGATTTATGAGTAAGGAAGTCCTGGTAAACGGAGCTTTCGCTAATACCTGAGAAGGCCGTCACGGTAGACCATCTTAGAAATCTCCTGGGAGCCCACTCTAATGTACCAACGGTAGAGCTTGTTTACATGAGTCCAAAGACGGCGAAGGCCAACAGAAAGCAAGCCATCACAATGGTCCACATTGAAAAATCTTTCCGATTTCACCGATATACTTCATCAACCCGAAGCGCTGTATCTACCTGCAATGTATATATTAATTATAAGCATTTCACACCGCAACCAAACTGCTTATGGCACGAAAGTGAGAGGCCAAACCCAGCGATGGTAGAGCTGTCTCCAGATACAATTGAGAGCTTGGGGTCAGGAAGGCTTCGTGGTCACCGAAGTAGTCTACGGCGAACATAGGGCATCCTGCCTCAACCAGAGATGGTATCAAAGTGGGTGGGGTCAGTTCCACACACCGAATAGATAAGAAGTGTTGCCGGAATGCTGTCGTAATTGCCTAATTAACAAAGCATAAGAGACCACACATCTTCATTGAAATGATTAATTAGCTAATATTGAATTATTCCGATCACGCTGATCATCGAATTTTAACTTTCTTTTCGTGAAATATATCTGATCACAAATGTTATGTTCAGAATAATGGTTCTTCTTTGACCATTCTCTATTAGCTGTTGTGGGCTACTTCTATTGTGTAGCATAAATCAGAACAGTAAAAAATGAAGTAGTGCTACTCATTGAGTAACACTCATGAGGACGTGGTTCACCTCGTTATTTACTAGTTCGCAAAAGGATTCAGCAACATAATATCATATGAGTTCGCACATTTTATGCTAAGAACGATCATAAGTAAGACAAGTAAGAGCAGAACGTACCGATCTCGCCAATAGAATCTCACGAAAAGTATCATTACGTAAGTGCAAATGGCGATAATGAAATGATTTCGTTGACATTTTTTCACGAAACGCCTCTTCATTACAGAATCCAAGTATCGTGCATTTGTCTACGACTAGCTCCATCTTGTTATGGCCATCCTCACTGGACCGAAGTACACCCGCAAGCTCCACCTTATGAAATAATCGAATAGTTTCATTGAGCCAGGAAATAAGTAATTTTAATTCTATTCTGCGATGGCAAACGAGCAATGCGAAAGCGGTACCATGTCGGCCGAGAGTCAGCCCGACATAGTAGTTTAGTAAGTAATTTTGTTTATTGTGGTACCTATTTATTTCTTCGTTATCTTGTGGCGGGTTTAGATCAAGAACTTCGGCAGCATAATGTGCTTCATGTTTCTGGCTCGTAACAAGCACCTAGGCTGTTTTCATTCGTGTAGTTGTACTTCAATCTCTATGATGACACTTCTGCGTAATAATGAAATTCAAGTAATAAATGAAATGGCCGGTGATTACCGTCGTCTCCTGCTGGAGAGGTTCGGAAGTCGTACGTGGCAGTGTGCCATCGTTGATGATAGCCTTCGTCAGATCGCACAGCAAGAATCCAGTGCCGTCCCGAAGAAGTAAGCGATTACGTTTGGGATCGATCACCTTATGAATCCAGCCGAATACAAGTAGCCTTTTGCCACCCCAAGCCGACAAGTCCAGCTCCCGTATTTTGCGTAGGGACTGTTTAAGATACATTTGCCATGACCCTTAGTAAAACTACCCAAGTGTCTAAATCTGAAACATCCTTATCTCCTATATTATACCCCAACACAAGCAGTTAACTAGTCTCCCTATAGGGATCATTATATAAATATCCTTAATACCGTTAGACAAAAAGGATACCCGAGAAATGTTTTACAACGAGATTGCGACATAGACCGTGATGTTGTAAACCACATATGACCATGTTTCTTTACTAGTCTACGTGTAAGATTTCGGGGGAAGATGGGGAAGTATGAGACAAGCCGTTACAAAAACTTTAGCCATATTTTTCATTTTAGAAATGAATATCACCAAACACTTATTTGCACAATATTTGCAAGACGCATGCACGTTAGAAAGAAATGTTGCGCCATATATATTACTATGTTTGTTGCGTATATTCGACATTCGCTGCTGACAACAGATCAAAATGATAGGGCATAAGAAATTATAGGGACCGTCACTTAACCTGTATTTTCCATAATCGAGTACTAACGACGTGATTTAGCAGAGTTTAGCAAGGCGACTATTAAAAAAACATAAACTTTTTCGGGCTGACTCTCAGCCAACATTTAACGTCCACGGTACCGCAAGGCGACTATTGTCAGCAGCTATTGTTACGTCAGCGCAAACCTGCTCGGATGTAGCTGGCCAATGACTATAACCCGACGAGACGCCTCCATTAAATTCTGACTTTTTTTGGCTATTTCCGCTTGTCATATTCATACGACAATTTCATTCAATTCGAGCGCAGCAATATCGAGGGGATTTGCATCACTTCCTTGACTCGAATTGAACAGAACGAAACTACAACAATCATCACGCAATCTACTGAGCGACACTTCCCGGCATCTTGTGTCGAACATTGAACATGGCGGATGCATGTTTTGACCATGCTGCGAAACGCCCATCTCTCTGGCCGCAGGAAACTCACCCGATACGGCGTTGTCAAAATGATGTTTGTCCAGGACAGGACACTGTTGGCCTTCCCCTTTATCCTGGCAACCCTTTCCACTACGCTTGAGTGGGCAGGCCGAGGTTGAGATTGGACAAATTCGAGTTGTTTGAACGCAGTATGTGTTCAAGCAGTACCGTGAGAGAGATCAGAGCCTGCTAAACAATTAAACACACATAACAAATATATAATAAATACTATATACTGAATGATATGTAACATTTGTAATTTTGAGCCTTAGAAAGACAGAGCAAAATAGATACAACAGCATGTGAGGGTATATAGTACAAAAATCATATAGTACAAAGGGCTATATGAAAGGATCGATGTTGTTATCACGGCTTGTTCAGCAATATTTAGTTATATGATTTACAAATATCTGAGTTGCACTCTAAATGATACCGCAGTGAATTATGTTCTTGGGCTAGTTGAATTTCATCGAAGTCTACTTGAGCATTTAATATGACGAACGCTACATTAAATGATGAACGAAGTAAAGGTAAGGTAAAGGTAAAGGTTTATTGGTTTATTGAAGGAGCTGCAATTTTACAATGCTTAAGCTCTCTTATATGTCATTCGGCAGGGCTCGAACCTGCGGCCTCTGGCTTCCAATAGCCAGAGACTTAGCCGTCCAAGCCACTGCGCTGACACAGTGTACGCAGCATTCGCGCCTTGATTTTATAGGGGTTATATTTTCTATAGAAATGCTTCCTTTGTAGTGTCGTTCTTCTGCTCTTCCACAAAGTCTAGTCCCAAAGTTAAATACATTCAGTCGCATCAATTCACGCTCAATCCAAACAGATCTTGAAGTCTTGTTCGTGTTCAGTTTTTATTACTTTTATTTGTTTGTCTATCCCAGATTGCCGCCACTGAGTATCTGGCCGAGTAGGCCACCGCCCGGTTTAGCTCCTGTGCCCAGAAGTCCAGCGAGAAGCGTATCCAAATTTTGGCCGAGTCCGCCAAGAAGTTGTTCTAGGAGACGCCCCCCTGGACGAGTTCCACCACCGGACCCAGAACCATCACCTCCGCCTTGACCTCCACCGTTACCATTGAGATCCGTCGAATTTAGATTGAGGCTGGTCAGCTTGAGCATACACTGTGTTGTCTGTATCCAAACGCAGAGATGCAAATGGAGAATTTAATGACCGACATCACCTCTGAGAAAGCGACATAGACAGACTGAGATGATAGGCTTAAGCTGTAGACAAGCTTACATCGAGCAGATGCGCCTCTTCCGAACATCTATAATACTACATTGAGGCCATCCACTGAAACTGTCCAAACAGGAAACCAATTAAGGGGCAATTTGTCCTCCATGCATGCAATGATACCTACAGTTACCCTACTCGCCGTCTTCAGTAATAGGACCTAGCAATTATTTTCTTCGCACCCTGCTGTGCACTAATCCGAGACTGAACAAGAACGAGCATCCCTCTGATATGTTTCTGACGTGTTAAGAGCAGAACTTTCGATTATTCACCTAGTCGATTTATCTAAACACATTTAAGTACTTCAGCCGTATTTCGTTCACAATAACTTACCGCCGTCATCGCTGCGAGGAAGTCATTGACGGTCCCTTGTGCACTTCCGGGCGACTTACAGAGAAGTTCAAGAATCCGTAAGCAGGTCATCAGACCCGGTACGTTGGGTATCTGCAAAGAAGTGAGATTTCGACAGTTGCAATTGATATTTGGCATCGGCTGAGTAGGTTTGCACGGAGTACACGGGGGGCGTACGAAACCCGGTACATTGACACTACTCTGCGCTTCCATTGGAACGGTCTGAAACAGAAGGACCACCGTCCCTATTGAAAGCAAGTACTCGTACATAATCGCCATAAACTTTAAAGCTACTCCTTGCTAACGATCTCCGAACTAAACTGTTTAGCTCCGCTATGCATATATATATACATATAGAACTCCGAAGCCTCTAAATTATGCTGGAAGTGGAATTCGTGCATTTGCATCCACAGAGTAGAGACAAGCACGTAGGTGGACTGGGTCAAATGTGGGAGTTGAAACACGATCACTGTGTCCGATTAGATCCCTTGTGATCACCTCTGACGGGTCGCTCGAAGTGGGTCACAATTTAGAGGCCACCATTATCTATAAAATCTAAATAGCACAATTGTCCAACGCATGCTTTGAATACGTATGGGCTAAGGGCTTTTCAGATTACTGTTATTGATGGTGATTCACGACCCAGATTTTGTGTTGTGCTCTTGACTTCAATAAACTGTTTATAACTATTACAAATATGAAGAGCACTAGGGTCTTCGAAGTGCAACCAGCGAAAGTTGAAAACATTTTCTTTAACTGTATAGCATGAAATTTCTTTATAAAAGCAAAGCCTAAAAGAGATTCCAACAACGCCACAGGTTGTCGATGAGTACCCTACCTCCCATATTGCTTAATAATTGCATCCCCAATCGTGTTTGTTTCACCTTTGTACCAACAACCTGCACATTTGCTAGTGCCTATGGCTGATATTCCGAGTAAGAGTTTTGTCATTTACATTTCTATGTAACATCAAGCTTCCATTTGCCAAGGGCTTCACCTCGAATATCCAGTGGCACATATCATCGTGCCTATAAACTATTACTAAGTTATTTAGTTGGGGCTTCGAATAAGGACGGGAAGTCTGCTCGGGGGTGGTGCCTCAGCTTAGATCCGATGGACAGTAACGCCCTCAGTGGTGAGTAGGGGAACTGGCCGATTTCCATCGAGGCCATATGGTGCAGCTGATAGCGAGCACCGTAGCAGCTGTCATGTGCGCTGCTGGTCCCGTGTCTAATCCCATCCAGACGAAAACCTGTTGAAATTATTCGGCGTTTCAGTGAGTGAACGTGAACAGCGAAGCCGCAAGCGGTAGATTGTGGCCTTGTTCCGTAAATGCACACGTGTTGCGACAGATCGCGCGAACCATCAAAATATGATAGAGAGCTCGTAGGGTGCTGTCATCCTCGGAAGCTCAAAGCGTTTTAGCCGTTTCCGTATTATGCGGCCTCGAATACGTGGCCACGATTTATGAGCGTATGTGTGTGTGTGTGTGCATGTTTGTGTCTCTAGTTACCGTACTGAGTCGAAGGGATGGGATATCGCTAAGGGATGAATTGCTCTGGTTGTTTCCCTGTAAAAATGCTGTAGATATATATAATAACTAATTGAGAAAACAACCGAAAAGTAACATTCTGATAGGTAAAGTTTGCATGCCGTTTTGCCTTTGCCCATTGGCCGATTTTCTCCAACTAACACTAAGGGACCTGAATAATTTTTAATCACACTGAGTTAAATACAATTCTAACAAAAGGCAAGACAATATGAACCAATATATAATTAGTATAAATGTTAATTGCCCGTCTAGTAAACGCCTGAAACTGCCTGTCATCGAAATGGACCGCCGCTCGGCTCCGGAAGCTGAGAGACTCCTTGGAGGAGGAGTAAGTGACGATGATGAAAATTTACTCGACGGTGGAAGCTCTGGAGAGCAGGAAGACCCTCGCGCTAAGCCCAAACGGGATAACAACAATTCAAATCGCAAACAGCTCCGCAAGTAAGTGCCAGTTTAGTTTAGTACAGCAGTTTTGCTGTATCGAAATGCGTCCGGCGATGCCCCACTGAAAAGCGACATTTTTAGTAATACTTCGGGCGGTTTTATTAACATGACGAAGTGTGAAGATCTGAAATATTCTCCTTATCAATATGCGTATACTGAAAATAGTATCGATATTGAAACATCCATGCTGGCAGGTTCACTCTAAAAAAATACTTCAGATCGCCTAAATCCAAGTTTGATTCCAAGCATACGACGTTAACAATCAATAAACTCATTTCTCCTATATGCTCGCTGAGCATTTAATTGTTTGTACATACGGCTTCTCAGGAGCTGCATACAGGCAGCGTTATCTTGATCTTCTGAATTGATAACCTAATACTGGCATCCTTAGGCGGGATTTTGTGAGACGATATCTTGGAACTAATTCTGAATAAATGTGTCCAGAAATCTACTGACCTCTCCACTGAATAAATCGCAGACGGTGAAACGACGTACAGACGACCTCATGGTTTTAAAGATGACGATGGTAATAGCATTCATTAACCATAGACCAGTGTACTATCGTGTATATTGTGTCACCGGACCCATGCGGCTGCAGTGCGTTTATCTGGACAGACCATAATTATTTTAGGAAATTTCACATGGAAAAGCTAAATTGAGCGACCTCGGAAAAATTGATGAGTTACTCCATTAGGGTATTTCCTCTGTCTATTCTAAGTCAAAGCTACATAAGCTCTAAGGTGCGGCATGCTGTTGTGCATGCATTTATATCCGTATAGCCGTCAACGCTAGTTCAACAAATTCTTTAGTATTAGCTCAGAAAATCTACTGATAAACATGGCATAGAAGCATATACGGAAAAGAATACCCTGCTGAGATGTCCGATCATACCGTATGTGAATTTTGTCTACATAAAATTCTGCACCAATTTGCTAGCCACGTGATGCCGTAGTATCGATTCATTTTGGTATGAACAGGGTCCAGTTTGAGGTGGAGCAAGTCCAAGGTATTATGCAGGATAATGTTGACAAGATGTTGGAACGTGGGGAACGCGTTGTAGAGCTGGCGGATAAGGGCGAAACTCTCAATGATCACGCTGACCCATTTCTACAGGTAAGTTCGCCTGTTGTATTGCTACAATAATATATAGCTTATTTCACTTGTAATTCAAGTATGTTAAACTAACTGAAAAATTATACAGTAGCCTTTCAAAAAGGTAAAGGTAAAGGTAAAGCTTTATTTGTTTATTAAAGGAACTGCAGTTGAACTGCTGAAAGAAAATATCGTCTTTGCTGTGCTAAAAATGTAATCTTGAAATATTTGCGAACCTTTTCGCGGAACGACTCCGGATTAATTCTGTACTTCCCTCGATTAGCGGGCACTTCATCATTCGACAAAATATTGCAGTTATATGTTAATAGATCGCCAACCGTTGTCTCTGTCACGTTGTTTGTGTCTATAGGCAAGCAAACGCATGCAACAGCGCCTCTGGTGGCGTCAGTACAAACTACGTCTTCTAATCGGGGTGGCCCTAATAACTGTTCTCCTAATTATCGGTAAGTGCCAATATTGTCCACATTACCTACACAAACCGAATTAATACTTCTCTTGAGAAGTGCAAATCCGACTTCGATCAAACTTAGACAGTATCTATATAAGTGTAGGTAATTGCCATCCTTTTTTGCCATTTTTTCAGTTGTTAAAATGCTCAGATCCTGAGTCTGATGTCGTTTGCCGGGAATGGTCGGTCTACGCAGGGTGAAAGTCGATGGAAGTGACCCCAATCAGAGAAAATCAAAGACATTTATCGAATTACATATTCTGTTGTTACTATATCAATACTGACGCGTTATAATATATATATATATATATATATATATACATATGAATGTACCAAACAGCATAGGTGAGATAAACTAAGTGTTGTATAATAATAACCACAAAATAATATAATAGATATGTGACGACCAATAAAACGTTAACTCGTTACGCAATGAAAGTGTCTTTACTACAACGATTCTAATGATTTTTGTGATTTATTTAATGCACTTTCATGGGGACTGAAATAATTTATTAATACGAGAAAGGGAGACAGTTGTTTTTCTGAAGTCGAACACATCCAAACAGAAGGGTCAGTACAGACTAACATTGAGGCCGGTTAGTATATTCCTATGGTTTTTGTATTAGCAAAAGACAAGAGGAGTCGCACAATTAAACTGTTTCCGTATATTGTTCGAGTCGATTAGATGCTCCACTTGTGACAATACTAATAGCGAAAGCGACCGATGAGCAAATGAAAGTATGACCACGTTTCACGTCACACAGCCCCATCTGATATTTGTCACCCCCTGGAACTTAACTCCGCATTTGTTTTTCTTTCTTCGTGTTAGCTACTCCATTACCTTTCAGCCTGTTGTCAGTCAACTTCTTGAAAATGAGGCCATTTACGCGCAGATACACAAATGAAAGTGGGTCGAATATGTATGTGCTACATATAAATAATTTTGTGTCGTTTTATTTGTCAGTGTCACCGCGTCACACTATCAACAGTCGACTTTCAAATTTGAGTACTCTGGCCGCTATTCACCTGGGTTTAAGGACATGACCGGTTCCAGTAAACGGTGACGATGATTTGCTGTGGTCTTCAGATGATGACGATGATGAGGGGCCGCCCTCCTTTTTATAACCAGAATTTGATTTCGAATCCTTTTTCTGTTTCTCGCGTAGGCGGATCATTTTAATGGTTCCCAGTCGCCACCTGGAGATGCACATTTCTATAGCTGTTTTTATTCTTAACATAGAAGGGAACGAAAAAGCCACTTTTGAACATCGTTGTACGGCAAGACAAAATTAGAATATTTATCTTGGAACGAAAGAGGGAAATATGACTGAATTTATAATTTCAATAAAATGAACACTGTGTGAATAAATGCACACGAATCCACTGCGTGCATAGGAAAAGAATTTTCGAGACTGATTATATTTATAAGAATTTTAATGTGTGTATAAAATGAAATGTTTGTATAATATAGAAATAGACATTTTAAACACAATAGCTTTAGCCAACATTTTAAAAATAAAGAGCATATTTAGTTCTTTTATAATAAAATTAACAAATATATTCGTTCTTGTTAAACCGATACGAGAATTGCCCAATAGACGAGAATAGCTGTAAACGAAAAACAACTAAAAATAAAAACGTTGCTAAAGAGTCCCCACTTATAGTCTGGAACTCCACGAGCATGAATAGGTGCAATCGAGTGCTTCGGCTTCTGCGGTTTCTGCTCTGATGAGACATCAGCTTTCGACGCTTTTCCAGCCGATTTTCTCACATCAGGTACCGTCGTACTCGATGATTGCGATGTCGTCTTAAGGTTTAGACTCCTTGATTCTTTGCCATCGATACGATTACCCTGGCCAGAAAACGCCTTGAACGCTTTGTCCTCGATAACGACATTGGGCGGCTTGAAATCATCATGGCAGCCTCGTTCCAACGAGTTTTTGCCTTGGTTTCCTGGAGGTTCCTTGTATCCGACAGGAGCAGCGAATTCCACTTGAAGATCGCAATCCACGATCGAGATTGCCTCTGCCGGCTTTGTTTCGAGGACGCTGACCTCGTATTCACTATTACGAAGCGAAGCAAAAGAAAAAGGAGCAACGAGACGTGATAAAATTTCCAACACAACTTCATAAGTCGATCATTTTGACAACCGTTATATAATCGGAGACAGTGATCCCCCGTCTGGTGGTTGGCAACGATATTCGAAAATTCGCTTAGCTCCCATTGTTCTGCGCGCGATCTTTACTCACCGATCATTGTACTCAATTGCAATGACATCGCCAGCTGAAAGACAGGCAAAGTTTCGAAGTTGTCTCTCAAGGACGGCCCGAGGATCTGAGATATCCAGGAAATCAACAGATTGCGGCTGGAACCGCGCAAAAGTTCCGAGCGAAAGCTGAACAGATTCCATCTGAAAGTCGGACACACATGATTCAGTACTAATACATGAAATGCTGGTAAGTGGGAGGGACGTCAACGTCAATATGAAACATCCGATAATCCTGGGTACGGGTAGAGATAGCACTGATTGCGTGTTTATTTGTTGAAATAAATACTCTGAATACGATATATTCTATATAATTCAAACCCACTAACCTCGATAAGATCACCTTCACGAAGAAGCAATAACCTCATGAGCCAGAACGGAAGCAAACAGCGGCCCTCCTCCGAGGAGAACTCTAATACACCGCAATGAGATTCACGAAGAAGTCGCACATTTCGAATCTATTTAGATGGAAAAGAATACGAATAAAAAAACTACACTTGTAATGTCACCTATACCCTGAAATGGCATAAGAGAGTATCTACTAGTAGCGCGAGTAACGTAGGAACTGTTGCCCGCAAATATACGGTTCTGGGCGGGCTATTGGACGGACTCTTACCTTGAACATCATCGGATACGATGCAGTGAACAGGGTTAACTTTCGTAGTGCTGACGCAGGCATGATCACTGCAACCGAATGTAAATGGCAAAAATGTGAACGACAATGTTCCATCATTTAGAAACACATACAAACATATTATCCGTATTCGGTCGTACACTATAACTGGGCGTCTGAAGGGAAAATCAAGTACAGTTGAACATGTGCGTCTTGTTCCGAACTAAAAAAGATGCTCTTCACCATTCGGGGCTAAGCTACAAGCTCCCGACGCAGAGCGTCTCCCAAATACGAGAGACAATATTTATGACAATATTTATGACAGCTTAAATCATTCGTACCTTTATTTCCCCGTTCAACCTCTGTCCGCTCTCGGCCGGCAAGGATAGCAACGGAGAACGCTCGGTAGGTGGCGGAAAAGCAGCGACGATTGGCTCGGCCCGGTCCTGCATTAGGGCCTGCATTGGTCATCGTGGCATCGATCATGACCAAGCTTTAGGTCCTTTGACTGTTAAATTAAGGATCTAATCTTGGTAAAATTAGGCCAAATTCGTCCTACTACCTTCGGGTACATGGAGTGAAAAACACACGACTTTTGAAATTCTAATTAGACTGTTATTCTATTATATTTAGTTTTCACCATTAGTTGAAAGCTGATGTCTAATAGACCGACAGTGTTAGGACAGTATATCTCGACTCTATCTGACGTTAGAAGTCTCATAAAATGCCAATGGCATGATTGGCAGAATCATAGGCAGGGTTACTTAATTTAGTTTTGATTTTAACTTGTTTCTGGCTCAATACATGTGTGTGATACCCAGTAGAATAAAAATCAAGACGTCTGAAGTTCACGATAATACACTAAGGCAACCTTTCCATTAATTAACTAATTACAATCATTCAAATGAGGTTTGCAGTTCTAGGAACTGTAATTTTATAAACGCTTTAGTTCTCGCAAAATTAAAATGGGTAAAAATTGGATCGCAGTTCATAATCAACATTTTTGCTTCTCCTGCAAAGTTTTTGGCTCAGGAGATTTGACGAATCCCGTTAGGATAAGTATTTTCTGTTTTATGGCAAACCGCGTCCTCGGGAAACCTGAGGGAGTTTAACAACGGTGCCAAGGTCACCCTGCTTCGGATATGCTTCATGTTGTGGTCTAGTTAGGCTGACAATACATTTCATTGAAAGAAGTTTGACTCAGACTTTGCACTGTCGAGGTAGAATCTTCATGAAATTGTCTATCCAAATTCCAGCAAACGCGTTGAACCAAGTGTGTGTCACCAAATAAACGAACTTCACACTTCCACTCGTTACCGACCTGCTGCCAGCGAGCAGCTCACAGTAGTATTCGCCAATTAGGCAATTGAAGGCACTATTGCCACGGAAGCTGGGACAGTTGTCGGATTGTCGAGTTGCAAACACCATTGCTTCATAGGAAAACAACGAAGCCTGCTCTATTATACGAGGATTTCGACTATAACACTGATCAGTGATTTGAAAACAAGAGCCTTACCAAAAGGTATCACAAAACAATGGCCGTCATATACAGCGCGTCAACCTGGAATGAGGTGTCTCATAAACCATCGCACAACAAATTATCGCTGTGTGGTTAGATACATGCATTTTAGCCATTTCAATTCTCTTTCAAGCTTCAGCAAATTCTGGAGCTTTCCGTTTCTGACTTCGTCAACCAAATTGAAACTAAAACATTCCCTATTCTACGGAACAACAGTATAAATAAGATATAAATAAAATGTACCTCAGGCAACGCCTTAGAAAAATCGAAATATATGCAGTCGAACATTTGTTTGTTGTTGATGTAAATGGTCCGATCTTGAACCATATCAACCAGCTGGGTGGCTGTGGATTTTCTCAATATGGATATCCACATAACAAGTATAATATAATTCACAGGCTCCTTATACAGCTAAGACATGCTCTTTACCCTCAAATATTTGATAGGCACCTTAGAACATGCAATTCGAGTGCAGTTTTCATCTCCTATACAATCATCTCCAATACTGGCTTGTTGGTTGGCGACGTTTCTCTGTGATAATAAAATACATACGGCATCTTAAAAAGTCTATTTGATGAATCCTATCGTCAATCCCATTAGTCCCAGATTAGCCGGCGGGAGAGTTTTGTCTGGTAGCAAACACAAACTTAATTAACCACGTGGTGGCGTGGTCTGGGTGTGGTTTGCTCAGCGTTAGCAGGTGGTAAAAAGAAATATTTTTAGAATACGATGAAAGGAGCATGAGAGGGCACTATAGTAAATATGCAACAATATTCTGATATAGTTAAAACCTTGCAGCCACACAGGTCTATTGAAGAAATAGGTGTTCAAAGCAATGCTATTACAAAAAGATACCGACCCATGGAATAGAAGAAAGCTAGCTGAACTCTGTTGGATGAATCGTAGATAATCCTCCTGTGTAAATCCTCCTCAAGCCCTTGCTATAAGCTTTTTCTCTTGACAACACTGATAAAGCGCATTCCCAATATTGACTGTTTTGTCAATATTTTTATGCAAATAAAAATTCCACTAACGACTGCATTGGCAGTTCCCAAAGGTTTTATTTTGACACTTGGTTCGTCGCAATCATATTGCAATATTAGCACTTGTAGTAAATAATTCTGTGCAAAATATTCCACTTACATAGAGAATGTTATTTAAATGTATTTTCTGCGTTAACAGCTTAAACAGCCTTAGCCAAAGACAACAGTAAAAGTCAATTACTGTCATACTATCACACATTGTACCGTCGTACGCGTCCTAAGATTAACAATCCGTCTACCACTAATACAACTAACTATGATATTCTACTGTAACGATGCTAAAGATGTAACGCGTCATTTTCATTAAATTCACAATAACGGTATGGCGTTACCATTAATTACTACGTCGATTAGATTCAATGATGCTAATGTCTATTAGTGTATTAGATATATTGGTGCACACGTGTCCAAATGCTATATATATATATATATATATATATATATATCTTAGGATGTCCACCTAGGAGATTATTTTACTTTAACGTTTCCATAATAATTATATAGCAATGAGGGTTTGTTTGTTGCTTGTTCGTTGTCGAAGGGCTGGGCCTGTGTTTTTTTGTATAGTCGACAAGTGATGCCCTCTTCAAAATCGAGCATCTTAAAATTTAGATCGAGGCCAGAAATGTGCCCTGAGAGGAGTTACCGAGTCTGAACAATCCCGACATTAACATTTGTATCGATTGACTTTCAATCAATTTTTGTACCCGGTGTATAATGTCACTCTTATAATAATTTCGATACATCTTAGTTGCCCCATGTTGCACACTTACTCGCTTGCATCCATAAAATAAAATTCAAGTTTGCTACTCTTGTAAATATGTACATGAGGGTAAATATAGAAAGTTCAGTTAGTTGAAGTTCTCTTGTTGTAAGACGTTCCAATTTGCAGCATGAGTCTACTCAATGACCGTCATAGTAATTTCGAGGACCGCACGGGTCCGAAATCGTACAGTTGCAGAGAGTAGAACATAGAACAAGGCGGAGTGCTTGCTACACAGCTACTAAGACGTTACAGCCTTCTTGCCATTGTTTGTCTTCGACCATATGCCACCCCCTTAGAATAGTGTTTGGTCATATTAAGCTACCAAACGACGAGTGTTGCTCGTTCGTTGTGCGTTGGGCGCAGCTATCTATCATCATACTAAAATACTAAAATTATAAAAGAAAAAACATTAAACTAGCGACATGTCTTGCTCTAAATTGATGAGCAGCAGTACTTCCCCGCTAGCATCCCCCTTTAATGAGTATCCTGTCAATTGGTATGACTGTAAACGTTCAACCCAAACTACATCCCGGCTCAGCTAATAGCTTCGTATACATCGCTCACGCCGTTGTGAGCACCGTAGTGATAGCCGTAATGTTGTCTTATTATACTGCTTGCATGACTGTATACCTAAGGAATACAATTTTATTTTTCGTTTTAGTGGCGTGGTTAGAATAGCCGAATTGTATACAATTCACATTCAACTTAAATACTCATGCACATCAAGAGTAGCACGTAAATTGAATTTACCGCTTCGTGTCAGAACACCGGCAATACTTCAATTGGATTCGATTAAGCTGACAAGACTTTTTTTTGCCTTGGCTACTACTGCGATTTAAGGTGGGCTGACTTCTCGTTTTATTGTATAAGCGGAGCGCATTATACGACGGGCTAACAAACGGTGCAAATGCCGACACGAATAATATCATATACACTTATTAATAGTATAATACCGTATAATAATATGACTGCATGTACGTCAAATAACTAATCTCCGTAAATTAATTGAGCGTCAGAGAGCAGTGCCTGACGCAAAAATGAAAACATACGTTGTATCATCTCGCAGAAATGTATATTTCACTTGTTTGTTTTTGTTCTACCTTTAAGGTTGCGACCTCGTTATGAAAGGATTCACCTCGCACGTTATATCTGCATAATGCCTATGTCTATATATAATAACGGGAAAAAATTATACTCAGATGTATCTGATATAAATAGTAACCGAGCCAGCAATCCACAATGCAATCGATTGTTGAGGATCAGTCAGTGCGATGATTGCGGATCCATTTTAAAGGGTGCTAGGCGAGTCCTTTCCGGTCAAAGTCGAAATATTTAGAAATACATATTTCCACGATCGATTTTCGAGGTCCGAAGTAAGTGTTGGCTGTTCTGTCTCGCCGCCTCGATGGGCCTCTTGATCAGCTTTCGAAGCCGCTCAATGCCCAGACAGGGTTCGAGCCTCGTGACGGTGTCGCTATCCAATGACTCATAATACTGCACAACAAGACAGGCCCGAAAACCGCGCACCTAAGGCAAGACGAGCCCAGAGTAGATATGTTAATCGGAGGGGGAAATCATTCATTATTCGTAGAAGTGTTTGTTTTTAAATAATTTTTTGTTCGTCAACCGAGGCGTTAGGAAATACTACAATAGCTCGTGTGTAGTTTAGGCGCAAGTTTGTAATGATTATGCATTTTTATTTATTGCTGTACATAAACATTCTTATACCACTAAAGAACTTGTTCGGACGCTCAAGCAGAAGGTGACACACTATCGAATAGAATAGAAGAAATCATCTTTGAGGCAAGCAGATCGGAATTCGTTGGACTTCCCAAATTTTCAATTTTCTAATCAGGTGGTATTTAAATACCTCGCATTCGGTGAGTAGTGCAGCTCCCAGTCCTGAAAGAGTATTCGGAGTCTCTAGGGTCGTGATGCCTCCGACTTCGCCTTCCTTCACTGTCTTCAATTGTCTGTAACCACCAGGTAGGTACATCGTGAAAAATGCCATGTGGTAATCGTTACTATTAGGATGCAGAATCGTAAAAATAGATCATTTACACTGGGTTGTTTGTCGAACATTATTAGTTCCCTGAACTTGGATTCGTTTGATACCTTTACAATACCTCCGGGTAATGGCGACCTTGCTGTCTGAAAGTGGTCCGAATGGAATATTTATGGCTCATATTTATGGCTTTGGTCATGTTGTAAGTTAAAGTTGTAAGTAAGTTATTTCTTGGACTAAACATATGGGAGCACTCAAAAATTCTAAGTAATGCTCTACCTGTTACATTTAGCCCTCCTAACAACACGTGGGCAAAACCTAACATACCTTAGTATGGGAAAACGAATCTCTGACGTCAAGCCGGTTTTATAGTAGCTGTAATGCAGAGCCGTAATGATAAGGCACTCGAGCGAGGAACTCTTCGAAAGTTCCACGAAATACGAAGCAATTTCAGCAGCTGACTCATTCGGCACCTACAAATTAACAGATACATTAAAGCAAAGCATATGTGTTTTGGTATTGTACATAATTGGACAATCATATTATCTCTCAAATATCTCCTTACCTTTTTAACATATCGTGTCACCAGTGAACTGAAATTATACTGGAGGGTGATGTATGGAATATAAATACTAATATGGATACGCTTTTATTATTTGTACCTGCCGTAATAACGGGTATTGGCATGAGTAATCGTTGCCAGGCATACGAACCTCCTTCTCCGAGACGCACACGAGAGCCCGATTGGCTTCGTCATAGCAAAGCTTGCCAACAACGTGCGGCTGCTTGCGATATTTCAGTCCGAGAAATTCAGCTTCGGGCGTCGAAACCGGATTAAGTTTGATGTAGCCCAGGATGCGAAGTTCCTTGGAAATTAAGTAGGATTCGAGGAAGACTGTCGGAGCAAGCCCTGTTGCACAAATCACCTGTATGGGAGCAATATATACGAGCAATACATGATGTCTAATGGTATTGACAAAGGGAGAAGCCCAATATAGTGGTGTATGGTGTATAAATCACAGATGACCTATCCTACATAACTATGTTGCTACGATATACGATACTATCGTATTTATAGCTAATTTGACGCAGCCAATTTAAGTTTTCATAGGTAGTAAGTACTTCACTATCTCCATCTTACCGTATCATAGGCGGGTAACTGGGTCATATCGGAAAATTCTGGCAGATCGAAAAAAACCGTCGGAATTTCCACATCGACCTCTTCATCTTCGTCGACTGCCCGGGATGGGATGTCTCGAACCTCACCGAAGAACGTTGCCATATTGTCGAGGACCTATTTATGCCTGTAAAATCCAAGTATAAGGCCTACAATTATAATTGCTATGACTGCGAATTCAATTAATTCAAAAGTACTCTGGTTTAGTAAATATGTGGATCGTATGCCTGTAACAACAACAACTTATGTTATTGATTCTTCGCCACACAATTTAATAGAAGTTTAAAGGTAAGTGCTCTTATGGATTGTGGACATTATTTGTAGAATTTGATCGTATTAAATTATGTGTTATACTTAATATCCCTGAATAATATCAATTGCTTCTGTAATTAAGGTGAGCATACCCGTTGCTCTCGAAGTAAAGATAAATTAATTTCTGAGGCACGTTGAAGTTGTCATGTAGTGAAACGTACTGTTTCACAATATGACAACGTCACACGGATCGCCGAATCTCCCAAGGGAATGAGTCCTCTCAGAGCAATTCAAGATATCGATCTTTGCTATCCAGACAGTGTGTAAGTTCCGATATTAATCTTGGAGAAGCTTTGCAGAGGAGATTGATCTATTTATACACGTTCTACTTCGAACAGTTTTCCTCTTTCGTTCGTACATACAGACAAACATATTCGATTCAGGCAACCTCCTTCTGACAGAAGAGGAAAATGATATACAACAGGATTTCGGTGAATTAATTCCTCTATCGCACTCTCGTCCCTATGCTAACGATAACTATTCTCCTCTCAGGTTTTCAGAGAAGAAGTTCATTTTGTCATTGATAAACTCAAATCATATTCTGGATATGCGCACAGCACAACACACACACCTAAGCGAGGATTTCCTAGCGAGTTTTCAACTCCGTGTAATAGTTGATAGCGAAGACTCCCCTAGAAGTTCCCAAGGTTTTCACACGGTTTCTAAGGAAGAAAATTGTACGCCTACGGAGCGGATATTATTGCATATGTCAGGTCCACAGTTCGTCGACTGAATGCGATAGCGACGTAATGCTAGGATGAGTGTTCGATTTTTTGTCGGTTGTCCGTTGTGCGACCTCCTCTCCGCTTCGCACGGACCCACAACATGCGAGGGTAGTTCATCTGGTTCATTGGTGTGGTGGGAATCCGGTTGTATAGCGCGGGCTTAGTTTAAGTGCGGGCAAATTTAAATTGCAACGAAGTTTGCCGTAGCTTTCGAGCCCCCATTTATTACGCTCTCAGAGAGATTTCTCGGAATACTGATGATTTAAACTAACTGTTAGACAATGGCATAAAAGAAGAATAGGCTCAACCGGAACAAAGTTAGTTGACCAAGTTTTCGAGGCAAATGTGTCTAAAGGTGTACGCCTGAAATTCATCACCTATAAAGCCATCGGTGTAATTCAAAACTGTCCCCGTAATGGATATACCGACAACGTCACGATATCTAGAGACAAAGCTTGTATAAATACACTGATTGTGGGATGCATCCCATTACGCAGATCCATATCCTTCCGTAGCCTCAAAGAGGTGTGGATTCCTCCTTCCGGCATTTCTCGCTCTAGTACTATATAACCGTGTGTCGAGAGGTGTCTGAACTGGGGAGCAGCAGCCAACGTAAGAACTTTTTATGTACTTGCTAACATCGCAGACGACTTTTCGCGTGCGTGTGTGCAGTATTACGGCAACAAATGTTTTTGACCAGAAACAGCTGACACGGGGTGGTGGTAGCATTCGAATCGTATGAGGCAGTGCAATGGAAACGATATTCTACGAAATAATTTCTCCATGTGTATAAATGCAACTCTGACGAAACTGAAACTTGTGTCAACAATGTGAAAATCTCGAAGCCTTAATGTAGGTCATCATTGAAAACATTCCGAGGTGAGTCTGCTTGTAAATATGTGGATATTAATTTTATCATCACGTAAGGTATGCTGTTCCAAAAACAAAGATTTCCAATATGATACCAGTAATGGGTATTCCCGTTTTCCTCTACGGCTTCGGTCATTGCCATACTTTGGTTGGTATTGGACATTTTTTTTTATTATTTTCAGAGTCAAATGGCTGCAATGGAATCGGTGATTGAAGTTGGGAGCAAACTTAACCTGGCTTTACTAGTCATGAACATTGATAGTGGCTTCGATATTTTATGGTTGTGCTTTATACCAATATTTATCCGTTGTGTTGCTTTCAGACGAGAAAAGCAAGTGGAGAGATATGGCGAAATGGGTAAATCCCTCGTATATCGATTGTCGACAGGGGGCCGTTCGGGCGGTTCGTTACAACGTCGACGGCAATTACGCGTTGACAGCCGGCAGCGACAGAACCGTCAAACTGTGGAATCCTACAAAATGTTCGCCAAATAAAAGCTTGCAAACGTTCGTTGGTACGTATTAATGATAAGCATGTGGTTTGGTTTCAGAAAAGAACGACGTACATGCAGAAGTATATGAAGTTAACACGGCACTGTCGTATGCTGTTGTAATTAACATTCTTTTCGCCGCACTGTATATTTATTTTGGTTACTCGTGATTTGATGTAACTTAACCCGATTGGTAGGCCACGGTCTCGACGTCCTGGACTGTCGCGCATCTTGCGATAACTCGCTTGTTAGTACAGCCTCGGCTGACAAGTCCTGTGCCCTGTATGACGTGCAGACAGGCCGAAGCATGCGCCGCTGGCGTGGGCACGCCGGTTCCGTACTTTGCGTATCCTTCAATGAAGATGCCTCTCTTGTCCTATCTGGCGGTGTCGATGGCGCAGTTGCTATTTGGGACGTTCGCAATAAAGGAGCAAGGGAATCCCTGCAACTGCTCGAGGTTCGTGTTCGCGTTTGCCTCAACTCGGTTGTACAATAGAATGCTAGCCTGGTGCAAATATATCGCTCGTCAAATATATATATAAATATATATACATACGTGCTTGCATTTTTTATGATAATTCGTCAAACCCTCAGGAGGCAACCGATGCTGTCACCAGCGTGACATGCTCAGACCACGAAATTTTGGCTAGTTCATTGGATGGCCATGTTCGAAGGTACGACATTCGAGTAGGGAAGATGTTTCATGAAAACGCAGGATCACCAGCTACAAGGTGTGTTTGAATTACCAGATAGTCACTTAATACAAATGAAATAATTTCTATCGTATTTGGGAAAAATGGACGAAGGTTAGTTGGGTCTAAACCACGGTTATGTAGACGGATTAGTCTTGAACGTGTTTTTCAGTTTTAAGTTAATAAAACGTGACTAAATCTGGTACCATCATGATACGACGGCTTGAGTGAGAAGTAATATTTAAGGCAAAAACTCATGACTATGGTTCCTTTTTGAAATTCATAAATTGTCCATTTGACAATATAGAGTACAAACAAAAATGAGATCTTGTTACTCACTATATTTAGTATTAACCTTTTCTCGCTACATTCAGTAATATCCCTTATCCTATTATTATGTTATTATGTATTATTAACTTATTGTTATGTTATTATGTATTATTAACCAACTATTAGGCTGTCCGGATCAAACTGTCCGCTCGATAAATTCCAATAAGTTTTGAACTAAATTAGTTCAAAAGGCGACTGGTTTGTTGCGTATAAGTCTTCAAATTAGATGTCGAACACTCCACACGCATTTTCATCTGCTCAGCACTCAGTATATAGGGAACCCATTTTGCATTGATTTTCTTCATCTTCAGTATATTGGTGACAATTTCATGACATGTCACCCGAGGAATCACAGTTTCAGCCGACAAAGACCTCATGGACCAAGCTCTAGTTAGCTCACAAGCTGCCTTGATTCTGTCAATCCGTTCGTTCCTCGTTGCACCTTATTTGTGGTCCCCGCCTCATGGTCATCAGTGTCCAAATTTCTACTGTTAAATCGCTTGCACCAACTTCGCACCGTTCGCAGGCATAAGGCAGACCTGCTGTACGCGTTCACTAATTTTCGATGGATTTCAGCTGGAGGGTGTTTTTGGAGAAACAAAAACTTGATGTTTTCCCGTTGATTTTTGGGGGAATTTGATTTTTTTGCTGCAGTGTCCATCTTTCTGATCGTATCAAAAGCACTCAATGTTCGAAAGGAAGCCACATTCCTGCCGCGTGCCCACTCCAAAAATGAACGCATTGTATCGCGTAGTTCGGATTGTGCGCCATTCGAATGGCGGGACAGTTTGATCCGGACAGCCTTATAAGTTATGCATTAGTCAATTCTGTGAACCTTCTACTGAGGAACGACTGAACCTAAAACTCGAGCTTGGTCCACAGAGCATGCTTTACTGCCGACGGAAAATGTATTCTCATGTCGTGTCTTGGGGGAGTCCTTCACCTGATCGACAAGCATTCTGGGGACTGCTTGCAACAGTACAAAGGTAGATCACTAAATGGTGGTCGACAGGAGTCGCCTTTACTTTTCACTTTTAATCAACTTATTTTTGATTGCATGCACTTGATCCCTATATAATCATATTTATTTATCATGACAGTTAGTTGGTATACATAACTAAAATAAGAATAGTAGGATTACAAAAACTCCTCAAGAATATTAGTTATATCGTATATAGATCTCTCGCATTTGGTTGTGGTCTGCGATATGACTAATCAAGGCATAATGAGTTATTGTCAAGGAACCTACCCTCCGAACACTTCAGGGATTTTCAAAAATACAAGCCGACAAATGTTTGCACGACTAAACGTGTCTAGTACTGTACATAAATAGTAACAATAATTTATAAGAAACTTAGCACTTTTTTTATTTCTAGGGCATAGCAACGCGGAATTTTACCTGGACATTGGTCTGGGAGGAAGCGATATGCGTGTGGTCTCTGGCTCGGAAGACGGAAATGTATTTATATGGGCTCTCGTAGAAGCCAACGTTCTTCAAAAGATTCAACATCCTATCAGCGCACCGGGTTTGTAAAATTTAAATTGCAGTAAAATCGCATTCTGATACTTTTGTTTAGTATCTTGCATTACTTGAACACCTTCAGCCACGTGACAATTATAAATTGGCTGAAACCTACAGTTCATTAATATGCTTCCGCTGTTGTGGGTTGTACTAATCGGAACGAGTGCTTTGCTACTTCCAGTTCATTCTTTAAGTCACCATCCCGAGCAGAACTCACTACTGACCGCTTCCAAGGGCATCGTGTACTTTTGGACAGAGGAGGATCCGGAAGATTGAATCGACATCTGTACACATATATATATATATATATCTGTAAATATATAATTATATATCGAAGGTTCTCCGTGATTTTCTCATTTCATATGATAAATGGGAATATGTATGGAATTGAAAGGGTGTATAAATATAATATATAATGTCATCCCCGAAAGCAATGAATATAATTAATGATCGCTCGACTCGCTGAGTATCGTCGATTTGTGAGCAGATCATATCATGTCGTCAATTGAGTACAGTTGTTGAAAGGTTTCGTTCCTACCTTTTAGACAGACGATTAGCACTGAAGGTCAGCGGGGTTGAGTCAACGTGGCGGGTAATTAACATCGGAACTCCACAGGGATCCGTTCTGAGGCCCTACATGTTTTTAATCCTAATTAACTTCATTCTCCTTGAGATCTCAGCCTCAAATTGTTTTTAGGCGATTGCGTACGCAGATGACACCTCTTTGCTGTTCCGCATTTGTCCATCCACGCTCGAATCAGATATCCAAGGTGCGCTTACAGATATGGATTGGGCGATCGGAATCTTCAATAAGTTTGGTCTTGTTCTCAGCGAAAGACCGTTCTCACATTATTCCGATTCTTGAAAAGGGCAACATTAGTTGACCAGGTGCAGCTTGATGGAAGCGTGGTTTCGGTGTCCCCTTCCGCCAAGTGTCTTTGCTTGACAATCCATGAGACCCTAAAATGGCACACACACCTCAGGACCCTTGCGCCCAAATGTTACGCAGTAATTGGGTCTACTCTTGACGTACAAGACGCTACTACTGCCCCTCCTATGCTATGCGATTTCTATATAAATAATGATGCGCTCGGGCAATATTTGGCAGGCGTCGTAAAAACTCAATTGCAGATATTTTAGATACCAGCTGCTTCTTTCAATTAGCAAGTCTTCGCCTTTAAAATGTCGAGGGGGGATTGATCCCGGCGGACTCAATATCTCTATATCTGAGAAATGAAGAATTTTTTTGCTGTAAGAAATGAAGAATGAGGCTACTAGCCCTTCGGACTGCAGCTCCATGAATAATCCTCAATATGAATAAATGTAGCGCTTGTGCTCCTAATACGCATACATTTCGTGTCTCTATCACACGTGAAACCTACACCTATTTAGAAATATACGGCAGTAGTGTCTGTCGCCCTAACTGTAATAGAACATTATGAACAAGTACACGAGACCCTAAGTCGCCATTACCAAGGCCCTAAGTACTCAGTTTGAGCTTTTCATATTACGTCCAATATTCTATTGTTACACTATGCAGACGAATCTCTATAATGACCAATACTCGGGTACTAAATTTATTCTCGAGACAAAATATACTATCTAAAAACAACACAGCAAGACAAATGACAACCATTGAGTAGCGTTTATTTCCCTTTGATCCAATATAGTAGCACCCTGCTTGCGGACAAGCCACTGTTGCTATCTTGTTTAAGAGGGAAGCAAGCAAGCATTACACAACCTGACATATATCATATAATGTGTGAAGACGGTTTGTATAATACTCTTCAGAATAGAATAATTGTTTCCACACACCCTATCGGCCGCAACGTTTCCGCATAGCAACCAGTTTTCGGAGCAGTTGCAATACGAAACAAAACGTGGTGAACTTGATATTCTACCGTACCAGGGGTAAACAGGGTAAATACGTATATCTATGTATATGAACTAATTGAAACATATGAAGCACACGTACACAAAACCGGCTCGTCTGAAATTACGTTTTGAGTTAGCACGTTTCTTATCTCCTCAGTTTTAGCCATCAGGTTTATTATAACAGTACGATAAAAGAAACTGCACCAAGCTTTTATTTGCGCATCGCCCTTATCACGTCCAGTTGTACTTTGGCAGCTTGTGTCTCCTGCCTTAAGACTTAACACACCATTCCTGTACACTTCTCGCGAACAGGGTCTCTCGACTTAACAACTTCACCAAATGTAAGTGAATTAGGCCATAACTAAATCAGGCCAGCTACTCTTAGCTATGAACTATTTGTTAGTTACCTTTCTGTGAACGATAACTCCATAGGGCTGCATACCTTAGGCACGTTACCAACGACTACAGACTGAAAACAAGTTAAAAAAAACACGTCTGAGTTCTTTGATAAAAAAGCGGAACGTAGATATCAGTTGAAGCCGAGCTCCATTTAGAGTACTACATTATCAGGCTCATGAACATTTGTATCAGCATTGTTTCTCTGATTTCAAATGGCACTATGTTTTGTTCATCATAGATAAATTTAAGTTCAGTGTGGAAGTGAATTAGATGGGCAGCTCACATTACAGGCAACGATTCCGTCCGAATTTAGGAGCTCGTCCTAGTTGTGCGAATTTGACCGGTGCCAACGACGACCGGACTCGGATGATCCTCGTGGCGACACGAGTGCTTCTTGTAAGGGGAGGGATTGGCGCAAGCCACCATTATTTAAGTGATGTGTGTCTCTCTCTCTCTCTCTCTCTCCCTGAACGGAAAGCAGGGAAGGTAGTTAATGAAGGCGGCAATTTCAAAAGTGCTATGAATGCTCACAGAAGAACGCGCAAATATTAACGTCCAGGTAATGCCTTTTGAGTAAGTAATGACTTGCAGCTGCAAGAATTTAGTTCCCAGAGAGTACCATTATCACCAGTTTATTTCTAAATAAACTGTAATATCAAGCCCATGAACACTCGCTAAACAGACTAAATGGTCAATATATATGACGTCTAAAACATTTAATACGTAAAATATCTGAATAAAAGCCCTCATAATACGGGAATTGTGCGGGCGAGTTGGTATCGTCTCCTATTCATTTATTGCTTAATTTCCTATTGATTTATTGCTTTAATTTGGCTCTTACAAAACAGAGATTTGTGTTCTATGCTGTAAGAAATGAAGAATGAGGCTACTAGCCCTTCTGACTACTATCCCCACAACAAAGTACCCCCATTATTTACACCAGCGAATCCCAATTGGATAGCTCAGAAAGCGAGCCTTGCGCTGCCTTCTATACATTGATGGAACAGCGCCAAACGGAGCAATAAGAAGGTTAGATTAAAACAGGAATCTGTGGCTTAATTAATCATTGCCTAGCTACTTTATTTGCATCCACATCCATGTCCACATATTAGCTCATCTTACAACATAAAGGTAAAAAAACAAGCAACTCTTATATCATATTATATAGTGAATCACTCCTGTGACACTTCTACTGAAACAATAATCCTACTCATTTGTATTTTTACAGCAATTACAGTATATTTTCCTATCCTTCATGTAGCTCCAAAAACAACTGTGCTCTTTCTAAACATATCAAGCCGAATTCCAAGGAGCCGCCATTTGAGAAAGTATCCCCCATCGAAATTCAATAGGGAATGATGATTTACTATATGTTTTCCATTTCCGCCGTTTTAATACCTACTACTGATATTAGCGTTTTCGTTTTGAATTCGATTTCTATACATTGTTAAATTTACAGATATTCATTCGCTTCACTGTCATCTTCCTGCGTTAACCTCTTCGCGTATGGCCACCTCAGGCCGTTGGACCTTGTCAAGCATGATTCGCTTGGCAAGTTTCATGTCTGCTCGGGCTTGTGTCGCTGTCACAACGTGCTTCATCAGATTATTAAGCGCCCGCTCCTTGCCATTCTGAGCCTGCCTAGCATTTTTAGGATAAAGCCTTATTGCCTCTTCGCAAAGTGCTCCGAGGAGCTCTTCGTCGTTGATTATGGACCAGTTATTCAATTGTACAATCTCTTCTGGACTTTGGCTGCTCTCAAGTACCGCCCGCAGCAGTTCCGGACACTTAGCAAGCGAGACTCGTCGATCTTCTATCATTCGAACAAGGTCTGCAAAATTCTTCGGGGAGATTCTTATATTTTCGAATTCGATTGAACTCTCATTCATACAACGAAACATTTCAATAAGTAACATGTTGCTTGCTCGCTTCGCTAGCTCAATCGACAAATAGTTCATTGCCTGCGTAAAGAATTCATACATGCCAATCTCTCGAACAATAATCAAAGCCTTCCAGAATTCCAGGTCATATGTGTCCATCAGATGCTTGCGGAGTTTCTGAGGCAATGGCGGCAAAGATTGACGAAGCGCCTCAACACAGACGCCTGCCTTTTTTAGATTCAGGGCCGGTATGTTTGGTTCAGGGAAAAATCGATAGTCCTGAATGACTTCTTTGTCACGCATAGTCACAGTTGACATAGTTTCACTATCAAAGGTGAGTGAAACATTTTGAACCTTTTTACCGCGCTCGACAAACGACATCTGCCTGCTGATCTCGTAGTCAATGGCACGTGAAATAGATCGTATTGAATTGAGGTTCTTAACTTCTGTCCGTGTTCCCAGAGGAGTTCCGGGCTGATGGACCGATATATTGGCATCCACCCGAACAGCGCCATCTTCCATACGGCCAGAGCAAGTTCCGATCGCCCTAACGACAGCAATGAGCTCCTTCACCAAAGAGGCTGCTTCTTCCCCGCTAGCAAGTTCTGGCGCAAAAACAACCTCAAGCAGTCCGACACCTGCGCGATTCAGGTCGATCAGGCTCAGTCGATTGGCGTCATCGTGGATACTTTTACCGGAATCCTGCTCCAACTGTATTTGGAGAATCTTACATGACTTCTCTATAGGAGAAGCACCGTGACTGCGAAGCACGAAGTATGGCAGGTTCCCCTGTCGAGCGATCGGATGATACTGCTGCGTGATCTGAAATCCAGCCGGCATATCTGCGTAGAAGTAGTGCTTCCGATCAAAGCGTGATACGTTGTTCAGCTCCCCGCAGTCGAGTGCAAGCGCAGTTTGGACGGCGGCTTCAACACAACGCCGATTGAGTACTGGAAGGGTTCCCGGGATTGCCGCGTCGAACATTGACACCTGGCGATTGATCCCCCCTCCGACTGCCGTCGGTGCGCCTGAGAAAAGTTTACTCTTTGAGCTAATCTGCATGTGGACCTCGAGACCAACTACAGGTTTAAATTTCTTCACCATGGATGTCTCGTGGCTGGCAGGAGTGCATAGCTTTCGCACATGACGCCGGAGCAGAGGACGAACCATTGTTAAACGTGTGATCTGCATGATGAATGCAGAGTGAGTGCGGACAAGTTGTCGAGAACTGTAACACGTAGCAACAACACGAAGCACAAAGGTTAACAGGAGAACACTGTTATGGTCGCATGTTGAATTGTTGTTTATTTATTTCGTTTTTACTGGCACGCGTCCCCAGGTAGCAATATAGATCGATCCGTCGGAGACAAAGGACCAAGCATTGGTCAGGATCAGATCTCTGGCTTTGGCAAGTTTGCATGTATTCGATAATTAGACAGTGGAATCAGCTGAGAGACGAACAGTTGCCAGCACTCGAGCAAACGCCTGCGACCAGTAAGCCATATTTACCTAAAATGTATAAATATTAGTTATCTTAAACAAAACAGCCTCCCTCTATCGTTTGTAGCAGTGTCCTATTAGGTTGGCGTTAACGAAGCTGTCTGAGATGCTTACAATTTTAAACTGATTGCCCCCGTGTCTTCATCCACACTCGGCACCACTGCAGAGTTTCTCCAGACGGGAACTCACGTTATATGAATGAGCCCGCTTCAATACCTGCCACCGGTTTCCGCTTACTGTATGCCGATATTCCGTTCATCAATTATTGGGGTTAATTCAATCACATGCGGGTCGGTAGATAAAATCTTTTTAAAATGTTTCAATGGATGGACCCTTACTATCAGTACGAATGGATCGTATGTCAATCAGGCCTGATGCAATACTAACTATTTTCCTGTATTTAGCTCAGAGATTTAATTCCGTCAGTATGGACCATCTATCAGAATCACATAAGGAGTGTCTTGCCCATTCAGCAGTTTATTGTTCATACAATATAGTCATATATAAATAAATGATGGTTTAAGAACATTTCGACAATGCCTTATTCTTGAAATGTGAATTAATGTATGCGTACGGAAATGCATTAAGGCTCGGTTTGATTTTAAAAAAAGCGATTTTTGAGGAATTGTTTCCGATTACACAAATGACCGTAACGACCTTGAAATAATAAAAAGAATTTATGAAAAGCACAGACATATCGATTAAATGCTAATCGGAAAGGTTCCCTTAAAGTTATTTTTTAATGCTTCGTAACTCCATCTCTTCAAAGTACAGGTGACTCTTGGGCGATTACGAGTCGGTATTGATAGGAACACACTTTTAACAGCGACTATGGCATATTTCAATTTAATTTCCCCGTATCGTGTATATTTCCCGCCTTGGTACCCGATTTTATTCTATATATCACTACGGAGTGTGCTCCTTCGAAAAAACACCGCTGAAATTTGGTCATATGAAAATTAGAGAGTCAGTACCAATTCTCCCCGCTCATGGTCAATAATTTGCAACGCACCTAATTCTTATTCTAAATAAACGATCGAACTTTGAAAGTGTTCATCATTTCACTATTTAGCCTCACAGTGATCAGAATTGCTACTGATCCGGATTGTGGCGACACATCATTCTGCTATCACTAAATTGCAGGGGTAAGCAGTACGTGGGTAGCAGATACACAAAGGTGGACCCGAACGACAACATTAAACAGCTGAGCCTGATATCTGGCAAACGAGCGCCACCATTTGAACATGATCAGTATTGGTATCATTTGTTTGAATGGTCTACCTTTCGTTTCGGTGTTTGAGTTCGACCTCGCAGTAGAACTCAGTCGCTCTAGACAGTTTTTAAGAAACTGCACGCATTTCTGTACCCGCATATGGATCTGATTAGCAATTTAACTGGCGTTGATCACATGCCAACGGTAAAGACCTGCCGGCGAGGAGCGCCTAGCAGAGTGGCAGCCAATCGGCGCCATTTTGTTTCGGAAAGCTTTTGTGAAGCTCTCGGATCGGCGCAGTGAGTCGAGGAGTGTAGGTCGCTGGCCAGAGATTTGGACGCGGCTCATACCTCGTCGGGTATATTTCGGCATGCGCGATATTTAGACGGGTGGCAAGGGTTTCCGAGACTCATCAAAGCCATGCTATTCACTCAGGGTAGGTTTAACGTTGCCGCTTTGTCGAGAACAAATTCATGACACATCTCGATGCCAACAACGGGAGTCGATGTTATATGCTAGGAACACTTCGGCTGCTATGGGCAAGGAATGCAGCCGCTCAATTTGTGGATGTCGCTTGGACATCGCTTGCATGTCAAGTTAGTGCATACGACTAGCCCCGAAATGGGAAGATTTCAAAAGTCGTTAGTGCAGCCGGACGGCGAACCCCTTGGGTCGTGTTCTTTTTGTTAATGCTTGACGGTCGAAGGAAGATTGTTTGGCGCCGGCGCGCACGATACCAAGTGTCTAAGTGGGGACAAGAAATGGATACATGCTATGGTGTCGTCGATTATTTGGGGAGATCGTTGATGTTGTGTCGTTTAAATCAAAATACAAAAATTAAGGTTCTGCAAACATGGCTGTGAATCTTACGAGCAACTTCCCTTAAACTATTCGCGTAATGTTATGCGGCTGCATTCGTCCGATTTAAAACGGTGTCAACAAACAATATTGGATATATAGCGTTGTCGGACATCGTGATGGACAAGCTGTTGTTGTTGGTGTTGTTGTTGCTGGTTAAGAATTAACGTGGGTGAAACATCTGGGATGCTAACGTGCAGTTTGTGTTTATGTGATTGTTCTTGGTACTTTCATTCCCGTTATGATTACTGAAGACGTGAATTCCATAAGCGTGGTGAAGTGTACAGCATGCCGCTGCCCTGTAAACCACAACGATCCAAAAGCGGTGTATAAACACCCCGCCCTGGATGTGCTCATCTGCAAGGTTTGTTGAAATCGCTTTATTTGTTTATATGTATTATCATTGGCTTTATTATTGAACAATAGTTATTATAACAATGTTACCTTATATTTCACTATATTTGTCTCATGTCATTTCTGTTAGTACTATGACATTTTATATTGTCGGATTCTTTCCAATGCTACGGTCTTCCGTAAAGAAATTGCGTAGCAGTTTAATCTTACCGCAATTCCCGTACACCGTATACTTCATATATAAGATCCTGTGAGGAAAACCCGAATGTGGCCCAGCTTTGATAATGGGTATGCGGTCTCTGCGATCCTCTTTAAGGGAAACCTTCATCTTAAAACAATCGAATCCCTTTGTTAATATGTCGGTGCAGTTAGGTTTACTTCTTCCATCTATATATGCTCAGTATACTAGCGAATCGTTCAACCGATTACACTAGTCGAGCTGGTTGAACTTCAGATAAGCGGTGATGTGTTCCCGAAAGGTACATGGGAGTCCCGCTCTGAATTGAGAGACAGAGGGAGAGAGAGGGATCGGCTCCGAGTCGCGGGGGTCTGATCTGAGTTAAGCTTTGAGGCACCTCTAGGGGTCTGTTGGGAGCTGCTGCTGCTGCGGCGTCGTCGTCGTCTAGAGTGAGGAGCTGGGGTCTGGAGGGTCGATGGGGAGATCGCCATCCTTGATCTGGTTGCTGCTGGGTAGCAGCTTTTGTCGTGTTGGGACATCAGTTCGGCCATTATAGCAAGCAGTATTACAATCGGGGAGACGGCAATAGACAGACGATCCGCTGCTACTACAACTACGACTTCGGTGTTTACTCGCGGGTGGTGGAGAGGGCCTGCGAAATGCTTCGTTGTCGATGCCTTCGCCGGCTTGCTCGATGGGAGTCGTTGTCGATTTTTCACTGGAATATACACACGCGAGGAATGACTGTTTGGTTTTTGGCTTTAGAGCAAGTCCTTGCGTCGCACTGTCATGAACTGACTACACGCGTTTTTGAGATGGATTTGACGTTTGAGGTTGGTTCAAACGACGGACTTTGCTTATTCTGCTTCTATGCGGCTTGACCGAAACTTACGTAACGCACCGTTGTTCAGTCCCAAAAAGCGAATATTTAAATGGGGTCATCAACTTCACCAAGAGCTCTTTGCTTTTCTTCGGACGCGAAGGGAATTGGAACTGGTGATGTTTGGAGATAGGTTCTTGCGCGTCCGTCATTGCACATCGTTGAGCCGCTACCATATAATGTCGATAAGTATCACTTGTTCTGCATCGTGCTTGTGATTGTGCCTTTACGTTAAAAGTGAGAAAATGCCACGTCGTGAGAAAACAATGGAACATCAAAAGGTGGCTGCTTGTTCACTGGAAGCATTTATTCGATAGTGGTCCTTATTACCGTTTGCCTGCCAATAAACTTTTCCATTCGAAGAGTACTTTTGTCAGGCGCCGCTTCGCATTGAATTTCACGAGTAGAGCTCCTTAAAAAGCCCGCCTGTGCAATAAATACATCGTGTAATGCTCATATATGTTGTTATTATTTGCATTGAATCGACGCTGTATGCTACGCCTATATTGTCTATTCGGCAGGGTGGTTGAATAATTGTCACTTAACAAAATTGTAATAGACATAAATTTCTCGCAAGAGAGGTCGTGTCAACTTTAAATCCAGACCTCGATCACGAACGACAACTGTTTTCATAATGTATAACGTGAACGTATAATGAAGTGTTTCTAACATTTTATAATGGCCTGATCAAAGAATAGATTTTACTTTTGATCTCGAATTTTAACTGTGTCTAGAACCGAGTAAATACTTTGTCGCTGCCAATAAAACCTCTCCTGTGACGTTGACAAATAATTTGACTAGTTTATGGACATGATCATTGCTGCGATGATGATGATGATTATGATACTATAGACGATCCATTATTAGCGCCAGTACCGCAAAAATACGGTGTATTCTGTGCGATGCTTGTTGGTAGATGTGTTTTGCTTTCGTCGTAAGGTTGTGCTACATCTGGTATATACATGTTTCAATTTTTTTATATTTATTCGAGTTGCATTTGCGCTTCCTTGTATTATATTCAATAAGTCTTAAGTTAATCTGTTTGCTTTTTCATTGAGGTTTCGTCGAAATACGCTCCGAATACTGCGACATTTGTGAGTTCGCTATGAGGTTTCAATAATTATAGCTCTTGTTATTATTATAGTGTCCTTAATCCTGTTTCCTTTGAGAATAGGTTTTTCTTTCATCAATTTAACCGTTTATCCGCATGTTTCAATATTGCAGAAGTGTTCTGTGTTCTACAGTAAGGGTGAATGGTCTCGTGACGAAGATGGCCAAGACGAATATTGCCGATGGTGTGGAGAAGGTGGCAGCTTGTATATTTGTGCTTCGCCAACTTGTCTGATGGGTTTTTGCCGGCCATGCATAAAGACCAATCTCGGCAAATCGGAGACTAAACGCGTTGAGAACGATGACTCCTGGCAATGTTACATGTGCAATCAGGAGCCACTGAAGGTCAGTAGAAGAGAAAATGATTAGTATAATACAGATGTCACCAATTTCTTCATTGATGAATAAAGAAATTGGTGACATATGTATTATACTAATCAAGCTTTTAACCAATTGTCTATTTAGACTGGGATATTAACCGACGTGCTATGTTCAGTTTTAAGGTGTTACTTGATGATAAATCCTCTTCACACTGGGGTCTCTGCCATATGGCGTTTGTCTGTGCAACACCGAAATCCAATGGTTATATTTTTGAAGAGTTTCATTGGAAACATGTCGGGAATTCTTTTTATTAACGTGAGTATACATTTTAGGTTGTTCAAAGGTGGACGAACGCGGTCCTCCGTCGTTTGGAGACGAATTCAGGATCGAAACCTTTGACATCTGCCCCATCAGATGCCCTGCAGGCGCGTAGGCAAAACCTATCTGATTCATACAACGTCCTCGTAACAGCTCTACGCTGTCCAAAAGGTGCGCTTAGATGTATGAACGTGTTTTGCGATTTGTTTTCAATTTATCTAAGGATGCACCAACGAATTTAGTTCCGTACTTTATCTATTAAGAACTCCTTACCTTTCATTCACTATCAGTGCTTAATAATCTTATAATATAGCAGATTTAATTATCGTGTGGTTAGCCTATAAGAATATATATGTGTTTAATAAATACCTAATTTCCACAGTGCGACTTATCAGCAAAACCAAAGTCACTACTTTTATTTTCTTTCCTTAAGCTACATTTATACAGAGCACAAATCGTATTACTTGAAGGAATTACAAAGCTATCATTATTCGAGAACAAGTCTAACAATAGTGCACCATTATAACTATATCACCTTTCGCTACCTCGCAATATTGGCAACCCACATCGTTGAGTCGGTTTTAAGGAGAGTGATTTATATTTCTGAAAAAACTATGCGTTGCGCCACCCGAGTCCACAGAGATTTTCTACCGGATTGAGGTCGTTTGTGTTTTTGGTCCACTTAAGGGTCCGAAGTTCGTTTTCTTCGGTCAAATCTTCATTCGGCGTGCCCTATAACATTGAGTATTGTCGTGCATGAATAGAAAATTTCCGCCTGGGAACCAGTCAGTTCAACATAATATTGTTGTTACTGCCTTTTAACAGGGTTCAGGAGCAATAGTTATACTCGGAAGCGCAAAGCGCATTGTTCGGATATATTGTTAACTAAAGGCTTTGAACAGGATTTACCCCGGTCCGCGTCCGTGCGGTATTACTAGTAGAGGAAATATTCATACATCCCCAATGCCACGTCAGGATTCGATATCCGGTCCATCTATCGAAGCTGCGTAGCTAGGTATTGCCGACATTACCGCCAAGACCTCATAACAAGTGCAAGTAGATTGAATGGGCGTTGCATTATTGTAACGGGCGACGGAATATCTTAACTTTTCTAAACTAGATAAGCTTATCAAAACAGCTAATGTGTACATAATTACCTGATTCTTATAGATGGGCCGTTCACTGCTCCACGAAGCTAACTGCAAACTGTTCGTCGCTTTATTCGCGAACATCAACTATGACATGCAGTAGATTCTGCTGTTCGATGAGCCAGTTTCAGTCACAGTTAGAAACATGCCATTAATGCTCTAACACTTACGAAGTATCTTATTTGTTTGTGTGAAACCATAGGACCCACTGTTAATAGGACCCGCGCAACTCTACTGGCAATGATATCGCAGGTTCGATTATACCTTAAACAGATGGAAGCTTTCGTTGAATCGGAGTCGTTTGCTCCATACGTACGAATTGTAGTCAGTGACAAAGTAAAAAAATCTGGAGAGCGGGGCAGCTCATCATCGGGTACTTCAGGGGTTGCATCAGATGTCGACGATTTCGTTGTCACCGAGATTATGGAAGACATTGAGCACGTCAAGCCTGCAGCGGTGGAACCCACGCGTCGGAATAGCAGTCGATCTACTCCAAAGGGTAAAGAGAACAGGATCAACGTTAAGGAAGATAGTTCTTCATGCCAGCAAACATCCTCAACTATACCAGTTCGTGTGAAGGTGGAGATTAAAGATATCTGTGTGGATGACCAAGCGCCGCAGGGTAACGACGGTGATCGCCGTCTTCGAAGTTCATCACCGTTTTTCAACGAAGGCAGCTCCTTGAGAAGACCCAGATCGCCTTTCGCTGACTCCGTCGACGAGGAGGGGGACTGCGACGGCGACATTAAAGTAAACAACTCCGGTTCCGACATTTCTGAATGGCAACCAGTTCCGTCAGTCCCGGAGAACGAAATCGGGAAAAGTACGTTCGACAATCTACACGATTCTGGCGAACAGAGTGTTCCTTCTCTCGCAAAGTGCGCCAGTGGTGCCAATCTACCCCCAGTGCAGGAAGGGAGTAGCATGACCCCTTCATCGCACTCCACAGGTGCAGCAACAACAACACCAACAACAACAACAACAACAACAGAGACAGAAGGAAATCGATCTCGAAATGATGAGAACGACAATGACGAGGATCTGCCAGATATCTCTCCCGTTTGTACGGCTGACAGCGATGTCGATGCCGACAATGAGACCGCTCCGAAGGACGAAGAAAATGATAAGTCAGCCAGTGGCAGCAACGATTCCGGGGGTAGCGGCTCGGACAGTGATGACAATGATGGTACTAGGGACGATGATGGAAGTGACGGAGGTGGAGATCGCCGTGGAAGGGGAGGTGACGATAACGATCGGAGAAAAGAGAAAGATGAGAGATCATCATCATCCTCGCCGCCGCCGCCGCCGCCGCCGGAGAAGGACGGTGAAAGGAAGAGACGAAAGAACGACGAAAATGAAGATGATGACGATGAGGTAGGCCGAGAGCAAGGGAGAGAGAGAGAGAGAGAGAGAGAGAGAGAGAGAACGCAGTAGGTACCTTGAGTCGATATTCGTGATCGACGACTACACCTGTACTAATGTGGCAATCTAGCAATGCTCTAATAGCAATATATGTGCATATGTACATTAGTAAGTTACTCAATTAATCAGAGGAAACGAAGTGACACTTGCACTGTGGCACTATTTGTAAAAGCTAGGCATTCGCGTTGTGTAATGACGAGGTATGTCTTCTGAAGAATTTCATTGGTTCGTTAGACGTGAAACATTGCGCGAAACATGTTTGAATCATAATAGCATTATGACGACGTCGCGCGGGTCCGTTTCTGTCTCTTTCAAGGGCTCACCTTCGTTGGACGAATTTAAGAAGAAGAAATTGATTATTAGATTATCCCGGGTGGAGACTGTGCTCGCTAAACAGGAAGCCAAACCGCCGTCATCCAGGTCCCCTGGCCCGAAAAGCAAACGGAAACAGATTTCTGTCGGCGAAGACGACGACAATGAGGACCGGGAATTGCTTCGTCTGCTCGAAGATCCTGTTCAAAGGAATGTCCTTAAGGCCGATCTAGATCGTTCCAAGAGGAGTCCTAGTAAACGGCCTTCCAGACAGGCCGCAACCAAAAGCAACAAACTCAAAATTGATTCAGTTTTCTCCGATGATTCAGACGAAAATAGCCAGCGGCAGACAGTTGAGATCAGCGACAGCGAAGAGGACCATGCCTCGAAGAAAATAAGGTGCGTATTCACCTAGCTTTGTCCATGAAAGGCATCCAAAATTCCCGAATACTCCTTGTAAACATGATTTCGGCATTCTTTTGCCAAATCTGTCAGTAAATACTGATTGACAGAATTATATAATAAGGAGGAAGATTACGACCCCCGGATACACACCCCTCGTCCTAAATCGATGGTGTTTTCTTATGTTCAAGAGGGAGAAGTCTCTTGAGAGAAGCACACCTGAGATTCGACATAGGGTGGTTAGTGAGGTCCAACGAAACAACCCCAGTTACCTTTACCAGTGACCACCAAGAGTGACTCTGTATAATTACTTGATTTCTTATCATGCAGGGATGATGGTTCGGACTTCGAAGCAAAAATATCTGCAAAATCTGAAGGCTCCAGTGCAGATGCCTCTGATAACGACGTTGAGGTGATTGCCGAGGTAAAAGCCTCAAGGAAAAATGAGGCTGGTAAAAAGAAGCCTGAGATCGAACCGGAAACCCCCCCTGAGGAGAAACGCAAGGTTGTCAAGAAGTTGGTGATTAGGCGTCCATTGCCCGATCTTCCCAAAGAGGAGGAAGATCACGAGGAGCATAGCTCGAAGAAGAAACGGAAAGCTTCCAATGACAGTGATTCCGATCCTAGGTAGGTCTTTCGCTAATGGTAGTGGCAAGTTCGGTAGGCTATATATATATATATATTATATATATAACGAAAGAACATCCGGAGCAATAAAAAAGCCATGATACGAGTATAACGATATCTACTTCATATTACTTTTGTATTATTGTTTATTGGCGATCAATAACCCGGCTTGTCCATGACTATTACCCCTAAAAGTGTTCGTTGGAGACGAAGACGTAAATGACGAAATGACGAAGACGTTCTAAAGTGCGTTTGTTCATTGTTTTCAAAGTACGGTATCAAGGCGAAAAAGAAGTCGCCGGAGAGCAACCAAGAAGGCTCGCATTGTGGACACCGATGACGAGGGCTGTGATAGAGGCGAGGAGGTACCTCTCTCACCCATCGAAAGTGACTCCGGCTCCGAGCTCGAGGAAGAGGAGAAGCCAAAGAAGAAACGGAAAAAGAAGAAAACCTCAATCGAAGACTCGGATGAAGAAGCCAATGCGGTGAGTGTTCAACAACTGGTTAAAGTTGATCAGTTTTATTCCTCAGTTTATTATTCTTATTATCATTACAAATTGTGAAGATGCCTTGGTTCTATGATGATTGTATTAGCGCCCCTGTGATCAAAACATTAGCCAATCAAATCGCTCTATTGTTGCTGCACTTTTCCCTGGTCAAATTTATCGATGATTTTCACTTTTTACGTTTTGTGTACTTTACGAGATCATTGATTAAAACTTGGTATTTGACCGGTGTTGATTGAGTGTAACAACGTCCATTATCTGGGTGATGATACTACTCTGTTATCTACTGTGGGGTGCCGACAACGATGAAGGCACTCAAGACAATATCTATGACCATCCCATGCCCCATAATTATTGCCATCACTGTGATAATAATAATCTCTGTATGCTGCTGTCTTAGGCCAAGACTAAACGAAAATCGATTCGTAAGGTCATGTCGGACGACAAGATTCAAAAGGACACCCGAACAGCAGCCAAGGAAGAGGCTGAACGACGTCGCCGCGTGCTAGAGCGTCAAAAGGCATATAACGAAATTGAGGCCGCATTAAAAAAAGACCGGAAAGATGACAAAGTGACCAGCTGCGTTCTCGAATATGACCAGAAAACAAAGGCTCCACTTATTCAAGTAGATCCTGCGTTGGTTGTCAGCATGAAGCCGCACCAGGTTGATGGCGTAAAATTTCTTTACAACACAGTGATTGAGTCGCTGGAGCAGTTGGAGAAGAATAAAGGCGACAGTAGTGCTGGTGGGGGAGCCATTCTTGCTCATTGTATGGGTCTCGGCAAAACGTTCCAAACTATATGTCTGATACATACGCTGTTAACGGATAAAAACCTGCGTAAGCACATTCAGAAAATCATCGTCGTGTGTCCGTGCAACGTTGTGCTTAATTGGGCTCGCGAATTTGAGTTGTGGATCGATGAGAACGAAGACGTTAAGGGCCAATTGAATATATTTGAGTTTAGCCGGGTTAAGACGATCTACGATCGTGTAGATATGTTGGAGGAATGGTCGAATCAAGGCGGGATACTCATTATGGGATATTCAATGTTTCGAGTGATGACCCAAATGAAGACAAAGTCACGAAAGATCAAGGACAAAATTCCCAAACTTCTTCATGATCCCGGGGCAGATTTAGTGGTTTGTGATGAAGGCCACATGTTGAAAAGTGACAAAGCACAAATTTCGAAAGCGATGAATCTGATCAAGACTAGGCGGAGAATTATTCTCACCGGCACTCCACTACAAAACAACATGTCGGAATACCACTGCATGGTGAGCTTTGTCAAGCCGAACCTACTTGGAACGCAAAAGGAGTTTAATAACCGCTTCATGAACCCGATTACGCACGGTCAAACGGCAAATGCTTCCCAATGGCATGTGAAACTGATGAAAAAACGCGTACACATTCTCAACAAATTGTTAGCCGGCTGTGTGCATCGTTGCGATTATAGCCATCTTACACCTTACTTGCCAGCTAAGTTTGAGTATATTGTGTCAGTCGATCTCGCCGAGATCCAAATGAAACTCTATCGTGAGTATCTGAAATCAATCGGCATTACGGAAGACACGACACGAGAGGATCTAAGGAGTCGTTCGCTTCTTAAGGATTACCAGGCACTAAAAATGGTTTGGTCTCATCCGTATCTCCTATTGGAAAGCGCGGACCGCCAGGAGGATAAGCGTCAACGCGCAGCCTTCAGAGACGATCTCGATGAATTCATCGACGATGGCTCGGAGGAAGATACGCCTAAAAGTCAGAGTGGCAGCGGGACCAGTGATGAGGACAATGGAAGCGGTAGCGAAAAGGACGAAATTGTCAAGAAATACCACACACGACGGAATCGACAAGAGGGATTGGTCGAAAGTGAGCCCGAGGAGGAACTCACGAAAGTGGTAAGTACAACGTGTCACACCAATAATAATAATGGCCGTAAATAGCGTAAAAATCACGTGTAGGTAATGTTCCTGATTATTCGATGATACTCGTACAATGAAACGAGGGACGAAGGGTCTTGTTCATCATTATTTGAATGTTTGTGGTACAACCGATATCCACAAGAACTGTTCGCCAGTAGGTCGAGTTTCGCCAACCAGTGTAAGTGAGATCTCTCTTAGTGCCTGGCATAATTGTTTGTTTCCTTTTTTTACGTTATACAGCAAAAGCACAAAAAGGCCTGGTGGAACAGTCTCGTGCCACAGGACGAGGAAGAATTGATGAAGCTTGAACTTTCTTCTAAATTGACGCTGGCATTGGAGATTCTGCGGCAGTGCGAGCTAATCGGCGATAAAGTGATTCTATTTAGCACCAGCCTGCTAACGCTCGATCTGTTTGAGAAGCTACTGCAGGTCGAGTACGATCAATCCTCAAAGAAGGTTGTCGAAGGTGACTATATCAATTCGTGGGTTCATGGCACGGACTACTTCAGGCTAGATGGTAGCACCGCTGTCGAGACTCGCAAGAAGTATATCGATACATTTAACGACCCCGAGGACCTGCGTGCCCGACTTTTCCTCGTGAGCACCAGGGCGGGCGGAATTGGAACCAACATGGTAGGCGCCAACCGAATCATCATGATTGATGCGTCCTGGAATCCTTCCGATGATACACAAGCGATCTTTCGAGCCTACCGGTATGGTCAGCTGAAGCCGGTGTACGTTTACCGCCTATTGGCCCATGCCACGATGGAAGAGAAGATCTATGACCGGCAGGTAAACAAAATCTCACTGGCTTGTCGTGTCGTCGATGAACAGAATCTCGAGCGGCATTTCAACGAAGCCGACCTAAAGGCGCTGTATGAATTCAATCCGGAGAAGGACGCTCGCAAGACCCCCGCCGTCCCCAAAGATCGACTGCTTGCCGAGCTGCTGATGGCGCACAAGTGTGCCATACAAGGCTATCATGAGCACGATTCGCTGCTGCAGAAAGAGCTCGAAGATGAGCTCACAGAAGAGGAAAGAAAGACCGCCTGGAAAGAGTACGAGGATGAACGCGATGGCAAAGCTACCTATATGCCGTACAATGCTGGCATGCCACCCGGAACGGCCGGAATACCCAATATGATGGGGATGCCGGGCGTGGCAGGTGCAGCTGGAATGCCAAATCTGGCAGGAATGGCCGGCATGTCAAGTCTGCCAGCAGGTATTACGCCGGGCTCTGCATACCATACTGCCTACATGAACTTCATTCGTCAACAACATGGTAGGTGGTGGACATCTCTAGGGGATTGATTGGGGCCGGGGGTTAAGTGTACAAGTATTGCCGATATTATTGGGTTGGCACAAAAACAGGTGACCAAATCAAACTTACTTTCGTGTTTGGCAACACTTTCGAACTGTGACATGACCGCGCAGAGCTTCTGTAAGCTTTGAAGCTTTATTTATTTACCTGTTCTTATTTCTCGTTCTGCTTTAGCTAACATGCTTAATAGCATGCGACAAAGATACATGCAGCAGCAGCAGCAGCAACAACCGGGGGCACATTATTCGAATCAACAGCAACCTCAGCAAGCATATTATCAGCAGCAACAGCAGTTTCAACGACAACAACAGCAGCAGCAACAACAACAACAACAGCAGCAACAACAGCAAGCAGGTAGGTGTAAATAATCTATCTTACGTTCGCTCATGGTCTAAGGTCTCTCTCTCTACATGAACTTTTCCGTATCCTGTATTTTTGTAAAAATATCTATATTGTAAGTTATTACTCGTTTTAATATCTCTTTTTCTGTTTAGTATTCTAAATATTTTGGTGACGTAAGTGATTCGTTTATACGAGTGTTAAACGGAACAGCCTAACGGGGAGCACGGTGAAAATTACGAGTTGTTCTGGAATATGGTGGATATATTTAATTAATCTTGCTAAGATATAGAAGCATGCTGAGAATATTATTGTGGTTGCGAGAGATACCGAAGAGAAGCACCGATAGAAATACCGAGACATTTTGAAACGGATTTTGGCGATAGTTTCGGTAAGTTGTCTCGTCCGGAAAAGTTTTCATGACTTTTGTACACAGGGTATTATAGGATGCAATTTTTTATTGCCCTAATTATCTATGTACCGGAGCCAGCGTCCTGGGAGCTACTGGATGTCAATGCGTTATTGCCATACCTTATTTCATTATCGGTGGTCGCATGAAGCAAATCGATGTTGGCATAATGTATACCATCAATTTTCCTTTACATGCATAATTACAAGGGCTTAAACCTGGAAAATCTACCAAGTTGGGCGGAAGCACAATTGTCGTTCCGTGGTCCAAGATGTTTCGATTTTGTTATAATCGGAGTGTCCTCTTTGTGGGTCCATTATGTCCATTTGTTTGCTATTTTTGTTTTGTCTTAATATAAAGAAAAAAATATTTGTGTATATAAATATATTTTTTTATTTTTTTTACAATTTTTTTTATACGGCAAATTTCGACGTCTATTTCGAGGGTCGTCATTTTGTATTCTACATACTTTACCTACATCGCAGCATATCGAAGCAGAGTTGCACTCGCAAGTATGGCGAACCTTTTCTATTTTGTTTCCTTTAGCTCAGCTACATGTGATGATGATTACACTCGTTTTTCTTCCAGCAGCTTCTAAGCCACACAACTGGCAGGAGATTCTCAAACGGCCGCCACATTTCAACTTCAAGATCAGCCACCCCTCTTTGGACCCTACCCAGATCTTGAATGAGGTCAAACTAAGGGTACGTTCGTTCGTTAGTAGCAACTACGATGCCAGTGGCTATATATAGAATATATAATGTACAAAGGTTTTTTTATCCACATGTGCACATAATTTTAAATAAAACTACAGAGCTATAAACTATGCAAAAACTATAAAATTACGGTGCTTGCGCGATCTCTTGTGGGTTCTTGTGCATGGCTACCGTCACTTATGCTGCACTGTGAGTTATAAGCACATACATGCGATTGCGTTGTTCTACAGTCAGGTGTTCATCCGCAATCGATAGAGCAATAAGGAAGGGAGGTATCAAATCGTTATATCAAACGACATCGTAGCGAAACAAAATTGCGTGAGAACTTGAGCGATGGGAGCCCACAAGATATGTCAAATAAAAAATCACTCGGATGTCTCAAGTCAGCCCAATAGTTCCAGGTCACCCACAATCCCACGTTGTTGTATTTAAAAAGGTGGTGGCAAAGGAAATGATTAGTTCACTTATTGAGTTTGCTTATGTTGTTGAATCTCACAGAACCCAGCGACGGACCAGGTTACTATAGCTGTACTCTACAAAACTGCGTTGACGCAAAAGAAGAACTTCTACCTGGTGAATCTTCAGCGAGCGAGATCTTCGGCCGAAGCCTACCAAAGGCAGATGAAACAGGTCCCCAAGGTTATCCTGGACCAGTTCGAGGAGAATGAGTCCGCCGTGAGAATTCTTGATTCACTCGTTCCTAAACTCGAAGAGGTAAAACACTCTTGATACTACGGTTCTACTATACATGAAAGTTCTAAGATAGAAGGAAGTCGAGTGTTCTTTATCCATTGTGCCGTTTACCGTAGAGTTACTCGCTCTTTCGATGAAATACTTTTGAGTGAATGTCGTTAAAAAGTCGTATTCGCACGTTGCAAACTAACGAAAAAATGTGGATTCGTTTTTACGGTGACTTGAAACTGTGTCGGGTGAATTCGTCTATTGCAGGCAATTCAGGAGGCGAGGAAAGCGATGGCTATTGCCCGACAGAACGCTGAGGCGGCGCAAAAAGCGGGCACCAGTAAACCACCGGTCGTTGAGATGAATGAGGTGAATCTACATAAGATAGGCTCTTTATAAGTTAAACAATGAAACCTATGCCTGTAGCTGTAGTTTCCCCGCTCGTAACGAACAAATGTATCACATACTATAGTATGAATCATAGGTGTTTATTCGCCATCTTGTATCATATTCATTGAATAGTAGATGAGCTACTGCAAAAAACGAGATCGTAACGCAGAACTAGTAAGGCACAGAGTCCAGTGAATTTAACAGTTGTGTAGGCGAGTATATAACTAACAGAGTTGATCTGTGTTTTTTGTATATCGTTCCACTGTTTGTCTTAGACGATCGATGACGACGATGAGGTTCAAGTGATCGGAGAGTCGTCAGGTGGTTCGACTCGACGCGCACAAGGATCGAGTGGTGGGCCTATCATCGAAGAGATTGTCGATTAAATGTCTTGACGGCGAACGAAAATGACGGCACGCGTTGACTGACGATTTGATGATAAAGTCCTCGGCTGGGTGGCCTAGCAATGGAGGAATAGCCACCACAGCGGAGCGTGAAGCCAGAATGTGATGAACGGTATTGTCACAGTCTGTGACAGCGTGGGCTAAGCACACACACACACATACACACACCATTCTACACAGTCCCCACGAGGCCGGAAACCGTTTAGGAGCAAGGGGGGCCTGTAATTAATGATATGATCCTACAGTAATTATTGTTAATATTATTACTATACCAGCTACTGTAGTTAATGAGAGTTAACCAAATCTAATACAATCTATCGATTGTATAAGGTCAGTGTGAGGTGTGGCAGTGACAAACTGGCGATACGAAAAATCCAAAATATAAAATAGACCAACAGTTGGGCTCGAAAGGCACAAGGTGAAGGTCCAACCACACATGAATAATGATACACACAAAGGCCGTTATACTCTATCGATACGATATCTAAGCACTGATATTTCAAATACGACATTATTTACTACCTCTATTGCTGCTAACAATACAATATGCAGTACGATTCTCTTGGATTCGGAAAATTCAAAAAGTGGACCTAGGAAAGATTAGATACACATTTAGTCCTCTCACGCTTTCTCTCTCTATACATATATATATATATATATATATATATATATATATATATTTATATATATATAGATGTCTGCACGAGACGGGTTAGTCTATATTTGTGTCATTCACTACCACTAAATCAAAGGATAGTAATAATTATAATAATAATGGAACACGTTGTCGGCGAGTTCTTTTCGGAACATGGGAATTAGAAAAACAAACAATAGAAGATTTGAGCACGAAAAGTAACGACTAGGCCCGCTGTATAATTGAATGGCCATGTGAAATGTTACTGATAGCGCTATCGGTAAACATCAATTTTATTTAGGCCTTTCTTAGGTAACGAAGTAAACAGATCTGTGTCGTCGACAAACAACGATGCGGTGCGATACTGTTTTGTATGCGAAGCTGATGCTATATCCTTTATCTTTATAGGCAACAGCAGCAGCAATGCATGTTACGAGTGTATGCCTGGTAAACTGCTTCGCATCTTCGATGTGAACACAATGTATAGTAGTAGTATTATTAGCTGTAAGGCATAATAGAACTGGTTTAAAGTTTAAACTGATTCGGTTGTGTATTCGACCAAATTGAGGTTTCACCCTCAATTAGCACATTCATGCAGTCGTTATTACAAGCGTACCCTAGACTATTTGCCCCAGCAAATTTAGAGATAGTTGAATAAATATGCAGTTTATCCGTTTTCTCAATATGGACACACGACATAAGTCGCAAACACACGCACGCCCAGACAAACATATTCATAACTATAAGGAGAATGCAATATTATTATTTTTATTATGTCACATTTAATATGGAAAATAGTACATCAGAAACTATTCATAGGGGGACTCTGAGCCAGCGAATTCGACTAATCGGGCGCCGGGTGGACATTTGTTGCTCTGATAAGCAATCATCCTGAATGTGACCCAGCTAAATTGAATGTTCTAAATAAACAGACCCAGATACATACATGCAAAATTATAGATCTTTCTGAAACAAACACTTGTAGCATCTGTTAGCTTGCTCACGGTTGCTGCTGCTGTTGAGGTGAATGACAGTTTGTCGTCTACGTCGTAACTAATGTCCTCAGCCGCGTTGGCTAAGGATTGATACAGGTAAACCCATCACAATTTATCGTCTCGGGAGAGACGAAAGTGGATACTGTGCACGAGTGAAATATTTAGCTGATACATCCTAGCGTAACCGATGGCGGAAAAAATAGTCCACATTACCATAAACATGACCACTTAATCATTTGCTGTATATACAATTACACCACAATTAGCCGAATGTAATATGAATAAACATTAGATAATATATGCTATCGACCACCATTATCCGACATTGTGAAAGATGTATTTGATCGGGAATCTGTCCGGGAAGTATCAATAACTTTCGATGCTTTCTCGACCTGTTTGTGAAAGTGTTTGTTCTTGTGTGCAGACTTAATAGCGAGGGAAAGAATAGGTGCAAGTTCCAGAATTTTAAATTCTTTTTGAAACTAGAAAGACCTAGTATTAACTTTCAGCAGTCATGATAATAACAATAGTATCCGGTGAGCCGTTTAACCAAAGCTCCCAAGGCGGCATATAATCTTGACCGACTCACACAGATTAGTTCAATATATAAATATAACCTTTGGGGTAAGCGAACTCGTTTGTGCTTTATTTTATTAGTTCCGATAACTGATTAAATGAACCGAAATGGATGAACAAATAAATATTTGTAAATATTTCAATGTAATGCGATTTCTCTTGCTCGTTCCGCTCATCATTTTATTATTTATGTATGATTTTTGGCTTTTATTTCAATGTCAGTGTATACGTAGGGTACGGTACATCTAGCATATATGTATATATATATATATATATATTGAATTGTATATACAAACGAAAGTCTCCTCGATTGAAACAGGACGCCCTATATAACCATAGCACATTGTCAGCATTTATATTTGAGTACTTGTTATCGATTAACAAAATGAGAGCAGAGCTAACACCGCCTTTGTCGTTACAGGCAATGGTGACTACCCTGGTACCAAAGTTCCCTTTAAACTATCTTGCTCCTACGGATTCGGGATACGATTCCAACAGGACAGGAAATCGTCTATGAGGACTGGCAATACAGATGGATTAACATCATTAACATTAGCTTGGAGCAGCTGGTACACTAACTAGTCAACCAGGGATTTTGCGCTTAGTCTAAAACGACGGGCGTTTTTTCTCTTCTGGGGTGGCAACCCTGTGGTTCATAACGCGTATATATCGAGAAAGGCACCTGCCAACTCTCTCTCTGTCTCTCGCTGTCTTTTTGTATGTATATGTGCCTGCGTGTGGCTATCTACAACAGATCTCTCTATTAAACCTTTGTCGCGAAACGAAGTCAAATTGTAAATCACTAACAGTGTCCCTGTCGTTTGTGATTAACCGATATAGTCACGTGTGTGTATATGGGCGTGCGTGTGTGTGTGGACGTTTATCTACATACATGCGTGAATGTGTAACATAAAAAAACTGTTCTGTATTTGGTGGTGTTTGTTGTCTTTAATACTATTATACTCATTTCGATCGTAACACTATAGATGCTCCGGTTAGATTTTCGTGAACGCAAGTTGAACTCTGCGTTCCTCCATATGGCCTAACGCATGCGTAAACGTTCCCTTTGCCCTCCTCTGGGCTGTTATCTATTAGTTGCCCTGTTCGGAATACGTATGTACGAACGTCTCGATTAGACTCGATCGAATTTTCGCATACTAATGATTATAATAAAACAAATAGCAATCATTATAACTAACATTTCATTTTTTCCTTGCTTGTCCTCTGTGTGTGTATGTGTTGGTGGAAATTTGGACATCGTTCCCTGCTCGACGAAATCAACTGTAACCTGATGCTGTTCGTGGTTGATGTGCCACCCATGATACTCCAATTGGGTGCGCCTTTGTGTTCGTTTTTGTGTGTGTCTCATAATCTGACTCCGATACAGACTCGGGTGTGGATGGTGATTATGACGGCTATGGCGAGAACGTGAACCCGGAAATGCTCGGCGGTTTGGGCGCATCATCGGAGAAACAGCCTTTCACTGTTGTGAAGCGTGCAGACGGCGAGCGTGTCTACGTGTGTGACGTGTGCGGCTACGAAACTCGGTTCGTAAATTTCGAACCTTAGCCTTATGCTTAGCAATTTCCTGGTCTAGGTTTTTCGCAAAAGTCGAGATCGCTGGCACACGAACAACATACTCTATCCGAGATCCATCCGCACACACCACTGCACCTTTGTATGTCTTTACTCGCGCCATACGCTCCGAAATTTGACCACTAATGCATTTCGATTTAACTAGCTGATCAGTTCAATAGTAGCGCATAGTTACTTCTTCTTTTTAGCTGAATAACGAGATAAATCATATTTAACTGCTGCAAGATAGGACGCAGGAGCCATTCTGTAAGCGTCATGATCATTGTAACTATCGTTGTATTCTATACATCATTTTGCAGGTACAAGAACGTTGTCACGGATCATGTGCGAAAACATACTGGCGAACGGCCGTTTGTCTGCCCCTACTGCTCGTTCCGATGTTCACAGAAACCCAATTGGCGAAGACACATCCGACGAATACATGTCGGAAAGCCCTACTATATTGACGATCCCGGATCTCTGCCCCGTGAGCGTGCTGCACTCCTCGGAGCAGCTCACGCGGCGAGGAAAAGTCTTCAGCACCACGAGTTCAGCTGTTCGATGTGCGAGTACACATCAAACGTACCAGGAGCTGAACTTGTCCACATGTCAATGCATTTGAATGACACAGTCTAATTAATCTCTCTCTCTCTCTCTCTGTGGAGAGCGCGGATGGCCCCAGCTAGCTCAACCATGCCTATCCGATCTCGAGACATTGTGCACATGGACTTAATTCTCTTCATTTTCGGTGGTTGTCCATACTTCGTCCAATGAGCATATCTTTACCACTGCATAATTGCATACGCGAGACGGAACACCCACTACGATGAGATAATTACAAAGTATCCGCACATTCAACACGCGTTGTATCTGCCGATTCCTCCTTGGAAGGTCTCGATACACCCTTGTTATATCATACCTCGTAAAACGCCCGGTTATCATATTTTTCAAAGAGTACGGAATAGAAATTGGGGAATATATGAAGGTACAAGATGAGAAGGTCACCATTTAGTGGTAGAGGCTTACATTTTATCAACGCCAATTCCGTGTCACAGGCGTAGCATCACAATTACTGGTAGTTGGGTTCTCATCGTGTATACCACTGGCAAGTACATACATTAGTGTTTTTCCCTCGTTCAGTTACCCTGCGACATTTTCTGATCCGAATTATGGAGATAATTTTAACAAGATAGGAATGCCTCCACCGAGGCCACACATGGTTGCATTTTGTATGGCACATTTTGGTAAATAGCGACACGCTATAAATTGCCAAATTTAATGCTTGCCTAAGCTTGTTTACATATAGATATTAACCTTGACTTGAAAACGACAACGCGCGTAGTAATGATCTCCGCAAGAGCATAACGAACAAACGGAACTTTCCGTTGGAGTAGGAACAAAATACATAAAGTATATACTGGTTCGAAAGTACCCGGTGATGAACAGGGGACTGATGGTGATTGCTTAGGAGGCGCCCATCGGTGTCCTTTGTTAGAAAAGGCGATGGTGAAACAATCAGCGTAACTTTACAATTCTTAGATTCTTTTAGCTATCTTTTATACAAAATATGTCATCTCATGCATTTGCTCAGCCAGGGCTGTTTTTATAGGTAACTGTCAGCCAAGCGAAATATGAAGGGTAATAACTTAAACGGAAACGAAAGAAGATTGACAGTCAAACTTCGATAAATGTTTGTCGAGGTTTGATTTCGTCTTCAAGAACGAATCTAGTCGAAACTCATTCCCGGTGCGAACAGGTTCACACGTATTTTTCTGACAAACCATTACAACTATAAGCCGTTTTTTGCGCGTCAGGAAGTAATGGTACCTGCTAGAGAAAAGAATGGACAAGGAGAAAAATATTTACGAAAATAGAAAACAAATATATATATATATAAATATACATTTATATAATTGACCGTATCGATCACGGGCAGAGTACATTTACCAAAGATGCCCATCATGGTGGTGTACGACATGACACCGCAAGAGAGTATATCATACCGGTGAGAATTCTTCACTGTTCGCCCCTACGCGCGCTAGTTTAGAATTCACGAATGTATCTCAAAGCCATTTATTTCTATATAAATATATATATATATATATATATATATACACATTCCATATACAAATATTACATATATTTATTATCGCATATATAATTATATCACATTTTCCACTTTGATAATTTTTTCATGTACGAGTACGGGAAGTACCTATGAAAACTTGAACCAAATAATTATTGAGCATGATAATGAAGACATATCATATTTATGAAGATAGAGGATAAACAACAGTCATTATCTAGTATGCGTGGCAAGTATAGTTCATTTGGGCTGCTCGACAGCCTCAACTTTGACACATATGTAAGCGGTGGCCAATTGTACAATCAATCTATTTTGGAGCAGCAAGAAATTGTGAAGATGCTTGTGTGTTCCAGATGGATGCCAATAGACGAGTCTTTTTGTGTACCTAACGATAGGATATTACATACCTACTAATTGGACTGATGTAACTTCTTTCCAAATTGAAATTATGTATAAATCAATATGCTCAGTGCATACTTTCAGCGCCCTATTTGGCATACATTAGCAATTCGGAGAGTATAGATGATTTATTCCTTCTAAATCATAATCCTGTGTGGACTCGGCCTTCAGCTCCTCTGAGAGCCACACGAAGAAATATGAAACTTCAGAAGGCTAACTCCACTTTCGATTACTTCGTCACAACAACAATAACAACAACAACTACAACATATCGCCAACTGATAAGGAGGGAGATCTCATGATCAGGATATCATATACCTAATATATTTTGATATTACTATATATATATATATATATTTAATATTAGAGCAAATGCGACATTATGTAGAAATCAATTTGAACTATAGCTACGGATGCGATAATTACGGATAGGTATAAACTAACGCTGTACACAATCGTCCACATGACCACCGATGCCAAAAACTTGAAAATACATTTATACTCTAGTCGGCAGGTAAGCGAGAACGTTATTTTCCTATGTAATGGATTTTCATGAGTCGCGCCCATATTGTCATATCGAATAAATAAAGGTATTTATATAAAACGAATTACTTTGTCTATTCCTTTAGCTTGCTTGCTATGTATTACTGATTTTTTTTATTTATCTTCCGAGCTTGGCTGTGGTGGTCGCTGTATTTCCGAAAACAAGCTCTCTGGCAATTGCTCCTACACGTGTAGATTGGTTGTGCTGATCCGGTTCATGAGTCCAAAGTGCTCCAACACTATGTCGTCCGTATCAATCAAAGCAAATTTGAAATTATATGATATTACTCCTGGTGGTTACTAGTAGCTTGAGACAGTGGCAGGAAGGGAAAGTGGATTTTATCAGAAACGACGTCGGCGGAATCTATTGTGTTTATAAAACTAATGGGATTTGTTACATCGATAATTGCTTTGTCAGACAAACGTCACTGTGCCGGATGGGCCCGAATACTCCCCCGGGGTTTGCGTTCATAAAACAGAGGGTTTATTGGAGAAAAAGAAGGTTATAGTCCATAATATCCACAAAGAAAGAATACACCAGATTCGCTTAGGTCATGTTCTTTACATATAGTTTAATTATTAAGGTTTTTGATAATTGATTTCGCTCCTTCAGCCTTCGGCTGCTACCAGCTCTGATGCGGGAACCTGTCGTTTAAACGATTGAAGTGTCTTCATAATTTCATGATCCTTGCCATGTGTAACGGTAAACAGCTTCTTCGCTAAACGATAACCCTTATAGAATGCCTCGTAGTCCTCACTGCTTTTCTTGTTCCATCCAAGTTTAGCCATTGCGGAACACATGTAAAACATGATGGGCTCCATCGATAAGACGCTGTCCGCACCTCTGAGTCCACGTGCTCCCAACAGCAGACTCTCCTAGGTAAATATGAAAAGTTTAAATTACACCTTACATTAGTCCTCACTGTAACGTGACAGCTTTGCCTTGGATATGAGAAAACTTAGTGCTTCGCTCATTTATAACAATTTGTTATTTAGAAATGAAATTCCAACCTCTAGATGACCCATCTCGTGTGTGGCGACTTGCATGCGAGTCAGCACCCAGAAATGATAGAAGTCTGTCACGGGTACGTCTCCGAACTTCTTCAGAACCTCGGTCCCACCCTCATACCTGAAAGAACACATTTTAGATCATCTTCATGATTCCTTTAGAGCGATTTTGAAAAAGGCGAAAAAAAGCAGTGCCTACCATTCCTGCATTGTTTTCTGCTCTGTGAAGAGTGTATCTATTTCGGCAGCGAGCTCCTCATCGCATTCTCTTTCTTGGCGTTCTTCGGGTGATTGACGAGCATCGGTGATGCATCGCGAACAGCTGCACAGGAAAAAGTAGTTGTTGAGCGTCAATTTGCGCCTTCGTTCGTACGGCAGTGTAGTCGGCATATACTGAACCTTCAGCGAGTTCGGGTCCTTGAGCGTAAACTCGCCCATTGACCTGCAGGTTGAACAAACAAATTCAGTGTTCTGGCGTACATAATAAATGTACTGCATCCACAGCGAGTCGAATTAATAAAAATACGGCTCCGTTCAATTTTCAGGTTAGAGATTGATCAATCATCAGCCACCAAGTGGTATTGGTATTAGTACTTTCGTTCGTGGCTAAATGGCCGCCAACTTTTTCCCCCATCAGGCATTTCAGCACTTACAGAGAATAGTGGTTTTACTACAAGAAATGTCAGGAAGAAAATCCACACATCCCTTGGGCAACGCACCTTGGGCATCCGTTCAGAACTTGAACCTTAAATATATCGGTTTAGTTATCACAACCATGTTCCTGGGTATCTAGATATATTCCCATATCTACCTATTTTTCCCTCTGATAATTTGATGCCTTATATTGCATTCAGCTACCTGAGAATGAAGCGGCGCCCGTCAAACATGTATGCGTATTCGTCAGTATCCTCGCAGGTGTGATCAACGGATGAAGCTGCCAGGTAAAGCGCCCGACCCCGACTATAGAAATTCGGATCGTTGTGATCCATGACACAATAGCTGTTGATACGGCATTTCATCAACAAGTCCAGTGCGACGTCGTAATCCACGTCGATGTAGTCTTCGAGAAGGGTCATTAGCTCGTCGACACGCATGTGTATCTAAAGGAAGTTTTTTTGTTTACTTAGTGTTTACAGCCACTTACAACACAGTAACTCTATTTGCATTCTATCAATAATAATTTATCTATACCCAAATTGCGCCCTAGTTAGCAGATTATCGACAACGAGATATTTGGTGGAATTTTGGTTCCGTAGTAGTCGAAAAATGCCTTATTACTTACGGAAGCAAGTTCGTCTTCGTTGAGATCACTGACATGCGATAGTAAGTCATTGATTGAACGTTTACGGCCGAAGAAATCTGCTACAGTAGGGTTGTCCTTCTCAGCTAAGTATCTTGTTATGGTCCGAATGACCACGCGCAACTCCTCGTCTGGTAGCTCGTCTTCAGCTGCCAATACGCTGCACTCATAGTAGTGGTCTCTGGAATCAGTTTCCTTATCGACAGAACATGTCACTGGTAGGTGAATAGCATTTATGTAAACACATTTCCTAATAAGGCTCTCAATGCGATATTAAATTCTTGCCATCTATTTATCATACTACAGCGAGGATGATCCTAGGACGGACATTTTCTCATTTACAATGGACAAATTACTCGCTTAGCAAGAAGGTTTCACTCCCCCGTATTTTGATACCGCCGGGGTGGCTGTAGAGCAGTCAATTAGACCGTTAACCTGCCCACATGAACCATATGGCAAATAGCCGTATAACAGATTCCTTGGAAAGTTTTGCGGAATTCAATAATTCGCGATTGTGTTCGATACCCGTCAAATTTACTTAATTAATCTAATTTCGAATTCATGATATCTTGCATCAGTTGTTGGGTCAGATGTTCCCGAACTCGGATTTTACCTCACATTCCTTGCTGCAGTAGACAACTTTCTGACAACCGCTGCACGCTTCGCTCGCTGTCGGGGCAAAACACAAGGAACAGACGTACGGTAGACTATCGGAGCTCACGGCAGCCGCGAAGGGCAACTCGTCGAGAATGATATCACCTGGACCATAGTGAATACCTGCCGGCGTTGACATCCTCCCAAGCTTTCGATTCCACCACCTTGATAAATCGGTGCGATATTTTTTCCGATCAAAAATTCCAAACCAGTTCGTTATCATCCGTAACAATGGGGGCCTTATCCAGCTCGACATTCTGCAGAAGTATAGAGAGTTTAAATTTGATTTTGACGAGACAACAGATTGCAGCGGCCAGCTGACTCGCCTGTATTGTGTGAGTTGTTGTTGTTCAGTTCAACGTCCAGCACAGATTGACAACGCCAATTTAGAGGTGTAGATGACCATCAAAGACAACAATAAATGGTTGAGGCTTATTTTCCACAAATATAATTACGAGCTTCCTGTAGATAGTATTTATTTTTTCGTATAGTCTAATAGGATTTAGTATGGTTCTTGTGCGCTTATGAATGCTTTCAATTGCTAACTTTAGAGACAGGCAGCTGTCAGATCGATGTTCACGCGCATTATAAGGGCATTCATAACTAACTATCAGAGTGGGATCAATTTCGGCTAATCTTCAGGCCGTTCTTTAATGTGCTATCGATACTCGCAACGTTATCGCCATGTTGGCGCATACCACAATTAGACACGAATAAAGGATAGACACAAGAAATTTGTCTCTAGTTAAGAAAAATATTGGCGAATACTGCTGTCTATTGTTGTTAGTATCACCCGAAGAATGTGCCATAGACATCACTTGGCCACAGACTCTCATGCATCTTAATCTGTTAACCCCCTTTAAGTTAACCTGCTAACAGCGAAGTTCAAGTGTCGACTTTCATCTTTATGTGAAGGTATCATTTCGGTCATAATTAAATTCATAGACAATAAACTGTGCTACAACAAACTGTCTCTGAACTCTTCGAGATGTGCTTAAAACGAAAGAACAAATTTAGCATCTCGTATATGCCCATGATAGTATTACACTAAAACCGTGGGCAGATCTCAAGAGATCGCGGCATCAATGCGTAAGGCAGAGTGTTAGGAAGCCTTTTGGTCAGTTTTAACTCGTGGCCAGCTAAATCCAATAGGACAGACCAGAATAACAGGATAAAAGGGACCCTAACGCAATTATGGACAGTTGACTTCATTTTAAATTAAATATAACACGATCCAGTCGCCCGTATCCGTCAATCAGACAAACACTTAGTAGTTTTATTGGGAACTAATAAATGATTTATATTCGTTTTTACCGTACATGCAATAGCTGATATTGCCAACATTCCCACACTCACGGATCGGCTATTGTGCGTTGAGTAACTTATAAGTGAAGTTTATTTCACATACACACACAATGCATGTAGGTACATGTCACATAGCGAGGCTTGGGACAGCATATAAGGTTATATTGCTAAAACGGAAGCTTGGCTATTATTAAAGGATATTCCGAAACACACATCAACCGTTGAGGTATCCTCGAGAGAGAAATTATATTAACATAAGTTTCAGTAGTACGTTAGAATATTTTATCTATAGTAGCTTTTCAGAGACATTTTTATCAAGAAACTGTAATTAAAATAGTAGTCACCAAATTAAAAAATCTAAGAAATAATACAAATACGAATAAAAAAATCTTCTGTGGGAAACAAAGATAACAGGTATTGTTCGATAGGGTATCACATAAAGAATCGCATATGACATCACTTGCAGTGATCAAATGATGAAAAATTCCGGAGCTCCTTCGAGCAAACTCAGTATCGAACTTTAAAGCAGTATGAAAGTGTCAAACAGAAAACCTAGCTATTACTTCTAATGAATGTATTAGTCAATTATAAAATTTTACCCGCTGAATGCTATTACCTATTATTACGTATAGATCACACGTGGGCGAATAATCGGACATTTCAAGCAAACTTTGGGGAACCGTATCGCTGTTAGTCGCGCAGCTAGCGACAATAGTCGATGTTATAGTCGACTATTTCGAATTCGTCACTAACATCTGACTCTTGGATTCGAACCCACAAACGGGCAGCGAATGATAACGAAACTCTTCGATTTTTTCCGTAGGACAGTAGTCGGTAGGGAGAAATTCAAGATTGACGATTCTCAACGATTTACTCTCCCAAAGATGCCGTATAACTATCGTGCAGGTGATATCATTCACGAAGATTTACCGTACGCCGCAGCAGTGAATGCCGAAAATGCCACTTATATTTGTTCCTATTGTTATGCATCGGATGCCGCAATGAAATGTAAAGGCTGCGAGAAACTCGTCTACTGCAACGAAAACTGTCAGGTAAAATCAGCGTCATTACGGAACATCAATGCTATATCACACACTACTAAATAAGAATTCCATTACTTACGTGGTCCAGTTCTGATCGGTGCAATACAAGCCGAAGTCGCTATTCGCAGTATTTAAAGCTCCGCCGCCAGGTGGATAGAGAACTGTGGGGAATTGGGGCCATTCACCTACAACTAGCTGTAGTAAATCTTAAGACTGTTTTCGAAGAATCTTCTATTATTATTATTTCTTTGAATTTTAACAACAGTGACGGATCATAACTCGAGTTGTCTGTCCCAAGGCGATATATACTCACTATCTTCGTTTAAAGTGAATGACGTTGCAGTGTTTTATGTATCCGATGTCGTTTCGTGCTGATCTACGTAACAGGGAAATGATGCGGTCGACCATAGGCTCGAATGTGATATTCTGGTGGGGTGCGACGATCTACCGGATGAAGAATTACGACTAGTGATTCGAACTCTTCATAGATACGCCAGAGAGAAGAATGGTAATCACCCGACAGTTGGGGATTTCTTTGGTAGCAAACGCTCCATGGATGATCTCTTGTCGCACGTTGAAGATCTTAATGAGGCAGACAAGGAAGAGGTAATTGAAAAACTCATTTTAGCTTAATTCGCATTCTTTGCAATTTCAAATGTATGTTCTGGTGTTCGAGGAACTGTATTTTCAAAAGAGTCAAGACCTTTAGTTGTACTATGCCTGAAAGTCAACAGAGCACACACAACTCAGGAAAATATGTCAGTCAATCAAGGAACTGTCGCGCTGTCCACTAATGGCGGCAGCCAATTACGATACCACGACAAACTTGTCAGCTCTTTCATTAAAGATATAATAATAATAGTAATAAATAGCAATGAACTTCAGGAGGTAGGTTTCACTTGGTGACATCATGGTGCTTGCTAGCAGTGGTACTCAGTCGCTGCAAAACGAGATTTTTTGTGGTACCAGAGTCACTAACGTCTTTCCATCGGTATCATCTTATCTGATTTGCAGATAAACGCTCGCACAACAGAGCTGCTGGATTTATTGGGCGGCCGTTTAGACGTGGATTGCGACCATGTGCTGGAGATGCTTATGAAATGTCGAATTAACCGGTACTGCCTAATTAATCATAACGAGCCAACCTTCTCCACCCGTGGCCAAGTCGTCTATTTGGCGGCCTCAGCTATCGATCACTCGTGTGTAGTCGACGAGACCTACACCTACCTGTTTGATGGACGCCGAATCATTATAAGGTTGATCCCCTAAGTCGCCTTCTCTTTCCGCCATAGGTTTCTCAGAAATTACTCTCCCCTGATACCTTATAGGATCGAATTGTACAGCCTGATATGACGGGACAGCATATCAAGTCGATATGGTAACAGGTAGAAGGTCTAATTCTACCTGTTACCCCATTACTGTTGCTGTTAAGAACATAAGCGCGAAGTCAACGGGCTCGGCTCACATGCGTGTCATTGAAATGTACGGTGTGTACAAGTTGTTTGGAGAGTCACGTAGCCTCATGGCATTTGCAAGAATTACAGACGCCGCCCATAGATATCTAAGGTTCAAAAGATGATCGAAAACAAACGCAACCCATCAAAGGTCTTCACGTAGTCTTCCAAACTTGTTCAGAAATAACGCAACCTCTTAGGGTAACTCGTCGTGTAACTCGGTGTAATTTCGGTGTTTTTCTTGTGCGTTTCTCTAATTCGTTGTAGAGCATTGGCCGATTTCACTTTGGAAGATCCCAATCACCTGCGCATTCACTATTTATCTTCTCAGCTGCCGTACGACCAGCGGCGCTCAATGACGCTAGACACCTATTTTTTCGTGTGCAGCTGCGACAAATGTGTGGCACAAGCCCGCAGTCCTGAGCCAGATCCTGAATTAAAAGAACTGACCGATCAGGTCAGCTCAGAAGTTGACACGTTGTATCAGTCCACCCTCGCAACGCCAGAATGGTAGGTGTTACTGATGAACGTTTAATGAGTATTTGTCTAAACATGTAGCTTGTCGTGCTAATGAATATTTCTCTAAACAGGTATAATGAAGGCGTGGCGATTTTGGATAAGTTCCACAAAAAGCTTCCGGGTGACTTCGCTCTGTTCTGGCTATTGACTCAACTTCAAAATCAAGCGATCGAACAAGGTTTCCTAGAGGTAGCTATATCTGCAAATGTATGTTTTAGCATGAACCATCTATGATAGATACTTCAACAACACAATACAAGTTTTGTCTATTAACGGAATTGCAGTCTTTTTAGACCCTTAAGTACTCTGTCCTATGTCATCATTACCAGGTCATCGCGGGCCTCGACCCTGCGGCCTCCTGTTTTTTACAGTCAGAAACGTAGCCTCCCACCATCCAAGCCACCGCGCTGACTGCGTAGTGAATTAATAGTATGTGATGCAGTAAATGGGTTACTCTTCGCTGCGGGTGTACCTAATATTATGAATGCGTTCATCAACATTTACCTGTTGCACTAAAAAAATAATGCTTCTTCTAGGCGAGCCTGACACACGGAGCTGGCGCTCTACGCTCCTCTAGCACAGTTCTATCGATGGAACCGATTTTATTCAATCTCTGTCTCGCCATGACAAAGCTCGGCTGGAACAAGAAAAACAGCAAAGGCTACAAAATGTTCTGCAACGGCACAAAACTGGCGTCGAAATTATTTGCCGTCTCTCATGGGCCAAACCATTCTATTATGGAAACACTTCAGTCGTTTAAAGATGGAACCTTCGTTGAGGCTGAGGTTGAAGCATAGTCTTTATGTATGTCTAGAAATAAATTGTGACCTTTACTCACATAGAGGACCATATTTTCTTCCTTAGTATAGTGCTCAGTATTACTATTAAATCATATCTGGATGTCATTAAATTACTAGCTTAGTAGGGTGATGATCAAACACATCTGTTACCTGTTACAGTAAAGTTTGACTTGGCTATGAAGCTCTTTTCGAAGGGCGTCACTAGCTGGAATAAGGATCACTTCTTCAGTGAAAGTTCGCGTAAGTTAGGCAGACTCCTCACCCTTCGATCCGTGGTTTTCGAGAGCACCTGTGGAAGCTTTCGACTCTGAAATTGCGTCGTTAAATAGCTGCACAGTACAGTCTGCGCCCGAAGTACCTCTCAATGCTTGTTAGATATTGTCACTTGGCCCAGAATCCGTTGCAATTATTGATCTATAGCACAAAGGAGAACTCCTTGTAATAGATGTAAAAATTGTTCGTTCAGTAACTGTTAGGTCCATTTAGCACAGGACCAGCTCAGGCTTAACCCCACTTCAAGGATATCTGGTAAGTAATTAGTGTGATATGGTCGTTAGATAAGACGTCGTTTCTTCTGCGATCATGTGTCCCCCTTCTGAAAACTTCTGAACGGATCCACCGCAAACCGCAAGGAAACAATAGTTAGTGGTGACTTATGTAAGTCACTACAGACTATTTTTTCAAACCAACATATCTGTGCCTACTTGAGCCTACATGTACGCTACTGCTGTAAATGGAGAGGGCACGACCATCGGGAATCCGTTCCAGTCAGGTTAGGTCTTCACCGTTGTGGCGAGTAATTTTTCTGGTTGAATTGTTCCGCCCAGCAACTGATACAACTTGAGGTACAGCGAGGGAGACCCATTAGCCCGTACTTCGTTTCGACACCAATAATTATTGTGGAAATGTAATAATAGCTCATTTTCCTAGTTAATTGTTTGCCCCACCCCATTTTCACGTTACTTGCGAAAGTCCGGGTCGTTGAACGTAAGTATTAAGTGACAGCTTAATACTGACTGGAGACTTGTCTCCAACTGCTGTCGGTCGATAGATACCGCCCAAAGTAGCCAGTGTCCAACGCCACATCTAGGACCACGCTCGCATGGTGTGCCCGGTTCGCCCGAAATCTTCTCATTCTCCAGTGTTCATTACAATACAACAGCGCCACCCTCGCGTACCCGGGATCCTCTCGGCTTCTGCGCAGCTTGTTGGCTCCGTTCCTTAGCCAAATGTAATTTAACGAGTACGCCTCTTTTTCCCTTGTAACAATATCATTAATATTAATTCCTAATTAAAACATGTTCAGCACCGCCGACATCAGGATGGCCGAAGCTGCCACTGCCGCCGGCGTCGCTGCCCGGCGACGATGTTTCTTCATGCTCTCCTATCTCCACGAGTCGAGCCGCCATTATTTCTAGGTCGGCTGATTAACTGAACGAGGGTTGAAGTAAGAAGGAGCTGGCGTGCGCGTACCGAGGCCCAGCGGAAACGAAGAACTTCACCGAGAGAAGGCCAGACAGGGAACCTCACGGACTTCGAGGGAGAATTAGAGAGAAAATGATATAGAAAGCTGCAGGAAAGAACAGAGGACCAAATGAACAAGTTGTTAGAGGAGTGCCAGAAGACGCCGGACGCGCACACAGGGAACTGCTGTACGAGGAGGGCACGACGCTGCACGACGACAAAGACCACCGCGGGGAGCATGAAGGAAAAATGGGAAAGGGTAGACGGTAGTCGACGGCGAGAAACTACTGTGGTTCGGTTGGTTCTGGTTGTAGCTAATCTCTTCGGGGGATTTCGCCGAGTCGGGCTGTGCTGCATGAGGAAACGAACACGGCTCAAAGTGGGCGGTTACTTTGTCATTTGAATAAGATAAAATAGTGACTTAGGGGCATATAGGCAGAGTTGAGCTCTGCTCAGCTCTTAACAGTCACAACAATCAGATGAGCTTGGGGTCCTCAGGACTAGACGCGGGATAGCAAACACACCTAGTTTTGCCGGTACCATAATGAGTGGATGACGGCCATTCACATAATGACGTTTCACTTGATTATTCTAAAACCCTTGCAAGTACTGTTCCCCTGCATTGTCTGTTCCATATAGAATGCAAAATGTTCAACACTCAAATAGTCCTTAGGTGAATGCAATCAATTGCTGCACTGTTTAGATTTGTGCGCGCCCCAAAAGTTTCAAATTGTGTGAAATAGCGAATGATGCCATGATGCTAATGATGCCAGTGTACAGCTTTCATTGCTAGCTCAATGCTGTGCAATGGTGGGGCATTGGACAACGACAGCAATAACGTTATTACCATACTTAATCCCCTTACAATATAAGTAATGTGTTTATTATTGCTAAGTATTTATCATGTACCGATACAAATGTCAACGTTGCGTACACAATACTTCGACGTGTTCTTAAAAATTCACTCACCGCAGAAACGCATCAAATATTCTACAATATTTCTTCCATTCTCAGAAGCAATATATGTGTATGACTTGTTGTCAGCTTGCGCCAAGTTACGCAAACTCGTTTTATGAATATGCACTTATGCCCAGCGGCTTTTTTTTCATCGGGGACAAGAATCACAAAAAGAGGCGTTGTCGTCCTGACTATTATCCACCATTATCGAAGGATTGGTTCACGGTGAAGTACTCGAAGAGCCACAGGGGCCTACTCTCGTTGTAATAGCAACCCTAAAAAAGAGTGGATCCCGACGAGGTATTCTAGGATGAGGATGAGGTGAAGAGTGACTCGCTCATTCACTTCGTTTTGGCTAGGAGTCACCCAGTTAGCGTAATCGGCTTTCGACTGCACTTAACCCTACCTAGAAGCGGGAACGGGCATGGCTTTAGCCTACGAAAGCACAACCTGACCTAGCAATGGAAACCAGCCGCACGTCGACAAGAAGAATGAAGAATGCTGCTATGCTGCGACCGAAGTTAGCTCAACAAATACAAAGCTCGTAGTAAGGCCAGGCAGAGCTTGCAGTGTCTGCTGTTGCGAAAGTATGACCCTTAAAACTTCGGAAGTAACTTGGCCTCGCCAGCAACATCGTCCAATATTTAAAAAATTTAATGGTGAGATGTGCAAAAAATCAATCAATCTGAGATGTGCAAAATACTTTTTTTTTCGATTTGCAAACCTTGAAATTCGTATCCACCAACGGGATCAAACAAATAATCATCTACCGATTTTACACCGATTAGTCACTGGAAAATCTTTTTTTTTGCTGAAATATTACAATGTAGTAGCAAGGAGCCAACAATAGAAGCGACGAGTTTATTCATTTTCTTTTTTATTTGTTCTTAATTTATCTCCACCCTGCGGGTTCTGTTCTTAGGATGTTCAGCTCCAATTTGACTAGCATGGACGATCTTGTATTTGGACGTCCTGTATTTCTATTGGATGTACATATGCTGAGCCTGATGGCTGGCTAAGGGGGTAGCTGGTCTGGACTGGAGAAGCCAGTTCAGGCCTCGACACCGGGAAACCCATCGGAAAACACCAGGCGGTCTCGTCGATGAAAAGTCGGCAGGACCCGCAGACCTGGCGACGAAGGGCGTGCTCGAGCGTGTACGCAACGCGAGACAAAGAGAGAGAGAGTTGAATGATGAGAGAAAGTCTCATCTGCTAATCCACTCAGTCGGTTGAAAGCAAAAAGCTCCCCGCTGCCAGGCGGCGACGGCGGTCCACCTAGCAAAAGGCCCATCGACATTTGCGTTGTGCTTTCTGTTCCCGTTAGCTCCCATCTCCCGTGTGGGATTCGAAACGGTGGTGACATTTTTTGTTCAAATCGGTTTAAAGGAAGAAACGAATGAAGGACGACCGTCCCCGTCAGAAACAAAGAAGAAGCTGCCGAAAGTCGATGAAGTAAAGGGGATCCATAGCCACAATCTAGTGGACCTCGTTCACTGACGGGTGGGCTAGAGCTGACAGATGAGATATTTCGGAGCAAATAGAGAAAAACCAGAGTGGTGACAAGCAAACTAAGATTGACTGGTTAGTCTGGATTTTGTCTCGCTGTAGAGAATGCTGTAATTCGTTCGTGTTCCTTTGCGTTATTTTAAGCCGCCAACTCAAGGAACGTTCTCGCGACGTTCTCGAAGCGGTAGACCTTGTCTTGTATTAGATAATTAAAGGAAGATGCATTTTTAGCTCGTAAGCTACGCTTAAGAAGGAAGAATGATGACGTTGATGAGAGTTAGTCATTCATTGCCGAATGTGAATTTTCTGTTTAACGGTTGTGTTTTTGGAGACCGAAGAAATCACTGTACTACGTCGTTGAATATTAATGCGGAACGACAAGTATCTTACCGATGTGAAAACCTGTTCGATTTAGACTGCGTTCTATCGACACTGGTCCGATATGAGGTAAGCGGTAGCATCCTCATTTTGAAGAGCTTGCATATCACTAAATATTCGCAAGCGCTTCTATGCATAGAGAATAACAGAGTTACAGTAGACAGTTGTTCGTCCTCTTTCAGATAATTTCAATGGAACCTTCAACGAGCTTCACTTGAGCTTAAAGTATACAGGGTACATGATTCTCAAGTTGAATATGATATATACTCAAGGTATAGTGTCGCGAGCCTCGCGGATATTTGTCAACGTATATCAAATGCCAATTATATATCTGTACACTCTGTTGGTCAGTTAGCCGACCGTCTAGATGGAGGGTTCTGTGAACCTGAAGTGGCTTCACACGATACGCCATAGATGAGCGTATACAGTACCGAGTACGTTTGGTGGAGTACCGAGTACACTTGGCGGTGCGCACACTGCTGCCGCTAGCTCGGCTGCTGAGCCTCTTTAGCAGGTACCCATCAGCTTAGGCCATTCTAGAGGTACGAGCTGGTTGCGAACATGGTCACGACATTATTAATACCTTAAAAGCCCACGGCCTGCCATCCTACCTATCTATTATAGCTAGGCTTACTCGGGTCGTGGTACTGGCAAAGACGAAAGGGCAACAACAAGACGAAAACACGCGAGAGATATAGCTGACCTAAGGGCATCCAGCATGCAGGTGGGCTGAACCACGTTGGTGTTGCCCACCGGCGCCGTCGCCCTACGGGTGAGCAGCCGATGCTGCTGCTGCTTAAAAGCGTGAATGAGTCGTTGGGTAGACGTCCAGCTACAAAATGAGTGCTCGACCCGAGTTGACGGAGATGAAAAATGCACCGAAAACAACGGCGGTAGACAGATAGATAGACAGCCGGTAAGCGAGGCAGGGAACCTTGCTAGCGTGCGAAAGAATTAGAGAACGAGTCAAAGTGAGTTCCACCGTTGCTGTTCGAGGCCACATACTATCTATCCTGCTGGTCACAGTAGAAAGCGGACTGGATCATCCTCGAGTGGATCAGAATCGTCTTTTCGAGGCATAGATGGATGAAGGAGACATTCATTTCACTCGTGAACAGAATCCGTCAACTGTATGTTGCGACACATGCTAGGATGGACCAGGCGACAACGAGGGAGACCTGGTAGCCCTGCTCCAGAATTGGGTCGCAGCATGCTACGCAGAATCGGCAGGCGGCAGGCGCATAGGTAGATAGATACGCAATGCTTGAAGCAAACAGCACGAATAATATGACAATGATGCTGACCAACCAGCGAGTCGTTCTACAACTGTGGGATACATGGCGGGCGTTGCCTCCTTTAGGTCCCCTTGCTCCTGCTGTTGTTGGCTGCAGACGGTGCATGGGGCATAATATAATACATTAATTACAACGGATGGAGAAGAACGGACAACACTAGCGTTGATGTTTCGCCGAGTGCCGAAGTACAGGTGAACTTAATGCGTATAGCGACAGCGTAGCACTGTACAGAAGTAAACAACAGAAAAAAAAACACGAAACACAACAGCGATAATTAAAGCGGCTGAATCAAGGAGAGCTGCGTCACCAAAATAACTTTCCTGCACTTATCAATTTTTCTGGTGTCTTGAAGTTATGTAACTGTAAACCGCAAAGCAAACTTTATGTACTTTAAATACATCAACAGTTAGTGACGTCTACGTACGTCCCCCGTAAATAGATGTTTGAATAATTAAAATTAGCAATGAATAATCCTAGGAGAAATGTTCGATGTTCAGTATTAGAGGAAATTCTTGATTTCAAATATGATTTCAACCCTCTCTTCCAGGTGCTGGCCCGATCTCCCGCTCTCTGAGTTAATAGCCTTTATTTAGAGGAGGAATGTTTCTTGGAACGCACGGACACCACTAGAGAAGTTTCAGTCTCCATTGGAAGTGGCCCGCTCCAGTGCAGGATTGACGTGGATGACAAAACGTTGTCTCTTCCTGCTAAAACCACCATCCTCTTTTGAGAGTTTGTCTTCTTCCTAGCTTCACTAGGATCCTATCAAAGCCTCTTGCTACTCACTTAATAAAAACATTCTGAATCCCTTAATGAGCGATATGTGCTTTTCTAGGTATTCAGTACAAGCAAGACATGTCACTTTATTATGGCTCTTATCAAAGTGTTGTTCCTCATTAAAGACTCAGATCGAATTGCGCAGATTACAAATATGTTAAAATGCAAACAGGTCTCGTGCTTAGTTTAAGTTTGTTTCCCAATTAATTAATGGAGACTGCTCTAGAAGTAAAGGTAAAGCTTTATTGATTTATTAAAGTAGCTTTAATTTCACAATGCTTAAGCTCTCTTATATGTTACGCAGCGAGGCTCGAACCCGCGGCCTCTGGCTTTCGACAGCCAGAGATGTAGCCTTCCAAGCCACCGCGCTGACAAGTGACCTTTGATATCTACCTACCTCACCACGTGATATACCTATACATATCACATAGTATATGAGAATGAAGCCAGGTTTACCAACAGATGGATATTATATGTCGGATCCCAGTTTGCTTAATCATAAGTGCAGCGGTTAATACTAAGGCTATTAGTGCGATGTGTTTCACTCAAGTATAACTGAAAACGATCTTGTCCGGCTCTTTGATCCTCACATGCGATATTTTGAGATGAACGACAATTTTCAACGCTTAAGCGTTGTCAATTATTAGACGAACACTTTACCCAAGTTAACGCAAACACACGCAATACGCTTTTAGAAAGCGTTGGCCTGCAAAAGGCCCATAAGGAGCAACCCTTTTCGCTCCGGAGGGAATTAAGGCGAGGGGGGGGGAGCTGAGCATCGATGAAGTGTGAATGGACTATGCGATGTTATAGGCCCCGCGCGTTGGCCTTCCATCTCGTCGTTGTTGTCGTTGTTATCGTTGCTTGTCGTCTTGAACGTGTGTCCCTGGCCATCTATAAGCATGTGGTGCGCTTCGGAGGATCACTTAGTGCGTCTCCATTCTCCGGTGCCCGGCTCAGCCCGACGTCGGCAGATTGTACATGAGAGCTGATCTGAGATTCGGACTAATGTATCTGAGCCGGCCTTTCTCTGTGCGGTACCGCCGTGGTAGCTGCCACTGCCTTTCGCTGAAGAGTCCTCAGATGCACTCCGCTCTGGGTGCATTATTGAAGGAGGCGCTGCTACAAGGCAAGTAGGGAACCCGGACAGATAGGCTACAGTGCAACGCCTTGGATATTTCGATGTCGCGTCGTCGGCCGTAACGATGACGATAAATATGACGACTACTCGGTCGTCCTCGTCTTGTAAACCCCTGGCTTGAGACAGCGCCAAGCGAGAGCAACATTGGGCGCTTGCCCGCTAAGAGCCATTCAGCCTCGGGTTGCATTAGCACATTGGGCTGCCGCTACGACGGCAATGCATGGCGAAACAGCCTGAAGCAAACACTCGAGTTGTCGCTGATGACAAAGCAGACAAAACACCTTCAAGGCGACAGCGGCACAACTACAAGTGGGGCGTAATTTTTGACATTACAGACAATACGGTGTTCGCAGACTTTGTCAGCCCACTGTTGTTGACCTGCCGTTTGTCGTATCTGTACGGCGAGATCGAGCTCAGAGTTGTCCGCCGTGATCCTGTCTCATGTCGTCGTCCCCTAAAACCAACTGCAAAGAACTGCAACTACGATGCTAACGATGCAGATGGGTAAAATGTCAGCATCGCACATTAAAGGCGGAAACTGCTCTCATCAGATAACGAAAGGATCTCCAAAGACGATTGGTCTCTGATCGGGAGTTGTCAACAGAATTGCCGTCGGCGCCGCTGCTGCCGCCGCTGCCTCGACCTACATCACTACACAGTATCGTTGGCTGCCACGATCTTTACCGCCATCGAGTGTCAGAGAGAGAGAGAGAGAGAGATTAGCCAGACCAACAGTTGCTGGCCAGGCCTAAAACGCTACCTTTGATACTTTTTACACCGCCCCCAGCCCTCGGCCTTCAACTTCATTTCGCCTGATGATGAGAACAACGTGACCTCTTTCTTTCTTTCAGTCAGTCAGTCAGTCCAGCCTATTATATTACCCGGTTAGTGTCGTTATATAGCGACGTCTGATGAAGAGCAGGACGACAATGCTGTCCCCGTTACTGCTTCGGCAGCTACTGTTGATGATGCTGATTATCCAGCACCTAATGGCTGTTGGCTGAGAACTTTACTCTTTGTTCGATAGAGCTGGGTACTCTATTTCTCTGTTCGGTGGTTCTTATAAGGTATCACCCATTCGTGTATTTCTTGTTTTGTCAGTGATAATGGACGACCTGTACAATCCGCCTTCTCATCGCAATCACAAGAGAGACTGAGTCCACGAGGTAGACTCATGCGTGCTAACCTCATGGTGGTCTTTCGCGCCTCCACCAATGTGAGGACACTGCAAGAAACTGTTTCTTCTGACTAACAATCATTTACTTGATCACAAGCTCATTCTGCGTTTGGTGGCCTTGTCCTCTAAGTCCTTCTATCTCATGTCATCACAGTTGCTGTCCTTATCCAAGCAACAAACAACACGACTAGCCCACTGATGGAGCTATTTTGTCACTGGCGTTGCTCAGAGAAGCGCATTGTGTCAGAAGTTAAATAGTCTTCAGGCTTAAGTTCAAAGAAGTAAAAAGAAAACTTATGAATATTTCCTCTGTAGCAGAGTTAGATGATTGCTATTTTCCACATTTCCGACCGCATCCACAAACGAAAAATACATTGTTTGTGGCACCGTTACACATATGCGTATCGGCCAAACTCTGCGCATCCGTGTGTCTACTCCAAGCTCCGTTGTGTGTAGGCTTGTGTGTACGTTAGCGACGTCTCCGAAGATACAAATTCTGATTTGCCATTTGTTAGTGTTGGCTGCTGCAGCCGGCCGATTTGCCTCCTCTCATCCCGGCCATCCCCGTCCTGTGCTTATTCTTTAGAGAACGCGTGCGCGCGTGCGTGCGTGCCCTCACACATACACACACACACACATGTATCTGTTTCAGCTCTTCGGTTCTGTCCCTCTGGCGTTTCGGCTCTGGTGGAGACGACAAGTTGCAGGTTGCCGCAGCAGGAGTCGCTTCCGTGTTAATCTGTGCCACCCAGCCAACATTAGCGAGAGGGTGTACGGGAGGCACAAAAGGTAGATTAGTTCCCTGGGGACTCTCCCGACCTAAGAGGAGAGGCAGGCGTTTGCTGATCGCAACGAAGGCTTGCCAACCTGCGGACTCGAAGAGCGGCTCACAGCTACCTACCTGGCTGGCTGGCCAGATATCTAGCTAGGTCGGCAGCAGCAGCAGTAGCACCATGTTCACCGACTGTCGCTTTCCGTACGCTCTCTCTCTCTCACTCTCTCACTCCAGTCAGGACTCATGGAGTTGTACTTCGGACTTGAGTTGAGACCCACTCCCCTAATTTGGACTCCCTCCGTTTTCCTTTACATACTACCAGAGGTAGTGAAAGAGCGAATGAGAGAGAGAGAGAGAGAGAGAGCGACAGGGACATGGGCCTAGCCGCCACCTGCAGACAGTAATAGTAGTAGAACTCACTGTAGGGATGCTTCACTAACGTAGAGCTGGACTTGCACTCGAGGCGGACTCGATGGTTCACCCAGACCTTGGTCGTCTATCCGACCTCGCTACCAACAGCAAGATGCTACTACGATGCACCAGCAGCACTGGCAATGCAACGGAGCAGCCGGCACCGGTGATTCGCTTTAGCCGAAGTCAAATCACGGACGGCCGCACTGACGGACGGAGCGAAAGCGAAGAGTGCAACCCCAAACGGAGGCCACGCGGGTGATAGTAGGACTCGCAGCAAACAGAGCAGAGTAGAGTAGAGCAGACGTAGGGAGGGCGGCAGTCGGTAGCAGAGTGGAGTAGTAGCCAAAACAAAACTTTGATTTTAACCCTAAACGAGGCTGAGCTTCTGCTGCTGCTGCTGCCGCTTCACAGCAGCACTAATCATGAAGCTGTCGCGGACTAAAGCCGAATAAGGTAGCCACGCGACCAACACACGACCATACACAGCCATACACCCATCCACCAATCCGGCCGACGGATCGAGCGCCCGTTCAGTAACCCAGGGTGGTTGCCGATCCAGAGTGGTCACCGGTAGCGAGGATTCTACTGGCATTGACCAGCTTACACTAGCCACTACGATGTCCGCCGGCGATCTCGTACGCTCGTTCAGGCGCCGCCGCTGCCGCCACCACCACCAGCATAGATTAGGCGTCAGTCACGTTCGGGTAATGCCGCCTAATCTATGGGATGGCAGCCGCTAAATGGCAAAGAGCAACGCGTACGTATAATATAATACAAATAGAGTACGATGAGGAATGACCTATCCACCTTCCGCCTAGTGCGCTGATGGGAAGAAGTGCACAACGGTTCGGTATCAAGGCGACGCAATGGACGATTCGATGGCCATTCGAACCCTCTCCTCCGTTTTTCTGCCGAATGTTGTTTGAGGACGTTAAGATCGGATACGTGATCCGGATTCGACAACGTTGACAGAGACGATAACTTGAGCGAAAAGCTACTTAGTAAGAAAGATGTCACTTCGAAGGAACGAGGAGGTGATGCGGGACAGGGGAGGTGATCTACCACTTTCAGCTTGGATGGATCTCTGTTGATTGTTGGAAGGGCTTCGTTCTATCTATTATCTATCATTCATTAATTCATTCACTCACTTATTTGGTTAAGTCAAAGAGAATTGCATTGGACCCCCACCACGGCTAAGTATAATATATCTCCATTTGAATGGGCGTTGCTGTAGCTAATGACAAAACGCCCACGCCAAACGATCCCCCACCTCGAGTGGCAAATCGTCTTTATAACGATTGCACCCCAAAGCCTGGATTACTGTCGTCATTGCTATTTCTTGTATTTTCATTTTCTTAACAAGGTCGGGGTGGGAACAATGCTAATCATGCATGATACCCCACTTTGAGCCTCTTGGTGGTCTCGTGGTGATGGTGGTGGTGCCATTCGTGTACTCTTTCTTTTCAACTGAAGGTGCAACACGTAAATGAGTTTGATCCCTACCGTCGCATCCGCTTTTAAGGGGTTTGTCTTGCGAAGCAATGCAAAAAGCAATTCCGTAGGCGTTAAATGTTGGCTGAGAGTCAGCCTGAAAACATTTAGATGAGGAGCAAAATTTCTGTCGAAAACAGGGAAATGCTTTTTTCGAACGGGGAAAGGCTTTTTTCGCGTCTGTTTTGGTTCCGTTCAATAACTATCTTCCTACCAAAATCCTTGGCATTAGGAGCTGTCCAGGCCAGATTAGTTATCCGTGGCATATTTACTCATATTCGAAAAGCATATGTCTCAAGGAAATACTCACACACTTAGGAAGTCTTCGCCGTCCTTGCCAATTCATGCAGACAGGGTTCAAAGGCTTCTTGTGTATTTGTTAACGTGACTTCAAAACGAGTTCTTGCTGCGGCGTACTGTTTGCTATTTGGAGCTGGCTCAATGACAACACATTAACTTATGGTCTTCATCGATTTCAAAATGGGGAACTAAACTTAGCCTATTAAAAATGACAGACATGTTTGCTCTACATCTCTCTCTCTCTATTGTTCACCTTTGCTCTGTTATGCTATAATAGTTTCGCTGATACGATCAAGGCTCGCATTTCTCTCTCTCTCGCTCTCGTTCATTTTTGCATCTTCATTTTGCGTCGTAACCTGCTGAGCTTCACTTACACGTACCACCTTGGTCCTGCCCACACATGGTCGGTCCTGCATAGAAAAAATAGGCTAGAAAAACCAAAAGCTTAACACAAGAAAAGCGAAAGTGAGGACACGACCGATCTTATCGCCCCAGCTACAACAGTGGAGTCCAACGCCGTAGTTGGCACCCCGAGGGAGCGAGGGAGTGGTGAATACTCAGTGAATCTGAGTGAATCGTGGACAGGGGGACTTGCACGCGCTGGAGGTCTGGCTGACGGGCTTCACTGGGTCGGTGTGTACAAAAACTCGCAAATTATATTTTTACGCACCTGTCGGCGGCTCGGTCGATACGCCGGTGGCACGGACGGCAGCGGTACGAGCTGATCGAAGGGGAATCTTGTGCTAGGGGAATCTAGGGTCATTCCATCTGTCTAATCTATCTGCGGGGAAGACACAAGTACAGTGGCTGAGTATTCTAAAGATGGAAGACGCGTGGCCAATGATGGCGAAGGGCGAAAATGAGGATACGAAATGATGATGATCATCGTCGTGGTGGCGGTGGCAGGCAAGATGGAAGGTGACTTTCCTATGCGGCTTCGGGATTTCGAAATCCAATTTAGAGGAGGGAAACTTTGATCTCTCGAGGCTGGTGCGGAGTAGAAGAAGACGACGACGACGACGGCACGCTCGCTCAAAATGATAAACAGAGATAGATAGAGACGAAATATCATCACCATGCTGTGTTCGACAGACGGAAGGCGACAAAAAATAAAGAGGCAGTAGCAGCAGGAGCAATGAGTGAATGATGGTAATTTGCAATGGGAATGATTCCACTAAGCGGCAAGCATAAATAAGAACTTTATTTAATGATGGTAATGTGAGCAGCATTGATAGTCGCAGTGCCCTCTCTAGTTGGAGTATAGCAACAGGCGATCTCGTAGAAATAATAATCATTAGGATTATGATGGTAATTATTTCGGGTAATATAACAGATAATGGTGTGTATCAACAGAAGAATATATTCCATATACGCTTTCTTGCATAATAGGTAATTCCTATATTGGTAACAAATAGAGTATGTGTGAGAGCAGCTCTATTGCCGAGATACACATGTTATCATTTTCATTGTAAACTTTAAGCTTGTGGGTAGCCTATACATAAATACTATGTTATGCTGGTTCTTGTCTATTTTCATAAGAGCGATTCTTTAGCTTTTGACCTGATTTCGATTAGTGGCACAAGGTCTTCTTCTGATCCTTCCTTCTTTGCTGCACCTTCTAGCTGAAGGTGTTGATAAACCACAGAAACAGTGTCTTGCTTTTCATTGTCTATGCCTTCTTTGTATACCTGTTAGATTTGAGGTTGTCTGTATGTCGATAGACAAAGAGTCCTCAGAAGAGTTACAACCCAACTACTGATTTCTTCTTCTTGCGATGTTTGTCACATGGTTGATCCAACTTTTCTTTTTGATGGGGTATTTCGGAAATGCTTGATGCGTATGTATCACTCAGCCGTACTGAGTGCCTAGTGTGTGGGACTCACAAACCCACTAAACCCGTGTCAGCCCCCAGCCGGGGCAAGGGTCGGAAATTGCCACGCACTACTTCAGTCGGTCCAACCTGGCTAAGTCTAAGTGACCCGGAACATTCGACGCCGTTTTGCTTTATTCACCCATAGCACATGCTATAAAAGTCATTAATAATGAATGCATGCCTGTAATTAATGCTGATATTATATTTTACTAGAGGACCGAGAGTCCGTGAACGCGTAAACGCATATACCTCTGCCTGCCGCCAACGAGGGCTCTATAGGCGAGCTATCTCGTTACCATATGTATGGTAAGGTTCTCATTTCGTAGTATCCGACTACTCCGAGAGTTAGGCCCACCCATGTTCAGGCTGAGAAAAAATACTATTATTATATACATAAGTTGAGTGGCTGACCGGCAGACCAGGCGACTCACTTGCCGCAATCATTATAGGCAATTTTTATTCATTTGCGGCAGCCTCCTGCGCTCGTATAGGCCATGCACCCCATCATAGTATATTCGCTACTAACGAACTTGCACGAAACAGCTTGTTTTGGATAGTTGCTACCACCATCGCTGCCACCGTCTTTCAGCGTACACGTCCACCGTTCGTATTCCATTCCAGCAGCAGCGGTCGTAACGGCTTGGGTGGCATTATAATATTACGCACGTCGCCTAGGTCCATGCATCATCCATGGCCAATTGCCTATTGGGCTATACCACTGTGCAGCTACATCTTACAGAGCGAGCCTCTCCTCTTCCCGTATCCTCTTCGTACAAATATTGTAGATACCTTATTCAAGATGCCAACACGGGGCGTGGGTGGCGCGAACATTATATATATATTATACTTGGGGGTGCCATTGCCTTCGCCCGCTACGTTATCGGTTGATACTGCCATCAATAGGTCTCAGCTATCACTAATTCACGCTTTCCATAGGGCGCCATTTTCTCAGAGCCAGCCTTGGCGGTCTCCGATGGACCAGCCAACCGCCCTCCCTCCCGTCCGCCGTCTTGCCCCACCCGTCATTCGTGGGGTATCACCAGCGGCGTGAAAGCGTGAAACGGGCTCCACCGAAGCCGCCGCCGCCGCCGCCGTCGTCATCATCGAGCAAAATACCCCTCGCTCAACAGGGCAAAGTGGAGTTCTTGTAGAGGAAGGACCGCATCAGCCCTCGGTTCCGACTCAGGTCGACCAACGAGAGAAGGAAGAAAGGAACAACCCCAAAGACCCATTCGTGGCTCGTCGTTACCACCACCACCACCACCACCGCGACGAGGTCTCCCACGACTCCGAAACAAACAGCCTTGTTTGCTTTCCTTCTATTCAGTGGATAATTCATCACGAAGGCTGCCGTTGCTGTGGCGGCTGCAGCAACGGTCAGCTCGCTGCTGCTGCTGTTGTATCGCTTCGCCTTTTTATCGCCCTTGACTACCTGCTATTTTCCTCGCCCGCTATCTCGACTACGACTATAGGCTATGACAGGCACAATAAGGCAAGGCAAATAGAAAATGTGCGCGCGCGAGAGAGAGAAAGAAAGAGAGAACACAGACCTAAATGATCATTTTTATTATAATATATTACCGTCATAACCTTTGGCCGTAAGGAAAGGGTGGATCGATGGAACGTGTGTTGCCAGGTTAAGTTGCGGACCCTGCGGATAATATAAAACAAAGAAAACATATGGGAATAGCCACATTGTATAACAAGCACTGAACGTGACGATGATTGCTCGAACGAGATTTTATACAACAGTTGTAACTCTGAGGAGATCATCACATGGTATACAGAATATTGCAGTTTTGATAATGCCACCAGTTTGGTTAACATTATGTAAGATTCCGTTCTCGTCACAGAAGAGTATCATTGGGGACCCGTACACACGTATGAACGATGTGTGATGAACCGCTTTATCGTTTAATACACAGGCTGGCAGTTGTCTTGCCAAATAGAAACAGATACCAGCGTCGCTTTCCTGAATCATTTGGTATACGTCGAATACAACAACAGACCACGCTGATTCGCTGGAATACGCCATACGTGGAGCGTATGGCGTATTCCAGTCGTGTACATCTGACATTGTCATGATGATGATGATGATCTCGGCTTGCTGGCAACATTCATCATGTTCAGTTTGCTGCTGGTTTTGTTTATTCATCTAACGTGTGCATGTGTGTACTCTCGCTTGTAACGAATACTCTGTTCTTCGGGTGTTTATCTTCCGTTCCATGCTCCGTTCTGCTTTGCTGTGGTGACAGCGTCCCTGACAGCGCCGTCATCCGCTCCACCATCCTCGAATGATCCTCGCACTTTGTCTGCCCCTGCCGTCGCCTTTTCCTGAACGGACGCTCTGTCTGTCTGTCTGTGCGTTTGTGGTGTTGTTGCCTTCTGTTTGATAATTCATATGGCAGCAGCAGCAGCAGCAGCAGCGTGCGATGTTGGATGGCGGATGTGCAAGCATCAGGCAAAAGCTGTGGGGAGTTGGTTGTGGAGCAGTAGCAGCAGCAGCCATCGCGATCGTGCACCAACCTTTAGCGTCGTCGTCGTTGTCGTCGGCATTTGTTTCAGTGAAGAGCAGGCGAAGCTGCCGCTGCCGCCGCGACCCCCATTTTGCCACCATCATCCCCTCCACCAGCGTCTGCTTCGAACAAACCCACCCGGGACCAGCCCAGTGAAGATCGCCTTGCAGGTTGGAGCTGTATGGCGACCAGCCACCAGGTGCAGTGGCAGCGGTTAGCGTTTGTACCGGCGTCGAGGAGCGAATAGCTGGCCGACCGTCCGACCGGTACCAGCAGCCGCCGCCGCCGTTAGACAAGGGGCAGAGAGACGCAAGCGCGATACAGAATAGAAGGTGATGGAAGCGAAGGAGGAGCGAGTAGTTGTGAAGCCGCAGTGAGCGGGCGGTGAGATACACAGACACCCACTGAAGACCCGTTCTGCCCCCGCACCTCGGACCAACAGTGGAGTCAGTCGACTAGTGTTTGCCACCGCGGTTGCTTGCTTGCGTATGGTATGTTACACTATGCTATGCTTGCTGGCTGTCGGTAGTGGTGATGGTGGTGGCGTCCGCGCAGTTGTGGTGGTGTTAGCTACCTCGACATGTGTCCCTGGAGGCCTTGAGACGGCAGCTCGGTCTCCGCTTCGCCGTTTCATGGCCGGCAAAGCTTGTCTTGTATAGCTTGCTGGCTGGCTCTCTGCTCACAATCACTGGACTCGGTGGTTGTCGGTCGGTTGGTCGCTCGGTAAACAATGGCGCCAACAACGCAATGCTCAAGGCTCGGCGGCGGCGGCGGCGGTGGCGGCACACGGCAACATCCGAGAAGCATGACCACTTCGGCGGCTGGCGTCGGAGCGACTGGCGCCAGCAGACAAGTGCCGTCCACCGCTCAGGCTGAACGATAGCGACGAAGGAAGAGAGAGAGAGACAGCAGAACTGAGAGAATCAGTGAGAAGAGCAAAGCGAGAGAGGAGACTGAACGCCCGAAGCGTGAGAGGCCATTGTGGTCGGTCCCATCGGCGCACTAATATTTAATAAGCTGCGACAGTACCCCCATGGGCTGGTGGTTCGTTCTCCCCGGTATTGTCGTCGTCGTTACGGCCGTCATGTGGCCGAGAGTTCTGCAGTGCCCCAACCAAGCCCGTATTTGGCGTCACTTCGGCGTATGAGTGGAAGGAGAGAGAGAGACTTGGAAGTTGCACCCCTGTAGGTGTGTGTGTGTATCTCTCTCCGTATAAGCACTATACCCAATGTTAGGGGAGGGGCATTTGTATTGTAACGAACGTCGAGTGGGAACAGAGGATCATGTGTAAGTCTGGCCGTTCGTGTGCGTCGGAGGGCATCGCTATCTGGGTTGTTGTTGTTGTTGCTGCCCGGCTGCTCGCCGCCACTAACAGGGAGAGTGGGTGAGCTCTGGTCAAAGTGGGGTATCCGAGTCACACTCACTTCTCTCCTTCACACTCTAGTTGCCATCCCGTGAGTTGCAGCCCGCAGGCCGCGCAGCATCCCTTCATGTCGAGTCCCCTGTGGAGTGCCACGATTTGCCACCGGCCACGGCTACGGCCCGACGCCTGCAGACACGCTATCGCCGTCTCGTCCATTATTTAGGAATCTCGCTTGTGGCAGAATCTCTCTCTCGCGCGCGCGCGCTGTTGGCGTCGTCGTCGTCGTTGTCATCATCGGTCTGCCTCGTCCTCTTCGTCCTTTGCCTGGCGACGCTCTCTCTCTCTCTCTCTACCATTGAGCGGTGTCGACATCGCGAATTGCGGTGTGGTCTGTCGTCGACTGCCGCCGTCCGTCCGTCCGCCCGCACAGGAGAAATGCGTGTCTCGGGCTGGTTGTGGTGGGGTGCTGGGAAGCAAGCAGACAGCAAACAAGTGGCTCGAACAGAAGCATCAGCTGCCTTGACAGAAACCCATCAGCCACAAATCGCGACGTGGAAGGAGGTACGGAGTTACGAACCGACGATAGAACGACGCAGCGTCTGTTCTTCGAATGCCGTCAGGTACCCTTCTTCTGTGTGTCTATATACTGCTGTGGATAGGCACGATTCTATTGGGAATCAGTTGCAGTCACTCGATGCCGCCGGCGTCTTCGAGATGAAAAGAGAGAGAGAGAGTGGAAAGACCAAACGGGGATATACCTATGAGGTAATAATGGGGACATTGCGAGGGATTCGCGTCGACCTCCCATATACAATCAACCAAGTAGTTGTCATAGAGGAAACGATTCTCTCTCTCTCTCCCTCCCTCCCACACGGTCGGTCGGTGCGTCTCGGATCGTCTGAAATCAGGCGTCTCTCGTTGTCTTACCATCGTAAGTGATCCAGTGAAACGTCTCCAATGTTTACCTCTCTGTCGATGCCATTTGATGATGGTTGTGACAGATGCAAACCCTGCTTTTGGCACTTGACTGCAGACGCTACATAATCGCCACTGCCCCAGGATTACCGAGCCCGGTCGAGCTTGGTAGCGTGGTGTGCTCGTGTGCGCCTTGCAATCGAGGGAGACGGACGTAGGCGCACGGCTTCGATTTCCGCTATTGCACATTTTCATTTTCATGGGTCGGTCTTATGAAGAAATGCCAAAAGTAGTACCGTGGAGCCCGAAAACTGTTTTTTCGTTCCAGACCACATCATGATTTCGCCCTGCTCATCCGCTACGGCACAGAAACGACATCAGGGACGGTGTAAGTAAATTTACCGGGCAGATTATCAGCCAACTTCTATGATACTGCTTCCGGCATTGCTTCATAAGACGGACGCCTTTAAATACAAATGCGCAATGATGGGGATCAAACCTGAGTATCACTGGCGGCCTAGGAGAAACGTAGTGTTATTCGAACTAGTTAGAGACAACAACAAATGGCTCGGCTGTTGTTACTGAACTTTCTGTTGGTGCTTCTTTGGCCATGATTCTACCATGGTGTCACCTTTTCTGGTGTGGTCCCTATTCCACAGCTCACGTCTAGAGGCGAATGTCGTGATCGGATGGGAAAGAGATGCGAAAGACAGCCAAACGGTACACGTCAAGGAATCGGTCTGCTTCCCAAGACGTCCTGATGCTGGAACGACCTTCCCGGAAACACTCCCCAGCTATCATTCGTCTAATATATCGAGTAGTTGACAGTTGAACGCTGACAGGCGGGAGAGTCTGTCGCATCGAGGTAGAAATCTCACGGCGGATGTCGCAAGCAAAGACGTGGAAGCAGCACCGGCTGGACTCGGCAGAGCTGTAGCAGAAGACGCTGGCAAACCATCTTCTACAGATTGAGGAAAAGCGACATGCGGCGGTGGCGGCGTCGTATACGAGAGAGAGCCGGAATCGGACCGGACAAGGATATTCCACCTACTGGCTATATAGTCCACGTCGGCGTTTCCTGCTGATAGACAGCTTGTCTTTGAGGCAGATTACACACACCCATACAGGCTGACATAGACACAGAGATATGATCGTGATCTCCTTATATTTCAGCGAGGATATTTCCATTGTAATACCATATCTCGTTCTAGCTTCGTTCTACTTTGCAATATGTCAATTCATTGACATGTAGCTGACGTTGAAGTATTGTTTCTGCAATAGTATTCTGTTTCCACGGGACTTGATATCAAACTTCAAAATTGTTTACAGACTTCGTATTGTATGTACTTAAGAAAAACATGCCGATTTGGGCATCCCTCTCATAATCATGTATTTTTACATAGGTTGTACCTTTTAGTGGTTTTTATGTACAACTATTTTTATTGCAAATGGCAGATGTGAGAGCGACGGTAAGGTGAGATTAGGTACGGTGACATCGCGACACTTCTCACTGTTAAACTCCAGTGTTCTTCACAGTTGAACGTCACCTGAGCCATTGAGGTGGGAGCTTAGCTTTTAAATGGGAACAAAACGTATTTTCCAAATACTTGCAAGGTGATCTAGTCTTCTCCACGTCTGGTTTATGTGGCTTTTTCGGGTACATGTTTGTCGTACCTGACTCTAGCTGTCCGTAGGTAGAAAGTACCTTCAGTGTCTTTAAAATTACACTCGAATATATTTCTATATCACGAGGACCAAATCTCTTCTCCTAATACAATCACTAACGTATGCGAAGAACTCAGGGAACTCTCACTCTTGCGAGCTTGCTTGCCCAAATCAATTTCGGAGTTCGCCGAACAGAGTGAAAGTGACCATTCGTTACTTTGTCCCCACGTTGACCATTCGTGACTAATACGAATGGAAAACACCTGTTTCCTCGAACTCAAATAATGTAGTTCGAGTATAGTTACAGTATAGCGATTATAGTATTACTGTTACGCAAAAATTACTTACTTCACAACACAGGACCTATTTTAAATGCAAATGTGCAACGGCAGGTATCGAACCCGTGTGCCTACGTCCGTCTCCTCCGATTGCAAGGCGCACCCAAATACACCATACGTCACCATAGTCCCTCTAAACTGAGCATCTAATGCTATCCTGTGTTGAATGCTGTCGTCTTCGGTAAGTGAGCATGCGCAATCAAAAGTTTACAACACCTTCGAGTGCAGTCGTCTCCGTTGTCCCTCTTTAGGTTTATTTCGAACGTTTGTAGAATTTGACAATCGCTAAGGGGTGTCGGTTTTCTAATCAAACGTTGGATTGAGTCCCTTCAAATGTTCTACTTATAGTGTCCGTTGTTGTCGCTACTCCTAGCTATCTGTCTGATTCATATGCTCGTCTAATGCCCTCTCTGCCAGCATCCTCTATTCTTACTTAGATTTTCTTGTTGTCCGTTTCATCGCCCTGCTGACCTCGTCAGTTGTGTAGCTTGTACCTTCAGCCTCTTGCGCCCATAGGAATACAACAAACCGTCATTTTGGAATAAGGATGACACGATTCAACACTCACTGTTCACTGTTTAAAATGCTTACACGTCCAAAAGCTGATCCTCAATGTCTGCTCTCTCTCTCTCTCGATCTCGCTCTGGCCAGTGGAGTCGGTCCGCCCCCACCTGCTTCAGCTTCTCAGTCTTTTTTCGGAAAGCTCAAAGGTTCCTTCTCGCCCTTGATCTCTTACTTATAATACATCCGAGATCTCGGATCACTCGGAGCACTAGCTTATAAGCCAGCGGGTGGACCACTAAGGTCGATACAACATGTCTTTTCCTCGCCGTCATCATTTTCGGATATCGCACACCACTGAGCCAGTTGCTGTCGGCCGACACCGAACCCACCCCTATCTCCTGCTTTTGCTAGCTTTGCTCCTTCTACATAGTTATGACAGATGTACTGCGGATGAAGTGATCCAACTTAGCAGTCGATACCGGTACCTTGTTACCAGCCTCGATTGATGATAGGAGGTTCCTAGGTGGATAGCAGATTCGTTCGTCTCAACTGTTTTCAATCGTTAGGCTACGAGCCTCTTCGTTCTCTCTCTTCGTCGGACTATCCGGCCCAGAAGTGTTTCTTGAGATCTGTCCACATCTCTCCACATCCTCGACGATTACCGCATTTGCGATCGGAATCCATCGTTACAGGTGGGCGATCGCGTCGAGATGTCGGCACACATCACATCGCTTCGACCCCACAACGACAGAGTGGAGGGCGTATGTACAAATGTTTCTGCAGCACCATCACTAAGAACCTAATCGACAGATAACCCTAACCCGGTAGAAGGTTTGATAGCGGAACAAATGGAGAGAGACAGAGTTCAGCGGGTATCATATTGCGAACGATCGCCAGCACTAGATAACATCAGATAAGCTAATTCGCTCGTAACTCTACTGTACTGGGGTTCTTTCGAAGGGGAGAGTCGGAGCAGGCGTGGACAGCACTGCGTGCAGCTACTACCCCCAGTAGGACCGGAAATGCAGCAGATTCAACTCAGTTCGATTTGGAGTCGTCCGCATTATTGGTCTAACTTCGTCTATACTCGCGGGCTGGGTACACAGTGGTACTGGGCGCAACCGGTGTCTATAATAGATACCATCCTACAACCATGGAGCGCAAGGCAAATGTAACTATGAAGCTTTCTACAGAGACAAGTGTTTATTTGAAACAGCAAAACAGTAAAAATGAACAGACCCTGCCTGTCACTCAACACAATACAATCAGACGAGTTACCTCGTCATTGTTTTGATGTGCGCACATTGACGCCAAGTGACGGATATCTAGAAATAGCTTCAGCAGAATAGTGCGCTCACTTGGCATTCGGTACAACGAAGAAGAAAGGCTTATGTACACATATGTGAAATATGGAGCTATAATCGTTTGAGCGGGAAGTGGTCATGGAGCAAAACCCACTTACCCCACACATATATTAGCCAAATTTTACAGTGTTTAGGTCGCGAAGTTCGTCCAGATACTTTAGCTGTTCATAGAGGTCACCAGGATGATTCTGAAAATATATACAAAATCGAAAAAGAGAAATAGAATATATAATATTGTATGGAAGCACCCCATATTGAAACGGATAAATTCGGTTCGTGCCAATGTCGTATTACATACACTTTTCAGTTCTGAGTAATTTGAATATGCAATTCTATTATGGCTTACGTCACTACATATACCCAAAATATTCGAAATTCAACGAAGCTTTATCCTGTTACAAATGAATGGCCATTACCAAGCAAACATCCAAAGCTCGATCATTTTATTATGACCTGCCTACACATCGTTGCGCTGGACAGTTCCACAGGATCAAGCTGAGAACAACCCCTAGGAATAAGCCATGCGCGAACATTATATACAGTTGACGAGGCCAACTCTAGCTGCTATGTATATAAAGAAAGCGGCCCTTTGGGCTTGGTTCGCCGGTTACCCCCACCAATCCCATCCTTTTTTCCTCACTCTCTCTCTCATTTTCGGCCCTCAGACCGCTCTCGCTATTTGTCGGCAGTCTCCCGGGAAGAAGAGTCGCTAGTGGTGAGTGCATATAGGCGAGGTTAGGTTGGCGGGAGAGTGTTGGTTGATGAGAGGTAGAGGCAGATGCCGCGGGGTATCTTGACTGTTGGAAGTATCATCGTCGGGCGAGCAGGAGATAGGCTGGCTTTAAGGCCTTGTTGCTATAGGTTGGGGTGCACAAGCGGCACCATTGGGAATTGGCATTAGCCACTATACACCACCACCACCACTAGTATCCACCCACCACGACTACAGCTACAGCACTGACAACTTGGCTGCTCATCTTCTCGTAGGCGCGCGCGGAGCGAAGGAGGGAGCGCACCCAACAGATTGAGGAGGCTGTCGGACAGAGCTGAGCAGGCCAAGGGGAAAGATGTGTTTAAGAGGAGACTCTGGAGATCAGGACACCGGGGGATCGGGATCTAAATCGGGATCGTAACGCGGGACCTGGCCATAGTATTATAGAAGAAAGGCTGACCGATTCATCTATTTACCTATCCGCTACACTGCAGCAACAATCGACGAACAACAAATCAGAACTTCGACTACAATCACTAGTGGTTGAACACGCTCGTGGTATCATCATCATTATCCATGTGGCCGTTGCGTGGCCCTCTATGTTCGATGTGAGAGGGGCTCTCTCGCTCTCCCTCTCTGACAAACACAAAGGCCAACGTGTAAAACATCACTCTCTCTCTATCTATCTATAGATATACTCTAACTCTCTATATGTCTTTGTAGTGCCACTTCATGGCGTCACGCCTGAGGCTAAAGATGATGGCTAAGCGGCTAAGCTTAGCTGTGTCGTCCACTGAAACGACACACATTGGGCAGGCAAGCGGACTGCACTGTACTATACTCCCATGAATCCCATCCTGTTCCCGTCGTCGTCGTCAGATACCGAAGACAGACAGAGAGCCCAACCTCGTCATTCATCCTGTAGCTGCGTGGCTCATTTTTCTCGGTAAACCTCTCACCATTATCAACCTCTGCTACGTTTTCATTTCCTCGCGTCTTGCGTCTGACGAGTCCTCCCTTCGGTCGGCATTCGCGCGACTCATCCGCTTTCCTGCTACACGGGACTTCGGTCGGAGGACTCTCCTAACGATAGGTGCCTCCTTGAATAGCAGCAGCCGTAACAGCGTTGTTCGTTCTTGCTCATCCTTCGTTGTATTACACCTATCTCTCTCTCTCTCGGAGGCTGCGTATGCCAACGTGTCGCAGCCGCTGCAGCTATCCCTTTCGAATAAGAAGACAAACGTCGCTTATAATTCATGCTCAGGGAGAAGGGGGCCGAAGGAGGATGGTTCGGTCCTCTCTCTCTCTCGGCTGCGCGAGGACCCAGACACCTACTCAATACATTACAGCTGGTAGCATCAGCTCCATCGAATTCAGCTTAGCCTGAGTTGACTGGATGTATCATGGTCACTATGTAAAGTCGCCCCGCCCCGCTCCGTTGACGCCATTTGTACGGGCTTAGTATTGTGAGCAGCAATAGTTGTAGAATGACGGACGACGTCTTGGCAAGAAATCCTGGACTGCAGGCCTCCTTGTTCCGGGGCAGCTGGGAGGAGATGTGAGCCTATTGTTCATCGGCCCATACTCGTCGCTATCCATGAGTGTTTATCAACTCTGCTCAATCAGAGCTACACCCAACATCTCAGGAGCTGTCGAGCAATAGTCTTTATAGTAGTCACAGCAGGTGACTCATTTCGGACGTTAATGCTGATCCAGTAGCGAATGTACAATGACTGAAATCGTATGGAGACGAACTTTAAGGTATCATGCCTTTGTTGAATAGAGAATATCAAACGATTGCGTTTAGTCACCGAATCCTTGTACGTCCGATTGAGTGGCCCTAACAATACAACTTAAGGAATGGGTGTAGTCGATCTGTCTAGTACGTATGCACGATGGGACGCGATCTCATGTTTGGTACCACGCATGATGAAGGTGCTATCTGATTATGTTTCATTCGTATATCGGGTGTCCCCCTGTTGCAGCTTGAAAGAGTCGCTGATCACCAAGCATCGTTTGGCCAGCGAAGTACATTCCTAGATTAGGCACGAGCTCACGATTGGCTATTCCACGGCAACTCGCTTTTGGATCGATGAAAGGTGGTCGATCTACAGAGATCCACATCTTCACGCCCGAACGCGTCGACCACTATTGTTTCTGTCTAGCAGGTACCGAACACTAAGAGGCAAGTAATAATGGCCCTATTTACGACACCAGGCGAGCACAAGTTGATAGGAAGAGTCAAATGTCAACTTGACCTGCATTTAGGACAACGCCTAACTTACATTATAGTTTATTCAAAGTACAGTTGAGTTGGTTCCGTCTAAAAGTAGAGTTATAACATGGTACATAATATGTTTTCTAGTACCAAAGTATTCACAAGCTCATGATAATGACGCTGAATAAGAAATGTGGGCACTCTGAACGCTGTGTACCTATATTAGACCAGAGGAAAATTTACGGGAACGGAAGTTGAAGGATGAGGTTTTTTTAAGAGCATCGGAGTACAAAACTTGTCCGAATATAGTTGTTATTAATATGCTATCATATGATTAACTATGCTGCATTTATATATATATATATATATATATATATGCTAGTACCAATATACAAATGACATGTAAAGAATTCATCTTTTTATTTTAGGAATCGGTCTCGCTAAATCACGGGAAAGGCTGTGTTAACTACAAATAGGAAATGCCCCTTGATTGTTAGCAATCACTTAGTAAATTAGCTATTTCCAGGGTAAATATTTGGGGTATGCACGCACGTGCACACCAAATACAACAAATACATACACACATACAAGCACCGTTGTTGAGAACTGCACCGTTGATGGTGCAGTCGCTTATTTGGGTCCCGCTCGTTGATGTGTCTATCTATCAAGCTAATCTGTCTATTAGAGAACGAAGGGAAAGCGGAAACATTATAAGGTTCCTGTCGAAAGACGACAACAAACCTACGCCAACACTCGTGACAAATCTCGCTACCCGTCGTCTTCGTGGCCGAGCGGCAACGAGTGTCGCGTGTTAGACGCGTGTGCTACGGTGCCTCGAGGCGCGACTACCCGATAGAGCACACTCCCTGCTGGGCCTCAGGACTTAAAGCCTGCCTATCAATGAAATGAAAGGCCTGCGGAGCGCGGCTTGAACCACCTAAACACTAGTATAATAGCTACAGGATAGTCTGGTGTGATATGGTGCGTTGCTGGATAGCATTTGAGAAATTGAGAAATGAAGACGCGTCGATGTCAAGACGAGTGGGGTCTTGAGGGCCGAGTGAAGATCGCGCTGTTGAAAGGTCGCCCTTCGGTGGCCCACTCAAACACTAATGGCGGGCGCGGCAAGCAGTCCTGTTACCTCAAGGACTCCGAACTGCTCGTAAGTGGAAAGCAATTCGACGATATGAATAGCCGACGCCATTCGAATATGGAAAATTTAACTTGGTTGCCTTGAATGTTTTGAATGTATTGAACAAAATGAGAAAGCCAGTGATCCACCGTGGGTCTATTTCGAAGTTTCGAAGGCAAACGCAATGCGAACGCCATATGAGGGGCGTCATACGCAGGCCGTCAACAACAGAAACTTGTTGCGAAATTTTCCGGAATATCATTACATGTTGCAATCTGACTCATTCGTATGTGCGCTGCGGCTTCTGAACGGAAAGGTCTATGGCTTCAAGTCGCCAACATTGTCCCATTCGCCGTCCTTCTGTGGAATGAAATACAACCAATGGCCGAACGCCTGACCGTACTGTGAATGCTCTCAAGTAAAACATTCCACTTTATGCTTAATGAATGTGTCTCTTTCACCCTGTTAAGACGACTAGCCTTTCACACCATAAGCACATATCTCTAGAAAGAGTCTTCAGTCCAAAAGTTAATATCCTGAAAGTTTCTGCAAAGCAGTGTGCAAGCAGGCCAACTGTACGACTGTCGTTGTGTCGATGTCAGAGTGACTTCTAGCGCGTGATGATGATGGTTAAGTCACGTTAGAACAAACAACTTCATTTCTTCTCTCTCTCTCTCTAGAGCACACTCTCCCACTCTCTGCTTCGCAGGTTGAACTTCTACGAAGCGTTACGTGAAACAGCGAAGAAGTGTCAAAGTGTTACTTGTTTTCTGCTAAGACAACGCTGCAACGAATGAATGCCCTTGCAGTGCACTTTCTCTACGTCTGACTGTCCTGGCTCAACGAGAGGCTGGCAAGATCCTCATCGTCGAGTGCCGAGCTGAAACATAGACTGATTCTCAACACTCGAGTTCTGTCTGTTACACCCTGCGTCGAATAATATCTGTCTTTCTCACCTCGTCGCCAACTCACCAAGTCGGTCCTCCCGTTGCGGTTGGTCCCCCCCCCCCCCCTGACTTGCGTGTTCTCATATTGTTGTTGTTGTTGTCGTCGTCGCTCATCCCATTGTCAACTGCTGGATTCTGCTTCAGGAAACCTCATAGGTCCAACTGCTTCGCTTCCGTCTCTCCCAGCGCAGCCTCACAGTCTCCAACTTTTAAACTCGCATTATCATTAAGCTCTCGCTGCTGCTGCTGCATCAGCTTCAAGCGACACGACCTGTCCTGTTCTGTCCGTCGTTTATCCGTACGACGTCATTCGTCGACGCCACCTCTGCTGGGGCTCTCGCTTCTCGACCAGGCAAGCAGCAAGCAGACTCATTCTCGCGATGAAATATAAACATCATGTGCTGCGAGTGCTACTCAGCCAGCCAGCCAATGGAGGAGGTGATCTCTGCTCTGCTCCACTCTCATTGCTTCTATTTATCTCTCTGTACTACTCTCACTATTCCTGGATCTTCCCTTCCTTTCTTTGTCCTTCTGCTGACATACAGACGAACACATACACAGTTACACACACGCACATAGCGACAGAGACACAGTCACCCTCTCACGGACTCACTCATTCCGGTGTGCAGAGAAGTTCTACAGACGAAGAGAGCCTTCATGGCCATCATCCTTCAAAGCTGCCGAATCCCACAGTCCCGTCCCCGTTAGACCCGTGTCACCCACCCGTCAATGGGAGCGTCAGCTCAGTGTCCCATGCTGCTTGCAGCTGCTGCTGGAATGAGGACGGAGAGCGACCGGTCGACCGCCAACGCTTTGCACTCATCACAAGCGTAACCATGGGAGCGACGCGGGCACCGAGCAGCGAATCCGAGCTGGAGACCTCTATGTATATGCTGCTAACGCGCTGGCGTGGTACTTGGTATACCTACTGCGCGAAAGCTACTAAGCGGAAGTGACGTCTCTGACTCTTGCAGCTAGAGTAGCTAGCTAGCTAGATAGATAAGTAGGTGGATACCTACGTAGGTTGGTAGGCAGGTATCTGACTGACCGGCTGGCGGGTAAGCGGCAAGCTTCCCTAAATAATGAATTATTTAAAATGTAACTTTTCAACGTTAAACTCCTCTGCAGACCGAGGACTACCGACGACTCGTGACGAAACCAGCCCAAGGCGGCTGAGGGGCGCACCAGCGGATCAAGAGCGCATGGGGCTGCGTTGAAGTCTACTGCTGGTAGCACTGCAGGATGTGCTGCTGCTAGTACAACTACAACTACATGGACGGTACTGGTCGCGGTAGTGAGTGCAGATCTTCGGAAGCACTGCTCGTTGTCGCCGCTGTCGAGGCGAGGCGAGAGAACGAACGAGCGACAGGCAGACGCAGACAGATAGCTACAGCGATAAGGGGGAGCTGCTGCTGCCTGCGACAGATCTACGACGACGACGACTACGACGACGACGACGCCGGATGAACGGACAAACTGACGAACCGACGAAACACGGCCACCGAGAGGAGTGAGGGAGAGAGAGAGACTTACTACCGTCAGCGAGAGTGACGGTGACGCCGCTTGGCTTCACTGGCAATGCACACGACATGGGGACTACAGTGGGGAACTAGCGCCGGCTTGAATGCTCGGGGGGTTCCGGACCTCTCCCTCGGACCCGTAGTGATGCCCGAAGTCTGGAGCGATGATGGAGGCACTCGACGAGGAACTCAACTCATCGCTGGCGAATGGAACTCAGACTGAGAGACAGGAACGACAGTCGGCACGTAACGCCTAGCAGGCAGCATAGGCCGAAGGAGACGGCGGAGGCGGCGGCAGTGAGGACGACCTGAGCTACCGTCAGCGAAGCACTGTTAGGTCGTCTGCAATTCAGATTCGGTAAAAGCCCCTTGAGCAGCAGGAGCAGCCGCCGCTACCAATCCTTGTGAGCTCTCCAAGGGCTTCACATCGACGACGAAGCTTATGACCATCCTACCGTGCATGGGTGGGGGGACGACTTCAGCATCGGAAACGGGAGGATTGGCGGCCTGAGGGCGAAATGTGCGTGAAGCAAAACTGCAGCAAATACCGCGCTACTGACTTGGAGATCCGAAGTATCAGATGTATACAGTGGCACTCGATGCCTTGCTTTTTCTCTCTCTCTCTCTCTATGTGGTGCTGGTCATTGAGCTCATCTATGCCCACCATGTGCGTAATCATGAAGCTAATCAGACGTTGTCGATCCCTCACAATGAACGTTTACCCTAGTCTTGTGAAACGTCGAAAGATTCGATCACACCGTGACCGCTGCTACTGTTGCTGCAGTTACTAAACAAATGAGGTGAATTGTCGCCACAAATACAAAATATCACTCAATCCAACATTCACAAGAAGGTCCAAATCGTGATCGTGTGATGTTGTTGGATTTTTGTTGATATCTGTACCTGAAATTTGTCCGACGAGATGACGAGACGATGCTTGTAAAAATTAAGCTGAATCGCTATTTCGTTGTTCTAATAACTCAAGCTCGCTTCCAGGAAGAATACATTGCTTTCCAAGGTTAGCTTGCTATTTATAGTGTGCACTATATATATATATATATATATATATATATATATATTTATATATATATTTATTATATCTTCCAAAACGATAGGAACTAAAAATACGGTGTCTTTGCGCTCAAACATGGTGCACAATAATTATGTGTATTTGAAAAGTTTTTCTTATTTGGTTTCGATGCTTTTTATCAACTAGTTTTTGTAAAAATTTGTTTTCACTAGTCAAACGAGAAAAACAAATTTTGCACATAATACTCACAACAGTGTCGACTGAATTCTAACTGTAGTTGGAGAAATACTAAATAATAATCATTCAAATTTGTGTTTACAGCAAACAATTTTAAAAATCACTAATTATACATCTTGTCGGATAAGGCATCTTTATTGTCAGCAAACAATATTGTATTTGATGATCAATGATAACCTGCTTTTACGGAAAAATAAGTAAGCTGTATCAGATGCGACTAACAACGAGTGGACGTCTGTACACTGCGGTGCATTATGGTAACGTCTTCATATTTATTATATGTATGTTATCGCGGACGAGCGGGCGTGTGACATTACCTACATACCAAATAATATATATATATATATATATATATATATATATATATATATATATATATATATATATATATATATATATACATACATGGATATTGTTGGGACAATAGAATCAGTTCAGCTGATTCGGCCTGGTGTGATCTGATGCTCTGTTCCGCTATGCGGGTGAGTCCCTCAATACTGCGAATGAAAGACATAACAGTGAGGTGTGCTTATCTCCTACGAACCGCGCGTTCGCAGGCCACCAAATAGGGATAACGACACGCTCTAGTCATTACGATATTACTAGACATCGCCTTAGCTGTTACTTTACCCTATGGCCACTTCGGGTGGTATACGATTATGGGCTGTAGTGAACAAGGCACATCTCACTCAACAGCTTCAACTCTTGACCGCTGAGTTTGTGTGTCCCCAGTAGAGAACTCAAGGAAAAACAGTCGGTGTCTTTCTGGCCATTGTAAGTGACCCAAAAGTCTATGCATAACAACATTTAGTTTATTATCTCTAAGGTTATCTTCATCGTGACCAAGAAGATTAAAATATGGAAGTTACATTTGGTTTGACGGCATCTGTTCTGTGTTGCAAGGTGAAGACATTGACGGAAATCTATTCAATATTGAACTGCATACCGACATCAATTCGTTCATTTTACATAGAAATGGTTATGTTTAGATAATGTGACGGAGGCGGTAAAGATTGATTTTGTTTTTATTTCGACATTATGATGCAGCCTTTTTATTGATCTAATGTTATTGTGAATAAATGTGTCGAAAAGCCAGAAAAACCAGAGAGCCATTTTCTTTCGATAAATCGTATGCAGGAGACTTTTGGCAAAAACGAAAAAAAAACACCAGGAGCCAAAGGTCTCCTGTCTCAGTTATTGCGAGGTTCGGGTGCAGTTAGGCTCTTTGGTCAGCAGTAGCAGCAGTTGAGTTAGGCCAAGTATATTCGGAGGTGTGCGCATCAGACATTCAACGCAGGGACGCGCCACAGGTGTGGCTCGTCCAATCGAGAAGCGAGAACAACGGCTAAGGACAGCGACACAAACAACAACAATACCAGCAGTAGTGGCAGCAAAAACAGCAGTAGCAGCAGTGGCCGCAATGGTGAAATAACTACAACGACTACGACTACAGCGGCAGGTGGATCCCGTCCTGACAATGTCGTCCATCTTCTCTTCTTATTATATTAACGCTTTTTATATAATACTTGCCATAGCCGTAGCTTGCTGCGGCAGCCGCTGCTGCGGTCCCAGCAGCGGCGGCGGTTGCGGAGACGGCAGTTCTTGGGGCCAAACGCATACTCCCCACAGACTTCGGGGGCTCGACGGGTAGCTAGGGCGAGCGACTGTCCACTCGGCTGCTGTCATTCAGGGGGTGTCCGCGTAGTCCATTGGCGGAACGAGTCAAGCGGCTAACGAATTGTGTGGCCATCTCTTGCTCTTGCCTCTGCTTACTGCTGCTGTTGCTGTGTCTGCTGCTGATAGTGATGGGACGGCCACAGCCTCTACTGTGGCTGCATCGAGCTCAGGGTGACGACACGATCCACACCCTGCTTAATGCATATTACTTTTATATCGTTTGATGGTTGCTCGCCTACTCGTAGCTCGCATGCTTTTGCTCTGGCTGTTGTTGATGGCAGCTCAGGTAGCAGCGGTCGCCAATGTGACCACGACCCCGAGAGAAGCCATAGCGGGGTCAGACTAGCCGCCAACTCAGCCAGAAGTCGTCTCCGGGATCCTTTCGCGCGAGAGGAACTGCTGCGACTTGCTACAGTTCGCCGGCTGCCCGCCTTCAGCGACCGCTATTAGTGGCGCCGCCAGTCGAGGCAAGAAAAGTTAGTTCATCTGCATCCCGCGGCACTCCCTTCACTTGGCTACTACCGACAAAACAGAACAGGCAGACCTTCGTGTAACACACACACAGAGCCAGTCACCGCATTTCGAGCGTATAAACCTTCTCCTGTAGGTGTAGCAACTTCAACGCTGGGCGTATGTTGATCTGTCGCTGCGTATACGATTGTGTGTGTAACTATGCCATAGTATCCTACAAGCGGAATGAGCTGTGTTACGGAAGGTGCCACTGGTACTGCTGCTATCGCCGCCGTTGCCGCATGGAGCCTATCGGCAAAAAGCATCCGAGAGAGTCAACACCTCTCAGCAGGGGACTCCAACGATACCGCCCACGAGGTGATAAACCGATCGTTATTATTATTAATATTCAAGGAACAAACGGAGTGGGAAGACCAAAGGAAGAATATTAGAGAGAGAGGGAGAGAGAGAGAGAAAGAGAAAACTGAATTAGCGGAACAGCAGCAGCAGAAGCCGCTGAGGGCTCGTGCAGTGAGTATCTATGTGACAATGAGTGATTTCAAATATGAACTAAGTTCAACAAGGGAAGAAACACCACTTCGAAAACATCACAGACGAAGAGATGTAGCTGGCATCTATAAAGGAGAGCGGTCGTAAGAGCCAAACATTTAAGTTAAAACGAGTGGTGTAGGGGATGTTCTATGCAAACAATTGGTCAACAAACCGATTCATGCGAAGGGAAGTCTCGAAACATCGAGAAAATTAGCAGCGAAAAGAAGTGATACACTTAAGCTGTATGATATGGTGACTTCTCAATATCATCTTATATCTCAGTCATAGAAAAATACGGAGCAATAGTGATAATTAGCAGATAACTCAATTGACACAGCTAAATAGTGTTTGGTTGTAATTGCTACCCTCCTCAAATAGAATAGATTAGTATTAGTTATTATTCTTAGCTGAGTGACGACACCAATTATATAGATTCGAGATTGGTCAATTAGTGTCGTCGCTTTCGGTATTACTACGGATTATTTGTTCGTGAGGCTCTAACTGAGCGTATTTAAACAGAAATATGTATGACGTTAGAATGAGTCGGGGTGTCAGCTAAGTTCACCATGGCTTTCAGTTTATGTCGAGACGATAGGTTTATATCATACGCGTCTATGCAATATGTGCAAGGTGTCCACCCCGATAGTGGTCAATGATAGATACATCACCACATCTATGTATTAGCAACGTACAGACGTCGCAGCGTGCATTTTTTTTATTGTTGTGTATTATATATAACAAAAGCGTCACGCATATATTGCCCCGTGCCGAGGAAGGCTGCAAAAAAGGCCTACCTGGTGCCATCAATATGCTTGTTTATTTAGTTAGGTGTTACAAGATATGAAAGTATGATTTCTCGACGTCGTCGTATGCTCGCGGAAGAGGCACAGTTTGTTGGCTTGTCTTCATATCTGAGCCGTGCGTTTTTGCATCGTATGTGTTCCTGGGATGGTAACCGGACCAATTTGTAGACACGACAGGGTAACGCCGCTATGGCTGATCGCGCTCGGCGCCGAATAGTAAATATTATATTCGATCGTAATGCATTTAAGGCGAGGGGCCGAAAGAAGGTCCACTGCCATCATCATCATCAGCATTATCGTCATCATCATATAAAAACGGATACTCCCTGTGACATACACTGTGTGTGCAGAGATATGTACATGCATCAAATAAGTGACAACAATAGATAGAGATTCGCTCCGTCGTCGTCGTCGACACGTAACTGCGACGTTAGTAGATAAACCGTTGCCAGGCCATTTTCCTTTCGGGACTCTATTGGCCATAACCCCAACGGCAGCATAGGGCTGAGGCGTTAAGGTTTTGCGCTGATGTGCGCCTTATCAAAATAGCGGAACACTGCTGTTGCTTCTGGTGATGATGCCATTTGCGTGGACATGGGACGCGCAGTCTTATGTTCCACACACTGTAGTCAGCACCCTCAGCAGAAGCCGAGACCGCCATCTGTAGTAAATGACCAGGGTAGAGAGAAGTAATCGATAGAGATTTGTTTAATACGAGAACATTAAATATTCGTTTATCGCTTGTTCCCTCTGCCTTCCATTGTGACTATAGATAGATACCGAATGCACAAATAGTGAACCAAAGTTAATCGTTCAATGTTCAACATATCACATTACTCCAACTGGATCGACATAATCGTCTGTCTCAATGGTAGTGCAACGTGGACACGTTGCTTTTCGAACTTAGCTTAAACGGCATAAGGTGAATGTATAATATTATTATCTATATAGATGGAAGGAGGTTCCCATAAAGGTACACGCAAATAGATGAGGGGTAACCCTCGCCTCTCGACATTCTGCTCTGTCCAACACGAAGATCGACCAGTCTGATGGGGGTTCGTTGTTGCTGGCAACAGTTCAGCCTCTAATGCTTCGTTCTCTAATCGAGCTGAAACTATCGCCACTTGTCCAACTTCGGACCGCAGCAGCTACACAGAACAGGGAGACATCAGATCGACTCGAGGAACATAAGATCACGTTGATGTAATGCACTAAGGCGCCGTCGTAAATTATGCGCTCGCACTGGTGGAGAAAAGCGTTATTGAATCGATAATAATTTGTTTTGCGTTTATTCCATTTCTTTAAATTACACACACACACACACAAAAATACTCGTCAAGGCCCTGGCTGCAAATCCAATGTGGTCTACATGGTTGCCTATTATAGACAGTGAATTACTTTGAATTTATATCTTCTAGGAGGGAAATAATAGAAAATCAGTGTTAAAGGCACTGGAATCGTTGAAATTGAGAAGCCATTTTTCGGCGTGCCCCTGCCCTTCTAAATTAATAGAAGTATTGACATCATCTAACGTTAAAAGACGCTACGATTCATTTATGGTCGTATAATTGGCCTTTGTTTTTTTACCATCAACTATGAAACTATTATATAATACCAACTCAAAATAATGACAATAAAAGCATTGTAGATTAGTATTTATTAAAGTTAGCAAGTGATAATAATAATAATGCGACTTATAGCTGCGTAGTACAATTATTAATTTAATGAACTTGATGACGTATCTCGGCCCGTAATAACAATAATAAGTCAATGCCACTGATGTTGTTGTGGTATAAACAATAATGCACATCTGACAAATGTGACATATTCTTTAATCTACCATAGGCTGATCCGCGCCACCGGGCACAAGCGCGCAGGATCCTTTCTTCTGCAACGTCTGTCCCTCGCTGTGCAGACGAGATGTAGACCAATGGTTTATTTGGTCTACATCTCGTCCATATTTGAAGCACTTAGAGAACAGTCGACTACGGACACAAACCTATGACATCTTACCTGAGGTCCAACACCTCAAGCATATTGCTGGCTAACCTGTACGAGGAACAGAATCTTCTGGGAATCGCAAACATTTCTTCGGTTTGATTTGGACTCTCCCACAGATTGAGCACTCATCCCCATTGAAGTCAAACCCTGGCAGGGTTTGGGAAAAACAACTTGGTCGATCCGAGCCGGTGAGCTCTCGAAACACTGTTCGCCTGCAAGCCTTTCCTGCACGCGCAGCTCTACGCGATCACATGATACTGTCAAACAAAGAGCAAAGCGTCACGAGACCTGACTGCCATGCACCGTGGACATAACATATCAAACCAAGATAACCACCAACACTCTCCAATAAATTTCAACATTTATTTGCGACCTCGGAAGTGCAGTCTTTATTGTCACCCCTTTCCCGCCACTGCCATCAGCAAATGCAAAATATTTTATTGTCTCGGGTTGCGATAGAGGGAATAGGAAATATTTGCTTAATATGTTATCACCTCCACGTGAAAGACGATGCCAAGACCAGATCCACCATGCGGCCCACTGCCCACCATGGGATTCGCTTAATTGCGTAGCACATACACACACACACACACATAACTACCACGTGAATTGCTTACGGCGCATAAGGTTTTATTCTATTTTCATTATACTTCAGCAGATATTCTATTTACCTGGGCAAAATGTAAAATTTCTTCATCTATTTACTTCATATTAATATTTTCCAGTGTTTATATTGATTGCATGAAACACTTAATAAAATGACCCAAAAACGATGGAAGTCTAGCCCGGTTGAACTTCGTTGAAAGGGGCCTCAAGGGCTAAATATTTAAATGAAAGAGATCTTTTTTTATTTTTGTTGTTGTTGTGGGTGTAGTTTGCCGGCGTATTTGGCTGCCCAGCCGATGTTACGTTGACTAAGAGACAGACAACCTCTTCGTCCCAACCAACGTTGGGTTATCCTATTTCTGCATAGGACTCGTGCCTGGAAGTCCCTGGCCGCGCTGGACGCTGGGAGTCAGCTTTGCAATTTCTGCTCGAAGTTGCCAGCTACAGTAGTTCACTAAATCTGCTCGTGCTACCCTGCTTCAATCCCCCCTAGAAGGAACAGCAGTATTCCCGTACGAATATCTTAGTACATCCTCTACCTCGTAGTATACTACACCAACCGCACCATAGCGACGTGCGACTACCATCTCTCTCTCTCTCCCTCTCTCTCTCTCTCTCTCTAGCTGTACATAGTGAGTGTCTGCCTAAAGCAAGCGACCGATAGAATATAGAGCCTCATCGAGCCGCGCACACTTCTCATCCTGTCAGCACTTAGAGTGCGCAAAGCCAAAGTTCCACAACTAGGCAGGGGAAAGAGAGATGGGGTCTATCAGGAGATTGTGAACCACACGGGCTGTGTTTGGTGAGGGGTGGTGGTGGTTGTGGTGCTGCTCTGGGGTGCTGAGGAAGGAAAGGAATGTAAGATGAGAATATTTGATCATCACTAGCCATGGGCAAAGGCCACCAATCGAACGGGGATTTCGAAGGGATGCCATAGCTTGGCCTTCCTTGGCTCGGTTTCGTTTTGGCTTTCGGTTGCCCTCACCGGTTTCGTCCTCAGCGTCCCGTTTCCCGTAGGCGCAGCCTCTCGGGAAGAACGCAAGCGGCACGATGATGGCCAGTGGGCCATACAAGATACAGACACAAACTCGAGGGCTCAGGGGTGGCATAAAATTCATCCAACCGGAGCGGCGGTGGCGACGGCATCGACACCAACAGAAGCAGGTCCCTGCAGCCGAACAGGAGTTGCCACTGCCCCATCGGCGCCTGGACGAACTAACCGCAACCATCGGTTATCATTGGCATATACGTATATATATGTATACATATATAGGGGTTCATGAAGACATTTGTGGTGCCGAATGCGAATTAACAGTAGAACAGAGCTCTCTGGTTACACGAACCGGCCCTTGGTTCACTCAAACAGGTTTTCCGTTACTTAAGGGATAGTTTTATGTTAGTGCCTATCACGACTTGATTCAGTTTGTCTCATATAAATTTGGCACTGTTAAATATTTGAACAGCGGCCTAACGTAGGACATTTTCAAGTGCGTTTATTGATATCGTGCCATTTTAAGTAACCTGTCTAAATTAGCTGTCTTCCTAAGCGGAAGAGTAAGGTAAATTCTGGAACCTCATAGTGATAACCGGTAGTAAAGTAGTAACCAAATCTCGTCGTCAAATCTCTCCTATCTGTGCCCTGTATCTAGAAGGAAACACGCTCTTGTTGTACAGACTCAGATGGGAAAATAAGACAAATGTTTACTGATTCTCTGAGTTATAAATATATGTATCAAACTTTGGGTTGTTTTTAATTATACAGATGAATTTCAATATTAAAATACGAACATAAAAATAAGTCAATAAAATAGATAGAATATGAACAATAAAAATTTGAAATATTTAAATACAATATTAAGGGTATATAAAGGAGGCTGTTCTTAGATGTATTTCACGTTAAGCGGGTACAGTTATCGCTGGCATTATCGGTGTAATCATTTGGCAAAAGGAACCGACTGCCTTTGTTCTATACTGTCCGAACAGTGATGTACCATAGTTGCGTGACGTTGTCCCCAATTCAGCGGAAAACCGGGCACCAGTGTGGCGTGTTTGTGTACGGACGATACGTGTGAAGCGAGATCATGGACGACGAGATTATCTCCAGTACCCTGCAAACACTAAGACAACGAAGAGACGGCACGTCGACGTGGCAGAGCGTTAATGATGAGTGAGCCGAGTTAAGAGCGCTGATTGCTATGGGACGGCCTGTGTTCTACAGTTTCGCTACGACAACACAAAAAAAAAGCGTTTTGCCGCCCGGCACCAGCGACTAAAAAAGTGGAACGATTCGACATTGTTTGTAGAAAATCGTTAGAAAATATCGCGCCTGCGTTGTGATTAGCCCGAGTTTCACACTGTGGTATCGTATCGAAGCAGTGGAAAAGAAGTACACAAGCAACACCACGGAAGTGAATGTAATTTCGTAGTGATTGTGATATCTGTTAGATATGAATTAGAATATTGATTTACCTATCTTCGCCTACGAGATAGTTTTTGACGGCATCATATTTAAGGGGTGCCCGACGCCTTGGAGCAATTTTCACAATCAGCGAACGTCAATATAGTGTTCGTTCACACAACTGCCTTCACTGAGCCTTAACCAACCTCGACCTTGTCATTTTGTCCCTCTTACAATTGCCAAATCAGCGAGGATGACAATTGAAGGGAAGTTCAACGCCGCCGTGAACATTATACAGAGTTTACCAAAAATTGGCAGGTTTAAACCATCAAAGTCGATGCAGCTAACTTTCTACGCGTACTTTAAACAGGCCACAGAGGGCCCCTGCAATAGGGGGTCGGGACCACAGCTTTGGGACTTCGTTGGTCGGGCCAAATACGACGCCTGGAACGGGCTTGGTCAAATGTCAAAGGAAGAAGCAATGGAGAAATATGTCAGCGAGTTCGCAAAGACGATCGAGGAACTTTGGAGCAAGTCTACCCCAAAAGAGATAGAAGAAGCACTAGCAAATGCCAATCGAGAGCACATCGCATTGATATTCGGTAATGTGGTACTTCGTTAAGCGGGATGTAGCCACTATACGAAATATTACACAAGATCAAAGCCTCTAAAGCAGTTTCTGTGTGTGAAGACGAATGCGATCGATACCAGCAATATCTTCAGTCCGGGCCTGATAACACTCAAACGGTACGCTCGTTTAACTGTCATATGTATAGCTTTGTCACATTTTATATAGCCTTGGCGAACTCAAGCAGGGACGATGTATGCAGTGACGCACGTCAGAAATTAAAGACATGAGTATTTTCGACACGTAGGGGCGGGATAGGCACCCCCATTATAGACGTAATCACATTTTCATATCGAATTCACTCGCAATGATATTGATTCAGAAGCACAGTTCGCCGCCCCGAGTTCAAATTACCGTCGGTGTTCATCAAGATTACATACATGTGTGTCCTTATCTGAAATCCTCGACCATGGTGCACTTGGCCTAGAAAGAGGACGGAGAGAACGAAATCGGCAAGAGGAGAAAGGTACATTTCGACAATATGATCGAGCATCAAGTGGGCTTTTCTTTTCGCTGTCTACCGACAACCCCGGCCTCCGTGCCGTGCAATGGCGTTTCGCTTCATTTGGCCCCCAAGGATTATTACGAGTGTGGCAGAAACACTTACTCCAACCTTTTCACTCTGCTGCATTTTGGCTGCTTTATGCCACCGACAGCTGATACCAACAAAGCATGACCGACCACGGATTCGTATGGATGGATATATAGCGATATCGGTGATGCAATAGCGGAGAGGCGAGAAACCACGGGCACGCACCTGACGAGGCGCGGTAATGCCAATGCTGCCTAATGCAACTTGAAGAGATAACACTTTTATCTAAACTGCCGACATATTTGTGGATGTATCGATCTTGATCAAACGAAACTGCCGTTTCACTGCTCAGATATTTAGTCTTGGAGTATCTTCGAACGCAGTTTGTACAGACAATGAAGTCGAATGTAGTAGCAAAACACAGTGCAAAGAAATGATTACTAACAGCACATAATACATTTGCAGGACTTCGCTATGGCAAAGTGATTACCTTCGGTGCGAAGCGAATTGTTTCATTTTTGGGGTACAACGCACAGGTGCACCGAGCTCAGGTCTCTTCTATATAAGTACATACACACACACATATATATATATATATATATATACAGGCGGGCATATATGATCGATGATGTAACCTTTTGTTCATTTTCTAGATAGGTAGCAAGGGCAGACCATAATGGAACATTCAAGGCCAAACCCGATGCCCGCCCGCGAGAGCGGGCAATAGATGGGAGGTAATTGACGGTCATTGTATAGAACAATAGCAATATAGTTGTAGAGTTGCAGACACAGAAATAAAGATGAGGTCTACATTTCTTTTTGTTCTCTATTTTTGTCTTGCTGTATTATGGGCTTGCACGTTGCTTCAGCTTTTTGTCAAAGAAACCATAACCTACATATCCTCGTTGTCCAGACGGAATGAACATCTAATAGGTTGCGGCTATTTCAACCACCGAACAGAGTAGCGAACGCATTCAGACCTGTACAGCCAGATCTGGAACGACCAATGGCACCAAAAAATCTCAACTGAATTACTCAACAATGACATCAAAGACTTATATAAGAGGCCAACTATTGGCTGAACCTTTGCAAACCTTAGGGCAAATATCCAGTTCAAGCTCAAGGATATTCGTAACCTAACCAAATATATATGTCTATTTATTCATTTATCATCTATTTGAATTGTGGTGTTGCCTAGATTGCCGCTAGCGTTCTTCTTTGTTCTTGTTTATCTTCGCTCGAAACCCACTTCTGATTTCAACAAATGCTCGAATTCTCATTCACATTGTTGCAGCTGTCCTAGCTCGGATGGATAGGACCTTTATAACGAACGAACGAACGCCGGACGCGAAGACCACCCACATCGTGATAATGACGACTGCTACTATTGCGCCTTTTGCTGTCTCTGGCGCAACATTGTCGACTAAATGCAATCATGTTATCTACCTAGCTAACAAGTTAGCTAGCCATCGTACTGTGCAATGATTGACTATCTACCATCGTTGATTGTCAGTCTCTTGGTGGGTCCGTATGTCCGTTTGTTCATCTATTCTTCCGTCCGTCCTAGTTCTTCTGGTTAGCAGTTGCGTTTGGTGGCGTTCTTCACTCCTCTTCTCTTCGGATGTTTCCCACTTTCTCTTCGCCGCTCTACTTCTCGCTTCTCTCATTTGGCAGCTGTTCCACCGTTTAGATGAACTCGATTCACTTCAATATTTCACAATTAGAGGAAACGGGGAATCGTCGTGGGCCACCCAATGTCGCCAGCGAATGTGTGTAACACCGCCATCTCCCATAGGCACCATGCTCTCCCTTCGACAGCCCCGCTCTCATACGCGCACACACAGACCCACATAGACATCATAGACACACACAGAGAGGCATACACACACTCCACAAGTGCTGGGTCCACCGCCACGGCGCGAGAAGCTGATCGGGAGTGATGGGGCGGTCCTCATCTGGGGGTTGTATCCTTAATTCGATTTAAAAATCATCCGTCGGTCGCGGTAACAGATGACAAGATTTCCTCACTCCAGTTCGACCCAACCCAGTGCGGCCCACAACCACCTTCATCCTTTTCGAAAAACCTCGAGACGGGCGTTCCTCAAGGCTCTCGGACGCCACACCTCAGGACGAATGGCGAAATCAACGTATATATGTGTCGAAATAAAGAGCAATTGGTACACATGTTATTGTACATATCAATGTTTTGCGATTATAGAAATAATCAAGTATTTTAAGGAAAACGTTATATGAGTGTTCTATAAAAAAAATGCGGTTTCTATACAGATGAAGCGTAGTGGGTCGTGACTCGATGTTGTTGTGATACAAACATGCCGAAAGTTCGGTTCCACGGGTAAAAGCATCGTTCTAGGGCTGTGTAAATAAATATGTGAAAAAGCTGTCTAGAAATTATTGTTGTATACGTTTACAGAAACTCTCCGACAGCCAGGTACCCATGAGCTCCCGCATGTTAAGAGACAGTAAAGGATAAAACTACAAAATAATGAAGTCACAGAAGAGTGTTCCAAGGACTACTATTAACGAAGGCACCAAACTCTGATTACACGCGGATGACTTCTGGCGTGAGAACCACTTTGTTGTATCTTGGTGTTGCTCAACAATATCTGGAGTTGAGGTACAGCAAGTAAACTCGTTGTGGGTGCTGGAATCGCCGTGTGGCGCCTAAAATAAATTAGGTGGCATGTAATTTTTCGTTTCGCCCTGTTCGGAAACCGCTAAGTGTTAGCTGGTGATACTAGGCTTGTGAGGTAGCTAAGGGTATGGTTCACCTATACGATAATGGGGATTTTCCTTGCACTAAAGACCTTGCGTTTCCATGCAACGACACAAGACAGCCTGCGTACGAATCGTGGGGTAACAATTTGGTCTATCTATGGGAGAGCCACGTGGCTTAACTAACAATAACTATAGTATGTTAAATTGTGCAGAGCAAATCTACATAGAGAGCGACTATAGTTTGAAGGCATGAGTCCGACTTTAATCTCAACGGTCACGCACAGCTCAAGAGCGACTAGTGTTCTTCTTAAATTGATGTGCATCAGTTATACGTTAGTAATTCCTCAGCCAACCGAGGCAGAGTAAGTCTGTCTCATCTCGGCTGGCAGTAACTAGTTCAAGTTACGTTTAGAAAAAAAACTTGATCTTTTCTACAGATTTAAAAGAAAGTGTCAGTGCTATATATACTTTATTAAGCTCGATGATGTCCGTCCGTCCGACAATGAGTTCCGTTTCTTTCGGCGGAGCTTTTTCGGGGTTTGCCTTATTTCAATATGGTCATGTTTGGTATCATTGTGTAGCTACGGATGGGGGCTATCTTTTTAGGGGGGTGGGGGGGTTGTCGGGGGGTGGGGGTCAAAATGGGGGGGCATTTTATTTATTATATACTTTATTAAGCTCGATGATGTCCGTCCGTCCGACAATGAGTTCCGTTTCTTTCGGCGGAGCTTCTTCGGGGTTTGCCTTATTTCAATATGGTCATGTTTGGTATCATTGTGTAGCTACGGATGGGGGCTATCTTTTTAGGGGGGTGGGGGGGTTGTCGGGGGGTGGGGTCAAAATGGGGGGGCATTTTATACCATGAGGTCTATGTAAGGGGTGGTTTTTTTTGCATGTATCGATGCGTCTTGATGTCCTGAACAACTTTGTAAATGTTTTCATCAGGCTAAAATCGCATTTTCGACCATTTTTTTGCGTTTTTCGAAACTTTTTTTAACATGGTGTTCTATGTAAGGGGTACTTTTCTCGCGGGTTTACGATGCGTTTCGACGAGCTGAACAATTTTACAATAGGTGTTCCTATACCTAAAGTGGATACTTTTTTAACTAAAACACAAAAACCTCAACATGGTGCTCTATGTAAGGGGTCGCTTTCTTGAGCTTAATCGACATGTTTCGACGAGCTGAACATTTTTGCAATAGGTGTTCCTATACCTAAAGTTGACCGTTTTCGAGTTGACCATTTTGGGGGTCGAAAAACACCGAGGGGGTCAATTTCTCACCACTTTTCATTTTATTTGAGTACTTTCCCATTGTTGAATTTGTTTCTTTTTGCTTTGAGGTCAAAGCTCATCGGGAAGGCTATATTCTGAATAATTTCAAATGCGTCAAGTGTGCGTTAATCTTTTTTTAATTGCAAATAACAAAAACCTATCACAAAAAATTGTACTGTTTTCGTCGTTTTTGGATACTTTCCTCTCGGTTTCTCTTAACAATGTCAATTGGGGAGTTGTTGCATTTGAGAAGGGACATGCGTACGTATTTTTCTATATGTCGATTTCGCCCAGGTTTTCTTTTAATTTGACAAATTCATTTAACTAAGCTCGATTTAGTCCTTATACAGAGCATTGAGCATCCGTTTCATATTATTAGCTGATGCGCCTGGCCAAGCTGAACAAATCAACAATAGGTGTTCCTATACCTAAAGTCGACCGTTTTCGAAATAATGTCGATTATGCGTTTAGATGCTCAAAAACACTGTACTGTCCGTCTGTGTGTCCAGAAGAGAGTCATGGAACGGTGGAAGAACGCGCCGGCCAGGAGCCGAAGGCTCCTGGACGCCGTTCATACAACTGCGAAAGCCAGAAGAGAGTCACGGCGTCGGCAGGGAGCAGAAGGCTCCCGCCGATGCTCATACAACTGCGAGTGACGCCGTCGTACAGGAGCCGAAGGCGACTGGACGACGACCATAGAACTGTGGAAGAACGCGCCGGCCAGGAGCCAAAGGCTCCTGGACGCCGCTCATACAACTGCGAAAGCGAGAAGAGAGTCACGTGTGTCGGCCAGGAGCCGCAGGCTCCTGCCGACACTCATAGAACTGCGTCTCAGAAACTCCCGAATCTCAACTTTTGGATTTCTCCAACATGTAAAAAGTAACATATCGCGAGCGGGATTCATACAACTGCGGGGTACGCCGTCGGACAGGAGCCGAAGGCGACTGGACGACGACCATAGAACTGTGGAAGAACGCGCCGGCCAGGAGCCGAAGGCTCCTGGACGCCGCTCATACAACTACGAAAGCCAGAAGTGAGTCACGGCGTCGGCAGGGAGCCGAAGGCTCCCGCCGACGCTCATACATCTGCGGGGTGCGCCGTCGGACAGGAGCCGAAGACAACTGGACGACGACCATAGAACTGTGGAGGAGCGCGCCGGCCAGGAGCCGAAGGCTCCTGGACGCCGCTCATACAACTGCGAGAGCGAGAAATGAGTCCCGGTGTCGGCCAGGAGCCGCAGGCTCCTGCCGACACTCATACAACTGCGGGGGACGCCGTCGGACAGGAGCCGAAGGCGACTGGACGACGACCATAGAACTGTGGACGAGCGCGCCGGCCAGGAGCCGAAGGCTCCTGGACGCCGCTCATACAACTGCGAGAGCGAGAAATGAGTCCCGGTGTCGGCCAGGAGCCGCAGGCTCCTGCCGACACTCATACAACTGCGGGGGACGCCGTCGGACAGGAGCCGAAGGCGACTGGACGACGTCCATACAACTGTGGAAGAACGCGCCGGCCAGGAGCCGAAGGCTCCTGGACGCCGCTCATACAACTGCGAGAGCGAGAAGTGAGTCCCGGTGTCGGCCAGGAGCCGCAGGCTCCTGCCGACACTCATACAACTGCGGGGGACGCCGTCGGACAGGAGCCGAAGGCGACTGGACGACGTCCATACAACTGTGGAAGAACGCGCCGGCCAGGAGCCGAAGGCTCCTGGACGCCGCTCATACAACTGCGAGAGCGAGAAGTGAGTCCCGGTGTCGGCCAGGAGCCGCAGGCTCCTGCCGACACTCATACAACTGCGTCTCAGAAACTCCCGAATCTCAATTTTTGGATTTCTCCAACATGTAACGATTAACATATCGCGAGCGGGACTCATACAACTGCGGGTTACACCGTCGGACAGGAGCCGAAGGCTCCTGGACGACGTCCATAGAACTGTGGAAGACGCGTCGGCCAGGAGCCGAAGGCTCCTGGACGCCGCTCATACAACTGCGAAAGCGAGAAGAGAGTCACGTGTGTCGGCCAGGGGCCCCAGGCTCCTGCCGACACTCATAGAACTGCGGGGGACGCCGTCGGACAGGAGCCGAAGGCGACTGGACGACGTCCATACAACTGTGGAAGAACGCGCCGGCCAGGAGCCGAAGGCTCCTGGACGCCGCTCATACAACTGCGAGAGCGAGAAGTGAGTCCCGGTGTCGGCCAGGAGCCGCAGGCTCCTGCCGACACTCATACAACTGCGTCTCAGAAACTCCCGAATCTCAATTTTTGGATTTCTCCAACATGTAACGATTAACATATCGCGAGCGGGACTCATACAACTGCGGGTTACACCGTCGGACAGGAGCCGAAGGCTCCTGGACGACGTCCATAGAACTGTGGAAGACGCGTCGGCCAGGAGCCGAAGGCTCCTGGACGCCGCTCATACAACTGCGAAAGCGAGAAGAGAGTCACGTGTGTCGGCCAGGGGCCCCAGGCTCCTGCCGACACTCATAGAACTGCGGGGGACGCCGTCGGACAGGAGCCGAAGGCGACTGGACGACGTCCATACAACTGTGGAAGAACGCGCCGGCCAGGAGCCGAAGGCTCCTGGACGCCGCTCATACAACTGCGAAAGCGAAAAGTGAGTCCCGGTGTCGGCCAGGAGCCGCAGGCTCCTGCCGACACTCATAGAACTGCGTCTCAGAAACTCCCGTATCTCAATTTTTTAATTTCTCCAACATGTAATGATAATATATCGCGAGCGGGACTAGAGTTGGCCGCTGCCCGCAGGGCAAGGCCAACTCTAGTTATTATAATTATTATTATTATTATTATTATGTACACTTGCGCTCAGCTCCGAGTATCCCTCTCCCTTCTCATTATTCCATGAGACCTAAGTGACTGACTATTCGCTACTTTGTCGAACGACACTGCGGGAACATAACGGGCCACTTAGTATCAATCACACTTCACGAGCACTTCAACACCTCACGAGCAGGTCGCTGTTATTTGTACCCTGCTTGACACCTCTGAAGAGCCACTTGCATATCGAGTGGGCCATCTAGCTTTTTATCATTGTTCTGATATTTGATCGTGAGAAACTCGTTGAAGGACGTCTCACAATCGCTTTCGTCTTTATAAGACGATCTTCTTTGTCACTCACAGTCAGTGATTTGCTATCATCTATCCACCCGCCCTTCATCGGTGGATAGCACAAAACGATTGGCCTTACGATCAACTCGGTATTTGACAGAAGGAGTGACATAATAAAATCCGCCTTACAACCAGCTTAGCGAGATTTGATCAACTTGATTGACGTTATATGCAGGTGGTATAATATGTGAATTCGTTCATTTTACTTATTAGTAACCCCTGTAATTCCAAGATCGTTGTTGTTGCTGTTGTTTTCTATCGCGATTGTCAGCTTGATCAGTTGGTACGTTTGGTGAAATGTTTCTAACGCCAAATCGTTGTATACGATTACAAATCTGGACTCAGCTTATTGAATCAACTCGCTTCGAGCTCATATGAAAGCAAAGCAAATAGCAAAACTCTTTTGTTTCGCATGTCAAATGTTTCAACACTGTGAAATAATTGCAGGGTAATCGTTTACACTCATGTGTGATATCTATTGTACTTCTCACTGTTGAGCTTGACAAAGCGAACAAACTCATCTTGTTTCCAACTCGTTCATTAAACGAAGAAATACGAGTGATCTTTGTTTCTTTTGTCGGGGTGACACAATTGAAACAACTGCAATAATGTTTAAAGTGAAGTGACAACAAGGTTTACGTCATATCCCCTGTTTGATAATAACAGCATAAATCATATAGCTACAGTTTGAATGTTTTGGTATAAAAACAGCTCAACGAACTGAGCTCTGTGGTTCATTTCTATTTGGATTCATTTTTAGCAGATATACAAAGGCAGCTAAACAACAGTGTTTGTATAAAACAAGTTTAGATTAATATTCTAAGTAATATCACTGATTAGACTTTCGTGGCATATTGAGAATACTTTCTCTTTATTTCGTAGAACTCATTTGCTGTAACCCGCCTTTGTATTGACGTATATGTGTCATTGAGAATGGATAAATTGACGTTTAGTGATGCTTCGATCTTCGATGCGATTTTGGAGTTAACACAGCGATTCATTACAACAAGCAACGATCCTAAGTTCACAAGTTCCACAAAAACCTCCAAAATCATCTTCGCGCCTCCGTACTTACACCTGTGACCGGCAGCTCTGAGGTGCTAATGTGCACATTATCTAGTGCCTACATGATTAGGATGTTATTGTTGCGGCATATCTAAGGCACATGTACTTCCTATCGCATATGTAAATATCATCATATGGTTTCCTTCTTCAAACACTGCCACCGTTTATCCCATTGTTGCTGTTGTTGTCGTATCAGAGGAGCTTCACCGCAGTGAGAGATCTATCACCCCGTCACAACCGGTTGTTTGGACACCATCGGAGTGGTGACTTCGTTCTTGCAACGTCTCTCTATCTCATTAACATTGTTTCGCTGCCGGGTTGCCGAGACGACGACCACCCCGGGGAACAAGTCCGACCATCTATAGTAGAGGCACCTCATCAGGACATGATTCAGTCACCCTGAAATTTCGCCACTTGAGTTACCGCTGGTTGTTCCATTGTCTAAAAACTGCATCCCCCAATGGAAAGTGCGCAAGTGAGCGTATAAGAGTAATCAGCATGATATTATTATTATTATAGAGCGTTCATTGGCATTTGAACTCCAGGACAGAGCCAGTCAGGGGGCGTATAGATCAACTCTGGTTTAGACTTGATTTGCCATGCAGCATGAATGACAATGTATGCATAAGCATAATTTAAATGTGCTGGAGGACAAGCGAAGCCATTTCAGTTAGCCATGTGGAATCTTCAGCCCCGATACAAAATACACACTCAAGTATCTACACATCCTTACATATATGCAACGGACACATAAGTAGATATGGATACTCATCAGAGCTTTTCAGACCCTGTTCGTGCTCTACCTTGGACAGCTTTAAGGTACCTGTCTGTATACCCATCATTAGGTCCTCTCCTTCTTCCGTTGGGTCTCCCTTCGGAACATTCTCCTTTTCGCGTTTCACCACACGGGGGGAGGAATCTCTCTCTCTCTCTCTCTCTCTCTCGGTCTCTGTTTCAAAGAGTCATCTGTTTCATTGTGACATGACTCGTTTCTCACGTTGATGATCATGATGATCATAGATATCATAGTATAGCATAGGGGAGCAGAATAGCATCGTACTGCCTCTCCTCAATGCACAGACCAGTTGCTATTCCTCGAGCGGTAGCGATGCGACTCATCCCTCTTAGCTTCTGGCAGCTACTCACCCCCGTGTGCTTCCACATTTTGAGGAGACTGACACTCACGCCTATAGAGACACAACGGTGCGCGTGCGGTCTCTAAAGATACAGATTTACTTACATAGACACACACACACACGACCGTCTCTCTCTCTCGTTCTGTCACACAAACACATAGACACAAGGTATCCCTCCCCTTGGACCGAGTGAAGATGAGCGTCGGCCAGTTTTGTCGTGTCATCATCCATCGGCACACACACACACACACACACACTACGCCTGCCACTATGAGGCGGTAAATAGGTGTGTGTAGTAGTCGCGCGTCTGTGTGTCTTTGTGTGGCTCGACGGCTATCGGTGAGAATTTGCTGTGGGAGGAGACAGATTTTAAGATGAGGCGAGCGCACCCCCAGCGCCCGAATCCTAAGGGAAACCTACCCTACACCTATGTCACCTCTGTGACGATGATACGACGATGATATTTGATGGTCGTTTCATCCGTTTTCGGGAGATAGGGAACGATGTGAATGTTAGTGTGGTCGGATCAACTCTGGCCACCATGCCGACAGGGTGTGAGAGAGAGAGAGAGAGAAGCCAGAGTCTTTGCCAACTCTCTCGGGTGACATATTTTATACTTCATTAACTGTGTCAGTGAATCGGCTGCTTGCGGTCGCCTGAAGGGTCGTCATGGCGTCAGCAGACGAAATCGACGATGTGGTGCGACCACGATGTTCAAGTGGCTCCAGCCGAGGAATGACACCGCCTGGACTTGCTGGGGCTGCTGCTGCCGCTGCGATTGTCCTTCGGTCATTGTCGCTTGTAGTGACCGAAGTGTAGAGTTTTGCTCACGGGAGTGGCAGGCAGCGTTGCGACCTGAAAACGAGGGGAGTGTCGGTATCGCTGCCTTAGCTCAATCGCTCTTGCATCATCTTCATCATGATCAGCATTGTCATCGGCTCCTTTGGGAGTTGCTTGATTGTAACATTGTGACGGGTACACAGGGAGATAGGGCTCGATCCCATACAAGCTGCTCATCTTCGTACAAAAGTAACAGAGCTTAGCTTTAGCTGGTATCCTCCGAGGGGCGGAACAAATAATGCCGTGGATCTCCCTTCCACCTAGCGGGCCGCCGGTTCTAGCAACGGTACTTGCGCCTCCGCTAGTACAACGGTGATTTCATAGCCACCATAAAAGAGGAATTCAACTGTCCTTAGCTTTCGGCATCAGAAAAGTGCCTGTCTCTGGGGAACATCTCCGACATTCGTGGACTACTCTGTGACACTATACCATTTGCCATATCTTATCAGCTGTGTATCCACTTCCATGTACATATAAATAGACGAGAGAGATGTTTATGTCTCGGATTAACTGTCGTCATTGTTTTAATTTTGAATAGTGAGGATGTGGGGACCATAGGTTACCTAGAACGAACTAGGAATATTATATCTCAACTCAAGCGGATGTATAATAATATGTATCACATCTATTATCTTAATTATGATTAGCTACTTCTTAAATATCAAGAGTACGCTATTGACCATTTTGATATATATATATATATACATATATATAAATCGATTTAGAAGCGAGCAAGTTTTCGACAACATATTTTTTTGAGTTCAGCGTAGTAGTTTTTTGGCAGAGCGCGGAGGAAAATGTGGAGGATACATTTAGTCCTCTTTGTTCTTGTTATTTTTCGTTGAATCGGCATTGCATTATGCTCGGGTAATGTCTAAGCCCAACATGAAATTGGCAAAAATTTCGAAATGATAATATAATTACTCATTTCAGAATAATTATATTATCAACTTAGCAAAACATTCAAAGTCACTAATAAAGACACTGGACAGTTTAGGAGCCCTTTATTCTGTTGCCTAGTTCTACTTTATATATAAAGAAGTTATTGTGTTATATTGTTATTATGATTGGTGCCGTCTCTTTATAGGTCACTTACACCAACAATTGCTTGTTCTCAGGCTTGACCCTGGGCTAGTCCGCTTTCTGTGCAAGAATTGTGCGTATTCTTATCCACATAACCCCTATTGCTTCGAATCTGTCGTACATGAGTGAAATGCTTTAGTTATACAAAGGTGTCTACCTAAGTATAGGTTGTGTTACGTTACGGTGATGTTTAGCTACCATGTCACATGAGTGCGCCTATTGGATATGCTCAACCAAAGGTAATGAAGGTGCATTTAGCGAGTAGCAATTCACCGACCAACCGATCGGCTCCTCCGTTCAGACTCAGCTCCGCCGTACTCAAGCGCGATTGCTTTGAGCTGCTATCCTTACTGTTGATGTTGCTAGACTCCGATCGAACCCTAGAAGACTTCTCCACACGAAGTCCATGCACTGAGAGACTCAGAGCTCTGCTGCTACGCTGTGACAGAATTGTCCCTCTGATCGTTCAGAGGAGCGATGCTATTGGACATTCAATTGTCTGAATACGAAATTAGCGAGGCAACAACGTGCTTGATACCTGCGGACACACACGGGGGATACATATACATACAAGCGTAAGTTCGTACGGGTAGCTTGCCTCTTTCGATATACGCATCAACACGACAACTACAATTGGCCGCTATTATCTATTTGCCACAACAACAAAGCAACTGTTCTATTGTACTATCACCACTACCGTCGCGTTTGGATCGCTCATGGCATTTTGAATGATCATAAGTTGAGTCTGGGAAAAAGCGTCGGACCACTGTATGACATTTGCTATACCAAAAAGTGTTATAGACGTCAAAGGATTATGGGAAGCAAGAGTTCTGAGAGTGGGGCATTATCGACTACGGACCTTACCCTGCCCCTTCCAATTAATGATACTTATCTACCTTTGATACGAAGCCATACGTATATGTAACTTTAAAATATATTTAATATTTATATTTGCACAGCATTTACACATCCAGAGGGGCTTTATTCCAGATGCAACAAAGTGAGGTACCCATGACAGAAAAATTTAGAGGATAAAATAATATAAAGATTCTACCTTCACATAACTTCACCTATCATTTGTGCGAAGCAATGTATTATTGATGGAGCATGCTGTGCGCAACGCAAACCTTGATTGCTCTTTTCTCCCGGTACGAAGCTTCAAAGCAATAACTCTCCGCAATGACCGATGCCGATAAATTGCGACACTACTGTTTTATTCCTAACTCTCTCTCTCTCTCCGTCTGTCTATCTATTTATCTTATACTAACCGATGTACTACCTCTCCTGTACTTACTCCATTGGCCTGACGCAATCCATCAGTTTGCCTCGATAGGTTTGTGTCGTACAAGGACAGGCTCAGAGAGAGTGTCCTTGTAACTTAGCCCTCACCGATTCAGTTAACAAAAGCGCACGACAACGTAATTTAAACCCGTAACCCCATCGTCGAGATGAACACGGGTTCAGCTATCTATCAGTCTACTTCGACTTCGGTTTTGTAGACCATACCCAATATGTTCTCCACTGTATTGTAGGTGGGACAGCTTTCATAGTCCCTGCTTCGGCGGCAGTCCTTCGAATGAAGCCGCTTTGTACGAGGTCTATACGAAGCAAACTGCTTCGTCTCATACCCTGTACCCATTGGCGTGTCGCGGCTAGTGGTGCTCAAGCGGTCGATCAGCCGGCGCTCTAAAGCGAGATTGGTCGGGGAGGAGGGGTCTGGGATGACGCCTCGGGGCCCAATTGCGGGGGTTTGTCGGACAGGAGGGAGTATCCTGAGACAGGATCGTACACAGAGGAACACGGCTGCGCGAGCCAGTGGAGCGTCTCGACAATTTCTATCGGCAGCAGCATCGTCAAATGCGAGTCAATTCCATCTGCTTTTAATAGGCGCGAGACTCGTGCATGCTATATTTCTACTTCGTGCCACTGTATTACAGTCAATTGCGTTGTTTCGTGTCGATATTATCATTTGTTGTTGATCGCTTTCGTACCCCCAAGAGTCCGTGAGGATTGACGTCTAGAAACCTACATAACTGGGTGCATGTGTGGGTGTGTATCCTCTAAATCATTGATCTCGATTGTATATTTGTTCTGGCATCGACTGGCTGGACTAGCTGACAGGTGTCACCAGCACTAGCGAAGCACTTAATGGGAAGCAATGGATGATTGTCATTACTTAGTCATCGTTGGATCAAATGGTTGTTCTGAGGTACAGGACATGCGTAGATGTTTCATAATGCCCTCATCTATCTTATCCGTAATAGATAGGAATGCCTCTTCTCATCGTTATCATCATCATAATCATGGTAAACGAAGGGGATAATATTTTTAGAGAGGTCTCACTTAACTTTTCGTAAATCGAATCAACATTGTCCAGTTGTGTCCAATCGATATGTCCAGTTCGACTGACGTAAATAATGATGGGCCGTATGCTTTTCGCCCGCTTATACAAATAAGTGCATGCTTACATGATAAAAAAATGTATAGTGATTCCAAGAACATAGACGCTCAGAAAACGTCAGGTCCTTTCTTATATTCACGCCGTAGTCTAAGCTGATTTGGTCGCGGGTGGTCTAAAACTTGTTTAGTCGATATAGGACGTGGGTGGCTCAAATGATTCCACGTGACGTTCGCTGTGCAGCATCTAATATATAATGTGTATGTATTATAATATTGATATTTAAGTTAATCATCAGAAGCGATCCCGAATTTCAGTCTCGCTATATCTTCGGCATTAAAATGATTTCTATTTGAACACCGTTATTTGAGCATCTCCCACTTCACATGAATATACTGCTAGTAATCAGGACATATCAACTTAAGTCAGAGTATTTAGCTCAGGCATCGTTGCTACCTTACATATCCCCAGCCGAGTGGACCAGATTGTAGCGTATGGGTTACAATTCTGAAGAGAAGCGAAGAGAGAGAGAGAGAGTTTTCTGTCTTCCTATATCTCTACGATATTCGCTCTCAGCGATCCCCGCTTTCTACTCTAAATATGCCCCTTTTAGACAATGCTGCCTTTGTTGTTGTTGATCTCTTGAGTTCTACGTGTCAGCATGAAGGAATCAGATCGAGCCTCGGTCCGACATGAATGTGACTCGATTCCCTTGTGATCCTTTTGAATCAATCGGGGCGGACTGGGTCTATGCGGGGGTATAGGGACGACGATAGCTCAGGCGATCCGGGGGAACCCAAGCGATCCACAGATCGCAGAGCGACAGCGGACAGCTGGACAGGTGCACGCGATTAAAGACTCCCCTGAATCGAGTTGCTTCCTGCCTACATCGGCCCCTCCCCACAATCGCCGACGCTTCAGTAGAATGAGACAGAAGAGAGCACGATAGCTCCAACCTGCCGTCCCGAGAATAGTCCGAGAGTAGATTTGTAGCAATAACAACAACGCTAGCAGCAGCCAAGGTAACGCTTGTTTCTATTGTAGATATATATACTGCGTCGTACTCGGTGGCGGCAGGTCGCGGCAGCGGTCTTCGTGTAGTAGTCGTTGCAGTAGTGGGTAGAAAGAACATCTCTCTCTCTCTATGCGCGTGTGTGCTGCTGCTAATGATGACACGATGATGGTCATCATCGATGTCGGACCGAGGAAAGGTAAAGGGAGTCAAACGATTACACTTGATTCACTGTCCGCTACTTGTTTCGATTGTATCTCTCTCCCTCCCGCTAAGTATTCATCTCGACCAGATGTGTATATCAAGGATGTGTCCGAGTCTCCGCCTCTATTTCGACCACTTTGTTTCACTGTCCGCCTGCTTTCGTTCGCCACGGTATGGATTTTTGAACCACTGACCAATTGGATGCGCGTTCCGTGTGACGATGACCGGAGGATCTTATCCATATGTATATATATATATATATATAACAATACTCACCGATCGGAATTTGGATTTTGCGAGCACGTTAGGACGGAACACAAAGCACGTTCTGGAAGAAGTTGCGTTAATCTAAAAAAAAATTAACCAAAAGTCTGCTGATTTCTCATAACCAGTCTCAGATATCTTAAGTCGGCCCTTCCTAGCCCATCTCTAACGTTCGTCATTTCTAAACTGTAGCGTGGGAAACTGCAGCGGTATTCGACAGGACGTATGAATTGGTTATTTGCATCGCTTCAAGATCATCAACCCTCCGAGGGCTCTAATCTGTTGTGTCGTAGAATTCACTTCGTTTTCATTTCATTTGAGGTTTATTTTCGGAACTGCAGTTTTACAATGCTTAAGTTCCCGCAAAAAAAAATTATGATAAAAGGTGTATATATAACAAGGTCAGGATAATCTGACAAAATATAATTGTAGAGACCATGCACACCACAATCCGGTGCGCAAATTAAGTCCCCGTGACAGGGACCTGTGGCAGTCAAAAGACAGGTATTATTATAATTGCCAACTATTCACAGTTTAACAATATATACAGGTATATTCGTCGATTTGTTAAAACAAATATTTACAAGTCGGATATATACATTAGGGTACCATAGCGGCAACATGAGTAAACATAGGTTGACGGAGCTTTCAAAGCAAAAGTTCTGAAAGAAGCTCTAAAAATACAGTTACACAACATCAACATTTAGTTAGTAGAAGAATTGTAAAAAATATGAGCCGATATCCCTTTATTGCTATAGACACTCTACTCGTAAGTTCTAATTTCCACTATACTAATATAATAGGAAACGAAAAAGATTTAGAATTTACGACGAGAGAGTGCGCTTGTGAACGAATACCGCCTGGAATACCTAGGAATGTCACAGCATATAAACAACGGCGTACGTCGCAATACTATCACACTGCTCTTATATCTCCGTTACATGCGACCCTTCCATCCCCTGTCTCTTTATATGCCGTTGATTCAGAGTTGACATATAATAGGTCCCTGGGAATAACTTTCTTCCATTATCAACGAAGGACCAAAGTCTCTTAGCTTTCCAACCGGCTTGTGTATGCCTTAACGCTACATCCATTGAAAGTCTACTGCTTCTACAGGATTTATCTGTTCGGCTTCAATTTATGCACTTAGGGCGTACGTGAGCACATATATCTGCCCTATATAAAAAGTAAATTTACTCGCATTTTTTTGAGTGAATAAATACAGGGTCTTCAGTTGGTGGAGGCGGACTAATATTCAGCTCCCCCTCATTGCCCAGCGACCTTTGAGCTACTAATGAAAGGAAATCAATTCTGCTAGTTTTTAATATACTCCAGACATGGGCCTCTTTAGATGCTACAAATGATTAAACGCATATGTATGTTAAGCGGTATGAAAGGATTGCCTTCCCGGTGCGCCACCAAAAAACCTATCTGAAACGCTTCAGGAAATATAAATAAGTTTAGGTCCTGTTTGATCCACTTGCCACGGTCTTATGTATATTATAAATAGATACGGATAGCTTCAAAATTACTTAGTTTCTACTTTCATCCTTTCTCTGAAAAGTTTTTCCCGCGATTTACAAAAGCTACCCTTCAGAAGCAACATCCTTTCAAATAGATCATGGGCCTTGCCGTTTTCAAAATTTGACGCGCGTTCAAAGTCAACCGGATGTGCTCCTCGATCATCTCTTTCATTCACTGGTTTCTGTTTCGGTTCTGCTCTAGGGTCTGCGTCTCGCGTTATCGTTGATAGAAACACACCGGGTTCGACGGAGTCATAGTCCCCACCTCCGAAGGAGGGCGCCACTATGGCAGCAACTTGAGGCAAATGTTATGTGTAGAGTGTAGAGGGCTGTGGGTGGTTGGCTGGTGGATGAGAGGTGAATTTGGCATGCCAGTCTCGCCCTGGCGGCGGTGTCAGGCAGCGCTCACTCGAGATCGATGGGGAAGAGATACCGGAGAGTCTCAATGAGAGCCCCGAGTTCCCTTGCCGCCTGCTCGTGAGGAAGCGGTTTGATTTGTGGAGGAGAGCATCCACTGCACTCTCACTTTGAGGGGAAGGGTATATGAACCGTAGGAGGAGCTGGAGCTGACTCCACCCAGAGGCCGAGACAGACAGGGCTCTCCTGGCTGGCTGTGCTCATTGTCCGGACACACTGTGAACATTACGGAACACTAGTGACCGGTGAGCCCGGCTGTTCGTAAACTGCTGAGTGCAATTGTATTGTATTGTAGAACTGTTGGATGGGGACGGCACTCCTCCATGGCCAGTGGCAGTTCTGAGGTGACGAGAAACCCACCTAGACAGACAATGAAAGGGTGCTCCTCGACTCGTTGCTAACGATCGTGAGCAGCCATTGGGCAATGTGGTGAAGGTGTGGGTGGCAAAATGAGATGTGGTAACACAGGCGTGTATCAGGGATATATAGACGGGCAAAAAAGGGATACAAAGCTAGACTGAGCTACTAGAATTTGACATTGGCTCGGACTCCCTTGTTCGCCTTCTCTCACGTTTCCCTGTGTATTAAGGGTTGATTGGGGGCTATCGTTACATCGTTAGCGCATCAATGCCAACCTACTACACAAGGTAACCAGCCTAGTGTCCGGTACTAATAATAATATATGCTAATGATTTATAACCGATATAAAAGATGACGATGACGACTTGAGAGGGCAGACACATAAGGTGGTTTTGAGTTAGCACTGGACTCGATTGCCAACAGTCAAACCAATGTTTATCTTACACTTGAAATCAAATATATCATTAGGTGGTAACCGGAAACAAATCCGCTGTGGTTGATTTCCTGATTAGGTTGGCTACCTGGGTAAGATTGATGCATAAAGAAGAAATTAAGAAGAAGCGCTATTGACAAGAGAAACGACAGTTCATTAAGGCTCATATAATTATGGTCACGCTGTCGACCGTCACCTCTTTTTTTTGATGGGTTGAATCTATTGCCCGTGCTCCATAAGCTGGTAATTAGCTTATGAAACTAAGGTCCACACTATCATTCCTAGCAGAGGAAGACTTTAGTTCAGAAAGGAAATAGAATGGTATAATTCGTATTTACGTCAACGATTCCAATAATGCTTATGTACTTGATGTCTTTGTCGTTGACTCTTAGCTGTGAATAGAAGGGATCGCACATAGACTACTAAGGACCAAAGCTAAGTCCTGCTAGATAGATACCCACTGTAGTTCGGAATACTTCTTAAACAGCTCAGTTACCCAGTTGACTTAAATACAATTAGCGAGATTCGGCATTCTCAAGCAAGCAAGAATTTATATTGGAATGAGAATCTACGTGAATTTGTATCACTCTAATGGTTTCGCGGTGGTGGATCGCCACAATAGAACAAACGATTCTTACTTGTGCTTGCTATTATCATATGCAGGATGCGGAGTAATTGTTGAGCATGCGAATTCAATGCATTTCACTGCCGTTATAAAACAATGAACGAAATGTTATGTAAAAATATTATCTGTGCGGTACAGCTCTCTCTTCTCTCTATCTATCTCTCTCTCTTTGATCAGGGTTTATAGTCGTTCGTTGTTGCGCTAGAAGACAGACGGGAAGACTGCGCTTTCGAAAATAGTCGTTTTGTAAATTCATCATCGGACGAACTTATGTTACACAATAGGCTCGCTGATCGAAACCAGCGAAATTTAGCTTGCTCTCTGTTAGTCCAGAAGAGTTGATGTTCTTGTGTCAACATCCACGACAAACAGGTGGTACGACCTGTGAACCACTATAGCACACATACGTCCCTTTGAAGTTCAGAGTCGCTTATGTAGCTATAACGCTTGCATTTTACATGCCAGTCATCATTAACGGCATTCAAATACACTGAGTTCGCACGCTTAATAATTACACCGCACCCTGTATATAGGAATATGTGGTGTTTGTCACTGGCTGTGTTCGAACTGGCTCTGACAATGATTAGTGCAACCTAAGTATACCTTCATTATTTCATTTATTCCTATTATTACAACTATAATACAATCATTATTATAGTCATCATTTGAAAATGAAAAGCTCATCCTCGTGTTCAATAATATGGTCATCATTTTATTCATCTGTTTATTTGTGATAATTGTTGTGATCGGTATTTTATCGTTATTATTATTTATTATTATACACACAATTTATTTAAGAGTATGTACAGGATGCGCGTGATATGTCGCTCATACGATGATGGGCATGTCGCACCAGCTCAAAACACGTTGTTTAGAAAGGACTATATATATATATATATATATAATTGACAAAAATGACTAGAATTCATTTTCATTTCTGTTTCAGTACCAGCAGTATCATTATCTGGCTACACGTCTGGCTTCTCCGTATTTCTTTCTTTCTTTTCTTAATGTCTTTTTTTCTTGTCATTAATATACTTGTTTAATTTTTCTCCTCCTCAACGTCATTATCATACTCATAATCATCGTTCACTGTAATCGGCTCGTCAGTGAGAATACAATTACTTTCTCGTCTTTATCATCTTACCTAAGTTGCTTTTATATATAGATCTTCTCGATATGTTCAATGATTGTGAAGAGATTCGAGGAAAATTTACAAACACAGGACACGGTCAGTCGGTGGTTGGGTGGGTGATTAGGTTTGTCGGCCGGTCGGTCCATCATTCAGAAGGGAGTACGAGATCGGTGAAGTATCGAGCAGCGAAAAAAATACGAACAAAAAAATCCTTCAATTTTTATATGTAATACCTTCATCATCAGCATCACCATGCAGCGATCTTGGCTGCAGTTCAGACCGCCAAAACCAGCCGCAAGATCATGGATGACATCATCTTCATCATCGCCAGCTTCGTCATTATAGCTATCTGTGATATACAATACGACTTCATTGTTCAGTGTCATTCACTTCATCCCTCAGCTCTGTCTCATGTATCGCATCGTCTATCTACACTATTACATTTGTTTTTCTCCCATCTTGATATATATGCTGCTGAGTTTAAATGAAGAAGATATTAATCAAGTTAATCTTAGCCGCTGTCGTTCTCGCCACATATCTTTATTTGGTTTTGGAGAATATCACCACACTTGTCTTTAGGTGAGACAGATCAGAACACAGAGTTTTTTTCTTTCCCCTTTGAATGTTCTGGCAAATGCCATCATCTTCTTGCGTAGATACCTCTTTGCGATGTGGCCAAAGTTATCGACGCGACGTTCGATAGCCAAATTCGTTGGTGTTCGCTGCATCTTAACGCGTTGCGACAGGTCCCACTTCCTTATTACTTCTATTATTATTATTAAAGTATTTCGCGTTGCGAACTAATGAGTTGTTGTTGCTGCTGTAGTGTTCAGTTCACAGTCATTGCAATCGCATGATACACTTATCTTTTTCACATAGACCTTATACGGACCTAAATCAGAATCACCTCCATTCAGTTTCTACATTGCCAGGAAAAAGCAGAAACCTGTTCGAAATCATCACCATCATCATCATCATCATCGTCGTCGTTATCATTGATCATTATATTATAATATCTTATTATATTATACTACATTCTTCTCGACGGCGGCGAGTCGCTGGATCTCACGAATCGATCCAGACTCATCTAGCCGTCCAAAGAATGATGAGGCCGCACTTTGATCGCTGTGGTCATTCCCTGGACAGTTAGCGCTCATTCTTTATCTGAGTAGAATTATCTCTTTGTGTTATCTGCCTATCACAAAATTGCACGACCTGCATCTTCACGAGCCGCAACCGAGCCCAGCGTCGGAGGACCCACCATGTGATACGGGCCATGCGGGTTCGACAGAGCGTTCCTAAATACTATAGATACTAATAATAATAATAATAATAATAATAATAATAATGATGAAATCAGATCATCCCACTCATCACTAATCGTTCAAGGGGCCAATAGTTGTTGTTCGAAGCCACTCGAGAAAATATATATAGAGAGAAAGAGAGAAAATGTTCAATTACTGATTGCTCGAAGTATTTAATTACTTAAGGCTGACGTTTCGCTTTACCATCTACCCGGAAACCCATATCTACGGGGCACTTCTCTAATTCATTTCATTCTTGCTCTTTTCAGCTGTTCTCATGATCAGCCTTTTAGTAGACACACATACACACACACGTGGCAATAATTAATTTTTCCCAGATGTTAGCATATTGCACTCTCTTATCAATAAAGTTAATTGAATTTATCCTCTTACGTATCTCATTCCAGCCGGCTTTACCTACTTCCCCGCTTGTAGATGCACCCGATATCGGCAGGACTCCTTACCAGCTGAGCAGCGCGCGGTTAAAGCCTCAACTACGGGACGACCCGAACGTCGGACGACTGACTAGTTGTTTGTTTGTTAGTGTTAGTTAGTTTGTTTGTTTACATTTTTGTTTATTTCCACTTTCCCGAGTGGTTGGGTGGGCGGTTCCCTGTCCCCCCCCCCGCCTTTTTGTCTATTTGCGTGCATTGTTTGTTTTCCGGCAGGTGCGTTCATATCTTCATCGTCATCTGGTACGTTCACATGGACTGAACAAATTGCGCCTGTTATCAAGACATTAGAGAATAATTTAATGGTTAAAAATGTTTTTTTCAGCACGCTATGGATTAATATTTCCAACACGGGTATTGCTCTACAGGCAATATCATTTAGTGATGCCCAACCTATTTTTATTTACTGGATATCTTTCCTCTTTCGAGCACACCTTTGTAGGCCGATCCAGCTAACGACATTTGCAATACCAATTCATTCTCTTCCAACAAGTGGAACAACAGTTTTCAACTAGCTTCATGTCATTGTAACTAATTAGAAGATGTTTCGAATGTTTTCTATTCATCCTTATTGTGCCTTTGTCCCTTCGTTAAAAGTCGTCATTAGCATCGACCTATTAAATGTTGATACATTCAGCTCACACGATTCCTATTTATATAGCTTCGTCCTCGGGACAGTTCTTGACATTTCTTCGTTCGCGAGAAACGTTCATTTTTTGCCTTTCAGCCTCCAAACCACCAATGGCCGCCCTCCACCCGGCGAACCTCGTCGGGAACACCACCTCATTTGTTAATGTGTTTTTGTTTTTTGAAGTATCACTAGTCAACACGGTTGTATTGGCGGATCCCGGACTTTGTCTGTGCTGCTTCTCTTTCTTTCTTTCTTCTTCATTTATTTTCACTGCGCGACCCTTTCACTTTTAGCATTTTTATCTCCACAGCGGCAGCCCATGCCAACCGAACTGCCGCGCCAAATGCCGTGGACAGGATGAGGAAGAGTCTTATTCTATTATTGTATTTATTTAAATAAAAATTAGCTCCCTTTTTTACACGAGAATAATACTACAGTAGGAGAGCTGATTCACCCATCTATGGCATTGCCTGTCCGCATTTTCGCCGCTCTACACAATTAGTATTATATGTCGACGGGATTAGTTAGTAATGATTTCAACCTCTGATTTACGATAATCACGGATGGCATACATGCTTCTTAGCCTCTTATTCTTCTCTCATTGTTCTTCGTACCGCTGAAGCCTGTTAAAGTTCTGCCCCAGCCTGAAACGTCTTGACAAAAGCGTTCCTCTATTGCACCAACCGGACTAACACGACACAGCGTCGACAGGACTCAATGCCACAACTGTCTCACACGTGTAGGCTCAGAATGAGAGAGAATGAGAGTTAGTCTTCTAACACGATCAGTTTTCTAACCGCTTCCTTCGAACCTGCCCGTGCTGGGATTGCGGAGTCGGACCTGTTTGCGTTTGCCTAGATCATTCATCTGTGTTTCGTCTATTTGCTCACTTCGCCATTGTGGCTCTAACGTTCCTTCAACTGATGTCTTCTGTGAAAACACCTTCTGGCAGGGTGGCTTACCGGGCTCTACTGTTGACCTGGCTGTTTGGCTTAGGTTTGTTTTGGATTCCCTTTTTCAGTATGGCCATCATCACGACGTTTCGGCATTTTAAAACTTGCTGCCCTTTTTTTCGGAGAACTGTTCTGTACTGGCGCAGTGGCTCCCGTGCACACCGACGGGGATACCCGGACCTTGCGAACCTTGGAGCGTCTGGAGGTTAGAGGGAAAATACGGTGTGACGTAAATATTTACGTACAAGGGAAATATATATATATATATATATCATACTTTTATGTAATAACTTGTTCATAGGCCGACTGATGGAGGCAGTCATTGTAGATATACAGTCACGGGAGCCTCGCCAGCGAGTAGTTCTAACCACTACGAGCGTAGTAACTGCCATTATCATCATCATTTTTGTTATTCTTATCATTATACCAACTAGCATTAACTGATAACTGTCGCTCGGCTGCCTCATTCCTCGTTCGATATCTATCCTCTTGTATCTCTCCATACAGGAATCCAATAGGAAGAATCGAGGCGGTCAGTTCTTAAACTGTCCAGTTAGCATTCTAGTTGATCGGTTTCAGCGGTCTCTCCGCTTTTCACGTTTCATTGCCGGCCATTGGGATTTTAACGCCAATGGGGTTGTCTGGTCTCTCACTGACTAGAGTGATATGAACACATTAGCCAACTTGGGCGAGGGATCTCTGTGCTCTTCCCACTGGGCGCTGGAGATCTAGAGCGAAGCGTTTCCGTTGTTGAGCTGCGCTTGCGCAACGATGGCGTTGCTCGCCGAGTACTTCATCCTCTTCTGTTTCCGCCTCTGATTACAGAACCAAACGCGGACGACATTCTTTTTGAGGTCAAGTTTCTCAGCGATCGCAGCAATGCGTTCACCCGAGGGCCGCGGCTGGACGGCGAAGTACGCCTCCAGAGATCGCTTCTCGGGTGCCGCTATTGACGTCCGCTTACGCTTCTTCTCGCCCGCTGGAAGAACGCCCGGCATGTCGGGATCACGCCTACGGAGTGATCCGGAAAACGGACACAGGTTAGTTCCTAGAGGATACCGTAGTAGCTCGGGTTGGCACGTATCAAAACCCGTGTGGCCTTTCATCATGCAGAATAGAAAGTCTTAACGAACAGTCTATCACTGCGCCTTATTTAGTCAGGTGAAGATGAGAGGGTCTTAATCCGGGGAAATTTGCTCACCTCTTACACTTGGCCTGCGCTTCTGCGGCCTCCAACCAGGCCGCCAAGATGGGCTTGAGGGCGACCATATTGTTGTGTGAGAGGGTGAGCGACTCGAAGCGGCAGATTGTGCTCTGCGACAGAGATCCCACGCCCGGAAGGCGCAAGTTGGCTAGAGCGCGTCCCACGTCCGCCTGAGTTACGCCTAGATGCAGACAGGAAACACTCACTGAGCCACACTCGTCTTTTTCTCTAACTTAGCCTTGCCCCAAAATGCGTTTGTCATCGAACGTAGACTACTGCGATATCGGAGATATGTAACATCGCCCGACTGCAAACTTACCAAGCTTAATTCGTCTCTGCTTGAACCTTTCAGCGAATGCCTCCAGCTCTCGCGGATCAGTGTCCACTCCACCGGTGGGATCAATCACCGAGGTAGCGGGTCCGGCCCCCATTTGATGATGGTGGTGCATCATCGTGCCTGAAGAACGGGACGAGACAAGACGAAACCAAACGATATTAGGACGAAAGCAGATATATGCGTTCGCTTATAATAATAATAATAATAATAATAATGACAAAAAATAAAATTGAAACCTTATGTGATGACCGTGTAGGTCCTATGTAAGTTGTTGTCCTCAAACCATTCAAATTCCTTAACCAACATGGTCGCACATCACCTTCGAACTCGTTGTCAACCCAGCGGCACTTTGGTATTGGTCAACAGGCGATGGCGGCGTGGTTACTGCTGTTACAGCATATTTCAAACTGCGAACTTGTATCTATCGTTGACGGCCCTAAACCGAAGTTGTTTGTTGCATGCCAACGTGCTACCTGTCCTACCCCGGATCCTTGTTTCCCAGGCCTCCACGAACAGCGACGAAATAGGGAGAATAGCGGTAGCCTCACAATCCATCTGTAAGACGGAGTTAGAACGCTCGCGGACGCTACTCAATGGCGCGAATGCCTCGACACAGGCGGGCCCCAGCGTGGACTTTAGGCCACAGCTCGGCGGCACTGGCAGTGGAGGGCAGCCTGCTGCCATGCGAAACTCTCTCCATTACGAAGACGAACGAGCGGTGACGCCTATCGCTCAGCAGCAGAACCGTCATAGCGAACAAGCACAACCATAGCCACCTTCTGCTGTGCGGCGTTGGTGTTTGTATGATGATGTGATGGTGGTTGTCGTCATCTGTGTGAGACCGCAAAGCCTCCAACCTAACTCACTGAACTCACGGCGGAACGGGGTCACGGCGTCGCTCTGTCGGCCGGTCGACTACTCGGCCATCCAGGCAGGTACTCCACCGCGCTTCAAGATCATCACTCCAACTCCACGATGATCAGCACTTTGGCTCGTGGGCACCATCGTCCGCAATAGGGTCGCTCGCGGCTAGTCTCCACAGTACCAGACGCCTCTGCTTATTGCCTGCTCCATAATATGAGACTGTGTCAGGGGGCGGATGACGATAGACCTTATGGGAGAGTACGGTATTATACTATCGTACCTTGTACGATACAAGCCCGCCAGACAAGCGACAATTCTAATGGTAGAGTCCACACCATCATCATTTCTATTCGACGGCGTCATCGTCGTCGTCGTCGTCGGCCAGCGTCGTCATTCGTCGTATCAAAGTGACGATCCGTCCCCGTACGCGCTTTGTTCATTGTCGAATTCATATCCATTCCGTTCGCTGATTGACGATTTTCACAATCTTCACCGCATCTAGAGGTAGGACGATGTGGCCGTTGAGGGAGGAACGACCATCACAGCGTGTGTGTACTGCTGAGATTGTCCGTCACTTTCATCAATGTGAAACATTAACAAGCTTCAACGACACGCATAGATCCGAATCTATGTCGCCACTCGCTAGAGTCGAAAGCCAAGATATTTACTAAGTTCCCTTTGTCCTACAACAACAACAACAACAACATCAACAACGACAGTAATAGCACCAACGACACCAACGACAGTCAGGTATTTGTTCTCTGATAACGTTCGTCTGAACTGCGCCCACGATTAGTGGAAGCGCTGTTTGTGAGCAAGATCACGTCAAAGGTATGCGATTATCACTGGAAGTTCATCGTTGTCACACTTGGCAAGTGAAGCAGATGGTTTCGAGATGGGAACACACAAAACCGAAGAGATCAAACGTACATTCAATTGATGACACATTTGAGACGTAAATGCTAACTGTAGCCCTTGTTCCTATATTCATACATGAGTATACACGGTAGTTTAGCAGGCAGTTGAACCATTTGACTCAGACGTAGTGAATTCGACGTTAGTTAAGGAACGCGAATAGAGTCCAGCTTTTATTGGCCTCCATTCGACAACCGAGAGCGTATATTTATCTCTTTGTAAAAAACACTTGTGTGCACATTTATGCTCGAATAATATCAATAAGTAGCAAATTCATATGGCGCCCATGCACACAATTGTCGTGGTCTTAACCAAGTCGAAGAAATCTAGCAAATGTTTTGAAATCAGGGGAAAGAATTCTTCGTATCAAGCAGACAAATTGCAGACTTAAAAGGGATGCATACAGGTCGCACCATCTTCAAATGTGTAAGATAGTTTAATTGCGAAACTAATGCAATAGCTGTTATATTCAGTTATACATATTTTGAGCATTCAGCGACAGCATAGGTAATAGTGATCCAGAAAAAGGCAGTCACCATTCATGGGGTAGTGATGAAATTGATCGGTGTTAGTAGCCGTTGTCATTCCTAAGGGCGGAAGATTCGAAGGACACAGCGGATCGATTAGTTCGTGGCCTAAATCCATTTGGGACATATGGGACCTGCAATGGATAGACAATAACAACAGTTATATTAACAGCCTTTGAAAATTAGAAATACAATGATGAAATACAATATGGAATACAATTAAAAAAATTATATATATATATATAACTTTTTTAACAATTTATCACATATTAGTATTTCGAAGCTATATTTATATAGGAGCAACTCTGGAATCGTGCGAGAAACACAACTATATCGTATGCGACGTGCTACACACACACCGTGGTGTTCCGTGATTGACCCTGAGCTTCTTCTCCTTCATTCCAGCTTATATATTTTGTATATTATATCATCTTATGGATTATGAATTTTCAAGGCTTAACAAGAAAAATAGCAACCAAATGTGTCTCTCTCAATAACAAAAACAGTTGTATCTCACCTGGCCACGGCGCTCGCTGGGTTGTGGGGCGTCGGTGTTTGCGAAGAGCCCATCGGGTGATGATGGTACATGCCTGGGTGTAGGCCGCCCATATCAGGGTGATGCTTGATGCCCGGATGACCTGGATGACTCGGGTGGCCCGGATGACTCGCTGGGTGTTTTCCAATGTCAACAAGAGCCTCCGCTCGGCCCATCAGCGCTGCATCGTCGAGCGTAGGGAAGAAATTACCCTGGAACGGTGACTGCTCCAGAGTTAGATATTGCAGTCCAAGCACCGAAGACGTCGTCGGGCTGAGCGAGTGCACGCGGTCCATCGGCCAGCATTTGTACGTCTCCTACATAGGGACAAAATGGCCGTTATCGGAGCGGGGCTTGAAAGCCTTATCTTGTTGTTGTTGTTACTTTTGCACGCACGTGTGTATGTGTATCCGTTTGTGTGATACTCGTAAGAATGAGTTCGTTCGTTCTCTCACCGTTTCCTACCACTTCGGAGTAACTATGTGGATCGTGCAGAACGTGAAGTGCATTTGAATGCTTAAGTATGGTAAAGGTATATCTCTCTGTAAGTTAACACAACGCGTGAATATACTTGGAATTCAATAGGTTTACTGTTTCCGTGCACTATTTTCGTAAAAACGTACTGCTGGACTTCGAGCCGCAGGGCCGGCAATGGATAAGTTCATGCGGACACATCAAGATGATTGATAGCACTAAAAACTTTAAAAATTCGTGTCTCACATTATTTAGGTATGGAGAAAAACAAATCCCTAAATAGGTGCTAGGCGTTGTCCCTTTGAATGTCTAAAGAAAACCTTATTTAATAATTATCATATTCGTCTTTAATTTCATTTGCTTTTCATTATTAGTTATTTTGCGTTCATTCCAGTGATGTCGTTTCACATATATTCACAATGAACGTCGTACTATTTATATGCGATCAGAACAATTGATTCCTTTTTGAACAAGTACATTTTTTTGCGACACCAGATGATTCATCTCTTGTGTCTAGTCCATTCGGCTACTTATCACTTTTCAAAGAATTCTCACATTTACGAGGTTCTGCATCCGGTATCTGTCCGCCTCCGTGGAATCACCTCCTCCAGCGACGTCGTAATGGAATCGTGGCCCAGCCGCGATGCATCGCCACCTTCGGCTTTGCGCTTCCGCATCCTCCTAAACAAGGCAACAGAGGCAAACATAGAGAGAAGAAACTACCATAAAAAGGTGTACTGTGTAAACAGAATCACCAACGAATCATCCGCGGGTGTCCACGTCAATTCAAATGATACTGTTCCAACCCCTGGTTGAATTACACATCCTATGCAACTTAATAATGAGAACAATACTGTTCCATTTCGTATGACGACGGCTAACTCATTAATCTTACTATGAAACGAATGCAGATCGTTTGAAGTGAAGCACACTACTTGGATGTTCATTGCTATTTTCTATGAACTGTTAATTATGATTCAGGTCGCTGTTTATAAAAAGCACTTACCTCCTCCATGAAAAGCTTTTTGGACGTCCAGTTTGCCTGAGGGTCCGGCGATGCCTCCGTTTTTACCATGAACTCGCTTTTCGGTTGATGGCTAGGCGGCGTCTGCAAGAAATCACCAACAATCAAGCACGTTGTTATCACTCCGTTTGACTAAGAATACTGATAAGTTTTTATAATAATGCAAATTGGCGACATCTGTACGTTCTTCCTTGAGTGGAAGATAGGGTGGACCTCTCGGTCATCTCTCGGCTGTATCTCTGCGACGATGTTAGTTTGACCACTTAAGTATATCATACATTTGACTGACGCCCGCTCGAAGACGAGGCGAACTCTATGTCTACAAATCACCTGATCCTTTTTAGTTATGTCTTACGTGAAATAGCACACGTCAATCATAGTGTTAGAATTAGCAGCCACTTCTAATTATAATAGTATCATGTCATCAGTATTGGTAGCACTATATCGCGTCGACGAATGAAAACGATCATCTTCCTGCTTCAATGCAGCTTGCTATGTTCTCCTCATAGGAGTCAATGGGTCGGTGTCAATCAGCCTCCAAAAGATGTCACTTGTCTTCGTTGGGTTTTATTGGATGATTTACATTTGTCCAGCTCATTGTAAAGTGCCATATGAACTGTATCCTTGGTTACTATGGCCCAATTATTGTGACTATGAGTATATCGTTAGCAACATGACAACTGATTTCCATTTGCCAAAATTTGTTTCAATTCCACAGTTCGCTCGTTATATTAAATGACGATTGAGCCCGGTTTGCTGAATTGAGCATTGACCATTTCATCGTCGTCGTTTGTATCACCGAAATGTGTCAACAATAAACTCTTATATATTATGTTAGATATAAATGAATATTTGAACCAATGGGTATTAAACAGCATTTCATTATTGAAAACATTCAATTACAGCATCTATTAGGGCATCCGATAGTTTCTAAGTATATTGTATGCAGGAGGCATGAATTAGTGAACAGTATAATTGAATATCTTGACATCTGCAGTACGCATTTGCGATGTCTCGAAACACCAGCAAGCAAAGAGGTGGTGTTTGTTTGCTTCTCTACGTAGTAAATTATTATTTTGATATTTGTCAACGACCTCAATATCAACTATAGAACCTTCTCGAGTTCTAACAACTTCATCCCAATAAACAGAAGCAATGAATAATAGCATACCCATGGCCATAGTGTTGTTTAGCTTGAGTACATCGATTGTTTTGTCGAGGGACGGGTAACTATAATACTATCATGGACTATACCTGTGCGAACCACAGACCACCTCGACTTTGGTCTCTCCAGAGCCTCGAAAGGATCTGCGTCTCTCTGGCAGCTGCCCCGCTCCCAAACACAAAGGTGACCCGATTCATTTACTTCTACTGCCGGGTCAATACTCTTCAAATGCAGCAGTGTCACCGAGACCCGAGCCGGCCCGACCAATGCCGCATGAGATTCGGCTGAGGCTGACTGAGTCGATTGAGTCAAAGATTCGAATAGTAGCGCTGGTTGGTCTGACCGATTTCAACTCGTCGGAGTAGCCTACGGACCTCCTACACCCGGTCAGCAGCCGTGGGTCTCTGGCCGGCTCAGGAGACTCCCGGGGCAAGCGGAGAACACCGCGGCCTCAAAAGTAGGGCCAGCCTTACGCCAGCTGGGGTAACCTCACTGGCAGATTGCCGCTGCTGCGGCGGCGACAACAACAACGACGGTCGCCACCGAGGGAGGGTTGTGTGGTACTAACGCAAGTCAGAGGGAGGCACGCTCCACGTAGATCGCCAACGGCAAAGGCAGCTGCTACTCTAGGCAGCCACTACTACTATTTTTCAATGAATTTCCTTTCAAACAAAATTTACTTAACGAATTCTCTTACTAAGAACCTCACTTGGTCGACTTAGTGTTGTATTTTTGTGGCCTTTTACCGGCTCCTCTCTCTCCTTCTCTATAATATATGTATATATATATATATATATATATATATATATATATATATATATATATATATATATATATATGTGTCTATACCACACTGTGGTGATAACAAATCTTAATCTATATGTATATATATTTTTTTTTAGAGGGTTGTACGAATATACTGAGAATAGACACGAGGTATGTAGACACTGCAGGTCCAATTAGTTTAATTTGTTATTACATCCTCCCTTGCTAGCGCCATCTAACCTCGCTCTGAGCAGCAGCGTCACGGCATCTCGGTCTTCGATATTTCAAAACAATAATTTCTGAGTTTGTTATTCAAATATATACTATTGTACTGTATGTTTGAAAAGCAAGAGAACAATTAGGAATCTCACAGCGGGTTATAACCTCTGTTCTTCGCCATCGTTTCATAGCGTTGAATGTATTTCTCTTAGCATCGTGTATACACATAAATATATATATATATATATATATGCACAAATGTCTTGTATGTGTATCAATGTGTGCGGCGCTAACTCCTAACACCAGCTCAGTCGCTCTCCACGGTGCTTTAGTTAATTTGGTCGAATAATTTTTGGCTACTCGGTGGCGCTGCCACCATCAGTCGTTGTTGTAGTAGTGTTCGATGTATAATAGCTGTACAGACAGTCGTCGTCGCTATGGAGTGCACCTTTGCCGAGGAGGAGCAGCAGCAATCGAAATTCAGAAAGCTCCGACGAAGGAAAAGAATAAGAGGACTCTGCCTGCCCCAAAGGAGGGGGGGCCCTTCTCACCGTTCGGAAGGGCCGCCATCTCTGTAGGGCAGCAGTCCATCCGGGTCTTCTCTTTTTTTCTCTCTCTCTCTGTCCCCCTCTCCCTCGAGTACCAAGCGAGTTGAGTTCATCTAGTGACTCCGCCAGCGATCTTCACTGACTGCACTCCATATAGACTCAAACTTCCTGCCGCGCAAGAGCGACCATAGAGAATATAGTGGATAGTTCTGTTTCATCGCGCGCGCCCGCGCGAGGCTCACTCATTCTCTGTGTTCGTGTTGCGCTAAGGGTGGCGTTGCTGCCGGCGCCACCACCACGCCATACACCATACGAGTGCCATTCGAAAGGTATAAGAACAAGAGGTGACGGCGATGGTAGCGAACTGAGTGAAGTGATCTCTCTCTCTCTCTCTCTCTCTGAAAGAGTCGGTAAAGCGGGAGAGATAGAGGGATCTGTGGTGCGGCTGCAATCCGTTGGAGCAGTCAGTTCGGCTGCTGAGGTGCGCCTTCGAAGAGGAGCAGGAACGAGAGAAGGCTAGACCAGCAAGCCTACTGGCTGGCTGACTGACTGGCCCGACTGTCTGTCCGCGTGCTACAAAAAGAGCAACAACTGACGCCTACCTGCCTGCTTGCCTGGCTTCGTAGCCAGTCTAACTAAAAGCGGGAGTCACTCCTCCCAGTCGAATGATGAGGATGACGATGATGCGACTACTCAGTTCCTGGTTGTTCCTTTTGCTCACTTCTACACAGCGTATAGCGTTGCTCCGCTCTAGGGAGCGAACAGAGAGAACACTATTCCCATTCCACACTATGCCCACTGACTACTACTGCCTATCGTCTCCATCATTGCAGCTGCCATTTTGAAACTCGAACGCTGAACGCTAGCGTTGACCTACGACGTCAGTTCTCTGTCTGTAAGACCCTCCTACGACTAAGGTTGAGGCGAGAAAAAAATCATTCCGATTCCGTCTGGCAACAACGTTGCCGATCGTCCCTTATCGCTGCCGAAAAGGACCACGAGGTCGGTTGAACGTCAGTGGAGTGGCATGGCGTAACTGGCCGACTGGAGATGATTCTATGGATTCGGCTATGATAAATCCACATCTACTACGGTAGACACTACTCGATATACGCTATTTACTGCAGGAAGAAAATGAAGGGAGCTGAACAAACGCAAGACAGAGCCTTCCACTCCCTTTGAATGAAGTGTAGTGTTGGGCCTTTGTTAGTCTCAGCTAGTTGGCTCCTCCCTGGGAGAATCGGAGTGATGGCTCCAATGTCGTGAGGGAGTCATCTAAGTGCCGAGTCATTAAAACTACCATTGCGGCTTAGCTTGAGATTGGATAAACGTTGGACAAAGTTGCCGAATACGTTGGCTGAGTGGAAAAGAGTCATAGAAACTTGACTCAAATCAGCTAGTACAAAATTGGGTGAACTCTCGCTTTTACCTAACAAGTAACTCATTGTATACGAGTATTAAAGTATGCGAATGGATGCTTAATCGCCTGCCGTCGTATGCTGTTGTTATTGAGTAAAACATACCTTCCATATATAGTCAATGCAGTTTAAATAATCTATCGAATAGAACCTTTGCTCATGGGTTTGCCCAAACGCAATGCGATAGCCCTCCAAACCTTTCCGAAGACTCAAAGGGTAAAAATGTCCCGCTACAAGACCTGTCACCTTTTTGTTTGTAGGCCTTCTTGTAATGTTAAGGTCTTCCCCTTCGGCCTAATCGCCATTTCAACCACTTCTATAATAACCACCACATCACCATGGCTCGTTTCACTCATCAGGCCCGCCATCGGGTGGCTCCCAGATTGAAGTGGCCACGTTGATGTCCTTTCCGGCCTCTTAAAGTCAACGAGTTAATTGAGAGCAGTAGGAAGTTCACAATTACGGCAATTACTTCTAAGCTGTTGCTCACCTAACGGTCGTTGTCGAGAGGTTTGAAACCTATTGGCAGCAAAATGGCTCAACAGTAGAGAGTAAATTACCAGTGCAACGAGTGAAGAGAGGATACGTACAGCAGCAACCTACAAGAGGCAACAGCTCGGCTCGTAAAGTTGTCCACAAGTCTTCTTGACCAACAATTTTGCTACGTGGGCCAACGACTATTACACCCTTCCACGCATATTGGAGGGGTTATAGCTTCGTCCTTTAGAGACAATGTTATTTGCGAGGTAGAACAGCAGATAGGGATAAGAGGTGGTGAGCAGCAACGAGTGTGTAACACTCTTATATATACAGTGTAAGTTGTAAGTCGATTTCGTAAACCTCTGCGAAGCAATGTACCCTTGACAGAGTCTAGCACGCAAACACATGTTAGACATAGACGCCTTTATTTGCTTGTCTATTGGCGTTATTCCTGCATGGTTGCTTCACGACCAAATAGATTACCCCGTTGCCAGCATACCAAGTAGCTTCCAACGGCCCTGTCTCGGCTTTTTCTTCGATAGCCGTTCAGCGACGAACAAGAAGTAGCCCAGCAACGAGAGTCTCACTTTCTGCGAGTCAGCTCACTTTGGCTGCCTTTCGATTAGAGCGAGCCTCGGCTGGTTTATCTCCACGAGGACGAAGACGACGACGACGAGCAGGAGCAGAGACGAGGCCGTTCGGCCATCGCAGTTCCCCCATGCGGGTGTTCTCCCTGTATAGCTTGCCACCTGACTTCCCATAATTTGATTACCATTCAAATAACTTGTTGTTCATCTCGCCCGCTGCAAAGCACTCGGCCGCCGCATCACACACTGGGAAGCGTCCGTCGAGTGCTTGCTCCACAAGTCGGGTGGTGGGGGGCGCGCGACGCTGTCTCGTGGTGATTGCGCACTGTGAGGGATAGGCGCTCTGTCTAGCTGTCGTCCTCGTGCGTTCTCGAGGAGTCGGCAGCTACTCTCTCGGTTCCATTTCAAGCCGCCACTCGAAATACCCACATGGCTGAAGCACGCAGCACACACCTCAGTCGAAGAAGGGAGCGAGCAAACTAACTGTGTGGATACACCCCGAAGAGCGCTCTTTACCACATTTAACAGAGACGCATAGAACACCACGCATCGGGATGAAGGTACACACAGAAGACGAAAATACGAAGCGCTGCACTAAAGTGAATTTATCCGGGTGACTTCACCCGACTGCAGAGCGCGGGCGAGTAGCTCAATGAGCTTGTATATACACGCACACATATATATGCATGTATATATATATATATATATATATATAAAGACATCCGTTTGTATTGAGGTAGCAGTGCGTTAAGTAAACAACTCAGTTTGCAATTCGTACATTATCTGTGTGATCGACATTACGAACCTTGTAATGAACTGGGTGCTGGGTAAAGGAAAATATCTATATCAACCAATATAAATAAATTCTTTAATTTTTAATCATGTATTTAGTGCAGTATTGACATAGCCCATATATTAAGAATACGCATTGACGTTCTCCCCTTATTTGTTTGTGAATGAGCGTTGTATCTGACGTGCGTGGGTACGTGTGTTGGTGCTTAATTGAATAACGCCCTTGGGGTAAACGTAACCTTCAAGGAGTTGAGGGATGGAGATCATAGCTAAGAAGAGACTATGTATCCAACCTTGTATTAAACTCCTCCAAAGGCTCCTCGTCCTTGAGCGAACTTCGGGTATAGACACAAAGCTTGATTAATTAATACGGAATGTTTGAAAAGGTGATGACTTATAAATACTGTGTCATAATCTGATTCTCGTCATCACATCGAACCGTAATGGCAACCAACTGCTTATAGTAGGCAAGAACGCTCTGTTTTTATTTCGTTCGTAGCTAAGGATCCCCCAGCCCTTCTCCCAACAGATCCTTCTCGGACCGCACTTATTATCCATAGGGAACAGTCCGTCTAGTACAGTCTCTAACATTTATATTGGTAGATTCCGATATTTACTTTGTAATTTCTACTAAAATAAAAGCAGGTGTATCTATCCACCCATCTATCTAAGGTAGTTGAAGGTATCAACGGTTACGAAGATTTCTTCTAAACCCTGTGTATTAAAAACCAAGTAGCATTTATCTCTTGTTTTTAAAACCCTTTCAATATCTACCATTCTAAGTGAAATTCTCTTGCAGTGATACCGAATAGCATTCTTACGAATATACATATATATATAGAGAGAGAGAGTATACTTTCTGTTCAGCGAAGCTCAGACTCCCCTGCTGAGGTGCTACCGGGGGTAGTTTGACCGCTCGCTCGCCTGTCTTAGTTGTATTGTCGACTGCTGGCGTGTGACCGTGTGCCTACTTGGACACGTGTCTCAAGCGTTCACCCATAGACATTTATCCATAGGAGGCCGAAATCGACAAGATGGGTGGGAAATGGCTAACGAAATTTGCGCCAATTTGTATATACATATATGTATGTATATGTGTGTGTGTGTGTTTGTCCGGCGGACATCCGACGAGACAGGTTCATACATTTGAAGTGGCGGTGAAGTAACACAGCAAGGAATTGTTTTACTAAAAAATAACCGAGCCCAGGCAAACTTGTTCATGTTACTTCAGCTGCTGCCGTTGTGACGATGTCGACCACTTCCGAATAATTTTGATAAAATGAATCTACATTGTATTATCAGACACAGGAATCTAGACTAGTTTCCTGGTGGGCTTTTGCAAAGCTTTCTTAGAAATAGATTTCAAGTGCAACACCTTTATGATCTTCGCGTTCTTCTTATTCAGTTTGGGTTAAGTTGGTAGTGACTCTGCAAGATAGATTTCAACACGAGGCGATAATTTTTTATGTCTATTTTTTGTATTCAGCACACTGAAAACTGGGGCCGGTGTGTATAATTTATGATCTGAACTAATGCAACTGGACACCATCGAGTTGCAAGACAGGCCTCACTTTGTCACATTCACATATTAATGTGAACAACAGCTAAGCAATAGCCAACGACGTCTTTCCTGTCTCTGACAATTCCAAAGGTCTGTTTTCTTTCGATGAGTTAATAGCCACTGTGTGCCGTTCGCCTCTGAGAGGTCGCAGATTAAATGCGCCGGTAGCTCAGTTAGTGTCTCAACAAGAGTATTACCTCGTGTTGGCGCGTGTATGTGTTTAGTCCAGACGAGTGCAGCAAAATGAGTAACATTTCTAGTCTATTGCGCCATTAACAGAGATCGTCGTTACCATCCACGAGGCGGATGGTCACTCCCCATCGAAACGCCTGAACACTACTACTACCAGTTACACCCCCTATTTCAGTTGGCCTGGCGTTATGTGTATATGTCCCCCTCTTCAGACATTATCCCTGATCTCTGCTACTCAACTCAGTTTCTCCCACTATCGGAAGATGAGAGAAGATAATGACCACCACAACGAACCGACGAGTTCGTCAGCGTCGTTCGTCCACTTGTCCGCGGAGAGTCCAACTTCCCCATTGGATTGGATGAACTGCATTTATGCATTAACTCGTAGACCTGCCGGCCCAGCCGTACTTACTTTCCTAATCATCATCATCACAGTTTTTTTTCCCTCTCACTGCTTTTCCGAGTACCAGCAGTTACCGCCATCGTAGCGTTAGTGGTAGTATAAAACATCTTTGCTGTCACCTTCTGCCGTGCTGGCGGACCACTCGTACCCGTACTCGTATAGTTATCTGGCCAATGGCTAGACCCAAATGTAGTAGAACAGCCACTCCAGCAGCTATTGCTGTCGCTTGCAGTCGATTCTCTATGACAAAATGACTTATGTATGTATGTAGAAAGCAGCTCATAACGAGTTGGCTAAAAACAAACCCAGAGAAAGCGATTAGGTAGATTTTGGACGTTTAGCGATGTAGGTAGACACGACAGTCTATGCCAGCCGGTGCGGAGCAATAAGAAACAACGGTAGATAGAGAGAGTGCTCTGTTCGAAGTTGGAACTCGCAACCAACTAGTAGCAGCTATAATAAATACATCGACTAACTAATAATAGAAATAGGGGGTTAGTCATCTCCTGAAGGGGCAATACAACCGGATGGGGTGACACTGACTTTCGCCCGTATCGCGTGGGTGTATCTTTGTGAAGTGAGGCTCAGCTGAAGCTCTCGGCCTCTCTTCTTTCCTCAGAGTTCATCTCATCTAGTGGATATGGAAGGGACTCCGTGAAGTAGTGTATGTGAGTGTGTGCATCATCCCTTCTCGGCTGTTGTCAAACAGTGGGCTTGACTTGACTTCATCCATCGGTCAATTTGGGCCAATGAGCCGACACCACTCGAACGGCCAAAGTCGACACCAAGTGAACGGCCACTGGATTCGAACTGGACAGGTAAGTCCTGCCGAGAAAGGGAGAGCGAGGTGGAGTCTGTCTGCAGAACGAGCGGACCGGGCACTGGAGAAAAAACATACTGCTATTGTACCGCTATGATCATTATAGATCGTTTTGTCTCAGTCTCTCCCTCTTTTGGTGGTGAAAGTGTAAAGAAGCTTCTGACGTGGGCGGCTGTTCGCGATATTCCCCCACCTTCTGTGGTGGTCAGTCCACGAAGGCAAGGTAGCCTCCTTGAGGATGCAAACAACGCATTTAAGAGAGCTCAATTGCGGCGTTTGGGGAATCATTCAATCAGTCCGTCCGTCCGTCCCCCGCACTCGTGCAAACGCAAACGAGTGAGTGGACACACTGGGCTAAAGACTGGGCCGGGCTTCAGACAAAATGGGCTTGTCGCCTTTGGGTCGGATGCCGGGGTTGTGTGGGAGGGTAGCGTTGAGAGAAGTAGAGGCGTTTGCGCTATGGTAGCAGAGCATCGTCGTCGGCGGCCAGCAGCCAGCTCTGATGGGGGTTGTATCAGAGGTCCCAAAGTTGAATGAAGAGAGAGAGAAGTTCATCGGAAAAGATGCCGCGGCGGCGGCGGCATTGTCGAGCCAAAAGTAGTAGAGTGTCGCGACGCCTCTCCCGCCTCGTCCGCCTACGTCGTCAGTAAGAGAGGTGGCAGCAACCGAAGGCTAGCCACCGCGACACTGATGGCTTTGCTGGCGATTGCCGTCTATCTGTCTGCCATCATCCTGCTCCCACTTACTCAGTCAGTCAAACACTCCCCCTCATGGAACAGTGCAGCGGAGCTGCTGTTGTTGTCGTCGTCGTTCTGGCGGCTGCCGCTGCTGGAGCTACTAATGAGCCCATCGAGCCCCTGGAGAGTCGATGAGCTGAAGAGAAAACACATGGGAGTGAGTGGTAGTTGCTCTCATGCATAGGACCCTGGCTGAACCTGCTGCAGATATAATAACAGCAGCAGCAGCAGCTGCAGACTAAATGCCACCGCATGGCCACAGTGACTGACGATGATAAAATACATTCACGCCGCAATGGTTACGCTCCCGACACTCGGATCTGTAGTGTATATCATACATACGTACGTATCTATCCATTATAGATAATAGTTCACAAGGGGTGTCACTCTGGTGTATTGAATAAATGAACTATAATTATTTGCCCGAAATGTATCCGCAATTCGGTAGGTTCATATGTACATGAAGGTATGATATGTCTGAGATGAGACGATGACACGAGTGAGTGATAAATACCCTAGTCTCATCTTGCCCTATTTATGATCTATATTTTTATAAATATAGATTTTTGATAATATTCAGTTCGTAAGTTTTCAAATGTTCATTATGCGGTACTTTGCGTCAGTGAAGAATCATGATACCAGTATATATATATATACACATACCTTTATGGTATAATACAGTGTACCACGAATAATAATGTGTGAATAAAAATGTGTGATTCAATAAGCTTGAATAGACTCATCAACATGATAGATATGTACCTGTTTGATTCGGCCGAGTCGTGCCGGCTATAAATAGCCTGCAACGTTGAAATCACTGCATCGCTAAGGTGGCGGTCTTTCAATGACGTTTTTATGGTGTCCTTCGCCATTTCATTCATTCCTTCATTCGGCTACTTTTTCTCTCCAGAAATCGTCACCAAAAGTTCCAGCTTGGACTAGAAAAGAGTCATATACCATACCAGTGAGCTTGGGAAACGAAGCCTATTTCTGCGTTGATGTATTGAATAATAACAACAGAAGCAGCGGCAGATCACTATGTCTACTGCTCACGTCCGCATAGCCTCTAGCGCCCCAGCGATGATGAAAGGGCGGTTCACAAGGGGCGGGGGGGTCACGGGACGGACTAGTTGGACCAACAAGACTGCCTCTGCCAATTGGCAACCTATTTACAACGCTGCTTACTCACTCAGTCACTGTCTGACTGTTTGTCTGGATTGGGCGATGAGGTTCCCGTGATTTTTTTCTCGCTGCCGCTGCCTCTAGATTGTTTTGTTATCCCCTGGTAAGGTCAGGTCAAACCTAAGGGACACTGGACTGGCAGTACCGTTTTGGCGGGAACCCTCATCGATGATATTGTCCTTGTGACAACGAGTAGATGGAAGAGTACATGCATTTGGAGATAAGTGCCCTTCAACCATGTCTCTGAACATCTATCATCAATAAATAAATAATAAAAAGGCAAACATATACATGATCATATATGACTAACATACAGTTAATGTATACGTGATATAAATAAAGTAATAAAAAGTATAGTACTGCTACCAACAATTCGGGTTTCAGCCGTTCAGCATTTAATTCAATTCGAATATGCTTTAATTAACCAAAAGGGTTGGTACAATAGATGCAATCTTCGTCAGTAATTAGTCATGGGGACATATTATTATTACTAACATGATTTATTTTGGCAACAACAGTTTAGTCCATCCGATTAGAAATATTGCAAATTGCTAGAATTGTGTCGCGTATGACACAGACACACACTCTCTCTCTCTCTCTATACGCTGTACTAGAATGAACAGAGCGAGAGAGAGATCGGCTGTGGGAAGTTTAATTTGTTAGATAGCAACGCGCCAACAGGAGTCCGCCCCGGGCAGTACCATGAACTGCGTTCGGTTGAAATACATCACCGGCTCGAATTTAGGCATTTCACCGCGCGACAAAATGCCACGAGACTTCGTGTCGACTAACTTCTCCGTGCAGCGAGTGAGTTCAGCCGTAGGCATCACCAACGGAGCTTGGCAGCAACGCAAAATGCTCCAATCGCAGCAGTAGATGCGATTCTACGAGTGCCCGAGCAGCTTGAGTAGGCCAAGAGTGGTAGAGAGAAACTGTGTGTGTGTGAGGCCCCCATGTCACCGGAGCGAGAACCACAATGATAGAGTAAGTCTGAAGCATGTGTAGAGAAAGAGAGAAATAGAATGATAGCATTAGTTGGCCGTTGCGCGGCGCTCATCAGAGCGCCGACTGTCTACCAGGGGCGATTGGGGGGTGATAAATGGGGTTTGTACTGGGATTGTTACTCTGGGCAAGAGGGCGTCAGTGGTCAGCTTGCGTCGTCCCATTCACAGCACTCAGGAGCTCCTCGCGAACGCTCGACCCAGCACTGCGCTAGGACCAAGCGCGACACCCCGACCCTGCCAGAGTGCTGGTCTCAGTCTCGAGCTGAGGGCGTTGATGCTCACCATTTCAGTACTAGCCTACGGACTTTGCTTTGATGCGACTACGATGGGGATGGGGACATTATGAGCCGACATGCTTGTGGGGCACTAGGGGGCAACTTCGGGTGAAGAGAGAGCGCGTCCGAGATTTAGAATCGGTATAATAACAATATTAAAATGTTCGGAGTGCGTTAGCGCTCTGGTCGCATAGTGAGATCGGACCGGGCCTGGCTGGTTGGTCCCCTTTGTCGCCGAGGACGGGGGCCGTCATGCGACGCTGCACAGGCGCTTGACCGTGTAGGGAGTGAGTCCCGTCGGGCCGAGGTTAGGCCAGACCACGAGAGCTTCAAAGCGCAGAACTCGGCAGGACTCTCGAACGAAACTAGCGACGACTACATTGGCCTGCCAGCGACCGCACACCGGTCGCCACAAACTTCCTCCCATCCGGAGTAACTGTGTCCACGAGTATATCATAGATGATACCATATGAGCAAGGTAAAATACTCGACAGAAATAGACGGACGGAACGGGATAGAGAGCCAGAGAACTCAGGTTGGAGAAGGGCTGAGAACGTAGACATGAAATACACTCCTATATATTATAGTAGCGGATTCACTCGAGATTGGCGGCTCGGTATTGCTATTGCTACCAGGGCCACCTACAAATGGAGGGCGGCTTAGACAGATGCAAATAGGCAAAAACTGATTGGCGGATTTTCTACTTCCCCTAAACCCTCCTCATGTTCGTGTAACTCTGCGATATATTGACTCTAAATACATAATTGTGAGTGTTGGGGGTACGCTCAAAGGTGACTCAGTCATAGGGCACTCTAGTGACGGCTTGGTACATTTACAGGTACATCCTCAAAAAGGTGGGCAATTAAAATCAATCTGCAGAACGTGTAACGTTAAATGCGTATTTTGTCACAACAAGATCACGACAGCGGTGGCAACGTTGGTTGGTAGTTAGGAAATAGGTGGGCTTACAGTTAAAAAAAACGCATTTTTACCTCCTCCTTCGAAATTGTCAACCAACTTCAGCCACCCCCCCCGTCAGAATGTCTTTTCAATTCTGAGCGACGAATATAAGCTGAATATTGGACATTTTTCCCACCGACAACCAACACCATCATATACATGTGAAAAATAGTTGTGCCAGTCAAATTTGAACTGATGGTACCTGTGAAGAACACGTAAGCTCCACCACCTTATTATAACAAGCTGCATATGCTAGGCGTCTGTCTGCATCACCCTTGAATTTTCTCCCACATACCATAGCATGAAATACCGAGAAGCTCAAACTGGCTACTTTTGGAATTGGAGGCCACATTTGCTACCGCAGAACACTGGATGAGGTCCAACACTCAGACTCCTCCTTCAAGTGTTCATCTATCCCTCATCGACCAGCTGACTCCACCGAGCTCTACCGAGATCGGCTCCCCGAGGTAGCGAATCCGCCAAACGTGTATCATAGATGGCAATAGTCTCTCCTACGATGCGGCGTGAACTTAGAAATGGCCGCCGATGAAATGGGTCCGTCGTCCGCGGTGGAGACAAAACCAAGAGACGCTCCACTCACTCGGTCGCTATCTCCCGGGGCGACCTACACGTCGGGTACAGCCCAGACCAGTCGAGAGACTCGTTCTACTTCTACTGCTGGTGACGGTGTTTGCCAGTACAAGGAGGAAAAAGAGCCAGTTCGGAGACGAAGTATATCGGCTCGTTTGTTGGATAGGTGTGTGCACTGTAAGGACTCAGTCGTGCCCGCTAGGTCCTATCGTGAACCACCACCGAGCTCTGTCCCTCACAGCCCTTCGCTCTGTTGAAAGAGGCAGGTGGTGCATGGACCAATATGACCCGTACGATGGTGTACCAATAGACAGACCTCAGCCGTCGGCTAGCCGCTTCATTGGCTATTGGCCTGGTGGCGCCATAATATAATAATACTTCATTTCGGTCGGCGTATGCGTGGGCGTGTTTTTTCTATATATATATATATATATATCGCTGTTCCAATTCGTCGGTCATGAAGCTTAACGAAGCTTTGACCATACGGGCACGAGAGCGGAGGCTCTTCTTTACTACTCGACTATTATATAATAGTTTGGAGTTGATCATGACAAGATTGATATGCTGACGTTGTATTAATATACAGTATTTCGGGGATCTTGCTACCACATGGTCCATACAACAAATAAAACGCACGGGAATAGGCCAACGATGAATCAACGGTGAATTGCTTATTTCCTTTTTGAAGTCATTTAAGCTGATTAAATGAGTCAGTCGAAAAACATGTAATACCGTATATATATATATATATATATTTCAAGCGCACAATTTTCGAATTGTTTGAATTGTTGCTTCGATTGTTATCTACCTACCCCTAGTACACTGACGTTTTTTTCTCGGTAAATACGAATTCAGGCAGCTATATCTTAGAATTCAAATGAAATAGAATAACTCGAATAGAAGTTTCTTTAGGGGGGCATAAAGACATTTAATTGACTATAATTTCACCAACTGTGCAAGAGTTCTGCGAAGGTTTGCGGAGCACTCTGGTAACCTCTGACCCATTCTTCCAGCCTTTTTTATTTAAAATACACACGGCTACCTAGATAACGTATTTGTAGAAAAAATTAAGACAAAAAATGCGCTTAGATTTAATTTCGAAACCGTCAAACTTTGTCTCCCATAGACATGCGGTACTTCACGAACACCCTCATAGCGGCACGCGTTGTACGAACAGATAATGGGATAGCTGTCGTTTCACATTCACACGAAATAAGGGAAGGGGGGGGCATATTCAAGAAGTTGCCATAAAAAATCATTTCACCCTGTCGTTCGACCGCTTTCGACTCCTGGTACCGCCAATAACAGAAAACTCTGCACCCGCACGGGCGGTGATGATGCGGCAAAGCAAAAAGTTTGCTGCAACATTAGCCTATCTCTGCCTATCTCGTAGTAGGCAAATACTGGTTGGAATCGGAGGATCCGCCGCGTTTGAGGGGCGCCCCCTTCGATAGACACGAGCCCCAGGGACATTTAGGTGTAGGACCGGTGCTACTAATTGGTAATTACCTCATCGGCCCTTTGCAATTAGCCCGGGAGCATCTAATTCAGTCGAAGCTTTCGAATTAGGGAACAAACAGGCTCATCGCAGGCCATGAGGAAGTGAACCTTTACGAGGTCAACAATCGAACTGCGTCTGGTCCAACCGCCTGGCCGGTGTTGGTGCCCCGCACGTGTACGTGCGTATGTATTTATTTCTAGAAGGACGAGATTATGAGTGTCGTAACGAGCAGTTTCCCGGCTCCAGTGAGCACCCGGTGCCAATAGTAACACACACACACACAGATACAAAGAGGTAGACGGGGTGCAGTAATGAACTGTTCTACTAAGGGATATGGCATGAAACGCGGGAGAAAACGGTGTTTTAACTGTAGCATCATGCAATGAGATGGGCGCGGACATTTATTTTATAGGGTTATGATTAAACATTGGCGCTAAGTACATTCGCAAGGGCAACTTTACTGGGTTGGACGGGAAGAACGCTCACGGAAACCGAGGCCGGAAGGTGACAGTTATAGTCAGAAGAAGAAGAAGAATAAGGACGAGAAAGATATCAAAGTCATTAACAAAGTCAACCAGATGCCGTCGGTGTTCGGGACCAGCGAAAAGCGGAATGTCACGCCAAAGATTCTCCAATTCTCGCAGCTGATGAGTGGGCATTGATTACGTTTTGCGGACGTAGTCCTCGAAATTTAAACACTGAGAACTGTTATAAGTGCGAATCGTTATCCCAATGTGCTTTTTTGTCCAAAATTGTGAACATCCGTTTTTGGTATATTTCAGTGAGAAGTATTTCTGATTCAGAGACATCATCAACAATGTCTAAACGCACATCCTCATGACAACAAATATTGTCAATATACGTTCATATATCATCATTATATTGAATCATTATATCAGGAGCATCTGTTCCCCGCATTGAACATAGAACATCCGTTGCTTCATACGGCTTTAGTTGATTAAATATAAATTTGATGCTAGGTACAGTAGATGTTTCTGCATATAGACATCGTTGTACGGTTATCGGCATACGATTATGTGTCTGCCCTATATCATCGAGGGTCACTGAGGTAATTATGAGGTCCGCATAAAGTTACCGTTCCGCAAACATGGCCTATGCTCACCACCTACGATCGCCACACCAAATTCTCTATCCTCGATAGGCAGGCACACGCTGTGTCATACACCTATGCACGTCGTGCGGTGGCGTCCTCTGATTGATTGAAGTAAACGCAACACTACTTAGTGATATGTCGATCGCTAATACCCTCCACATTACTGTATGCTAATATTGTGAATCTATGCCGATGATCGGCCCGTCGTTATGCAGGGTCCCTCTCTCAATACGCATGGGCCTACCCAAATAGAGCAGACTGATGAAGTCTTGTCTATTGATGGATCAGTTTCATAAAGTGACATGTGGTTGTTCTACAAATGTTGACTTTCGCTCATTCTATCGTATTTCAACGACGTATTCGTTTTTTGTTTCTAAACATTGATTAGCTGTTAAAAATGGTACCAGATGAGTGATGCTAGGTTTGATCAAATATTTAATAATCCTGGCTTGCATTGTGAGCGTTCACAATTAAGATAAATTGGTTTTATTGGGTATAGGCACAATTTTTCTTAGTACATACTTTATCTGAGGAGTCTTGTCAGGTACGAGTAAGGCAGAGAATAAGCAAAGGTGGCTCCGACAGGTCCTCATAGTAATACCTAAAGGTTAAGAGCTGAGGCCTGTCAGATAGGGGAACAGCTGAGGGTCAGCTCGAAAAAAAAAACAGTTTAGTACATACTTTACAATCCATTGCGATCACATTGGTAATTATATATTGCGTTTAGTGTGAGGTGAGGTCCATTCAGATTCCTCAAAAGGTTCACACACGCGGTTCATATGTCAAGACAATCTTGAGGGTTTTGGCGCAAAATGGTGAAATTTGTCGCATTTGGTCACCGTTGTATTGACATTGCTGGCCTATGTACAAGTGTCTGTATGTATGTAGATTGATATTGTGAAATGTGGTCATTGTTTGACCCCGTGTGGCGACAAACTATAACTTCGTTTGGCGTTGGCCTTCCCAATCATCACGTTATCAGTTTTCTTTCCTTTCACTGATCGGCGCGTGTTTCTCCGGCTGCCCCCAAACTCGATACTTAAGAAACTTTCTGCTATGTCTTACGCTTTCATCGATCGTTTTAACCCTATGCTCTTTTCTTCCTTCGAACAAAAAAGTTGGACCGCATTAAGTCAAATGTGAAGGGCTCTTAGCCGACTACCGTCGGCCCAGGGGTTACACTCAAGTCAAGAGCAATGCCGATAGCAGCAGCCCCCAGCGCAAAGAGTCTCCTACCTACCACGGACTGCGGGGTCTTCGTTCGCTCATTGTCTTTGCTGTGTCATAGCAGCCAGTGGGAAAGCACTTAGCCGACTGGTGTAGCAAGCGAAGGCGAGGTCCGATCGAGTCGACGGAGGCTCTCGGCGGACCGTCGGTGAGAGCTTGTAACGCAGCGGCAGCAATTTCAATGATTCCGACCCAAGGGGTCCAAAAAGTTGAGTCCTTTTTGACTAACTCTGCATCACCTTGGCGAGACACAGGCCTCGTGTCCGACCGGCGGTTTCACTGGAATGACTAGGAATTAGAGTACACGGCAATAGCGCATCCGCGAAGGGGTCAGGAGTGGGAGAGAAGGCGGTTGAGCAGAGGAGGCCATACTGTTCTTGAAATCCACACTAGATGTTCGGGAATATTATGACCTTTGCTATCTTTTAAATGCAGTCTGTCTGTTTACCTGCCAAGATTCTTAATTTAGTACGAAGCCAACGACGCCTTGTGATAAATGTTTCAATGTAATGTAATATTAGATGTAGGTATAATGTATTAGATGTGGATGCTTAAAGCAAACTGTATAGAAATTGCATGCAATAATCAAACGGGTATTATTTACAAGCAAATTAAAGAAATCTATAACTTGTTGAAACAAGGCTAGTGGACAAAGATTCAAAGGCTTCGAGTGCGTAATAGAATTGGTTCCACATAGGTTTACACTTTCTCAGTGAGGTCGGACTACGGTATCAGATAAACATCTGCAGAAGTCAATAATGATCGGTTTCTGTGTGTCGAGTGGGTCTGAATGCCTGAAGGTAACGATAATAATAACACAGCGACAATGGGCTGTGACAACCTAATGCTGACGCTGCTCTACCGCGCTGTCTTGCACCAGCAGTAAAAGTACGTGCTAATTTGTCTTTTGATTGCAAACGTTGCTCGCTCAGCTCACATCGGCACTGCAGTGCACTTATCCAGTGCTGTTCCCGTTAGGTTAGCTGCATAGCTCGTATGGAGGAGCCGTATCCATTGGGATACACTGACGACTTAGTTGGGGGGAGCTGAGCACGGCATCGGTTGGTAGGTAGGTAGATAGGTAGGGTGCAGGAAAGCGGACATTGGATGAGCTGCCTGCTTCGCTGCAGCCGAGAGGGCAGAACGAGGCGGTACACCTTCCTCGATAATGGTGCACGAGATGCTGGCTGGCCGGCTGGCTAGCCTCCACAGAAGCTCGCATACTAGCCCAGAGTCTAAGAACAGGTATAGAGTGGCAGCAGGTCGACTGAATGAATGCTCGTGGTCCCATCCTGTCCCTAACCTGCTTGCTTGCCTCTAGTCCCAGGCTATGCAGGACGGACCATGGGGATAGGTGGCTCAAACCGCCGCCACCGCTGCCGACGACGACGAGAGAGAGGCGAAGATGTCTAGAGGGCGCGAGGTGGGCCAGCCTGTTCGGGGGTGCGGCAAGCAGCCAAGTCAACGAGAGTGGGCCGGGAATAAAGGGTCAAGCGACGAAACAAGAACGGGTAGGTAGATAGATAGACAGCGCTGACTCCACTTGTGCTGCCTGCCTGCTTGATGCCCTCATCGCCGGCCATCCACCGTCTGCTTTCTAGATACAAGATCCCCTCTTGCCGCTTCATGTGCTTTAGGTACACATGCATGTACACACCCCACACTCGAAGGGAGGGGGGTTTCTTCCTCGTTCCTCTGCCCTTACCTTCAAGAAGTAGAATCAACACAACGGGACGAAAATGGGCTGCCGGAGGCAGGCGCTTAGATGAAGGAAGATCTCTGACCCCCGCCCGTACGTATCTCGTTTCCTTTCAGGTTTCTGGGATCTTGGGGATTGGGATGCTGGTGAGGGAAGGTAGCGCTCGGAGTTGAAGCTTGTCCGAGTTCTTCTCTTGTCTTTATCTCTCGGGAGTAGCGGTGATGCACCGGCAAAGCAGCGGCGCTAACGGTTGCTCAGCCGACATTACCCGGTGAAAGACAATAAGAAGGAGAGAAGAAAGGCCACTAGAGTTAGCCAGGGGAACCGAGGAAGAGCGAAGAGCGAACTCGAAAGAGAGGAGCTGAAGGAAGAAAGAAAGGGCGTAAGCCAGCTAGGTGAACTGCGGCCAGCCGACCACCGTTACCTCCTCGGAGTCGAGCAGCCGCCGACGCCAACAAGGACCTAGCCCTCGTGAGAGAAACACTAGCGACAGCTGCTAGCCGAGCTAGTTAGCTTGTTCATCATTAATCTGCGTTAGACAATGGCCACCACCATTCGCTCGTTCAGTCCTACCTGGCTGAACGAGGGGGTAGCCGCTGCCGCCGCCGCCTCCGCTGTTTCGTCTTGTTCTAGCTTGTGCTCCCTCATCCCTTGCCCTGTCTCGCTACAAAACGGACACAGGCTCCCAGCTCTCATGTCCTATGTGTCTTTTCCCTACTCTCGGTAGTATAGCCGCGGATCGTGGCGGATCACGTGGAGGTTTGTGGGGGGTACGCCCGCGCCGTGCAATCTAGCTTACGCTAGAGCTAGCTAGCTAACTCCTCCACCTTGTCCTTCTTCTTTTCCTCGTTATCTTCCCAGCATGCTGGCCCAATCTAGCAGCCGTGGCTGGTCCGGCAACGACTGGAAGGGCGGCTTCTCTCATTCCTCTGGCGGCGCAGGTTTCCCCGGTACCACCGCTGCTGCTGCTGCTGGTCTAGCCTCGGTCCCCACGGCCGCTGGTCCCAGCGCGGCTGGCCGTTAATGGAGAATAGTCATTAGGGACGGAAAGAGCGGTCGGACAAACGACTCCGAGGGCCGCGCTGCGACACGGACGGGCGGTGGATCGGGGCGGTGCCGGCAACCGACAGCAGCAGCTACTGATGCACCACCGCCGTCACATCACCTCTGTCGCGCGATGAGATCAGGAACCAACGTAGCAGGAGAACTGCGATGCAGTCCCGAACACTGAGAGATACCAAAGAGATACAGAACGAGAGAGAGAGAGAGAGAAAGAATAGTCGAAGAAGAGCAGCAAGGAGAGGAAAGGGAACGCCGCGGTCCAATTCGACGACCGGACGAGTGTATTATATAATGCTGCATTCATCCAAGACAAAATGAGTAAAGCGGCCATAGACAAAGGATTGAGAAGCTTGAGCTAGGGTTTTCGGGCTGACTCTCAACCTTTAACGTCCACGGTACTGCTTTTAACATTGCTTCGTCAGACGGAGCCCTAAATGCAAATTGGCAACGGTGGGGATCGAACTCGTGCACCTACGTGTCTCCTCCGATTACAAGGCGCACACGAATGCACCACGCCACCGGGCTCGACGAGGAGCTTGAGTTGAAACGAGCGAATGAAGCCTCTTACGGTAATGGGAAATATATCGAACAAAAACAAGCACTAGAAGAGAATAACTGAGACTAGAAGTTTTTTTTTAGATTTGAGCCTCCGTTGACCGCATTTAGGGAAAGAGGACCATACGGGTTCAGCATACCGTATGAACTAAATGTGCCGAAGGTGGTGCACTTCGGTAACACTACGATTACGAAATTTGCACTGAAAAGAGGTGGTCCTGGAGTGTTCGAGGATTCCCAGGAGAACGTTTAATTCGAGACGCAGGGATGGACAAGTAGTTCCTGAAGGTGTCGATTGGCGCCAATGAAAGAACAAAGTGGAACCAACGATGCCGCCAATCGAAACATCTCATTGAGCACTTTTCCCTGTGAGGACACTTTCACGTTTGGTGATCTGCTCGTATTAGCTCCAGCAGTGCACACCTCCGTTAGTCGATGAGCAAAGTCAGGAAGGGCGGCAGCGATACAAAGTGGATTGAGGTAGAGTAAAGCGAAGACTTATCTAGAGAAACCCGTTGGGAGCCGTTTTAGCTGGTCACCAGAGCGCTCGGTCTCCTATCCTCTTAATACGGGAGCCTCGCTCGCGTTAAAGTCTTACATTAGTGACGTCCAGTCCAGCGACAATGGCGTTCTTGTGCATAGATCTCAAATCTTGCATAGGATATTGTATTGATATTATCCTAATCAACCTTAAGTGGTCGACACTGTAACGAGGAAGATGTGTTACGATGTTGCCTGGTATTGAGACAGATCAAAATTCTCTTGGAATTTGTGGCAAATATTCATTATGAAGGTTTATTATTATTATCAGCTAACCGGTACTTAAATTGTATTTGTTTTCAAAGTTATCATTTTTTATGAGAAGAGCAAGAAATACTATGTTATAACGCCATGATGATACGTTGTGTGTTTGTCATTTTCATTAGAGCTTGAGCAATCATTTTTTTAAATTTCTTTTCCTTTGTATGTGTGATCTCTTCTCTACTTTTCTGACTTCTTCGAGCATTCTTAAGGGTTTTCTTTTCTAAACTATAAAATTGTAGGACGCATCAGGGATTCCTTCTACTAAATGTATAAAGGTAGAAGTCACAACTTGTGTCCGGACGAGGGTCCTTTAATGTCCCCTTTGGCTATGGGCATTTGGAAGTTATGTTGCTGCACCTGCAATAATTTGTTAATGACAATTAATTGTTCATATTTGTCCATTTGCTGACTATCCAAGTTGTGTGTGGGTGTACGTGTGTTCCTATCCACTGCAGCGTTGCCGCCTCAACCATTGCGGGTAGAGTTAGCTACCTGTTAGTGCGACTGACTGCATTAGTCACAACTCGTAGAGAGGTCTGCCATTCCTATTTTTGTGGAGCTGTTCAGAACCGATATTTAGTCCCTATTCCCCCAATGTAGTTAACCTCTATTTCCACTTTCTTCTACCTCTTTTCGCCATACATCCGTTGGCTGTTTTCTCTATGTTGGTATATCTATGATACACAATACGATATCAACATATCGCATTATGTTATCATTATGTTATCGCGTTATTAACCTTGTTTCCGGGCAATAATAAGCCTCAGACATAATGGGGCTACCCCATTCGTTGCCACTGCCAAAGGTAACTGCGAGACAGCAGGATTTATTTCGATTCTCTATTTTCATTTTTTCCAGACACCCGCCCGTCCACCGAGGGGCCTCCCCCGTGCAGCAACAGTAACAGCGACATGCTGACCTTCTTGCCATCGTCTAAGAGCTTCCCTTTCGTTTACCGTTGAGCCAGTCTTCCGTCTGCTGAGGAGATTTGCCGAGGGGATTGCAGTTGTCGGAAGCAGCAGCAACAGCAGCAGCAGCAAATAGGTAGCGTGCACGGGCGCTGCCGGTGTCTTTCTCTCTCTCTCTCTCTCTCTCTCTCCGTAAGTTCTTTTGACTTTGTCTCTGAATGTGTGTGTGTGTGTGTGTGCATTTGTGTGTGTGGTGTCTGCCGATGTGAATGTGTGTATGGAGTCGGGTGGTTGGAATTTATTCACGGCGTTGCGTGTTCTACACGACCTTCATACGTGATACAGACATAACCTTTAATTTTGGTGTAAAATATTTAGCACATACTCACACGCATTCGGGTTAATAATTCAGCCGTCCTTCTGCAGCGGCGGCGGCGGCGGAAGCGGCCGTGCCTACGGAGGGTCGGTTCCATAGACTCCGGTGGCGGCGACCCCGAGGCTGCCGGCGAACAGCGAGCGGTCGCAGCCAGCCGCCGGCAAACGCTCCGCGGGCAGCTGACTGCGAGAGACAAGCTGACATAGTAACTGGGCCAATGCGGAACTAAGTATTTAGATAGATAATAGATACACACCCTCTGGTACGTACTCCGTGGGTAGTAGTTGTAGCAGTAGCAGCAATTGTTGTAGGGGTAGTACAATATTGGTGCTAGCTGTGTAGCTTCCGAGTTCTGTCCCTTCTCGTCGGTTTGTCTGTATCTGTGTGTCGCCCCTGTATCGGCCGTCTAGAGGTCTTCATATAAAAGACTGACCTGACCTCACTGTGACCAGATGAGGCACATGGGCTTAAGCGCTGTAGCTATTCACCCATCAACAGGCCGATTGGGAGAAACAGCAGGACGAAATGCTAACACGGTGAAACCTGTAGGCCGCTTTTATTTAGAATATAATGAAATATTTAATAGATATTGGAGAGTAGTCCTAGCCAGCCGGGTGACGCAACAGCAGGAGCAGCACTGGTGGTGGCCATTTATTATAGAACAACCATTTGTGACCTAGCAGACGTACGCAGTATTCACATGTGGCTGAGTACCCGTGATGTAGTCATAATAATTATAATAATAATAATTTTTATTATAGTTATGAGCCTGGTACTACCTATCGTCTATTATTTGTGGTAGTAACAGCGTTGTTCGTGTTGCTGGTGCAGTGTCATTGACAAGTAACACAATAGCATATACCATATTCGCTCTATTCCAAGAATCTATCCTACCAATATCAGTCCACGAGAAAAAATGCTATCGTGGCCATCGAAATCAAGTAACCACTTTGAAGTCAACCTTTTAGTCGCTGAGTCAGCCTTGAAAATTCGATTTGTCGTTCAACGAGAAACGCAGTTCTAAAACAGGCGGGCCTATTAATTAATGTTGTCATAAATATTATAATAATAATTATAGTATATACTAATAATAATAATATATTCGAAAGCTGCTCGAAAGCACCGGTCAGCATACAGACTGTCTGTCCGCGCTTGTCTCGTTCGCTTGATCACTCTTCTATTGATTCACTTTTCCAGCCATTTGCTGTTTTTCAGGTATTTCCCCGTTGACGTGGCGCTCACTGACGCTACTGAACAAACGGACGAACGAACTAAGGAACGACGAAAGCTCGAAGCAGGAGGAGGAGGAGGAGGAGCAGCAACAGCAGCAGCAGCAGCACACATCACTGTGTCTCTCTGACTATGCCTGTGTGTGTCCTTGACTAGTCCTACTCATCCATCCTCTCTCTCTTTCCCTCTCTCTCTCTCTCTCTCTGCACCGACGCCCGTTCGCGCTTGTGTACAACGGCGGCGGCGGCGGCGGCGGTCGCCGCTGCTGCTTGTGCCGTGTGTGTGTCAAATATTAACTATGCTTAAATATTTTATCCAGAATTAAACTGATATATTCATTCACGTACTCGTGGTCGTAGTAGTAGCAGTGTTGGTGATGATGGTGGCAGACCTGCTGCTGCTGCTGCTGCTGCTGCTGCTCCTCCTCCTGTCGCTGACAGTAACCTTGCAGTAAATAGTACTGCGTGGTAGCACCAGCAGTCATATAATAGAAAAGTAATAGCAGACAGTGAAGGGTCGCTGTGTCGTCGATGTTGAGTTTCCGCCCGGAATTGTTCATATGTGATCACAATTGGTGGATACGAATGGCGTCGTTGTAACGGTGAAAGCAGCAGCAGTAGTTGTTGTTGTTGTTGTGCCGCACGTGCGCTGTGGCGATAGATTCGGTGGGGGTGTTGTGCACGGAGTACTCTATGGCTGTCTCATCGAAGAACACCACGGCGGCTGCCACCACCGCCGTCATCGCTGTCACTGCTTCTGCTTCTGCTACTACTACAACTATTACTAATGCCACTAGTGCTGAAGTTGAGGCTATCGGCTGAGGAGCGCCCCCGTAGAGCCGTGTAGACTATTGCTGCTGAAGGCCGCCTGTGGACTGCTGTTGCCGTGTGTTCTGTGTAGGCGCTGCCGGCGGGCCCCACCGACCGACCGACCGACCGAGCGGCCGTAGCAGACGCCGTAGTTGAGGCTGAATATTTCATCACGCCACGTCACCGGAGGGCTTCCCCAGAATCGCTGACAACACTATGCCGCTGCTGCGGCAGGGCAGGCACTAGACACGAGAAAACCCCCATTGACTCCCCCCATCCCTCTGCCATTTGCCCCTCGAGCAGCCCATTCCCGAATTCAACGTTGCTGAAGGTCCAACGCTGCTGGCTGGCTAAAGAGTCTAAGGGCACACAACAAACGCGCAATCTCGACGCACGACCAATTCTGTTACGCGAACGGCCATAGACCCACTATGTGAGGCTGGGGAACTCCACTTAGAAGCCACGAGTTGGTTGATTCCAAGTCGACGCGCGTTGAGTTGGTCGTGGGCCGCTCGCTACGAGCGTCATCCACCCTGAAAGCTCCTCCACATCCGCTCTGTCTGATTCCGCCAACCCCTCGTGTCGCGTGTCCATGGACGACATGACTCGGCGTCGGCGAATCCTTCTGCGCGTTCTCTTTCTCTCCACAGGAAGACTAAACCCAACAAGCATTACGAGTAGGAACAAGCCTCTGGCCCGGGCCAGAGGAACGACTTCGTTCGAGTATGTCGTGCTACCAGTTTGCTCAATAGCATCACCCGGGGTCATAAAGTACGTACGCCCGCGGCGGCAAGGTGGTCGTCGTCTGTGAGCAGACGAACACGATGATTTTTTTTTCACTGTTAGTTAGCGACAGGAACGTGGGTAAAACTGAATGAAGTATCGGCCAATCAGTCGGTTTCCATCCGTCGTGAAACATCGAAAGGTGTGAACGGGGAATTTTTGTAACTGAGTGTTACGTTGACGGCTCTCTATGGCCGACAGCAGAAAAATTAGACTAAATCGATACATTTACCTTTCGTACGACACAAGTTAACACTCAGTTACAAAAATTCCCCGTTCACACCTAGATTTACACATTGTTGCACATGTCTTGCAATGCTTGTTACAAGAAAGGGTAACTACCCAATGTTCGCAAGTCCAATATTAGTCACCATAGGTACATATCACATTGATATCTCTTGTATTCATTGTTTGATCGAAGGCAATGTATTGTCTCGCCAGCGTTGCAGATTGTTGCGGTCAATACACAACTATCGCTTGATTGAAGTATCACCATCGCCCGTCCCGTGTCCCGCCGATGCGGTCCTTGGCCATCTAGAGGGTATACAAGTGGTTGGGCACAGAATAGAGCTGAGAAATAAAGATAGATGAAAATACGGTTGATCTGCTGGGGCCGTTCGTGGGTGTCCTTCTGGCGGCAGTCCCTAGGGCGAGTTACATATCAAGCAACCATCCGCGGTAGAAAAACAACGATCGGCAACGGATAGCAACGGGAGCCGCAAGGGCAGTGCCTGCATGCGCAGGACCAAAAAGCCCAAGCTGTTGGCGCCCCCGCTCGATGGACCTAAGAGCTGTTCGAAGCAGTTTCGAAGCAGGCTGCAGCAGAACAAAAGTAGAAGTCGCCGACGGACGAGGCTCGAGGCTGTTGGAGAGGACCGACCGAGTCGATGTATAATAGCGTCGGTTGCCCGACCGGCCGACCAACCGACCGAGTGCAGCGGAGATGTGCCGCCGCGCAGTCGTGAAGAAGGAGCAATAAAAAGCTAATTCAATAAAGTCATGTAAAAATAATCGACCTCAGCTCGCTCTGAACAAGCGGTCAGGCCGGAGCAACCGAGCGAGTCCAACGGAGTACAGCGGGCGTGAGTGTCTATCTCTGTTTGTGTGAGGTTGTGTGTGTGAGCATGCCGGAGCACCGAGCACCGACGCTGAGCTCTGCCCGAGCGGCCTCGAGGGAGAAAAACTGACTTTCTTCTGCAGCCACTACATGGTAGGAGTATAAGCAATCACTAGGGAATCAACAAAAAAAGGGACAGATAAGATCCAATACGCCCATTATACCGATATCGATGGATCGATAGGCGACCAAAAAATAAAACCAGAAGAAGATGCTTCGCCATTCGAAGCGCGGGTCGACTGGCTCGAATGATGGTGCAAGGAAATTCGCATTTAATTGAGGTCGGTGATGACTATGACGCACTCCGATGGACAAATTAGGTTCATCCGTAGCCAAATGCATTTTGAATGAGGATATGCAGTCTACTAACAGAAGTTGTTCTCTCAACTTTCTTTTGAACTCGTGAATGAGTGAGACAGATTCAGCCGCGGTTGTCTCTGGAATCAGCAGGCTACAAAGCTCCCGTTTGAAGATTATCCTAGTAAAGCAATACTCGATGCACAGATGCTTGAAATATCCCCAAAAAAACCTCATACACCTCATGTACATATTATATAACCGTAACTTGTCGGTCGTTTAAAGCATTCGAGATGGTGGCTTTCGTAGGGTTCTAGCATATTCGCATAGGGAGATAGAGGTGTGACAGTTGCATTTCTGCGACCGTACACACGTTACTTAATTCTGGTTACAATTGATCAAATTGACATGAAATTCAAAATGGCTTGAAAGTAAGCACAAAAAACCGTATTGAGGTATTTAATTTTGAATTTTTTAATGAAATATATGAATTGCTTATTAAGGAAAATCGAGGACAGTGGGTACAGGAGTGGAGTGTGTAATCGAAACAATCTGGTACTTAAAGGACCTTCAAGGGGGACGGGACTTTGAACATAATTACACGGAAGGGAGCGCGTTCCACACTATGATACTAAGTTCCTTGATTTCCCATTTGTAGGATCGTGTGGTTTGTAGGACAACTATAGAAAAATGTAGTGCCTACCAAGAGCCCATTGTTATTACTAAAGGTCGCAGCCGTCCGAAAGCATACGTCTACAGCACAAAAATTAGTTAAATATAGTCTTGTCGAAAACTGAATTGAGATCACTGAACAAACGTAGGACATATGACGGTGGACTTCAACTGGGCGATATTCACGACAGATCGGTGGTGAGATTGCAATAGACTACGTTCAAAATACAGTCGCTACTGCTGTCCGTGGGCAACCATCTGCAGTCAATTGCATCCCAACTTCGCTCAGCTATTGCCGACTTTCTGCTAAAACCCTTCGTTGGTGGACACAGCGAACCGGCAGAGATCCCCCACCCAGCTACTGCTTGTGGGTCTTATCTCCGTTCTGGTTTTCGTTATTAGCGCTCGAGAGACGAAGTATTGCCGACTCTCGAACCAAGCCACTACAAGTTCGGCCTAGTCTTGTTTTGATAGAGTTGAACAGAGTTAGCGAAAGAGAGAGAGAGAGAGAGAAAGCGAGCGGGGTGGGAGGCTCGCGCCGTCTTTCCGACTACAATTCTTCCGGAGCAAAGAAGAAGGGTTCTATGTGTGGTGGCGAGCTCGTATTTTTCGTTTGGTGGCGGTAGGAGCCAACAGCCACGTTGGCAAGCAGCCGACCGCACTAGTCAATGAGGCCAGTACTCGGCCGGCGACGGTGGCCGAAGAAGGCCCCATAGCGTGGACTGGACTGGACTGCAGTGGAGTAAAGTGGCATAGGGCTCCCAGGTCCCCGCCCCATTCTCAGCTAGGTCTTTGGCTATCTTTTCTATACTACTGCTCCTACTCCTAGCTTGTTTTGGGCTTGCCCCGACGCCAAGGGCAGCAGCGTCTCGGGAAACAGCGAAGGAGCGCTCCAGGATGCTTGATGCTACGCCGACATTACTAACACCAGCGCCATCCAGGGATCCCCGGCCGACGGCCACCAACGCCACACGCGGTAGAGGGGGATTCCGTTGCGTTCCCTTCTTCCTATTATACGTTCCTTCAGCTGCTTCCCGTAGCTCAGCGGGAGGAGAGAAGGAAGGCAGGGAAGGAGAGAAACTGCGCGACTAAGAAGAACTGTATAGAGTCTTTCGGAAGCAGCGGCGGACGCAGCAGTAGCGAGCGGTAGTGGATGAAGAAGAAGAGAAGAGGAAAAAGGAGCATGGGAAGCGCAGGCAACCCGTCGCTGGAAAGGGGCACGGCCAGCGGCCCCTTCTTGTGCGAGAGGTTCTTGTGAGGTTCTTCTCTCTTCGATGGGGCTCGCTCTAAGAGGGGGGGGGGGTCTGGTGTATAGGCGAGCGGCCCTTGGTTGGCGGTAGGCGGAGGCGGCCTAGCAGCACAGCACACTGTTTCGCTGTGCCGGCTGGTGGGTAGTGTGTGTGGAGGGAGTTTGTAGCATTGCATTTTCCGCGCTGAATAATTTACTACTGCTTGAAGGGAGAGCGGAGCGAATCGGAGGAGCAGACGCTGGATAGAGTCTAGCGGATAGAGGCGCTTTGAGAGTCGAGCGGTAGAGGATAGAGACAGGCGGCTCACGGCTGGTGCCGGCGACGGCAGCGGACACAGGCGGCATCGGACACGGTTGGCGGCCGCTGCTTCCGCTGCAGAGAAAGAACGAGAGGAAACGAGTAAGCAGATAGAGAAACGAACAGTGCGATCAGCTTCGAGATAGACGACGACGATAGCTACTCGAGCAGCTTCATATGAAGCCGTGGAAGGAACGAGGCGCCGGGAAGGAGTGAGAGAGCCTCCTCTGGCGTTCGTTGGCCCTCGCCACGACCCTCTACCCCGCTCTGACGGTCGAAACGAAGCCACTTGCCACTCCGAGGCTCTTGGACTCCTCTCTCCTTCTCTCTCTCGCGCTCTCGGGTACCAGCCAACAAGAGTGGAAAACGAGGCAACCGAAGCTGCTGCTGTCGGCATCGTGCGAACGGCAGCGTGCGGCCGGGGCTTCTTTCTTGCGGAAGGGGTCGCCTCTCGTTTGGCGGCTGCTGTAGACAGTAGACAAGCTTGCAGTGGGCACTGCAGGCGCTAGGGTCGTTGTAAAGGGGCCCTATGGTAGTCCCTGACCCTCGCAGTGCTTGTAATCTTGCGCACACAACGGCGGTAAGAGAACGTGGCCAGAAAAGAACTACTATCGATTCAATGGACGTTATACGGGCCTCGGTTAGGTTTTGTACAAAGTGTATCAAGATCTTTGCATTCAGTCCAGGCCTGTCCATGCAGCTCATGCTACGAAACGCACTATTTCCTTTAAAAATCGGACAGACAAAAGGCCTTCTTGTTAAGGGTTGGCGGCTACACAGCGCGGCCCATGCACGAGTTGGTCAAATAAATTGTCAACGAATCATCAAGAGGGAAATTTACAGAACCTCTAAGAGGATTCTACAAAAATAGGCTTCCAGGAGACGATGAGTGATGCTCGGAACAGGGGATATTCATATGTGAACTGTATTCTGTGGTGATGCATGGCTAACTTGCAATCGATTGCTGCACCCCTTATTGCTGTGTTTGGGTAGCTTTTGTTGCTTGCTGGCGCATGTGACGTGCAAAATGGGGGCTACTAACAGCAGGCTGACCGAACGGATTCCCAACCAGCTGCAGCCAAGTGTGTTCTCCCGCGACGCGCATTGCACTACGCTTGTGAAGCATCTGCCTGGACCGCCCTTTTGCCCTGAGCTGGCGAATCAATTGGACATCCTGCAGCCAATGAAGACAAGGATCCCCACGACCAACCGCAGCAGCGCCCTCCCACTCCGGCAACGCCGAGCTAAGCGCGGTTGGGGGAATCCCACCGGCGCGGCAGGAGGGTCGACCAGAAGAGAGCGGGCAAAATTCTTCCTGTTAGAGCTGCCCAACTGCAGCGGGCGGTTATCGGACAGCAACAAAGAAAGAAAGAAAGTGAGCGCCTGGAGCCCTGAGGGGCAACGAAGCGCAGTGTAAGGGGAGGGGACCTGTCGAAAGATCACCACCACTCACTAAACCAACAGACCACTAGGAAACGAGCCGACAAAAGAGGGAACCAACAAATCCCCCTTCTCTGCACCTGGGGGCCAGGCCAGCTCTGACGGCGGCTGGCCATGCTTCGCCTCGCCAAAGAAGACGAGTGTAGGAGTGTAATGTATCACCGAAAGACAAACACAACACAGCAGACTGAAGAGGGATCTTTTTCTTAGAGACACGCAAACACAGAGAGAGAGACACACCACACACGGACACACACACACACTTCAACGTGACTGTCCTGACATCGAGACAAGAAAAGCGAACCGTGGCGCAGGCGCCCGAAGGCTGACGAAGAAAATGAAAAAAAGCAAAGGGAAGAACCGAAAAGAGGAAGACGTCCTCCGGAGCAGCCAGCAGCGGCATAAGCTGTAGACGACCAAGGTATAATGACTTGGGTGCTGGCCGCAGGTCTGCCCCGTTTCTCTCTTCGCTAACGACAAGTACCAACAAAGACAAGAAAAAACCAGCTACGCACCACGGAACAATAAGGAAGGAAGTAGAATAAGGCAGAAGGCAGTAAGGAGGATAAGGAGGAGAACGATGGTTCCTGGTCTATTTCCGACGAGCAGAGAAACTCGGCAAGGCGTGTTCCTTGCGGAGTGTATGGCTAGTTCCTAGCTCTAATCGAGAGAGAGAGAAAGATAGAGAAAGCTGATCTGCATTACTGAGGGTGACTAAGTTGGCCTGCGAAGATGGCCGTCCCACTTTATGATCGTATACCGCCCTGTGCAGCTTTTGTAGCAGACAGCCAAGTGGAAAAGGGGATCAGTAACACATCCATACTTGTGAGCATCATTTTTCCATAGGCCATCATCGTTCTTAGTAACACTTAGTTAGTTAGGATCTTAAATCTGGTGGAAAGTTAGGATCTTAAATCTATTCAGTTGTGGTGAATCGAATGTACACTGGCACCATAGAAATGCTTAGAAAATGTGTCAGTAGTTATCTCATTAACGAAACCCGATGGCGGGTTTATCTGACTGCACATCAATATTACAATGCATTTTAATAACCATAATTGTGATATATAAGACAACGATCTATCACGAAAAGCTACAGAAGTGCTCCCTGTGTATTTCTGTGGGATGAGGGCTGGAGAGGTGATGTATTTAATATATAAAGAAACAGCCCACACAACACGAACTCCTCCATTGGCAATGATTGTTCTGTGTCCTACTATACACCTGAGCCGACCTTGCGAAGAGTCGCTGATAAGCTGAGTTAGTGCGCGGATCAATAACCGGAGGGTAGCAACAGCATAAAGATCAATAACGCTTCCTCGGCATCAAAGGTTGGTCGATCGATCAATCGATCGATAGCTCGTGCGATCTCTGCTGTCTGCGGCTTTTATTTTTTCATCCATTCGATTCGCCGCTTCGGGATCAGAGGAAAACACAACATTTCATTAACAGGCTGTGTTGGTCTTCCTGTTCTTCGTCTTCCTTATCACCATCGTCATAATAGTCATCATCACATCAACGTCATTCTTCAAAGAAGAGTAACCAGAACCAACCCATGCGTCGTCTATTCTATTCTACGAACAGGCGACGCATCCCTTTTCTTCTGCTCTCGTTCAACGCACACAGACAGACACAAGAGATAACTGCTGCTGCTACTGCTGTTGTTGTTGCTTGCTGCTGCTGCTGCCAAGTCCTCTTCTTCGTTCTGTCTTCTTCTGCTTCGTTTTGCCAACAGTGGCATTACCCTACCCACCCTACCAACTGATACCATGCCTTTCGAACTGCCGACTGGCGTGAATAATGGACAGGCGTAGCCGGTGGGGGCCTGGGGAGAATTGGGGAGGGTATATCGTAGATACGGGATATGGTCGTAGATCGAATGGTCGAAGACGAAGAGGCAGCCAAGCAACGAAACAAGCGCACGCATATGACGATCACTCTGCAGTAGCCCTCGCAGCTACCACCACGCCGCCGTACGTATGTCGGCTATGCCAGCGCGCGTAGTATTGTTGTTGTACTGTTGCGAAGGAGAACGAAATCGAGAAAGTGGTGTCTACGTAAAGCGAAGGCGGGGGCATATGGTGAAGGAGCTGCGGAGGATACCGATATATGGGTGATGGCTGTTGCTGTTGTTGTTGTTGCGTTGCTACATGGTAGAACGGCCTGGTGCCGTCGCTGGGGACGAGAGAGATGGTGGTATCTCTGGTGAACCGCCTCGCCAAGGAGGGCCCGGATAAGATGTCCTGGACCGATCAAGCAGCAGAAAGAAATGGAAGAAGAGAGACAACAACAAGACGAAGTGTCGTCTTCTGCAGCACTCGATAGCCGGCGACGATGGTGGCGCCGATGGCGGATGACCATCTCGCTGAAGGGACCACGTTGGTCGGCCATGTCCAATGATGATGACATAGCTCTCGGAAGAGAAAAAGAGACACGAGTAACAGCGGAAGGGTCGCAATGATTGATGACCATGCGGCCCTCTCGATCTGCGTAAGGGCCTGCTATTCCTGATCTAGACGTCGTCCAGATGTTCCACTGCCAGTATATATATATATATATATATGAAGCTTCCTATAGAGACTGTCAACCGGCGTAGACGAGAAGGGCTGCAGCGAGGAAGCAGCTAGGTCTGGCTTTGCTCAACCCCGGTGCCTCGTAGACCAGACCAACGCGTACCGCATAAGATCACGACGCATTCTCATGGGGATCTATGTCATCGACGGAATGGACGTTCGGTAACGGCCGAAGAGAGAGCCCCTACAATTCTTCAGTAGCAAACTATTTTGCGAGGTTCTGAGAATAGAAGAAAACGAAGTGTTTGGGTTGATATCTCCATAAAAGTCTACTACTATGTCTGTGTAGAATAAAACAGAAATATATTTCACAATTATGTAGGCTGACAACTGGGCCAAGCGACTGACAACTGGTACTTAAGACTTTATCTTTAACACGCGTATTTTACCCTAATGACCTCTATTGAGCGCCTAGCCGTTCTTCCACTCTATAGATATTCTCATATTTTGTATATATATATATATATATATACTTATTCATGAATTCTCGATAAAAATAAAGTCTAACTAAATTATAGAAATAAATAGAAGAATCGGTTACTTGAACTACTGATGAGTTTCTGCGTAAGTAGTCTGTCTATTCTATGGACATAAGCTTAGTTATCCCAGCCATACTTATGTTATGCGTTAATGCATAAATAGAACATTCGCGACCAAGACAACAAAGGACAGAGCCAATACTTCGACAGAATCAAAATCAAGATCATGACTTTTGTTGATGTCATTAATAATACGTAATTAATAACAACAAGAATTTTGTAGCTCTGTAGTGTGGACAACACCTTAGTTGTCTACATTATTTAAGGAGTATAAGTAAAGCTTGCGCTTTATTTTCAACCCAGAAAAAGGTTCTGTTGACATCAGGATGTCGACTTCAACTGGATCTCGCCCTTAAACCATTTCGAAGCTTTTTCTGAAGTTTATGAATTTGAGGCACTAAACTTTTTTGTCAGATTAATCAGAATCAATTTCCCATCTACACATCTACAATTTGAAAAATTGTTTTTCAGCTCCCGGACACCGTTAGAGCAGTGAATATTTATATTTTTGGAGTAGAACGAATTGTTGCCACTGTGTCAAGAGTGTTTGGACAATCGTCCTGAAGTTTTAAGATCATGGCGCGTTGTTTTTTTGTAACAGAATCATACCAATATCAATGTAGCGCTTATCATAGATGCGTCTCAAAAACGTCTTCCGCCCGTCGCCTCCCTCAATCGCATCGGAGATCGGTCCGTCGGAATGGACGTTCATTCGTTCGTATGCTTCTCTCAACTCCTGTGCAGATGCTTCTGATCCTCGTCTCATTCCTTTCGTCTTTGCGTAGTTCTTTCTACCTTCTACGTCGAAACCTGTCGTCGTTACCATCACCCATAGGCGTACGGTGGCCGTCGACGTAAAGTGCCTCCTACTTCTCTGGCCGCTTTCGATCCACGACGGGGTGTCGCTCCTCGGGTTGCGGTCCACGTCCGATCCCCACCAACCCACGTTAGCCCTGAAGTCTAAACACACGAGCGAGTTCTTCCTGATCGAGCCATCCACCGCCGCCGCCACCACCAGCACCACCACCACCGCCGCCGCCGCCGCCGCCGTCGCGCGTTAAGCTTCCTTCCTCTATCGCCCCTCAACCGCTCCTCCCTGTACCTTTCTCATTCTTCTCTCGGTTTTTCTCTTTTCTGTAGCAGTGGCTGTAGCCGCAGCCACCGCTGCCGACCTCTGCCAATCCACCTCCACACCGGCTTTGGCGGCAGGAACGCTCTGAGTCTCTTTTCTCCCCCTTGCTGAGCTACCTACAGAAGCGGGCAGTACTAACCCCGACAAGCAGCTGGGAAGAAGCTAGCGGCACTCTTCTTCTTCTTCTTCTTCTATGACAGCGAGAGAAAGGGAGACACCGATAGAGCGAGAGGAGAGTGCGACAGCGATAGAGCAAGTCTGAGTGGGGACTGCCGAACTCAGCCAGCTCAGCAAGGCCCGTTGAAACTGCCAGCTCCCCCACCCTTCGTCTGCTCTGCTGTCCCGAATGCCCCGATGGCCTGCCCCCGCGCTAGGGTACCATATTCTCTGCACTAAGGACGCCCTTCTACCATCTTCTGCCTCTTGCTACCAATGGTCCAAGAGACTCGCCCCAGGATTTCCCACTGCTTTGCCTTCTAGCATAGCACAGCGTAGCGTCGCTTCGCATCGCAACCTCCCAATCCCCACACGTCCCAAAGCCCCCTAGAGCAGCTTCTCCAGTCGAACTGGAGGGTCTCGGTCTAGCTCTCCATGTTGAAGCAGTCGGGCTGGCACTGGGAGATTCGAGGCGGTTTGTTGAAGGAAGGGGGCTTGACGCAGCCCCTAGTAGTGGTGCAGTCAGCCGACGAGGCCGCGGTGCCTGTCGCACGCAGCCTGCCCTGGCGGAGGGTTTCGTTCTCTTCAAGTTAGACTGCTGCTGCTGCAGAGACCCTGTTTCGAGTCTTCGAGGCCTTCAGCTGGCGGTTCGAAGCCGCTCCTCTTGGAGAGCGGCTCCAACCACCGGAGGAGGGAGGGAGGGCAAAGGGAACGGAGAGCGGAGAGGGTGGCAGCATAGGAGGTTCTCTTGGCTCCGATGGTAAATTATGCACTAAGCGTCCCCCCCTTAAGACCCCCGAAGAAGCTCCGGGCCGGTAAGGGCCAGCCCTCGGCCAGCATCCTCAGCATCGCCCCTGTTTGGCGATCCTAGCGCTACCTCGTGGAGAAAGCAGGCTCTATCTACACATATGCCCCCTTAACAATCCACCCAATCCTCGTTGGCTCAGCTCCCCCGGGTAGTACTAGTAGTCGTGGTGGTGGTTGTTCCCTCTTCCCGCCGAGCGTCCGGCCTTTGGATCGAGAGCCTACTTCCCGTTTGTGCCGTGTGTGCGCGTGTGTGTGTCTATGTGCGTGAGCCTCCGCCGCTATTCCACCCCACAAAACAGCTCGGCTCGACGACTGGCCGACGATACACCAGGCGACTCACTCACTCACCGCCCACCGCAGATGACCCTATAACACTCGAACTGGAGGCCTCAGGGATTCCGGAGGGGGCGGCCGTGCTGAGGTGGATAGTAGGAGTGTTCGCGAAAGCACACCCATACACACATGCACATAGACATGGACGGACAGACGATGACGACTCGCACAGGAGCACTCGCACATAACACACACACAGCGGTTGCACCAACGGTAGACTGAGGACTCGTGACGGTGGGGCACATGAGGGAGACAGCGACGAATGTAGTGGGGACAGACAGACAACGGAGATGAAAGTAGAACCCCCGACGGCCTGCGCCCGTCACAAGGGCCCCGTAACTGGGGTGTAGGAGTACAGCAAGGGTCTGAGATCTGAGAGAGCTTTAGCAGGCTCACTCCCCACCCGGCCAGCTCGACGAGCTTGTCCAAGAAACAGAAGAAACCAATTCCACCGATCTCTTCCATAGTCATACGTCATCCCGCTCAGCATCGTAAACATCGTCACAATTATCATCTTCTTCCGCTGCTTAGACTTCTGAGAGAGAAAGTCGTGCTAGATATTATATATTATACTGGCCGGAATATTTGTACTACCGAACGATTTTGGAGTGAGCAAACGTGATTGTCAGATATCAAAGCAACTCCATGAGGAATTGCCATTATTTCTACAACGTGATTACGCTAACTCGTAGTTATTCACGCAACAGATAGTTCAACGATCATCAATAATATCATTAGCTCACTTCTGTTTTTCTTCATGAAACGAACTTTAACAGAAGACTTGGACCTCTCTGTTGCTACTGCATTTAGGTCAGTCGAATATAGCATGTCATCCAGAGTGACGGTGGTCACGACGAAAGAAGCCGTGCACAACGATTCTCCCCTCAGCGAGAACAAAAGAGAAGGAATATATAATAATACATAGTGAAGCTGTCCGGAGTGCGGAGTGTCTCGTACTTTTGGCCTGAGATGAAACAGGGAACGATGCCGGACTGACGCTGGTGAGTAGAAGTCGCCTAATGTCTTTTGTAATCAAGACTCTTCTGTGGCCTGCCGGGCGCTCTCGAGTTGCTCGATTGCAGTCGAGTGCGTCGTTGTTTCCCCAGCGTGAAAGAGGTCGCGCGTCACGACCAGGTTAGACCTGGCCCGTCGACAGACCTGCCCGGCCGGGCCGCGCCCAAGAAGGGGATTCCGTCGGCTTTTTCAGCTGCCGGCCAAAACAAGACGACGTCTGCGTAATGTACCATTGTGAGCCTTTCTTTCGCGACCAATGAAACGAACCACCAGGACAACGTTAACGGGAATTCGTTTAACACACCCAACGGCCCTTAATCCCCTGCTTAGTTGTCTTGGATACCCAAATCGGATACTCTTGTCGTCTTCCGTTCCTAACGGCCCACAGCTCGTTGTTCTTAGTACAACATCGAGCGTGTGGACGCTGCCTCCAGTACTTCAGCTGCTGCTACTGCTACCGTCGCCGTCACCATTCAGCAGTTTAGCCTAACCTCACAGCACCACTCAGCTCTTCTCGGGAACGGCTCCCCGCAGAACAATACAAGGAACTGGTGAGGACGGTGCCGAACGGCGGACGGACCGTGGAGTAACGCCTAGCTACGCCCTCTCGATCGCTTGCTGCGAGACGAAGGTAAAGGTGTGCAGTAGCAGCAGCAGCAGCTGTCAGATGTGCAAGGTGTGCTGCAACGCCGTCAGAGGAACGAAAGGCGACCGGCGACACGGCGAACAGCTAACGGGCCGAACGAGCATACGCCTTAGAGACTAAAAAGGCGCACCTTAGGCGTGAGAGCTGTTTGGGTACGAAACGCAGCGGTAGTTGTGAGGAACAGGAATTGCGAAGCCAGCGCCGCGTGAGGACGACGACGACGACTACGGCGTCGCAGGCAACCGACCGAGGGACCCGAACCAAAACCGCTCAACGATCCTACGAACGGTAGTTACCCCGCACTTAATGCTCGCCGCTGGCTCGTGTGCTGGAGGCAATGGAGAGGTCGGAGGTTAGCAGGAAACAGCCAGCGGACAGCACCCAAAGGGGCCATAACGTGGCCACTAACGGCCCAATGCGCCTCTCTACGTGGGTGGGTAGCTGGCAGTTGTGCGTGCGTGGGTGTATGTGCTCCATTGCCTCTAGTCGTCGTTACACACAAACTACAACCAACACCGCCCGTTAGTCCCGTTCTAACCGATCTAACCTGCACCATTTCTCTTTCGGGGAGGATAACGACGAAAAGGAAACATTTGGGAGGGAATACTCCTTCCCGTCAAGAGAGAGAGAAAGATAAAAACGAGCGTCGGAAATTAGGTATTTGTCCTTTGTTCACCTAGGTTGCAAAAGGCTGCCCCCGACTCGAACACAAGTGGCATTTCTTTCCAGCGCGAGTTACAGTATCCGATTCTTCTGCTTCTTTTCATAGTAGTAGCAGCGGACCTGCTGCTTATGTTTCTCAATGGATGTAGATAATAATAATACCGAATGAAGGTACAAGGCGTTGATGGAAATAGCGGACGATAAAATATAGGCATACAGTACAAATATGACTCATTGTTTCGGATCCGTTTTGGTTATTTTTGCTGATTAAATGATGAGGTGAAATATGAATGTAGACGCCAAGTTATTATTACTATTCACATATATTTAGTATATGCATCTGATTCAGGCAGCTGGTTGCCAATCCAAAAGCTACTTGGCAATTGGTGAAATTATTCAAATCGTACGTCCTAACGTGAACAACGAGAATCAGTTATCACATGAAGCCAACCTTCGATCGGTCGAGTTTATTTATCCAAACCATTCATATTCCCCTCAAACGCTGTGATTAACATGACCTCTTTGCTCTCCAATAGTATTACTTCGTGTATTGTATTGCAAATAGGTCCGCAGCAGCTAAATCACACAATTAGCAGAGAGAGAGAGAGAGAGAGAGAGAGAGAGAGAGAGAGAGAGAGAGAGAGAGAGATAGAAAATTGCACAAGCCTCTCCAATCGTAAATTCATATCGATTAGCCGCCGATTCAAAAACCGATAAAATATTCGCTGACGCGTCCGCTTTTTTGCTACATTTAGATTGGGTAAAAGCTCCGATCATCGATAGTATTGAATGAAATAATCGTTTAGATAGGAATATGCTAAATTCAGAAGGTGCGTGTAACTTTTCGCATAAGTTGTAGTCAATTTCACAAGTTGTGTGAAACAGACAAGGCAGATATACATGTACAATCATATAATAACCGAACGATGCCATCGACACAAGCGGGGATTGAGACGGTTTGAAAACGTTGTATAGCACGTGCAATTTCGTTTTAAGAGCATTTCGCTAGGAAAGTCCAGACTAAAGTGAAGAGGAATTATCATATTTGAACAACTGCATCGGGGGACCGTTGAAGAAATGCCATAATCAGTTGATGCCATGATGCCGCAATCTGCACTGGAAGCGAATTGGATATATTCTGACCCTGCGATTTATTCTTATTATTTTAATTTTGTTGACTGAATGCAAATAATATTTTTGCCATTAGTTAAAGGGTACCTTCTATCACCCTTCAGCAGCTTTGAATGTCGTTTCTTAAGTGCCTATGATAGAGGTAGAACTTCAGCCTAAAATAATAATAATAACCCAATAATAACGTTTAATCTAATTTCAGTATATTACTCGGCAGGTCCCACTGATTCTTTCGAATTAAATTGAACATAGAAAATAACGGGCTTATATAATAGTTTCATTCATTCATTCAAAAACACCTTTATTAACAAAAGGGGGTTTTATATTTGGTGTACAAAAATTAGTTAGTGCATAGTATATTTCGGTCTATATCGAGACCTAGATTTAAGTCTACATGGAGTATCAATGTTAGCATTTTGTCCTATTTTCGTTTGATGTAATCCACTTCAAAGTGTTTAAGGTGCGCGGTGATTATGTGCATATATCCATTTCAACCACTGGCGTTACGGTTATAGAAATTAGCCACCAGTACATAAAACAAACTGGTTATTCCTATAACGACTAGTTGCTGTATCGTCTACGCTCTCTCTCTGTGTCTCTATTTTTCAAGTTCACTGTCGACCTGACGCTGATCAGCGCTCTCGCTGTTTAGGCAGCAATTGAGTAGCACAGAATACGTGGTATTTATTATCGTCGGCAGTTGTGTAGATACGAGTGAGTGTGTGGACGAACGTAAAAGAATACACATGCACCCATATGCATACACACATTGTTTGCAATGTTCACGTCCGGATATCGAGTGGAGCGAGCAAATTTGCTGTGAATAAATGATCAGCTCTTAGTAGTTGTCCAGTGCACAACTTAGCAACAGGTTCGGCGATTTGGTAAATCACAAATTTGCTGTCATTGCATTGCATTGTGGCCCCGTTCACCGTAACTGCTGACTTCAATGATACTGCTGATTGTGAAATTGCAGCTCCTTTAATAAACCAATAAAGCTTTACCTTTTGAGACCGTACAGCGTGCCCGAAACAGTACGGACTGATTTGTCTAAGAACAGTACAGCCTCGTAGGGTTTACCTAGGGAAAATTTACCAATGATTAGAATATCGGATGGTTTAGTCATTTTAGAATCACTTCGCCCACAAAATTCTCGGATTTTGGATTGATATGCAGTTCACGATAACCATAATTATGTAAAAAAATAAAAATATAAATGTTTCACTAATTTCAATTATTTGAGACCATACTGAAAGTTTAGAAATAGTCTGACTTTCAGATTTCAGCTCTGCCGCATACCAACGATCGGAATCTGCTGGCGGTCAACGTTACCTTAGAGTTCACGTTGTATCGTATAATAGGCTAGCTTATTGTTTCGCATTGTCCAGTATCGTCTTTGAGGTGACCCTTTCACTGATTTATTGATTGATTGCCTCAACCAAGTTTAATATGCCATGTATGGCACCCGTAGGGAGTCCTTCGTGGATCAGTGTTATTGCGAGGCCATTTATGGGTTCTATTAAGGTTTATTCTACAGAATAACTTGAAGTACGAGACAAATCTGCCATAATGTATTGATACTCTTCTCGACGCTTCTTGCTAAGAAGTGGTGCCCTAGTGACTATTACGTCTCGCTCTTTTTTCCATTCTCGAGCCAACCACGGAGTGTGTGTCTGTATATCTATAAATGTTCGTGTAGCCATCTCAAGACTCCTCAGTAGTCCTCACAGTCGACATCCCCATATTTTTCTCATATCTGGCTTCCTGATTGCGTCCTTCTTAACAGTCCCCTCATCTTACACCAGAAGTCCTTACGGGTACCGGGTGGAACAGGCTTCAGTGCTCTATCGTATGGACTCAACTGCTGCAGGCGAACCAGACAGACACCCGCCCCGACCTGCTGGAGCTGGCGAGTCACTCGCGTTGTTACTCAATGGCAGTGCCCGAAACCAAACGTGACTCCCCGCTGGAGAAAAAGAAATGATGATCGTGATGCCCAGTACCGGCTGACTTCGAGAGAAGAGAAAAAGACAGAGAGAGGAGGGGAGCAGCAAGATACCGACCAAGCTCCCTTTAGTTCTTATGCCGCGGCAGAGTTGTCGGTGGAAGCGGCATGGAAGACATTCAAGTAGTAGAGCAACTTCGTAGAAAAACGAAAGCAAAGACATCCGCGTGGCTCGTTCCCTTTAATAAGAACCGCCACCTACCACCACAGCCACCATTGAACAGATAGATACCACATAGCGTACCAGGAGATGGCACAGCAGCAGCAAAAACAAAAGAACAGTGTTGAGTTTGCCTCCGACGGGGCCAAAATACACTAACACAGTCAAAAGAAAACGAATAGCTATTATATTTAAGACTTCGCTTGCTTCCGAGGGCAGAATTGAAGTAGGGCCCCTATCTAGGCATACCTACGACCATAATAACACGATCGAACTTTAGCCTTGTAAGCGTTCCGTATTACCACGTGTATGATACGAAAATACATGGTGCATGTTTCTGTCAAAATCGACCAATATGGAATTGCATCTATCTTGTTTGCTTGTGATCTAACGTACTGTGTTTTAACCGCAAGTAAGAGTAATAATACTAACGACAATAAGGAGGGAGAATTTAAACAATTTATAGTGACTGCGAAATGTTATACAAAATGTGATACATTAGGTAATCAATAATAACAGGGTGTGTTGCGAATTACAAGCTCAATTATGAATCCGAACTAAATCTATGACAAGAGCGATCCCGGCGCATAACGTCCTTCTCTGCGCTGGATTTCCTGATAAATAATTTAATTAATACACGGGCTCATCTACATATGTGTAGACGTATCTACACTTGATGAGGACTGCCTTGCTAACAAAATGGGATAAATCTATCCTCTGTACAGTTCATATCCAGCTACTGCTTCTCTATATGTTAAAATACATAAATAAATAATGATATATGTCGCGCAATCTTGTCTAGTCGTCACCAATAGGAGCTCGTTTGTGACAGCAACACAGAAACGTGTGTAGGTCATCTCAGCTGCGGTGCAGGTAAAATAGGAGTCGGTCTTAATAACATTTCGTTCTCCTTCGACCCACTACATCTGTTGTTGAGCTATCGTCGACGAACTGAACTGCTGCCGGTTTTTGTCTCAAGAGTATAATTCCATTTCCCACATATCACTTCGACCTGCCTGGACCCTGCATGAGGATCCGCGGCCAGGTTTTTACGACTGTTGTTTGTCTATAGTGAAAGCCGTTCCCTCAAATACTTGGACAACATGTAGATTAGAGATCAACGCTCATATATACATGCTAACAGTTAGCCTAAATGACATAGCATTACCACGATGTATACGGAATGTATATATATATAAATATATTAACAAACTTCGTTGTCCAATGAGCTGTTTTGTAGATAATATATTATTAGCGTTATAGCTTGTTGATCTAAAACTCATTTATGTGTGTTAAATTCGAGTTGGCTTTATTTTTATAAAAAAAGGAGTTTATTTTTCCCTAAAAAAATTAACTATTGGTAGCAAAAGTAAAAGAGGTGTCCGATCACGGTAAGCTCTTAAAATACTTACTAAATACTTACTTAGTGGCATTTATCGACTAGAGCTGTAAGCAGTAGCTTATTAAATAAAATTTGTTGGTGCCGAATCGAAGGTCTGGAAGTGTGCTAATGCACTAAGCTAAATACTTTACAGTTTATTAGATGTGAGAACACACCTGGACACCTCAATGGACTCAGCGGTAATAATAATAATAATAATAATAATAATAATAAGAAAAACACCCTAATAATTGTCGCAAATCGTTGAAGTGCCCCCAAAGATTCGCACGAAGACGTGCAGAACAGGATTGTAAAAACATCAAAAGTTCGGCAGTCATTCATGTAAAAATCTTCTTCGTAGTAGTAGATTGTAACGACTAGGTGACAAATGTATACTCCACTATTCATTGGGATGGTATAAAATGCATTAGATGCAGGATTATTATTTCTTAGTTCTGGCTCGCCTGTTGTCCACATCAAATTAGAAAGGGAGGCTAATGTAAAAATAGGCAGATTCATCTCAACTGAAGTTTGCATTGATATGAACCCATGAACTATGGAAAGCAAAGCCTAATGCTATATTCCCCACTAGGGTTACCGAACCAGACTCGACCAGTTGTATTTGTAAATTGGAAAAACCCAATCAACTAAGCTTTCATTTTGCAAAATGGCTCCCACATCAACAAAACATTGCATAATTCCCGCAGTGATCTAAGTGAGCAAAGTCAGGTAGCAATTTACGAACTCAACATATTGCAGCCAAACATCGTTTTTGACGATTAGTTCTATCGGAGAAATAAGCCAGTTTGTCAAATATACCCCCATCATAAACGAAGCTCCGTGAGCTATGATCAAAAAAAGAACTGTGCTAGAGTGGGTCGCGTCCCGACAATGTCCAGCAGCCCGAATATAGCCTTCATATATAGTTGGTAGCCAGGTACACGAAGGTTCAACAAGAAGCTTGTTCATCTTTTCATGTGATTAGTTTGGTCGAAAATGTCTAGTGCGGGGATACTTACCGGGGTGGAGCTCATACAATGGCGGGGTGGCCGCATCGGGTCGACTGAAGGGGTGTTCCTGTACGTTGGCGAGTATCGTCCAGAGGAAAAACAGGGCCCGGCGGCTGATTGGGGTACGCCAGGGACGCCGGGCACAACGCCAGGTACGCCCGTCACCCCGGGCACACTCATGCCGACTCCGAGGCCCACCATCGACTTCTGCACCGCCTGCTGCATCTGCTCGAGCGCCTGCTCCAGCCCGACTGGCGGTAAAGGCCTTTCGCCTTTCACTTAAAACGGTGCTCTGGACACGCGGCTGCAGTCGCGTCACTCCTACAGTCCTATACAGCTTCTCCGTTTGCACACGAGGAACGTCTTGGTCACGCACTCACTGCACGTCGTTGATAATGTGGCATATATTGTTGCTGCCACTGCTATTTTGTGAGGATGTGTGTTTACACAACGGGTTAGAGCTCTGGGACTTTTTACACACTAGCGATGATAACGGCGAGGTTTCTTCGTCGACAACGAAGGGTCATTCGTACGCCATCGTCGAATACATTTCACATCACATCTCCGCTTGTTTGTCGTTTCTGCTTTTGTTGACGCGTTTCCGTTTGGTGTATGTATGCTAGTAACGCTTAGTCTCTTGCGCACCGACCAGGCCACCGCGGTAATACACCGCCGTCCTAATAGGAGATACGAACACCGAATCTCCTCGACCGTTTACCTAACTTCATCACTCACTACACTGCTTTGCCTTAGATCGTGGTGGTCGTTTTTTGGCCAAGACAGCACATCCACACACACACATATACATAGACACCTACGACAATCTTACTGTTAACTATATTCTATGTCAAACTGACGATTCCATTTGCTGCCACGCCAGAACACTGCGGTTCTCGATTGTGATGGCGGGCTGCCACCTAATACCACCCAACTGCCAGAACCATCACAACTCTTCTCTTATCTTCAGCCTTCTTTTAAGCAGGAGTAATCAGATGTTCTTGATTCATCTGTATTTTGTTGTTGTTGCTGCTGCTGCTACTACTATTGTTCTTTGATGTAGTCACTTTGACGGGACAAATGTACCGTACTCTGGCAGCGGAGGGTGTGACGACACCGTAAATATGTTCAGTGGCCACGGCACGGTGAAAGGAGCGCGGACTATCACCGTTAAATATTTAAGAACTGACTGACGAACCCTGGTCGGTCAACCTTGCACACTATTTGACCCACTGGTTGCTTGCCACTGAATGCTACATTTAAACCGGCCACATTTAGCCGTTTCGTCGGGGTACAGCGTGTTTAACGTAGCAGATTTATACTTTTTTACACAACTGAACTCTCGACTGCTGGACAAAAACCGATATTCCTTTGTTGTATGCCTTGCAAGGAAAAGCTTCACAAGGCTCAATCTTATCTCGACTGCGTTCCTGCTGCTGTTCTAACTGTGAACCATCACCAGGTACCAACACCAGCAACGGCGCAAGCAAGGCAACAGCAAGGAATTAATCGAACGCGTTGTGTGTGCATTGCTAACGAGCTCTCACGCTTCTCTAACTCGCGTTGACCAGGACATCGGCAAGTCCTGTAGTCTGTCCTGGCATCTTGGGGGCGGGCCTGTTGTTCGAAGCCCCACCCTCTCGACGTCACGCGCAGACTCCAAAGAGAGGGACACCAAGGGAATGAGTGAGAGGCCGGGCGAGAGAAAGGAAGCGAGAGAGAGAGAGAGAGAGTAAGCTCCAAGTCGAAGAAGCCGCGAGTCGGAGCGCCTGCACTCAACGCGCCCCCTCTCACTCCTACCAGACAGCTGCTGCTCCTGGCGCTGCTACCCTACCTTGCCTGAAGCCTCAGCCAGCTGCCTTGTACGACCACCCGACACTATCCGAGCAGCCCCCAAACATTCGAGGAGATCCACCGGAGGGGCCCAGCAGCAGAAGAGCCTCCTCGACTCTGGCTCGGCGAGACCACCCTTGACGACCCTTCTCCTCGAGCGAGACAGCGGGAGTCAGGAAGAGAGCGCGCGAGTGAACATCGAACAGATCCCGCCACTTTCCCATTACATTCTCGTGAACTCACCAATCACCACTACCCTCGCCCACGAGGCTGAAGCAACGGCATGGGCACCTCACCACGCGAACACTCTTTCTCGAACCCAGGAGGCATCTGCCCTATACTCCCTATACGACTGTCTCTTCAATTCCAGAGGTGCAGTCGTCACAGTGTCTTCCGCCAAGGCGGTGACACTGTTTGGGTCGTTATGACAGCCCGGATATGCTGGTCTTGTTCGTGACCTTTATGCGGGCTTATGAAGGAAGGCCCTTGCGTATACATATTTGCAAGAATTTCAGTTGGACTAATGGGTCGCGAAGTACGACGGGTCGGACTTCGGCGAAGCGAGATTGTATGAGCAATATTTTGCTTAATAACTCCAGTGGCCCTCGGGGCACATACAGCACCGAATGGTGTCTCCGGGCCAGAGAAAACCTCTGTTCCCTTCCCCGCAGAAGAACCTCACAGGAGTCATTTAAGCGCATGCAGGTTTCTTTACTAGCTCTTTCCCAAATAGAAGAAACAATGTTCTCTGAGTTTAAACCGTCGTCTGCTCCATTCGCAGGAGCAATACATCCAATGCAGGTTTGGTGGATAGAGAGAACGAACGATCAAGGTTAATCGGAATTAATGATGGTAATTGACAGATGATTGAAATGTTTAGAGAACTCATATGTTCGGTGCATACATATAAAGTTCAGGCATGGAAATGCAAATCCATGCTTTCTTCTGTCGACAAAGATTAAATAGACAGCAAAATGTTAATGGCAAATCACATAGAACTTCAATTTACTATAAATATGCGCATATGTTGAGTTTATAAGAACTGTGTTTCGGTTCGTAATAATTCGACTAGTAATTACTTGAAATACTGTTCCACTCAAATCTATGTCGAGGAGATAATATTAATCCTAATTTATTGAGGTCGATCTTGTTATTAAACACTGTACACTGTGTCCGAATGTCGACTCGCGTAACGTTGTTGAACGCTCGGATTGCGTAAGTTTCTAAGCAAACTATAGCCGTAAAAGTAACCACTAGATGGCACTGCAAAATACTCACTGCATATGTTTTTAGCTTCCAGTGTTATATCGCAAATGTTTTTTTTCAATACGCTTCCCGTGGGCAATTGGCCTGTAATGCTGCTTTAAAGACAAGCGTTTCAAAGACACTATACTACGAGATCCAGAATAAAGCATATCACGCACACGCACACACACATATATATATATATATATATATAAAATATGCTGTTTCGGAGCTAAATAGTGAGTAGTGTCTTTGAAACGCTCTTCCTTAACGCAGCATTGCAGGCCAATCTATAATATTATATATATATGATATTAGCTATGTCTTCGACCCAGATGTCAACTATAGATACTTCCCTGGTAGTAGTGTTTAGGCTTGAGGATCTGGTAAATTCATACAAAAATTAGTGACCAAATTGTTGAGATTAAATATGTAACACGACCCCAAAGCGATAAAAAGTTATCTGTGTGTTTATACAAAAGTGTAGTCTGGGTCCTTGAGTTCCGAAATAATCTGGGCCGTTGATGGTCGTCAGTCACGGATATGAAAAAGGCTAATTTGATACTGGAACCAATTATTTTGCAAATATAACGGAGTCTTAGCTGAGGATCGAACCTGAATCCTTTTCATGATCGGGAGCTATGCCCTGCCCCTCATCACGAAAGTGTGATCGGCAATTTCGATGACAATAAACCCAGTGCTGATACCTGCTTAAGTGTCTAAAGTTACTTGGCTGACCTAACCTTCGTTTTTCGTCCAAACCTAGGTTTGACTTTTACAAAATATGGTCATCATTTTCCGACAATATAAGTTTGCACGAAACTTCGCCGTTTCATCCTAGCAGATTGTCTCTGCTAATCGCTATTTATTAATAAATGAGAAATCTCACACATCTCTAAATGTAGACCGTTTCGTTCAATGATATAGATGATGACGAACGACTACGACGGATATTACAGTTGATTTACATTAAAATATTCTACATGGAAATCGTGTGAATTTGAAATTTGCTGCGGTATTCGAACTGAGAAAGACCAACAACTTCTCCTAAGTGGAAATTTCGGCGTTTGTCCGGTGTTCGTTGGGACGGGGGGGGCTTCCTTTGTCAGGCGGCTGACTTGACTGCTTTATGCGTCTCTAGGGTCGCGTGAAATGGATCATGTCCGGCTGTCTATGACAGGCGAACGACTGAGTGAGTTCCGATTGAGCATTTGGACTCACTGTCCAGCTGAGGTTGCTGGGCTGCTTCACGCTTCACTGCTATTCACGCAGAGAACGGACCCTGCTGCTAGGCATCGTCTCTGTTGGCGGTTCGCCCAAGCCCACACAAGTTGGTTCGTCCCACATACTACTCCAGATTAGTACACCAGCGACGATCGTTCGGGTATATCATATGTGCTGTCACAATCGCGGTGCTATGGATGCCGTCACACTGACCGACCGGAACACAGACAGACCGACAGACACCCACATTCTAACATATACATACATACATAGATACTCGAATATAGAATAGAATATGGCTTGCGGTGGCGTCACTCTCTGCATCGTATTTCACCTCACCCAAACTGGCCCGCGTCATCTCTGAGTGCGTGCGCTACTATGCACGAAAATCTGACCGCTGGCTAACTCACCAATCCGCCGTGTGTGCGACCTGTCGCCTAGAGCGGCTCACTGGTGTCACATCGGTGGTGTCAGACGATACAGCCGACGCCGTACAGGGTGTTCTCTATAAGCAGGAATGGTACACACGAAGCAAATGATATAGAGATACGGGGGCCCTCACAAGCACGCCCCTGTATTGTTGTGGTTATTGTTACTTATACAATACTCGTACGTGTACAATGAATGCCGAGAAGAGAGAAGCAGCAGGCGTCGTTGTTCTTTCACCTTCAAAGAAGCTTCGGGTGGAATCGCATCACATCAAACATGAGAAGCAAGCGCGTAAGAGCGGGCTCGCGTCAATGCTAACGTATCTACCAATTACAGGACGACAAACATAATAGGCAGGATGACCACAGGCCAACCATTCACTCAGCAACACATAGAGTACAAGCAGTGAGCTTGCACCACAACTTGGTTCGTGTGGCGCTATCTGCTAGGGCCAAGTAGTCCGTTAACGATGAGGGACGATTTTCCTGGCGGCTCTTTTCTATAAGCTCGTCTATGGGTCAGTAGTTGACGACCACAAGCATCGCCACGGAACTATGAAGTAACCTGCCACGGATAGATACCGACCATGTAGGTCCTCGCAGATACAGAGGTGACCTGCTAGGTTATATGGTACGTGTGTGGAGAGTGAAGAGAAAGTGAAGCTAGTGAATTCTGGTGCATTTACAGTACAGCTAAATGCGAGATTCAACCGGGGAAAAATGATGGGGCGCCGTTGATGGAGATGACCTCTCACTGTTCGCAAAAAACCTATCCTAGCGCTTGAGACGGTGCAATCGAAGTTTATCTGAGGAGTCAGTCTATGTTGTGATATTCCGAGGGAACTGGTGAAGCTTCCCTCCCTAATGACCCTATTAAATACTGCGGACCTCCGCTTGTTTCATCGACTAAGACCAAGTAGCTCTGTCAAGCATTTCATTGAACTTCGTCCAAACCCTCTACGCAGTGGACGGACAGTGCGCACTGCGTCAGTAGCGCGCACCGAAAAGCTAAATTATTTGTCCTCTTGGAGTGTGGCCATTTGCCATTACGACATTGTAATAATCCCTTCGCTTCTATCAATTCATGTAGTTTCTTTAATAATCTTTGTACCGCCCCTTTTTGGTTAATAAAGGTGTATTTGTATTGTATTGTTGTCGCCGATGTAATTCTGTTTTCGCGCCATCCGGTCTCTAAGCGAATGAACAGAAGACACTTCGATACTTTATGTTTAGTTTGTGATTATCGTGCGCGTCTATTTGGCGCAGTTGTGAAAGGAGCGAGATAGCGGTGTATGGCTTAAACACAAGTTCATACCGCTCCGTGAGAGAGTTATTCAAACGAAAAATGAATAATTATATTATTATTATTATCATTAATTCAATATGTTTTCCATACGTACCGCCTACGGTGTATATGTATGTATATGTTCATACGTCTCTTCGAATCGTGAGGCCGTCACGAGTGCTCCTGCATATTCCGGACAGCTGAATGCTCTCAATCTGTCGCTCCCTCCCCCTTCATCATTGTTCTATGATATTTTGCTGCCAAGCCTCAGATTCTGACACGATACTCAATTGGCCTGTCAGAACGTCGAGCATATCGCGGAGAGATGGAGAGAGCGAATTGTACGCAATCCCAGCAACTACAGCAGATATCACACACACGTACGGACCCTGTAAATAAGGCACGAGAATCTCCTCTATTTCTATCCGGCGGACGTCAAAAGCAACTGCCGCAGCACCCGCAATGGCAGACAATAGAGACGTGCAGAATGTCATAGTCGGATGCTATTGTATTGTATAATCCACATAGGTAACGTGGATCGTGGGTTGTCATTGTACAATCAGGGTGGTATTATGGCTAAATAAAACTACATTCCGTTAGATTTGAGGTAAACTTGGGTGAACTTCATCGGTCGAACTTCATGTTGAGAATTCATATATGATATAGAAGTCTATTCTGCCACCCCCTCTAACTAATTGTTGAATATATTAGATTAATTAGTTATTGAATATAATATAATAATTATTTTTGGCCGTTTATCTTAGCCGTCTCAATATTTTGAGGCATTGTGGCCCGCATATCGCTGAGGTCTTGGAGGTATACAATGCACCGCATACATATATATGTAGCCACATGACAATAATTAATGGATTTACATCTTTTTGAAAATGGACTCTTCTTTTCCTTATGAGAATAAACCCATCTTCAACAAGCTGTCTTATTATTAATTACAACCTTACAACATTCCCTTTTTTCGATAGCTGACTTTCAGCTATTTTTCCTTCGAGGCGCATACAAAGTTGTAGGTCATAGAACTCGTCGAGATATATGCGTCCCGAGTTAAAGTTCGTGTTCAATTCACTGTTGACTACCAATATTCGTGAAATGCAACCGGGTATTGGAGTAACAACCAGCCTACTTCGATCTAAAAAAAGCTATGCCACGTTTGAGAAATTACTCCGATCCGAAGACTGACAACACCTGTTGTTGTTGTTGAAGAGATATCATGACGTCGAAATTACCCAGTCAATATCCTGAAATGACTTCCATTATGACGAGCTCGAGATATTTTTCCAGTACTCACAGAATCGAGAATCTCAGCGCGTCGATGATGTATGGTATCTCCTTCTCATTCGACATTTTGACCAAAGCGAGATCATGACTTCGTCGTCTTCCGCCCAGGCGTTTTAGGTTCCACTTTCAAATTTTTCTCCTGATTTTGCTACCCCGACCGACCGATTGCTCGATCGACGAATCTGTCTGACTGCCTGTCCCTATATTGTACCTCCCTTCCCTGCTCTGTCCAACAAACGAAAGTACGTGTGACAGCTTAAGACAGCGTGCTCCATACTGCTGCTACAACTCACATATGTATTCCTCATATAGTATATGAATCTTTTTGCTCCATCCTCGACTGGGGACGTACACCTACACCTCAGCGGTGATGCAGCCTAGCACTGCTTGCTAGCCGCACGCTTTCCCATCATGGCATGACGCGAAATGATATAGAATGATTCTTCCACCTTGTGTCGCCCATCGTTGCCTGCCGCACTAGCGACAGACTTAAAGGCGGTTGCCGGGACGGGGATGAGCTTGACGCTGCTTGTACCGTTATGACTGACTGCGCGATATGCATATAGCAGTATCTCCGCTTTGTCATGCGGAGACCCGAAACATATTCGTTCGTCTCACCCTCTCTCTCTTTCTCTCTCTCTCTCTCTCTCTCTCTCTCTCTCTCTTTCTCTCTAGTGGGTGGACTGCGAGACGACGACTGTACAGGGTTTGGTTGTCAGAGAAGACATGGCTTTGGTACTATTGTACGAAGTCATACGAGGCCAAAGCAGACGATAGCAAAGCAAACAGCATGCCTGTGCCGTTGGCAGACAGTTTCTTCTCCACCTTCGTTGAGGCTCTCGGTTGCCTTACTGACTTCGTGCTGACTTGCCCCATCTTCGTTTTCTCCTCTTCTGTTCCGACGTTGATGAAGCGCCACGGCAACGCAAAGATGAACCGCTATGCCGCTTCCGAGTTCCATTAGGAGGAGCGGAAACGGAATGAGGACGCGAACGCCCGATCTCTCAGCCTCGCTCATACGCATTCGGTCCTGCGCCGCCGGCGAGCGGCCACGGCCGTGATGATCGTTCGCGCACAACGCCAACCCAGTGTTATGCTGAATATCCAACATGAGAGAAATAAGGGAGAGGCAATGAAGGAAGAGACGAAGAAAGGAGAGAATGAATGAATGATCTGCGCTCGACTGTCGCAAGACTCCCATGCGGTCCATGAGAACGCGAAGCCGGACGATCAGATGGATGAGTGTTAAGGAACGAGAGAGAGAGAGAGAGATGATGGCAGGAGAAGAGATGGGAAAGAACAGGAATTGGGTGGGGCTGATTTGGCTTGAAACGATCTGACACGGGCGGATTGCTGGCTTCTTACCGTATGTAGTATATATATATATATAATATATAGTATAGGACATCGTTTATCTTTCGTGGAAGAGTTGTATGGGAAGCTCATATTGGTAACGAACCGTATTCATGGACACGTTCAATAAAATTGGTACGTTAGGATCAAGTTATTCCCGAATGTTTGCTAGAAGAGATGGACAGTTCGTAAAATCGAACGATGTTTTCAATATCAATTTTCGTTATGCAAAGGTGGCACATAGTTAAATATGAGGACGCTTTCGAACACAAGCAGGTTAATTATTTGACGACGGATATACACCGATTGCTCTGAGTACTAATGAACCATAATAAAAGGTTACCTCGATAATGAAGTTTCTTCTATCAAGGACACCGCGTCTTACTGCTATATTAGCCGGCACTGCAAGCCTTGTTTTGAAGTAATATTAAAATCAGTTCCGAGTCAAGGCCCAAGTTCTCGAGGTCCCGGGTTTTCCGCAAGCAATAGGACTGCACTAAACTTCACTGACAATCTTGAACGCTGCTGGAATTTTCAGCAAAGCGTGCCGTACCCGAATTATATTTCCTAAATTTATTGTCTGCCTCCATACACACGCTGCTATGGAGTGAGCTATGAATCGACGGAAAAATTAGTGAGCACAAAGGTTCAGGTTGATTACCTTCGAAAATGTCGACAGGGTTTATCTGCTAGCGTTGTGTCATTAAGATTAAAGGCAAAAGCTCAATAGTATGACTTGGCATCGCGTAATTGTTTAAGAAATATTGTTCAATGTTGATTTATGCAGGCTGACTCAAAGCAGACGCTCGTAGGTTTCTATTCCGTAGGCGTTCGTAGACTGATAACCTGTCTATAGAACAACGATTTATTTGTCAAGTAAAACATAATGTCATAAGATTAGCAGATCAACTCAACTGTGAGACTGGTGTGCTTCTAGCATAGCAAATGTGTGAGGAGGAAAGCGAGAGGTGACCGTGATGACGTTTATGCAAAAGACAATTTCATATTTAACACCCTATTATAAAAGTGCATAATAGCTTGTCTTGGCGCATAATGGATTAGATTACGCAAATGTCGCGGCACGACATAATTATTACACCACCAGACTAAAATTGATACTCAAATAAAGCTCTAACTCGAGCAACAATCTGTCTTGACTTAGTGTACTTATCTTCTAGATTGTCCATAATGCTAGCCGCATACAAACCATTTCTTCGAGTAGCGGCAAATCGCTTAAACATAGTAAAGATCTTGCCTTTGTCATTAAGCATAAATATGTGCTAGTCCCGATGACTCGGGCCGATGGTAGTGTGCAAATTCGAGTTCAAAGACACTTATGATTTTCAAATCAAATCGAAAGCACCAAATGGAACAGACTTATCTTATTTCATTTTATATTATTATTAATCAAAGAGTGACGAGACAGCCGCCAGCAGTTGGTGCCCTGAACATAAACATTATCAAAGATCCTCACACGTATCATATCTGGTTATTCGGCAGCTAATTTACAAACGGTTGTAACGTCTGTTTACTGATCGAGTTCAGGATAAATTGAAAAATGCAGTTGTATGATCTATAAATAACATTAAAAAGATTCGCCAAATTCTTGTGTTGTGGCTGAAATGATATCTTCGGCAAGGATGCCAGCCTGTGTACTTCCCAAAAATAGCCTCATTTCAAATCCCGTCAAGAACTGTCAGATATGTAAACACCGCAGACTACCCGTGGCCGGAGACAACGGTTATACCTAATACACGCAACAAGAACAGTGATTTAAGTAAAATTAAGAAAGATATTATATATAAGATATTGGTTTTGTCCTGAGAATATGGTGTTTGTTTACAAACTTACCTATAATCATATATTTGTATAAATATGAATGATTATAGTTGTCGTATAATACAATCAAATTGTACAGCTATTCAATTCGATTCCAGTAGCTCTCCCGTAATCGAATCCAGCAACGCAGTGACAACACAGGTAGTGATACTATCCATAGCATTAGTAGCAATGGCAGCAGCTGGGTTGTGTCTAAAAAGCGGCCAACAATGTTAAGTCGTGTTTGACCCCATGTCCTCCTGAGTGCGTATATGTTATCTACTGATACCTGTGTCGTTGAGCGCGTCTCAACCGATGTTACGATCCGTTAGCTGTTCGCTGTGGGTGTATCATGTCAATTCGCAGCAGCGGACACCGGGTAACAAACTTAAAAAAAGGGCAGGGGATCTATGCCCAACTCTGTTGTTGTTACTGTTGCCCGTCTGTGGCGCGATCGAAAAGCATTGAATCGCGCCACTGCTACCAAGTGGCTAACTCTGTGGAGGGAGGGTCGAGGGGGGGGTTCTAGCTGTCCGAGAGCATTGAGTGTAGTCATCGTCGTCATCAGCCCCGAAGTCGCAGTAGTGGCTGTTGTAGCAGAGCAATCCTAGTGGACTACGAACAGGTCCACTCAATGTCCAGCAGCAACAACAACAACCACAAGGCACACTACACACACACACGGTGTCGTAGCCTCTCACAGGTGCTGCTGGTTTTGGCTAGAGATAATTTCGATATATTGGACCATTCGCTTGGCCCCCACAACGTTGCTTTCTCTATGGCAGTGCGCCTCGCAAACTATGACATGTATCGTCATACATTTCTAGTGGAGGCCATAAGGCGCCAGTTACAAGGAGGGTCTTAGCCCCCTTATTTCTCTCCACCTGCATCTATCTATATCTATCATCTATCTCTCGCATTCTGTCTCCAAGTGTGGGCCCTGGCGTCGTCGCCGTCGCCCGCAGACCGAGCCTACGCTGCTTAGGCTACTATGTGCTTCGGACCTGTTCATCCGTTCGGAATGATATCGATCGGAGCGCGCACGACGGACCAAGCCGTCTGCTTCAAGGCTCAGCACGTGCTGGTGGTGGTTGCTTACCATCCTGATGATGGTTTCACTGCTACTGAGACGAGCAGTAGGGAGGGAGGGAGGGAGGGAGAGAGCAATGGGACTCCGTTAGCCCTCTACGAGATCGAGTAGTACTACAGGTCTGTGCTCCCGGGGAGCCAGCTTCGAACAGATCCCCGTGTGTTGCCGCGCATACCCCCTTATCCAATTCCCCGGGTTCCCCAAAAACCTAGGTCCGACGCGTATGATAGCGACGGGAAGTTCGCCCCCGTGAGTGGCCTTCTCGCCCGGCAGACAGCTAAAGAGAAAAAGATATTGGCCAATCGAGCGCGCTTGAACGAGCGAGCGAGAGAGACAATAGCTGTTAGACAGTTGGATGGGTGCTTGATGGATCGGTAACCTGCGATTTAGATCTGATTTGGAACCAATGCCTGCGTTCCGCAGGAGGCGGTCGACGTTATAGCTGAAGACAACTGTCAAACGAAAACCATAGAGACAGTGGACGGGACAAGAATGATAGTTATGAAACTCATACGAAAACTATGATTGGTGTAAATAGATATCTCACGTTACAGGTGACGGACTTGTACAATAACGAGGAAAATATTTCCTGCAGTTAGCCTCTACTTGACACCGACAGCAGATAGGATCGTTTTTCTCACCTCGATTTGATTAATCTAAACAATACTGCTTTGCTACCATAAGCGGTAATTGTCGCTGTGATACAGAAATCGAAATAGGTATTATGAAATGATGACATTCAGCTGTTGAACCATTGAGCCGGTGACACATTTCGCGCTGAGATTCGCTTGAGAAGGGTCCTAGCGAGGGGGCGGAAAGATCTGGATAGTGGTCAAAAGCAGGCCTACAGTAGAGTACCACAACGTTTCATCAACTGTAAGCCTGCTGTTTCATTAATAGTGAACCGAATGTTCCATTCGCGCTTCCGAGATGACTTTCATTGCGACGAGCGTTTCTAAATGAGGCCTCTCTTCGCCTTTATCTTCCATAAGCTTGCTATTTTTTCGAGCGCTAACAGGATACTTACACCAAAAAATTTATTACACAATATCCTACAAAAAAACTAAGCTTTATTTAGTTTATGTAAATATATATTCATATTTCATTTATGAATCGTTGCAGAATATTGACATATTAGCAAATACATGCCAACATTCAAATACACTGCAGTATTAAATTATTGTCATATACATGCAAGCTGATGCCAAAACACGAAATAATGGCTCCATTCATATTTACCCTATTGCAGACCCAAGGAATTCTATTTTTTTATCAAGATAAAATGTGATATTTTTAATTACTCTCCTATTTTTCCAATAGAGTCCAATGATAAATAGTTTTGATCAGATTTCAATACTTATATAAGCTCTCGGGTATTTCGAATGAATACTTATTGGAGTCATAAAGGAATATTAATTTAAAAAATATATGACAACCAAATTATCTCATTTACAATAATTTATGTCTCTAGATTGTAATAATATTTGGTATTATTTTGGTTTTTAGGCAAATCTCGACATTTCCGTATGTTTGTTCCATTAACCAATTTAACCATTTAAGAGGTTTAATGTCCCCACAAGGGATATAATTAATACTCTAATAGTCTCCTTTTTTTCCATATAAGAATCCTCATCTAAAATGTCGTAGGCTTCAACAATGCGAGCATTTTTATCTATAACGGTCTACTGATATGCATACCAATATTTACACTCTAAGATGACAGAACGCCCGTTATATTATTCTCGTTCAGAGTTTCTTTGTCACTGTCATGCGAACAACATGTGAGCTAATACTTCACCACTATGCCGAAGACTCGTTCCTTTCATGTTATGGCTTTTTGCCATTAGACAAACCAACTGCTACTCCCCTTTGCGGAACTTCTCGATCTGTTTTTTCGTCATGATGAACTTAATAAGGAACAGACGGAACGTACTCGGTAAATACTGGTATATGTAGTAGAAAGCCAATAGGGGCTGGTCAGCAATCCAGAGTTCGTCCAACGAATTGGCAATTCCGCTCAAAATTAGTTCAGCACACCGCGACGTCTCCATCAGCTTTCTCTGACTCTTGCCATCATCCTTATTGTACCGTTCGCCCACCTGTAAGTGCACGCCCATTTGCGAAAACTTATTATAATATTATTTGAAAAAAATATTTAATTGTATTAAATGTTAAATAAATTAATATTTGAAATAATACAATTAGAAAATTAATATAAGTTTTGATTTTATTTATTGTCTGCTGAGACAAAACCCCCTCAGCGAATTAGATTTTATGTTAATTTTTTTATGTTCATTCACCTAACAGCAAGTCTCATCTATACTTGAAAGGGTTCGATTTTTATGTGGTACCGATTCTGACGTACGCATCTCCAGTGCGGTTCACAGGATGAGCAAAGGTCTGCCTAACGAGCACAAAACGAAGATACCGACAAGGGTATGTGTTGCCTTCTTGTGCAGAATTAATCAAAGTAAACTTAAGATAATTAAGGTCAAGAAGATAAAAAGAACCCAGATTTATTCGATGTGTTCTTGCAGTGCACTTTCTTCTTCAACCAAAAATGAAATAAACATGTAATCACTCACATTAGTGAGAACAACAGCATATGAGGTATTTTTGATAATGCAAAAACAGGTGAAAATAACATTTGACATCGTATGACGTGTTCCACGTCTCGGCCGCCTCCCAGACAACAAACGAGCATAATTTGGGTCGCATTTTACCACTGCGTTTAGCAATATAGGACATTTGTCTCTTGTAATCATCCACAGTTCGTTTTTGCTACAGTGGTCACTGAATCCCAGCTGGAAACTATGGGATCTAACTGCACGACGTTAGCTTTTCGATCTCGAAACACTCCAAATTCATTAAAAGTCTAGAAGTTAGTAATCCTGTCCAGCAGAATTGTCCCGACTTTTACCTTTTAGATCTTGTCAAATCTCCTGGATTTACGTCCGTTGTTATTACCACTGATTTTATTTTATGTAAACTGATCCAAAACATCAAATCGTTAAAAGAATTTATGGTCTCATTGAGCGATACGAACCTTGTCAGTTAGGGCATTAATACGTATATTGGATTTGACAGGTCCAGGGCAGCCGATGGTAATTTTAATTTTCGACTCCGCGCAGCTGAGCTCATCTCGAAGCGTCTCAAGGTAACCGTGTATTGCGTGCTTTGAGCCTGCGTACGCAGCACTGAATGGTGAGCCCATCTTGCCTGATGCACTCGACGTTACGAACAGTTCCGCCATATCCTGAGCCGTCGATAGCCTACAACAATGCAAATGAAATATTTCAACAATACTATTTTCGTATCAATAACGCTACTCGAAAAATACAACGCTTATATGGTTCGGCGTCGAGAACTGCATCACCTCGCAATAAGTAAACCCCAGTAAGGGTATTTTTATGTATATTTTAAATTAAATTACAGGCATTTTTATGCCGATCATTTCAGTCAGTAATAAATTGTACAATATTTAAAACCGATAGTAAATATTGTTTTTGTAGTCTAGGCAGATATCTGCACGCTTAAAGATACGATGCACTTTTTTTAGCACGTTACCCTAAGGAAAAATAAAATGGTTCCTGGAACACTCTTCCACATGCAGACAATACCACTTAGAATTCCTGTGGAGACCAGCGGATTAGGTACTAACCAATATTTAACGACAACGCGACAAATGTTGGTGATTCCAAAGACATTGACGTTGAACAGGTTCTTCTCGACTTCAACATTACTGGAAACGAACTCTGCCCGCTGCAGCTGGCCAGCATTGTTCACCAGGACATCTAGTGAACCTTTGACAGAGAGTAAATCCCGACACAATAGGATAGTATTGTTATTGTTTAAGATTTCGAATATTTGTTACAGCGCACGCTTTAAGTTGATTGTATATGTGAGTTTCGCACACGTTTGTGACCAGTCCCTTGCGTCTTACCATACACCCTCCTTGCATATAAAATTTGGTCAGGATTACAATCAGGATGTCATTAATCAAATAGAATTTCTTTTTTTTGTTCTTTTTATTTTGAAACGAGTCTAGAGGAACACGAAAACGTAGCACAATACAACATGACAAAACTTGGTAGAGATTTCTTCTAGATATCTCAGGGATTTGAAATAAAGCAGCAAACGAAATGTGAATCTATAGCAAGAAGAGAGTGAGTATTCAAAGAATACTCACCAAATTCTTCGATGATTTTGCTAAGTATCGCCTGATGGCTCTCACAGTCAGCCACGTCGAACGGAACGCACAAAACCTTAGGCGCGCCCCTCCTCAAACATTCGAGCTTCACTTTTTCCAGCGCATCGACTCTGGTGCCGCTGATTGCCAGGCGGGCGCCCAGCTGCGAAAAGCTGTATGCGACCTCCTCGCCAATTCCCGATGAAGCTCCGGTTATCCAGACCACTCGACCTTAATGACACAATCGTTGTGGCAATTATTAGCTAGATATTGGGGCAGTGTATTTCGTTACAGGGAGGATTATATGATTACAATCGAAGAATAACTTTCGCCCCAACCTAGGTAAATAACAACAGTCAATGGAACGAGGGATTTGCCGAGTCTGTGCCGCACCTTTTGCTACATTATTATACATTAATTGTACGTTTAATTACGTAAATTAAAAATTTTAATACAATAAATTGTATATGACAATTTGACACAATTAATCGTACATTACCAATTATAATATAATTGATTATACATTACCGCCATGTATTGTACATTACATAAACCATTAAACACGTTGTTGGAATCCTTGCATAAGGTAAGTAAATATATTTTCCAATGCATTTCTGTTATCTCATCTAATGACAAAAATGTCTGTGACTGGAGGCAAAATTATTGGCTACATATACTGCTACATTGGTATTTGCCTGCATGTGGGACCATACCATGCCGTTGAGTTACACAGTGAATCATATCTGTCAATGGACTTTAAACTGAAACGTTAGGTTTTCCCCCGGACTTTTACTAACCGGCGTATTTTCTCAGGTTCTGGCGGGCGTATTTGTGGTAGTACAGCAATGTAAGATCAGCATCGGCATAGATGTACCACACATACAGTAAAGCCAAGGCAATCACTAATAACAAGAGAAAGAACATGATTCAGAGGGTTATTCTGCACCGAGAAGCTTCATGTGCCATAACATACGCAAAGACGACTGACGGTGCGGTTGAAGTCGACCATCCTTCTCCACCGGTGCCAAGTATATCCGAGTATTTGAAGATTCGCGTGATAGGAGACTACCTTTTGCTCCATAGCTCACTAGTAATGCAATGGATGCAACTGTTCCGCCCGTTTATAGGCTATCCGAGTCAGGCACATAAATAGATACGTGTGTCTTCCGACGGGTGCGTGGAGAGACCTAAGCATTTTCGGCAGCGGGTGTCACTGAAAACAGGGTGGGCAGTTAACAGTCAAGCTGTGTTGCATACTTATATTAGATCTATGCTGTGTACTGATGAATATTTAAAGCAACAAAATAGCAGAATATAATTGTTCTATTCAATAATTATATACCAGTATAAACTTTTTGAGAATCGAAATACAAATAATTCGAAGAAATACATGACTATTACATTCTTCGATTCCATCTAAGAGAACTTAGAAGCGATCAAAGAGAACAACGAAATGCCATTGTACGTTATACGCGGTTCACATATTGGACGCTAAAGAATATTTCAAACTTTACGAACGGTTCCACATTAGGCTACAATTACATATCGCAACTTGGTCCCTAATTTTCGTTAATATAATTATTATATAAGTGTTCTATTTAATTATTATTTAATACTGGTATAAACTTTCGGGAGGCAAAATACCTACATAAGTTATTCCAAAAATGCATGACTATTATAATCTTCGATTGCCTTGCGAGAACCGAGATTTAAGGCCTAGATGCTTTGCGTTCTGAACCTAAATTTTATACTTTACTTCTTATTATTTGAATATAGCCAAACGTTTACGCCATAGGAATAGCTGATTGAGGACAAGTCGTTCGGATCGTTTTGCCATAAACTTCAGGATTCCAAAACCACAAACTTAATTCGTTCTGGATCCATTATTGCCTGGAGAGTACATATTCGTATTCTCGTCGTTCTTTAACAATTCAGTAAAATGAAAAGACATAGTGATCTTGTGTATATATCGCTGAGTTTATTATATATATATATTATGAGAGCATATATATATACCAAGATTTGCGTTTCCTGTTGGTTGTATTATCATCAATATTAGTATAATTTTATTTTGTTTTCTTTCATTTCGGAATCAGCCGCGTCATAGTCGATAATGCGATATGAAATCAATTATATACAAAAATATAATCACGCAAAAAATATCTGTGTGACAAAATTTATCATCGTGTTGCAAAGTCCAAAAGTACATCGAGTATTTTTGTTTTTTTTTTGCTCTGTTGTAACAAAACGCTACTGTTGTCTGGCTCGAGCTACGGGCGGTGTCATACAAGTGATTCCTAACGCAAACCTGGTCGCAACAAAAGAAACCAATCAGGGGGCAATTCATTACAATGAAATTTTAATTAATGCTACATCAATTATTGATACAGCCCCCCGATAGCCGAAATAGCGACAGCGCCACGGCTCGGTCCTCTCTTCTTAAACGGGTTCAGTAATATATTTTTGGTATTTATTTTTCTCTGAAGACGTTGTGACCATTTCAATAAAATAACATGCATTTCTTATTTTGGTTGTCTTTCTCGGCTTCACGTAGTTTTTTAGTGCCAAGTTCTGCTTCTACGTCTACTTTATTAATAATACTGTATTATCATTGTTTGGTGAGACTTTATTTGCTCGTTTTGATTGTTTCATATATTTATATATTTTGAAGTTCATACTGAGTGTTTGCGCGTTACGTGGGTATATATAATAATTGCAATAAATCTGTAATAATGGCCGCCTATTGTTCCAGGGTAGGCCATTGTAAATTTCTTTGTTTATACCCTCACTGTCGTGTCGCATTACAGAATCAACCTGTAACTCTAGAATTCGATACAACGTCGTAACCATCGTGAACGCCGTGGTCATCAAGTATGTATACGTTGATTATTGTGCACTAGGTAGATATGATCTTGATTTTATTCTACCCATTGTACACGCGAAGTGGGTAAATAATCACCCCAAGGCTATTTTGCCAATTACACTCGTAGCTTTAGTCTCCCACTTGCTTAATCCTTGTTCTATTTCTAAATAAAATTAGTAGTCTCGCTTTTTCTTCTTCGCGGTTCGAGTTTCTTTTCTTTTGTTAACCAAATATAATTTGTCTTTTATTACCCTCCTCGGTGAGGATTCAGAGGAAGCATTCCTCGTTCTCATCGGCACTGCGGTTCCCATCACGAAAACATACTGGTTGTCAACTTAACAAAAATGAACATTTATTATTAATATTAAATTAATAATAAAAGAGAAAAGAAAAACGTGTAACTCAGCACAAAATGCGGATCCCACATCCAGCCCTCAACCAGGAGGGCGGTGAGCCCGTGTGGCGATAAATTTGCTTTTTGCTGATAACATCAGCATAATGTTATATCAGACGTTATTTTATAGATCTTCCTCCATTCGTTTATATATGCAGTTCATCATAAATCAATATTCTCCTATTCTTCAGAGAGTCTGCCTCAATCACTGGATTATGGGGGCTTTTAAGCAGCCTCCCGGTGATTTTTTTTAGATATTTCTGTATGGATGTATGCACGCACTCATTGCCAATCGGCGACAGCAAAAGCAGCTACAGTTTGCCATTGAGTGTTAAGCGATATGTTTCGTAGTAAGCGATCAGAGTGTCGCTCGTCATTGGCATAGCCACCGTTCAGTGGCATGCGTCAACAAGCATTCGTCATATCTCTTCTCTTCATTCATCTCTCTCTCTCTGTCTCCTCTCAATATATCTATAATGTAATATATAAGCGTTCACCTTTCTATATGGAGCGAGCTCTTCTGAGAATTTTGGAATCAAATTCTGAGAGATTCTGCTTCGTAAGTCGTCGATTTTTGGGGTGAGGCCCTTCTACTACTGTTAATCGATCCATCGTTATAGCACTGTCGATATGCACTGATACATTATATAGTCTATAGGCTTTAAACGCTGGAGGGAGTCGATACACAAATCAAAGTTCTTATCATCATGGTCTTATCATCATCATCACTAAAGCGACCTGCATCGGTAACTAGGCAGCACATCTAAGCGAGGAAGACAACTCTCGGTCCAATCGTTCCCTTCGTTCATCCGAACTTTTTGATTTCCATGTCTCTAAAACGCGATCGACATCTATTTATCGCAGGTAAAGCAAGCGGTTCTGTAAGTAGCTCTGGCGTCCTCTGGTTCCTTCGAAGAATTACTGTAGGATCACACCCAGTGCAGCTGTTCGGTTGCAAACTGTGAGTTGCTATTACTACAATAACAAGCATCGTCGTCTTTCGTCTCGTGGGGGATGGAGGACATTGCTGTTCACGTATTTTTTTCGGAACGTGTGGACTCGGCGTCCGCAGACCGTCTACAGTGTTCGGGGTAGGCCCCGACTACTTGAACACCTACACTATAGATCAACAATCAGCACTACACGCTTCACTTGTCAGGTGAACGGTTGGGTGGTTTGCACAAGTTCCTTCTATTGAACCTTTTAAGCTACCCCATGGGCAGTGGAATATTGGCAGTTATCGGTAGGTAGATGACACAGTGTCCCCAGTCGATACTGGCTTCGGGTGGCAAAACGCCGCCCGCTCTCGATGGGACAAGGTCATCTTACACTCACAAATGATTTAACTGTAATGGGTAACGCTGCATAATTAGTGCTTCATGGGTTTGAAGAAATGCTGCTCCAATTCAGTCTACAAGAAGTGGTCCCAATATACCACCGCCATCACTCAATATTCATCCATCAAATATCTTTATCCAAACCGCTTCCTCTTCCTAAATAAATAAATAAATAATAGCCGTGGGTAGTCTTTTGCTGATTTTGTTGGTTGACTCCCTGCCCGTGATACTGCTCAGCTCGAAACACCTCGCCTTCGTGTGAAGGTTTTTGGAAGTTAGTACTCCCACAGGGTGGCCTTGGCGGCGTCGGGTCCTCCGACTTTGAACAGCCCATTCTTCTCAGCTATAACATAGCAACCGGTCGAAGCGAGCTTGATGGCAAGACGTGAAGGCTCCCGGAGCTCAAAGGTGAATCCTTCGCCACGTGACTCGGAGTCCACAGTAATGCTTCCGTCATCAGCGACGCTCCAATAAGCATTGCTTGTCCCTGTTGATAGCAACAGTGTAAAAGCTTTGTGTTAGAACTTGTACAACAATGCATGTTTTTTTTCTTGTTACATTTCTCATATAGACAAGTACTAAAACTGCGCGCGTAGTCAAAGTCGTATTTATCGATTATTGAGGGCGGATTGAAGGAACTAGTAATACGCCTTCTATAAGTGATGAATTACTTTAGGAATAATATTGGAGAGATTTACGAGTACCGAGAATAAATTGGTAGGTAATTATGAATCGAACCTACCCTTGAAGTACACGACACCTTTTTCGCCCCTCTCCACAAGGATTGTCTCGTATGTGCCCTTGTTACACTCGAGCTTGGCACTAGAATTGCTCTTGTAGCCAACGAAGCCCTGGTCACACTTGAGTACCAACATTGGCCTGAAATCATGAGGCAATAACTATTAGGGCATATCTTGTTATATATGTACATATACAATTATCTTATTATTGCACTGTGCGCTGTAGCCAGTCCCGTAATTTAGGCTCGATCTGTCCATAGCATACGACTTATGCTTACCGGCTGATGAGGAAGAAATAAAATTTGGCGTTCTCATCCTGTGCCGAGTCGGCATTGGCGTACAGATGACCGGACTTCTTAATGGCCAGAAGTTTCCCATTGTTAGCTGTGAAGCTAACGCTACCATCGGCGTGCCAGTCAAGTCGGAAGAGCGAGTTGCTCGAAGCTTGCTCGCCGCTAGCCTGGATGCCGCCAGTTGGCTCGAGTGTCCAGTATTTGTCCTGCATCGTGCGGATGAGCCAGCGCTGGGTGGCCTTATCGAACTCGAGCTGGAACGTCTCATGGTCCGAGATCTCGTCCTGGTTCGCTGTCAGGTCTACACCCTGCTTTACCGAAACGAACTTGCTGTTCAGCGCCGCAACGAATGAGGCCTGGTGATATGATGGATAAAATAGAAAATTAAGAAAAAAAACACATATAGGTACATATGTCCACAAGTGGAGGGGTGATTGCGTTATCTGTTTCAAAAGGTAAGGTTCATTTCATCGATTATCAGCACGATGTTTGAAAACGTGAGACTAGCTAGCCAGTATCCTGGACTGAGTTAAACTTTGGCGTCGTCCCGGAATATTTAGATATAAATATGCGAAAGCAGTTGTGCTGCGGACGTTAGATGTTGGCTGTGAGTCGGCCCGGAAAATTTATTATAGATATATATATATATGTCACATGTTATCTGCATAGTCTGAGCTTCTATATTTACTAATCACTATACGATTTTCGTCAATGAACAAATTATAGTCTCACCTGACTAATATTTAGTAAGTAAGTTAAACTGAAGTTACGCCAGTGAAGTACATATATCATCGTTCATGCTATCCTTGATCCAACTAACGAATCATCGAGCTAATAATTAATTTCAATGTCCACTGGACATCTGCGATAGTACATTGGCCGCCTATGGTAGTGATGCGAAACTCCGTGAACTCTACAAAATGCAGCCTATGCCAGCAGGCTGCAATAACAAAAAAATATCACGCGGCCTTCGCTATCGCCTGTAGTTGACGAGGGTGAGTTGAATCAGCGAAGAAAAAACGCTGTGAAATTCGTGCTATGCGTGAGTCTTTGTGTGTGTGCGTGTGTCACGAGGGTGGAGAGTGTCACTGTTATCTATAATAAATCGACGTCGTTTGATTCAGCGGCGGTGATGGATATGGCCATTCCACGGAACATAATTCCATCATAGGTCGAGACACTCGATACTATACTATAGTATAGTATTTGGAAACTTTTGCAAAGGAAACTGGTACTACGCTTTCAAAGCATCGAACATTTTGACAGTTATGTTGCATATGGCTGACGTGACGAATAATGCTGAACTTCCCTTGGTTGTATGCCACTATTCGGTGCTACTCATCTGGCCGGTTTTATCACAGCACTTTATTTAAATTGGAATAAAATACGCAAACGCATTATTGATACGTCATAAACGAATGTTTGAGCAGTTCAAATAATGGATAGTGAATAGGAAAGCTTTGATCTTATTGAGAAAATAAGATAGATCTGGGAATTCTACATAACGCTGTACATAAATCATTGGTGCTTGCATAAAGTATTACAACTAAGGTTTCAGGCTAGTCCATAATCGTTTTCGTTATGTGGGGGTCAAGCATTGACTAGAATTGGAAACTTCGATCGCAATATTGGAACTGGTGGCATTTCATCATTCTAGATACAACCAAAACGTTTCCAATTGGGTTCTCTGTGTTTACGTTTGTACAAGCAGCAAAATTCGGGTTGGCCAAACGAACCGAAGACAGCTATCGAGTCATCTTTATTCAGTTTTACAAACAATTCGAAAATAAAGCACATCTGATTAGCTGGTTCCATCGAAAGACCCATACAAAAATAGAGCCAATGAATATGGTCGTAGCTAACAAATGCTAACAGATGCTTCCAAGAAATTATTACTTTTCAGCATAGTATGGCTATGACTATCCGGCTAATAGATCTACTATTATAATAAAACTAGTCGACGCTTTTCTTCAAATCTCACAGTTCATCTCGATGTTAATGGAACGTGTCCACTGTCAGTCAGCCGCAAATCGGCGACTGACACTATGTCCTTTGGGCTTCCCGTATATTCGTAAAACAACAACAAGCGTTGTCTAGTGAGGAGGCGCATTGAATTCAAGTGTCGAATGGACAGTAGCCGCCGCACCATAGCCACCACTACCACAACGGTTCGTGGCAACATCGTCGTCGTTGTCTTCGACTTCTGAACAAAAAAAACTGAATGCCACAATGGGTATGTCTACGTTGTAGAGCGCGGTCAGAATACCCAACCACTATTTGGCTCGAAGTGGGATGTGTGCGTTGTTCGCTGTTCGTCGCCACGTTATCCAATGCTTGCTTTGTGATGACCACTTTAGTCGTTTCACGAAACAACAGTTCAACAACAACAACAACAACAACAACAGGAACAACAATAATACGAAATCTGCTTCGGTCTTTTGGCTCTTTTCTGCTGGACAATAACTCTTTTGTTCGTTGTGACGCACTGGGGATAGCGGCTCTTAACAATAAAAAAAATCTACTAACTCGTAGAAGCGGTCAGAAACTCCGGTGACAGCAACAATAACAACAACAAGTACAAATTCAGTAACTGTTGTTGTTGTTGCTACCAAAGGCCGGACACAGGCTGACGCGAATTCGGCGTTCAGCGAATCGGGCTCGAATTGCCGGCATTACTGATTCGGTTGTTGCTGCTGTCATTATTAAATACTACTGCTGTCTATAGTAAAATCATAAATGAATACAAACACAGTGACACCTCATCCTCACTGGGCTAGCAAACAGTTGATTTCGGCCTCTCGATGTGTTAATTTATAATTATTTTCAGTACTAGTTATTGGGCCGCAGTGTTGAACTTATGAGGCCCCTCTCCTGATTTCGGTCCTTGAAGCGCTACATAGCAATGGTATATGTGGCATAAAAGGAAGACAGCGTCAGACACTGGGTCAACTATGGAAAAACGTTTAGTGGCTGTAGTGCAATAACCTCTGCTGTGCTGCTACCGAAGATATAGTAAGCTACCCAGTTAACAATATATTATATATATATTGTTACAACTGAATAGTAGACAGAGGCGCGGCGATAAAATGGAATCGAAAGACATATTTTAAATAGTTCTAATACTACCAATAGTAGAATTGCTGATATTCGATTCCCCTCTCTAGATACACTCTAATAAGAAGATATTCGAGTTCTTAGTTGTATTTCACGTTTAGCGGGTGGTGCATAATTGTCACCCATTTTTATAATTTACTAATCAATAGCTCATACTATGGTCCCGTCGAGTTGGTTCTTGCGGTTTCAATCAGCCCGTACTGTCAAGTAATTCAAATGTTCCTTTGATGACCTTCCTCTCAAGCCACTAAAGCTGCTATAGCGATGATGATGATAATAATAATATATATTTGTATAGACGCCAGACCCGGTGCACGAAAGGTTCTATATGACGGTTCTGTAATATATTGATACGTGAATTGTGAATTCAACGTGTAGTCTACTTAATGTATCTCAAAAACGTTTATTTTTTTTCTAATCAATCGAGAAAGACGAGGCTGGCGTAATCTTGGTTTGATTTACCTGAGGCACGGAGTCCTCTAGCGAGAAGAGTTCGTCACGGGTCACAGTATTGCTGCGGGATCGAATAACGGCCCGGCTTCCAATCGGTGACAAATAGCCCATATTGGCATCCTTGAGAGCCAGAAAGCCTCCGTGGAACTCAACGGCAAAAAGGCAGCATGGCTCGCACTTGGGCAGGAGTTTACCATCGGGTGACAGATATTTGTTATTTCCCGTATGAACAGCATATTTGCCATCGCGGAACTCGAGAGTGAAAAGAGTGTTCTCGCCCCAAGGGGTGGTCGCGTCCACCTGGATTTCGTCCTGCGCCTCGGATAGCCGTGCAAACCTACGGCGCCCTACAGATTTGATCGTCACCTAAATGGCATACATACAGACATTGCAGAAATGCAGAACTCCGGGTTATACAATCGATCCAGCAACAACTATGAGGCCCACGAAATGACCGACAGCGAATTCCTATATGTATATTTTGTTCAAGCCGTTGGACTAGATAGAAATATATATATATATATATATATATTATATCATGATCATATTAAACAGACCTGTGGCCTGGCTGCAAGATGCACTGTCCAAAGTTCTGCGCTCGAGGGTGCCTTCGCAGCGCAAATCAGCTGATCTCCGCTAGCTCCGAGGAAGTAACCGCGATTTTCGTTCTTGAGAGCCCACTGACCCTTCGCGTCGCCGGTCATGCTGATAGTAAATTTGGCACCGATATCCTTCTCCTCATTATCGCAGGTGACGTTGCCAAACTGGTCCACAGCAAGATACCTGTATATTGTAATAAGGCAAAGGGAGTACGCTATATCACAGTGAGTCAAGCAAATCTAATGCAAACGAATGAGAACACTCGAATACAATTATGATACTGCAATAGTATACTAATGCACCACACCGCAAAAACACAAGAGGCCACGCAACACGCGCGACAACATACTGTATACCAACTAACAGTTGCTCTGATTTAAAGATCTACTTAAATTTATTATTATTATTATTAAACGTGTTCGCTTACCGTCCAAGGTGGCTCTTGAGACAGATGGCCTCATCTTCGCCGTAAGCCTCGAGTGTCCAGAGCTGCTTCTTTTTAAGTGCGATCCCATTTGAGTTCACCTTGAAGCCGAACGACTCGGCCGTCAGGTACTTTTTTAGTGACGCATTTATGAGCCCGATTGTCCAGTTGGTCTTTTGATGTTCGCTATTTTGGGCTGGACCCATCGTGAGCGGATGGCCCTTGAGAAGAGTTCTGCAAGAAATATAAAAAAATTACATCAGACACTTTCATTATGGGGAGTACATTTGTAATTGTCTAACCAATTAATGCATTCAAACATCGAACACAAACACACACACACACACACTACGTGAACCAAATTCTTGTTAGTTTTTTTCGCCGTTCCAACTGTGGCACCTGACTCAGGCCAATGATCACCACTGAGTTCGAATGTCGATTAGATCCCTTTGAATACTCAAGTAGCTATTCTTACATTTCAGGATCGGTAAAGCATTCTCCAGGCTACAAGTGTCATCGTGCGTTGTTAGTGGTGGCTATTCGAGGCTACCCGTCGAACGGCAAACAAAAATGAAACCAGATCGAGACAGAATCGAGACTACTCGTATTCAGCCAATAGACGATGGAGCAGGCGCAGTTGGCTGCTGGTGTTGTTATTCTAATGGTTCAACGCCTGCCAACAGTGAAGCAATATAGCAGTGTATACTTATCCACCTCAGAGCCAGCTCGAGGGATCGAGCTAAACCGACCCAGATCCAATAATCGGTCTGAGGAAGGAGTAACTGCCTCCGATCAACAGCTGGCCGCTCGAGTAGAAACGTTGCAACCCAATGCCGACTCTCATCCAGATGCTAACAACCTTCTCTATCTAAATATTGCTCGCAGAAGAAACAATCTCGTATACGACTCGAAGGTGGCACATTTGCTCAGGCGTTCTATTGCTGTTATAAGTGATAGACTGGCGGCCTCCACCATAACGAGAACTATGGATGAGAAAGACAACAAGAAACACCGGCACAATGGGGATATAGACGAAATGAGTTGAACATACTCAATAACCAATATTATCATACACATTTTTTTTGGGCTGTTACTGGATTACCAAGAAGTATTTCAACGAGGCCACTCGATGCTGACGGTTCTCAAAGAATATCGACGTTAGTATTGGTGTCAATCTATGGAGCGTGTCTGCTTATTTCCCGAAAATGCTCAACGGGTCATCAGGCGTAATTTTGGACTCAGCTAACTTTTTGTTTATGGCAAATCGTCCATTACATTTTTGTGGTTTCATGATGAACAGAAGAATTATCAAACCGCATTTGCTATCGCTCATTTGAGATGAAAACGTTCATGATCAAATGGAGAAAATTTGTATTCTTATGTTATTTTATATTTTCAGGCATAAAATTGAAGATCTACAGGGTGCGTTCAAACATGCTACTAATTATGAAGATGGTGTTCCATGCGAGAACGCAATCCAGCTACAGAGCATGCAATCTTATCGATATTTGGAGCCGGCACGAAGTATGATAACACAAATAGCTATTGTCGTCATAATAGCTATTTGAGTAAGCGACTAATCAAGCTCCCTCATATCTTGGTATGAAACTACAATGCTTTGTTATTAGTTTCGACAGATTAATTAAATTAAGCATATCCCACGCGCATCACACGGTCTTACCCTGACCTGTCAAGCCCCATGTTGGCTCGATGATTTTGTTGATATATTTCACTTTCGACAACAAAAGCGAAATCAGCGCACACCTCCGAGAAAACAAACACGAAGTAATCAACAAATCAACCCGTAGCTGGTGGGCGGGGATGCACTTTGGAGTTCACGGTTGATTGATGGTTTCAATCCTGATCAAGATGAAAGTCCGCCACTATTATTGCTATTACCAGTATTATTATAATTCACACTGACAGTCCGCATACTATCAAATATTTAGCAGAAATATAACTGACACGAATGGTCGTCACCTGGCCACCAGGTCCTCTATAGGCTCCTAATGTTCAACTGACCCACCACATGACACTAAATACACCGATAGACGGATACATATATATATATATATGTATATAGTAAACACTTGTTGACCACAAACGGACCAAACTGAACCGACCAGTGGAGATTGGGTGTTGCCAGAAAGAGCAACCAATACCTCAGCAATGACACTCGTTAGTGCTTGAACGACATCTATGTAAGGATGTATGTATGTTGTCTTATATGAATTGATGTTGATTGGCTTAACGATGTCAGCGTGCCACCTGCCATCCCGTTCATGTGGGTTCTCTTCTCCTCTGTGAAGTTGGCTACTTCATAGTTCGTCACTGTGTCGGAATTGTTTTACATCACAAGTTGTCAATCTGCGCACCGGGACGCCATCGCCATCACGAACACGGCGGTGTCCTCGCCATCAATCTCTTTTTATCTATCCATTTACCTCTGCATATATAGCTGCAATGGTAACAGCAGAAACTGCAGCACATAACCCACCGTCAGCGACAACGGTGGCGTGAGTAGCGATGACGACGAACCGGTGCTAAACATCAACAGCTGCACTGACAGCGATCGACGGACTAGAAGCAGTGACTCAGTGAAAGACCAACTAATGTAGTTGGCGAGGCTGCTGCTGCTCTGGGACTCTCTGCCATTTGCGCGTGTAGGGGGTAGTTGGTTGGGGCTTGACGGGTTGGCGGGAGAGATCTAAGGCTCGTCGAAGCTTTCGAAACTGCCAGGTAAGCAGTATATATATATATATATATATAATGGTAACTCACGCGCGACTCCTCGCGGCTTGCGGTCCAATGCGAACAGTGTCCCTCTGTCTGTCGATCTGACGACTGAGTGAGTGTTGAGATCCCAGACGAGGGGGAGGAGTGAGCGCTGTGCCATCGTCGTCGTATAATAGTTGTAGTTGTAATAATAGCACAAGCAGTTGTAGTTGTTGTAGCCGTCGTCGCCATCGTCGTCACAATTCTGGTGTCTGTGTGTGTGTGTGTATTTGCGTGTCGGGTGTAGTGTTTGTGTGTGGGATGTCTCTCCGTCGGACGGTCACCCCGGCAAGTCATATTGCTAAAATATAGAGGAGCGACGACGCAAGAAGCGACACAACATCCGAACAACGCCGATTTTCCAGCTGGGAGTCAGTCAGCTAGTCATTCAGTAAGTTTCACCGGGCGGGTATTCCCAAGCACACAATCACAATCAGACACACTCACTCACATATAATAGATAACAACGATTACCTCGACCACTTCGACTAACAACAACAGGAGGAGCAGAAAGTGGAAAAGGTGGAACCCTAACGAATGGCCAAACGCTGGTGGAGACTGCAATGCTTCTCCATTTACCCCGACTAAAGCAGATTCCGACCGCTGGCTTGTAACTATGAAGGGCGTTGGTAAAGTAGCCAATAACAACATCCACCCATCCATCTATTCACCTCGCCAGACAGTGACATTGCAACAGCCGTAACAGACACTGAAGCTCGAGATGTGCTCGTCAAACAAGCAGACCGGTATGTAGACAATCAGGGCGGCCCAAGGCGTTATTCTTATTCGCTTTTGACGGCGTTCGGGTTCGGTGAATCAATGAAGTTTGGGAGGGTTCCTTTAGTGGAGGATGAACTACTGAAATGAATGGAACGACTAAAGTTCTTGGAGCGGGCGGGTGGGGGGAGAATGGATGGAGCTTTCTCTCGCGAAGCGACATCTATTTGATTTCGCTATTATTGTTATTATTATTACTACAATTTTCATTACGATTTCCCCGCTAGATTTTTCCACCCAGTATATGATTCGAGTCTCCGTCTTCGTCACCCTCGAGCAAGTGTCACTTCCCGTTGCGGTAACGGTTGGGCTACCCTTAACGGCAGGAACAGTGCAATACAGCTCGACTGAGAGGGAGAGGGAGAGTAGAAAGTGGTATCACACAGACGATAAGAGACCGCTATCATCAAACGACCGCGAACCACCATCATAATAATAATAATGATATCATACAGCGCACAACAATGCGATCGGTGGTGTTGCTGCTTGGTGATGTGGTGAGAAGTCGACGCAATGCCGCTTAAAACTGATGAAGGATAGAAATATACAAATAGTAATAAAAGCTGATGGTAGGAGACTCGAAACAGCAAAGGGTAACTATATCACGATTTTCCCCGTCAAGACGTTTTCTCTTGTTCAGCACGTCGCCATTTTGATGATTCGAACCATCTAAATAATGGGCGGGGGAGGAGTTGAATGATACATTATTCACCGATTGAAAAAAAGCGTTCGAAGGAGACGTTCTTGAATGAAGTGCAAGTAAGATCACACAACGAGTTTGGCCCTTGACGAGGAATAAATGCAGAATGATAGACATATGATCTACATTGATTGGTGGTAAAGCATAGCATAAGTTGTAATATATTTCGTCTTCATCTTCAACAATGAACTGTTAGATTGTTCGCCAGCAGATTTCCGCTGATCTTTATTGAAGGTATGGTGACGTTGTTCAGAGAGAATTTATATTTTGTCTTATTAAGATTACATGGCGTTTAACTAATTTGCATTGCGCTGTTTGATTGGAATAATGCAGCACTCGTGTATCTGGGCCCTTGCCGATATTAATCTGCGGTACGCTGTCACAATTCAGGAGGATTTCAGTTGAATTAAAAAATACTACCAATGTTGGCTTTATTAATCGTATTTTTACAAGATCGTTAAACTTCAACTTCCATTATCTCCAATCAGTGTCGTCTAACTTGAGTTTCAGAGATCCTCTGCTCACCAAAGTGAGATAGCTTGTTGCAGGGCTTAAATAAACCAAGGGCACCCTTAAGCTTGGGAGCTCGGGTTGAGCCGTCGAAAGAACATTCGGACGTCCTTCTCTGCAACGCGCGCTTAGCAAGAAAAGCACAGCTACACACGGCCACTTCATAGACAGTGAGCCATCTTACAGACACCGTACGTTGCAGGCCGCAAGTGCAAAATCATCATTCACTCTATTATATGTTCAAAAGATTGCCACCAGGAGACAACCGCGGTGATACAGTGACGTCCAATGATCATCAAAGAGAAGACCACTGTTAGTCTATTCACATACAACTATATAGCAACGATATGAACATGAACGCATACACTCTCACACAGAGACAGAGGGTTGCTTTTTCCAATCTATAGAAACCGTCACTATAATACACATTAGCTTAGACAAACGATAATCTCTCTCTCTCTATGGTTATTTAAGTGCACGTGCATGTGGATGAATGATGACAGTTGAAGCAAGCCTATTTTATCGAATTGTAGACCGTTCTTCTCCAACCCATGTCATCTCCTGTCAGGCTTTCTCAAATCCCCATAATAACTATTTATTATGGGGATTCGTCTATTTATTATAGTCCACTAGTGTATCACAGGACAATGCATTAGACCTGTTTCGTTACGTTGAACGGTAAGGTTATGACATTGATGTTGTTCTACCGTCTGGCAACTGCAACACTTCAGCTGCTGGGATCGAGGGATCTGACGCCCACTGGGTGGGGTGGAGACGGTTGCTACATTCACCCAGGGCCCCTTTGAAGAGGATTCATGATCTATCATCATATATGTGTGTGTGTAGTGTGGGCTTAAATGGGCGCCATCATCGCAACCAATACCATAGCGTTGACGCAAACGAACTCAAGCCTACAGGAGCACTAGAACCCCTTTTATCGATGGTGCCGCCAGGTATCGCGTGTTTGTACGAAATCCGCCTCCTTGGCGAAATGATAGGGATGGCGCCCGCGTAATGAAGGCTACAGTGGATTGCTTGTTGTACGGCTCTGTAAAGTAATTTCGTTAGCTCCCACCAAAATGACAGGAGCTGTAGATTAAGAGCGCAATCACGATAGTGGCTGGCGTTCGTAAAAAAAGGTGTGGAATCATTAACAATGTAGTTAGCACCGAAGCTAACTCCAGCAGTTATAATGATCATTATGGCAATAATAATGGTTGTGATCATAGTAATAATAACATGTCGCAAAGCAACACAACATGCTTTGTGATGGCTTCAACAGTAGAATAATTCGAGGCTGAACGTGGACGCGAGTCGGGCAACACCACGGCACGGTCAATAAATGACACTTCGCTTGTTACTGTCGCCAACCGTGATTGGGATAAGGGAACCACCGCAGACCCGTTTCATCCCAGAATCAAAGCGCTATGATGTAGTATTTGCATAGACCCGCAGTTACTGTCGGCATTAGGCAAGCTGGTAATTGTCTGTATGACACCGTTCCATTGTCACAGTCCCGTGATTTGGTTGACGCACGAATTTAAGATGAGAGCTTCTACCGAAAGAAACTTGTAATAAGGGTTCGACCTTTGGCCGAATATTCCTCACCAGTCACGTGTTGTATATATTGTACATTTTCATATATTTCGTGACTGCCTCACTATAGTATTTAACGGTGCAGTCTTTTCGAAATCCGCACATGTATTGTTTGTAAGGAAAGAGTATTACGTTGTCACACAGCATCAACCGAACTTCACGTTAGCAGAGAGAATAACGCCTCGAAGTTCTACACAACATTTCTCTAACAATCATCAATCATTGGCCATCCAGCAATAAGACGAGACGATATCCATCTTCTATCCACCACTATGTATAATAATACAGGTCGGTGGTTGGATTTAGAAAATTACTGTTATTATTACCTGCATGTTGCATTACTGCCTACAATGATGAGCGTTGCTGTTTGTTGCTGCTGTTGTTAAACTTCCTGACGTACCATTATTATTACTTATATTATTATTATTATTATCATTCTTGTTGTTGTTACAGACAGTAGCCAATTTCCGACGATGCCGGTTTCATCATGTTCCCCCTTTATCGTTATTTCGCAGCGGTGGGACCGGGAACAAATGTCATATATACAGACAGGAGGATGTACCTCCTTCTGCCGGAACAGCAGCACCACGACCATACAGTTGTCATAATGCCGGCATTCAGGCCGGCTATCGACCAACGAACTGATGGACTGAGTGAGTGACTTTGTAGGTCAGCCAATTGTACTTCTCTACTATGACTCTGAACACTACTACCCCCCTACTACCCCCGTATCATAGGCAAATATATAAACACAAAGTGCTCCCGACAACAACAACAATTCCTCCGGAATTTCTTCATGATTTCTCCTCGTGAAGAAGATAAGGCGCTATCATAATGCCCGTGTACAAAGCAAGCGGCGCCATAGCACTCGGGAGAGCAATCCGATGCACGCAGCTGGTAATGCCGGCTGACCGGTGGACGGGTGGACGGACGGACGGATGTGTGACGCCGAAACACCGAAAAAGTCAGGGGTCGCTAGTCGTCGGAACGTTCGTCTGGCCACGACAAGAGCCAAAATGAAAGCTGCTGCTGCTACTGCTGTCGTCGTCGTCGACAGCAGCAGCAGCAGCAGCAAAGAATGGTCGGACAGACACAACATGCTGCGGGTGGGTTAGTAGAAAATGGATGAAGAATAGAATACAATCAAGCGTCGTGGGGGCAACTGCGTGATGATGACTAACACACGAACGGAGAACCAGGCCGCAAACGGTGGATGCAGCTGCAGCAGCAGCAGCAGTTAGCCCCCCTCCAGCTCGGTCCCCTAGATTACTCCACACGACCGCAGGAGATTGGCAGTGACAACGGCACATAATCGTGCGACTGGGAAACGGCATATGTACAACTCAAGAGGAACTATAGCATCATCTATATATATATAAATACGTATGTGTGTGTGTGTGTATACTAGCGTGTGACACGTGAAGCGCGTGAAAGTAGCACCAGTGGGACAAACTATTGAAAAATAAATGTAAGACACATTCAACTTTCGGTGCAACTTGCCACCCGGGGGTTGTTCGTTGTTAGCTACCAACTAAACATAGTCAACATATAACAGCACTGATAGGCAACTATATGAAACTTGACGAAATAATACTTAGTGTAGGCTCGCCTTCATAATGTATGACCTATATAGGAGTCTATCTAAAGAACAATTGGGGGCACGTTTTCTTTGTGCGCTTTCTATTAATACTTTCCGGCAACACGTAATGTCAGCCTGTTAGTCCATTATCATTTTAAGAATCTACAAAACTGTTGCGGTGCTCAGTTAGGCAAGTATTGTTGTACCATTAGAGTATAGCATTAGATCAAATTATGACCATGATACATCCGAGCATACGTATTTTATATATATATATTCAGACAGAGATACTTTTTCAAGTAAAGGCTATTTTTAAATCGCTGTTATCTTTGCCAGTTAACCTTGGTCTTCTCAAAGAGATCGTTTCTTGTAGTCAGTCGTTTGCTCGAAACCAAACAATAAAGCTTCCGCTTTTCTCCAACAGTTCCAGTGAGGGCTCAAGTTCAACCCGCAGTTTCTGTTATTATCATTATCGCTAAGTGCCAACTCGTCGTCACGTTCATATGGACTCGTCATACGAATAAATACGCGAATTCTGTGATGAACAAAAGATATACTTTCATTTTGGCTACTGAGGCTAGCATAGAACAATCAAAGGAGCGGGTGGCTTTGTCCTGTAAAAAAAAGCTCCCACTATACTGCACCCTAAGCAAACTCACCGATCAGAATCGTCGCCGAACCTGTGGACGCGGAAGCCCGTTTGACCACTACAATGCAATAGTGACGCAGCCTTAATTATGAGTGCGTCGCATGATTGCTTGATGCTTTTGTCTTAATTTTATCAATGGCTCTGCTGGTCGACATCACACAGCTATACCCAGGCTATAGGGATTTGTCCAAGCTTACGAAAAGATATATTATCTCGTGCGTTAAGTGAACGCGTGGGAACTCTGGTTACAGAGCGTTCACCACAAAGAGGAATCACATCGAAGTTTTAATCGCCTACTCGAGAGCATGCGCAAATACATTTGCATACTGCAAATTATTGGATTAACGAAGTCTATAAACACTCTCAAGTTACGTTTCGAAATTTGATCGATACATGCGGACACCTAATTTTTTTTCTTTTCTCTTCTATATGCCCCCCTCGCTTTTTGGTCGTTCCTCAATTCATCACCGCTAAACGACAGAGGATGATAGTACTCGTGATTTCACCGTATAGCATAAAACAGGTTGTCTCTCTCTTCTTAATAAACCGAAATTGTTAACCAAAGATAAATGACAGATTAACATCTCACCGGAATCGAAGTTACGTCTCAACACGATCTTCCAAGATTCTGTTCCTACGGTTTAACATTAACTATTAATGTGAATTGCTAATTCGAATGCGTTCCATTCGAATTTCAGTTCACAAGAAGATCGAATTCGACATCATCGTTATTATTATTGTTGTTTTTTTTGGCAAGATATAGGTAACGTCTCCGAAGTTTCTCCACCTCCTCTACTTAACCGCTGTTGAACATTTGTTAATGCCATGTAATCACACAATACCACATTACTAGATGATACCTCCCTGTGGCTCATTTGTTTGCTAATGAAAACGTTCGGACAAGCAATACACTACAAATGTATTTGAAATAGAACGGCATGTAGCGCAAGCACAAGCACGTCGATGACATATCTCAGCTGGTGATGTTATCAGCTGAAACCAACCGTAAAAAGCCGTCAGGACCCGCCAATCTGGTCTGCTGACGATATGCGATATCGTATTGTCCGGTGGTAGACAGCGGCGGCTGGTGGCTTTCCCGCTCACAGTTCACTAGGCAAGCTATCACACATATGTGCCTGTCATAGATGGCCAATGCCATATTAACACCATCGATGCATTAGCTGACAGGACAATGGGCCCAAGGTGATTTGAAGAAAAGCTGAATGGCGAGGGAGTGTCTCGTCTAGTCCTGATGACAACAGCGATTCAACAGTGTGACGAGCAGAGGTCCGCGGTTCGTCCTGAATGATGAAGTCACTCAAGCGGGAACCCGTCAAATCTCTACACGAATAATGATAACAATAATTGAAGCCAAGTTTATCCGTCGTCAATCACTTCATGTACCCGCGTTGCTGTCACTATAATAATAATAATAATAATAGTAGACACTATTGTTATTTAAATTAAATATCACTGTACAGGCATCCAGCTGTCATATCGGTCGTGGTCGTTGTAAGGAATATATATAATAAACGGATTTACATGCAAGGGACTATTCAAGAAGAATCGATTAAGTTGTAGCGTTCGCCGGTCATGGCTGGCTAGGTACACATCAAGAGAGGTGGAAGCAGCAGCTTTTTTTTACGGCGCTTGTCCCTTGTTGGGCACACTACATTACAATTCTCATTTTGTGGAATATTATTAATAGTCAATGTCGAACTAGACACTACTGACTTTCTTGTTCGGATCAGCTATCATCGTTTGTGCATCACACTGCTCGGACGAGCTCCGTACACGATTTCATCAGTGCGAGCTTCGTCCGTGTTTACCGTTGTTATCGATATGTAAACAGGCCTGCAGAATACTCCTTTCGCTCCTGTCTGACGAATGACACTAGAATTTATGTCGCACAAAGTTTAGCTGAACTTAGCGCATTGCAGCTAAATGTACACACACACATACACAATGATGACAACGCTGGAGTTGAATGAAAATTATAAGTCCGGAAAAATCTTGTTTAAACCTTCTGATCCGTCTGAGCCGATGTTGGCTTTGAGCTTCTCCAACAGATTCAAGACGGGTGCCTCCTAAAGCAAAGAGCTAGTATTCTCTCTCCCCTCACCAGTCTCACTAGTGACATTGAAGGGCTGGCTGATCACTGGTCGGTCGCTGGAGATCGGATCGGGTCGTCGGGCGTTTCTACAACGAAGAATCAACGGTACACCGGAAACTCAGGGGCCACAGCGAGTCTTAGCTTTCCAGTGTATGCTTTTCCATCCGAAACGACGCTCCCTTGTGGTTAGGAGCGGAGCGTTGGATGCCTTGCTAACACACCTCTTCCATGTTATCAGATCGATACAACAGCATTTATCCGGAATATTTATAGGTGTGGCGTTGATTAATCGAAACGAAAAAAACCAAACGATATGTTGGTCGACATACGCAATAAAATAACGATCGGTTTCTCGCGTTTTTCCTTATGAGGTGGCCAAGGCCTAATGTATTCTTCATCCGTTATATGACCACCACAACGAGTAGACATGCGGTGTTATGCCTAGGTACAAATAGAGCCTTAGGTGAGAATAGGTGCTTCTTCTATCTCTTCCTCTCAGAAAGCATTTGGCCACTTCGACTAACCGCCTCAACGAGTTAGCATCACTGAACTCCTCACAATTCCCACAAATTATTTCAACATTTCCTGATAATGACACTTCACCAAAACAATCTTCATCAGTCTCATCTGTACAATCCCACAGAAACTCTGACTCGATCGTTAATAGCAACTCGCCTATGAACGCCTCCTCTATTATATGGTCATCATCTACCAGTATCAACACGGCGTGCCGTCAATGCCGAATGGCGCTTGTTATCGCTTCGTCGACGTCGTCGTCGTGGTGGCATCGTGTTGACAGAAAACAGAAAAAAGAAAGTATCAGAAGAAGCGAACTTCGCTCATCTTCTCGACAACGGTCGTTTTGAGTAATCTGCCTTCGCATCGGGAACAGCCACACCTGAATAGATCTCTTCTGCCGCCGTTTGTTCCATTCCGTTTTCTCGTCACAGGGCAGAAACCGAAATAGATCCTCTCATTGTTCTTTGTCCCGCATCCTTCATTTCGCCTTCACTTAACACAACATGGCAAAGGGTCCAAACTGTTTTTGGGGACTTTGCAGTGCGGTTTGCCCTAAGGAGCACAGGGTACTTCAATGGCGGAGGCGTCACTTCACAGCAGAGAATCACATCACGTCCGACAGGGTATCTATCCAGTCTTTTCTCCGATTCTTCAACGAGTGGCGGCTGAAAGGAAGACATTGACCCTTCAAAGAACCGACGTTGTATATACACACCACTAGTCGTCATCGTCGTAAATGGTGAGTTTTGGAGAGAAAATGCGCGAAGAAAGAATCGTTTACTGTTCAGTCACGTAAAATTCATAGGTGAAATGTTAAAGGGAGCATATTCGTAGTTCTAATATGTTCACAATATTCCGAAATAGGAAAAAAGGTTTTGCGTTTACGGCGACAAATCAATGCCGCTAAAATGTAGCAGCAATTTTCGTGGACATTTTTTGCTGTCTGACCTTCGGGCAAATACGATTTAGATCGTGTCAGCTTAACAGCTGCTCTGCGCGCAGACGTCTAATCCCGTTGTACAGACGCGAAGGATGAACGATATGTCAACAGGCCCCCGGACAGGTTCCCACACTTTCACTAATCTTCTGTGGGATTTTATTTCTGCGATTAATTCTTATTGAAATCGATCTGGTTGGTGAGTGGGCTTTATCGGCCGGATTAAATCTTCTTCAGCTTGTTTGTAGCTGTGAAGAACAAATCAAACTCTGCCTGCGATTTATCGGCAATTGTTCTGCGGTATTGCATGTCCAACTAGAAAATGACTTGACGCCCTACATCTGACATTCTCCTATACAATAACCATTGCTGTTACTTTTAAATTTCTCAAATGATGATTGAGCTCAACTTTTATCATACGTTAAAATACACATATGTAAATTATACCTATATAAAAGCCTTCAATTTTCCGTAGCCTGCCTTAATTTAAATTGTGAAACATCCCCTTAATCATTGTACCCTCTCTCCCAATATTTTTCTCTCTCCCTCTTCATTATTGCGTGATAATTTATAATTGAAAGGAACATACTTTTCTACAGTGTCATATGTGACATGATATTGACCAAAAAATTTACGTAGCCAATCAATTAGGTACGCAATCAACAGGCGACAACAACGATAATTATCGTATTGAGACTCTGACTCCCTGCTCTGATAATTTCAGTTTTCGGCATCGTTCGTGCCACCATTCAGCTCTGCAGGGTTACAATGAAAGGCGTGGCCAGCATCACAACGTATCTCCGTCATCAGTTATGGCTATCACTTATTGTGGTTGTAATGGCAGAGTACGCAACGCGGCCTGCTGGCCTAGTATCAACCAATCCATTCATTTATTCATTGTTCACTAAATGTTCCATTTTTTTCGCGCTTCTTCGTCTCCGTTTTTCTCCGTTACACCCAGTGGCATTCTGTTTCAAACCGATGATAGAACGATGCACTGTGTATTTGTACATATTATAATATATATATATATATATATATATATATAGTAGTCGGCGCAGACGCTGCTTACTGTTAACTACAAAGGGTTCGCCTTACAGGAGAATTTCGCGAGAGAGTTTGCTTTATTTCTTGCCTAAGTAAGTATAGCCCATGGCAACCGTAGTATAATAGTAATAAACAATCATTCTTTAACATTTATTCTCGCGGTTCTCGTACGTAATCTCCTGAGTATTTCTATTATTATTTTCTACAAAGGGGTAATTGTCAGTCGATGCCGCCGTTGGCAACCTTCTACTTTCGTGGTATAGTCTCAAACACTGTCTAATCGTTAGCCGCTTTTAGCTATACGTGACGCGCCTTTATTACTGCTACTACCATTACGATTACTATGGTGTGTGTATAGGGTGTATGTGTGTGTGGATATGATTGTGTATATTCTTATGTCATTATTTGTTCCTTTGGTGAAATAACGGTGGCAGATGTCTGCGCCGTCTTCAACTATTGTGTGCAACGCGCCGGCTGCACCATCAACGCACCATCACCTTTCAGTGGTTGCTGTTTGTCCATTGAATGTTTGCCGTTCGTCTGTCGATGAAAAAGCGATTTTGAGTGGTTTCTCGTTTATCGAAGTGATGTATTATTGTTGTAGAGAGCTGTGTTGTTGTTGAATGATCAGCCACGTCGCGTTTTCGTTGGAGCACGATCCGATCCACCGGTCCTGATTCGGACTTGATCATTCTAGTTGCTACAACAACAACAGCAGCAGCAACGGTACGCCAGCTACCTCAATGCAGCCACTAATATCATCATAATAATGGTGCTAACGTCACGGCAAAAAAAAGTGAAAATAATAATAAGAATCAAAAAATGCACGGGAGTTACTTCTTTGCCCGAAGCTGCTATCGCTTTCAGACAACAATCCCGTTTATCTCTGTTATTTTCAATAACAGGCCTCAGACAGTATTTATTTACATGGTAATAAGAAAATAAAAGCAAATAATAGAGGGGATGAATAGCAAGCGTACTTTCTCTCGGAGATAATAATACAAACGAGCAATACATAGGTACTGTTGTTGTTGCTGTTGTATTATATCAGCAGTGCTGCATGTATAGTTTCGATTTGTACATGCCCTGGAGGACAATGCATATGTACCAATGACAAAGTTCAAGTCCCGACAGCACAAAAACGGCAAATGGGTTTGGTTACGATATAATGATCTCTGGATGTTTAGCATTCTTTGGTCCTCACCCTGTACGCGAGTGCAAGTGCTGTGTTCGCCAGCCGGATTCCAGCTAGGCACAAATTGCTTCAACGATTTGTTATGCTCGCTACATTGAGAGAAGCAAAAGAGCGATCTAGGCTATTCTATGATACATCTCGTAGGAGGAATGTCGCTTTTGATGAATCGCTTTCTCCAAGAAAACTACTTATACTCGTTACGCATTTGGACGACGTAGGAACCACGTTATTACCAATCTTTCCTCGGTTTTCAATTCCCGTTCGTGATATTTATTTAGTTTATTGCTGCGCTGATGTTCCAGCAGTTACACCACATCCACGACCGGTTACGTGTCCATCCTAATGCAAAGAATGGTGGTGGTGCTGCTGCTGCTACTACTACTACTACTACTACTACTACTGTGGCTGCTGATCCACTTTAGGGATCCACCTCGCTCAATTCTTTCGACATTAACTGAGAAGGATCTGGTCATCTTTACAGAGGAGTTTTCAGAGGGTTCGTGTGTGGGCGCGCGTTATAATATCATCCACGTCTCTGCTCTGTGATCCAAGGAGAAAAACTCTACATTGTTGATTCGACCGAATAGCCAAATGTCTGCCTCGTGTGAACTTCGTGACAGCATATGAAAGCCACTTGGCTTTTTTTTAATGGTGCAGAAACACCAAAAACGCCTCACTGCGATAAGTGTTGTGTGTAAAAAATGATAGCTAACCTTGATATAAGAGAGCGATATGTGGAAAAGCAACTCGTGTAGGGAGACTTCATCGGTATCACATACTTACGTAGACTTACACACGCATAAAGGTAAAAAAAAGACATGTTTTTCTTCCACTAACCCATGTGTCAAAGACAAATTAAATGAAATATATGAATACGACTATAAAATGCGATACTCGCCACGTCTTTCGATGCTGTATATTGTTGTGTAACAAATAGACTTATTACAGAAACTACGAGAGAACATTGAGGATAAAGAAGAAGTGAAGTCACAGTGCTTCAATATTTAATTGTAAAATATGCCGATTTCATTTTATATTTTCAGAGCTGTGCAAACGAAAGTGCTGTTTATCTAGCACTTTCAACCATGCCAGACCGGAATACATTATTTATAGTTATTATTATCATTATTATAATGCCACTGTTATGTGAGTGGCTTCTTATCGTACAGCTTTTGTGATAGAAAAGCACTCAAGTGAGGAGGCTGATCGACTCATTGGTTAACTGTCGTTTTCCGATGCATCACTGCGTCCTATGCGGCATTGATTGTCAATGAGATTAATGGGACGTGGCAAACCCGGCGCATTGAACTATATTCTATTTGTTTACATACACACACACACACATACACTCCCGTTATTCAAGTAAATTCTGTTATCGTTTATCGAACGATCAGGCTTTCAGAGCAACAAGAATGAATACTTAAAAAGGTTGCCCATTATAGTGAAAAAAGTGAATGCTTTTATCTGTTCTAGTTCAGTGTAATGTAACGGCAACCAGACTAAAAACTGTTTGCCCTTTAAGGGAATCAACTACTACAACAACAATACAATCCAATGGTGAACCAGCAACGATATTGTGTTATTATATATTCACGTTATTCGGGCTGACTCTCGGCCAACATTTAACGTCCATGAAACCGTTTGTATTGCATTATACAATAAACAATAGCCTGACCGGTTTGTGCTAGAGGTCTTGTTAATTTTTCCTTGCAAGTACTTCCTCTTCGCTATCATACCCTCCAGAGTTTTCTCTACAAACAATATATGCACAAGTAGTTCTTGCCTCGTTGCTTTCGCCATATTCATTTTAGTGTTTGAAACAAATATCTCTGTTTTCGTTACGCCAGCCGTCGAAGAAGCGTTCATCTAACTGTACCACCGTCCTGCTACCACTACATCTAGCGGATAGCGGATAGATAGATAAGTAGATAGATATACAGGTGAACACAACATACGTAAAAACGTTATAATGGTTACATATCTTGAACGAGACTCGGAGCATCCTCCCATTTCGTTGCACGGGACATGAGACACAGTCATTGATTGATTGTAGTATTTTGATTGTTTTTATCTCGTGCTCGCTCATCGCCCTATGGTGGATGATCCTGTTCAACCAACGATGTGCCGACCACTCCTTCGCAATTTGTATTCTTCCGTCACTGATAAATGCTGCGATCCTCCCGCATCCGATTCGTGCAGTTGCATTGGGTCGTGCTTTTGACTCATGTGTGATGTATACCTCGCCAATGATACAAATGAGATATTCTACTAGAGAGGTACCTTGTTTTATAGCCACAAAAATTGGAATAGATATTGTACGAGGCAACATCGCTCTAATCGTTACAGCCGTCGTACAGTCGCTAGTTCTGTATAATATATACAAACAATAAAAAACACGGACTTATTGTGGGGTTGATTTTTAACCGCAAATATAGTATCGAGTAATCTGGTGAAGGCGATGGAAAGCTGTACCTGAACACTGGACCTGGACTAGAGTCGCTAAAGATATCGGACAGATTGGGCCCGGCGCCGTTCGCCATCGACGGCGAGGCGTGCTCATTGGTAGCGCTACAACAATGGTGACCACGACAAAAAGCACACAGACACACAATGTTTGTTGCCGTTCGACGTAAGAACAGCAACAAGAAGCACTTCGTTGCTGTTGTTGTTACTGATTGTAGTTAAAACGTAAACAATACATATATTCTTTAAAAGGACACATGTAGCTTCTCAACAAGAGCATCTGTCGCTGACCGGAAATCGGCAAAAAACAACAGCAACAACAACGACAACAACAAAAGTAGTTGCAGAAGTGCGGGACTTATCATCGCAATAGGCAATAATAACGTGGTTGCTGCCAATGATGGTACGTGTGTCTACGACGAATTTCGTATGAAGTACACACCCCCACCCAGCCATTCATCAACAATAGTAAACCAGCCAAGAAAGCGTGTTGTTATGCTTTCGTGAAAATGACCTTATTAAACCACTTCTTCACATTAGAACTGAGCGTTACCGGCGACAATATGGTGGATATATGCTGCACACTTTTGTATTTCTGTCTGTCTACGGGAAGAAAAACATCAATGAATATCTTACTACTGAATATATTCTTCGGATACTTACTTAAAGCATCCCGAAACGATGGCCAGAAGCAAAGATAGCGAACGCTACGAAATAGGGTCAGCGTGGTCTAATGGTAGAATGCAAATTACGTTCTTCTATCATCGGGATCATCCTAGCTATTTATGAACGAGAACCCAGAGAGCACAAAACTGTCAAACTACTTCTGCTGCTCGGAGGTAGACACAACAGAAATGAGCTCCGGGCGAAAACAGATTCTCGTAAGGGTGGGATTAACCAATATTATATATATATATACAATATATACAATCCTGCGTGCTATCCATTGCGTGTACTGCATTGGGTTATTAAGGACCTTATATGCGCTTGCTGTTGAAATAACGGATACCACGACTATTTGAGTACATCTTAAAGTATACTATTAATTCGAAAGTAAACTGGTCAACAATTATAAACCGATCCTAGCTCACTAAATATCGCACTTAACACGCACGATCCACACAGTGAAATTGTGTGAAATTTACAATCGATATACTTATTCAGTTTATGGCTGTCGAAATTGTTGTTGGGTGAACCTGTCAGAGAACAAATGGACAAGTTGATTCCTCTACTTTCAGCCGTGTTTCCGATAGGCTCCCCCAACACGAGGATTTGATCGAATCCCTCAACGCTCTTTGTTTTGTTGACATACAATGTTGTTAGGTAATATTTATGTACAGTTAGATATATATATATATATATATATTCGCCTACTGAATCGAAAAATTTCAAATATATTTCAAACGTTTCAACAACGCGAGACCATGATTCGTCGTCTGTCCGCGTGCATTGTCCATATAAAAATTGGCAGCAGAAACGAAATAGACAGATCGAACGGCCATCACCACGCGAACGCATTGAACCACTGATGTGGCGTGATAGAGAAAGCTAGATAGACGAACGCACGTGTTTATAATACAACAGCGATGAACAGGCGACGGATAAATCCGACAACAGCTGAAGAGAACGAGAAGACGAATAACGACAACGCAAGGGTGAAATTTAGTGGTATAAACTGTGCTCGCTGAACAGTGTAATCGGCTATTCGACGGTGGCCGTCGGCGACGAACCAGATCAAATCCTTCATATGATTCATATATATATATATATATATAGATGATGTGGTGGTGATGAATCTTATCAGATTCGATGGTGTAGTTGTATACTCGTCAGCGTTAAAGACAACGCTAAAGTTGTATTTCGACAGCGAAAGTCTGTCAACATCTACACGGAGACAGAGAGTGACGGCGTTCGTCCATTCGTGTTAACGGAAGCCAAACGGGATAGTTCAACAATGAGGAATCATCTGTCACACTAAACAGTGGAAGAAAAAGATTACTCCAAATCAGCAGTTTGTCTCCAAAGATGTGAATGTTTGACCGTAGATTGCGCTCTTACATCGAAAATCACCGGGAAGAGACACCTGTTGTAAGGCAATCTAATTGCGCGTATTTATGGATCTTCTCGCTAATATCCACCATGTGGCGAATCTATACATACACGAACGAGAGCAACCTGGCAGAGCTGTGACGTATTCTCACATATTGGGATTCGACGATTGGGGATTACATTTGTTAGTTATTATGATTGTTATTGCTGTAACAAGTTACTCAGTAGTCTCCTGCAGTGTCTGATGTCATATAGTGCTCTCATCGAGCAATCCACCTCAACTCGTTAGTTCTGTTCAGCCCACCAAAAAGATAGCACTACATATTTGCCCACAGATCAGATCATCCGATTCAGCGGCAGAAAAAAGAAGGAGAGGGAGCAACGGTCAGGGATTTCCTTTTCCAGTAGAAAGCAGCTACTGACTGTTTTAAGACCAACTGCAAAGCCGAGTTCGAAGATGATCTTGGCAATCGACGTTCGTGTTCGTTGCGGATCGAACTACAATAGCTGACCACGAGAGGCGTCGATTTTTCGTGATATTGCGCCAACCAGAGCGCCGGAGGCACTGTGGTAGAGCCGCGGCCACAACTTGGAGTAAAGGGGACTCACGGCTCAACCGTGAGCAGACTGTCCATCCCCGATCGACGGACCGCTCTAAACCGTGAGCTTCGAAGCGCATCGGTACCGCGCCATCGCACGCACTAGCCAGAGCTAAACAGAGTGGTCCGCTCTGTCAGCGCAGTCAGAAACAACATCAGGAGCAACAGCGGCGGCAGCAGCAGCAGTAGCAGCAATTGCAAAAGCCAACAACAACAAATACAACATCAAGGAACAACAATCTCCGGGTCTCGATGGTCGGCCTGATTATTGTCATAATCATCATCATTCTGATCGCTCCACAACTTTCGATCCTTCGACGTCACCAGTCGGCGGGCGGCCAACCGACCGGCATCCTATCTGTTCCTGTAACGACAATGCTCGTTATTGATGAGCCAAAGAAGCATAGCAATGTGGCTAATGTGTAGATAGACAGCGGAACCTACGCAGGGGAGTGAGATGGCAGAGGAATGAACTCTTCGTTTCAGCGACAATTTCATTTCTACCTGAGCAACTATATACGTCGTGGCGGTAGACGCATCAAGGTGACTTCACTGACTTTTGCTCAAGACAGTAGTGATACTACAAGTACAGACGAAGCCCTTCGTTGGTTAAAAGCCTCTAGTCGTTGCTTGTTAGGACCACTCAAGTCAAGATTTTCATGGTCTTTAGATAACATGCGCTTGTTAGCCTCGGGGTCAATCTGAATCTTAGAGCAGATGAATGCCAGTGTATGGACATGTTACTAACTATTTTTAGAAAACTGTGCTTAAACAACCATTAGATAATAATTTTATAGCGCAAATAATAGTCTTCAAATTTGAAATTCAAATGATTGACAATACAATTTTCCGCCTCAGTTAACCGATGATAGAATTAAGCAACGACTGAAATATTGCTACAAAATTCAAAGCTTTACATCATAATACTACTTCAGGTATACATTGCTATTAAATTTATTTTTCTAGAACGAAGACTAAGCAAGACTAATAGTACGATACGTGATTATATATATATATATATATATATATATGTATATATATATATATAATCACGTATAGCACTATTCACGAGCAGGTGTCCATAGGCAACTATAGCAAAGGACTTTCTTCAACAGCATGCATACGACATGTCTACAGTTGTGCTCAGTGCCAAATCTAACCTGTGTGTTGCTGTAAATATCTGGCTACTCAGGCTTACCTTTTTATCAGCAGTAAATCACATTGATATGCCTAGAGGTACTAATCAATTGCTTTGGCAATGAGATTATAGTTGAAGCATTAAGATAAGAAGTTTCATTTCTAACGAGACGCGACGCAACTCAATAAAATCATCATCCGTCAGGACTCCTATCAGGAATCGTTCTAAATAGTTCTTCACCTTATGCAGGAAGAAACACTTGTTGTTTACTGCTATTCAGTGCATAAACATACACAAGATAGCAAAGTACGCTAGTACACGCCATTGACGCATTTGAGGCAGATTTTCTCCAACGCCTTCGTAATTCTCCACGATTAAATTTCATTCAAATTCATTGAATTGCACAATTTTGAATTAAATGACTAAAAAACAGCTTCATGTCGCGGGACGATAACGATATACACGTTATAAACGTACAACGATTGAAGCGATTCATTGCCGTACTGGACAGAAGCTCCCCATTTGAATTATGTTATTATGATAATTTGCTGTGAAGTTTCTGTTGAGCCGTCGTTCTTATTCACCGCCGTATAAATTTTCCCAGCGTCGATGTTTATTTTTGTCCATCAGTCGATGCAACAACTGCAGCAAGACAGTTTGTTGACGTTTAGCTTAACCGCCCTTCGCGTAAATAGCATAGGACATCTTGACAGAAAAGCAAAACTTTCGACAGTCTAATACCGCAGACTAATAAAAAAAAACTGGTTTTTTTTGGAAAATTACCTACATAGACGTTGAACGAATAGGTTTTCCACAATTCTGCCTGGAGATGGTGCTCCATCTTAACTAAACTCTGTATTCCTATGGTGGACCAAGGCGTCATCTATATGTTTCCCGGTGGCCGCACATAGTTGCGAGGAGGCAACGAAAGAAAAAATTCTAACCATACGTCAGAAGCCCGTCCCGTGTATAAATGTACAATATAAATTATGTAGTATTGCATACTGGAGGATATATAATTGGATTCTTCTGAACGCATTCCAAGTTCGTGTTGAACAGTTGCACCACATTTTTTTTGAAAATACAATTAAACTACATTAAATAGCATAAGATAGTTAATATAGGATAGGAGAACTAAACTGATGTCAGTGCGGCGAACCCCTAAATGTATGTCAGCCAAAATATGAAATATTGGTCATATCAACCTATGCAAGAAGGAGTCGTCTCTGCTCTGAAATTAACATTTGTAGCAGCCATTTTATAACATAATGCTTGTCATTTTCATGATCACTATATTAATGTAATACCATATAGTATGATATATTAACATGGTATAATATATAAATGTGTTTAATATAAAAGGGTATTATATTATTGAGTATAGTGTTAACATCTACAGTCTGTATTGTCCAACTAAGATATTATGATTGTAATGTTTGTGACCTTCTCCAACACTTGGCAACTGGGTTCACATTATAACGGATTCATAGAGCGGAAATATATACAATATCATCGTCACTGGTTGTCGTACAAGTCAGTTATCGTAGCTATGATCATTGGCGTAGCATATTTATCTGATCGTTAGTGTATCCGTGCAGTCGTACGTGGGGGAGGAGAACAGGCTCAGTTTGCTTATGTCTCTTGTGGCATTTAATACGAAGTAGAATACAGTTTACAGGGCGCCACTGAGGGCCATACCAGCAGCAACACAGAGGTGATAGATACTTTGTTTGCTACAATATAATATATAGACCAGCATCGAACGAGATTAATCAAATAATATTTTAATAATAATTATACTACCAATAACAATTACCATTTTCCAATTTCACTGCCTCAAGATTTTTGGTCATAGATTTCTTAGTAATGAAAACGAACAAAGTATGAACAACGAACACCTAACAGATTGATTCTTAAACAGTGGAAATGAGACGTTATACGGTCAGTGACGGTGCGATGATTTTTACACCCACATGTCAATTTACGCTTCGCCAGCTACAGTTGTTCCGCTAGCTATGACTTTGTAATGATCTTCAAAGTAACGGTAAACATTAATTTACATATATTAGTTTCATATAATTTAAGAGAAAATCTCTAAATAGATGACCACTTGCTTAAACAATACGCATGCATTCACTTAATAAAGAAATATTGTGCTAAACATTTATCTTATAAATACAGACATTGGTTAAGGACGTGATTTGCATTTTAGGCAGCTAGATGTTATCACAGGATGTTTCAACGTTCGCTGGAGCATCGTAGTAGTGCAATCACTAGAGACAATCCGATGAACCTGATGCTGCAGCTGCTGCTCTTGCTGATTAATAATTCTTCACAAGCAAAGTAACCCTTCATAGGCTCCATTTACTGCAGAACTAACTCACGGTTCGCATAGTGTCTCACGAAGCTATATCAATAGCCATATCCATCAAATCAATATAATTCCAACGATGAGACTTGATGGTGTTATGAATTTAAGATTAAATCGACTAGTGCAGCGTTTGCCACGTTCAACGGCGTTTCCCGTTCGTTGATTGCACTTAGAATTGTATGATGCGCATTCTCTATAACAACGAACGAACTCTGAGCAAGACTGACCCCGTATTTGAACCTGTCACGGCATTGGCTGTTCTCAGAGGCAGGTGTCCATCCGTCGAAGTAAATTTCTTTCTCGGCTGTCTCTCTCTCTCGTACCGTGACGCTATGAACAACGCGGGCGTTCTTTGCGATCGATTTGAACAGCCGCCGGTGTAGCAGAAGTAGTTACACCATTCTCTTGGTATCACCGGTGTCGTGCGAGAACCAGGATCGCCGAGCGTCACGGAGCAAATCCGACATCCGGCAAAGAGTGTTGTCGGAGCGGCAGACTGATTTATATATCTATCTATATATATATATAGTGCTTTGTAAGTGTGCTTGTAGACGGGAACGGCGCCCGACACCGTCGTGACGATAGCCTACGTAACAGTGTGTGCGCACGTCTGAGCATATGAATTGGGGAAGACCCAAACACCAACAGGCCACGAATAAAGCGACCAACTCTCACAATCCACAACAACAACAACAGTTTGTCACTTTTATAGTCCATCTCTGGTAGTACTATTATGCCAACACAACGGCAGCATCTGTTTCAGGGGTATCATGTGTAAGTAGCTACGGCGCACTTGTGAAACACTGTGGGCGTCCACCGTAGTCTATGTCGACAGATAGAGAACATAATGCGAACAGGACATTTACAGAGAACAGCCATAGCCCTTGGATTTTTATGGATATATACTAATGCAATGAGAACTGATTAAAAACGAGTTTGCCTGTTTGACAATAGCGTGTAACTCTGCTGTAGGATTATCATTCGGCTACCTGGCGGTATCGTGCATGCATCAGCCTGGTATACTTGATTAAACATCCCTTGGGCAAATCATCCCCCGTGGTGTGACCACTCGCTCGGAATCTCACCCCGCGTTGATATAATCCAATGATGGACGTGTAATAATAGCATCGCAACAATATTGCCGAGCGTAATACCAAATGACTATGGTAGAGGATAGACCACAATAAACAAGTAGACATCTGTTTACGCGGGCGTCAATCAGATAAGAACTCCAATAGGGCCAAGATTGCTTCGTTCGCCGACACGAGCAGCGCGTCGACAGCGCTGCTCGCTATCGAACGCAAAAGCCGCCGCAATGGTTGCACGTTCGTTGAACAATCCGCAGAACGGATTCCTCCACGTACAGTACAACCACCTATGCATTTGTTCGCGTCTTATGACTGATCGATGGCAAAGAACTGATTTGGCAATGAGTGATTTAGAACTATGAAGGCAACGAACTCTGTCAGGTTCCTACCGTCGGTCATCTGCTGGCCGCAGCTGAATCATTGAGACGAAATTGTCACCATTATATGGACTCCGACTCGAAAAATACAATATTTCCTCAATTCCCGCCTACTGCATGCGATATAATTAAGGGAGTGAGCCGTTTATTGCAGTTACCTCATTGAGCTCAAAAGCTTCGAGGAGCACGTGTTGTCTGTGTGCCACTATAACCAACATTCGATTGTTCTATCAGTAGTGGTTGTAGTAGTAGCGAAAGATGACAGTGTATGGACAGTGAATGATTAGTGATGACATTTGAATTGAGTGGTAAACTGTCGAACCGTGTCCGCTTGAATCTAGCGATTATTGTAATTAAGGTCAATGAATAACAAGAATGACAACCGACAGAGAAGCATGTTCAGCCTAATGAAGATATTCGAACGTACCGACTTCGGCGATGGTTCTCCAGAAGAACGTCGCGATCAAAATGGACCACCATTGTTACAGAGGGATGTTGAACAGTGAACAGGTCGAACTGTGAACGGTGATGACTGTTGTGGTTTGTTGTTGTTGTTGTTGCTACCGTTGACGATGCAAGGTGATGCGTATGTTGCACGTTTGCAAGGGAAATCTCTGTCTTGACACTCGATTAACAGCTAATCCTTATGGCACGAAGTTGGGCACAAAGTAGAAGTGGGCGCCAAGAGTCCAACGACCAAGACGTGGACCGACGAAGAACACGTATCAAAATACGTATATAAGGAAGCACCAAAGGTAGCACTACACTCAACGGAGCCTACAGAACCGGCTGATTGACGTATTCTGACAGATAGGTAAACCAATGGATTCGCAGCAAATTCAACCCAGTGGATGTCGCAGTTTTGACAAATTGCCACACGAAGTGGACCACGCACTTTAACAACAGACACAAAAGTTCGCGTTTTTTTTTCTTGAAAAAATACTACTGCAGAGAGCGATGACGAGTTTCCGTCAGCACGTGCTTTGGCGAAGTGCAGAAGTTGCAGCTAGACCCAGTACGTCTTATAGCGTACTGAAGTACTTTTTTGCGATACTGTATGAGATCGCCACAACCTTAGTGAAGTCTATACTGACATCTGCTAGTCGACAATGGTTGTCGATCGTTTCGTTTGGTGACTGCGCGCGATCCGTAGTCACCGGCACCTATGGCGGCTGGATGGATAGTGGTAGCGAGATGCACGCGACTGCTTTGGCCCAACCGGCTCCTGTCACTGCTGACAGAACCGACGAACGAGGCGATATAGTCGTGGTAGATAGATGGCAGGCAGGCAAGCGCACATGCAAACAGACAAGGAGGAACGTCCCTTGTCGTCAGAAACGAACGAACGACAGTGGCGGCAGCAGCAGCGGCGGCGGCAGACCAACGGAGGAGAGACACCGGGGTCGTGATGGGCTGCTTCCACTGGATATAATAGCAGTGGCTGTGGCTGTAACGCCATCACCTCCTGGCAGTGCCATCGCCTAAAGCCGATGCGATAGCCAACCACCATCTGACGAGAGGAGGGAAGTCGCTGAAGCAGCGGCAAGAGCTGGTGCTGAAGCTGAAGCAAATACTCAGCGATAGATGACTGTGGTACCGGTGGTGGTGAGGCAGTGCAAGAGCAACAAAGCATCAATAACAACAACAGCAGCAGCAGTCAACAGGAATGACCTGGACTGCCAATGGGACAGGACAAGAAAACTCAGAAGAGAAAGGCAGTGTGAGCGCCGAGGTGCTGAGCTGCCGAGGCTCAGAGTCCGTCTGATGAAACGAATGGCCAGACGTTCGATCTTTCCTCTTGATTTACCTAATAGCTACATAAGGGAGGACGAACCCTGTGAGTGGCAGTCAAGTTTTTGGTGACTATATGAACGCCCTCAACGGCGGAGTGTGTACGATGTATACGCCTTTGTCGAGTGAATAGAGATTTTTAATTGTGCAAAATAACTGCCCTCTGATACAACAATATCGGTTGATTGTTAATTATTAAGGAAACACTCAAACGATTGTGGTACAGACAAGAAGTAGGACATAATTGGCCGGCACTCTTTGGCCTTCAGGGAGGGAGGGGAGAGCCAGATGCGGGAACTTTTGAGGAGGTTTAGGACTTGGGAGTAATAATAATAATAAAGTATTTATTATCGTCTATTGTTTATTCAACATAAATTGTTCAGTACTGGGTGCAATAAAATGACTTGGCAGGGGTCCATGTATGTGAGACGTAGGAACGACAACGAAAAACACAGCGATAGTCGATCACTCCCTGAAAGCACTGCAGAACGTAAATTGTTGTCGTTGCTGTTGTGCACAGTTTCAGATGGAAGGTCGACGAGGTCGAAGATCATCTACGTGACTTAGATGACTATAGTCATTTAAATCAACAGTAACAAAATGTGATAATGGGAGTGGTCGGTCCATTGCTGCGTTATGTCCTAATACGGAATGCATTCTGAATATGAAGTCTCACATTTAGTAGAAGTTTTTGCGTTGTCTGGCAGAAGGGCCCAAAGTCCTTCTCCCGCAGGACACTTCTTGGTCCAAACTTACTATCCGTATTCTGGCAATGCTACGAGAAATATCCGAAGGACAATCCACTTCTCCCCCGAGGCTATGTGGAGATTTGAATCAGCGATATCGGGTCTATTTATCCAAACTGTGCCCCTACATACCACTGACCAAATCATCTATGCCATGACGGGGACTTGACACTTCATAGAATATATCTCTCTGTTTCTACATAAACATCTCGAATGAAGACTAATATAGAATGAACACGTGGCTGAGATGTGGGTATGATCCGGTCTCTCACAAAGAAAGGTTTGTGCTAAACTCGGTGCAATAGTGACCACCCACCTGCGAGGCCAGACTCTCTTTTTTCTTACTTTGTATTTTCCTGCCGATTTCCGGAATGAGAACATTTTCGAACAATCTTTTTATCAACGTCCGTATACTCATGCGGCTTTTGGCGTTGCAATCGGTTTTGTTGTTGTTATTCTACCTCTTCTTATGGCTGTTGGTATTTACCCGTTGTGTTTGTCTGTGTGTTGTCTTGCGACTCGACACTGACACTTTGTCGCGCGTGTCATTAGCCAACTCTAGTAGTCCTTTTATTGACCGTCAGTCGAAACGGTTCGGTAGGTTAACGGTGTTTTTCGGCCTCTTGTCGTCATCTCGTTGTTGGCGGCGAACGAGATATTGCCACGCGGATACAAGTTACACTCGCTCAGGTCAGTTGTAAGTGATGCTGAATGCAGCTGGTTTCTGTTGGTTACATTGATATGACGATCGGGGAGACAGTTGGGCACAATGCCAATGAACGATATCACTAGAAACGCGTAAATATTATACTAACGTGACCCTGCATATCGCGATACGCTGTATTTGCATATCAATATGGAAAAACAACTAGCTCATTCGTTCTCGTTTGCTGTTGTTGTTTAGTTTCGGTGAATACCTGATGTTTGTTCCAAGTGGCCACTGTGTGAGTAGCCTTCGAGAGGTCGACGATGACAACGACAACGACGAAACGGTGGTCTCCATTTAGCGCATGTAGATATTGACAGTTGGCCAACCAACAATAAGCTGCAACAACATTTTTGTTGTTGTTGTTGTTGTTGTTGTTGCTGATACGATTTTTTCCAAAAAGAAAACGAAGAAAAATATTCTTCCCCGCCTCGGAAACTACTATCACCACCATCAATCACCCCATAGATCGATGATCCCCTTATTGTTCATCCATCAGCTCAGTGGCCAATCTATAGCATCCAGCCATCGATGCTATGAGCTGTCTGTTGATGCGCGGCTTACCTGTCCTCGACGTACAGCCGACTCAATCTGCTACTGACAGCCGGCCACATCATCCCATCATTTCGCCACTCACAATGTTGTCCACTGTATGTTGTTGTTGTTGTTGTTTTGACTACATATTATCGGTGCAACCAACACATGAGCAACACATGGGAGGTCTGTGGCTTCGGCGTTCGCCCGCCAATTTGCTATCTGTCATTCGCTCTCGTGGCCTACCACCACCGCCAGCGGTAGCAGCAGCAGCAGCAGCAGAGATAGTGACCAACACTGCGCTAACATCAGCAGCTGAGCCAAATACAGATCGGGATATAGGCGGTGGCTTTCCGCTTGTGGTAAGTAACTCGGCTCATCGCTTTCTCTCTCTCTCTCTCTCTCTCTCTCTCTGACTGATGGACTGTCAGATCATGTGCATTTTGGAGGTGCAAAGACGAAAACAGCCAACGTAGGAGGATTGCCTGCCTACTACTGAATTTACTATGCTGGATGTTGCTGCTGCCGTGAGATGGACAACAGGCCGGCAACAGATAGCGATAGTGAGAAGTGGTACGACGAAGCCGCACAACGATGAAGCAGCGCGCACGATGCTGAGGGGAAGCCCTTCGACTTTTGCCTTTGTTCAGTGGCAACGTTTGACCACGTCGTCGAACGGCAAAGCAACGAACGGATAACGAAGTGACGGACGACGTTCATTGACAGGAGCACAAAGTCAAGATGGAAATCGGTGAGTATCGGCCCCGGTATGGATGCACCGGGCGATGGACACGCGATAGAGGATAACTCGCGGACAGTACACGAGGACAATTGACGAAAAATTGAGCTGTTGCTGCTTTTGATGATGAAAGCAGCTGTCTGTGCCGTTTTGCCACGACGCGGTGATGCTCAATGAAGGGCGGAGCCGCAGTCAGCAGGAGAAACGTTCGTAGGTGACTTCGAAGGACTCCGTCAGTAGGAGAAGAAAACGCGCAAGCACAATGTAATATAGTAGTTCCGCAGAATCCCGCGGTCTATGGGTGGATATTTGAATGACCTTTTGTTGTTAGACTAGATTCTTTTGTGATTAAGAACGTCCTGCAGTTGATCTTAGTCGACGGACTCAATGCTATGCCCAACATCCATACGCAGAAGTCCGCCACCCAACGCGGCGCGATACATTATAGAGGTGGTCGATCGTTTGACCTCCAACATATTATTGTTGTTGTAATATCAGATATGTACATAGCACGGGCAAGATAAATGATTTCCAAATAAAGCAATGGCTTCAAATTAAATAAATCGAACTTATATCAAGTTCTTTAAAACTTCATTCATTCGCCAACTCATCATGGTAGAGGATAATCGCTTGTTACTTGTGATTGCCGTTGTGGTCACAATATCCATAATATATCATAATACACTATAATTAATAGTAATAATAATAACACTGTTGTATTATTTATGGTGAGTATGTGTCCTACCAGTCTCTGTCTTAGAACTGTGCTGGACCCCCGTCGTGGTTTTTTTTATCGTGTTGATATATCATAAGTGAGAAACTACGCTTACCTGAAATACGTAAACAAAAAACCGCAAATGTTAGAGTTCATTGTTTCTCATAGTGTACCAATATGACAGTATGAAAAGGAACTTACTTCCTGTGCAAAATATGCTATACTGTTTATAATACTTAATAAACGTATAAAAGAAAAACGAATATTACACTGTCTGACCAAAACTGGGTATGGGTAACAGATCAGATATAACAAATAGAAAATAAACAAATATATAGTTTAACTTAAATGACAACACATTATTTCTCGGACTTCTGACTAATTCGTTCAATTCATGGATCCACTACTACAACAATTTTTTTTCATTTTAAAATTATTTTTAACGCTGGAGGTTGACCCTGTTGTAACTTGGACCATGGTTGTCACTGGACTATTATGACTTCTACTGTTACCATTTATTATTATTATTGTTTGTTATTATACTGGAACATAGACGGCGCAACTGTTTAGTTCTGTACAGACTTGTCACGCCTCTGCTCACCTTGCTGACACATAATCAGAGCACATAATCAACTGTTATATACGAATTATATATATTATAGGATTAATTTACAAAGTAGTACAAATATGCAGCCCTCTTTGGCCTAAATTGTACTGCCGAAGTGGCGGGCTGAGTTCGATTCCCTGCTCAATTTCAGTGATTGTTTTAGACAATGCGAGCTCTTAATATCAGTTCTCGTCGTGCAGTTTCGTTTTGAGCAGTACACATATAATGATCACACTCCCTACCTGTACTGTATTCGAAATGAGGTCGTCACAGAGAGCCTATAGTTACTATATAAGAAAGTTGAAAATTTTAGTGGTACACCCAAGTGTTACAAGATTACTCTAGCCGAATCGAGTATATCTGGGTGGGGGTTTCGCCATGTGATCTAACTAACAACCTACCCAGGTGGAACCTCCGCAAATGGGCCGAGTTTCACTAATTTCATAGTGGTTACTTGAGCTCCTCCACTGCCAGCTCCCAGATCGGTCTCGTTGGCGGAATCGTTGAGGCGTAGGTCGCCACCCAGACGACCAGCTACGACCATGTCGACGTGAGTGCTCAACTACTCTTTAATGGAGCCCTTCTCCACAACACACGCACACTTGACGTGAAACGCTTCTTGTCGTTTCGGCCAACGGGTTTGGTCTCGTGTGACACACTTGTAATTGCGCTGACTACCCGCGCAACTGACGATCGGCAATGAGCAGAAAACTGACTGACCAGGGGTCCTTTTGTCCAAGCTCAGACACCACTACGAGTACCTCCTTTGCCGGTGCTTCTAGCTCCTAGTAAACCTCCATATGACAAAGATCACCGATGGTTAAACTTTTGTTGTCCACTTTTCACTTTTAACACACGTTCAAGCAGCGAGGGGTGTCTCAGAGACGAGCGACAGGTACCTCAGATTGTTGAAATCGCCCACGACGACAAACTTCAACTACTATTGGTATTTCGACTACAGTAATAATAATAATAATAAGTACTATTATTAGAGCATCGATACAAGCCGATCGTAAGCGATAGGATAATAGTGGTTAGCTCAAAGCGTCGTCGCTGAACTTCTGGCTGTTTGCAACTTTTTGTTCGTTCGCTCGCTCGCTAACTACGAATTCGCTTAGAGGCGCAAAGGAGCAGATGATGCTGATGCGAGCTCGGACAGTGTCTAGCCGCAACTGATCGCTGGGCGGAGGTCTGCCCGTCTGCCTCGACGACTGGGCGATCGGTCGGCCGCTACCTGTGCCGCTGCTGAAGTCGCAGGCGAATCTGTAGCGACCAACAACTAGCTACCTAGAGGCTTGAAAATCGTGTAACAATCTTGTGCGAGCTGAGCCACCCTTCGTCTTAGCCGTTTCCTCTGCCGACCACCCGAGAACCGCCACCCGTTGTGGCAAACCCACAGCCGCCGCCGCCGCCGCCTCCTTCACAAACAGGCGTTGGTAGGAGCCAGAGCAAAGCTGGTTGGCAGTAACTGTGGAACCGGCAGCAGCGTTAGCGGCGGCGGCGGCGCAGCAGAAGTGGCGAACAACAGGTAGACGGACGTAATAGTCGAAATGGGAATCCCGTTGTTGTTACTATTACTGGTATAGTCAATTCCTGTAGATGGATGATGTTGCTCATAATGTTAGTTCAAGTGGAAGTTGTTGCTGTTGTTGTTGCTACTGCTGTTGCTTCTGTTTCGCCAAGGAACTGGACGAGAAGAGATGAAGGCGGAGGTGATATTAGCCAGCCAGTTGGTCGCTGGCTCTCTCTCACTCGGTCGCACGTCGTGGGTGCTAACAGGAGGAGCCCACACACGGCCACAGGCCATCCAGCCAGCGCAGCGAGAGACGCACAGCTCCTACTTTGCCAACGATATCCAGACAGTAATAGCGATGCAAGCGAAGGTGCTGCTATCTAGCTCCCGACAGCGAAGCGTCTTGCCGGCATAAGCCCGATCCCGAGTTCGTCGCGGGAAGCGCGGGGACCCGAGGTAGACGCCAAACGCAAAACACAAGTAAGACGTGTTGAGTGTGTGTGTGTGAGAGAGAGAGAGAAAGGCCGCCACTGAGATAGAGCCGCCTGCTGAAGGCACTAGAACTTCGCCTTTGGAAATGGCCGACGGAAGAAATCGAGCGGAATCCCGTTTGTTCTCTCGGCTCGAATCACGGGAGAAGCTCACTGGGAGCCGCAGATATCATGGCTGATACCGCTGCTGCTGCTGCCATCGTTGTTCTTGAACAAACTTCTGAGACAAGACAACGGCAGAAGCAATAAATAGCAGGAAGATGTCTGGAGTTGGCTTTGGCAAATGTTGGTGTGCAACAAATGAGTGTCTCGGCCGTGTAGAAGATCGGCAGCAGCAACAGCAACGTTGTGTGTGTTCGTTTGTCTGACGAAAACTCCGCCTTTTCTCGTCCAGAAGTTAGGTCGCCAATGGGACTGACCGATGACGCGATGCAGGTAATGCTGTTTCTGCAGCTCCCGTTCTAAGACAACTTCCATCGCGTAGTTGTTATTGCAGGCAGCTAGTTCTGACCAGTGGCGTTGTTCTGGTTGCCGGTTCTGGGTGACTGATTCAACGTGGCCACGAGACGGCCACGCCGATTGCGGTGGATGAGACGGACAAGCAGGACGGAATGTGTTGAGATTCCTTGTTGTCCGAATGAGGGTGGCTCGGCCTGGGCAGGGATGGTTTTTGTGGCTTAAGTGCGTGCCCTTCAGTGCACACGGTTGAATGCGGGTGCCGGCGATAACCAGCTCTCGAAACGTTTATGGCACTATAAGCATTAGCTACTGAGCCGTCAAGTACAATACGTTAAGGGGAATAAACAATTTAAGCAATTGATCATCTTGTGTCTGTGATCTTTTTTTAAATAAAATTTGGTAAGATTGGATTGTGCATATATGACGAATTGTTTTAACTAAGGATGTTACAACATATGCGTTTGTTTATGGGTAACTTTTCTTTTTAGGGAAATCGTTGCCAAGCCTCCATCTCACTATGCATATGATTATTTAAATATGAAATAATTGCAGGTGATTAGTTAAATAGAGCAGTGAGTAGAATAAAATAGTTACAAAGACGAGCAAGCAGCTGACAAATTTCTTCGACTGAGCTATAAATAGCGGTGTATTCACCTAAATTATGACCTATATAGGATCATGAGTATTTCATCATTAAAATCGCAACGCACGATGTCATGTTCCACAATTCAATTCTGACGTACCCCTATTACTGCCTAGCGTTTATTGAAATTTATTAACAGATTAAACTTGGTGTTTATCATAGGTAACAAGCCAGAATTGCTTCGCCCGAGCTTTAACACGAGCATTGTTTTTGAATAGTCAATTTCACTTTAAAGATAAATTGTAAGAAAGTTATGGCAGCAACTGTAACTTCCTATGCTTCCTCGACTTTCATCCAAGTTAATATAACACTATTCGGCGGCCTGGCAGCGATCTGATCTACCTGTTCTACGTTTTCATTTTGATCCCAACAGCAAACGGAGGCATATAGCAACCTGTGAAAAGTGCAATAAAAATATGGTCACTTCGCCAATGTAGGAATCGTAGTTTCTGAAAACGACGCCTCAAATTTCGCAGATACTTCGGAAGTTCCGAAATGTTTCCTAGCTGCTTCGTTGTTGTTGTTCCTTTATTAACGATTTTAATTGTGCATTTTTCATTATTCAAAGGCAGTTATGGAGAATTGTAGAACAAAATCAGATATGGTTCACCATAATTCGTGCGTTTCCTACTTCGAAACAGGAAATTTCCGGAAACGCCTGTTCATAACAAGCTAGCGAATATCAGATTTTCACTGCCTACATTTTGAAAGGGCTATGAGATCTTAAGCGATTGTTGCCGTCCTCAACGAGTTTTGTTCTAAATATTTTTCTCCTTCGCTATTCGTTTTCAAATAGACGTTACGATCTAAATATGTATTTACACTAATACAGATGAGCAACAATTTCGACGAAGATCACCTTCGAAACCGTCAAACTTTAGTTAATCCACAAGACGCTTGCCTTAACCTTCCGAACGGGCTGTACCTTTCAACAGGAATACCACAGATTGTCTACATATTTTGAAAAATGAATGGTCAAAGGCTACAAAATCGGCGCCACTCTAAACACAACTGTCACCACCTACTAAACATTCCCCTGAGGGTCCGTCCGACATTCAGTTACTTCGACTCCATTTCATATATTGTCTTATCTATTGGCTGGGCGTCACCACCAATCAACAAAACTGCTAAAAGCAGCTGTATTCGTCATGGTGCCTCCGACTGACTATTGTGGACGACTAGACGGATAGCTGTGCATTGCTCCGTTGTGCAGTAATAATTATCACAACAATAGAGCTTTACTTCAGTGATGAAATTTCTACATGGCCATTTTACGAAGGTCCATCCATCATAGTCATATTCATCCAGGTTGATCACGGCCGAGGGGGCGGGGGAATGCGGTAACCTTGATAGCACAAGTAAATCACCTACAAGACAGTGCTGGCAACAGCGGTTACCACTTCGTTATAGGGAACAAGGAGAGTGACCCGAGAGTGATGATGACTCGGTAGGTTGTGCTGGGGTTGTGTTGTGCTATCTGTTCAGCTCGACTGCGATTCACATCGCCGAGCTCGCAGTAAGTGAACGAGTGGATCCGCTGATCTTCTAAGGCTTCCTATTTGTTGCCTCATTCCGTGAGTTATTATTATTATTATTATTGTTATTATTACAAGGTGTCGCTTGCATAATACGTAATCGGTGCGGTTTGCGAAAAGGAGGACCATTATCGCATCGGTGGTTATACTTACCACATTTATCGTCATTACGACTAGGTATGACTTCTACCTAGAAAAAGTAAAAGCAATTGCCACCTCTCCGCGAAAAACACTTAACGTCATACTCGATGGGAGTCATTACCATCATCTCAGAAATGGAGGAAATAGCCTCAGGATTGACACTGTCATTGCCCTGGCATCATTTGTACTTGATAACACTTGATCAGTCATTTCGAAAGGTACCTAGAGCATCCGATAATATCTTAATCATCAAAAATGTGCCCACTTGACGACTGCATGTAGCTCGCAAGGTCATCCATTGATTGATTTTAATTTCAAAACAGTTGCTTCCATTGTAATACTTCGGAGTGCGCTCTTTTAGACCTACTTAACGAGAGTGGTTTGCTTTTCGCGTTAGCTGATAGAAATCTTTCAGTTAGTGTCTTCTATTGTTGTACAGTTATCATAGATGGATTTCGAGCCCGGTGAGCGTCAATCCGAGAACTGTTCATTTCTAGATGAGTTTCATACAACCACTTTTTGTAGTTCTCTTAAAAATAGAGAAGAGATTTACTTATTTTTGAAATGCTGTCGTCGTCATTAAATGCACATATCGGAAAGACAAAACTGTTCCAAAAAGGGCAATAGGTAGTGGCCGATGCCACTACTGATGCCACTATACTGTACGCATAGACACTCATCATATATGGTGTACCCCATTTTTCATCATTTACATTCATACAACACGTTTCGACTAACAGCAATACATTAACTCATCATTGATATTATAAATATCTCACTTGTAGAAATAGACATAGTGGTCAAGGCACTGCACCTTATGCAGCATTGACTCCTCGTGATTTAAGTATTCGTCACTTGTAGCTTCATGATCACAACAACTATTTATGATTGCGCGATAGCGTGAGCATAGATATCCATTCAGAATACGTGCGTCGATAACGACGACTGTGCACAACGATAATACTTCTCCGTTCTTCTCCTTGGTTTTCGCTGCGTGATCGGTAGCAGCAGTATAGAACAATCGGGTAATCAGTAGCTATTTCTCTGGTCACCCCTCCTCACCTTAACACATGCTGCTGCGATTCCTGCTGCCTAACAACACATTCATGCAATTGTTAGGTCTGTGAAACGATCCAGCCATTTTATTTTTGTCGGCGCGATAGTGATAGCGAGATAGGTATCCCTGTGGGAGACTGTTCCCACGTCTTTTTACATATCCGTTACTCAAACCATGCGGAGGAGTCATTTACAATTTCTCTTGGACAAGATGGTATTGTCTTTTAGGCTGGATAGAAAGTAAATTCCGTTGTTTCGTTCACTTCAAGTGCTGTTAATTTTTTGAAGGGATACAGCTATTGTAGTACAAATAATTTCGTCATTTGTCCACGGCATCCGTCAACCCTTCACGAGGCAGATGTATTCCTCGTAAAAATGAAAAAGGTATCCATGAAGGTCATTCATTCATAGACCCATTGTTGGGTATCTTCAACTGTTTTGAATCGCTTACCTTCCAGGCCATAGACTGGTTTAAATCCGATTGTGGTAGAACTTCTCGTCAATGTATTTATTCTTTATTACTTGGACCATGGTTCGGGACTACGTTTGTATTACTTCAAACTTAGTTGAGCACAATCGCTATCAGATTTCCCCTCAATATCGTACACAATCATTGTAGTCTTAGCTGCACTTTTTCTAGCGCAGAAAGAGAGAAGAAAGTCTCATTGGATATGCAGTTATCTCATATATAGGATATGCATAATTCGGGAACGTTTTCTGGCGCGTAGGGTCATCGTGAATCCTAAGGCTTTGTCTACCACAGTGGCCGTGAACTTCTTTCGTAGCTCGTATGGTCTCATATTATTTATAGATTGCGTTATTGAACTATTCAACAAGTATATGCTCATTAGGTCGGTTACCGGTGATTATTTAGTTGTCTTTCATTACTCCCATCATTACTATTTGCGATGGCACATTTACAATAAGCCATAATAAATTATACCACTCGATATTTTCGTTGCGTTGTGGTGTCGTAATTCAAACGGTTTCAGCATTGTAATATTTCCAAAGAAACGTGCTTAACTATTCTGGTCGTTTTTATTTTTCACTCGTGCCTCTCCACCAGACTCGAGCCAGCACTATACCCATATTGGATGTTGTACTCAAGTTACTGTCATTACCGATCGGTTAACGATTGTCATCGGGTTCTGCAACCGAACCACGATACTTTGGTCCCTTCAGTGACGTTTTCAAATTCGTCTTTAGTCATGATAAGTCCTACCCGCCTTCTCGTTCTATTTACTCGGCATCTTCGGGCTGTTACTCAACGGCGACAACCGCAATTCGACGGTTTTCACGGCAGACCCACGAACGATCCCCGAATATTATAGATCTCTTCTGTATGTATTCACGGAAGGCCCAGTTTAATGTGGACGATAACGCTGCTGCCATCATTGGTATGGGGCTTAAAAGTAGACACCCCTCCTCAATGAGCAACTTGTTTTCCTGCTGGAACGGCGGCTTACGACTCGCCAACCTATTCCCTGCGAATGATGTTCCCCTGCATAAAAGCCAGCGACGACTTCGACGTGGGAAGATCTCAGAGGAGCCAAAAACGCGATGCCCCGTGTCGCTGATACGGAAAGGTGTAATATCAGACGAGTCAAAGCACTGGGAAAGTGCAGACGGAGCAGACGGAGGACTGATCAAGACCTCACTTGTCTTGATCAGTGAGGAAAACAATACGGGCTTTCTATATACTTATGATGACTTTACGAGGGTGGATCATTTGATGTAATTGATAGATCAGATAGAGGCAACGTGCCGAGTTCATTTTTGGCGAGATGGCCTCAGACCGCCTTGAGTTTCTGTACGCGTCGTCCGTTTTTTGCGGTTTGTGTTCTATTTGTCCTACAATGTGCTCTGGGGTTCTGTTGTTTTGGGGATAGCCTTTGGCAGTATTTCCAACCATATCGTGATAGGTACAAGATGTTCGGTTGCTTGGTAACCACACACAGTAATGTATGGTTAATGAGCCGAACTCAGAACGACTGACGCTCCAACTGTGTTCAACTCCGCTTACTATGTTGCCATGTTCACGAGCTTCCAACTTTAATTATCTGTGTGTGTGTGTGTGTGTGTTGTAGATTCGGAGGCGGAAAACGTCACTATCTCACTCGAGCTCAATATATTTTTAATCCGAAGCACACGCAAGCTTGTGACCCTTTGTGTATAGTTTTGGCCTATGTGTATTCATACTTCGTAAGTGTGACCGCATTGGTGATCTCACTTCGGCAGGTGGGCAAGACGTTAGTAACCGACTCGTAAAACATACCGGTTATCGATCCTCATCTTGAGTTCGTAGAGGACGCTGATGCAGTTATATTCCAGCTTGGCGTTCGTAGAGTGGCACCGTCTGCAGACGATACCAACGAAGCTTTCTAAAGCACAATTGCAATACGACTATCAGCCTAAGTACACTACTACCAGACGACCTCAACTGGCGGACTTCAGAACTTCTTCAGTAACGATCAGGGGTCGTGACTGGTGGTCCACGCACCTCGGTCACTAAAGCACACTCTCTCGGCGTATCGCAATGAACGTCGGTGCAGTCACTGCGCTCTGAATTCGCTGATCGTGATTTTCAGCGACTCCTATAGGTTAACACAATGCCTATGAGATAGTTTTCACAATGCCAACGTTGCGGCTTGATGTTCCTACAAAAAGTGATCGTTGGTCTTACAAACCAACGCAACTGTTGTACGGAGGGACTTGTATAGGAGAAACTGCTCACTATTTCCTATCAGACACCTGACGGCTCCCGCCTGCACGAGGATGAATGACGACAAACACTATGAGTTCTTCAAGTTTGTTTTATAACTTACCATCCGCGCTTACCAAGATGCCCCCAACTCGCCGCGACGCCCCCAAACGACGCCGCCACATCCACTCACCCCACTGGGCTGGCGTGCTCGCCCACTTACGAAGGAAGATCTGGGCAAACGAACGAGCATCTCTGATACCAGCGGCCCAATTTCGACCATTTCGGCCGGCTTTAGCGGCTACTGCCGCCAATGCCGCAGCTGCCGCCCCCGCTGCCGAATGACGCCGACCCTTGCACAGACGTTGTTTCAGCTTCGCTTTCATTGGCGGGTGCACTTACTTACACTTACTTCGACTGACTTGCGTTTGCTGGCCACGGGAGCAGGCAAGGAATCGCTGCGGCATAGGGGAAAAACAAGTGATTCCTCACTCCGTCGGCTAACAAACACGAGGTGTGCGCCTCCTAAACGTGGTGATCCGTGGGCCAGAGAGGAGGGCCATCGGGCGCCAACAGCTATAGGAGACAAAGGCTCCTATTGGAACGAAATGCTGCCTGACTGTTTGCTGGGCCATTGGGACAACGAAATTCATGAAGGTGTCACTCTGACGTCTGCATTTGCCTAACTTGTTCAGTTCGGCATCTGTCAATTGAGGAAAAACAGCTTGGTATCGAAACAGCACGGGTGACATCTCGTCAAATGGATACAACAGGTGGCGGTACAACAGACAGCGAAAAACGAAACGAGATCAAGAAAAAATGTAAGAGTATCTGTTCGGTCTCAGTATCAATATCAAGGATTTTATGGATAGGTCGTGGATCTAGGTTTTGGATCATTTTCCATGAACCTGGCACTGAACTAGCTAAAAAATGCCGGGTGGTGTCTCACCATACAGACAGTGTGCCCGAACGAGAGGAACAAAATGCTCTAAAGCAAGACCCATCTCGACAACATAAGCAATTTAAACCTGATTGTCATATCACAATAAAGTATCTCACTTTGATCTGCCGTCTTTGCCGATTCAAAACCGTTTCAACTGAACCAATTCGCGAGCGGATATTTTATTTCATATCAACTCGCTCATATTCGTCCACTTTGTAATCAACGATTTGCCTTAACAACGTGTGAAACACTTTGTTGATACCTTCCAAGATCATTACGATATACCAAGACTTCGTTGAACAAAACATTTAACAGTCATAAACACGCACTTCCTCGTTATTGCAATATCGCGCAGCTTCCCACTCACAAATTGTCGGCACTGAAGGCAAATTGCTTACTTAACTTCATTGAAATCAACGACAAGTATCGCTCTGTAACAAAGGTGTCGCACCAGTTATTACAAGAATCAGTATTAGCTAGCTTGACTATTTCGTAAGGATTACCCATCAGGCGAGTTCTATTTACCTGAAAGCTGAGCCAACAAAACAAAGCATGAGCCCCGAAATGATGAACAAACAGTACCAAGGTGCTATTTTGTGATGACGTCAATCCCTGCCTCACCGCCCCACCGGCCGATCCCTGTGTTCCCTGAACCGTATTAGCAGCTTCCGTCTCTCCTCCACAGCAGCAGGATTAATTATCAGCAATTTGTTAGCTGACGCTTTACGCTTTTAATCCACGATCGAATGATTTTTTGTGCGCCTCTCAAAATGTTTTCACTCGAAATTGTAATTAACAGCGACGATGCGACGTCTTTCAAAAACGTTGACTGACGTGCGAAGCGACAGTGAGCGAGGTAAGCAAGGTTGAACATACACTCACACACACACAAGTTAGGGGTGAATGTGGGGAATAAAGGCCTGTTCACGCCAGCGTGTCGGATAAGTGGAAAGTGTGCTGGTCTGTTTATATGTAACATTGTAACATTGCAGATCGACCACACGGAGCACAGTTGCTCTCAAATCGAACCGTGGCGTGCTATTTTCATACGATATATCCATTCAATTTTCTACATCGACTTAGCATGTGGTGTGGCTGAATCCTAGAGGACAGGCAGGTACATTTCGCAGTTAGCTGATAACTTCGTTCAATTTTGTGGAGGGGAGTCAGGACTTATATAGAAGACATCTTCGAGTAGATGAAGCTTTGCAAATGCGACCATTTCTATCCGTAGTCTTCAGTAATTAACTCTCTCTCGTGTTTAGTTGTCGTCTTCCCTTGCTTTTGTCTATGCATGATCGTGTGCAGCGAAGTCATGCGTGCCTTTCGGCCATACATCAACATATGCACACAGATCCCTTATCCAGGCGCGTTCCGTTGACTGCTCGCCTCCATCTGGCCGATATTTCGACGAACGCAAGCTTGCTGATATAAGGATGTTGGCCGCAATAGACACAAACTATGTCGTTACAAAGTAGACTGCGCATATCGCTGCAGGTGGCAGTTAAATGGACTGAAAGTGCCAGATCCACAGCGTTCCTGGCCTCATGCGCATGGGTACTATTCTGAAGTAGTCCAGTATCACGCTGCCTGCAGAACTGGTCTGCGTCAATGTATTGTGGCAAAGAAGATGTCGACCGTGGTCATCATATTTGCACGACGCTCCGGAAATCCCGGATCTTAACGTGACGCATGACTTCATCAGATCGTGCCATCCAAGGTAGTTTGCCCGGTAACTGGGTGGTCATCCGGGCTATCCACCTAACTCACTTTGAAGTGGAAAACTACTAGTAGTAGTCGTTAAGGAGCCAGGGGAAATGTTTGCAATAAGGTAAAAATAATACCGCGTATAATGCGGTAATTGACGATGTGATAAAGTGCATTGGCTAAAGTGGTAAAAGAGAAAGATATCAGATATCTAACGAAGCTCGATGAAAGTGTAATAACACCAATGACACTTCCACGAACAAGTCGAGAATGACTTCGCCACTTATACGTGGAAACTTGAGCCCAGACGGATGAAACTTCACAAGTTATGAACCAGTTCTAATTATGGGAAGCTCGAAATTAGGTCGTTTCAACCTCAGTCAACGTCAGGATTAGCTCGAGATCACCTCGTCAAAATAAGCTTCGTTCGGAATGAGCAGATCTACTTCTGCTATTGTGAGTAATTCATTCCGGTTTGAATATGTCATGCGGGATCTGGACACTGTCCACATATAATATATCGGAAGAATCAACGAGAATGAATTCGTGGGCAAGCGTCTTCTAGACATCAACATTCACGTCTGAATCGTTTTCCCCCTTGGGGCAAACTTTAGCTAATATCAACATCGGAGAAATATCATCTCTCATTTTCGATGGGAGAGAATAACACACCGTAAGACACTGCCCTATGTCGCCGCCCATATTTGATTCAACCCATTGCAAACGATTCTCATAAGTTTAAATGCATGTTCATGTATGATGAAGCATTCTCACAACACTTCCACAATAATTGAGTGTTACAGTGTTTATCTCACATAATATCTACAAACGCCCATTCACGTATATATCTCATAATATATATATATATATATATATATAGACTGCAGTGTTCGCAAATTTCTTACTATTTGCAACGATCGCAAACACTATTTGAACTTCAAGCTGAATATGCTGATTCAACTCGTGACCGGGGACGCAATGGAAGGACATGGACCGAGCATGTAGCATGTTATTCCCAGGCAACAGCTTCGACAATTTCAGAGTTGAATAAATTGTTTGCGATCGTCTCCCCACCCCCGACGATATTTTTATGACTTGTGCCGGCTCCACGCTGAATGTCCTATGGCGAACGTTACACGAGAGAAGAGTTTTCTTCTATGGATATCCCTGCCGCCCGCAACTGCAGCCCATCTAATCATTTTAGCTAGATTCTAGTTAATAGTCGAAGTCAGGCAACCGCCAGACAGTCGCCAACTGAAGGGGAATATGTTCGTATCGCAAAAGAACACGATCTTCAATTTGTTTTAGATAAACACACCACCTACAAATAACTAACCGTGCATCATTTCTATATTTCTTGCGTCGTTCAGCTAAGTAGCCGACTAATGTGACTATGATATAACGACGTAAATTAACGGCCTTAACTAATGCCAAGCTATCAGAGACAACCCGCTCATGTAAGAAGCAATTCCACTTCAAGGAATACTGAATTGTGATCTTCACTTACACGAACTGATGAAATTTGCAAAAAAAATATTCAACAGATATTGCACACCACGCATATACATACAGACCCTCTGTCTTTTCAAAAAAAAATAAAAGTCTCAGAATAAAATAAACAAATCGTCGGCAATAAAGAATGAGGGAGTACTTACATAACGTGTTACATAAAATGATGTCAATGAAGAACAACAACAACCCCAAGCCTGGTTATATAACGTCATCATGCATTTCTTCTACTGAATTCTAAGTGATTGACCGATGAATGAATCGGTCGATCGATCTACCGTCGTAGCCACAGTACGATGATACACCTCAGCAACAACAATAACCAATGTACTATGGTATCCGATGTCTGGTTGTGCGATCAGGCGTGTTATGCACAGTGATCATGAGACAAGCGAGAAATAGTATTGTATGGTTTACTGTTCGTCGAACGTCGCATGAATCAAATCATTATCTATCGGACCACAACGACAACAACAACACCACCACCACCGCTGACAGTGATTTCGCGATCTCGTCATGGCGATGTGTGACTTTGTTTCTGCAACTGTAACAACATACAGCACAGTTCGGCATTGTGCTTCACGCTCGTGATGAACACCAGCACGACATCGTTCCTCGTGAGATATTGTTCCATGCACTAGACAATAATAATTATACTTATTATACCAAGAAGGCAGAACTAAACTGGAGGTCGTTAGTTCCGTACTGTCTGCAGTGTTTGAGATTACTGTTTTTTATATTAGCAAGAAACGTACAGCAGTCGTCACACGCTGTACAGTCATCCTGAGTACGACTATTGAAAAGCATTTCAAACTTAAGCTGTTCCGCTAACTGCAAGCACACCTGATAAGGTGCTCGATGACAATCCTACGCTCCAAATTACAATTAAAGCAGGCCTATGAAACACATTAGCAACTTTGCACAGAGTATGCAACGTCCCGTGGTATCCTGGGCACAAATATGTCAATATATAATAAATAGTTATATTATAACTATTTTATATATATATATATATAAACCACTTGGTGCATTACACCGTTAGCAAAATGTCCGTTGCTGTGTCTGGCCGAGTTGGTGATGACTTAATGTAATAATTATGTATTAGTTGCCGCCGCCAGGCATTTCCAATGAAAACAGACACACACACATGAATATTTATATATATATATATAATTATTAGCTCGTCCAGGTGTCTAGACGTTGTTCATCAATGATAATAATGTCTGTCAGGCATTAGTCATGCAAGAATGCTTCCCTTGACGTTTCGCTTCGAGCTTGGAGCGTTACACCCAGATCTTCATTGGTCCCCCCGCCGCCGCATCGACGCCTCTGCACTCACCACAAGGTGGCGTAAACCACCCAACTAGCAGCCGATCAACTCGCCGGCCGTCAGCACACGGCACACATGGTAAGCGGCCGTAACCATTTACACCTAACGCCTCTGTGACCGATGGCGTTTAACCAAGCTTTTGTTGTGCTTTTTTTTTTAGCTTCTAACTTAGCTGTCTGTCACCGTCCAAGTGTAAGTCGCCTCTTCTTTCTTCAACGAATCAGGAAACTCAATTTGCAAATATTGTAGTTCCTACTGTTTGTTTTCTGTTGTTATTGTTTAATTATTTGCATCAACATCATTCTCAGGTGCAGCAGCAGGAGTCAACAACGTGTCCGCAGTAGTAGCGGTACTGTACTGCGGTTCTTTTAACAGCACGATTAGTGCTACTGCGAATGGCAGCATGTCGGCTTTTACTTGAAAACGATGGTACAATGACGTGATCTGCGCGCGCACGCGAACATACATACACAAACATCCGAGGCACCAGAGCGCCATTATATTATTATTATTATTAATATTATAGTTATATAAGGTTGGTCGGCTAATGACGAAACGTATCACTATTCTATTCTAATCATTATTAGAAGAAGACTTGAGGCCCCCAGCCCATTGTTGCTGTGCGCGTCGGCGTTTTCTACGGCATTATTATAATGATTATTATTGTTGTTTTTATTAGTATTATTATTAAGGCGAATAGACAACTAAAGCGGGAGTTGGAAAGGAACGGAGGATATTATTTAAACTCAGCCGGGTCGGCGTTTTCTTGCATAACGACCCTACTATGAGATGAGGTGGCCCGTTTTTAATGGCACTGGCAGGCGCAGGTCATTGGCGCTTTTCACTGCACGAGCAAGTCTGCTTATTATATATATATATATAAATTTCAAAGATACGCTGAAATTATATGTAACAGACCGGATTCAGCATCCAGGTTCCTCGTAATGCCATATATGTTGACCACGAAGGTTGGGGGAAGTATGCACCCAAATTATATAAAAATAGTATCAAAGCACATGGTATCACTGATAAATCCGTGGTTTCTGAGAAGATACGTTTTGTCTTTATGCTTTGCCAAAGTTGAAGAAATAGCGCGGAAATTGTCTTAGCCGCCGATCCATCTGCTCCCACGGTAGAACGGCTTCACCAGTGGCTATCGCTTCAATAAGGCACATCAAGCGAGACGGGCCCACATCGAAACTTCAGGCAAACTGGCCCCTGAGACACCCCAGAGATTATCTATGATTCGTTACACCAACTTTTCTCAACCATCTTCAAGCATAACCAATTAATTCCATTTCAAACTCCTAACGATAAACGTTCTTAGACAGTTTCGTTGCTTGGAATTTTCGTTGCCCATCGCTGTGGAGATATTCAACATAACACATTTGTTGAAAATGTATCCCGTTGTATGAGCTGCTGCGAAGAGCTCCAGCATCATTTGTCTCTTCACAAGTTAAGCTGTCCATCTTTGGATGAAAACGAAGAATGAAGGGATGAAAACGAAGGTAGACGACGCCAATTAAAAGTTCGGTCAGTGAAGCTCTTTCCTGGTAAAAAAACGGACAGTTCCTGACAGGAATATTCCGTTCGCCCCTAAAAATCTACCTCCCTCCGCCTCAGATGTTTTGTGTAGCATTTCTGACCGCAGCAACATCGTACAGCGGCGGCGGCGGCGGCAGCAGTAGCAGCAAGGCAAAACAAACCACACCGACTATCTGTGTAGTGAACAGACACCAAAACATTTGAAAAAGATGAATGGACCATATCCACGTAATGTAACGAAAACGTGGTAGAGGTAGACTGACTTTAACTAGCGCTAGTTCAGCAACTACAGAATGAGAATGGCTTCAACTACAACACCACGATGATGATGATGATGGCCTGGTATGAGTCTGCTCTAGGGCTATATACTCGCTCCCTACCGTAACCGTGTTCCAAGCAGAGTCATCAGCCTGAAACTGACTATGTTTTTATGCCGCGGTTGTTCTGTGTTTAAAAGCAAGAATGCAGACAAAATACTGATTTTAGAAAACGAAATGCACAAAAGAAGCATCATTTGAATCAAGGAGAGTAGCTATTAATGCCAATAATGAATATCAAACACTGGCGAAATAGACGGGGTTACGAATTATTATTAATTTAGTTCAACTTTATCGACGATAACATAGCCTTTGTTGAATCAAGTGTCAAGTTGACGTTTTACCCCACTTCTGAGATTATTAAAGCTTCCTTCTGTTCAAGAGGAGATCAGTGCAATGTGCTATTTATCGTTGCTTGATATACCAACTTGGTCACCAAACCTAAAAGTAAATTTTCCGGGAATATTCTCAGCCTTAAACACTTAACGCCGAAATTAGAAGATCTAAGCTCCCCCAGCTCAGTGCATCATAGTAGGGAACATTTTGGACGATCTACCAGAGTAAAGGTCAGCGCAAAGATCGCTGCGACAATTACGTTAGAGAGCCCCGACATGTGCATATATTGATTCGGCTTAAATAAATACTATAGATTAAATATGTTTAGTGGTAACCATGTTCCTCGCGATCGGATTCACTTGGCATTTTGTTTACATTCATCGTTATTAACATGGTGCAAGGATCCCTAAGGATACTGTTGAAGAACCGAGGTGTGTATATCCGGCGTGTAGGGAAATTACAAAAATATGGTTTTACTTTCTTTTACTGCCATTTGTTGGTTCCATGAGAGAGAGAGAGAGAGAGAGGAAGAGAGAGAGCGAATAGGTTCCCAGAGCGCACTTCCTTCACACCGATATAAACACAACAGCCATAAGTACAACAAGCAAAGCAGCCCATACGTCAAACTATTATAATCAAACACATAAAGCCACAAGCTGCTGGGAACAAGCTGCTCGTTCCCTCGCTCGGATGTGTACACACGATGCATTTATCTTAATAATAACACACATATATATATATATATATATAATAGTCCACTGAGCGGTGGCGTTCTCTCTAGGACGATCCTAAACAGCGTTTGAACTAGATGGCCATGTAAATAAATTGATAGATATGGGAACTGTCGTAAAGCATCGGCTATGAACCGGACCGTTCACCATTTGACCAACTGTATAGCGAACAGACATTCAGCTGAGGTCCCACAGACGTCACAACGGTGAAGTTTTCACGACAAGCAAATAGAGGTCAATTGACCGGCAACCGACTTCGCAAATTGGCTTCACATTGGCTCCGGTCTTGTGGTGTATTCTTACCTGATTGCCTGTGTTCCCCGTGTGTTCAGCCAACTTGAATTGATGAGATTTTTCTTTTTTCTCTCTCCCTCTTTTTCTTTTCTCTTTCTCTTTCTCACACTCGCAGAGAGACGCTCCAGACGAAAGGACGGAAAGTAGCAAAAAAATATGAACCCAATGCGTGAGTCTCGTCCTCGTTGATGTAAATAGAATACGCTGTCAATTGGCATTTTTTTCCCACCAAAAAGAAAGCAGACCTATTCGAGATTTGTTTTTACAAAATCCGAATTCTTAGATTCGATTTATGAAAACGAATCAGTGAACATTAAGCGACTCTCGCAAAACGTACATTTCCTTTTGTTCCGCCCCTAAATCTCACCTGTGTACATTAAAATCCGCCTCGGTTACTGGGTAACATGAACATTAGTCAACGATTCTCGGCGAGTTCCCAACTCGGTCTCCGACGCTGCCCAGGCCTTTATTGTGGTCGTGACAAACCGATCCGCTCTATTCTTTCACCCTTCCCTCAAATCCCACTACACATTTACTCATCAACTAAAGGCTCCGTTAACGATACATAATGATGCCGGTAGACCGCGGACATTTCTTCGATTCGAGCAAAATTTGTAAAATGCCATGCAAGCTATTTATACTCGCAAAATTTTGGTTCAAGAACTATTTTGTTGCACACGTGACACCGTAAATTGTAGAAACAACGTTGTCTGACTCATTAATAGATAAAATAAGCAAGAATATCCGTTTCTTTTTTCCACTTATAAATGGTAAAACATCTAAAAGCGATCTAGAAAAAACCTAATATTATATAACAAGCACATCATGTAGCAAAAACCGATTACTGTAATGTAAATCAAATACTTCTGCCCAGCGTGTGGCTGCTGTTGTAATATATTCGGAACAGCTGACTTGATAGACACCCCAGTTGCATCGACCTACCGGGTCCCTCAGTATATATATATCGACAGCTCAATTTCCGGCTATCATATTTACGGTTATCACATATATATATATATAGCTCGATACATCACGGAGTCCCACACAACAGACGAAACACACAGGAAGGTCCTTAGCCACATAAATCTAATAAAGAAAAGAAGGTGCCTCGCACAGGCACTTTATTTTCACGCCTATAAACAGCTTAAGCGGACGCAGACGTGAATACGCTATCTCCACTAACAAAGTTGCTAGGTTCGCCCACTACCTGTAGTTTCATTGGTCGAACTGCCAGCGTCAATTCGCCGCGATGGCGAACAGAGTCAGACAATGCGAACAGCTTCGGCTCATTCAACACTATCATCGTCGGCGCTGTCGTCGCCACTGAGTTAAACAATTCGTAAACAACTTACTCTTCTTCAACATCTTCTTCTTCTTCTTTTTCTAAACGCGGTACCACCGACTCAAAAGCAGAACCCGATGTCGACGACAGTGGCACCCAATTACCCAGGCTGGCCAGCCGGACCTGCCTGTCTAACCATAAGCACCTTACCCCCAAGGACCATCATCACCATTTTACAAGGGCGATTAGTTTTACTGCTACGATTTGACTACTACAACTACGACCAATACTACTACTGCAACGGTGGAAGCGGAATTTCACTCCAGCTTCGTTCGTTCCTGCTGCTTTTTTTTTACTCGCATCTTCCCTCCGTCCGTTCGCCGTGATATTGTCTGTACTCTTGTGGTCGTAGTTACTGTCTACAACAGAGACCAACAAGTGAAGGGAGACACTCTTCTTGGGCAAAGTCGGTCCATCTTGTAGGTGTTTAGCCTATGACAGGCCGAGGGCTGGCCAGTCAACGATCGACACATGCCGATAGCCCCGTTCGGTGAAATAAATCCAATCGCCGTTTGGCACCTCTGCGAACGACTTTGTTATTCAAAAGCATAACAACGCATCCGCGTGTGGTGAATGAAGATGATAATAATAAAAATAGAAGTAGGTGTAATATATAGATAAAAAAAAAAGATAAAAGTGGCTCTAAGTGGCCCGTTCGCTTAAATGCTCAAGTGCTCGTCGAGTGTTTGGTGACACGTGTTTCGCTCGGATCACCTATGAGAGGGCTAAATTGACTGGGATAATAGTAAAAAACATTGTTGTAAATCTCTTGTGGTCGGATATATAATAGATGACAGCGTCCGCTTATCTGCCCCTTTACAAATGTTGCCGACTGGATTAACCCTCGAGAGCTGGATAGAGGATAACAGACAAAATGGTCCATAAGTGAACTAAGCTGAAGTGTAGTTGTGCTGAAATATATCAACCTATGACGATCACATATCCGCCGAATTTTGGCTGCTCGCGACGACAGTTATGAACGAAACGACTCAGATGAGTCCGCACACCATCACTTGAGAGCAAATCAGAAGAAAGTATCAACTGGATAACAGTGATGACAGATGCAGGTCCCCCGGAAACATACGTAGAAAAGAAAACCGTGACCACCCTAATTCGGTCGTCAAAAAGAGCAACGGACACCAACAACATCACCGGCAGCCATACTAACGACTCGAATATAGAAAACGTTACATTCGCCCATGCATCTCGCCTCACTACTGGAGCTAGTATCTATCAACTCGCTTATGACTCCATCAGCATTTATTCTTTGTCAATCCTCCTTCTGTCTGCAATTGTCGGTAGTTGCCAGTTCCATTTTCTTGCATCTTGTTTGCTCACCACGACGATCGTTCGCGCACATTTTTATTTTTATGTTCGAACACTCGTGGAGCAGAGGTGTCTGTCTTGATCGCAATTAAATGTACGGATCCCTAATGGAAAAATGAACTGACTTAATGCTGAGGAAGAGAACGTCGACGACAACTAGCAGACGAAGCACTAAGCATCTGTCGACAAATGGGGATCCCACAAGTGGCCCCCATCTGCTCTTCCTAAACAAAGATGATGCCTATGTAGAACTATTGTTGCTCTGGTATCTGCCAATAGGTATGGTGGCTATTCATTTCAGTAGATTAGCGAGCTGATGCAGCTTTAGTTGTAATAGGTGCCAGGCGTTTGCCTAAGTCGCTCGGTCGGCCCCGGTAACTATTTATCCACTCGTGAACGGAACGATGTATCATTATGGGGGTACGAGGCAAAGCGCTTCTTCTTGAGTGATGCCACCGGATTCTCGTTGGGTGATGCCAGGCCAAAGTTGCGGACGAACAGAGATAGATGCAGATTCTTGGACAGTTTGCAAAAGTCGAGCTACGAGTGACTGTTCGGTGGATCACTCACTGTTAGTAGTAGTTTTAGTTGGACCACACGATGCTGCAGAGACAATGGCAATCAATGTGTTGTCCAATCAATGTGTCTTTGGTCGGGTGCGGTACTGTCGGAAGTGCTAGTTTTGGGTGGTCTGTCACAAAAAGGGACAGGTTGAAATAGACGAAGGTGTCGGCCAGATCAAGAGAGTCCATCTGAAATGACCCAGTGTCCAGCTGCAGTTCAGCGGAGCAGACTGCTTAGATTTCCGGCAATCTGCGAGGGCCATCAGTGTCACTCGAACAAGAATGGCAGAAAGGTGTCCTTCCATAGCAGGGCCCAAGCTATGGTCGGTCCACCAACATACGATAAAAATAATCTATCTGACTAGAACTCACATCACCAGCGTCAGTTTAGCGACGCCGTACGGACGGACACCCTGACACTAAGTAAATGACCATAACAGACACCTGACACAGCACGCGCTTTATAACTTCCTTTCTTTTCGCTACTAACTTCTCTGAAGTTTGAGACTTCCTGAAACGTACTGAGACCTGCTATGCTGATCGACTCAAGGGTCACGTCGCATTTACTACGCTTACTCCTTCGAATCCTAACCAGTTACCGCCCAAACCCAGTGAACGTTTATCCAACTTACGAATTGCTAATGCTTAATAAATATAAATATTGTAAAAAAAAGGATAAACAAACAATAAATTTCGCTCCCTGATACTAAACTATTTCAGCCAGCTTCAATTAAGGCTAATAGCTACAATTCACTAATCGTTCATACTCCTAAACGAAACACGCAATTCCAGTCTGGCTCCGTGATAGCCTGCCTTGTGGACTAGCTTCTTGCGGATGGTTCCGTCCAGCAACCACCAAAAACCGTTGTAACGTCCACATCCGTTTTAGCACCGAAGTCACCATACGATGGCTACGCAGACGTTCCCAAATTTCACTTTGTTTCATGGCTCATCATTAGTATTATTATTGTATCTTCTTCTTTCATCGCGAACTATTATGTGAGCAGGGGAGAATCTATTGGTGTAATTATAAAATTCTTACTTAGACACATAGATTAGCTGGCCTACTGCACACTAGTAAACTGCACTGGTAAAATTTTTTAAGCATGTCGGTTAAATTTTGGGAAGCATCTAGGCACAACCGATGGCGACCATCAGTAATAATAATATAGCCACTGGTCTTACCACAACAGGAGACTTCTTCCCTTGTCTATAATAACGACAATAATGATGATAGTAATAGTAATTTGTATGTTGCAATCGGTAACAAAAAAGATAATCATTTTCACTATAAAAAAAATCAGCTGGACGAAATAGAACCTCTAACCGTTCCCCCGACTACTGCGTGAGGCTATTCCACACCACTTTGTCTGTTTGTCTGTAATAGGAAATGATGTATCGCTGTTAATCATTTCCATTGTACAACACTACAATGAGATGTAGTGCAATGAAATCACATGGTTGTGTGGGCCCCGATCGCAGACGGAATCAGATGCGTATGTCGTCATCTTGGCTGAACCAAGCGTCAGTTCAAAACAATGCTACTGCAAAATTCTACGTCTTTCTCAACAGTCACTAAATGCAGTTAACAGTAGCAGTGTTGCTGATATTTTTTAGACTTTATAATCTATTCTAAATGCATAGAAAGATATCACGGACGAGTAGGAAGATGCCACTATTTACGTCGCTGTCTCATCGCTTCAGTCACCGAGAGAGAGAGAGTGTTCCATTTTATAGATGCAGCTGAAACGCCATGAATTTGATGTTGTAATCATCAAGTGACCATTTCATGTTATTGCATCTGAACTTAATTAATACAAACATTCGACAGTGAGGACCTTGACGAAGTCACTGTGAATGAGCCTCAGGTGAATTCATCGCCTCGAAGCTAACTTGCTCCTAAGGAAACATACCATCATCATCATTTTCACACGCATGTGCCACAGATATCTGAGCGGTGGTTGCCAAACGATCAACTACAATACAAGACAACACAAGCTTGCGGTAGTGAGGGTGAAAATGAGGGTGTAGATAATACAAGAGGACAATGACATTCCACACGAACAGGCTACCTCCTACTGCCTTCAAAATGGCTCGGTGTTAGTGGTCACGTGTCGCCGAGGGGAAATGAAGCCACCAAAGCTTTGAGAGGACTCAAATATTGGGCAAAACAATTTTGTGGAAGAACAGATTGTTCTTAACCTCGTTGTTCTACTCACTGTGGCGCAACAGTCGTACGCCTGCCGGGATTGTGTTGTGTTTTCCGAGTGTAGGTGGTACGCAGAGCCCTATCGTTTTTTTACTAGGTGAGAGCTGCTCTCGGCAGCAAAGGCAGTACATAGTTGGGACCTTATCAGATCCGATTCAGTTACATGTAAAGGTGGTGATGACAAAACGATATATGCATGACAACGCCATACGAAGATGTGATAATGTGCGTGTGCGACAACGTGCATTTAAATTTTTTTTTTCAGTGTTTTTAGTTTCAGAGGAGCACGCGCAAGGTATAAATAAAACACCAACATTTTGTTTTTCTCCACTGAATCAAAAGTTCTTACACCCGCAGTCTATTATGGGTTGGATACCTTTCGGTTATTCATGCTTAATGTATCTGTGCCTACATCACCAATTTACATCCACCCTGCTATGGAGTTCATCGTAGATTTAGCGAACTGCCCAGATGTTGTAGCACTCGTTCAGCATACCAATGCAATTGTCCGAAATAGCGAATGGTAGCAGGAAAATCACATAGCGTAGTCTGTAGATTCACTTTTAGCATAGAGGAACCATGGGGTAGTAGGGAGTTGTCCAACCCCTCTGTACAAGCGTGTAGCTGATACTTTGCCCCGGGGACAGGTTCGGCCTGCCAACAATAACGGTAAGAACACTGCTCAGGTAGAAACCTGTAGGCTCGTATCAGATTCTCTCCCCGATCAATGAGTTTCCCCGACTCGGATGAGGAGACGCCATGCAGAATGAACAGCCACAGTTAGTGACTGAGTCACCAGTTCGTACAGAAGGCATATTGATGCCTAGAACGATATGGGCGTCTGTGGCTAGTCCTAGCCTGGCTAATACAGTAGACAACAACTGAACATATTGAGTCCGATAGAGGACCGGTTGGGATCTTAATCCCAGACGCGTGCGTACATGGGTCTGACCGTTTTTTTGTGGGAGGTACTTGCTCATTCAAACGACTCAATATCAATATAACGATAAATTCAGTATATCAATATATAGATATATACATTATATATACATATATATATATACATTATATATACATATATATATATATATATATATATATATATATATAGATGCGCTTTAATGATGCACTTTCAACAGTACTCTTTACTCATAGGTACCCCTTTCCAGTGGAAGTTCTTTAGCCTCGTATCAAATAAGTCATTCGAATATTGATTTGAAACCGATCCGTGAAGATTCCATAAGCTTCTCTTATTGAATAGTGTCTTAAAGACATCCTCAATCAAATTTCTTAAGGAATAAATAATAAAATATAAGTGAATAAAACCTCATATTCGACTAGTCACGAATATCACGGTAAAATGAACAAGACATTAATAACACGCTGCTTAGAAGTTCATTAGGTGAGGCCCAATTTAGTGATAAAGAATACTGAAGAGTTATTCAACGCAACCTATCACCACTGAGAAAATATAGCATCTAGTGAACCTATGTGCATAATGGACCCTATAGCATGTGTGTAATATGATATGAACCACTAAATAAATAGAAGTCGATAAAAATAATGTTTACTAAATAATTAATGAAAAAATGAAGTCTAAAATATGAGCAGTTCTTCGATGAAAGTCTACAATACAATACAAACTGCTGTTTATTGACGGAACTGCAACATACATTGCTGGAGTTCTCGTAAAAAATAATAGGTAAAAGGTGTAAAATATCACACTGCAACAGACGAAGTTACGAAATCTACATGATCGTATTCCTCCTCCGCCGTTATATATTGATAAAATAGAGAAGGTGTTTTCCCAAGCATGTTGCTAACTACCGAAAACAGCAGCATGTTGCAGCATTCCGGAGTATTCCCTACATATATATTTGTATTTATGCAGTGGATGTCAATTCGTCACGGAGTGGAAGTCTACGGCATGTTTTTCTGCATGGCTTGTTGTTATACATAGCTACTGATCTAAATTTGGGACGGGATATTTTGTCTCAAAACAGCAGTGGTCCGGGGGGCGCTTTGGACAAACTCAAGGTCGCTAGTTCAGCGGTCGTAAGGGCAGTTTCAAGGATCAAATGACGCCACATGGATCGATTCCGCGTTGCCAAATATTACCCAACATAGTAGGATACTCTCCGCACTTCCTGGCCGGATCACACACACGGTGTTCTTGTAATTACGTTTGAATTTAAGGGCAAATATCCAAATTTTAGATGTATACGAAATAAGGTAAGTCGCATAACTATCTGCTATCACAGCTGTCCCAACTATCTGCTATCACAAGAAAAAACATCACTTCTGCTAAAAAGTTGAAAACATTTCTCAGCTCCAGTTGAGTTCACCTACCCTGCATACATCACATGAATATGGTGTTTAACTTTAACTATTTTCATCATCAGGAAGTTGCAGAGCCATAGGATGTCCCAATGAATAAAAGCGACGCTATGTTATTCGGTATCTATCCAGAATGAATCCATATCAGCCGTCGCACTAATGCATTCGAATTCGTTCATCGTGTCAGGACGTCCTCTCCCAGAACTGAGTCATCATCCTCTGGTATTCCCAGAATAGAGCATAGCCAACTCCCTCTTACTTCGGGCATGGTATCCCTTGATCTCTTTTACATAGCGGAGGTCGTCATCGTTTAGCGAATAGCTATCCTACTTTTCTGACAAACAAGTAACTCTCTATCCGATACACTAATTTCTTACTTTCAAGCGGACCCTTTCGTTCCGAGCGTATTTTTCAGCGCGAGGAACTCCAGAGGTCACTGACCCTTGCCACATCCTCAATGGCTCCAGGAGGGACCCACCCAAGTCATCCTTCGTCACAACGATAAACGTAAAAAGGCTAAAAGCTCCACAATTTCGTTGGTATCGCTCACATTGATTAGCATCGATTGAAGCTCTAAGCTCCGTTGAGCAGCTGCCATTGCTATCAGCGCTTGTCTACGGCTCAAGCGGCTGTTGTTCGTTAGGTACCGCGACACGGACGGTGTCGCAGCCTAGTGTCTAAATACTCCATGCGTCTATCCAACACGAATCGCTTACCTGGAGAATGAGTCGACCACGTACCCAACGTTTGGAGCTCTCAGTTGCTGGAATCTGCTGCAAAACTAGGTAAAATTTGCACTCATTCGCATCCACTCGAACGAACGTACATACACCAAGTGGCATACAGCGGCACGGTATCAAAATATCTGGCAGCGGTGGCGCCTCGGAGAGTGTCCGCCACAGAGCGAACTGTTTGAAGCAGCCGCGGAGGCAGGGACCGATACGAAGGAGACCGGCCGGACACACAGACAACACAGCGCACACAGGATGGGGATAAACAGTCTGGGCGCGCGGGGGTCGAGCTTGCTTCCTTCACTCACTCACCCAACCGCGCGCTCTCTCAAAGTCGTCTGGTGGGGTGGTTGAACCTCCCGAAGGCTCAACAGAGACCGTCCCCACTCGTCTCTGAGAAGATGAACACATCGGGCGTACATATCGTCAGTGGACGATTTCGGGGGTAGTGCGTCGTCTGCTAATGGAGGGGTAACGGCTGTGTGTCCGCCCTTTCTCAACGCCGTTTCGAAGGCAAGAATGGTCCGAGGCGGTGGAGGAGTGCACAAACAGCCTGGATGTTCTCTGTTTGAGCTCCCGATCGATTGTACTGGAGAAACGTAGGAGAGAGAGAGAAGGGATTCTATAGAGAACTAGGTTCGAGACGAATCGATGATATTGAAGGATCAAGAAAATGAACTAAGTTGGATGGTGCATCTGTTGCTGCCCTTTAGATGAGCGGATAGCATATTATGGGTAGCCATACACCTAGCGATATGCAGCTATACTCATATATGAATGATGAAGAAGAACTGTAGGTCTAAACGGAGATCGCGGCAAAAGAGGAGAAAAGCAAAGACTCAAGACAGCTCAAGGGGGTGGGAGAAATTATGAATGCTCAGATGTGCGAATTTGAACATATTTCAGATCGAACCAGAAAGGGTTGAACAAGAAAGACTGTGACTTACAAGGATCCATTTTTGAGGTAGTAATCAGGAATACGTGCTAAGTTCATTCATTGATTAGATCTCAACGTTATTGACTTAAACTTATGATAGGAGCCGTTTGTGCATGCAACGAAAATGCATGTCAAGAAGTAACGATGTATCGCCACATCTTCGTCGATAACAATTCGATCCCATCACTGACGGCGGTGTCAGACAACGTATGGTTATGAAGGCTCCAACAGCAGATAGGATACGAAGGTGTATGCAATGTCCCAATGCTTAAGAAGACAGGGCAAATTGGTCAAGCGTTTACTTTTTGTTTTTTATTCCATAACAACCCGTATTAGCTGCCCCCAATTCCTATTGTATTTAATATATTTCACTAAAATCAACTGCTTACAACAAACGGATCCAATAAACGTGCTCAACAATCTTACACTCTATACATGTTTAACATACTATTAAAGCAGAAAGTGGATCAATTTCTATATGTATCAATAAGACACTGATTTTAGGTAATATACTACTCGATCGCAAAAGACTATTTTACCAGTTACTGCGGTACACACAAATAGTAATAATCAAGTATCATTTATATATAATAAGTGGATCTTCATTAAATAAAAAAGCATACACTCAAGCGACGTCTGTCTCTCGTCGTTTCATCCACTTTTAAGGTACACCACGAAACATTGTTATGATATCAGCAAGCTCTCTTCGATAATGCCTACCAAGTTTCTTTGTACATCGTTTTACACAATTTTACATATATTTGACTGCTAACATACTATGAGGATATTCTATTACACAATACAATAAGAGAAAGAGCTCAACAAGCTACGCAGGTGTGTCGAGTCGGTAAACTATCAGCTAATGAAGAACTGCATCAATGAATTGTGTCAGTGTCGATAATCTCTTAGTCAATCTCGGATAGTCTCCTCCAGTTGGTGGCTCGGGACACTCCTGATCCGGTTCATCTTCAGATGCGTCAGAGGTGGTCGGAGTCGTGTGCGCTTTGACGTATGGCCGTACATTGTCTATGAATAGACCTTGCACATTACCACGAGGAGAGTAAAGAGCAACAACAATCACCTGCAACAGCAATGCCATTCATAACATCATCAGCGCGATGGTTTCGATGGCAGCTAAGTCTATGGCTGTAAAATGCCGTATGCCGCAGGTACGAGTCCCATGACCTAGTGACATAGAAGATAACTTGAACGTTGTAAAAAAACTGCTCTCCTGTTAAAGAAGTATAATTTTATGTTTATTGCTTCAAGTGAAAGACTAAGAAGATGAGGACTGCCAATCAGTACAAATAAAGTTCCTGAACCTGGACTGGATTGTTGGAGCGGTGGCCGCTGCTTCGCTGGTGCGTGCTACGCTTGTAAACACATATAACTGCCTATGTTGTACAAATATGTAGTAAGCAATAGAGAGAAATAGTTTATAACATCATTGAGTCATTCGTACGACAAGTACGCTGTTGCATTCAAGGAACCTTTGAATATATTATACCAGAGAAAAAATGGCGCCCGTTCATTGCTTGCTTCTTTAGAATGCCTGTGTAATATGTTGATGAATTGCTAGAATTGACACGAACACATAATCAATCATATGGTGATCACCCGTTTACGAGATGTCATCCCTGTATGCTATTTTTGTCATCGATCGAAGACAGATACAAATGTATCATTCGGATCTTCTTCTTCAGCATTTACATTATTCTTTCGCTTACCTTTGCCTCGTTGTGTATCGAACGTGCTTTGCCGATCCCAAGCTCTGTCGAGTCTCTCCAGACGAGCTGCGAAAACGCCGCACCTTGTGTATGCAATACGTCAGGATGAAGCGAATAATCGTAACGCATGGCCCCGCGGTGATACCAATGCTTGACAACTTCCTTTGCTGTTTGCCGTATTTAAAATGAGGCCGTTAGCACATACACAGGTAGAAATGAACAATTAAGATGTCGTTATAGTAACATGTCTTCGATTGACTAGATAAAATTCGACTTACTTTAAAAACAAATCTTTAATAGCTGTGGTATATTAGATATACCGCATATAAGATAATATACTTTTTATTTAAGAAAATAATTTACAAAAATATATAATAATAATATTAAGAAAAAGAGAGAACTAGTAGTAATAACTAAATCATTTAATCAATTGATACACTTTTACTATGACCGAAACTGCTGGTGAACTGTTAATCACCCACTCGTCGACGTACTCGTCCAAGTGCAACCAGTCCACGTATTCACTTAGCTGGCTCTATACATCTCATCTTGTATAAATATCATCTACCTACTACATTCATTATAGCAGATCAACGGTTAGTCGTTTTGGCAGACTACATCCGGACGCCTTCTGGTATCCCAATCTCTTGCGGCTTCAGAGTAAATATACTGTCAGTATCTTAATAAATAGAGGAGGAAGTGGCGGCTTTTCTGATTTTCTAGTGTGGATATAGCCTCCATAGATCGCAAAGACGGGAGGCAGCACCTTCGGACCCTCTGTTCTCGGTTACGCCTTTTGATGGGTGCTGAATCAAAATATTTCTGCTATATTTCATGACTTTCGCAGTGCTTCAAAGATCTGAACGGAGGTTTATGACCTACAGATTTCATTCAGAGCTTTCAGACTCAATACTAATCCATGTTTACAATAAGTCCCCAATTAAACTGATACAGTCAACGCGTAACAAAACAAAAATATTGACCATATCCTAGCATAAGAATATAAGAGGCTATATAGAAGCATCGTCCATCGTATACCTGCACAGTCGTGTGTCCTCGTATTTAAACTAAACATTTCTCGTTTGTACAATACAACAGTTTGAATACTTTGCCAAATGTACTAATGCTATCTCTATCGACCTAAAAGCATTTTACATCTCTCCTCAAGAACGACAGCAACCGCAGCCTGAGATATGATTACTGTTACTCTTATCTCAAGTATTTATTTCCTACATGTGCGTTAGATGAAGGCAGCATTTTTCCCTAATTTAGATTCAGCGGTAGACTCTCTCCCAGATCTGTTAATGAGCGTAATTATTACATATGTAATGGGCTGTATTTCTATGAAGTCATGTGTATCACGAACCTGTCACATCCATACGTGAGTCCACTAGAAGAAGCGGCTGATATTTTATGTACAGACTCTGACCAAAGTCACGTTCAGGACGTGCTACCGGCGAGACTTTCGCGTCGATCGAGTTACAGCTGTCAGTTGGCCATGCTAGTGACTCGTGGAAACTTATACGATCAGTGTGGGCGATTTCGTTGGCTAATCTCTGCGCGTCATGGCACAGTGAGAAACTGAGGCGCAACGGGGCAGCCTGGTGACGTGCTCGGAAAATGTTGTGCCAAACCAGGCATTTAACGACGAATTCGTCCTCGAGGTAGGATGGAAGCTGTTGTTCGGCACGACCTGACACCTTCACCGAGGCCGCTAAGAACACCTGATTAAAGGGAATCGACACACAATGAGGTCCGTGAAAACCTGCCTCTATAGAAGGAAATGGTTGCTTGCGATATTTACAATGAATTCGAAGGATGATGCCCAGGCCGTTGGACTAAACACCATACAATGGTCTGCGTGTATCTATATTAGATTGTACCACCTGCTGTTGTTGATTTTTAAGAACACACAGGTGAAATCACACCGTGATTGTATTTACTATCTTCGACATACTCTCACCTGGGGCGACCGTCTGAAATATGCCACAAGAAGGCTATCAAGGACATATTGTTCCCGATTATTTATCTTGAGCGCAACTAATGGCGTTGTACTTGACTTAAACACAAAAGCTAATGGGTTCATCTCAAATGCTATTCTATAATGGCCGGAACAAGAGAAGCAGCCGCGACGCCGACGGCAATAGTTTATATCTGTGACATTAACCTAGAAAAGTGGTTGTATATAGCATCGTAGTGCTCACGCTCTTCACCCGTGGCTAGTTAAATTATGTCTATGATACTCGTTCTGAGATGTTTCTTATAAAGAAGAAAGTAAAACAACGATTACGTCAAATCCGCTTTTATCAACTCAAGCTTTGCTCCTCCTCTTCTTCGTTGAGTCAGCTCAAGGCCATCTTAGTCGGATCATAGTGTTCTATTGCTGTGGGTGGTGTTCTTGTGGGTGCGCGTCTGTATGTGAGTTTCGAAGGTAAACAGTGCCAGGACAAAGAGAGTCGAACCTGTCAGGCCGCAGGATCATTATGTAGCGGAACCTCTCAGGCCAACAAACGAAGCCTCTCACACACTCAACACAGTCAATCATTCTGCTGTTCGACCATACGCTAGACTAGATAAAATATCCAGATGCGGTTGTAACAACCAAGAGGCGGACGACCTTCCAGGTAGCCATAGTTCGTTCAGCGATAGCTCACCGCGTTTTCACCACACGATGCGAACGATGATAACGTTATATATATATATATACTCCGTTAATCAATTGTGAGCGAGACTGAAATTTACTTGAGTTTTCCTGTAAAACTTATAACGTTACATATGTTCTTCCATGTGGATGCATGGGGGTCAAGTTGTTCGATGTTGTTACCTGAAGTAGTTCTTATATTCTCCTCTGTGAAGGGGTAGAAGAAAAAAGCAAACGAACCTTTTTCATAAAACGCAGGGTCGGTCCCTGGCACGTCTGTGATTTGGGCTTGTCTTCTTGCGTCTTGCGCAAACGTAGAGATCGTTGCAGTTGTTGTTGTTGTTGGCTTGACCGCTTCTTCTTTTTGAGTTCATTTTCTTTTTCTTTTCGACGTACAGATGCTTTTTGGAATTTATCCACAAGCAGATCGATCTCTTGCCTTGAGTCGTAATCTACAAGGTATTCGGATGTATGTATAAGTATTATTATATAATAAAATAATATAATAATGTAATTGTAGTAATAATTGTTGTAATTGTAGTTGTAGTGTATAACTAATGTTATTATTACTGCTATGTTATCAGTGTCCAATTAATGTCTAACCATTTCCGTAGTCAGTATATGTGAACTGAATTGATCTAATTGCATGGCCATCAGCAAGAGGATGCTTAAATAGTACGAAATGATCTCAGAGCGTGTTCTTTTGACAAACATTCTCGCAAAAATGAATGGATTAGTGGATCGGCAGCGTTCCTGGTGCCAGCATCACGACCACCGTTATTCGAGATATGTCGGTATCGTATGATTGAACTAGATTATGTCTTGCCGACTTCCTCTTACCATCGTCTTCAGTTCTCGTATCCTGGTAACACATCGGTGTGCTTATTCGTGAAAACATCCTACCGGCACCACCACTACACTCATAGTGTTCGTATATTCCGTTTATATCATAAAAATTTGGCAGTACCTTTACTGCTCAAAACGTGACAAAGATCGATCCATGGCACAGTGTATATACGCCGAACTCTTCACATCATCTCATAATTGGTGTCATCTAAACATATCGGAGAATTCGCCTACGATTGTACTGCCAGAACTGACGCTTGTATCGGATAGCTGGATATTTCTTGTAGCGAGCCTCCTCTCACGACCACATCTGGTTATAGTCTAGTCCACCAGCTCAGAGCATCTCTGCATGCGCTTAGATAATGCACATTTGCAGTCGGCTCAACATAGGCCTATCTCAAAACGCTACAGGTTGATTATTAGAGAGTAGCTGTTGCATGAGGATACCACAAACGGGGTGCGATGGGTCCGCGATACAAAACCGCCAGAGAGGGGGGGCCTCGCCACATTTGTCAGGCGGCAGAGACCCAGCGTATAGACGATTGGCCGGCCAAGAACGCGGTGGTTGGGGCCGCCTGTCTAGTGCCACCAGTAAAGCTGGCGGTGACTCGGGTCATGAGAGAAAGGCCGTTCTAATTGGCGCATGTCACCCTTCTCTTTGAGATCGCTTCGACGCGGGTCTGTCGCTTTGTATGTTGCGATTTCGTGCGCCAATTCCGTGTCACCTCCCGCCTCCCAGGAGCAATCATATGGTTACGTCAATATACTACATACACTACAACAAATCGCTAGTGATTCCCCAGAGACGATCATTATCTCGTTTCGAAATGTTGCTGGGCATGATGGAACCTATGTTTTGTTTCTCCTTTTGAGTTAAGATCAGACACAGATTTCTAACGGGGCCAGCACAACCGTGACAGAGAAACGATACCAGAAGAGAATCGAATAAAGTCACAGAGAGTCAGTGACAGGAGACTCAGACAGAAAAGAAGACCAAGAAGTAGGAGAAAGACAACTATGAAGATTATTGCGGCGGCGGCGGCGGCAGCGACAACGACGAGGACAGGAGGAAATCGAGACTCTCGGAGCTCCCCATTTCTGACCTATATAATGTTGTAGAGGCGACCGAGCGATATTACGAACGGGTCTAGCATATCACATATTTGTGGCTCGTTTTTATGAGAAATGCGAGATCGAAATGGAGTAAATGCAGGCCTGGTATCATCGAATTGGCCGTGAGTCAGCGTAGGTGATCTTAGTACATAAAAGAGATGTTCTTTGGTGCTTTGATTTTTTGTTAAATTGTTCTCTGTCCGATGGCAGTGCAGGGAGAGTGATGAAAATCGATATAAGTAGTCGATCGCAGTCTCGTGAAACCGCCTTAAGATGGTTCATTGAGAACGCAGGTCAAGGAAAACTATAGTTAGGTGAACACATCTTCATAGCGCCGCCTTTATTTGACCGTTTGCAGAATTTTGCCTTCATTCTCTATTTCACCGAGTAGAGTGTTACTTATAAAGTAATGTTTTTTCAAGATTGCGTCAGAAAATCGCGGTCGCGGTAGAACTCAGGGACGGCTGGCTTCGTTCAAGTATTGTGGGAGCTTGAATTTGTATGTACTTTACGCCTGTAAATGGGAAAATCTGCTTGGCACTACAAGACCAGGTCAAGTATCAGTGAGCTGGCACCAAGATTGGCCCAGCCGTTAAGAGTTCCAGTAAATTAAAATATTTAACTGTATTGTGATGCTCTGATTAGAGAAGGGTAAATTGGCACTCATTACACAGCTATAACGACTAGCAGCTTGTAGCCATAACGACTATTGTTCTATAGGAAAACTCAACCTCATGTTTGATAATCCCCAGTACTCAGCTATTTAGGTAATTCGTCTTAAATACCATATTTTATAATTCAACTATTTGTAACTAGTCGGACTGCGAGGTCGATTTCACTTAATCACGCGAACAATGGATATGTGTGAATGGTTGGCTAGATGCGATGTAAGCATTCGCGAACATGAACAGATTATGCAGTGGCTTACTGTAATGTTATCATTATTATTATAGTATTATATAGTATGGGATGGATGAATAAGAAGTCTCGATTTCGTTTGGCAGCCTGTATTCTTGTATAAGAGGACACAGACAGCCGGCATAGGTCACAGTTGATTGTCTCCTTTGCGTAGTCAGCCTCAGCGAGATTGCGATTCGAGGCCATCTCTGAGAGAGGAGACAACTGTCTGAATGAAGATACCTGAATATATCCAGCTCAAGCGTGGTAGGGTTATTGTGGTGTTCAAAAGTGAACTTGTTAAGGCGACTTTTTCCGTTATGCCTTGCTCGACTAAAGTACCTTATTACTAAACATTAGTCGCTCTAGAAACAAAATGTAGTATTTTAAACGAATCTGAAGTCCACAACCGTCATTGGTTCTACACCTTGTCACATAACATCGACAATCACACAACGCAATAAAAACCCTTGAAACGATGGCTTCTTATTGGTGGGTGTAATACTTTTTCGTTCAATGCCGGCCTCAATGTCAGTCTCATAGACGGGCTTCATTGTATTCAATGCGACTGTAGAAAATGTCGCCTCGCATTTACTATTTCCTATTAGGCCTACTAGGAGAGGACAGCTTAGACAGTGACGAATAGTGTTCTGTTTGCTGCAATGATACTTGTGCGTACTGGTTAAACAAACCCTATTGCAAGTTACATCATCGTATTTTAATCATTCATTATATTTTGAAATGTGCCTTTCTAATACAAATGAATGACGGGACTCAAGTCCAGGTACGAGATTCTCTCTAATGCTATATCGCAGTCCAGGTGCGGCATTTGTATAGTCTAACAACCTGCCAAGACTCGCATAGAGATAGAACTACCGGCAAACCTTAAAACAAGTATTAATGTTGACTATCTTAAGTGAAGTAAATGGGTCAACTGCACAAACGAGAGGAATACAATAATATTATTTTTATTGATCGTTAACGAAAATACAGCTGCCACACAGCCTATCGCTCTGAAGACGAGATCGGCCAATTGTGTGTGTGTGTACTAATTCATAAAAACGTCTCGCCTATTGACTGTTAGCAGGTATGGATTCGAGCCGCAGAAGTGTACATTGGCCTACCCTTAACTAAGGGTCCCAGGGCTATGGGACTCGCGCTACTTCACCTAATGGAACCTAAACTCGGGGCTTTTAACTGAAGGGATTGCTTAAGATCGAGCTATAATTTCGTTACAGCTGCTATCCTGTTGCAATGCTTTCGTTGAAGATATCCCATTACCCTGTGCCTAGGTATTCCACTATATTGTTCCAGAAATTCGATCGCCTTTCGGCGACTAAATTACGTTCCTGATTAAATGCCTTGCTTTATTCAGGTCACTCCGTTATTCTCCTACGTTTGTCCTATCACCCTGTGCCAATTAACTCTTAATCCAATTATTCTACTGAACTTACACCATTGTATCATTATCGGGATAATTCTAGCTTCTACTCCAGTGACTTTTACACCATTTGCATAGACCCTGAGATACTTAAGAACTGTCACATTGGTCTGTCGGTGGCACACATCTTAACATACATTCAAACCCTACAAGCTACATACCATCATACCATAGGATAAAAGTGAATTTCTATTGATGGGACTTTCAGAAATAGATATCCTTCGAAACCTGCATGCCGGCGAATGTCAACCCACACTTACATAGTTAAATAACTAGCACATTCATGCATTTAAAAAAAAAGTATCCATCGATGAAAAACAATTAACAATTAAAAATAGATTTGTGAAAATCAAGATTTATTCGCGCTTCAAAAATAGATGTGTAAATTCGGTTAGCTGTGAAAACATTAGTGGTAAATTAATCAACCAACCTCGATAATAGAAGTTGCTCGTCGTCGCATTGTGAAGAAGCATCTTGACGAAAAGGCCACGACCTTCTCTTTACTTTTTTTTTACCTCTGGGCACTTCCTGGTCAACTCAGCTCTCGTCCCGTCCTTCTGCCAACTTATAGTCCAGCAGCAGCTACTTGATTCATTGCCACGTAACTTATGCTTATCGCTATCGATTTGTCGCGTTGCAAACAAAGTGAAGTATCATATTCACTTGAACGCAACTTAACTCCACCTGAATGAATGTATTATTATCACTCTTCAAACGCCACCGCACGGTCAATTGTGATGCCTCTGTAGTAAACTCGGTGTTTTAGTTCGGCGAACCGGGAAACCTGCAACCCGAGTGTCTTTGTGGCCGTCAGCGTAGGTGGAAGGAGACAGACCGAAATGAATTAGCTTCATTCAGTTCACCGGCCACTTGCCGAACTTCCCACTCTCACACAACCAGCGCTGTACTCTGAAGGCGGTTCACTGCGTTGCGGCAAAACCTGAAGGAACAGCTGCTGCAGCATCAGCAGCGAACTCGACAAAGGCGGAGGGTGTCGTGAGAATACAGAGGCAATAATGCGCAAACGGCCGAACGCGCGCTCTTCTTATCCTATTATTCTAGTAGATATTTGGTTAGAATCAGAGATCAGATGATTGGTTGGTTCTAACTTGAGAGCACGTGAACAGGCCAACAAGCGACAAACCAGGCCAGTTAGGCAGGCAGGCAGAGCTGCATTGGATGGCTTACGGCGGCTTGAAAGGAAGTGGCCTACTCGTAGGGTCCAGATCAAACTGTTGCTTGCTTCTGAATAGGCATCGTATAGGAGAGGAGGTTAGGTCAGAGGGTGTAGGCTAATAAGACAACATAGCACGCTGACAGATAAATGGGAGCTGAGACGAGCTTTACGTAGACAACCTTCACGCCGGGAACTGGGCTTTCTTCGGATCACGCGTGCTTGGCGCGCGCTATGGAGCTAGCTAGTAACCAACGCACTTACCAACCGCCGCTTACGTCACCGTAGATATAACATCTAGACTCACGTACACACTATATATTTAGGTAGATAAATATACTACATTCGATTGTATTCGAATGGCAAACATCACATTGGTCACACAGAACAGCAACAACGTGATCGAACCGGCTGGTCAGTGGAACGATTGGTTGCCGATTGACACCATGACAAACGGATGAAAGCACAGTCGTTATCTTTGGCTCGGGGTGGTTGCATCGATGGTCAGTCGTTGCCGTTGTCATACTAGTAGTAACAGTGGTTGATAGTATTACTCCTGATCGAGCTCTTGTACAGAGCCATACCCACATTGCTGTTGTTTGATCTTGTTTTGTAATACCGGGATATAAAGATGAATCGATTTTTTGTGAAGTGCCGATAAGCAATGTCTCTGACTGTTTTATCTAGCTCGGGTATGACAGCATCTTGCAATATTGCCCAATAAGTAAATGGGAAATCGTAATTGTGGACAAGATCGTCATGTCGAAGGCGACGTTTTGGGAAATGGACAAGAAGCCATTACGGTCATAAACGTTTTTCAAATATCGCTATACTGGCATGAAAGTTGAAGTCAGATAGGCATATGTACATAGCAACCAAAATGGCCGATGTGATCAGCGTTATTCTACCGCTGTTATCCTGTTTATTTAGCGTTTGATGTACTAAAGTCGATATACATATATGTCTATATATATATAGCGGAACAAGGTACTCGCATTTTAAAGACTCTTTCAATTACCCGTATCACCATTGGATGAATGAAATGTTCACGGTAATTTTCCGGTCTGCTACGATGAATCAACTCATAAAAATCGTTCTATCCTCCGTGTGGTGCAAGGGGACCGTTATCCGTGACTCTCGCGTCGACTCGAACTTTGCCCAGAGCCCCCGAGTTGGCTGGCATCTGTCTTGAATGGGCACTACCGATCTCATGTATCCCGACTGCGGCACAGCCACGCACTGAACGTAGTACTCTCTGCCATTCACTATACTGCCGCCTTTACTATTGAATGGGAAGACTTGGAAACGCAACGCCGGCAATAACCGTAGTGAATCTACGCACACCACGAGCCCAGGGCGAATCAGGCCGAATAGGTGGCGATGTTTTAGGGACGAAAAGATTCTGATTCTTCTTTGTCTCAAGCTGACTCGTTGAAAGGCAAAGCAAGAATAGCTGCTAACAGTGCCGTTAGCTGCTGATCCCGCTGCCATTATCCCGGAGGACCACAAATATTTAAGTGACCCATTTTATCTCGTACCCCTATACGACTCTATTGTATGAAGCAAATCTATAGATGCTTATGTGTGCACCTTATGGTCTCAAGCATACAGAGAGAGACTCACTGTGAAATTCATTTTCGAGTAGTGAAAACCGAAGAGCCAATACATAATAGGGATAAAATGAACCATCAGTCGAACATTTAAGATTGGACTGTATTGTCTCAGTATATATCAATTAGAATTGGATAATGTATACAAAGTGTTTCTGTCAAAAATGGCGTAAGTCTATTTCAATACATGTTGTCGATATAGAAACTTTAGTAGCGGTATTTGTTTGAACGAGGCTAAAAAGGCCTGAGCTCAGGCGTAATACTAACTAAGCTTAGGGGCTTAACTCGGTGGTGCCAATATTTCTTCTTTGTATACAAAAGTAATTTAGAGTCTTTTTGTATACAATCTGCCTCCCTTAGAAGTAAGTTTTAAATCAGGAGAATATTAGGATATTTGCACAGAAGCACCTCATATAATGAAGTGTGAATAAATCCGAATTTACTGGTCAACTTCAAGCAACGATTGATGGTATTTCGAGTCAAGAGATCGAATTTTTCAATTGCGTAAAATTAATCGTCTCCTTGCCCCATTTATTTAATATTTTCGATCAAATGACACTTAATTCTCTTACATGCATACCAAAATATTTATCAAGTCGATTTCTATCAACACTTTTACTGACGTCAGGCCCCTTCCTCTATATGATAGGCTTACTATCGACCTCATTCAGGTGAATTGATTTGTGTTGTAGTATAGAAGTCATCACTATGTCAACGGAAGTCTAGAACTTTGTTGCCAAAAATAGACCTTGTTGTCACCACGCTATCGATTAAATGTATGGCACTAGCGCGACGATCATATCTTGAAATTCATCCGATGGAACGCCGGTTGAATTCTCCTGTCAAAAATTTACAAGTGCCTTTTGTAAACATTGACAACAAATTGTTATGTAATGGCCGGACCCCCATTCGGCACCCGCGTTGCAGCTAATGTAGATTTTTACTCTGCGTTATCTATTGAGTAGTTTACATCGTTTCTATGCTGATCCTGAGGATATTGCAATGTCCATTTACAAAGCATTTCCTGACTAGCTTGTATCCGAATCCATTCTTCACGCCAAGGGTCGCATGTTATATGAAATGAATAACCGAGTACCATTTCATCGAACTCTAATGGCTGAACGTAAAGTGACACGAGCGGAAAGCTTGGGTTCCCAAGATTCTGATGTTCTAGAAAAGATAGATCCGTTTGAGAACTATGTCTATAGTGCATGCTCTTTGTGTCTGTGTTAACACGCGCATAATAGTTGAAATTTGACTACTGAAAGATTCGGGATGGCCTTCTTTCGTGCAGTCTATGCAAGGGAACAAATTTCGTTTCTATCAAATTGTCCCTATCTTATCAGCGCCACAAAAAGTTTAGGAAATTTCTGTTAAATTTAGATAGCGTGGTGTGAAGTTAAGAAAGCAATAATCTATAAAATTGATCTCATTTATTTTATAATAGTTTTGTTTTGTAAATACCATTATATAATTGTTCTGTGATATTTAATGATGTTGACAAGGGCTGGTTAACATTATCATTGATAATCGAAACTATAAACTGGATCAATGACTCGATAAAACCACCGCTATGGCAATATTTCAGTTATGTAAGTAGCGTATTCAACCACAAACGAGATGGTCCCTTGTATAACAATATTTCTTCGTTAGAACGTTCAACATCTGGGAAAAGAAATGAAAATAAACTAGAAATATCCTGTACTAAAAGTATCTCTATTTTATTTAGCACATGAATAAACAGAGACATGGGTTCATTGTTCACGTGCTGTTAAATCAATTCAACAGCTGCCATAAAGTTACTACTATTATTTATCGGTAACGTCACCACAGTTATTTTAGCTTTATTGAAAGGAAAAGTCCTGAAAAGGCACATCAATCTACATTCACTAAACTCAGCGAGCGTAAGCACAATTAACAGATGCTTACTTTCAGGTTATTGCCCATAAACACGTGTTTACACTAATACTTTCAAAGACTTCTGCTAAAGCAGTGTTCAGCTCCATCGAATGTTTCTGTTCAAATGGAGCCTCGAGTTGATGCCGATCCCAAGTTTAGGACTGACGAATGACGGAGAACTTAATACCACGCTCGTCTAGCCGACGTTGGAGCGTTGTCTTCTCGAACGCGTAACCAGGAGAGATACAGCCACCTCTGGAGAATTGCAAAAGTTAAGTTAATCGGAAATATCGAAAATAGTCTTAATGATTAATTAGTCAAAACTAGATCTTGGTCAAGAGGAGGCCAGCTGAAATGTAGCGCCCGATCGGATATCGAAGGATGCACACTCCTGGCACAATAGAACTACTTACCCTAATGGCATGGCCATATTGTCCTTTAGGACGCAGACCGCACTCTGAACAAGCATGATCGACGTGCCAATATAGGCTGGATCGATGCCGTTCATCTCAACGACGATTTCTTTTGTCGGTGGTGAGTTCTCATCGTCGCCTGTGTGCCACCCTTTACCAAGTGCTGAAATACGAAATGGTTGCATCCATATAGGAAAAAGCGCTTAATTTATGAGCTTGCCTTGAATAAAGGTGTGGTACAGTATCGTTTTGCTGGGTCGTTTAAGCTGATGGAGCCTCGATCCCCCAGTGAATCTGAATTTCTACACAATTTAGTACACGACTACCCTCGTTGTTGATGGATACCTTTCTATCCTATTTCAGAAATTTATGTGAAAGAGTTGATAAGATCGTAGCTAAAAGTGGTTACAGTTTGTAACCTAACCACACATAGTTCCGGCCACTTGCTATGTGTTAACAAAAAATACTAACCGACAATTTTCATCGATTTTGCCTCAAGCTGTTCCCTTTTCGGCGCCTCATCGCGGAACATCCCGAACGAGAAGAACGCCGGATAACGAGAGAGCAACTTTCTTCCCAAAGAGAAGTTCGCGAAAATTGAGAAAATCAGTCCGATGAACATCAGCCCGACCACGGACACAAGACTCTGCAATCCTAAACAACAACACATATAAACCCAGTGGCAAATATTTGACGATAAAGTTATACAAAGTTATTTCCATAACTTGAAGTGACCTAATGGGTAAAGGTAAAATGTAATCATCGTTAACTTCTACTTACTCATGTACGTCTGAATCTGTACCGGCTTGTATTCATCTGCGCTGTTCTCCCTGCGGAACATCTCGGATTTTATAATAATGGATTTGTCGCTGCCCAGGAAAGGCAGGATGTAGCCTGAACAGACGTTCGTTGTTGAGGCAAGACGCCTGAAACGTTATATAGTGACCACCGCCGTTATTATTATTATTGTTCGTGGTGATATTATACTGATACATTGATATGCACAATAGTCGCAGGAGTTTATTATGATGATGCTTATAATGTTGAATGTCACTACTGATTAAATCACAGAGACGCGAATATGTTTTGATACTTCGTTGATACGCTATTGTTGCATGACGTTCCTTTACCTGCTTGGAACCTTGAATTTGGGTTTCTCGATACTTTTCTTAAACAGCTCCTCAGAGAGCTTTCTTCGGAGTGGCGGCAAAGTATTCCATGAGGCCACTCCATGAATTGCGCTGTTCCATGTACCAGTATTTGTGTGGCCTCCCTTAAATGTGTCAGGGAATATGAGAGTCTCAGTTAAGATACCGTAGTTCGTGTATCTGTAACTTTCAATTCAATTCTAGGAAAATGGTTAGCAGGATATTAAGTTATACTAGAAAGGGGAATTGCGAAGAAGCAAGTCAACTAGTATGATAATTTATATTGTTTATTATGAAAGACCACGAAACGTGAGTCCTGAATAAGACGGCTTCTTTTACACCCTGCATGCGCACTTACAAAAACACTCACACATACACACATATACACATAGATATATGAACTCCCGTGCAGAAACAGCATTTGATATTTACAGGTTAGATTTGGTCATAATTTAATATACCGGAAGAGCCTAATTGAAATTATGGACTAAATTTAAGTTATCTTCTCCATTTTTCCACACCTTAGGGCTATCGAAGCTCAGGAACGTCTCCACCGAGTTGAGCCTTCCCCGAAAATTGTCTTTGGCAAAGTTGAAGGTGAATTCTGCCGGAATAGAGTCAAAGCCGCAGGCTGACACCAGATAGATTTCTGCAACGAAGAGCGATTTTATTTCATCATGCATTGGTCAATTTGATTTTACATGAAAATGGCTTATACATAGAAATAACACTATATTGGGGACCCAAAAGACAAATTACAAGATGCCGCAAATGATGGAACATATTTTCGCCAGCTCATCTCAGTCAGATGTAAATAGGTTAATACTATAAAGTTCAGGATAAGCAAACTTTCATTTAAGGCTGAATTCCTGTTTCCATCGCGTCAATGGAATACTGAAACGCTCTATAAGTGAAAGCAACCAATCTTCAGCTATAGAGGCAGTCAATTGTTAACGTTCGTTGACTAAAAATATGTTCAGTGTTACCTTCTATTCCAACTTACTTTTTTCCTGGGCAGCCTTGTGGTACTTGAGCTGCATCGATTCGATGAACCAGGGTTCTCCGCTCACATCGACGTGATTTGTTCCTTCATCCACACATGCGCTTACAACTGCTTCGCCGTAGAAACTGCAATTGGCGAGGTACAAGTCAGGTTTGTGTCACATGTTACGCGTTGATCTAGTAGTATATTTATATATACGTGAATACTTGCGTTGGTCAATACAAAGACTCAATAAATGACATAGCTTTCATTTCGTTTTCATTGGCGATAGTGATATCGCAGAAGAAGAAGCATGGTTATTATTATATTTATACTCTGACTCTAACGCAACTCTTGCATCGTTTTGTATCATTAGATGAAATTGAGGTCATAACGCGTTTAATATACCCTTGAATGTGAACCAGCATACAGGAAAATATGGAAATACAGGAAAATATGGTTCCTAAGTGAATGAATTTACAGGGCACTCAGTTCTTATTTTTTTTCTCACCGGTACGGTCCAACAGTGTTCACAATGATGCGTGCCCTCCTCGCCATTTTGTGAAGCGATTCGGAATCCGAGACATCGGCGATAATCTTCACGGTGTCGCGAGAGAACGTCTCGGCATCGATTTTCAGCCAGCCGGCTACCTCCTGAAACACAGCAAACGTATGAAGGACATTGAAATCCACAGTATTCTTAGCAATTCTGTATTTCTAGATATAAAGCCTCTTAGTGCTTATACCCAAAGCAAACCACAAGGCCCTTCAATGCTATATTAGCGGATGAATCTGTTCGAATATATTAGGGCTAGAGGTGCTTAACGATGCTCAAACGGGCCCACACTGTGTAGTTCTCAGAATTTTAGATAACAACTAGCTCCAGCAAATTTTGCAAATAAAACGTATTAAGCAAGCCAACTTAGTTTTAGGTTAAACAAATAATAACATACAGTTTTACTGTAATACTTTTTTAGGAGTCGGCCCAGTGGTTTGCACTACTAAATTTCTGTCTGGAGAAAAGTCCCTGGATTGCTGGTTCAAATCCCATCTTGCAACCTATACAGTCTGTGACAAATTAATGATCGGCTTTTACGAATAATCTCTCTCACATTAATAATCATTGAAACGCGTAAATCGTAGTGCTTGCATAACTAATATTATAGAGGTTAAAGGTACCGGTAATTAAACCTAAAGTCTTTCATATACCACAAGGGACGCTCTGTCACCTTGCTACATTTCACTTGTGCATCATAGAAACTCGAACTGTGGCGTGTGCACCTTTAACCATTATTACATGACATTTCGGTTTGCTTTAATAACTAGTAGCTACTCATATTGCGTCAACGTGCTCCTAGTTTCTGATAAAAGGTAAGCTCTACCTGGGAAAAGATTCATATCTAAATTTTTATTTTCATGTTAGTTGTGTAACGTCATGTGGAACACCGGGGCTCACGCAATAGGTCCCTAATTTTACAGGTACACATGTTGCCTATATACTCAAATATTAGTATTAAATATATATACAAATAGTATTTACTACGTAACATTTCTCATCTTCCACTCGCTCATAGCAACATGACCATCAGTAGTATTACCAATAACCGTGTGTACACAGTTAGGAACGAGGCAGCAATTAGTCAAAAGCGGCAACTCTAATTGAGATATACAACGTGACAGCCGTCATCAATATTTGTTTATTTAATGAGTATTAATGCGCTTCTATTACGGTTCTCGTAATTGAATTGGCTTTTCAAGCATCTGTTTGGCAAACGATGCAAGCTCATCGGCGTCGATAAACGCACCCCGATAGAGCTGTTATAACTATGGTAATAGTACTGGCAAATTCTAGCTAAATACTACTTCTCTGGATATTCTAGCCAGAGAGTGAAGTGCGCCGGTAGACACTGTCACCTGATTTACTATACACACATTCTTAGACATGTAATTTTTCATCGATTTGCTGTTTTGAGAATTTTGAATATCGAATTGCATTAGGGTATAATCTTTCAGGATATGGTCAATCCATTATATCCAGCTAACACAAACAATCTGACCGGTTGATTTCGAGACCTCAGATGGCATTATAACGATGCTTTCTCGTTATGCGTTTTGTATTGATGTAATGCTGACGACTTCTCTATTGCATCGATCACTATGGCGTACGCTGTTAGCGTTCACAAGCTGCTATGAATATTCAACCTTCGATATCTCACCTTAACTGCTGCCATTACAATTATGAGACTTTTCTAATACCCAGTATTCATCGTTGATTATACCTTTAGTGCTGCAATGAGCTTGCTTTCACTGCGACCGGCCACCGCAAAGGTGAGCCCTTCCTCCTTTGACGCTTTGTACGTTTGTTCCACTGCATAGCGGCCTGAAAAAGGAGCATAACAATATTGAAACCGATAACGAACACCGACATCATCTACTTATTTACAAGTGGGATACCTTAGGTTAAATAATACATAGAAAACACATGGCTATCTAAAAAAACCACGACCGATCTCTCGACATATCACTGTAGTTGTAATCAAAATGTCATTTTTATTTGGTCCAACCGTGAACTAGGATAATAGCTGGCCTTTACATCACTTGGTCACTTCTTGCTTTCATTTAGCCTCCCTTAAATGTTTGCTGTGAATGAATTCACTTGTGATAGCCAGAGGAATTCTAGTTGAGCCTACTTTATGGGCTTAAACAGAGTTGCCCATGCTCAATGACAGTCATGCATGTTCTTCATATGCATTGAACTATAGGCTGAAAAATATACGAAAGAAATCTTAGATTTAGAGTAACGTTCAGCGCCAACGAATATGCTTCATTACTAATCGCATTCGTCTCGTTTCAATACCACGCTTAATAGATAACCGACAGCGCGCTCCTTTTTTTATCGATTGATTATCTTTCGACATCCTGAATGTGTACCGAATCCCGAATGTTCGTTGGCACAATAACGCTTTCCAACCTTCGGGGTTAAAAATAGTAACAAGTGACTTGCACTATAAAGCTGTAATCCACTCCCATTTAGTCACAGTCAATAGATTGGATAGATCTTTCCACGATTCGAGCAGCACCCGCTCTCTGTGCGATGAGTTGAAGGACAAAGGCGATTTGGCTGAGCATAACAAAAGTCGAATGAAACACGTCGGCATACGCCTTAGATTGGGGATGATTGTCAAGCTTATTTGAATCTTGTGTATCTCGACAGAACGTCGGCATAAGGATTGTATCACAAGCTACTCAACATTACGGGTAGATATTATGTACTATTATATCTTGTAGTATTATATGTATTCGTACGGGAAAGGCCAAAACTCTCCAAATGATATCCCTCGTGGCCTCTATTGCGCTTTTTATTAATCGTTTTTTACCCTGGAGATTTTGATACGTGGGCCTTGGTTCGGAACGCCATTCATATTATTTCAAACCATGTGATGTGTCCTGCGGGATTCGAACTGGATACCCTAGGATTCAAAGACATCAGCGCTAGTCCAACGCCATCCTATTATATTAGGGGTCACCCATTATGATTACGGGCATTAACGTCACATACGAGACTCCCTGCAGATAATCAACTTGTAGCTTTACAAAAGTGTTAATCAGTCAGCTCTTTTTAGCAATGCTAGATAGTAATTATCAACAAAAATGGCTCTATGATATTTCACTTATGTGAACTCACGAAACATGCGATATATACCTATTTCCCAGGGCGTGCCTTTCGTGTAGACCGCAGTCTATTTAGAACAAACGAAGCTTTATTCTACAGTTGGCACAAAAAGAGGCGACTTAATTTGGCTGCTAGTAGACTGACTTAGACGAATTGGCACTCGAAAACAGACAGCCACTCAAACTCTCCTATTATTAAATTATTTTGAAACCGATGAAATTGCACCGAAACGATGTATACTATCACACAGTCGGGCTGACTCCCAGCCAACATTTAACGTTCACGGGACTGCCTTAGGCATTTCTTCATAAGACGGACCCGTAAATGTAAATGTGCAACGGTGGGGATCGAACCCGTACATTTGCGTGTCTTCTCCGATTGCGGGGAATGAATGCACCACGTCACCGGTCTTGACGCGTTATTGGACCAAAATGTATTTGTAATCATTTGTAAGTACACTATATGCCTTAGTATAATATAAGCAAACATTTTCCAAATCAAAATTTATCAGGTACATTCTCATTCAGATGCTTTAGAACCTTTAAGAACAGAAGGGAGCAGCCAAATACTATTGAGTGATGAGTCAGATTGGATAGCGAAGCACACGTTGTCGTAAACTGCAATATAATAGTGAACAACGACTAAAAATATTTATTTTGTCCAACACATATTCCATATAACTGGATTACACATCGTTTGGATTTTAAGGTAAGAATTTAACCCTCTCCAAATACACGTCACTCTAATTCGACGAACCATTCTAAATGGATGAAATTGCACCCGTTAATGTGTTGCGAAGTAATACAAGAAGATTTGCCATGGCTCACGATTTCTGATATATTATTATGATGAATATTATTATGAACCGTTCGCTATGCTAATTAAAATGTTTACACTGAAACGTGAACCCTCACTTCACAGCAGTGAACGACCACCATGGCAGTAAATAACTAGTCAGCATAAAGAAGTTCATATCCAGGAAAATAATAACCCAGAACGTAAACGGGAAAGAAAGCAACACAAGGAAAATGGCAACTTCTTCTCGCCCGGCCAAATGCGATGATTTAAGGAAGAGTGAGTCTGATCTACGTAATATCGTTGGTCGGTTTACGGTTGTTTCAAAATAACTAAAAGAAAAATGAGACGAGATCATTTGATCTACAAACTCAACTGCCACTCTGATAAAATGCAGAATTTGGAGGAAGAATCACTCACTCGTTTCTGTAGCAAACTTACTCAATCCATATTGATTAATATCAATGTTGTTGTATGCTCTGTAATATAACTGAATACCTGAAAAACATAAAACAACCCCCAACAACATATACCCACTCTCGCGCGATAGGCAAGTTCATTAAAGGGTTCAAAGCTATTTATTTCAGGTGTAATATCGGCTAAAATATTCCGGTTCTGGGGCATGGCCAAAATGGCTAAAAAGGTAATTTTAAATAAAAATAGTGTTCGCTCGTACGTCTTAGAACAATAATTAGAACCAGGTTGAAAAGTGACCCACAATTTACCCGTAAGTATTTGTAATTTTGTTTGCCTTAGAAGAAAACACTCCATTAGATCACATCACAGCTGTGACACAACTCGCCCTTGTTGAGACTGGGTTAGTACAACTTTCTCTTTGGGTCGGAATGCGCAAGTTTCGTATATTCAATGTGACAAATTTACCGGTAACTCCCGTCGCGCCAAAGACAATAATGTCAAACTCCCGTGCCATGATGTTGTTACTTGCTGTCAAACTTTTTCGATCTCCTCCTGCCTTGAGGTTGTAGAAAGAATCTTGTGTTCTGTTTCACTTGAGGGAACCAAGTTGACTCTGCAACCAGAGCACCGTCGTGACACGTCCGTTTCTACGTGTTAACGAAAATAGACGAAATAGTGGGATGCGCCCCTCTCGCGAATAAACACAACTCACGGCGAGCGGATTTGACAGATGTGCTGCTCAACCGGCGAGATACCGAACGGCGCCAAAATTCAAATGTTCTTCTCGGCAGTGACCCAATCAACTGTTGTGAGATCGCAATGTTAACTGTTTTTTCAAGCTGACCCTCAGCCGTTCCCCTATCTGACAGGCCTCAGCTCTTAACCTTTTGGGTATTACTATGAGGTAATACCTAAAAGAGAGATCGCAATGTTAACTCTATATATCGTAAGCTATATTGGTGTATTAGAGAAGCTGAAATTTCACAATTTATATATATATACGTTGATAGTAGGTGGCCAGGAGTTTATTATAATAAAACATATATATTTATAAGTAACCTCGTTAACGACCCTCACTCGCTGTACTCAGGCGGTGGGCGTCATAATTGCCTGTGCAATCCTCCTCTGCATCGTAATTGTCCGGGCAATTAGGATGCGGAGAAGGATCATTGGAATGAGGTTGAGCCCAAGAGAAATCGAATGCATTTTCCACACTGCATTGTGGTGGATGATACGGTACAGAACTAAACAAATATTGTCAATACTGTAAGTACATTGTGCTCATATCATAAATCAAGTGAAATATACGATGTTCCAGTGTGTCAACTTGTGATAATTACAGGGGCCTTGATAAAGATAGTGTAATGCCGAAAAGAGAGCTTTAAATTCCCTTTCCCCAGTAATGTGACTGTAGGAAGTATGTTGAGCATGTAGCAGTGTACGTCGGGAAGGGCTAACGGCGCCTAGCGATTAACTACCGCGGTGACCTTTTTTTATGTTGGTCTTGGAACTAGTTTCAGCGGAGTCTTGGTGCAACATAATTACCCAACTATTCGTTTAGTTCCTTGAGACATTAAACAAGTAATCAACAAGGATCAAAACAGTTTATAAAGCATTGAAATGCCAAAAGTCTGATACACGAACCCAGTGGAACTCCGCGTAGTCACCGAGGAGGGGGTCGACCGGACTCCTCAAAAATCCACGAAATATAATACTTTCCTGAGTTCACAACATTTTGTGAGGAAGTATATTTTTATAGATGAACCTGGTTCTTCCCGGACCATTTTTACCTTAGTGTTACCGCGTGGGAAATAAAGAAAATCGTTTTAGAGCCAATTTCAAGATTGCCGGCAAAATGGAAGGAAGTTTCTTATACTCTCTATTTTTAGACACAAAAATGATTTCTCCCAGGTATGTCCTTATGACCACTGTAATTTTTGCCTACCCAAGCCCGCATACGAAGAATCATTACAATCGTTAAAGCTGCTTCCATTTGCACATATATAGAAACTAAACACATGGGGGAATTTAGTTTCAATTTAAAATTGTGCTTTATTGAGGGAACGATAGTTCTTCAATGCTCAAGTTCTCGCAAAAATAATAGTATTAAAATATAAATAGTATAAAGGCCACCAGTGCGTGACGTCAACCATAGACAAGATATAAGATCACATCTACATAGCAGAAAAACGAATTACACACATTCTGCTAAACTTGGGATGAAAACTTTTTAGCTGAAAGTAAGTTGTCGGATCTTGCGTGAAATCATTGATATACAACGAAGGTGTAGTTACATCTTACAGTCTAAGTGAGTCAGCATTCTGACACATAAGACATTTGTACAATGTGGAGATACGATAGTACATTAGTTTCGTTATACACAGGAATAAGACTGAATTATTGTGTCCAAACAAACGCAGTATTAGAGATTAAATGTCATTTTGATTGTCGCCTATTTTGACAAGGTTCTAAATCACACATGCGTATGTACATGAACAAAGGGACAATGAGACGTTGATGTAGTTTAACGTAAGCAAACTCTTTTTCTCCTTGGGGACTTCAAGGGGACAATGATCTGAGTATTTAGCAGCATAGTAACGGGCATTTCAGAGCAACAAACTCATCCTGATCACTGAAGGCGATCACACAACGACGCAGACGATCTGAACCTGAGGCCTTTAGTTATTTTCATCTTATTTAAGATTTAAGCTCCTAGACGATAGCCTGATCTCTGGTTTCTACTGCCTAGAGGAATGACGCCGCATCTGTAACACCGCGGGGTTTCTAAGGCTGTTGAACGACCTTGAACGTGATTCCGCGCTCGTTCAGCCGTCGCCGAAGAGTCGTTTTCTCGAACGCAAAGCCTGGAGGGATGCACCCACCGCTAACATGAAGAACAAACAAGAACATTCAGAGGAGTTCGTTAAAGATATGGACATAAAATATATTCCTGGTTTTCTTCCATCTCCGTCGCCCCCACTATCGGGCATCCATGTCGCATTGTGTCAGTGAGTTCCATACTCCGACGCTACTAGACTGAATTTACAGTTCCTATTCATAGCCTAATAATGTAAGCAACGTAATATCGATTTACCTCAGAGGCATGGACATGCTTTCATTGAGGATACACATCGCACTTTGAACAAGCACGATTGACGTGCTTATATAGGCTGGATCCGGACCGTTCATCTCCACAACAATTTCTCTTGTAGGTGGCGAGTTCTCATCATCGCCGCTATGGCATCCCCGGCCAAGAGCTGCAAGCAAATCGTACAAACATTATAGCAGTGCAAGCTGATTCCACTCTTAACTGTTGACAGCAGCAAAGTCCTTAACGTCACCCAGCCAAGGTAAAATCCGCCGGTTGGCAAACAAATGTATATGTAAATAAAAATCATGCGCGATTGCATATTGGATGCTCTTGATAACAAGACTACACTTACCAATGATTTTCATCGACTTTGCCTCGAGATCTTCCCTTGTGGGTGGTTGATTTGAGAATAATCCAAACGAGAAGAACCGTGGGTGCCTGATGAGAAGTCTCCTTCCACAAGCAAATTTGGCAAAGCTAATGAACATGCCTCCGATAAACATCAGTCCAATCACATGCCCAAATCTCGCCAGGCCTAAAATCGATCAAACACGTATACATATAACAAGATTATTCTAATTAATTAGGTCACTTAGTGGACGAGTATCAATTTGCCTAGTATCAAATCTGGTTTGCAAAAGAGCATCTATTTGAATATACCGCAGAAAAAACTTTCCGAACAGTACAAGAGTACCAGTTGGTTTGGTATGATTCTGTATCAGAGAGTAAACTGACTTTTACTTACACAAATAGGTCTCGACTTGCACAGGTTTGTACTCGGCTGTGCTGGTTTCACAACGGTACATCTCGGATCTCTCTATGATGTCTTTGTCCGAGCCCAAAAAAGGGATGATATAGCCAGAAGAGGCCGGCGGAGTTGATGCAAAACGTCTGAAATATATCACCGCAACACCATAACACGATTTAATAATAATGATAAGAAAAATAATTATTATTATGTTATCATTTCCCTATTGTCCAACTATTAGAAATAACAGCGGTTCAATAACTTAAAATTAGATATTTAGGAGAATATCAAATACAACCATTGGTCTTCAAAAAGCTTCGCTAGTACTGTGCTCGGATATAAACAAGGTCATTTCATTTTGGTTTGCTGGCTATGTCCATACGTGTCTGTAGAGCCATTATGTGTTTAGTTGTGCACACCTTTTGCATAACATGGCCCAATAGAAATGTCAAAAAATCCATAAGTGGAAATTTACCATCACTACACGATGTATTCCGGATATCAAAAACAAAACAGCTCGGTTCTATTAACGAACCTGTTTTGTAGCTTGAAATTTGGTTTCTTGGGTTTGCTTCTGAACATTTCCTCAGAAATCTGCTGTTTAAGCGCCGGCAAATCACGCATTGACTCCACACCATGAACTCCGCTGTTCCACGTGCCAGTGTTTGTGGGAGCGCCCTGCGACGATAGTCGACAAAAAGCATCGTTTAATAGCTTTTTATTCCAATAATACTAACGAAAAATGGTGGGCAAGTGGTCAATAGGTATTGACCCCTCCAAATTATTTTGTTCCCATTTACATGTCTTCTAAGCATAACCTCTACCCAGTCTATTACTTACCTTAGGATTGCTGAACGTCAAGAATGTCTCGACGGAGTTGAGCCTTCCTTTAAAGTTCTCTTTTACGAAGTTAAAAGTTAACTCTGAGGGAATAGAATCAAAGCCACAAGCCGACACAATGTAGATTTCTATAAATGAAAAGAAAGTTGAAAACGGTTATCAGTATTTTATATTGGTAATATGATTGATTGTATCGTTGTAAAGTGGAAACATCTGAATTCATGGGCGGTCAATTCAGGGCTTTAGAGGTCCAGTAGAAACAATCTCTAAACCTTATATGCAAGCAACTTACTTGTGCTTAACAAAGGAAATGCGTAGTTTAATAAGTTGCCATGCAGTTCCATAGCCAAGTTAGAAAATCTCTAGTTTGAAAAAACTGTTTCTGTAGACCAACTTACTTTTCTCCTGAGCTGCCTTGTGATATTTGAGTTGCATAGACTCAATGAAGAATGGTTCTCCACTCACGTCGACGTGGTTCGTGCCCTCATCCACACATGCACTGACAACAGCTTCGCCGTACAATCTAAAGCAAACAAGCCAAGTTCACCGGGCGCATGGGTCGGTTAGTGCACTGACGAATTAAAGTTGACGAGTACCGGGAACATGTATAATATACATATATATAAGACGTACATAATATACACATAAATGCTTCATGTGCCTGTCATCAGAGCATAAACTAGTATACTACTCTTACTTATAAGGTCCAACTGTGTTGATAATGATGCGTGCTCTTTTTGCCATTTGGTGCAGCGATTCAGCATCGGAGACATCGGCGATTACTTTCGGAGTCTCTCGTGAAAAAGTTTGTGAATCGATTTGCAGCCAAACTGCAACTTCCTGAAAGGGGCGTGACAAGGTCACCTCATGAAAATCAACCCTATAGCGCTTCGTTATAGTATTCGAATCGATTTTGTGATCCAGGAAGTTTCCAACTTCTTGGAGCCGCATGAAGCAGATATCAACTAAATATCGTAAGTTCGATAGCGACAAAATGATGACGCCTCGCTTATAAGTGTCTCAAGCCATAAAATTCGTACTCGGTGATGCATAACCATTCAATATGGCTCACGTGTCTCTACAAATTTTGTAGAAGAAGGGTCGAAACCCATTATGCATAGTGGGCGTCACTTTTAAGATCTTCGTCAGCGCGGTGGCTTGGGCGGCTCTGGAGGCCGCAGGTTCAGGCCCGCAACGTGGTGACATATGGAGAACTTGTTAAGCGTTGTATGAAACTCTGCAGTTCCATTAATAGACCAAGTACGTTATATATTGCATTGAAGTGTCTTACTCTCAGCAACTTCAACCCAGAACTCCTCCCTTAAACTTCACTCTTTGCCAGCCCTATTCGCCCCAGAAGAGGAACTGAGGGATAGGGCATGGTTGGAATCAACTGCCGGTCCCTGCAAGGCACTGACTGAAGCAATACTTTGACAGTCCCGGTCAGTGCCCCAAGTCAATATCGGTTCTGGGTTTAGTCAGTAAGAGTCTGACACTACCAGCCAAATATCTTAGTGTGAGGCATGGTGTCCATGCAGGATTTACCTTTAACCTCTTAAAAATGAAAGAATCATCGTTTATTATTGGTTGCATACTTTGGGTGCGACGTGGTTACCTTTAATGCTTCCACGAGTTTATTCTCATTGCGCCCAGCCACAGCGAAGGTGAGCCCTTCCTCCTTCGACGCCTTGTATGTCTGTTCAACCGCATACTTGCCTAAAATGAGGTACCAATTGAAATGTCATTAGGCGAAACTTGCAATTCACACAGTTAAAGTAATATGGTATGTTTTCAGTAACAAAGCGTGTCGTGTATTAGTGATGCTGGTGCATAATTCACTCAGTGGCGCAACATCATGTTTCACCCTCTCTACTTAACATCAACTAGCGTAAATTTGCGCGGTAAGCCAACGAGGCACTGTGCCTATTCTGAGTTCACTCAGCTAATCGCACCGTTACATGTGGTGCGCAATACTCAGACCCGTATGCTCCGTTTAATACAATAGACATACCGGTAAGTCCTGTGGCGCCAAAAACGACAATGTCAAACTCTCGCGACATGTGGCGAATAGTTTTGTGTTGTCAAACACTTGTTTGTGCTTAAAGGTGTTGTCTTCAAGCATGACCACCAAACCACTGCAGTGACACGTCACAACGGAAGTGGCTTCAGCTCTGGACATTGAAAAGTTGCGCATCGCCCAACAATTATCAGCCAATCAGACATCAGCGATTCTGGCTACCATCAATGACAGCCCGCGCAAAGAGAGGGAAAACGTAGTTATAGACACACGTACATACAGACACTTCTCTGAAAGCTGATCAGCTGTGGCTCGTGTGTGCGATGTAGTCATCGATGTAAACACAAGTCTTGACTTTGGTCAGCTTGCCGTTGGTTCTCATAGTCCTCATAGTAATACCTGAAAGGTTAAGAGCTGAGGCCTGTCACATAGGGGAACAGCTGAGGGTCAGCTCGAAAAACAATTATAGCTTGCCGTTGGGGCGGTAAAATTTAAATCTTCTCGAACAATTGGTTGAATATGATGAATTCGAATTGTGTGATGGCTGGCATACATGAGGCATAATTGTATCGATTGGTCATAGATAACATTGCAACAGAAATACCATAATATCTTAGTATTCGATTTAGTATACGCGTTGATATCACCAGTGTCTATTTATTGTTATTACGTATCGCCACGGTGTGTAGGGGGTGTTCTTATAGGGGGCGCTTCAAGCTGTGGAGAACCCAGCTCGATCAGCTGTGAGACGGGCATCAACCGATGAGTGTCTTATCCTCTTGACAGTCACTAGATACCAATGACGAGTGCCAATCATACGAATTATAATTAAAAAAAGACCAATTCCAAGAGGTCCATATGATAAAAGAGTGAGTAAGTTGATTGTGATCTTTAATAAACGATACTTGGGTGACACGTCCTACAGAGTAAAAATCGTCACGTAAAAAATTCACAGTAAAAAACTGAAGAAACCACATACTGTCGAGTGTGTTAATTTAATTCTTCATTTGGAACATCCAGCTCAAGGAAGAAAACAATGGAGAACCCAGTTGTTAAGACAATGGATGAAATGTGAGTACTGTTGCAGCGCGATTAGCATCATTACGCTTACAACGGCTGGTTGGTGAAATCGAAAAGCATATTTGGAAACAGATACCGCTATTTCGCCTGAACATAGTACACATCAATGTTAGAGCAAACTTTGTGTTAAAACGTGTGCTCAGTTTTTGTTTTACGAGTGCTGAGTAGCTATTGTAGTGTCAAAAGACTAAATGCATCTGATTAAAAGTAGTTGGCTTAGAAATAGTGTTCAGAGCATAATAATTCGGGTTTATCCCTTCCTTAGTAGATCGCGCTTAGTTACGAGTGCAAATATAACAGATACTTTGTAAACGAGCTCTGGCCTTATCGGCGTTTAGAGTCATACATATTATTTGATATTAATAGAATAGCATTTCATTTTGCGTTTGCAATTCAGGGCCGGACGCGAGGGTGTTATCGCTGTGGTCTGTGCCGACAACGATGGATTCCCTGTGCAAGGTTTGTACAAATGAAACTGTGTAACATATTGCTTGCAGATTTCCGACAAAAGGCCATGATGGTCTTTGAAATACCGAGGGACTCGAAAAACGTCTATCCGCTGACTTAACACCAACTTAGTTCTGGAGACGCACGGCCCGAAGAAGACTTAGTCAGAAATATAATGAAAAGCACCGTGGCGAGATGTATGGCTAACGCGCGCATGTATATATATATATATATATCCATCGAAGGGGTTCTTTCGTTTTGTATAATAGATTCGATTCAAGAAACTCCATATCATGTATATCAATATAACGATGCAACAAGTTGGAAAATTCTACATTTGGGCCTGTCTCGTTGAGGTAAGCCAACGGTGGAATGCAATAGACCCCAAATGTAGTTGCTGAATAAGCTGGTACCATGGGCCGACTTGGTCGATTATGTGCATCCGGTTGTTCATTTAACAAATGATCAAACGGCATGTACTTTCCAAATTATCGTATTTTACCACAACTAGTATTATTACCGCTACTAGTAATAATACTAGTAGTGGTAAAAGCCCCGAGAGCAACTGTCTGATAAAGTTGTGCCTGATTTTATCATGGTAGTTTTATGATTTTCGTTTCATATGTGTGCGTACGACTCGTATTACAGTGCGTGGCAGCGTGCCATCGCAGGCGGCTGGGGTTATCACGCAAATGTGCGAGTTGGCCAAACAGCTTGAGCAGGATGTAAGCAGTACACCCACAATTCAGCTAGAAACCGACAATATGTAAGTTTCACGATAAAGACAAACTCTTGACTTGAGAGGATCCGAACAAGCAATGTTTACTGAACAATGTGGAAATATCGCGGTTATATGATAGAATAGCCATTCGATCAATCAACGCTCGGCCGGTTGTTTTTTGTTTACAGGTGTTGAATCAAGGAATAGCTTGAAAGCCTACCTAATGCGTTGTAGTCAATTTCGTTAAATTGAAGCTTCGTGATTAATGTGTCGGTGTTCAGTGGTCGTTCAGCAAATTGCATATCCCACGCTTTATATATCAACGGATTACTGAGGGAGAGCCCGTTTAGAGTATCTCTAGAGGACTATAACAGAATAATCTATTATAATTGTGAAATCGTAATTGCATGAGCAATTTGGTGATAATACACTCTTACTTTTACCCTATTTTTTAATCGAGAACTTAAGCATTGTAAAATTGCAGTTCCGGAAATAAACCGCAAATGTTATGTTATAATTTAACCTAATCATGGAACGAGAATAGTTAATGAGGCCAATAACATGATTCCAAACACCATATTTTAACGTTTACAAATTTGGTTATTAGGATCCGCGTATCGAGCGCATGGTAATTGCTGCTTATAAATAGTATTATGCACGAGCTCCATAATACGCTTCCTTCATTTGTGAACACGATTTTTACTGTTCAGAGTAGAAATAGTGCCCGTCTCTATACCGAATTAAGACAATAGGCATACTACATTCGTAGTAATACCACATTTCCTTTTAATCCTACGCAGACAATTAAAATAAACTATTATACAAAAGTAAGTATTTATGATGTTAGTTATTTATTAAGTATTATACAAAAGAAATATTATTATTATTGCTGTTCTCGTAGTGCCTCATACGGGAGCGTTACTGGCTGGATAGTAGGAGACGCCTGTTTCGTTACATACGCGAAATGGTTTCATCAGAGTAAAAAATCTACCAGATTCGAAGACAACCTTAGGAAATGAATTTATACTAACAGGGACCGTGATCCTTTCAGGAACGTGTTCATACAGAAAAAGGACATGGCAACAGTTGCGGTTTACCAGAAGAAGGAATAATATTCATAATGTTTTAGCAACCGTTTAGTATTATGTTTCTTAAATAATTCAATAATATTTCACTTCCAAAAGTGATGTTCTTGCACTTGTTGATTCGATAGGCTGGTATCTAACTTTTGCAATGGATCGAGATCAGAAGGGCGGTGCGATGTTAAGCAGCAGGCATTGATCGATTTGATCAATTTACTGTGTACAATGTACAATATGTATGATCTATGATAATGAATAAATAAATCCAAGAAAATAGAGATAACCAAACCAAGGTAAGATATTGTTTGCTATCCGGATGATATCTTTCTTCCTTAGTGGCTATCTTCATAACTATTTATTTCCACTTAGCGAATTAAATTCTAGACCCTGACGTGCGTCATTGATAACTAATACTCAAATCAATTGGCTAATAAATTCCACCATTTCACTCAGCGCTACATATTAAAATTGTTCACCGCCAGATGTTGGTCCAGATATCAGATCAACCACAGATTCCTGAATCTCGTGCTGTGGTTTGCTCATTCGAATACAATATGTAGAGTCCTCTTTTTACACTTGACTGTAATTTACTATTAGAGAAAGGAAGCCTTAACCAGGCGTGCCATCATTAACGCCAGTAAGACGAACATCACTTTGTTTCGATTGCCACGGAGGAGTGTTGAGACTGCTCCAGTTCTCTTTTGTGATACAGTGATGCCGTGGTCAAAATCGATTAAATGTTTTGGCCTCAAGCTTTACGAAACTTTGAGATGGCAGGAACATCCTGGGTCCCTCGCGCTAAAATGTTTCGTGGTAGTGCCATGCTGAGAGCCGCCTCAGAGAGCTGGAAATTCTTGCAAGTGGCCTAATATTCCTTCCTATAATAAGGTGCTGGTGCCGCGTCTGTGTTATGGGTTAGCGGTACAGGGGGAGGCTACAGGACGATTCTTTGAAGAGTAGAGGCTGTTCAGAGTGACGCTATTCGAGCCGTCTTCTGTAGACATGGAGTCCGCCGCTGAATCTATGCCGATTTGTTCCCGTCAGTCCAAAGAATTTGATGCTACAAATCATTCTTGTTTTAACTCATTAGCTTTCTGTTTTGTTTATGCACTTCAACCGACAACTAGCCATCGTGGTCGGAGCCATGCCTCAACAGCTCACTCTTAATTCTTCTGAAGGTGGCATCACTGACATTTTGCTTGATCCCAATTACCCACGGAGCTATTCTACGTTCCGTCATTAGTTGTAACAATTTTTGTGGGTGCGAGATCGTTTTCGCAAAAGGGTTCTAGTAAGCAGGGTTTTATTTCTGATTTTATAAAAATCTCGCACTTAGCTTCTCACGGTGTTCGGTTGTTCTCGCTATTTCGCTCTGCGACAAACTCCTGTGTATTTCTGTACCTGTAGAGTGCTATAAGTCATTATTAGCTCATGTGTCCATGACAGACATGTCGTGTTTTTGCAAGTCAAGCCAGTAGGTTATTGTACGCTTTGCAATCGGGGGAGGTACGCAGGTGCGCGGGTTCTATGCTCTCCGTGGAATATTTGTTTTTAAAGGGGCCCGTCTTATGAAGCAATGTCGAAAGCAGTTCCGTGGACGTTAAATGTGGACTGTGAGCTAGCCCGGAAAATGTACCAAGTCAAGACAGACAGACTACGTTGTTGAAAGCATAAGATTTGAATGCAAATGAACAGTACTAATGCTGTGCCTCGTACAAGTACAGCTTAATTATATTGAAGTTTTATTCCAGACTATTCAGGCGTACGCGTCAGGACTGATCCTCCACTCATTTTTGGAAAGTGTGACCTTACTGTGCACATACAAGGGAGGGTGGTAAGAAAACTTTTCAATTTTTTTTCTAAAAATATACAGCTTTATTTGGACTATCCACGAAACGGATATAATAGCAGTTCATAGCAGTTTCTGATGAGTTTAGTACGTAAGCGGTTTATGCCAGTGATAGATCGATAACAGACTTCTAAGACAGGAAGCCTGTCATCAATCCTGCTTCTAGAACCTATCCGATGAAAACCGCGGTGGGTGCGGACATGTTCGGATTATGCTTGCAACTTAACAAGTGCTTAGCTCACGACTAATTAGTAGCACGCTATAGTGTGTCTAGACTATACGAAATTTGTATTGTCAGACCTTCCTGGTCTGACCATACTCCCTGTCGATTCAAGGGATCATTATATTTTAGATAGTAAAGAAATACACAAGTGAAGACAGATGCACTCAAGCAACTGCGACAGTAGTTGTTCTGGTTGCTCTTCCTTAGTCATCTGATACAGGAGGAAGATCGGCTTTTATCTGAACTAACCACCAGTCCAGTCGGCCACTGCCCGTTGATGTTAAAGGGCCGACGTCAAGTACTTGCCGACTGCGCCGATTTCACTCTCTTTCTAGTTGGTCATTCGGCTTGTTGTCGATCAATGAAGCAATGACTTGTATCAATTTATGTCGAAGGTTGGTGCCGCCACTAAAGATCGCTGTCGACCCTAATAGCTGCCAATTGATCTTTCGAGCATTGCAAAAGTAATGACGTCTTATTCAAGAGATTGGTTTCCAAACGTGTTCTGCGACGATCGGGCCATGGACTGCAAGATAAGATAGGTACATTTCACATAATGGCTCTCTCAGATTCTTCTTCAATATTTCTCTAATGAGATAGCGTATCTCAAGCGGCATTAATGTGATTTTCAAAACTCGTTAGGTGGACCCTTTTAGATTCGGTGTCGGGTGCGTCGAGTGTGCTTCCTTGAACAGCGAGTCGAGACAGTTTCGATAATTTCTAATTAACAGGAGAGTGAGGCTATTACCTTTCCAGTGAACGCTATTTGCGTGCTATATTCTCCTGGCCCACGTAGGCCCATGAAATGCTAACGCCTAGCATCCCCCTGGGGCGCCTTTGAAATGTTAGAATATGGGGTTTCCTATTCCGAGGACGACATCTGCCGGTGAGATTCAGCTCAATGACAGGCGAAGGGAATCGGTTTCCCAAAAGACAACGACTATTCCCATTATAGACCCTGAACAGTTTCAATTTCTAGTCGTCAGCTTTACCGGCCGACCTTCTCCACCCTTTCTCTACCCGACCCGAATATATGGATGGCGCGTTCGGCATAGCTATTGAGACTCGAAGCAAAACATGCCAAATGCGATGATCTGATTATGATTGGTTCGGGACAGTCTGGTATACGCTGCGATTTGAATATGTTGGTGAATTGTGAACCTAGGTTCGGGGTCCGAAAATCTGCGGAGTATCATTGGTGATTGCCATCTCATCATCAACGAATCACTCTCCCTCTCCCTATGATTTTACCGCCAGTGCCTTGCCGACGCTTGGCCACTTGGCGCAATGCGTATAATCTTGGACGTAAGCTATACCAACGCAACTCTTGTTTTCTTCCAAATCCCCGAAATACCTTTCTGTTACTAAGGTTTCTCTGGAAACAATACAGATAACCTCATTCTGTGTGTGTGTGCCAGCAACGAAAAAAAAAACCGTCAAAAAAAAAATTAAAAATTATTTATATATTTAAAATTCGTAACATTCGTACTACTCAATTCACTGTCCGTTATGCTGTTCGTAGACCATTTTCCAAGAGGAGGCATATCGACTGAGTCACTTTGGCGTTCCCGCTGAACAAAAGGGTTGCTTGAGTTGGCTGACCTCCTGTAATCTTAGTGTAGCTGTACCAGAGGAGATGGCTTTTGGTTGGCAGCAGACCTTCATTTGCTCAAACGGTCGATCGGTGAGCTAAATCGGTAGGACCCTATGTTCCTTTCTGTTGAAAGGTAGAGCTTTTATCTTTGCCTTTTTCGGCAGTCACCCCTCTTTTTCTATCTCTTTCTATCTCTCTGTAGTTCTCGTACGCCTGCCGCTCGTTTCGTGGGACTGATGGCGTTTGTCGAGCGAACGAGAATCGAACGGCCACCCTCTTCGGTGAGCCTATGCTGACCGCCAATGTCACCTTCAGAAGAACGACGGTTGAACCCTCGGCTCTGCAGAGAGAGAAAGAGAGAGACGAGCTGCTACTCCGAACTCCTCAGGAGGAGTTCTACGTTTACCCCCGCTGCCTTCAGGTTCACCCCTGTGAGCGGCAATCTACACGAGATGCGACCATCCACCGAACGGCTGTTTCCATGGTCATTCCACACAGCCGCCAACTCTACCCTTGTTACAGAGATGTTGGCATAGTTCCCCTAGTGCTGTCGTGCTCAACGAAAATCATGTGATCCTGCTTGAAAATTGGATATCAATTTCAGTTTTGGTCAGCATGCAGTTAACGTTTGTAAATGTTCAGTATTATTTTTATTATTGTTACCACAGATGGCAAAACAGAGACACACTGATAAGAAAAAATCTTTAATAGTGGTTGTTGTCTAGTTAGATTTGTTGCCGTTGAAGGAGAGTACACAGTGACTCTCCGAGAAGTATATATCGGAAACGTACGTTCGTGCCTACTTTGACTGTTTACCCCGCTCCCATGTCACTGTTGTGGCATTTCACCGGTAGGACACGAATTCAAAGACGAATATAGTGATACTAAATAATAGATATAAAGCCGGCTACTTGTCCAATCGTAGAAAACGACTCTGCGGCATCTGCGTTATCACGTTGATCACTCTGGAAGCTTTTTTTAAATTTTTTCTTAAAATCGTCAATATAGTCGTTATAAATACATTAACTTTTCCTTCCCCTAATGAATACTTTTAGATAATTGTATACTGGTCATGTAGCAATCAACCAGGTAGCATTATCCCACGACATTTTAATATTACAGGAACAGAATCCGCTGTCGTTAGCCAAAGTTTCTCTTTATTTAAAATACGTTTTCGTTACTTTGTAATCCTTGTCGCAAATGTCGGAAGCTCTACTATCTATAGACTGATAGAATGGGGTTTGTGTGATGGTGGATTAATGTGTTCACAATCAGCATGAAATTACACCTTGTATAACATTAGCAGTGAGAGAATTATCGGCATGTATTCACGGTGTCATATACGAAGACGAACACAGAGTCGTCATATAAATACTGGATACCTTCGAAATTGTTTTCTAGCTTGTATTGAGTTTAGTAGATTATTGGGTCTCCCCTTCATTTATCTGGGCATATATTGCCTCTAAGAGAACAGAGAGCATTGTAACACTGCAGCTCTTTTAATAAACCAATAAACCTTTACCTAGAACCTTAGAACGTATGTCTTTCCGCACCCTCGGAGTTCTTTTCATATTCAGTCGTGCTGATAATGCCTGGATCATCACAGAGATCTTCTTAGCTTCATTATCATTCATATTACTTGGTTGCGTGAGAAATGAGCGCTTGATAAGTATTTATTAGTCTGATTCGTAACAGTTTTCTTTGAAACAATATCAATCCTGACCTAGTTGGGCCTTCAAACAGTTTGAAAAGGTAAAATACTTCGAATTATCTTCTAACTAGAGTACATACTGTCCACCCTAAAATAGATAGTAGTTCCGAATTGAAACTGCTGGAAAAATAAATACATAGCCACAATATTGTTTCGTTATTATTCCCCGAGTGCAACCCATCATAAATCGGTTTGTCGAGGACCAAGTTGTGGGAGTCAACATGCGATATGCATTAACAAGTCCTCAAACCTCAGTAATATCATAAATACTACTGTAGATAGAGAATACGGAAATGAACTGAGGCAATATCGGCGGTACTATCGCAATGTCTAGGTCGTTTTTACAGGCATCAGTACATCGCCGTAGCAGCTCTGCAGCGGAGACAGTCGAGCCGTCAGGATGAGGAAATGCCAGGCGGCGGTGGCTTTTATCTTTAGATCTGAATCGATTGCTGAATCGGCAAAAGTGAATAAGCCCATCGACGAAGCCCGTATAAAAAACGAATGATGAAGATACCAAGGTAGATGTTACTAGATAGCCGACGATGCGCAGCACAGACGATCGAGGCTACGATTTCCAGCCGGAAGGAGAAAAAGTGCTCACTAGGGGGACGACATCGAAGGAGAACAAGTCCATACGACCAATCCTTTTCCTTGGCTTGATTTCTCCCGGCAATAACTCTCTCGTTTAGCGTCAGTGGCTATTTCGTGCAGCTCTCACGCGCTAAGTCGCCGAGTTCCGCGACTTGATATCCAAAGGGGCGGTGGAGGTTCTAAGCGGAAGAGGTGGAGACTTCGAAGGCCAAGAAAAAAGTGTTTCCTCTTCCGAGGCGTGTAGTGATTTTGCCTGAAATCTTTTGATGATTGGTAATGCGACGAATTTTTCAATTTGGACCACCATCACCACAATGTTCCCGTCGCATGAAAATATTGTTAATGGCTACTTGGAACTCGATTTGCTAACTCTGTCGAATCCCATTATAGAGTGGTTGAGGTAAGCTATCAGGTTCGGCTATTCGAGAAACACACAGTCAATATACCTATATAAATCTGAGCTGCTGAGTTCGTTTAGTTCGCAGTTGATGGATGTGGACCCTCGTATCGGATCTTTTGATTTTAGATGCTACATCTAAATTCTAGATCCACACATTGAATTTCTACGATAATTTAGTCCATGCTTATGATTAGCCGATATGGACAAATGCAAAGGTGAGAATATTCCCTCCCTCGTTATGTGGATATCCCCCCTATACGTACGCACTACTCAAAGTACTCCTACCTTAGCAGTTAGTTCCCTGTATACTTTATAAAACTTTATATAGGTCACTTTATAAAACCAATTGTACGATATGTCCGCAAATGCCAATAAAGCCTGTGTAACCTCCGGAAAGTCGCGCATTGCGTTTTCGTCAACGATTGTTGCGGACCCGCGCGTAGAAATCTACAGGCTGGAGCAGACTCGAGCTCACGCGAAGATGACACCTAATCTAGAACAAACTGACTGGGTACACGTGTGCATATGTGTATGTTTACAATACTTTCTAATGAAAATTGTGCTCACCTTTGCTTACGTAAAACAAACAGGCCTATGCTATGCCTTGCATATTACCGACCATTAAAACTTTTAAAAGTCTCTGGTTTAATGGCACATTAATTCTGTTATTAGGCAGCAAGTTTTATAATAGCTGACACGCTAATTACTTGCAGTATTTATGTTATATCCCTTTCCAGCATCGAAGTTCCCTTCTTGCCTAATTATCCTGAAGGCAGCCGTCGGCTTAAGCCGTCGATGTAAATAGGGTGCGCTGTGCGATAGAACGATTAAGGGATCGCTCTCAGGCACACACATATGATCGCAGAGGGCATTACTTAACCTTTACGTGATAGCCTTGATGGGATAGAATTAGCCGAATTTTGACGTATGCTCAGCAAACAAAAATTACGCGATGAAACCAGCGCTATTGGAAAAAAACCTGACCTTAGTAAATTTGGGCCGTAGACAGAGTGAAGCCGTCCTGAGTATTGAACCCAACTTAGCAATAAGCCCAGATAATTCTAGCATAAGTTACCGTACGGATAAGGGCAAAAAAATATATTAAAGGTCCTTAATAATCCATGCACCTGGCCATCACTATAACTGCTCGCATTAATCCGCCTTCTCTGACAGCTCCTTGAGGCAATCGCGCTACACAGCGGTGCCGAAGCCTGCCATTGAAAAAACACAGCTGAAGGCCAAATAGTATTTTTAGGCACGGCCATTCTTTAGTTATATTCAAGAGTCCACCCGGAACATGTTCAGGCGTAGAACTACGAAACTTCGATAGGTGAACCAGTAATGGCTTCCGATGAAAATGAAATCAACTCTTTCAAGGTTGATTTGTACTTATTTCTCGATATGGCCCTTATTTAGGTAGATAAATCCTCTTCAAAGTGGCCATCTCTGTCTCGTTTGTTGATTTGTGAAAACGTCAAAAATTGTTGCCGTTTTTAGCGTATTGGCTTCAGCATTGAATTCAGCCCAAAACGAGAAAATATTAGTTCAACGATATTGGATGGTATCTTCATTATTCGCTGCTTGTCCCAAATTCCATTTGGGGGATACACAAATTTAATAGTTTCTGAAGATCTAGTCTAGAGGCCAATGAGTCAATCTGTACGATAATCATTCAACATCTACATACTGGAATACATCTCGTTCACTTAACAATGGCTGCGAGTCATCCAGAGTCATCCATAGGCGGCCCGCGGGCAATCCGCGAGAGAGACGACCTCTCTGCGACGATTCCACCAAAACAACCGAACTCAGCCCTGCAACAGACTGTTGACGCTGTAATGGACACCTCCTCACATCGGCTGTGAGAATCTTTCTCTGCCTTTTCTACCGTGTTTGTCGGTAGCCATGGTTTGCTGTGATGCGACTTGATAGAGAGAGAGAGGCACCTAAATAAGGTCAACGTCAAAAAATAAATAAAAATCTACCTTATAGAAAGTGGTTTTCTTTTTATGATCTAAATTAAACACATATCTTGCCAATTCCGAGAGGTGAATCTTTTACATAGGGGAGACATTATGACTATAGGCTGGTTCAAATTTCACTTCAAACCAGTGCATAAATGTATCTCCTCGCAACTGCATTCGACGAACGAAATGGGTATGTAATTGTAAACTTGTTTGTGTTTTTTATTCATAATCAATTAATCAGTATCTACTATTACTGCATTCAGATGATTCCTCAACAATAAACATAGTGTCACCACATAACATATAAGAGAACTTAAGCATTGTATGCAGTTCTTTTAATAAATCAATAAAGCTTTACCTTTACCTTTAACGTCATGAGGAAGATAATCGGTTAGCTTTGCTAAAACGAAAACTCCGCTACTTCCTCAAAGACAAAAGGCGTTTATTTACTCACTGAAGTATCACTGATAACCAGCCACAAAATCGCATCCTTCATGGTTCTAGTGGCCATTACTTAACTATACGTCTACCGTTTACCGTCTATTGAGTCAATAGAGAAATTAAGTAGATATATTATTAGATGGCTGCTAGCAGAACGAGGACGTCATACTGACAGCATTCCTTGCATATGTTTTCACCGTGAACACCTCATGCACTGTTATCTATCTATCTATCTATCTATCTATCTATATATATATATATATATATATATATATATATATATATATATATATATATATATATACATTATAGTAGATTAGTATTTATCAAGTGACATCAAGTGAACCTCAAAGTCACCTCTTTCACCGCCATCATCACCATAAACAACGAGCCCGTCCCCCCACTTTGACGAAACACAATGTAATCTACCTGAGAACAGACAAACAACCGCGAACGAATGGTTGACCGTCGAGGAGAGTGAAAGCGGACGGCAATAAACAGCTCTCCCCCATTAAAGATCGGTGTTAGGTCACACGTCGACTCTGTCAAGCGCAGGCAAACCAAGCAAGCCATCATCATCTTCCATCGCACGATCCACGATGTCACTGCGAAAACCAGTTCAGAGGACGGCTAAAGCAATCCACTCTTTCCTGCATCACCAATGGTGGCCGGTCTATCGAAGCACACGCTGGGGTCGAAGCAGTTCTCATTCGAAGGCTATTGGCAAGCAAGAGAGAGAGTGGAGCGACTCGTCGATGTTGACAGCGTTAATCACTGCTGCAATAACAGCATAATAATGTAGGAGCGATATCGCTGTTAACAGCCAGTGAAGCGCTGTTCTGCTGCCCTGTCGTTCCAGCGAGCTTTGAAAAGAGACAGTCGGACAGAAAGCAATACACACACATACGCAGGGGCAGATATGTTTGTTTGTTAGAATACAAACAGAGGTGGTCTCTGTCTCGCATCACCAGTGTGATCGGTTGCTGATGCTGACGTTGTTCATGTTTGTTTACCTGTTTGCGACTGCCATGGTAGCTGCTGCCACGCAATACCAACAGTATTCGCAGCAATAACAGCAGACATAGGGAGTTCGTTGCGGTGACAACAGCTTAGTAAAAGTAGTCATAGCATTAGTTGATGTATTCGCAGCAGCAGCACTCATAGTACTAGTAACTGTTGTTGTTGTTGTTGACGCTGCTGCGATGAGTGGCTCTATCGGCCATTGGTTGATGCTTATGTCTGTTGTCGGGCTGGAGTGCACTCGCTCTATTTTGCTGTTATCGGACGCGTCTGTATGTTTGTGTGTGTGTGTGCGTGTAGTTCACCACCGGTGGTGGGCTGCGGGGACGCCTATCCGCCCTTGAGTTCTCGAATCGAATCGAATCGAGAGGAAGAGCTGATGTAGGGGCAGGCTGCTCTCACCGATGTCCGTCCTCTGTTCGTCCTCTGACGAACACGTTGATGCCTAAGGCACCGACCGATATCGACGGAGTTTTTCGAAGGATGCTGCGTTCACGTTCGGCTACGACCGACGCCTGAATCTACAACAATAGAACGAACCGCTTGTGGACGTAACGCTTATTATGCAGTCGTGCGCGCGAGCACAGTTAACGTGACGATTACAATCTGTTGGAAACTTGTGTCGTTTACGTTTCAGCTCAGAACGAAATTTGCAGAGAAGTCAACATCGCGAACCATCCCGAGGGTGTTTCGTAATGTCGACCACCAGAATCTTAAAGGAAAAATAAAAAGAAAAATATATTGCTTGCAGTGAAAATAGAAGAAAGAACAAAGAATCTTTTGAAGCAAGAAATAAAGTCTGACAATAAGTAAAGATTGATTTAAGATGCTGACAATACTATAAGGTTTATTTATATATCAGAACGAGTATTATTAGATGGCATATCCGCGTGGCAATCAAGGATTTCCCTAGATGCCCGCCAACCACCGTCATTTGGATTTAAATGACTCTCACCTCTGGCCAAATAGAGACGTGGACTAATTAGTAAAATCTGCGCTGTTACAACAGGAAAATTGTTGTTGGTAGCTAGATACATCAAAGGTTATACAACCATATTCAAACCTAGAAGCATAAATAATATATACATTATATTGTCTTGCACTGCAGCACAACCTATTATGTTGTTTCTATATTATTGTTACTATTGTATAACATAAATCTGTGTAAATGAACCGTCTCTGTATTATATTACAACAACAAATCATGTAAGTGAATGAATTCTCAGCATCATTTATATGAATTGTATCCCTCCATAGCATGACCTCTCACAGGTGCGGCAAAGCGTCACAGATTGATCAGTTGAAAGAATCAGTGAGGCTTCATTCTCCGATAGAGCTCACTAATGCGGTACTCTTTTCTAACCTGGCAACTCTACTATCATACTTAAGAGGAGGCGGAGATTGTAGCATGTCGCACGACGACGGTGTGGACTCGGGCGTGTGGCTTCCCAACTACGTTTCTTGGCTTTCTAAACGGCTCTATCTGCCGCTAACCGCCTACACACCCTGAAGCAGCGTTATGAGGGGCGATTACATCTCGCACAAATAGCACACACAGAGATGGGCGCTGTTGTAGTGGTCATTGGGGCGGCAAACAGATGTGGCAATGAGATGATGAGAAATCTAGTCACCACTAACTCACCCCCGTTAGCCCTTCCCGTTAACCCTCGCACACTCCGGAGATGACCGATCAGCGGTAATCTACAATAATACGTGGATCACTTGCGGCTTATAAATATATCTGCATAGCGATCATTTATTTGTTCATTGCGCTGTGTTCGCCTCAGGCTGCCACAATACCCGCGACTGGATCCGACCTGAGTAGACTCAACGAAGGTAGTAAGGTCGTGACAGTGCCGTTACTTGAGCTGCCGTCGAATAGTTGCAGACTCAATCTGAATGACCACAAAGAAGATCAGGTCATACCATACAAATCTGTCATTTGGCAGGCGGGTACCACCGCAGACGGTAAATCATAAGGAGGAGGAAGCAGGTTTGAGAAGATACGAAGTCGCCATTTAAAGGTGGAACTAACTGACATCATGGCAAAGTGCCTACCTATACTGGCTCTGGCAGTGGCACTCAGCGGTAGTGTTTCGGCATCGCCAGCAGAAGAAAAACTCATCCAGAGCCTTTTGGCAAATTACGAATCAAACAGCAGGCCTGTGGCCCGAACCAGCGACTCACTGACCGTTAATATCAGCTTCACGCCGATTACGATCGATGCCGTTGACGTCGATGAAGGTGAACTGATGCTTCACGGCTGGATCAAGATGTCATGGAAGGACGCACAGCTCCAGTGGAATTCATCTGATCACGACGGCATCACGATGCTCAATCTGCCGATTGAGAGTCTCTGGAAGCCTGACATTAAGATGTACAACGCGCCGGAATCCAGCGTTGAGAACACACTGGCCCTCGTCTCCAATAGAGGAGTGGTACGAATTCAGTGATACAGTGACATTTATCTTACATAGGAGGACAAATAAGAATGTTTCTCAATTACCTATTATAGCTTGGTGTGACTGTGATACCCTGACGGGTTCTTATTTCTTCGGGGCTGTGAATTGAAAGATGTTTTAGCTGATTATCTGTACTTTATACAGCTTTTGGTGACACGTTTTTTGTGTGATGAAGCATTGCAGGGGAATCCATTCTTTCAACTTAGTCGAGTCACAATCAATATATTCTTACTGACTAGCTTTAGTTGATTGTCTCATTATCTGACGCATTTACTCACTGGATGACAATAATAATAATATCACGAATATATTTTGCGTGTATTTGCGTACTTCAGGTGATGTGGGTACCTCCAGCTAGCGGCCAGGTAACATGCAATCTCAGCGCAATGTGGTTCCCGTTCGATGTTCAACACTGCGTACTCATTTTTGGCAGCTGGACCTACGATAAGACGAAGATCGATCTTCAACTCCCTGCTGCCTCACCCGAGGATGAAGGCTATTTCAAGCAAAACTCCGAATGGCGGTTGCTCTCTACGAAGTTCGAACGTCGCGAGAAGAAATACGCCTGCTGTGAAAATACCTACCCAAGCATCGAGGTTACGATGACCATAAGACGCAAGGCTTGCCGTCACGTGATCGAGCACATTCTGCCATTAGTCACAATTGTAACGCTGGGCCTATTGACAATGATGATTCCGGCTACACGAGCCGACATCCGCCTGTTGATCATTACTCTACTTCTGGGCTCATCGCTTCTGCATCTTCGGCTGGCCGATGAAGTGGTCCCGGAGAGTATGTCCATTATGACCATGCTCAGTGGTCTGTTCGTGTTGATTCTGTCAGGCCTGTTTCTGTGCAACTGTATTCATTTGGCGATCCTTCGTGGTCACATGGACTGTTCATTTTTAGCCAAGCTGTCTGGTATTGTGGGGGCAGATGCGGGTTCGGCTGAAAAGTCTGAAATCCTCGTTTCGGATGTTGAGCAGCGTTACCATCGCACACTCGACTCTGTTTTCACGTTGCCCCTTGCATTCGTGGCCATGCTCTCCATTGCATTGTTCTTATCAGTACCACTTTTTTAACTATGTAGAGCCGCGCAGTAGTTGAACTCTCCATGGGTAAAAGTGCTATATCACTCCGAGCATCGAATAGAAGAAAACATAGATTAAATAGAGTGATCAAGTCCCTATGAGCAGACGACGGTGTAAATTCGAAATACCGAAGTCCGATTAAAAGTGTTCGTTTTAGGCGAAACGTACGATTCTGATGAGTTTAGTTAGATCGTCCCGGTGATGTACATTTATCACGGGTCACACTATGTCTTTACGAGCGAGTTAAGCGTTCCCCGATAGAGTTATTGGTAAAAACGAAACAATGTACATCGGGTCTTTTGACCGATCCGAGAATGATACGATTCACTTCATACAGTTTCAGGGGCACTTGTCCCACGAGTTACTGTAATACATTGAGCATTTTCAAGGGGAGGGAGCGAGAGAGGTGGATCGTTTTCGTTGAATAAGAAGAGTCAGAGGGAGTTATAGAATATAAAGGAGCCCATCTTAGTGTGATTTGTTACAGATGACAATATAGTTCGTAACCTGTACCTGTTATATTCTACCATATTCATTATGCATCGACTAATATTTGAATACGGCGGCGGATATGTTGATATTTTACGTTCTATAGCGTTACTGTGTATGAAAGATTTTACTATGCACATATATATATATATATTATATATATATATATAGGCTAGAAACCAAACAATAACAAGGATAGGGTTGACTGTCGTGCAATACGTGCCTAAGTGCCAGACTCGGTACCAGTAATAAAGCTCTTCTGTTTTCAATATAAAGCGTTCTTCATTTTAATGTTTCCTAAATGATCCAATGAAACACTTTCGTATCCTTTTTCAGCACCTTGCATCTGCCTTATGGCACTTTAGAGATCTTTACTGGGCTATACATTTTTAGGTTCTCAATTACTTAATCTTTTGAAGTATTGCATACACCGTATGTATGCCATATGCATCCCGTTTCATCTGACCTAACTGAAGGACTAACTGAAACTTCAGTTGTGAATTTGGAGATTGCTATTTATTATATTGTTCTATTAGTGCTTATTAAGACTACTTTTCACTAATGCTCATTTTTGGAAATCAAATGTTAATCATCGCTGATATGATTAATTGCAATTGTAAGTATAGCCGGAGCAATAAGTGTAATGGATGTATGTTATAATGTATCACACTAACATCTATAACACTAAACTCTCAAGTGAATTCAGTTCGTATATATTCTAAATGTATGTGTGGGAATTTCTGAGAAGGGCGACAGCGATTTTCTATATACCTTCATAGGCCTAATCCGACGAGGGAGCACTATCCTGAAAAGGATATAGCTGTGACAAGCCATTTTCATGTCTAAGTCAGTCGATCTGGAAATAATACATAATGTTCTGCAATCCTTGTTTGCTGATGTCAAGTAATCTCACAGCTACCTCAAACGACAGTAGTTAACAGCTTCATGGTTCGATAATAACTAGTGCAAAGTGCTCTACAAGTTGAAAACTACCCTCTACTTGATTATTAAGTCCGTGTTGCGGTACCCCCGTGTTGCGCTGCAATACTGTACAAAATGTTAACGGATCTGTAAGTGTTGACGTGTCTCACGTGTCACGTGTTTACGTGATTAGAAGCAGCAATGTGTTGATATTGTGCTAGAATTTACTATTTATAGAAGAAGTAGGTAGCACAAATGGCCCATATTATAGAACAACATCTTAGAGGTCAACTGAGGGACATCCCTAAGCACCAAGATGTAATATTCAAACGTACTCCATTTGGCAGAAGGCAAAGAATACTCGCTGTTGCTCGACTGATTACTCAAGCACCATCCTGAATTAAACCACAAGCAGATGCTTATGTTCTGCAGATGCCGAAAATTAGTGATACAAATAATCCAAAAATCGTATTTCAGTAAAATCATCCACAAAATGCTACAGCTGTGTACGGATCACGTGCATCGAACCAATGAGTGCACACAATCCCGCTGCGCCAATGAGCTGAGCAGTGGCCCCCAATTCGATGACAAGAACATTTGCCGACTTTTAGCGGTTCAAGTTAGCCACATTGCGAACCATAAACCAGTAAAAGGGTAGCATCTTCGTCATTGGACAATGACACGTTGGCGGTACCGATGTGTTCGCCTGTCTCGTCGATGAATTTCTAGCAGCCTTGAAATGCGCAACAGAAGCGCTGCGTGCACAAACACACACACACACACAGAGAAAGACAAACAGACCCATTGACCAATCGACAGTCAGAGAGACCCGAAAGACTCATGAAAGAGAAACGTTGTCTACAAAGAAACTCGCTCTCCTCACCCCACCTCTTTCGTCATAGGCTCAGTGGTTGGAAATAAATACATAGAAGACGATGAGAGACAACCTGCGAGTGCGGCGGGCGTTATTCGCCATTGGTATAGTGTCTGCACGCGAGCACCTTCTCAATCACTGCGTCGTGGCCGCTATCGGCCACTGACTGACCGATCGAACGAGAGAACATAACGACGCCGTTGGCATTGACAGTGGAGTTATTCTGTTGATGCTCGGCCAGTTCAGCTGGCGTGATTTGACATTTGGCTGCATCGAAGAGGTGGCGTAAAAACGAACTCGAAAACAAGCCGACGACGCGTCGTAGGATTACATCCTTTATTGTGAATGGGACTGAATAACGTGGCGACCAAAACGGGGACGATGCCGAAGTCCACGATCCTGCTTGTGGTGTTCGGCCTCGCTAGTGTTTGGGCATCACCAGCTGAAGAGAAGCTCATTAAGACACTGTTTGCTAATTATGCATCGACAAGCAGGCCTGTGGTGGACACCAATGACTCGTTGGTAGTCAATGTGAGTTTCACGCCGATTAGGATTGAAGATATCGACGTGAGCGACAATGCAATGATGCTTCATGGTTGGATGCACCTGTCATGGAAGGACGCACAGCTCCAGTGGAATTCATCTGATAACGATGGCATCACAATGCTCAATCTACCGATTGAGAGTCTCTGGAAGCCTGACATTAAGATGTACAATGGCCACGATTCAAGCTTCGAGAGCACTCTGGCAGTCGTATTCAGTGATGGAACGGTAAGTTGTCCAAGAGCCGTTCAACATTGAGAAATAATTGTCTAGAACAGTGTTTGAATCACTAAACAAGATTGCCGTTTATATAATACTAAGCACGGGATGTTATACATAATTTAATATTAGTAATTTAGTAAAGGAGTTTAACGGGTTAAGGAATCATTAATCAATCCGGTCGACTAGTTCGTCATTCGTCTAATCGAGTTGCGAGTAGAATTTGATTGAGTAAATGTACTATGCTTTCTCTCATCAAGTGGATAATAAATTTCTCAGAAAACAATTTTGGCATGGGTGACCTAATTGTGTACATCATTTCGAAGAGGAAGAACACACCTGCTTTGATTGCTATTTCTACCAGTCTACTCTGTATGCTTAGTATAGGTTGATGCATGATCTCCCTTGCATTATTGCCAATGTGATTCCGAACTTTCTATAATAACAATAATACTTAATAAAGAAATAACCCACGAGGAGCGCGGGCCCGATTCCAAAGGGTACAGCCAATGGGTCAAGGAACGAGAAGATATTGCCAGTAATGGGAAGATCAATCTATCATATATTTGTTTCTCCACGGAACTGCAATTTTGTAGATGTTTTAGTTCTCTTTAGATCAAAAAGCAATTTGTCTAGATATTTTATTTTCTCTGTAAATACGTGTAGATATTATATTCTCTCATTATATTTTGCGTGTATGTGACTATCTAGGTTCAGTGACGTTCTATTTTTCACAAAACACATACTAAATCCCCATATCTAACCACGAACAGGTGATGTGGGTGCCCCCAACGAGCAGTCAGGTAACATGCAATCTCAGCGCGATGTGGTTCCCGTTCGATGTTCAACGCTGCGTACTCGTTTTTGGCAGCTGGACCTACGATAAAACGAAGATCGATCTTCAACTCTCTGCTGCCTCACCCGAGGATGAAGGCAATTTCAAGCAAAACTCCGAATGGTGGTTGCTCTCTACGAAGTTCGAACGTCGCGAGAAGAAATACGCCTGCTGTGAAAATGTCTACCCAAACATCGAGGTTACGATGACCATGAGACGCAAGGCTTGCCGTCACGTGATCGAGCACATTCTGCCATTAGTCACAATTGTAACGCTGGGCCTGTTGACAATGATGATTCCGGCTACACGAGCCGACATCCGCCTGTTGATCATTACTCTACTTCTGGGCTCATCGCTTGTGCATATTCGTCTGATCGCCGATGAAGCTCCTCTCAATATGTCCATCATAAACTTGCTTAGTGGTCAGTTTGTGTTTGTTCTATCTGGCCTGTTTCTGTGTAACTGTGTCCACTTGGCAGTCCTCCGAGGTCTGGACTGCTCATTCTTGACCAAGCTGTCCGGTCTCATTGGAAAGGGGGCGGCTTCCAGTGCAAAATCGGAAGCTCTCATTCCTGATGTTGAGCACCGTTATCATCGTACACTGGATTCAGTATTTACATTTCCGCTCGCATTCATTGCCGTACTTTGCACGGCTCTGTTTTTGGCTGTGCCACTGTTCTAGTTGAACAGAGGATTTCAACGGTTAATAAGAAACATCCAATTTCATCCGGTGTTAAATGAATAAAGCTATAAATGACTTCAAATACCCAAATAATTGAGTAATATATTCTACGTTATGTAACAATGCTGGTTGAAAAGCAGACTCAAATTTCAGCCGAGGTAGATATCTATCGAGAAACCAGCTCCGGACAATATGGTTCTAGATGAATTAAACTGCATGACAATAATATTCACTCAAGTGATTAACGGTCATTCGAAGCACAATGACTATGAATAAGGTCAGTGCTCTCTTTTAGGTCAGTGAAGACAAATGAATGAGTGTTGTAAAAAGAAAACAGACTTCAAGCGCTAACTGCGTCTGTCTATTAAGGTCACGTGCCAGCGGGGAAATATGAGCGCGGCTAGTGTGTACAATTTGTGCCACAGTCCGGCGAGGGGAGGAATACTCAAAAATCGATTGGTATACATTATCCCTCAAACGAATCTGTATGAGCAACTCGGAGAAACTAGCCACCTTAAAGGCTACATGATCGCATGCAGACAGGAAGACACATGGACAGAAGTGGACTTCTCGCCACTTTTCTATATTCATAGTTTGGTTAAATCGTTGTGCTAGTATGACATCCAGGATGGCTTCAACCATAGATACGACCCTGAGTGCAAAACCGGGATGGCTATGGACATCAAGTTGCGGTGTGTGTCTATAGGATTGGAGTTACCCGATTGTTTTGTTCAAGCTGTTATCTGTCATAGGTGCAGTCTCACAAAAGCCAGGATCTATATCGGCTAATTTCTGTTACAATCTATCAATAAACTTATTTTAAGCGGGGTGAAATGTTATTGTCAGATGGAATCTCTTCGCGGCGTTTCGAGGACAGTGGAGTTCAAGGTTGTTGGTAAGGCCATAAGTTGGCACTATAATTCCGAGGTATTCTTTTTGAGTGAATCGTGTCGTTTGGAGGTAGGAATCATTTTCAATGTATATCAATTCATATTCAGCGCCAATTGATATAAGGTTTTCTTGGAGAATTGCTATAGAGATCATCATGGATTTTACCCATTTTGGAGTTTCCATCCCCTCTTTAGGCTCGGGGACGAGCAATTTTGCAAAATTGCAGGAACTACATAATGGTTAAATATCAAACTACTCGTATATATGTGTAGCACCCGTAACAGACCAACGTACTTGTGAGGGAACTCACGCCGTGAAGCAAGATCTGCTGAAATTGGAGACAACCAGTAAAACTAGACAAGCTCATTTAGAACACGGCTTTGCACCCGCTTCTCGGATAGATAGACAAGTTGACTATCTATAATACAACAGGTCTGGGATATAGGGGATATGTCTTCAACCTCCGTCGTCCCAACCTTTGCATCCATAATTTGGTTTGCAGCGCAGCGCTAACGTTCATTTAAAAATAAATTTCGAAACCCTGAATCCTCTGGTAGTGAACATAGTCGTGGTAGATACCAAACCGCGAGATCACGTACGAATTGGCAGAAATCAAAGAGTTTGCCAGAGGAGCTGAACCAATTCATGCGATGCTGACAACAAGCTTCGTATATCAGCTCGCAGCAAATTACGGACAAACTACGAGCAGTCAATTTATTCCGCTAACTTTATTTAGCGAAGCTTGTAGCTTAAAGGGCTAGAATTCTTTAAGAAAACATGAAAGAGTGTGATATCACCAAGCGTTGATGCGAGATTTCAATCCATATTCATTAGGACCTTCGCTAAAGAAGAGCTCTTTGCAAGAAAATTTGGAAATAGTCCTAATCATGCTGCACAAAATTTGAAAGAACAAAGATCCCAAAGCATCGCGATAAATGCCACTTTAAAATATGCTAGTAATCAAATGTATACGACAGCACTTCTGCCCGAACGATATCGGCCTTTCGCCGCTAACTAATTCCGAGTAGAACCGAGCTGTGGAGCTATTCGACGATAGCAGCGTGGCGTTATTAGAGGAGTCCGACGATTGATCACGGCAGTGACGATAACCAAAGTGACTTTCGACGATACACGCCGGCGTAATTTATGAATCATTTGTTGGCTCACATGTTAAATATATGCATGAGAGTGTTGTGTAGCTATGGCTTACACAGGACCTTCATGTCATAGGCGAAAAGGGATATAACTCGGTTTGATTGGTATTACAACACCCGATGCTAGTTGCTATCATCAACAAAGCAATATGTTCGAGAGTGGGTGTACGGATGGCTCATTCAGAATAAACAGAATAATCACAATTTCAGTGAAATGTGTGTACTTTTCCAACGCTACGAGAGCAGATAACGTCTGCTGCCAGAGGTTGCAAATGCGATCGAGTTTAGATATTCCTCAGGGACGAATAATCGATGCAGTTCGATTATTTATGATCGCGTTCATAAAAACAGCTTTCGTTTGCTGAGTTTCTTCGTATTGTAATTTTCTTCTAGGCCACTTCTGGAAAGTTGAACTCACATGGGATAATTAAAAAGGTCACCGTATCACAAAGTTCATCAGCCAGTTGAGCAAAGAGGTTAGATTTTTTAAGTCAAGGTCTTGTTCAGTTAGAGTTGTCGGCGTAGGCACACACGAATGGAACAATCATGGCACCATAAAATATATATATATATATATCCTGTGTAGTGTTCAGTGTCAGTGATAGGTGAGCGCGATGCTTGACCGTCTCAGCATGCAGGCATGCGAATCACAAATAGATAGATCTTCATTACGTTCTCAGCGTTGGAAAGATCATTATAGAACAATATTTCCGCGTTAAAGAACTATATTTAGCGTACAAATTAATGCAACTAATAACACAAGAAAACCTTGATTCTCCATGTGCAAGGAAACGATGCTCATAATCATAAACAAATCATTAGAGGTAATGACGCGGAGTTTTCGTGACTAAAAGTGTGATGGCAACACAATGCGCATGCATCAAAATGTTGTTAACACAGTTGAGGAATCAGCTTCGTGTTGAGAAATCCATAAATAACTATTAAATAATAGGAACTAGAGAGAATATAGATTGTATTGTCTGTCGATAGATGCATAAATGAACACACAATGGAGACGAGGCGCGTACATGCCCTCTAGCAGCAGGATGCTCTGCGAAATAGATACATCTGAATGGATCAGGCAGATATATTCGCAGACAGAGATGCAGACAGGGCCCGTCATGTTAGCTGTAGAAGTGAATAACAAATTAGCACATCACTAATTAAGCGATCATACTAATCATAAATCTGATTGACTAAACTTCTACTGGATACTCACAGCTCGTACCATTATGCACCATAAATGATTCGATGTATCGCGAATGTGTCTTTAAGGTAGAATGAAATAGCTTATAGTTAGATACCTCGCAGGTACTGCAAAATATCTGCACTCACCATTTACTCTGCAATTATTTTCTTGCTATGATATGACTGGACGAGACTTCATTTTATGGTATAGTATCTGTTCGAATAAGCCTGATATTGGTGACTTGGAAATGTATGCAGAAATATGCTTCAACTGGGGAGTTTTTGGGAGGACGGGCCTGGCGGCATAAGATGCACCAAAAATATTATCATGAGTTATACATTCGAAGATGAGTCATTATTAAATGTGTTTTTTTTTTTCATGCGCCCTACACTTCTAAATAAACTAGATTTTTATAGAACGTGTGTAAACCTATCGGCTACACTAATATATATATATATACACCAGTACCAGACATATTTAGAAGCAAGCAGCAATGAAAACGGGCGGTTTTTGAGCGAGCTCTCTTTCGTGAAAAGATAGGGAGGGAATGATTTTAGAGTTTGTTTTGGTTGGCCCTTCGGAATCATTACGTAGGCATCAAGCAACGGCCAGCATAAAGGGAAACAGAAAATGGCAGTGCAAGTCAATCATGTACTCTTATATCGCGGCCCATATTGAGATCACTTTTTCTTCAGTATTTGAAAAATTCATTTTAATGGGCAACCATTAACCTCGTCGAAAACGTTCCACCTCTCCCTTATAATTCTTCAAAGATATATAATCTGTCATTAGCGATCCAATTGTGTTTGCGTGGATATTTCTATAATTTTAGGTTTCAGCAAGTAATTTGTGTCCAGTCGTCATTGCGATGATAAGCTATTTTAAGATCTCCCGTAGGTTCGATGATTCCCTACAATTTTTGCATATGTACCAGTATTATCGTATGTTTCTGCCTTAATCACAAGAGAAGAGATTAGATCAATGGCCGCCACTGCTTTAGCTTAATGTCAATGGGACGAACTCCACCCATTAACTGCTATCCGATATATTAGCTACAAAGAGGACGACGACGACGACGACTGACTTTCCGATCGAACATGAGTAGTTGTAATACATTGGTGCGAGAATGTGTCTAATATACCTCTTACCAGACGAACCGCGCCAACGGATTCTTCAATGACGTTCAGAGACCCGTCAATGTGAGGAGATCGGGGTGAGATTTACGTACGTGCGTAGCAAGATTCAAGGTACGCGGTTACGTCGCACAAGTAAAAACATAAATATATATATATGATTTTAATAATGCATAATAAACAGAGATTATGTATATATATCGCTATGGAGAAAAAAAACCTAAATTAATAAACAGATATTGGAAGATGTATTGTAAATGGCGCGTAAGAGAAGCCTGGCAAAATCGTTCCATCGTACACCGTGTTGGTGATAAATGATATTATTATGAAGCCTGTACAGGAACTTGTGACTGGAAACAAGCACGAACTGGTGACACATTCTCATCGAGATTATATAATAGCTGCTGTAAAGCTTCTCGATGATACTAAATAATTAATATAATCTGCTGAAAAGAACTGTTATAAATTCTGGATTTCTATTGTTCTAACGATACATAAGGATTTCTATTATCCTAACGATACATAAGGAAGAACGCATGCACTAGAAATGGGTACTACTGTATACCACATAACATAAGCTGTAAAATACGAATACTGTTCGAAATGTTTAGCATAAATGTATATACCTTTTACATGCAGATACAATGTAGTATAAACGGTGTTCATGGATACGAGTTCTGCATGATGACGTACCATAGCAAATGTATCCCGAGACCTATAATTATGGAACCTATTATCAAATTATTCTCATCAAATTTGCCTTCCTCTCTCTCGCTCTCTCCGCTAAGGCCGTCTTCAATTGCCTTGTAGTGAATGATACCTTAAATTTATGCTGAGACGATGACCCTCACGGATAATTTTCAATTTAATTTAACTAAGTGACGTCTTTCGTTCACACTTTTACCCTGATGTTGGGTATTTTGGAGGCTAGTATCCCAAACAATTTAAGCGGATCGGAACATAGCCTTCAAAAACCTCAGCTTCTTGTAGATCATAAACATTGTGAAAGATATTGGGACAAGGCTGCCCAATTCGTTTAATTTCAGTGAATAAGCCGATTATGTTCTGTCGAAATGTTCGATAATCTGGAACTGGATCGGCCGGGTGTTCGTTCGGAATCCCTATCCGCGCATTCGAAGCTGTTTTTTTTTGGATCACATGTGATCCCCATATTTATGTACGCCAGTAGTGACTAAAACTCTCTCAAAACTATAATAAAAGCCTAGAACGGTTACAAGGGATGCAGAGCCGATATGCGACACGTGTTGCATATCGATGTAGCCTCTCGCCCTATACGCTAACAATGACTAGCTTTAGTTAGAAGAAACACGAAAAATAGTGATACACATAATACTGTATAGCTTTAGGGGCCCTGCCAAATGCTCCTAGATGTTTCTGTGACAGGTGGTCTGGTTTTGACATTTGTTTAACAGGTGTGGTTTTCATCATCGCTAGTAGTCGTCTCCCGAAAGATTGAAGCAACTGCAGTTACTGGACCACTACATCACAGCGATTCGTATAAACAATATAGAAAGCTATTATGTTTGTATCTGCCCTTTGCTATATTCTGTATATATGCTTCCGAGTCTGTGCAATTGGGTCTAGTCTCTTCGCCCTGAGTGGCTCTAAGGCGAAATCAATCGCCGTAACAAATACAAGTTCACAGGGACAGCTGATTGCTACTTCGGGAGCGAGCTTGATATTTATGAGGGGGTGTGGTGCCAAAAGCCATTATGGGTACGCGATATGAGTGTACATGTATTTGACATAAGGCCTGCGTAAATTGTGCTAAGCAGCAGCCACAGAATTCACGTTGCTTTGTTTTCGGAGCGGACAAGTCGACACAGTGTCTTGCACAACAGAGAACCGATTTACCAGTGATGAACTCCGAGTGTACTATTCAAGTCAAGTCAGGATTAAATTTATTTTGGCAATAAACTGTCATTAAACATAATGACAATAAATTGGCCCCTCTCCAGGGCTACACCTGAATGTCGCAAACTACACTTTTTGGAATTCAAAAATATTCACTAGAAAATTGAAATAATTCACACTTGATAAATATTGCACCGTAAAACCAATAATAAATTTCCTAATCCAAAATATAGCGTTCGCTTTCTAAATATTCTGCAGAAAAACATATTCGTATGCAAGCCTTCCGTGCGATCATCGAGATTTAAGGCACCGCCCACTTTGCAAACATTTGCTTATTTTGTTGAACGTCTATAAGTTTCTACTCAATGCCTAAACTTACCAGTTTTCCTATACGAAGGTCAACCTCATTGACAAGCCGGGAGATTGACTTGTGTTGAATTGCACCACGTTCATCGTTTATCATTTTTTTTATCGATGCAGGCTTTGAAAGCAGTCTAATGCGCTGCAATATAAATATTACTGGACCGATTAAAATCTTATGAAATAGCCATTGCCAAGTGAAGCCAACCTATATGTACTATTTGTATGAATTGGTGCAGAGCACTGCAACAGGCGCACTCATCAGGGAAATGGTGACTAAACATGGCTCATGATAGGGAAATTCCAGTAAGAAGCATGTGGTATATTTTGTTAGTTTCATATAAAAATATTATATTATAGATACTTACAGGAAAGTAGAGAGGGAAATAATGGCTATTTGATTGACGACTCGTAATAGGCCGCGACATAGTCCAGTGTGCCAAATCACACCTTTTGTCTTCGTTGTGTGGCAGCGCTTCCATTGTTATTGTAAAGCTGTGTCATTTTACGGTGCACTAAAAAGGGTCATTTATATATATATATATAGATACGTGTGAGTGTGTGTGGTATGAATTAAACACCGTGAAGGTAGCGTCAGTCAGTAGACAAGTTGTGCATCTGTGAAAAAAACCCCAATCCCATCCGCATGTGTGTACCTCGTTGCCCATAGAAGACTTGACAAAGTTGGTAAAGTGCTCTGTGCTCCAGAAAATGATTTATGTCCAGTTGTGATAAATAGAAACGATGGCAGACCTTCCGGACATGAAGTTCAGTCCTCAGTGAACTAACTTTAACATTGAACTCATTTGACAGCAGCAACACGTGAAGCAAGCAGCAGCCGCAGACGCGAAACATCTTTTTGCTTCGTCATTGGCATGATTGTTTTCTGTATTAATGATATATGTCTAATCGTCACTAAAATATAGGCGCTTTTATTAAGCGATAGAACAGAAGACTGGAACGAGGAAATACACTTCACTTGAAAGGAACAGATGTACTTTAGTCTGCTAAAATAATAATTGACGCAGATCGATTCATTCTAACGACAGCGCAATTAATACAGTAACGCGACTCGCAGTGTATCATCAATAATTGTACCTAATCCCAGTGGTGGCGTCCATTCGCATGGTTGCCCTCCCTTACAGGTCACTATTTGTGGTCTATTTATAGACACACGCTTTGCTCTGATCGTAGAACAGTATATTAAATATGTTGTGAAATCAATAGGGTTATGGTTGAACATGCAACGTTTGCTTACTTCAAGTTCATTGCAAGTCTGTGTTGATATACCAATTGCTGGTCTAGGTTCACGTCCGTAATCTTTCTCAATATCCAGGAGAATGGAGCAATCCTTAGAATGATTTCTGAACTTTGTTTGTGCTCAAATAGTCCGTTTAAATAACTGTAGCCAATAACAAAGGTGAGTCGGATAACGACGCCTGGCCCACTCTTCCGTATCGGTAGATACACTTAGTTTCAGCCTGAAGAAGAAGAAGTCTAGCCAGGAGAACGTTTGAATGATGACACCTTTTAGCTTTAGGAGTACGCTGAAAGAGAGAGAGAGAGAGAGAGAGAGAGAGAGCAGAGCCAAGCTATGATCGTTTCGAACACAGCCACCTTTGTTCTCAGCCCACGTTAATGTTGACTGTATTAAAGGCACAATGCTACTGCTGCCTGTCGACTGACCAGGGATCAGGGTGTGACACTGATGAATGGACGTCCACTTAGGAGTGGCCAAGTTTGTTAGCATTCCATATACAACAATAAATGTTATCCACGCACAAAAGGGCAACGTTTTCTTCAGGTCCTTCAAGGACGGGAAGAGGCAGCTCGGGATTTCTATGCCTTGTCAACTGCCGCAGCAAAGGCATCAAATCCAAAGGAATCATTTATGGTTTTTACTGTTGCTATATGAGACAAAGATGTTTTTTTTGGTTTTAATTTGGCCTTTCTGCCGAACACGTAGTCAGGGGTTTCAGCTCGACCATGACCACACTAGAAGGTCCAATTAACAACTAGAAGTGGTCAATTCAAACAGTTTCGTCGTATAGCAGAGATATTTGCAAACGTCATCATCTTGTGTTATACATATCAAAGAACTAAGTAAAATGACACAACGGTGCAAACGATAAAAACAGGAAAACGCATAGGGTCTGCTCATGTAAGTAGGACATATACACATCTAAGAATAAACATGTTTAGGTTTGTTGGCAGACCAGCAACTGGGTCAATGAGATTAATCGAGTGCATTGCCTGTATTAATCGAGTGCATTTGTGAGCAGATCGCCCTATTATGAAAAGAAAAGAGTCTGAAATATGTTTCTAGTTTCCGAATTTCAACGCGTGATCTCACTCGGTGTATTATAACTTGTATTCGTCCGATACTAGGTAAGAGCTATTATTTTCAATCTTGTCATACCCGAAAAGAAATTAAAAATTCTCCGAATCTGTCAAGAGTGGAATGCACATGTCGCTCCTCTCTACGAATTCAAGGGGGTCACTACTAGACTACCTATCGGACCTCTGTCCACGTGGGGCCACCTCAAGAACCTGAACAGCATGTGCCACCTTCAAAGCCTACCAGAAATGTTCCCACTTAATCTTCGCTTTGTTCCGAGTTTGCATTTTTTGACGGCTCTTGAAGGCCGAATTCGACGTAGAAAAATACCCAACCAAAAACACTTCCATGAAAGCTTTTCCTCGGCGACATTGCAAATGTTCATCAGGGAAATCCTTTCACGTTCCCATACTCTTCGAGAACATTCTATTTTTAGTCTCTCTTTGTCTCTCTATCACACTCTCTCTCTATCTGGGTGTGCTCGCTTGAACGGCTCTCTGAGAGCCTACACCTGCGCGGACAGCAAAACGAGAGCTCCTGGTCATGAGATAAGACGCTCAAAATGATGTCTGTGTGGTATGTTTCAGCTGACGCCTGTCGGATCGATCAGATGCAAGGCTACCCGTCCACTGATTTTCCGTTATCCGACGATAACGACAGATGCCTTTGTAATTCGAGAGAAATGACGCGACGCAAATGAATGTTGCATTACGAAGAGGAACATCTTACTTCAATGAAATCCTTTTACCCATGTATGCATGTGCGGGGTACTGGATAGTTCATTGAGCGATGTCTAGAATTCGGTTTCATCATGTCCTCTCACTTCTCAAAACGATAGGCCAAATAATCGCTGATAGATTGCAGGAAAACAAAGGAGATATCGTTTCCACGGAAGGCTAGCTGCTGAAACGATGGCAGGGAAAATATATGAACCAGTTGTACGCAGCCCTTATATGTTTGTCTGTTGTGAGTGGTAGTTTTCACTTCGGTGGTTACTGGGTGAACAAGAAAACTCTCATTGCGAAAATCAGTCATTGCGAGCAACATCCCTGCTCATTGCTATTTATTCAAAGGCAGCTGGTTTATATTGTCTCTGAAGAAATGTGAAACGTGATTTCAACGTTATCACGGTAAATAGCGTCAGACTAGCTCGAATAGCCAGAATAGCTCGCTCGTGAGCTATTCTGGGCCACACTGTTCGAATCCGTATGTCAATTCGAATCATTCGGGATCGTCATTTTATCCCTTAGCTACTGTATGCAGTAAAAAATGAGCCCACCACAACCTACTTACGTGGATACGAGCTTTTATGCTGATTCGATACTTCCCTGTGTTATATGATACAACTGGTAGTCAACCAGGCGCGTTAATTAGTCAAAGGGTTTTGGATTATGACATTTACCTCATCATTTACGATTATCTCTCATGCCTCGTCACCAGATGTTGTAATCGATCAGTCCGTCCTTAAGCACCTGTAGCAAAAACCGGAAGTCGATACCAACTTAGTAGATAAATATATGTACACACACATATGTATGGATGAATCAATGCATGCACGTCTGGTAGGGCACATTCACCTCTTTATACGACTATCTACTTCTCTTCGACTAAGACCGATGGTGTCACGAGACACTACTCATCACCAAATGCAACATACAATGGCGGTTCCCCTGCAGCCTCATCCGTCGACATGATAACGTGTCACTGGCATCTGCACAGGCAGGTCATTAGCACGAGTATAGAAGATGTGTGTGTATATGAACGAGTTTGCCACGAGGATCAACACCACGAAGAAGACGAGGACGACCAGAAAGCCCCGTGACTTAGTGAGAAAAAAAACCGAAGTGTCATGCTCAAGTCTGTCTAGAAGAGATGAAGATTAAGAACAATAGTATATGATCTGATGGCAACAGTAAAAGATTGGGTTCTGCTATATGAAGCGAATGATGTTCCCCTGGTGTTTGGCTTTGCCTTCGTGATTGATTATGGCGCATCACTAGTATACTCTGCGAACGAACGAAATTAGGGCAAAAACAGAGGAAGACTTATGATGCTCAGTCGGTGCAAGGCGGCGAACGCCCGTTGAGATCTGCTTATTAATAACAAGCACTTTATTTCAAAGGTATATTAAAGGTATATTATTACATCGCAGTTTGTGGGACCAACGGCCGGCAGCAGAGCAGTGTGGTTTTGGACAAAACAGGTTGAATTTGTGCAGATAGGTAGCAAAAACTATTGGCTTTCAAAGCTCATGAAAGGTAGGTATCATCAGCCTATTGATGAAGAGAGACTTATCTGGTTACTAATACGCAATATGAATATGTACTGTGTCAAAATCGAAGTCTTTCTGTCAAAGAATTGCCCGGACAGTGTTTCTAAGAAATTAAAATCAAGATAAAGATAATATCTATATAGATATATTTAAAATATCTCTTATAATCTATCAATCAGTGGGTGAACAAAAATCATAGAAATTAGTGTGGTTATTATCTAATGTACGTTGATTCTTTGTACCTCCATGTTTCTCTTGTTCGATCGGAAACCTATATATATATATATATAGCGACAGATGCAATCAAAGTTTGAGAAACTAGGTTACGCGTTTGAGGTGTTGGCTTCCTTGAGCCGCTGTCTGGCAGCACTCTTTCTTGATCGTCGTACGGACTGACTGACCGTTTCATGATTTGCTAAACACACGCCGACTTCAGTCTATCACGCGACAGTAGAAGCGGTGTGGGTGAGATAGTGGTATGAAACGCGAACGAAGACTAACTTTCATACGGCCATTATCGTTATTGCAGATAGCACATTCATCATTCGTTTTCCATCAAGCATCTCACATCCTATTGAACAAATATATTCAGCTGCTGCTTGTTAAGGAGGCCATTCGATAAGCTATAAGGAAATACGAATTTCTATTGCAGCCAATAGATTAAAGTGAGCGAGAGATCCGGACATCCAAACAGCATTAGCTGAAAGAGAGCCCTTCTGAAAAGACGCTACGCTCTGTCCCGTGCGCACCGTTTGTACGAACTTGTGTGTCTCCATTCATCGGCCATGAATCTTGAACATGTTTAAATACGAAACGATGCCTGCGTCGGCCCCCGCAGATGATCGAAAGCGCCACGGATTAGGCCAGTGTTACGTAACACGACAGGAGACGACATCGATCGGCAATGCCAAGTGATACTCCAAAGGATTCCGGGACATGCGGAAACAGCGATAGAAACGCAATAGGGGTGACGTTCAAGTATTTATCTGCAACATCTCGATTTGTGCCATCATCCTGTTCTAGTAAATGGTGCTGGCCCGGATGCTGTCTACAGTGAAGTGTCACGATTCAGCACCCGATATGATTGGCAATCCAGGGCCAATCTTCGTGCTGTGACGATTTACAAAAAAGGCCGAGTAGCTGATTCCACTGATTCCGTGTCACTCGAGGGTAACGACCGCTCAACTGGCCAATATACATCATCTCGTCGTACTTCTGTGAGCGATCAACATTAAGGTGGGATCTGTCTAGCTAGTCCAGTCGAGCTAGTATATATATATATATATATATATGTGTGTGTGTGTTTGTGCGTGGAGGTAAGTTTCCTTTTGTAGGTAGGATATCTGACTATAGATGTGTAGCTGGATGCTTCCTGGTGTCAATCTGCGGGGACAATGACATGCTATTATGCCGGTGGTGCCCTCTAGGGAGTGAGGTTGATGTCTGTTCAATGGTCGGCAGGAAGTACTCTGAATTCTGATGGGGTTTTCAGCGGAAAAAAGAATCGCAGCCAAAATGTACTATTATTTGCAATGCATTTCCATTTCACTTAGAAATCAGTTAAAATGGTCGCCATTATCATAACACGGACTTCTTTGACACCATTATCATACGGTCGTTTATTATTATGGAGGTTCGTTATGTTGGTACAAGAAACAACAGTTTCAGCATTTTACCCGCGTGCCCATGGGTACTCGCTACGGTGTATATAAGTATATACAGATATATACATCTGTATATACTATTAGAATACACAGATACCTGAGATATTATATTGTTCATACAGGGTTGTGAATTTCCTTTGAAAAATACCTTTGTTGGTCTCGGAGTGGGCACCTGTAACGTCTCATCGCATTGAAAAAATAGGATCAACGAACACTATTGGATCTATCTACATGAGATTTATGTTGGTACTGTTACATCGTAAGCGTATACCCGCTACAGCAGACATTCTCTCGCACTGGTGTCGTCCTCCGAAATCAGACAGCAACCATATAACATCATATACATGTAATGTTATAATATATTATAATATCTCAGGCGTTATCGATTATGTGTTAGTTCCGCAATATAGTTATTATGACATTGTTCGATCAATAATTGATTGAGTGGTGCTCGTCATATGATTTCAATTTTATTCTGCGGCGTTGGTTGGTTCAAGGCTATACTCGTGAGGACTGTGGCAAGTTCAACTCATACTTTCTTACAACTACACCGACGCTAAAACCGTTTGAGGTATTCACTACGATTACATAAATTATAATTATTACATACAATTCTTCACTATGTATACTATTATATTATTAATATTATATAATCTTTGCAGATGGGCTAAGCAAAGACACATCACGTGTGCTCGCTTTCAATGGGGCACATTCGTTAGTTATACTAAAATAATATAATATTATAATCTATGATATAAGAGATTAATTGGTTATTGTATACGACGACCGTTCAGCTGAGTATCTACCAGAGAACGATATACGACAGAATATATTTCAAGATGCGGCAGTAGAACAACTAACGACTTCTCATTGTATTATTATTATTCTTCCTTATTCTTCCCATTGTATTATTATTATTATGATTATTATTATAGGTACCTTGTTACCATGTGATTTCACCCAGTTGGTCTCCAATTGGTGATCGGTGGAACTAAATTGCATTCTACGCCTCTCTGAACCAACGGCAGCAGCATCACGACCACCCGTTCGCATTCAGAGAAACAAACGGAGTCAGTTTCTAGCACGACCAACTATCTATTACAATGCCTCTATTCCACCTATTTTGTACTATTATACTTGATTCTATCCATAGAATATCCATAGAATCTTGTCTATCGTTAGACAGAATTGCGACCGGCACCCGTCGCATAAATCAATATGAAACATGCGAATGTGTGATGGCTGCTGCTGCTGCTACAGCTGCACCACCTGGCGTCACCGGTCCTCGTCTCACAATGGAACAAGATCGCATGTGATGTTCCCCATTATTCCAATATAATGAATACCATTCTATGGATAAATCAATCCAGGGTGAAAAACAGCAGCAGCAACAACAACGACAAGAGAAAAACGCAGAACAAACAATTGCCAATGAAAAGGAAGGGCTTGCTGGACGGGGACTGGTTATAGATATCTTCAATAAATGACATTAATTAATAACTTGAGTTATCGGAAACAGATGAATCAAAAATCGACTTTACGTCTGTGTTTTTGATGCCCGTTTATCTGGTCCTTCTATTACATATGAGCGTATCTGGAATTATTATTATACATACTATTTCTTATTCTAGTATAATATAAATATCGCCTCGAAGACGTGTGATGAAACAGTGACCATGACTGATAAATAATAATATGCTAATAGTATTCATTGATCCGCCTGGGATCATTAAAATCTTATTAATTAAGTGACTGGTGGAGGGCAAGAAACTACCATGGAAGGTAATACTTTAAAATGAATGCAGAACCAATATCCAACTAACAAAACATCGCCTTTGACCTACCTTGATTCGAGTGATTACGGCAATGTACGCATAGGTATATCAAGCTGTTTAGGCTAGTATTACACGCAATAGTTCTGGTAAATGGTGTTGAAGAATATGAACATCAATCACAGTCTGCTAGATATACAATTGTGTATACACTATATGTGAAGCTGTCACACGAAACTCTATGTAGCCTGCATAATTATGTATAATATACAGGGAATATATTGAAAGTTTCCCACCTTCACGTGATCTCAATATGCACGAACGGCGCAATTCTTAGAAGTCTGCAACTTTGGCTTCAATGAGCCAGATTCGAAAAAACTTACTTCATATAATCCCAGCCTAAGGCTTATAATAAATAAGTACCGGTGGAAAAAATATCTGGTGGGAGGAGAAATGGGGGGCCCCTCAGCTGCAAACGAAGGTATTTTATTTGCATAGAGTCCAAGGCAAAACATTCTAGTATTTCAATATATTTTCGATTTGTATGTTTCCCCAAGGGAGCAAACGATAGTACGAAGCAAATTTGAAGCTGAACGAACTTACTTGTTTGAGAAAAGTAAGTATACGAGTAAAACTCATTGAATCCACAGATTTAGCAGTAGGATTCAGCTTAGATACCAGCATACATATGAGTGGGCAGGCTGATATACCCTTATTTATATCAGCCTAATGCAAGCCTACACATCAATCGGCGTCTTGGTACACAACCTCTCACTATTACATAGGGTTTCCCAGCTCCGATAACGAAAATCCACCGACTCACCCACTGTGAATGCAACTACGTTGTTCAATTCAATGTAGACTTTATGGTTTTATGCTTCTCTAAGGCCGACTGATACTGGTCTAAATGAAGGAGTCGGTTGATCCTTGACTACGCGGCGGCTTGACGATGCTTTTGCACTGACGAAAGATATACTTCATTCGTTGTGGCGTTCAAGGCCATATGCATTGCACTTATACGGGTGCAATGACCAACTACGTCAAAAGGCTTGTGATAGATTGTAGAGAGAAGATATCGAGCGTGGACCTCTCTCTCTCTCTCTCGCTCCTCTCTTCTCTTTAAAAGAGATACCCGCCTGGCTGGAATAATTTGTTATACGCGTGAGGGGCTTTTTACCGACTGTTGCTAACTTACGCTAGTAAATGTCGAAACCACCGCGAATAGAGTGTAGTCCTCAAAGAGTCCTTAACCAATCTAATTACCATGTCAAACGAGGCTCGCACTAGATCCGACGACGACTAAGCGAAACAGCTGACAGATGGAGGTAGATGTTTATCTATGTAGATCGATATAACCTCGACCGATATCTAACTACTAGTTTATTCCTAGTCAACGTTGAGGGAGATGAAAGAAGTCGCGCATTTATGTTACCGACAAATGATCAGGTTTACGACAGTTACGACTGGTGTAGCCCATTGATTGCTACTATATACCTGAAACCCTGTGGGTCTGAATCATCACGTTTTTCTATACCATTCGTTAAAAAATACTTCCTTAAAAGCATAGTGGGACAAGTGACGAAAATATATATTTTTTTCAATATTTACTGTTTCAAATTTTTTTCAGATTCTGTTGAGATCGATGAAAGAGTGCGCGTATCTCCTGCTTGTCAAATATGTTTTTTTTTGATTCGTATTATTTTGACCGGTTTCGCTCGTGCGGAAAAATTATTGGTTTTGTGTATTTATTCTCGATGTAGTAGTTGAGACGCCGACTCACGATTTCCTCGCAGCATCTCGCAGAGGCTGATAACGATGATGTGATTCAGATTGAGGTAGATTGATAGTGAACCGAAGAGATAGTTGACGATACTCTCATCTTAACGAGAGACACTCGTGGTCATTTAGTCGAATGCATTGGGGGATGTTTGCTTGGCTAGAAAATGAAAACAATAATAACATGTTTGTCCGGACAGCCTGCGCGTTGAGTCTTATTTCTTCGTTTTCATTATTTGTTGGATCAACTACTAACTCCTGAACTGCCAGTATCTTTAGATAAGCTATTTGTTGATAGAACAGTCCAGCCGACTCACAGCCAAAATTCAACGTCCACGGTACAACTGCTTTCGGCATTGTTCCCTTCATAAGACGGACAACCCCTTTAAATGCAAATGTGCAACGGTGGAGATCGAGCCCGCGCACCTACGTGTCTCTTCCGATTACAAGTTGCACTCGAATGAATCAAGCCACCGGGCTCGACTTTCGTATGAACCTACGACTACATGACTGTCTTGTGCCATGCACATGATATATATATACATGTTTGTGTATCTGTGATTTCATGTGTTTTCTATGATTCGAAGCCAGAGATGGATATCTTATGTATCTAGGTGTCTATTCGTCATGTTATTTCATATGATTGTATGTATTGTGTTTTCATTAATACAATAGTATTCTATTATGCTGTTTTAATGTTTGTACTGATCATTATGGTGAATACTAAACGTTGGCTGGAGTCAGCTCAGAAGCATTCCGAACTTAATCATTGCACTTCTTTCAATAAACCACAATTTGAATCTTAAATCTACGCATCTAATAGTGTTGCATAAATATATACAAATGCTTCTGAGGCAATTGCTTCAGTTGTAACCGATTAATGTAGCAGCGTTTATGTCTGAAGTAATTCAGACGTCCGCGTACAGCTTGTGTTGGGATAAAAATAATGCAATCACTCTTAGAATGAGTCTGAACGAGGCAGTATATTACATCGTGGCTGTAAATGAAATTCGGACCGACTGTCTGTCGGTCTAAACCTCTAAATTTTATACTCACTTCATTAAAGTGAGCTTTAAAGATGCCCCTGAGACAAAGGGCAATGGCCGGGAGGCACTTTTCATAAAAAGTGTCCTCCAGTGAATGCGCTGGGGTACGCTGAATCTCGAAGACCTGAATCTCCGACTCAACACCCTCGTTCTATCGTTAATCCCCACCGGAATAAGCATCTCCTCTAGTGAACCCGCACAACCTCTCGGTAAGATGTCACCTCCTCTGCTGAGGAGGTGCCTTCCGAACGGGGGACCTTTTAGCGCTTAAGTGGACACCTAATGATCCCAGCAAATTTACTCGAGTTCGAGGCTACGAATAGGCCCAACGCAGCGGGGGTCTGTCTGTTTGTCTGTTTCGTTGGCGCTGGCGTTTCAGTCAAATTATAATATAAATCTTCACTTCCTTAATGAGTTCTTGGCGAACAAGCAGCATTTGCGTCGCAGTAGATAGAATACCGTGAAAAAAGGAATCTTGCCCAACTAGGCTATAGTTCAATAGCTAAGTACACATTGGCTCATAATAAGCAACAACGACAATATTACAGTATAATTGATCTTATCGTTATTGCTTAATTGTTTCGCGCTATGCTACACCTCACTGATAATCAATTACATATATCTATGCCATTTCTTGACCACTACCGATTGTACTCCTTCATTTCTATTCCTGAGTTTTTCTTTTCCCATGATCAGTCAACCGCCATCGATTGAATCTTCTGAATCGAACAGAATGTGCTCACATAGAGTACCGCTCGTTGGTCAGACAATCATACATCGCTAGCCACATATATGTCGTAGCTGCCATCGAGAAATGAAAGCCGGGTGACCCCCCGCCTCTGATAAAATATGATAACGCTCAAAATGAACAGCGCCATTTGCGACAGCTAGGCAGGTGCGTGGTCGATCTCTTTTGGTTGAACTCTCAGTTGTGGCCGCTAGTTCGTGTAGCGTCGCTGCCACGCGATGTCCAACGATGAGAGAACCGTGTCCTTCTTGTTTGCAGGACCCTCTCGAGAGGGACGGGGATAGGTATCATGACGAGACCGAAGGCGAACGCCAGACACAAAACGGCAGTAGGACCAGTACAACAGAGAATCATCTCGGGGTGTCATTACTTCACGTTCCGCTGTTAGCTGCGTCGCAACGGGATGGAACGAGTGAGTAGCCATTTAACGGGTGACGGTACAGTGCCAAGTCGCTTACATCTAAACACATTGATTATTGTGAGGCCTGAAGGACACAAGGCAAGGCAGGCTGAGTCAGGTCAGGCCGTCAGATTGTTCCGGCTATGGGCGCAGGGTGTTTTGACGCCTGCAGGACGCTTGTAGATCGCACCAACCAGTTTGTACTATAAGGTGCTGCTGCTGCTGCCAATACTTGCGGCCACCCTTATCATTGCATCACGGTGTTGATGTTGTTATTGTTGCTGTTGTTGTCCACTCCTGATGCCACTGTCGTTTAAGTTGGTTGCCACAGTGCTACAGTGAAGCAACAGATAATGCACTGGGAAAGAGAGAGAGGGCATGGTCAGTAGTTGCATTCGTATAGTGTAGTGATAGTGTTATTCCCCGGCGTTTCGCTGACTTATTTCTCCAATCTCGCCTGTTAATGTACAGACGGTGTGTGACTGGTTCATATTATGGTTGTCGTTATATACATTATATGCTCATGGGCTCACTGAAGCGAGCAACACATTTAGTGTTAGGTATCTCTGCACGATAGAGACGGCAGAGAAAGCGACAGACACGACTCGACCTGGCGACGATCTCTGATATCGTTCTCTGGATACCTCTAGCGCGCGTTAGCTTTATCGCTTGCAAGCTTATCTTTACACTTCCATTTGCTGCTAATGATCGCCGACGTCACCGTTTCGAGCTTTGTAGAGGCGTCTGATTGCCTATCGTGTTGTCGTGTTGCCATATGACAGGGCGAATGGAAGAGCCTACGCTTTTCAGACTGCTGCTGCTGCTGTTGCTCTTTGAAACAGTCTACACAAGTTTCCTGTATTGGACTGGATACACAAGCACAAGGTAGTGGTTACGATCATTGTCTGTTCTGGAAGCGCTGTTTGTAACATATCTGGGACGGATAATTTCAACAACTGAAGAACAGATGACTTACTAGTGCTATCAGCTAAACTAACCTACTGAACTACTACTACTAATTACAATAATGTATTTCGTACTATCTGGCAACGCTCATTTTTACATGTACTCTTCTTACTCTTGTACTATATATCGTTAAGCATGGCCCTAGAGTAATTTCTGTACTCTTAGTGTAAATCTAAGTTCCAGCTCGATGAGAGATGTGGTTGCATCTTGGTATACCAGTGGGAGAGGTTGCGTCTGACATAAATTATTCTGGCTGTGTCCTTCAGATAAAAGGTAAAAGGTAAAGCTTTATTACTTTTATTAAAGGTGAGTGCAACTTTTTACAACGTTTTAGCTCTATTTTATGCCACGTTGTGAAACACGACATATGTATGCCATATATTTCGCGGAATCTCATTTGCATTTGAGGCTCATTCATCGCTTCGCGCCTTCGATACAGCCGTCAAAAACCACCGCACTGGGGGGTTGCCATCGTTATCATCAGCAGCACCATTATCCCACGTTCGGTCTATCTGTCTGTCGGTTTGTCTGTCTGTACATCTGTCCCTTGGCCCCCGTAGTGTGAGCTCTGATCGTCTCTGCTCTCGGTCGATCCGACCGACTAACCGACCGACCAATAGTCCACCCGTATGGAGGGGAAGGCTCACTGTCAGCGTCCTGAGTCAGTGGTAAGGGCCACTTCGGAGCCCTCGCCACGATGGGTCATGGGGCGCTCGCTCTGATGGCGGAGGAGAGGCGCCGTATCGTGCGTGACACGCCGTTTGTCGCTCAGTCGACTTCAGAGCGGGCACACAGAAGCGGTGTGGTTCTGCGGCGAGGCGGGACGAAGCCACCCTGTCGCCAGGTGCCGTGCGTGTGGTGTCGCTCGTGCCACCGTCGATAGGATGTCGTCGGCCAACGCGACGGTGGCGCTGGCGATGCCGGTGGAAGTTTCCGTCAATGATAGTAGCGGGGTTGTCGTCGTCGCCACCACTACGACCGCAAGTGAAGTTGATGGCGAACAGGTGAAACAGGCCGTGTATGATTTCGCGGTGCCTTTACTCGTTCTCGCGTGCGTGATATCGACAGTGTTCAATCTACTTGTGCTCGTATCGTTGCGCTGGTTACGGCGCTCAATTAATCCAACATTGAGTCTGAGCCTTAGCTTGACATTCGCGGATGCCTACGCGTCATTCATGCTCGGACTGGGTTTCGTCGTCAACAGTTACCTTCCATTAAAGAATCTCGGTATAGGCCAGTGTTTCAATCTAGTGCTCGAAGCGCTCCGGCTGAGTGGACTAGTTGCCGCAGCGCTGAACCTTCTAGCGTTATCGTTCAACCACTATCTAGGGATACTTCGGCCGTTACACTACGCATCGACGGTGACCCGTCGCAGTGCCTATATCGGAATAGTTCTATTGTGGGCCATACCTTTAATGCTGTTCTTCACGTACTTCTCGAGTGTGCCTGGACAAGGCTTTCGGTCAACTGACTGCAAGGTTATCGCCTTCTTACGCCAGTCGCGATTTTCGGTTCTACTTGGCATGCTGTTCACTGTACCGCTCATCGTTATGATGTTCATCTATATGCACATCTTCTTCATTATTCGACAGCACAAAATCGGTCTCTTTGGACAGGGCGCGGCCACAACGACTGCGCAAGGCCGACATGTCATCTGCAAGAAGACATCGTCGAATTCGTCAGTGACGACAAGTCTCACCTCCTCAACCTGTACACAGGCTAGCCGTCGATTGCAGAACGTAAAGGCGGTGTATACAACGCTCCTTATAATCGGTACCTATCTCGCCGGTTGGATGCCCGCCGTCTTCTTCTACGTGTTCACCTGCACCGACAGCTGTCCGTTCCCCATCACCCAGATCTCGTACCGGACACGCATTTCGGTTGGCATTATTGTCAATGCGCTAATCGTGCTCAAATCGCTTGTTGATCCATTCATTTACGCCGCTCGAATGCCCGAAGTTAGCGAAGCCCTCTGCCGGATGTTCCGCTGCCGACCGCGCACGAATTTCCGTCATGTTCGCGGACCTAGCTATAATCGACACGGCAATAATCATCATAACTATAATTTCAATCATTCAGCCCCTTGTTTTCCGAGATCGCCAGGTGGCACCCCACTTCGCGGCGAGAGCCAGCGAACCGATTGCACGCTGGCCGGCTCACGAGCTGTCTATGTCGGTCGACCAAAGGGTCTTCTACCCGGGTCCCAGAGTGCGCTCTCGTTAGCTAGCTTGTCGCCCTCACCAAAGCTTTTACCGTCGACATGTACCGCCATTAACAACAGTCTCAATCACAACGGATCCATCTCACGGCATCATATGCAACACATCGCAGCAGCAACAACAGCAACAAATCAACCGACTGCCGCCGCGACCAACAACACAACATTAACTACTGCCACAGCAATCGCTAGCAGCAACTGCAAGAGCAGCTGCAGTAATAATATTGTTGTTATTGTTGCCAACGATAGTGACGACAAAAACAATGGTTTATTATTAAATCAAAATAATAAGATGACGAACAACAATAGCAACAGCAGCAGTAGCAGCAGTAGCATCTGCAGTGGCCGCGTGAATGACGACACCATTGACAATCACAAGGTGCTGCGGCTCAGCAGCTGTCGACAGTTCAACAGCAGTAGCTGTCTCCAGCTTGCCAGTCCTCATCGTTATGGTAGCGACGATGACGATGATGATGATAGTTCACATTGTCGTCATGTGCATTACGCCTTGAGAGATCTGCTGCCTGAACAAAGGCAACATGGACATTTGCAGCAGCAGCAAACGTCTACATCTGCAGCTATCTCTGCAGTGGCCTCTGTGGCCGCTTCCGTAGCCCTTTCTACGAGTCAGTATCCACAACAGCTGCAGAGTTCGCCTATCACCGGGCGCAATAAGCAGAAGCAGATCAATTCCAGCAATTCCAATGCATTCGCAACAGCAGCATCCGCGACAACAACAACAACGTTGCCACCTCCATCGTCGTCATCGCTGCACTCGTTGGCAGGGCGTTGCAGTCATCGGCTGCTAGCGAGCGGTAGCCATTACCCGTATTGCGATCAGCAGCAGGAGCTGTCCAATGGAGTGGTGACCACTCATATGCCCGTGCTTGTGGTTAAGACTAATTTATAACGATACCCAATTGCGACTGCGGCCGCCTGACTCGTCCGTCGTCGTCGCCACCGCCAAGGTCCACTAGATCTGATCCCTACAACGGTCACTCGGAGACGCTCATGGCACTATATGGGCCAAAAGGTTTGCCCCTCAGAAGACGAATATCAGTTGCAATTCCAGCTGCCTAGATTGTGCCCGATGGATACCTATTAATATGGCGTGGTCAAATCTAGGCCGCTGGCCGGCCCACCGTGTGCATTGGTTATCCAAACCAGGCTGTCCCCAGTAGATCTGCGTCGATTCTCTAATGTAACCCCCCTCCCGAAGAACAAAGCGGTTCAAGACAATGCCGAACAGACTACCCACGACTTGTCTTATAATGAATATAGACCAAGTATGTTTATAAGCACGCACTGATACAACTCGAGGAACCTGATGTGGCATATCGCAGACACAGGGCGGACAAGGAAAAGCAGAAGAACAATGAGAGCATCGTCATATACGAGGCGTTACTTCGTTCGTATGTACATATGCGTCTACGTATAATGATGATAGTTCTATGGCGGTCGTAGCTAGCACCGTAGCGCTACTTGTAGACACTGCTCATTGTATATAGTCATATTGCATGTATATAAATACATGTACAAAATACAGCTGGAACAAATCCACAACAGTCTGAAACGCATCCCAACAAACGCAAAAAATTGATCGTGATAGAGACAGAGATATGAAGACAGAAGAAGAGGAAGCGGTTATAGCCATAGATCATGATAGCCAGTGAATATGCACATCACATTTAAACTGATCATAGACATACAATGAAATATAATGACTCGTAACTACGGAGCAGCAGAAGAAGACGAATTAATCGTCAAATGAACACCACTGACTGCCGTATGTCTGACACTTTGCCCAATACAGACAGCTGAGCTCACAACGGGCATGCATAAGCGGTATAATATATATATATATAAGATTGGATAAAGTTCGGGCATAAGGTGCGTATATATATATATATATATATAAACGTGGCGAAGGAACGATACGTAACACAAAAGTGCTTCACCTTCTTGGTAAGCTACCTCACGGGAATATATTGATGACGAGATATCAACGAGTTGCAGGACACGCCTTAGAACCGATTTATCGCGATTTTGCGATTCAACGGCACGGAAGTGTAGTAGAATATTTGTTATAAAAGTGATCAAACGTCCGTTCTACTCGAAGTCGTGCCGGAAAGCACCATCCCCGCTCATAATAGCAACACTTACCAGGTGCACCTAAGCTGTATGACAGCAGCAGCAACAACAACAACGACGACGACGACGACGACGAGAACAACAACAGTGACATCGAAAACGTGTGGAAGTACATTACGGTCCGAACGCAATGTCCCGGCCTCGCAAAGCAAAATGCCAACATCTATATATGTATATATAATATATACATTTACATGTTATGTTAATTTGATTAGAAACACAACAAAACGATTTAGGGCATCATTTGAGGTCGCCGTGTGACGAAATCGATGATATATATATTCTGTGATATTTGGTAAGCAGCAAAAAGAACACGCACCGACTGACATAGTTCCTTTCATTGAGAAATGCCCCCTTGCTGATCTGTCTAGCTTTTATATAGTAATATAATTTATTGAATATAAATTGAAGAATCCGTAGCTATAGGCCTCTCATGTATGACTGGGTCTTTCTGCTTGTTTTACTCCTGTAAAGATCATTATCCATATACGATGTGCTGATGTTGACATTATTTGGGTCTTCGGTAGACCACTGCAATGTGACCCTGCGAGTGTATACGGATTTTACATAAGCCCGTTCCACTAAACAGCACCTAGCTTATAATCATTCGATTTCTGGCATACTTTCTGATCACTTGCAGCGCTCGTTCAAACGATGATACACAGCAGTAACAGTCGGTGTTGGCATCGGATTAATTTCCAGTGCAAACGAATACAGCGGAGTTTACTATTGATTGAACTCGATGCTTGTTAATCCCTGTCTAGAACGATGCCATCACGATTTCATTAAGGCCAGTGTATTTGATATAAAAAATTGAACGAAGTCAATGCGTTTCGCAATAACAGTGAAACTGAGTCACTTCCATATTATTCGGCTCGATTATAGATTCAATTTAGTTCGATCCACTGTTACACATGTGCTGATTCGCTATACATAAAATGCGAGAATCCATTAAGAATAAGCCATGAAATGATCGCCAGCATTGAACATCTTCAGATGACACTTGTAATCTACTGAGCTTTTAATGTACGACACCGGGACGTATTAGCCATCCGACTCCAACAACAGCCTGACAAAATATCCGCGCAAGCTATCCCGTGCCCTGTTTGTGTTGTCTCTTCCGGCAATTATAACACTTGCTGCCCTCTCTTATTAATCTATCTTTGATGATATATCTCTCTCCCTCTCTCTCCAAAGCCACTAATGTCAAAGCAGTCACCACTTACATTCGTTATTATGTTTGGGACCGCGCCTTTTCTCAAGCGATCATTTTCTCATAATCGTTGCTGGCGACAACAATCATAAGGCTTCGTGGCATCCGTCTTCGCAGCAACCGAGCGAACCTCAGTTCTGCGAACGGATCATACTCACAGTGCAAAATGATGCCCACTTTGGCGCACGTAATTCAGATTAAGAACTACTGCAGATTATCACCATCATCGTTTTGGAATAGTATAAGATGGTTCTTTGCATATTCAACAGACAAGAACTGTCGCTTTAGGAAAAAGTTTTTCTCGTCAGACTAAGACTATCCACGGATATAATAGTCGTTGTCATTAGAGATGTTTTCAAAGGTTTACGAGCGTGTACACAGGGGGAGGAGTAAAAGAAGGCTCGTCATTTCCGGAAAAGTAGATCACGCTTGGATCCGAGATCAGAAAAAGTTCGATTTACATCTGGGAAGACGTAGTCTGACAATTGATACAGAGATGGAAAATATAGTGATGAACAGTTATTTATACGCAAAAACGATATGCACACACTAAAGTGAGCTTATCCGTTTGGGGTAATGGCACCACATCGGGGCTAACGGTCAATCGCTTTTTGACGTTTGGGAAAAAAACAGAGGCTCAAATAATGAAAACCCTACCTATTATACGCCAAACTTTTTCTAGAGTTGTACAGACATGAGACTTAGAATATGCCAGGCTTGAGACCCGAGTCGAATCCAACGAATACACTAGCCTGCATATCTCTTGGTTAATACTCAGATATGTAGGCAGTATTAACCAAGAGACAGTGCAGATCTCGATATTTAATATTATGCTATACGGGGGTGGTCCCATAATATTGTCAGACCTGAATTGTTAAGCCAAATCCAAATTAACTGTCACATAAGCTAATAAGTATAAAAGCATATCAATTTTGCATATAAATATCTATTAGCTATTTATCTCTCCCCCCCTACAAACTAAACCTAAAAAACTGCTTTTCGAGCTGACCCTCAGCTGTTCCCCTATCTGACAGGCCTCAGCTCATAAACTCTAATCCTAGTATTTCCTCTGCCCCGTGTATATATATATATATACATACAAACTTCACTCGCTTTGAAAAATAGTATATGAAAGTAATCGAATGAAAAGCATTCGCTTTCACCACTCGGTGTAAATGCGCACACCTCCTATTATCATAATCGAAAATCGTACTACATTGAATATAGGCGACTTTTTGCATTTTTCTACTTTTGAATCACTCTGGAATCGATCGAGTTCCAACCATCAGAAGAATGATGTCTCCTTCGATTCAGTTGATATGAAAGCATTCAAGACTAACTTCAAGGTCACGGTATAGAACTAAACCATGTTGCTGGATTTCCTCAAAAACCTATTCTCATTGCAGCAGATTCACTCACTTCTTTCTTTCATGGAAGTGATGTTATCACTTTCATAATCATTGTCATTTTTTCTTGAACCATAATCAATACAAATTTGTATCATCAAATAGAAAAAATGAATTTGAAGAGACAAATAGCGTGTGTCAATGTACGAGGTTCGTTTGCATGGCATGATCAGTGAATGCCATGCCACGGCTGTGTTCGCTGTGTTCGTGGCCAGTATTATAGGGTACTAATAGGATAATACTACTAGTGATAATAATAATAATAATAATAGGGAGATTGAGCCTATCGGCTGCGCTAGTGTGTGATAGAAAATAGCATTGGTGCTATTGTACTGTACAATGGTATAGAGACAGGGCGATAACCATCAGGCTTCTTATGGATACGACCTTAGTGTCCAGTGCGTACGGCCTCAGAAGCATAAACATCGAGTCTCGTATGAACAACAACAAGTAAATTCATAGACGACAGAGAAAACAAAACGAAAAACTGTTCAAACCTTCATGGTCGAAGTCAGTCTCCACAGTCGCAAAAAGATTTCGTCTGTGACAACCTCAAGTTGCCTAGATTTTCATTCATTGATTTGTGTCGTTTCTGTTGCTTTGTAATGTATTATTATTATTATTATTATTAATATTATCTATTGCTCGCTGACGTACGCCATCATTTATGTCGCATGGGTACGTGTGCTATAGTTAGATAACCATACGTGCGAATGTACATAATACTGTAGATACAAGGTAAGCTACTATTGGAAGGGAGCTATATTCGTGCTCTAGATGTATAGATGTAGACCTATAAATGGGTCAAATGTAGTAGCCGAACTGAACAACGCGGACATCAGCTGGCCCAGGATTGGAAGTTGTCCGCCGCCAGCTGTTCGATGGTTGGGTGGATGGGTGCTGTCATTCACACACAGATGAAAAGTACAAATAATTAAATGCTACTAAATGAGGTACGGGGGATGCCTGTCGAGAAAAAGAAAGAAAGACTGCAAGCACTGTCCCCAGAGAACATGAACAGACCAGCCTTGGTCTTAACATAACAAGAGATGAGTGGATGGCAACATGCGAGTCGATAAATACAATGTCTCGTAGACAGATATATACATACACATACACAGGGGCTAAAAGTCTGAGCAAGCAAAGACTGTTAGTTGACCTAAATACTCCTGAGCTGAATGTCTGAACTGTGAGGTATTTGTATTTAGGAAATGGAACACATGAAAATACACAAGAATATGAGGGACAAGTATCGGGATCGTAACTTCAAATTCGAGAGGGTGTTGCCATGCGGACATGCCCATACGCCGTGATGGGTACTATCTCGGGCAGATCATGACTATTTTGCTGATGGGATTTTCTCGAAGATGAATCTGTCCGGGCCCCACTTCTGTACACAATAATTAATTGTACAAAATGAAAATAGCAGAGACAAACAGTTGTAAACTGATGCATACAAAAACAATTATCATAAAGTATTCGATGGACTATTGTGGTTGACGAGTTAGCTGACCTTGAACTTACTCTGACGGAGGTAAAGAATTTTGCCAAATTGGAAATTACCCAGATGGAACCGCCAAGAACTGATGACGTGAGTCGAGGGATACGGATTCAAAACGCACCGAAGTCTTTCATAGGACTTCCGTTCTGACTTAAGAATATTGGTCTAATTTTTGAGGATCGATCTGATTTTAAATAAGCGTGTCGATTCTATTATATATAATCGATGTGTGAATGGTGACAACAAAGACAAATTTTGTATTTTTCACTTTGTTTATTTTACATGTGGCTGGTTAGAATGCTATAATAAATCATGCTGGTTGTCGCTCTCTCAATGTCACGATAGGGCACAATCATATTTTAGCAAGCAACCCAAAAGGTGAGGTTTCGCAGTATTTTGCATTGGAAATTGCGTACACCAACTTAATCACGCGTAACTCATTCTTAAAAGAAGGTATTGGATTTTACCTGTGAGCATGGTAGTCGAAATTGGAGTTTTTGAAAAAATCATTTTTCCAAAAAAAAGAGAAATCATTTGAATTGGATCGATGTTCGAAATTAATCCCGTGTGGCAGCTAGACGTGACCCAATAATAACACAAACTGTTCTATGCGACCTCACCTGTCTGACATATTTGCTTGGACGCCTAGGTCTCTTGCTGAAAAATACTAGAGGTTCCACATTTGAGCCCCGTCAAGTGACATATACCTTCGTTGTTAATTCAAGAAAGGGCTGTTCCAAATAAAAAATATTTTCAACGATTAGTAGCGGTTCATGAGGTACAATTGTTGCCCAAAATATATGAAAATACAAAATGTTGATGGTAAAATATTCTAATGCGAGCAAACTAGAGAGCTGCCACATTGAATGCTTTTGGAAGCGTGTGTATATATACATGGCTATGTGTATAAAATTTAGTAATAATGATATAACGATGATAAAGGAACTATAATTTAAAGTTCTGAGCGTATTTTAATTAAAAGGTGGATATGCATATTATTTAATACAGACACATATTTACAAAACCAAATAAGAAAGCAACAAACAAGATATAAGAAGGCGATATAAAAGCGAATAAATTTAAACCTCTTTCATCATATCAGTGGTGTCGTTATTGGTCTTGCCAGGAAACATATAGAATTTGCAATCAGTGCAACCGAATATAATTTCATTACGTTTGAGTTCCAGAGGTGAACAACGTATGATGTGAGCCATCAACATTACAGCAACAGTGCACAGCATCTCCCATATTCAAAGCAATTATAATTTACATATATAATAACAATGAAAATTGAAACGCACAACAAACGCAGATTTTGTCTATATATAAGTATATATAATTGAGTGGCTACTTTCGTTTTGGACTGGCAAATCTTTTGGTGGTCATCATCGGAGGAGGCGCGGGAACTCAGCATAGAATTGAAATTAGTCTCTCAGTAGAACCTCTCAGTATAAAAGTAATCATTTCACGATCGAAAGAGAGTCCACAATCTACAAGATGGCACACTCATACGCTTTCTTTGTATGAATAGATAATCCGTATGTATATATTGCAGTGTGGTTACAAAAAATCGTGCCAACAAAATGCAATATATATATATATATATATACATAGCTATGAATATTTGATAAATCCATGTATTTTTTGTTGAGGCATTTATTATGTACCATTGCCCTGGGTGACTCTACGAGCCGGGTCAATAGTAAAGTTTATGTGGAAATACTGAAAAAAGTGAGCTGCTAGAATAATATTTTACCAGCCCAAGTCATTTAGCATAAGCTCGATTAATTTTAGTCGTAGTTGAGTGTTTTTTTCAACCCTAATGCTCATGGTTTATATTTAGGCTCGTAAGCGGATTATGTTTGCATTGTATATTGAATCGTCTATACACTTCGCTAGAAAATAGTTAACAATATAAGCGCCTCTAAATGCCAATTCTGCTGCAGGACATCGGGCATAATTACCAGTGGATGATTGTTCCCAACTCAAAGAACGAAACATGAACTGTTTCGAGTGTTATCCATTGGGTGTTAGTGTTAGAGGAGCAGAGGTCGGAGATTTGCGTATGTTGTATTCACATCGAGTTGAGCTGTGTAACGCTACACAAAAACAACGAGGTCACGTCTGCGTGACTCGTTGTTGGACACGATAATTGCCACTGTGAGTAGTCAGCTGGGGCTGAGTTAAGAATCGTGTGGTGAAGTTTATCAGCCCGTTACGGTGACTAAGTCTAGGAGCTGTATTTGTAGTCACGCTATTGTTTGCTCGATTGCTTCAGTAGTCCATGCAACTGAAAAGCCAGTACCTAAGGAAGAGCCATAAATGTTTTCCTGTTGTCATTAATTGTAGAAGTATCTCGTCGCCGTCAAAATGCATTGATGCCCCAGTAGATAACGTACTTGAAGCGTTATCTTAAAAATCGGTGCATGCAGAAATCGTGGCCAACCAACGGGGTCTTTATAATATGATCATGTTGTATGGCGGTACGGCGGTTATGCGATACCTCGTACAGAGCGGGCGAAGCTACGGGTACGCATCCATATATTGTGTAAATCATCACAATATATGGATGTACCCAAGTTTTTTTACCCTTATATTATAGTTTGAGTCCGAAAACATTACACATGTTAACACTGACGCTCTCACGTTAACAGAAGCACCTTAAATACTCGATGTCGGAGAAGGCATATTGAGCGCTACAATACAGCCGTCCCAGTAATAGAACTAGAGAACATACACACGTAATGCAGGATACGCCAGTAAAGATGAGCATATGAATCCTTCACCGGCTCCGTCATTTAAATCTTTATCTCCCTCGTTTGTTCTCGACGAATAAAATCCCAAATGCAGTTGAAAGTCGGATGAAATGCTGAAAGTGATGTCAAGCTAGCGGTTAGATGAGCAGTACCGCTACGGTTCTACTCTGTTCTCGGTTGGATATAGGTTAAAGAAATGAGAAGGAAGAATAGAAGTTCTGTTGTCGCTAGTTTTACGGGTCAAGGCGGAAACTTTTAACCCTGAAAAGCTCTCTATGTTCCGGCCTGTTATGGCCCCACGTTGTTGATATAACTGGTTGGGCATTGCTGGCTTTTGGCTCACTTTGCTTCTTCATGTTATAAAACGCCGCATCGTGCTGCGAGCCGAACGAAACGCGGCGTACGGAGACACAAACACATTGCGCTGTACGGTCGTCACTCGCCGTTTGCCTGTCGGTGGTGAAACAACAAAACGTGAATGTATAGTCCGACCGACCCTAGCAGCCGTAGGAGGGGGGAGGGGAGAAGTCGTACACATGCCGGATGTCGTCGACGTGCCACCTGAGGACACACGAATTCCGCTTGTCCCCATCGCCGGCCGGTGATAACTGGCAAACTACAACTTACCGTAAGCACACGAAGAAAGAAGTACCCAGAAGTGGCATACATAGTATACTTGAAACACGGGAATATATGGGCAACTTTATGCCCGGAGGAACGGGTATGGTGTTCATCTGGGCCTCACTGTCTTCACAGCGATCTGTGCGTTTGGAACATATAGAAATGTATGCGGCTCAACTTGTCTAAAACAATCTCTTTTATGGGACAACAAATGCTTTTGTGTACTCTAGGTGAATAACACGTGCCTTTAAAAGTTAATTTTAGAAAATGCTACTTATATCAAATTATGGAATCATTGTTATTCTCTCAGCAAAGTCCATTATGAAGTTCACCACTTACAATCAGAATGATCTAATTATTCCATCATCATATGTTCATTAACGAAAGTTCATTTTGATAATCATAATAATAATATCAGAGAAAGAGAAAAAAAAAGATGAAAAGCTCGGATCATCGAATCCTGTTGCCGTTTGCCCACTCAGTGGCACATGTGCAAAACCAACCCCCCCCCCTCGTATCGTATATCAGTCGAGATACTAACAACGAATCATACTTCTCCTTACGTATCACTAATATACCGATGTATATTCGGCAATCATCATTTTGAAAATCACCAGCATATCAAATGCTTGTCTGACGTTCTTGCCTAGCCAACGACTATGTCAGATTCTTCGTGGGAAAAGAGCATCTGCGTGTCAGTCCCTTCGAGCCATCTCGATCCTCGATATATTATACTCCCCATGAATTGTCTTGAATTGTAGTAGGATCGTAATATTCGTACATTTACCCTACAGGCAAATTTTCCAGAAGTCAACAATTTGATTGAGTTTCGGCAGATATAATACGCCGAACTACGGTTGTGCATGCCATATGTTTTTGGCCAGCCAACCAGTGAGTTCGTCAGTTATCGATGTTGTTCATGTTTCGAACCTATTCAAATCGATATCAACGCTCGGAGATTGTAGCGGGGTGACTTCGGACAGCGTTTGAGATATTCTAATACAATGGAGAATGTCCCATCTAAGTGGTCGAATGATAGCAAATGAATAATGCATATTAAAATCTCTTTAAAAGAGGTCCGAGAGTTTTCCTACTGACTCGAACATTATTTATTACCATCCTAATAATCAGAATTAGATGTGCTCATCTTGGCTGTATTAGAAAGATTAAGTAACCGCGCTGATGACACCAACGGCGTAGATTATATGCAAACGTAATTCACGACGTCTTGACCTCAAAACAGATCCCGCAAAGTCGGCAAAACAAGAAATCCTGGTTTCGAGCCTCTGACCTCATAAATATGTAGTTTGGTGTTTGGTTTTTAAAAATTCGAAATAATGTAAGGAATAATTAATTGTAGCCATAAATAATGCACATTTCAGGCTCATGCAGCGAGAGAACAAAGCGGAGCTGTTTGCACATTAGGACACTCTGCTATCTGCCAATAAGTACAGGCTCAAATTATAGCTATGCAATATTCTGACCGGAACTGACAAGTGCAGCTTTTGAAGGTCAATCCGAAGTATATGGGTGGATCAGATCGACGTGAACAGAAGGATATGCTCAGCGCATAGCGAGCGTATTCGAAAACAGTTTTGATAGGCCTTTCAGTACTATCGCTTATACCTTTCAGAATAGATGATTTTTTTATATTCATTACTTATAATGCGATATAAATTTCGATGTGTTTCGCGTTTGCTACTAGCCCCAAGAGATCCATCCTCAGTGGCAACGATATATACGCTTAAGTCTATCAAGCTAAGTACGAAATATTTCGCTAACTGCGCGAATCACCCGCGATTTGTTCCCTTTAGCGCATCCACTGTTGGGTATATTAATTCCAACTGCTACATTTATAATTTTATCACATACATATTTGTTCACCTAATAACCTAGAATACCATAACTAGCATGATAACATTTCATCGTGGGGAACTGTCCTTTATGAGGTAATAATACATTGTTCGGATTCTCGTCATTTTAGACAAAGGGAGTGTCCTAAGGTTCTTTGAGAGGTCGGTCGATTGCATGAGGGGCTTGGGTGTGTGTGCCAACTCGAAATAGCAGAAATTTTCTCACAGGCCACCTCTGACGAGACATTAACTACAATGTCGAAGCTATTGCCGATGTTGTATGTGTTTTATTTTATCGAATCGTTTGGATCACACTGTCAGTTTGGTAGCTGGTAACGGCTCACATACCTTTATTGTAGGCAGTCAGAAATATGAATCTGTAAATTCATCTGTCATATGATGATCCATATTACATACCGTTCCATACAACATCATGTGGTACGGCGATATACAAAGTAAAAAATGTGTTTGTATAGCCCTGTACCTTGTACATATCCTACATAGTCTATTTCTTGAGAAGTAGATGTTATGTGACCAGTGCAACTACGTATTACTACCGAAACAGCATTTCTTTAATAGTTTCTTATTTTCCTTCTTTAATAGTGATAAAATACAAGCTAGATGTGTAGAGATCACAGGGAAGCGAGGTTCGACCACATCGTTCGAAGGAATCATCGTTGAGTTGTATCTGGGAGGTGTAGGTGTAAATTTGACAAATGGTTGGCCCATTTCGTGGTTGCTTCAGGTAAGTCGGTCCTGCAAGACGGTTCTTTACGACTGGCTATAAAACACGAAATAGGAGCACTCCAAAACAACTCTGAGAAGGTGATCAGGCAGGCAAACATATGGAAAACCCAGCGTATGCACTATCAAAATCTAGGATACCCAGCAGCAGTACTATTGGGGTACCTCTCTTATGCTTCCTCTCTCAGACCCTACATACATACAGACAGACAGCTAGACAGAGAGATTGTTGAGCTTATAATAATATATTAGTTAGTAGCTAAATTCGAGAGCACATATAGATTGAGCAATTTAACCATTATATGTAGCAGATACCTTGAGGAGTCCGAGAAAGGTTGAATTGATCTATGTTTAGTCCGGAGGAACGTTTCACGTTTTACGTTCTAGTGACACTACAAATTTTAGTCTGGTGTAGCACTGAAATTCAAAATTATGTAGAGACAAGTCAAGGTAACGGGATGGAGCAAACGTAAAGAAGAAGAAAGTTACTGAATGTCATCTGTCATCCCTCCATTTGTCCAGAGTTGGGCCGAATCTCAGCCAATATATCAGTTCAACTATTGATTGAACGACGGACTACGAATGCGATGTCACCTTCGTCGACTGTTTTGTGGCGAATGCAACTTTGAGGCAGCGACAAGTCTCCAAGCTCCAGCATTTACACGGGTGTTCAAGGGCCTCGTAATATTATGGCCGCACAATAGAAACGAATGATGGTAGCTTATAACTTCATCCGCGTTACATTGATTTCGAGCTTTCATCTTTAAAGGGATGTATATTGGACCCATAGCGGTGTTACCCTTCAATTATTACACTGCTCTTATCTATATAAATAAATAGTCGAAGCCACGCCGCCTATTATATTATAATGACAATGCCTACAGGTTGATATAATAATGCGTCAGGTGACTCACGATCCTAAGCATGTTCGAAGGAAGGCACACAAAATAGTGTGTTTATCTGTTAGTTTGATGGGTATGTTTATAATATATCGTCATTCTATATACATACACATGTGTGTGGGTATGAAATTGTTATAGCTTGTGGTTCAGACAGCAAAGGTACGAAGCAACCACATCCATAGTCAACATATACCTCATTGGCTGTGGTTCGAAGATGACATAAAGCCGTAATAGTGCAGGATAGCTGCGGAGGTGTGAGGGCTTAATGAAGAAGGATGACGGCAGCGGAGTCAATTACCCTAACGGCGAGACGGGACTGGATGGAAAGTACCTAGAAAGTGGAGAAAATCATTTTAATAATCGATGTTTCAAATATTCGATGTGTCGTAGTTAGCTCTTTTTTGAGGCATTTAGGGAGACAGCCCCAGGCTACGGGAAATTAGGTAAGCATATTCATGCGAAGGGAATCTGCGAAACGGTTGACAATGGAAGTTCCAGACTACGCTGATATAAATGCATACTTTAGTATTAAATATATATATCTATATATATAGATTTATAGTCATTGTTAAGTTGTTGAATTAAACTTAAGTATTATTAATTGTATATATGTATATATATATATCAAATTTAATTCAATATAGTTTGCTCGGTAAAGGAGAACAAACATCCAATCCAAAACAGAACCTGTCTGCCCCCAGATGCGAGTACGTGTGGAACGCACAGCTCCAATTGTATTCGATCATTTAGATCCGCCACTCGATCAACAAAAACGGTCTGCTGAGTCGTTCAGGTGAAATATTTTATCACGGATTTTCGGAAACTTCGGAAGCTTTCGTCAGCGACGGTCTTGCTTTTCTAAGGAGAACTGTCAGGTTCAGGAAATAGCAAGTAAGATGACAGATCTCAAGGTCATTAAAAGTAAAACGAGTCATTTCCAAAGGTCGAGAAAAATCCGTGCTGATCTATGCAGTTTCGCAATGTGCGTCGTACGCATCTTGCGTTGTTTTTGTAATTGCCCTATAGAGTTAACCTATTTGATATGGTTGATCAGATTTGAAAAACGTTAGGATCATTGAGATATGTTCAGACCATGTAATTTTAGCGGGGGTATGCTGTACACTGAATATTGGTTCAGTTACAAGGAAGTCTTTTCGGGTCCCGTGAAGAAAGGGAAGAGAAGTAGCTGTATCAAAAAACGTATCAATGAAGTTGGATTTGTGCTTACTCAATACTGACAGTATTGTATTATATAACTCGGATGTGTGGACAATCCGAAAATACTCAATAGGCTGGTGATTTCTCCATGGAAAAAGTTCATCATGAAACGGCCATTGAAAATGCTTCAAGCAAGATGCTTTTACTCGTCGTATAGGAATTGTATACTAAAGCGTCCTGTGATCTGTACCTATCACAATAATAAGTGTCCATAAAATACATCTATTATATTATTCGAGGCAGCGCATTCTCTGTAGTGTCGAAAACGATGCTACCATATTCTCACACTATCGGTCCGAGTATACCAAGGAAAGACCACTTTTCACCAACATTACACAGAGAGACGCGCCTGCGGGCATGGCGTGGTGGACAAGGTAGGCAGTACCAAAAAGGGAGTTTTGTGGAGTCTGAGGTTCAAATCTGAGTGGAGTCATATTTACTTTTATGGGCAGTATCTCCGCAATAAGATTTGTTAAGTAGTAGTGGCAACTAATGTGGTCTGCGGCATAGCTACCACTGTGCAGAAAGGAAGGCACCGTACACCCCCTGTATGCGTCATAAATACTGCATGTTTACATACACGGGGCTTTCTACAGACACCCTATTGATCACAGTAGTTGTTCACAGACGGGAAGTGCACAGAGGTCTTGAGAGATTGGGAGAGAAGGGAAGCAGCTGAGAGTCAGCTAACCACGTCATGTTCGTACGGTGAGGAGGATGTGTGGTGCTCGTGGCTGGGCTTGTACACATCTCACCACCCTTTACTGAAGTAATGCGATAAGCGATACCGGGAAGGGTGGTGCTGTTGAACATCGTCAACAGTTCCATAGGGGGGGCGGCCATGGTGTTGGCATGCATTAGCATGCCAACACCCCCCTTTAAAAAGAAAACACAGAGAGACGCACACAAGCAAAAGAAGTTTTATACATTTCAAGCTCACTTTCGGAGCAGGGGCATAGAGCGAAACAGAAATGGATGTCCATTTTTGTGAACAGCAGAGACAGTGTGACATAAGGAAAAAGTTTTGTCGAATCATAAATGACGTCAAGTGCCAACAATATATCGTCTTCGCTCACATAAACACTTTGATGGGTTTTGCACCACTTGTCCGGCAACGTTGGCTAGATATAGTGATCAGCCCGGTGGCCGGGTGGTGTGCGTTCATGTGTGGCTTGCAATCGGAGGAGTCACGTAGGTGCACAGGTTCGAGTTCCACCGTTGCGCATTTGCATTTGAAGCTTATGAAGTAATGCCCAAAACAGTACCGTGAACATGTTACCTATGAATCGGCCCAGGAAATTTACTTTTAGATATGCTGACCAAGAAAGAATCCGAACGATCAAGTGCCCAGCAGCAGCAGAACAATTAGCTAAGCGAATTCCACATTCGTCCAAACAGACTGCGATTACATGAGTTAGTAGATTTATATGAGTTGGAATAGAAGTTGCTCAGCTTGTCTGGGATTTTTGGGGATAGGCTGTGTCACAAAGCACACGCCTTAAAATTCTTATTAAAAGTTATTAACAATATTTCAGTAGCGAACACACTAGAAAATGTCCACACTCGGCTTTCTGTTAGACACTGAAGCGGAAATTTGAGTTGGTTGCTCTGTTTTCCTGTGCCGCCTACTCAATAGAAACGCTGACCTATTAGATATATTATATTAGACTTCCCGATTCAGTGGTTAACAGTGTAGTGCGCCGTGTTCATTCTAGCAGAGGAGCTGCTAAAAATAAACTCTACTAGTACGCCATTTCTCTTTTAAAGTGAAATTGAACGGAAGAATCGAATATCTCTGATTTGCATTGACCTTAGAACATTCGTTACCTTTCAACTTGAATGAATCGTCTTCTTCCTGCATTTTACTTGTGTCAGAGCTCAGAACATATAGATCTACACATTTTCTAAACAATATATTTACGAAATCGCTTTTGTATGTTTCGTATAATTTACATTTTATCAACGACACTTTAAATGTATTTTAAAAACGGACGGTTTATTAAATGCACACACTGCAACGTACTCAGATAGTTGGGAACAAATTTTTCATACAAAATTTTCGAGCAAACACCATAGAATCACATTAGAAAAGTTTGCTTACTTGGTACATTCTCAACCAGAGGTAATTTGGCGACGTTATGGCAAATTGAAAATGCTGACGCGGAAACGTTGGAAAGCTCAGAGTCAAACTCAGCCCTTTAAAGACGTTGCATGGCTGATTCGTTGCAGAGGTACCCGTTTAAGTTGTTAGTTAAATAAATAAAATGAACGAACGAGAGAAACTGCTTAGATGCAAGACGGTAGACCGATACCCCTGGAGCACCTATATATCGATCATATATTTATTCTATAATAGATTGAATATTATTATATCTAACCGCAGCAGACCTGAAGTTAGATTGCTCTCAGTGAACAACTAGCTAATAATGGTGGGTGTTCGACAATATGTTGGGTTTTGAAATTCGACGATGTACTTGATTAATCAAAGTCGATACTCACGTGCTGTAATTATTATAGTAAGTTACGTTACAGTAATCTCAATGGAATACAAGTTACACAACTTATGACAATTTAACAGTCCTCCTCCCATACCAGGACCTGCTTGAAGTTTTGTAGACTGTAGAAACCCTATTCAAAAGTATGTTTCGGCCCTTTGGGGCACAACATCGAGGATATTCAAAACAAACTTGCATTGGGCATCGTACATAGTATTTTTTTATATTTATACATTTACTCTGTAACCAAAATGATCGATAGTATAACAACATACAATATCTCACTGCCGAAGGGATTTGTGGTGTCCGGCAGCAAAGATTCACTGTCTGTAATGGTCTCTTCGATCGTTCCGTTACTTCGAGAGGAATTTTAGCAGAAGTAAGCACAATTTTCGTTTTTTTTCACAGGACCGAATTCTGAAAATAGGATTCTAGTAGGCAACATTCATATAAACTCAGATCTTCTGGGACGGCACTCCCAGACGAAACCTGAGAAAATGCTGATTTCTAGGTAACTCAACACACAAAAAGGCAAACTGCACAAATAACGCATTAGGCGTATTGACTCGGATCGGGTACGTTGTAGGGGCATAGAATCGTAGTCGGATGCCCATTATATGCCTTACTCCAGACATAAGTAAATCCGATTTTAGAAAGCCGAAGTATTCGGCTACTCATTGTAGGACTTTTCGAGGTAGTTGGAGTTCATAGAAGAACGTCCTTACGAAAATGGATCAGGTAACGATGCAATTCTGCCCAGACGGGTGACGTGCCATCCTGATTAGCCTAAAGCGGACGACACGTGGACCAGCACAAAATAAATTGACCTAGAATAGAATATCTAAGGAAAAGTCAATTAAAAAAAAGTATGTTTACAGATAGAATATCCGTAGGAGCAACACAATTATACATTGTTACACGCAGCTGTGTGGATCTGGCATAAACGAAATGGGCAATAAATAGCAGTATATTTGTTCCTAGATTATTTATAACCCAGGATAATGTTGTACAAAGAAATGTATAATGGTTTGAATAATGTTCATTGCATTTAAATAAATACACATAAATAACTCTAATTGGCCGAATAGGGTCGTCGTACAGCTCTTGCACCTGCCTCTTTCTTCTTCTTTCAGGATATTTAACAAGACGGCCTGGGCACAGGTAAATGCCTATTGGAACTTAATGATGTGTATATACTGGGTGAGTACACAGAATATATCATATATAATATCTGGAATATCTTGTATAGATGTAACATAGGGAAAAGCACAAACAACAGGAGACCACACTCCTACCATAAACAGCCCCGCTTAGTTCATCTTCTTCAATAGGGGATCTGCAAATTAGTTGTCTCTCACTCGGTGTCTCTCATTTCATAATCACAATATCACTGATCCAATCACCACATTCGCTCGCAAGGGAAATGATCACCATAATCACATTTCCAAACCAGATGTCAGATGAGGCAATTAGACATATGCTGAACAGCTACGTTTTAATTGGGTATATGACTTCGAACTTTTCTCTTTCGCAATTATTCGCTCAGTAACTGATCAGCTTTGAAACTAGCCGGCTTTCGGATGTTAGATTGTTGCCAAAATACTTATCATACAGGTCTCCATAAACGTACTCCTCAATCTAGAAGGCTTCATTATTGTTGTGATAAAAAATACTGCAACCCTTCAAACGTGATGACATTTTCCCAGCTAACATTTTCGAGTAGTTTCCTTGTCTCTTTCATAAATCGTTGTTGGCAAATTAATTTATCATTGTTGGTAACCTTCTATAATATCGCTCTACATGGATTTCTGAAAACCCCAGTGCTAGTTGATGGTTGCACTGAGAGTTACTGCATAGTCCAATCTACCCATTGGGTATCCGTATAATATTGTTCGTCAAGAAACATTTGGCTAACGCCCCTTCGTCTAGTCAATCAATCCTGATTAAGCGAACCACATGCAAGCACCTTCAGAGCGCAGCTCACCTCCTCTTTCATAGAAACCGCTGATCCTTGCCCTAGTTGTTGACCTCCATACCCACCCTCCCCCCAGCGCTTACCGAGAGGATAATTCCCCAGTGGTTTGGTAACAGAAGCAATCAGACTGTCGGCTGAGAGAGTGCAGGCCTTGATGCTTCCCACACCACCATTCCTAATCTCGGCACGTTTCTACTGCTCAAACAACTGATGCAAACATCCGGCCAAGAAACAGCCGTTGTTGCAATTGTGGCAATAACAACATTCAATTCCACTGGTTTCTCATATAACGTGATTAGTACATTACTAGATGAATGCTTGATGCCAGTATACAACGTTATTTAAGTTAAGATCGACTACGAGAGATATATCAATGATTAGAATTCCCTAGCCAATCCCTAACTAATGCCCTATCACTGTGAACGTTCAGCGCAAACATCCGCTCCTATAGATGAGTGAACAATTTATATATATATGTATATATATATATATATGGAATGTCTGGTTATACGTTTCAACTATACTCATGCATTTCTGTGGGTACGATTGAGTTGTATTGGCCCAACAATAATCAATTTCCTCCCGAATCGACCAATCGGTAGAAAATGAACTGGCGGAGTAGAAAGAAATTTCGTAATAACGAAGAAGTTGTTTATTTCATTGCGAAAAATAATAGCTAGTCGCAAAGTTGAGTATGTCATCGTAAAGGAACAAGTTCAGTGAAAGTACAGGCATTGTTACCTCAGCAATACGTAGAGTATTTGATTGCCTACGGACTAGAGGGCTCAGGAACCTTACGGGTGTCCTGTAGAGAACGGCGAGAAGCGGCGATTCACTTTGTCATGCCAAAGTGAATTGTCTACGCAGCAGAGATAGTTTTATGGTAATAAGCTTATCCTGGTTTACTCAGACTTACTTGTCATTGTTTGCGCTGAAAGTATTATAAACACGTAGCGCACCATTCAGTCTCCGTGGGATTTACGTCCTTCTTTAACTGTTGACAATGTATACTCGACACACAAAGCCAATCTGATAAAAGTTACCAGGAGGCGTCGCATATCTTAGCGTTTAAAAGTGAACCGTATTTTCTTTAGCTAAAGACTCACATCATACAAATATGACAAGCTCGAATCGAAGTCGTTTGCTTGCAAAATGTGTGCTTATCACGTTTCTCTTTAAGCGGCACACGTGTCTATTATTATAATAAAAAAAGGGTGTTGTAGGCGTCTGTCGGAGCTCGCAGTAGCAACATAAACATTAAAAGTCTTTAATAACCAGGTGCCGTCGAAAGTTTTAATACTGGACACTCTGACTTTTATTCTGGCCTTGATAGATAATATATACATATGTATCCTTCATGAACCCATGCCTACTTAACATGAGCTATATAGTACAGAAAATATGTTAACTAACAAAGAATGACGATTAATTTGGTGCCGTAAGTTTTTTATTGGAAACGTCATTAGTCGATCATTTGATACCAACATCGTCCATTTCTGAATAGTAACAATAATATAATTTTTTCATGGTGTGTCGATGCCGATTCTGGTACCAGCATATAAATAGATCTTTAAGGGCTGAGAAAGCAGTTTATTAGTTTATTTAGCACATACAACTTCAAACATACAATAATTAGGAATTAGGTGGGGTCCTAGGCCGAGGCCGTAAGGGTGATTTTTTTTGTTTTGGGCTGTTTTTGAGGATAATTAGAAATTCCATGTTCAACGTGTTTTCTCGACAACTCACCGCTTTTAGCCACGATAGCAGCGAATAACACTTTATAAAAATACTAAATACCCGACACTTAGGTGTGTACATTTTTAATGTAAAATCCCACTGCTTGTTTTGTTAGTTGTCGTTTTTTCATTGTTTATGCTTTTAAAAAGCCGTAGTCATTCGCGAGAGAACATTATATTGGATTACTCAATACGAATCGCTTCTTCATTGAAATGTGTAACAGGATAATACAATTAGGATGCTCTCATTTGTAGAGGTAGTGGGCCATACTCCAGATGAAATATGAAAGAGATTCGCGTCTTTTTTAAATAATTAACGTATCATTTATGTTTGTTTCGCGTACTGAGTAGCAAATTGCAATAATATAATACCATGTACTCTAGGATATTGGTGTTCTCAACAATCACACGGAATCTATGAGATTTGAAATACTGCTGTCAATATGTAACATATGTGAAAAATGTCCTTGTTTGATATCCTGACTTGTAATGTGATGGAGTGAGCCCGGAAAGGTCCCGTTGTGACAGCTAACATTCAACATTCACTTGCAAGGCGCACACGAATGCGCCCCGCCACCGGGCACGACTGAATATTATAACTATTCCCTTTAGTTATATGATTGTGTTTAGATAATGTCACAATCGTTGGTCAGGTATAAGTACGAAGTCAAGCGTACAGCATGTGTAGATATACCACCCATTCTAATTAGCAGGTTGCAAAGAGCAAGTTACTACACATTCGAGTGCAAGCAGTAAAGAGGCTGTTAATAGTCTCTGTATATATCATTAGTGAATGCACCTTTCCCTTTGATGATGAATTCACTAATAATTCACGCACTAAGTGCGACCATCTGGTCGAAGGTGCATTTTCTCATTAATCGATCGGTGATAGTTGTTCGTACTGTTCGTAGCTTATTGATAGATTGAACGAAGCAACAAGTTTATGATTAATTCCACGCCCACTTACCCAATGATAATGAACCATAACTTGCTCACGGTGGCAGAACAACCGTTTCTATGTCAGTTGCAATATATATCGGTCTACAGGACAAACGTTAATGATCTAGTACCAGGCACAGCTTAACGTTCATCGACCTCGTGTACGATACCCCCATTTCATTTGCGGTATAATCTTTCCATTTACATGTTGAAGCAGACTTACACACACCAAAGACCAGATGGACATGTCATAATAATGTGTAGTACTCAATTCTGAAATTTTATGAGAATATTTGATGCTTCTGGCGAACAAGCAACTTGCGCTGCTTCTAAGAACGACACCTTGACAGAATTGGCTTCAGTCAGCAGGCTGACACAGGGCTGCAAATATGCTAATTTTAATTCTGGTTGTATTAATTGATTACCAGATATTCTGGATTTGTAACTCTAAAGTCTAGACTAAGCAAGGCCACCTGTATATGTTTAGGCAAAGATGGAGTGAGTGATTTTGGGAATGTAGGTAATTTTTCCAAAAAACAAATCGGTAGATAACGTGTTCTTGATAAATCGAGTCGCTTTGCCAGGCCAACGGCTCGTACCCACTGTTGATGTATAATTGTGGGCTGGAGGATAGAAAGTGTTGATTGCCATAATGGTGCGTCTCATCGAAGTCTTTCTTCATTGGACAGGTGTGGAACCAAGAGCCTTAATTGAGTAGTCATACAATTCTTTTAATATGAACACGTGTATGGAACTTGTCCCCCTGGACCACAAGAATCGCACATTGTACAACGAAGAAGAGCTTTGCTATGAACTAGCGATTTGCATAGCACAGGCTTCTTCTATCGTGGTATCATTAAACATTACAAAGTAATTTCATGTATTCATAGGCATTGAGAGATTTCGGTCCTTGCGAACTACAGGAAACTCCAATAACGGGCCATTTTATTACATTATAATAACAGGAAATTAAAGCGGCTTACATTAAAGGAAGCTACTTAAAACTCTAACGTTACCGTTATCTGTCCGGCCATCATCTTGATGGAGGCGTTAGAGTCCGCATATTTTTACGGTAATCACGTTATGTGTTAACACACGTGAGATTAATGTGTCACTAAGTTGTTCATTTCGTCCAGCTGGCGAAGGGGAAGGAGTCTTCTCGCACCGGCTGCAAAGCGTGATATATCTGGGAAGAATAATTTGCCTGTCGTTGTTCTAGATCCCTTTGGTTTCTTTAACAGAGAAAAAACCGCTGGTCTTCGCCAGAGGTCCCCAATTTTAGAGACCGATGCCTCCTAGATGGAGCCACAACGATTTTGCCCCTCCAAAGGTGAACAGGGGGAGCGGAGAGGAGCATCGTCGTAACCCTCTGCCCAAAAAGAAATCCTCATTAAAGAAAGCTCTTCTTTGAGACCAATTGCTCGGCTTCTTAATGCGATGTGTCCACGTGCGGGTAAGTACTTATAAGAACTTGTAAACATGCTTGGACCTTTATTGTCTGTCATTACTTCGCTACGTAATGACAAGTTCGTTTCGGTGTTAGAGCGAACACTTAATGACCAATATGGATATACTAATCAATGCAAAATATCCATAGATTTATCAATGCTAAAGATTGTTGGGTGTGGGACGGTGTCCCGGAATTTAAAGTCCCGTTTCTGTTTGCTATACCCTAGGTATTATATTATACATAATATACACCCTTGCGTCTAAGTATCAGCACAGCATAAAAATAAAATACATATTATATTTTTCTCTGAGGAACTAAACAATCCAGTCTCCAAGGATGTGCACAATCCGGAAATCATGAAATGTGAAAAGGGATGACCGGGTTTCCGTTGAGACGTGAACATATGATAATGTCACTGGATACCAATGAAAGAAAATAAGAGGGGATTCCCATTGGAATAGAATAAGGTCTGCTGTATGATGATAACAAAAGTAGTATTTTTTTCTGTTGAGATTACACGAGAAGAGTGTATCAGCCAAAAGTGTGCCTACATGAACAGAATTTGACTCAGCTGCGGCTATCCAGGTTAATCCAGCAACCAGCTCTGTTAAACTCTGTATCCGATTTGAGACATAGTTGGCAAATTATTGTTGGATCTGTAAGTTAAATTTGTCTTAGGCTTTACAACTAAGTTTATGTAGCCTGTTCTCTGACAATTGTCGATTAGTTCATTGGATACTCTGATTAATAACAATTAATAATTGTTATTTGAGCTGACCCTCAGCTGTTCCCCTATGTGACCCTGATTAATAACAATTTTTTTTGTTTTTTGTTTTTCGAGCTGACCCTCAGCTGTTCCCCTATCTGACAGGCCTCAGCTCTTAACCTTTTAGGTGTTTTTAATAACAATTAAAATGAGTCAACTTGAAATATATTCGTATTGATAGAAAGTAAATTCCAGGACAAAAACGAATACGTAGAATATGTAGATGTAGACGGCCCGTCTCCATTGCACAATGGATGGTCCGACGTATCGGCGAAACTTACTCAACGATCGTAAACCAACTAATTCTTAACCAATGTCTAAAGTCAAATGATAAACCCCGTGTGACGCATGAATGATAAGCTATAACCTGTCTGCCTACCAGAGATGTTAGTCGAATGAAAATAAGCAGCAATAAGAAATACGTCGTTAACATAATTTTGGTGTGGACAAATGAAATAATAGACGCATCAATGTATAATTTCATTTGATGGTCGATTCTTGTCGTGTACTGGGCGGTCATATGAACATCAGCGCGCCGTTGTTTTACGACTACGACGACTACTAGTACTACTGTTGGTTGACAACACCCAGTCTGCCTTGATAACGTAATAACCAATAGTTACCTAGGCGGATTTGGTCTATCTTGGTCAATTTTGTCTTCCCTTCGGGAAACGGACGAAAAAGCATAACTGTAGCAAGGATACAGCATTCCAGTTCCTAGATAGCACATTTTCGCGTTGACTTTTATATATATATATATATGTACGCAGCCCATAGAGTGTACGACATAGTTTTAACATTATATATATGTATATATATATAGATATGTTAAAACTATGTCAAACACTCTATGGGCTGTGACGTCGCATCTGCGTCGAATGATCGTGTGTCGCACATATTATAAAACACAAGCTCACCTTTAGTATTACAGTCAAGGGGAGCATGGTAATATACAGGATAGTAATTTGCCTGCAGGTGTTATTCTTACCCAGAATATGCTATATAATAATAAAGTAGTAATAATAATAAGGTAATATATAACAATATATTATTATAAATAATAGGTGCTCTTGTGAGTCGACAGCTTCACGCCCTTACTCATGAATTTGTATGTACGAATAGGTCTTAGTGGTGTTCTTGTTGTTATGGTTGAAATGTACCGCTCGACAAACCGTCCGCCAGCTGAGGGTTCGTTTCAAACATATGCATTATAGCTAGCTAGCTGAGTAGCTGGCTATTTTCCGAGCAGTTAAATTATAGCTTGTGCACCAACGAGTCAACTATTATGATTTGATATTTGATTACTACTATCATCAGTGCTCCGATTCACCGGGCAATTGCAGATCCAGGCTACCGGATTGGCTAGAGGACATCCTCCTGTGAGTGCTATTATGCTACCGTGCGGAATTACAATCACTTCACGAACTGGCTATTCTAACGCATGTGTAGGTCAATTGTGTCGCACTGTAAAATATCGGCGATAACGATCGGTGGACGCAGGAACAAGAATGACAGGAATGATTTCAGTTTCAAGTTATTTAGTTCCTTATTTGAAGTTACTGTAAGCTTCAATGTCGAGGAGTTTGTCAGTAGGATAGACAAAGATATCAAATGGCTTCGATTAATTTTCTTGATCCCGAACATAGGAATGAAAAACAGTATGGTGTCCTGTTCAATTTAGAAGTACTGGGTGCGGTGTTTGACACACCTCTCAGGACACTTGCCTCAATGAAGTCTGCTGGTCAATTAGATTGTCATCGGCTCGGAACGTAGAAGACAAACTTTGATCTTCATTTAAAATTGGATAGTGAACAGATCGTTCATTAGATGCGATACACTTGTATAGCACATGACACATATCTTCTGTGGTGCATTATCTTCCTTAAGCGAGTTCTCGAACTGAATATTTCAGCGAGAAACAGGCTGGTCTGTCTGCCCTGCGATACGCCACTCGTCATCGAAGAGCTGAGACGACGCTTCGACTCTCAGATATCTAAGGCGTACAGACGGTTCATCAGCAACTCTGAACCGAAAATAGCCGTCATCGATCCGGATATTTATTGATGCAAGACGATGATTGAACCGGCCTGGAAGGAGTGCGGTAAAACTAACGTCATGTCCTCATACGCGACCCAATACACGGATCATGAGCTTCATCATGTCGTCATCTGTCAGATCCCGGACCAAAGAGATGACTGTCTTTCCTGAGGCTATGGGAGTATCGGCACGAAATACCCTGCTGAGTAATGCCCATCATCTCACCCCCTCAATGCAATAACGCGCATGTAGATTGTTGATTTTCAATCAATATAACTCTGATATGTATCTCTAGAATGTTGCAGTGCATAATATTCTGACAATTGGTGATAATAATATTTTATAATTTCTTCTTGTATTTTATTTTATAACAAGGTGTCAATAAATGATAAATATATTTTCTGAAGCCCCTTTTGAGGGGTCGATCGGCCAAATCAGAGTCTCTATGACTTTTCTGATCCTAATATTATTATACCATGTGTACTCAGCTATTGATGGCTCAAGATAGGCGTGCGTTACCTACGCACTTTGGGCCGATAAAGAGCAGCTTTTGGTATAGAGAACAGACAGAGTGGCAATTATGCGACAGCCAATGAGTACCTGCTGAGAATTTGGTGGATTAAAACTTCAGAGTATTTATTATTGTTATTATCTTGACAGATACTACACCTGGTCTGTGTACTATGATGGCCCATTCACGGAGAAGCTGGTGTATGGTAAGAACGTTGTTCATTGACTGACTTGACTTTATGTTTGATTCGGGCGGCTATCAAATGAGAAGAGATCCAGAGTAAGATTTGTCCAGCGGATTGTTTTTCATTTCATTGGCATTAGTGTAAATGTCATCGACTCGCCATAGCATCAACGGGCGCGATACGTACGCGGGCGTTCTACAAGTGAGCGTTCGTTAAAATTTAATATCGCTAAAGCCACTTGTATAAGTGTTGAATCAGCTTACTATAGGGTACACGCGAACTTATGTGCTCTAGTACTTGTAAATTTATAAAACAAGTGATTATTATTATTATGCAACCAGTTGTTGGGTGTGAAGAAACGCTGCTAATAAGTTGACGTCAACCACAAGAGGAGCAAATATATACTACCGGAAATACTCTGCCGCTTTCGACCCTCTGCGGTTACTCTTTTACGCGATGGTCTCCAACTCTGCTCACGTTGAGCACCACAGAGCCACTCAAGCGTGACATCAAACCGGTCAGTAGACGAAAATCATATTGAATTATCGGCCAACGCTTATTCCGAGCATCATGTGTGCAGATGGGTCAGGCCGAGTTTGGCTCTCCCCACGTGCGACGCTTACCAACGACGATAATCAAAATAGTACATTGAATTCACAGCTAGTTGTCATACTGGACACAGAAGGCTCAGCATAAAGATCAAAGCACTTTGAGGTTGACAATCCAGCAACCACAGTCTGATGTATTATTATCACTATGTATGGAACGTGGTACAATTTTTTTATGTATTGTTGTAGCTAAAAAGTCTCGTTCGAGAATATTGACCTTCAAATTTGAGAAACTATGTCTAACGTCAGCGGTTAATTGCAAGCCCCAAAAGTGCACACCAGACAGTTGACACTGATGTTCGGTTCATAACCTAAAAAATAGACACAATTGTGCCACTTGCGATGAATGTTAGGACATTAGTTTCGAGTTTAAATTCATTACTGAAATATGAATTAATCGCGTGGGACTTTAACTTTAAATTTTTCAGATCAGATGTTTTATATACTGTCAAGATTTTCCGCTATTAGCTTGATAACACTTAGAAGTATTTTTCGATTAACGGTATTATTGTGCAAATTGGTCCCTCGTTGCTGCTGTATGCTACGATCTTCTATCTGTGCATACAAACATAAACCGATTTGACGATAGGCAGGCTGTCCTGTTTGATATCGCGATGATGCTCTGGTCTTCTCATTGAAGCATCTGATCGCTGAATCAAGGCCAACCGCCGAGATCGCCCTTCTAATATTTTTGCTCAAAACCGTGTGTCGTCGTCCGAATGGTCAGAATATAATTGAATAGATCTGATTTGAGACTATATCATCGTTATTCTCCCTCGGCAATATACTCACGTTGTACTTTTATGACTACAATGGGTGTTTAACAAACGAATGGCGTGTATTGGTCATGATATTGTGAAGCCGAGTCATTTCAGACCTCACTTTGCACCGGTAAATACCATCAGTCGCAACCGCGGCGGCCATCAATCGGCAGCGACCCGTAACCGTTCAATTGGTTTCGGCTCGACTTTGAAATGCTCTGTTCCGAGTGTGTACCACTCGTTTTCATAGTAGCACGCGATAGATACACTGCGGCCGATTCTTCTGCTTCCCGAATTAATTAAACAGCTCAAAGCTATCACTAGGTATACTGGGCCAGGTTTATGTCCGTTTGCACTAAGTGGATGAGCTACATGAACCTAATGGTGTATATATATATATATACTATATATATCACAGGCATTCCTCTTTATTATTTACGAACCAGAACGAGCGCTCTGAGAGCTTTTGAACTACATTAGTATACTTCACATTTTCATTACCACACGTGTTTTCGTTGTCGATATTTTACTGAAGCAAATCGATGTTTGCATAATATTCACCAGCCAGTATAATACTCTAAATAAACTTCGGAAAAATTATAAACAGTCACTTTATCAGTGCACCATATCGAAGGGATTTAAGGGCGATGTGTAAACTTCTTTCAGTGCTTGAGTGAGAATAGAATGTAAATGAAGAGGTTGTAGTTGGCCAAGTGAAACGCCCTCGGTGTTCTCCCCTGGGAGAGAATGTGCAATAAAACAGCTCGTTTTGCGCCGCTCTTCGCGTGGCCTACCTCTCCGTTTGGCTAATTGACGTCTTAGCACGACTTGCCAAAGCATAACGTGTCATCTGAGGGGCCCAGTTGGCTAAGTGTGTTTCTGCTTTGGCCTGGCGCTGAAGAGGCGAAGCGCTAGATAAAAGTTGCGACACTGCATAAAAGAGCAGACTGGTACGAACACTTAGCTTGGGTTCGTCCTTCGTAAGAGTGCTATAGCAAAAATTATGTTTCATATATCAGCCATATAGCATACGCCTGACGGTACAGAAGCCCTCAACATATTTTTTTGTTTGGGGGATTACAGAAATGCGTGATGCATATACGTGTTGGGCGGTTCATATCAGCATAAGTGTGGGACTCACAAACCGCACTAAACCTCGTTAGGTCCAGGTAGCCATCCAGATAGCGATTTTCTTTCTCACTTGCCAGAAGATCCCAGAGAAGCCCTCAACATCTAAACATATTTACTAGAACTCAAAAAAAGGACAAAATAAGAGCTATGGACCATAGATACACGAACGGATTTTTCGGCATCACACTTCATCAGGCCAAGCAAAGTGGTTTCCTGTATATGCCGGGCGACTCCCGTATGCAGGTAAACGCACACATACTTATGAAATTATTGAAGAGCACATGGCTCGATCCGGGCGTTGATGTCGATAACGAGGTGTAACGGTATTTATTGGCCCAACGTATATTAATTTATTAACCTTCAGTAAATAACAACAGCCAACAGAATGGCCATGTGTAAATATGAGTTGATACGAGCTACTATTACTATGTACGACCTGTAGTAACCATCGGTTTAGTGAATCTAGAATAGCTAAACAGCTAGCAAGCTGTTCCTTGCAGCTTGTAGTTGACTCCACATGTAGTCAAGATTGGCAGATGACATCCTTTTAAGAATATAACCTCACCTTTGCAGGTTTATCAGGCAGGTGCACGAGCAAAAGCCGACCGATGCAACGGTGGAATGTAATCGCCTTCTGTTACTATACCAAATATTCTTTGCTGGCTAAAATGCACGAGAGCTAGAACAGGCGAGAGCGAAGCATTGGCTCTAAATAAGCGCAGAGATCAAGTAACCACCCGCTGTGACCGGTCTGAGCTGAAAGGCCCAGTGCGAAGGAGACGGAGCTAAAATTCCCGCTTCTTGAGGCCGAGTTTCAACATCCGCGTCTCTTCGGGGAGCACGACCTCCTTCTGACTTTCCCTATGAAATTCTTTAAGGCTCCTCTGTCAGCTCACTGTCTCATTCCTTACAGAGGGTTGCACATCGAGGAAGAGAGAGAGAGAGAAGCGAGTGCCAGCTATCGAACAGGCCCACTGAGGTTAGGCTGCTCAGCAGGTCACAGTGACTTCGAGGAGACATGCAGCCACCAAATAACTGCTCATTTTATCGTATGTATCCGTCGTCGACTCCTCTATTGTAAGTGAGTTTCTACCTTTCCAAAATTTAGGGTAAGCACCAACTCTTTGTCGTCTGACCTTGTTAACTGACGAACGTAAAAGCGTACACATGTTTCAAAGGAAGTTTAGCCTGTCTTGGGTCTTGAGCGTCCGGCATTGCTCGGAAGTGGAAATCGCTTTGATGCGTAGTTCCATTTGTACGCCGCACGTTCGCTTGTTGAGAAGGGTAGATTTTTATTCGAGCGTTGTCGGAGGATACTATAGTGCTCGAACAAAGTTCTACAACAAGCACCAAGCGTATTAGATACTTGTTGATATTCGATATACTTCCTAGCAGCAGGTTTATTCCCGCTGGGCAAACATAGTTTGGTTCAAATGTAGGTGAACCATGAGCTGCATTTTGTGAAAAGCCAATGCGACTCTATTTGGGAATCCGTCGACCTCTGGTAACCAATTTTGCCATGTACGACAATGCCTCCCTTATCTTCTTCTTACCTGTCCAAGGTCATCTAAGCCACAACAAAGACGAACAATCGAGCAAATGTTAGGCAGATATGTAAGCCAATTTGGCCAAGTACGAGATCGTTCAACTCTTTCTCTGCGAAACACCGTGTTACCACAAAGCGGCTTCAAGAACATGATTTATTCTTCAAAAAATATAAGTCTGCACAGTAAATAGGCAGGGAATAAATCGGTAGCCTCAACGAGAGACGATGGACCTACTACCCAATTCCTTTTTTTCGCTCTTCGAATAGAATTAGATGATGATTGCAATGGCCGTAGCCATAATAAGGATGATCAGATTGTTACGTACGCTACATTTTTTACACAGCCAGTTGAAGGCTTCCCTGGGCGGGGAGTCTTCAACTGCCTACGTGTTAGTCAATGTGAGTTTGGCAGCCAGCGACTATAAAGACAGAAAGACGAAGCCAGGAAGTGGAAAAAGGAGTGACTGAAAAAAATGGAGCGCCATGAGTAGAGAAATGCGAGCAAATTGAGAAGCGAGAACAAACTTGGCGATTCTCAATATGAGTGTTGCTCTTTCCCTGTCCTTATGTTGCTTTGTGTTCGTTTTGCCTTATGTTTACTTTTGCCGCTGTTGCCTGTAGTCGTACTATAACAACTATGCGAGAGCTGCCACTACTTCTACAGGGTGTAAAAAAAATGCCGACAACACAACGCTCGCTTAGCGTTGTATGAGACGTCTGTATGAGGCATTTCGTTTTATAGTGAAAGAATGACCCTAAATGTCACGTCGATGTTGGCGATCACGTTGCATTGTCGAATTTAAGCGAGAGAAAGGGAGAGAGAGAGTGGGGAAGTTTGGCGAAGAGAAGGCTGTTTACAGACAAAATTTCTCAGTAGGCAGAGGGTGCTCATCTGTTCTTTCAGTTCGGCCGAGTCGGGAGTAGCAGCCGCTTTTTTATGAAGGAAAAGAAGGTGTACACGTCGAATTGTCGTTCGGCGAAGACGGTAGATAAAACGGCGGCAGGGTTCGATGGAAACAGTTTGTATGATTGTGGCCATTCTCAGGGTGACATTTACTCGTAGATTGCGGGACGTTTTGAATTTGGACGTACGCCGAACAAAGATGGCGCGCCGTTGACATTCAGACTGTTCAAATATCCGTTACATACAGGAGCGTTTGCGCCAAGAAAGTACAATTGTTTTTCTTTTATGGAAAACACTATGTTTAAATTCTGGTACTCGTTTTGTATGTAATTATTGCGAAAGCAGTAGTTGTTTTTGTATTCTGGTTATCGATGATTTTAAAAATATTTGAAACACTAAAATGCTTCAAACGGCGGTAAAGCTATTGTCAACATTATGTGTCGCAATTTCAAGGAATTTCGAGGACACCTCTCATTTAATAAATTCTCGAAAATCAAAATAAGCAGCTTTGTCCTAGTAGAAAGCACTGTATAACGAGAGTATTGCCAATAACGCGTGAAGATGGCCCGCGGCTCAGCCGTTGGACTAGCAGGAGACTAAGGGAGTATTCAACTCAGATCGTCTCCACGAGGGTAATTTCGCGGAATTGTAGACGTTACTGAAGCGTTTGATAAAGCACAACACGTTGAGATACGTGTTCCTTGCCGAAATGGAGAAATTTTCTGATAAAATTTTCGTTTGCGTGACCTCGCTTCGGCGCAAGGTTATTATAGCAAAAGTGACAAATATAACCGAGAACGCTCATAAAAGTCCCCTTTTGCCACGCAATGGATAGAAGCAGTTAAAAACGACCATTAACTAAAGGACAAGGGCTTCCTCGTAAGAAGTCACAATAATGCCAAAGAGACTATATACCCAAAGAGCCTCATGGAGATCACTTTTAGAATCTCCTCGACAACACGCTACTGTAGCCCTAATTTATTATAGCAAGAAAATGAGTTGTGGATTACACTGTACAATGCACTGAGGTTGTTTACGCTCCGCGATAGTTAAGAATTCTCTATATTATCCCCCATGCACTTCAGTGGACATTGTTTTGTGTCTTGGATATCTCTGTGAAAACCTTGTCATTCTCTTTATCATTTGTAGAAGGGCTTACGAAAATAAGCAAATATCATTTTGTCGTAATTTCTGTGACGAGCTTAACTTTCTTTTTTAGGAAAAATCATACAAATTCGACAGACTCTGGCATCAATATTTGTAACGCCTCAAATAGAAACAGACTTGAACATAACTCTACATAGAATGTAATCGAAATGCCATACAATTTATTATATTTAAAGGTCACCTTCCTATCTCGTATCAGACATCCGAATGCATCAGGGCAGCTGCAGTGACTCCTTCACGATATCTCGAAATAATTCTGTCATGAAGTTGAAACATGAAACATCATTCTGTGTTTGCCTCTTTTAGATAAACATGGATGACGACATTTCATCAGGTTAGAGATTAGCTTCTATGTATGCGACGGATCACACTATTGTGTACATCTGTCTTGGATACCGGCGCTAATAGTGTTATTGATTTGCTGCGCAGCTAGGCTTCAAGGTACAAAACATTTCATTACAATCTATCCTAGCGTTCCAGGCGAATCTAACGTTGGAGGTATCAAGATATATCGACAAATTAATGGTAAACCGCCTTAAATGCTGTACATTTAGATTTGCAGGGCTTGTAGCGTTAGTGATTCGAAATTGTGTTTCGCCGAGAGATAATTAACTGAGGCATATCAAACACGTCACTTTGGTTGTAATACCTACCTGTGCATATCCCAATTCGATTTGTTCGGAAGCCAAGATTGATGTCAGGGTAGAGATGTCTTCCAGTATGGACCGTTCAATGCTTATACACTATTTACGCCATGTACAATACGTACCAAATTAATGTCGAGAGACTGATGCCGTAACAGTGGTTCGGGAGTTGATTATCCTAGGGGCGATCCACATATGGTGACTTCAATGTGTCAGAAATGATCTGGGGCAATATTTAACATTCCTCTGATTGTTCCAAGCGGAACACTTCTGTATTGAGAAACTGACCTTTTCAGCTAGTCACCGATTCTACCAGACCGTCGAGAAAATCATAGCTTGATTCTGTGCTCACGTCAGATTCTCCCTTCGAAGGAGTCTGCACATGGTCGATAAGCCTCCATACTCTGACCACATGGCGATTGCAGTATGTTCGGAAGGTTATACAACCCTATGGGCGAACAACCAACTTTGACAGTTTTGTTGGTAACCTTCCGAGTTTGCTTGGTACTTCACTTTCTGTAGATACATGCTTACATAAAAAATGCACCTTATACAAAAAAATAAAGGAAATCAAAAAATATGCAGACTTTGGAAGGCAGACTTTGCTTCAAAATATTCATTAAAGGTTGGTGGTCATCATCATTTATAGGCAATCTTTAGAGACGATGTAATGAATCTTGTAGTACTGTAATAATAATGACAATGTTGGCCTACACCGCATTGCCAGCTTCAATGCTCATCATTTATAATATCGATTTAGTGTTCATCAATATGTTTGCTTATGGAGTGAATAATATTCGCATTTGCGTGTGTGTACGTGTGTTCGAGGTAACACTTATGGAACTTATAAATCATTCACCTTCTTGGCTTACACCTCCCCAGTTATGATTTCTACAATAATCCCTTGAGTATATGCTTGTGAGCATTTTGTGTCTAATTGCAAATTATTCTCCGTCATTTCATTTGAGGTTTATTTTCGGAACTGCGGTTTGACAATGCTTAAGTTCTCGCAAAAAAAATTATGTCAAAAGGTGTATATATAGCAAGGTCAGGATAATCTGACAAAATATAATTGTAGAAACCATGTACACCACAATCCGGTGCGCATATTAAGTCCCCGAGACAGGGACCTGTAGCAGTCGAATAACAGCTATTATTATAATTGCCAACTATTCACAGTTTAACAATATATACAGGTACATTCGTCGATTTGTTAACACAAACATTGACGAGTAAGATATATATATACAGTAGCAGACTAATTACAACAAAACCATCGGATTGCAGAACAATTCACCGGCAATATAATTGCTGCGTCATACACAAGAACTAAAAATTCTTGTCGCTCTCCGAAGATTTAGCGAGAGAGTCAAACTAGCTCAGAATCCCTGTAACAACCTGTGGCCCTGTAGGAACTCAATAGTTGAGTATTGTTCCTGCATATTTTAATACAAGCTCTTGTCATATGGGAGTCACCAAGGTATTAGTATCTCGCATTTCGAGCAGTTAATTAGTTTGAACAATTAATAATTCAAGGCGGAATATTACACCTGTACATATTTACATATCTTACGTAATTCTTGCTCTCACTTGAACTGAGAACGAGGGTAGAGATGAGAGTAGGTTTTCTATACATTTGTATTACAGATAATCGTATATATTTGTATAATACGAATAAGCTTAGCGCAGAAGGCCCCAGGACGAGTGAATTCGTGATGCTTGTACCATAATGCTGAGGTAGGACAAGAACGGCGGTGAACTGTTGGAGGCCTCGAAGACTTCGCCTGGAGAAAGCGAATATCGACAATGTTAGTAGCAGCAATATGACCGTGAGACCTTGCTAAAATGGCATAGCGAATCATTACTGTTATAGTATCAAGTAGGAAATGCAGGTGTATCTCACAATGGGCGGCAGTCAACCATTGTTCAGTTTGAGAGCATGTGAACGAGGCTGAAGGAGTGGTACTAGCGGATTTGCTGGCTGCTCGAACTTACTAACCGAAAATTAAAGACATTAGGTTTTAGCGTCGCTAATTGTAGACATACGGCATGATTGGTGACATCGACGAGGTTAAAATACGGCTAAATTACGCTACCGCTCACGTGAGACCTACTGTGGGGGAACTCTAGAAGATAATTCTCGAACGAATACAATTGTTACAGTGGGATCCCCTTCGAAACTAAAAGCGAACGCGAGGCCGATTGTCGAGCACTCTCGTTTTCCGAGACTAAGATGTTGCATCTTAGAACCAACTGTCTAGAGCAAGCGGCACTTGAGTGTCGTCGCTGAGTTCATTTAAAAACAAGTGCTGCTTTAAATGTTTAATTAAGCAGTAGTCCCAAGCTCCAACTCCAGCGAATAGGGTAGTTATGGAAGCATTTCGAAGGACGAGTGAACCGACTAATGAGATTCGTGCAACATGACAATAGAACAATGAAATTATATGGGTCCAAATAGAGCAATGTCTGACGACCAGGTACAGTCTCGAGTCCCGTGTGTATCGTATCGAGCATATCGGGACAAGATGAAAGAGTACTTGAGCATGAGTGTCTATAGCGATAGTTAAGAATGGATCAATATGCTCTCATATGTGGTTAGGTTAGACGTGACAAGCAACTTGAGCTATTGTTCTAAGACGAGAGCGACCCCGAAAAGGTATTCTCAGGATTCATGGAACATGGGTCAAATTGACGATATTTGTAACTAGTTATTGTCACTATGTTTCATCTCGCTGTTGAGGTCTGCCCTCTAGTTTGTCACCTGAACTTCATTGTTTTAACGTCTTCCATCGAAGGAAGGGAGCATATGACAATGCTCACCTTTTTAGTCAATCATCCCAGTGATTTAGCCCAGTGATTATACGATATGCTATTGAGCGGCATCGAAGGCTACCGTCCCATCTGCCGTAAAAATCAAATTGCCTACTTGTCATCAATGAAATAGCGTATTACTAAATTTGATGGATGAAGGCTAGCGTGATGCTGTATTACGGGGAAATATCGTACGTTACGCCTGCATATGAAAAAGGCACTATCGGTATGTCAAATTATCAGCCAATAGACGCAGACAGCTTTGATGTCAGATACAGCTGAAGCGCGGACAGGATTGAGGCAGCTCCATAATACAAATAAATCACAAAAGGCGTGAAGGCTAAATGTGATTTATGAAGAAACCGCATCATCCTTTTTGGCGTTTTAGCACAACCTTACATATCCGCTCCCTGAATCTCTTTCGATCCACTCACCGCCAACGATGTCGAGTATTTCGTGCACATCAAATAGTCGGGGTAGGTTAGGTCAAAGGATAAAACAGCTGATAAAGCATCTCGGCACGAATAATAATTATTATAGTTATTATTTTATTGCCACGAGGTTTGATCAGCATGCGAATCTTCTTTCGTAAATTGACAAAAAAACTTTGTATCCCAACCATCATATATGGCATCCCGCTAACTTATAGACTGTTTTTGTTTGTTGCAAATCTATATTAGGTACCACAATACATTATGGTATCTTGTCTAGGCCCCATCCTATCATCACATTTTAAGCCCCTACTAAAACAGGCTGCTAAATTGCACACTTAAAATGAAATCAATAAGATTTAAGTAAAACCAGAATGACTATCAGTGCATTAATTATTTTTGCATTTTATATGTTCTCTCCCCTAACATTTCAAATAAGCAGTATCCAGAATCTGGCAAACGCATATTTGAACATTTCGTCGAAATAGTTGGTACATTTTACAGCGAACTGTAACATCTTCCCTGATGTTTTATTTTAACTCAATCCATTTTTATAATATAATTATGGACATTTATATGCATTAATATGGCTTATTATCATGCGGCATAATGTGTGTTCGAAGGGACACATTTTACAAAACAATGATTAAAGTACAAAGTTGACTATCAGAGAATTTACATCGGTCGTACACCGACGTTGAGTTACCGCTCAGCTTGTTCGCTTTTTTTTTTCTCTCTTGAGCAACATGAGATTGTTACAGTAGTGAGTTTTTCGAGGACAGAAGGACTTTGCTTCGATCTCGTATTTAGCCAGCAGCTGGCTCGGGAAAGAAATCTTACGAGAAAATTGTAGGTATCTGTTGTAATGTCTAGTTGGTGACTCGACGGGGAGGATAGCTATTGTATTTCGTCGTGGCTAGGGAGTGCCTCTTGGTCGATTTCACGAGATGGGTAGTGAGAGCGGATCGATGCAGAAGGACCCAATCGGAGTTGGTTACTCGACTGAATGTCTGAACAAATGGGGTAGGCCCATACCACTCCGGAAGGATAGACTATTACTAATATCGCTACTATGATAGACTACTACTCTCTAATGCACCTGTCTTCATCATATCCAGGAATGTTACCACTACAACAAGTTACAAGACGAAGTCGCCATCGGCGAAATCATCCGATCGATAGGCCGGCACCAGAAGGCCATACTACCACCCCCACATGGCGAGTCGAGATGATGTCACAGCCAGAGGACGACTCTCTTCTTCGGCTACTACTGCATCGTACAACTGTCCGAGGCCGTCTATTGTAGCTGAATCAAATAGCGCTGGCAGAGGATGGCCGATTTGCCCACTCCAATTATAGTTACCACCATGTTGCAGAGTATGAGGCTATACTCTCTCTCTCTCTCGGCGGAGTTTGCTCTATTAGCGGAGTTTGTTTCCGGCGAAACTACAGTTCAGCGAATCTTGACAATGACATTGAAATTCTATCAGAGGCAGTAATAATGTTCGAGCCAGAGGCAAAGAGCTATCATTAAAAAATAGCACACACGCAAAATAAAAATCAAACGAAAGTCTCGGTTTCGCTGATGCGATAAACGTGCAAAGGCGAAAATCAGTACTACTCACTTTGAGGTATATAAAACAGTTTATGTACTTTTTTATTCATTGACGTCAATAAGTCTATTCATGCCAAGTTCATACATGACTGCACATTCACATTACTGCAATCATAAGTAACCATATACTATATATATATATATATATATATAGTTTTTATGTACACGTTGTGCGGCAGCAGGCCGAAGAGCAGCAGGAAAGCGAGAGGGGGAGGTGGTGATAGCAAAAAAATTTAATTGATTAATCGACTAAATACGCAACCGCGCATGAAGGTAAGCTCCGTTTTTATGGTGGCGGTCTACAGATGGCTAGAGTTCAAATGAAGCTCAACTTCAATCTCACTTCCCTGTGCGGAAATCGATGTGAATAATATCTGCTCCAGCAGATGAAAATAAACCAGTCCAATTAATTTCGGGCAGCAACTGATCCTATGCGATAAATTTTGCGGCTGATTCAGGAGAGCCTACATATCGATATCATTACTGTTTCTATGAGGATAAGATCAGCTCATGCTGGCATATGGCCGTACCGCTGCTTTGCTTAACGTGAGTTAGGTCAGCCAATCATAAACGGATGCACCTGTACATTTGACAGTAAACAGGACAGATACGGAAAGGTAGTTGTTATTTTATTATTTATATTAGTGCTATTGTTGTCTCTGTCATTGTTATTCTGTATTAGCAGGTTTCAATATGAAGAAGTAGGGCGTGCATGCTATGCACGCTCTATTTCTGCATTTTTGTGTATGCAAATTAACAAAAACTAGACACAAGTCTTGTCTCGCTTCATTAATGAACCACCGTCATAGCATAACAACCGTCCAGCCGTATGGTGTCTGCATCATTCATCTCCAGCCTGAAAAAGTTGACGTGTAACAGACATGCGATGTTCACCTCGAAAGGATGAATTGTTTTGTGTCTCCTTCGTTGATTCAAAAGTGACCGAGTGAATGAGTAGAGTAATTACCGTTAAAATAATAATAATAATAATAACAAATAACGAGTGGTTCTATAATAAGTCCAGTCACAGATTAATGTCATCTTTCAACAATTGGCCGGCCACAAGATGTGAAGCCGCCGTCAATTTATTCACATTCACGATCTCGACATTCATCGATGTCACTTTTTAGCCTCCTGTCATCATCGCGCTTCCGATTTGGGATTTTGCAAAATCATTTGATCTCTTATATTCTTCGTTCTCTTTTTCTGTATAATACGAAATCAACACTTGGATCCACTCAGCACTTCGCTAATGATTTGATGATCGGCTCGCTGGTCATAAAAATGATGCGAGAACCATTAGATACTAGTGATTATATTATAGTACGCCTAATTGCTCGCCGAACTTGGTCTCTGTCCGCATATATATATACGTATATATATATAACCATTACCATGTATTATATATAATGGCGAAGTCATGAGAGAACTCGGATAGCACGGATTAGCCTTGAAATCGACGGATCAACGAGATGGGCGGGAAACTTAATATCTCAACCAAGTCGAAACAGACAAGTTTACTCAGCTGAAGTAATAACAACCACAGCAATGACACCTAAGTCGTCGACTACTTTAGTCGTAATATTATTGTTGTCAATTAATTATACCTAGCATATTACCACTGCTACTGCTACCCTTAACTGCTAATGACACAACTCTCCTATAATTGTCGCTAGAGGTTCAATTTGTTAATTACGATGGTTGGTTTACGGTTTGTCGTCGTTCGGGTGTCTTTGCGTTCATCTGTTGATGATGACTTTATGGTGCTCATCATTCATGGACTGTGGTGGCTCTGTTTCGATGTGACACCATTTCGATTGAATTATAATGATAGTTATCGATTCTACTGAGCTAAATGACCCTTCTTGTTGACATAGACGACCTTTGGATATTGTCACGTTGGTGGGAATACATCAAATAAATTGTGTTCTAGTTTATTCAGAATTCGCCATTTCGCATTAAAATCTAGTCAGCTACGCATTATAATCATTGCATGGTTGTGTGTGTGTGTGTGTATTTTTTGAATGTATGCTTTCTTGTTTTAGGGTATATATATATATAGATGCGTGCATGTGTGACGTTTCACATATTGTGAAACTAACGACGACGACCAGACCACTTTGAACGTCGAGTTGAGCGGTGTAATCGAGTGTAATCGAGTACAGCTTTGTCTCAATTGCGTCACTCTCGGCGGCCTGGTCACTCTCAACAATTTCTAGAGCAGCAAGAAACAGGTTGCTGTTTCCTGAAGTTCCTAGAAGTCGATACTGACAGGGTATTTGCCTGTGAGACAGGCCGTGCAGTGGCCGACCTCCTTCACTTTGCTACGATCGATGTTCTTCCGTACAGCTGTCTCGAGTCCTTCAACAGACAGATGAATAAGGCTTTCGGCGCCTAGCTCCTCAGCTAGCTGAGATGGATTTAGCTTGTTGGCGATCAGCTCATCGGATGTCGGTATATTTATGCCCATATAACATGGATAGTGAAGCGGTGGTGAAGCAATTCGGATATGAACCTGTCGTACAGTGAGAAATAGAATATAGAATAAATGTCTCTGATGGAGTGTCCTAAGCATTTACAATCAAGTTTTACAATTTTGGAATGAATATCAAATATAAATCGCATGCGTTTGCTGCCAGAGAATTTCAACTCTGAGAGAATTCTACTCAACAGTAAACACTATGAAACTCCTGCAAAATTTGGAGTCTCCAGTTTCTGGATGAGGGACGCCAAAAAAAAGTTTTATATAAGACTAGATTAACCGTGTTGCTCAATGAGGGGTTGACCACATATCAGCCGACGTTAAAAGTAAGGAATGGAAAGGTAAGTCCTTGTTCGCTGACAGGGTCATTCAAGCCCGGTGGCGTGGTGCGTTCGTGTGCAGCTAGCAATCGCGGGAGACACGACTACGGTGCATGGATTCCAATTGCATTTAAGGGGTCCGTATTATGAAGCATTGACAAAAGCAGTTCCTGTCGGCTTTAAATGTTGGCTATGAGTCCTCCCGAAGAATTCACTTTTTTAGGGCAGAGCCATTGCATACAAACGCTGCGAAAGTATAATGAAGAGGGGGTACAAGGCCTGCTTGATGTATACTTAATAATGACGAGTGGACAATAGAGCATATGATAGACCATTGTGATGTACTGCGTCATAAATCGTACACTTTAGAGCCTAGGTGACATAACAATGTAATCGAATAAAAATTAAGTATTAAATATAGGGGAACTGTTAAAAGCAACCGGTATTCTTGCCTTGGGACGTACTGTGCGCATTTATTGCACAATATTCAATAAAAAAAAAGGCAAATACAGTGAGAGGGGCCACTTGTAGAGGGCTTGCCAAGTCCCGAAACAATGCAGGTCATCAGTTCGGTTTAGCTGTTAGGTTTCCTTACCTCTTTAGCTCCAGCATCCTTGAGCAGTTTGACGATTTGACCAATCGTTGTTCCCCGAACTATCGAGTCATCAATTAGAATAATGCGCTTGCCAATAAAGTTGTTTGAGAGAGGCCCGAACTTCTTTGCGACACCGAGCTTTCGTAGCCTTGTCGACGGCTGAATGAACGTTCGACCTACATAACGATTTTTGCACAATACTTCCGCGTAAGGGATACCTGTGCTCTGCGAGAAACCTGCAATGTAACATAATGGGATACAAGGATACGATTAAACACTTGAAAAGATTCCGACTGGACGCTGTCCATCGTGTTCCCCAGGACCACCGAGTAAGCTCACTGAATGGATCCATAGTTGTTGGTTTATTCAGATCTGAGCAAACACAGATGGAAAACTACGAGTATCACAATTCCTATAGAATAGGCGGGCCTTGGGGGGAAGTGGCTGAGGGTTTGCATTCCGTTGTTGTTTTTCCTATTGTCGTCATCATCGTAATGGCCTCGCTAGTGATTGTCTTCTCTAATCGGATCAAACTCATGGTGGCCGCCAGGAATCATATGTCAGACAGCGTTTGCCCAAGTAACGGCAACAAAAAGAGACATACTGTGTGAAATATATATATATATTTTTATATGGTGCAGCATACGACTTAGGCCTTAATAATTTATCCTTCGAACTGCAGCGTCTCCAAATCTTGAAATTCACTACATTACGCTGTGAAAGGTCTGATTGTTTTGTGCTTTACCGGCCCGGTGATCGCAACAATATCAACAATCATTTATTGGCTGGTTCGATAGACATGGCTCTTCTTTTTAAAAGACACATAATTCGCTGCACGATACAACCAAGGTGGCACCAACTGGCGTACAGTACAACCCATGTTGTCTTTTGAAGCGTCATCGCTATGCGACTTCTACTTGAACTATGAAGCCATTGCAGTTTGTTACCTGCTGCAAGGTACACAAACGCACACGCGAACACCGATTCACCCAATCCGCCATGGACAGCCAACCACCTATCTGATAGTTCAGCTGTTTCTCTCTCTTTTCTCTCCGCGAGGCAGTTTTTGATCCGCGCCTTCTCTTTCCTTCAAACAGACTCCAATGAGTAACTGACTACTTTCCGTAAACGGCCTTTTATGCTATGCCCTATCGGCCGTTCTGTCTCTCGAAAGGAAAAAAGGAGATCTATTCGTGGAGAGGGACAAACCGGCGTTCGGCAGCGATCACGACAGGATCTGACGTGACAGGAATGATCTCCGTTGTCTCAAGAAGATCGGTGAAGCAAGATTCCCCATTTTCATCTTTTCTCGTGTCTGTCCCGCGCAGAAAGAAAAAAGTGAGCACCACCTGAATTCTGATGAAATAGATGGGCATACTATGTGGCGCAGCCTGCCGCTATCATCGACTTAGCCTCGTTCAAGGCAGTTGTTTTACATGATATATACGGGGTGATGTAGAATTTTCTACGATATATATATATATTATATATATCTCATAGAAAAATTAAGCTCTGCTTGTATTCACGCACCATCTGACTCGTGTCGCAAAAATGTGGACTGTTTTGTTAGCATATTACGATTTTTTAACAGACCGGCTATTATACTTAGTGGCTGGCGACAAAACGATGAAATCCGTTTTGAAAATGCGCGACCAGTTTCCACGTGTCATCCTGAAGTCGAAGATCGTGCAGTTTGGAAGCAAGATTTCAGAACGAAGCCGAAACTTCAAATCTGTCGATATGTTTACTTATCAACGTCCTTAACCCGAAGCAATTTCATTCTCTTACGCCTGCTCTCATCTAAATCTATTGCAAGCACGGCTAGCGACTGTTAGTAAAATCGACAGTAATACTAATAGTAGTAGTTGTGGCAGACGAATCATGGAAGTACACGATGCTGGTATCGTCTCAGATAAAGCATCGGCTGACTAATACACTTGGCGGAGACGTTAACGTGAATAGTCATATGGGGTGATGTCCATCTGCCAGGACCATCTGCTCCTGCCTTCAGTAGTTAGATGGGGTTCAAAACAGCGATCCAGTGTCTTGTCTTGAAAGCCTGCACGTCTACTTTGATTCATAATGATGGACATAGAACAGTAGGTACGGAGAAGGAACATATTTAGGTGTCTGTACTTCTGATGTTGCCCTGCACCAGCCGAAACGCTAGACGCAGATGGAACAAATCAAAGTTGCCATAGATAAAACGTAGAAGGCGGTAGAAGGAGAATTGCTTTATCAATGTTCGAAACATTCGCATTCGATCAAATTTTTACTACTACTTCATCCGATCCCTGCTGTTAACCTCTACTCCATGTTTCCTTGTTGTCTGTTATCAAACGATAAGTCATTTTTGTCGATAACACAAAACCAACGCGAAAAAACAAGGATTGTTCTACACATTGTAGCTGGCACATTTCCCGTACGTGATTGTATGGACAATTCTTCATGATGCGATTGCCGACATTCAATGGGTTAACCATAAACCAGCCAGGTACTATGGAGCATTATTACGATCCTTGACACCCAAAAACACACACGACCCACGTGTAGTCGTTCAGAGCATATCACCCTATTACGAAGTGGAAAAACCACGTTGAGACATAAAGAATTCGAGTCCACCCAGACCTATAATATTAGATTTGCCCTCTTGGGGGGCACCTGAGGAGAGCCAATATATTCGGTTTGTGTGTTAATAGACCGAATGGCATTTGACGATAGACAAAAACGAGCTGGGATCACATAATGATACTCCATGAAGATGAAGATCCATCCTTAGATACATTTCCCTATTTATGGATAAAACGTGCAGCCACATAGGTCGTATAGTAAGGTCTTCTTGTTTAAGGGGAACATGCTCTAGTTGATATATTGACATCGAATATAGGCTTAGCAGTCTTTTCCGTTTGCTTATGATAGGTCCACCCTCAATATGAGTACAGGTTACAAGCACAACGACGTTGTTCCATTATTGTTGGACTTGTTGGGACTTTCAGAGTGAAATACGAAAGCGAGATTATGAAAGCCTGGAAAATTCGATTTCGAAACCCAGTTGAGCTTTGAGCACTTGAACCGATGATGATAGTCAACGACTGCTATGTTCAACAACTAAGACACTGGCTACCGAGAATACCCTGAACGGTGTCCAATAATGTTTGCGTTCGCTGAGTAGACATGATTCTTAGTAAAGATAATAACCCAACAGGCGATTGCATACGATGTTAGTGCACGTCGTGTTCATCCAGTGTGAAATCTGGCACCCTGCTCCCTAAAGGGCATTCATTAATTTGTTCGGTTCTTGCAAGAGCGTTCTAGTGTGAAATTAACACGCACTTTCTCACCGGGCTCACTTTCAACGGTTCACGGATACTATACTATACAAATTTCTATAGCTGATTTTCCTCAGCTGCTTCCCTTCAATGGCAGGCGCTCGACGAGCACTAGTAGTCAAAATAGCTGTTCTTTGCAACTGAGCATCCTGGCCGTTCAGCTACAACGACAACTTGGACAGAACTCAACAATAGAGATGGCGACCGAAGAGGAATAGCTTCCAATGGGGTCGTCAATAAATGCGCATAATATATAGATAGATAAATAGGTAGGTAAGTTTGTGTAGACATCAAATACATACCGAGTGCCGATGGCGTGGCTGATTCCGGGACAGTTGATACGATATCAGCATCGACGAACGCTTCTTTTGCGAGCTGTCGGCCGCATTCCATGCGGACGTCGTACACCATCTGGCCTTCGAATATCGAGTCGGGCCTTGCGAAATACACGTACTCGAATATACAGAACGCCGGATCGACCGGGAATGGCCGGGGCACGATGCAGCAACTGATAGGGCCACCTCGTGTGAGGGCTACGATTTCGCCAGGAAGTACCTCTCGATAGAGGGTAGCGCCGACAGATTTGAAAGCACACGACTCGGATGATACCAACCAGCCCTCGGCAGACTCTTCGGGATGGTCCGGATCTGGAATGACGGATCATGCATGGGAACAAGAACAACTAAGCCATGGAGGTGTAATCGAATGATCACAGTGGTGAACGGTGTTTGTGGACGAGAGATTAAGATAGACGATGAGCCCCTATTGACATGGCAGTTAGATTAGTCTCGAAGTGTTAGGTTCAGCAGCTATGTTCAAGTTTACAGGGAAAGGGAATATGCATGTACTTGCTACACGCTGTGACCATTTCGGTTGAATTCGGTTATTTTATTGCGTGGACGAAATCGAATGATAGAATAACTATGTCGCCTTTGCCTAATTGGTCATTTTAGGCGAGTAAATCATAATATTACAATATCTGCTTAGATTTTTTACTGTTGGAGCGAGTTCACACAGGGTAAATTTTATGGAAAAACGTTTCCATAAAACTAGAGAATCGATGGATGATTTCGACACGCGACCATTTGCAGTGCGTGTCAAGGTGGCGGGTTGTAGCAGCGGGTGAAATAATCTGGAAGATTCGACGATCTCAATGGAAAATTGAAATCGATAGAAAAAGCATATGCTTAATAAAAAAAAAAGCATCTGCATCATCAATAAAAAGCATCTGCTATTTCCCGCGCTCCTATTCATCGACAAACAATCAACAAGCTCATCGCCCCATGAGTTCATATCGACATGCCTTCGAGCAATTACCTCTCGCATCTCCCCCGCAGATAGAGTCCTAATATTGAGTCCCATGTTAAACAGCAGAGATTAGTCCGTCCCCTTAGGTTGCCATATAAGCGGCCACCATACTTGCAAGTACGACTACTTTACGAACACAAAAATGTATTATGGTTGTAAATAGTTAATCTCTACCTATTATAGTATAAATAATAGAATATTAATGGTCTAAATATAAATCAGTATCACTTTTACCTAACAAAGTGAATACCTTACCAACAAAATCGGTTATTCTTATTACTAGCATAAGTATATTGAGGTATATGGACCACAGCATATTCTTGTTCATGTACCCTCACCCGGCATGAAACACGAACTCTGACCGATTCAAGGTCATGGTTCTTCCCATCGGCGACCGTTTACTGTCTGGCGAAGGCCGAATGATCAGCACACGCAGAGAACTGACGCGTTTAGGATATTGAATCAGCTCAGCTTATCTCTCTGTTTGCCTTTACCGTGATCATTGACAAAAGGCAACGATACAAACGAAAAATGTGAAAACGAACATTTTTTGAAAACACATTTCCTTTTCATTTCTTGTACAAATGTAAAAGAACTACCACTCGTATATCATCAATAATGACCAGAACATTATTGTCAATACAGTAGGATATTACTGGACCGATAACGTTTGCCTCGTACCCTACGCATTTGTTTGATATATATTGAAATCTTATTCGGTACTATAAAAATGAATTATTCTATTTATATACTTAGATAGGAGGTAATCAACCGTTTTACATTTCTCTCTCTTTCTCTCTTTTTTTTTCATTCATCCCCTGAGATATCGAACGGATGCGGAATCTGTTCATATCGATTTCAATTATCTCGTTTCTGTCGCTCTGTTCCGAGAATCTGATTCTTGTCGCGTTCACTACGCCCAAGCGACGACTACGTCACTTGTGCCATGCCGCACCCCAAGGTGCATACGAGATGGCCACACGACAACCGACTCCTGTAATTGCTGTCATATCGTTACGCTTCGCCATCTCTCGGGCTCTATATTCTTCTGCGGGCTCAATTACAACGGCGAGGCTAGCAACGGATACGCCTGCTGTGACCCGCCGAGCGGGGCGTGGGCGCTGTCCCAGGTAGATATATATCTATCCGCCCATAAGGTCTATATATATATATATATATATATATATAACAGGCGGTGTATACAGCATAACATTGTTCATCGGTCGAGCCAATCGACCAGTCAGAGTTGAGCTGTCCACAATCGAGCTTTTTCCATGTCACGCCTCGTTTCCACATGGAGGCCATCTGTAGGAACTAAAACGGCGCTGTGAGTGGTTGCACTATCTGTAGGGCGGACATTGGCGCCGGTCCGATGGACCTGGACAAAGTGTTCCGAGGATCGGAACGTCTCCGGCGACAGCAGCAGCAGCTGTTGTTGTCTTCATCTCGGCACGACTGCAGACTCCACAACAGCGACTCGTTCTGCCAGTTTACCGCTGCTTCGATTGCGCGTTGTTGTCATCGACATTCACGAAGGGCAATTCACGAATCTCTCATTAATCTCCTCGTTCTCTGTCGCTACGAACAAGCTACAGTTTTCTTTGCTCGTTCACTGCCAATGAAATCAAATCCAACTGGTGGTCGCAGTGACCGCGGTCGGGTCTATATGTATATAAAATATATGGATACACCATCCGGACTATTTCCGTGTAAAGGAAGGCCGTCCACATAGTTTTTAACGACTATAGCTATTAGTTATAAAGGGTATTGATACAGCCTCCATAAGCATTGCACTTGTTTGTTATTGTTATGTGAGATTTTGTCAACATCTCTTCTAAATTTCAATAGTACTTGAATTAAGGATTTGCCAGTAAACAGTAATCACCACATGAGGCGAGATATGGCTATTGGTGTCCTTCTCGAAGAAATAGCTAAAATACAACGTTTAACGGCTTTCTACATAAATATCATGCCACTTTTGAAACATTACAATGTTTAAATGACCCAAAAACTAAATTCGAATTTTCTCCAGCGCCATCCAACAGCCATGTACCAGGAAGCCGCTTCTACTACTACTTACGACAAACTGTTATCGTCTCGAACGTGTTACCTTTTCATGGTATATAATCATAGAGAGGGGATGTAACTTGAATAAATGAGCATTATTCGAGCCAGTATACAGAGCGTTGGCACATATCACCTTCTTATCACAAGGACTCTGCTATCCGGAAATGCTATACTGATCGTTGTGTGTCGAAAACCACCTCTTTATATTGCGTTTTTTTTCCTATCCATGTGTGCGCGAAGCGAATGGCAAAGGAACGTTATGATTTTTCTGCCTCCCGGATGTCAGCTTGTGGCATCTCTATTGCAGCCCAATGTACGATGGTGAACACTGCCGCATTTATAACCACTGACCTCAAATGGCAGCCGCACACATAGGGTCTCGCCACTGTCGGCGATTGTGAACGACATCGTGTTCTTACGAGCGACACCGTTCTATCGCTTCTACCTTGTAATTTGCCCTCGTCACTCGGGCGTTCGTTACCTCATACACCGAATATATAATAGAAGGTTTAGAAAAAGAACAATCGCCTGTTCATTGGGATGATTCAACGGTGCCTTTACATCCAGGCAATCGCCCGCAAACCTATGACCGGTCCAGGCCGAGCTTCGTGTCCCGATTCGGGCGCAAGATAACCCCGAGCCTGGCTAGGCCGGTCAGGTAGATATTATCGAAGAAGAACATAGGCCCCTGTTCTTCACGCCCATGGCTTCTCAATTCTCTCAACGTACACAATTCAGATCTTGTCTTTTTTTCTAAACAATGGCGGTCCTTTTCATTATTATTTTTACTATGTTGAGAAGTATTAGTGAGAGGCAACATAGGCATTGAGTCTTATTATGATCATTATTATTTTTATTATTATTGTTATAATCATTAACAGTATCATCCTCAGGTTATGAAACAGTCTGGGTCCGTAGACTTGCCCACTGAGTGTACATGGATATTGCTGGTAGGGGTTCAATCTTGGCATTCACACGCTTAGTTTGACGACCGCGTTCTGCCACCCCATCCGTGGGGACGTTTTATTACGTAATAAAAAAAAGTAGACATTTGAGTACCACCAACAGAAGCAATTATATTATACTTGCCCTAATTGATCAGCATGAATAATATTGACTTTACTATTAGTCGATAGAAGCAATAAAACCAACCTTGTATATTATAGCGACTGAGACATAGCCTTCGTCCGCCAAGGACTCAGGCACTCTTTATCACCTACGGTGGCATTGCCCTAAGGACTCAGTGACCTTGGCGGACCCACGGGAGCTCAAATTACCCAGCATACTCATGTTCTTTCTAAAGCCAATACGTTTTTCCTCCAAGGTTAGAAGAAATCAGCTATATTTCGTAACTGATTATTATATCACACTACATAATGGTATACCTCTAGGTCCTCCAGGTGGCAACACTATCCCGATGGATAGTGGCCGATTGCCGAATGGGTCCCTTACAGCATAGACAGTGTCGTCATGCATCATAACGAGAGAATATGCCGTCGGTGTAAGTGACATGAGGTTGCGGATCCGCGCAGGCCAATCTGCGCCATCTTTTTCCGAGGCGTCTGGTGGCGGTTGTGAAAGAATCTGCATAATTAACTCGGAATCTGAGCCAGTTGTTAAGCCGATACCCGCATTCAAAATCTGTAATCAAACAAGTCAGAAGCATACGAATCCCCGTGGTACAATTGATTATTTATAAGGCTTAACGGTTATTACCTCAATTTGTCGTTCCTATTTCTGCTTGCATCGTCTGTAATACTCTACTTTGATTGGCGATTACACAGAATTGCTATCACCGAAAGCATGGCTTGATGCCGGAGGTCGCGGGTTCGAATATATTTATGTATATAGGTTATGTGGATTACATCGAAAAACTATATTGTTTAACGGATTATGCCACATATGCGGAGGAGGAATTTATTGAAAGGAGAACAACTGATGTGGACGCCAACCTTCGTTATTGCATCAAGACACTAAACACGATATTGCGAGAGACGTGTGGCGGTAGAGGCAGATAAACAATCGATGGTTCTCCCTTATACATACCTATACAACATTGTATGTTGAAGTTTAGGCTTTTATCCAGCGCACGCTGTATAGATTATGTGGCATGAGCTTAAAAATAACATAATTGTTGACAAACAAGTTGTTGTGCAAATGTCTGAAGTGGAAGAACGTCAAACATTTTTCGCTCATTATGGTCGAACGTCGGTCGCAATATCGTAGTTCGTGCAGTAATGAAGTTTGACGTTTACATCGGCAGCAGCCGGCAGCAGACGATCTCGTAACCGGCGTCGATGCGAGAGTATGGCGTAGTCGCTGTACATTGTGTGGATCACTCCACGCACGGCATTTACATAGCAGAAACTCAACCAGGAACTGGCAATAAGGGTATTGAACCGAGAACTAAATTCGCCAGAATCTTAAAGTGATACGGACCTGAAGAATGTTCAGGGAGGCTGTGATAGATAGGGAACTCCACGTAGGGAATATGAAGTATCATGTTTGTTCAAAACAGTGTTATCAGATGGATTGACTAAGCGATGTTACATTGAGAAAATCTATGCTGTCGTTCTAAAAATTGCTGATCTTTTTAACAGACTTATACAGTCTTGAAATCACATTATGGGAAGAAATATTTTAGGACATGGTCCGATGAGCTAAGAAGCGGAAAAACTATCCGGATTGTATCTTACTACAAGAACATATAGAATAAATAAAATGTTGTCATAGCGAATACCGTTCAGAATCGATTGATAAATAAGGTAGTCTATATAATCCTTGTTCTGTGACGAATTACTTATTGCGAGAACGAATTAAGCGTCGTTGATCCAAAGGTTAATCATGGTGGTGAATATATGAATCTCAATATATGTATATATATATATATATTTAATATATATATTCACCATATATATATATATATATTGTAAATGATCCAGCTAAATGGCACCTGATGTAAATGACGATAGTTTCACTCTTTTGATAATGATCAGAAAACAATGCCACTGCTTCTTAAAGGTCACATTTGCAAACCGAGTGATCCAAAGAAGCCAGAAGAAGCTTTCTCCGCTGAAGGCCGAATGGCATAGAACTTGTGACGAGCTTCTACCAATGACGCGTGAACGTAATAAAGTGACTTTTAATAAAATAAGCACAGAACGTGACGTGATTGTATTGCCTGGCCATGGCGACAAGAGAAATTGTATCAGGAATACAACGACCTTGAAATTGCTAAAGAAAAAATTGACTGCAAGTGGTTTTGGAGCATGGAGGATTTGATCCTGGATACATAGATTCGGAGTATGAGATTGTGTATACTGTGATTCGTACAAAACGACGATGCACCATCGTCCGACCCGACAATACTTTTAACTTGCCAGTTCTGTAGGATACAAAATCTTTGAGATAGAACATCCGCTATTGTGAACAAGCAATAGAGATCTCCGTACGTGTGCGTTATTCAGTGTGTGTCTGTGTGTGTGGGTGTGAACCGTACGAATGTGACTAAACAAAATAGTACGCTACAGCCGCAGTAGTCACTGCTGTGTTTTCAGGATGCGGCTGTGGTCTATGGGCAGTAGCCGCTTGGTGATGTTTTGTCGCTCTCACATTCAGACTCGCCTGTATTCTAGCGAAATACGCGACCGGCGGCCAATTAAGAAGCTCCTTGTGGCCAATAGAGGTGAAATTGCGGTTCGTATTTTTCGAGCATGCACAGAGATGGGCATTCGTTCTGTGGCTGTCTATTCGGAACATGACAAGATGCATATGCACCGGCAAAAAGCCGACGAGTCCTACCTGATCGGTCGGGGTCTACCCCCGGTACAGGCGTATCTCAACATTTCCGAGTATATCACAATAGCTAAGGAGAATGATGTGGACGCGATTCATCCTGGCTACGGCTTTCTGTCGGAGCGTTCGGATTTCGCTGATGCCGTTATTCAGGCAGGTATCCATTTCATTGGGCCTTCGCCGAAGGTTATCGCGAAGATGGGCGACAAAATTGCGGCGCGAAAATCTGCTATAAAATGTGGCATTCCCGTAATTCCGGGCACAGACAAACCGATTCGGGATGCAGACGAGGCATTCAAGTTCTGTAAGAATTATGGTCTACCCGTTATGTTGAAAGCGGCCTATGGTGGTGGCGGACGGGGAATTCGCGTAGTGAGAAATCTTGAGGATGTTAAAGAAAACTTTCGTCGGGCTGCCTCTGAGGCGGAAAGCGCGTTCGGCAATGGGGCCATGTTTATCGAACGGTTCATTGAACATCCCCGCCATATCGAGATTCAGATATTAGGCGACAAGGCCGGTCAGATAGTACATTTACACGAAAGGGATTGTTCTGTTCAGAGGAGACATCAGAAAGTTGTCGAGATTGCTCCCGCGCTAAATATCCCCGAAAAGGTACGTTCTGCTATGCATGCGGACGCTATTAAGTTGGGCTCGCATGTAGGTTATCAGAATGCAGGCACAGTTGAGTTTCTTCTAGATGAGGATGGCAGTCATTACTTCATCGAGGTGAATGCGCGACTTCAAGTAGAGCATACGATTACTGAGGAAGTTACCGGGGTGGATCTAGTTCAATCGCAGATAGAAATTGCTAACGGTAAGACCCTCAGCGATCTTGGACTAAGCCAGGATACGATCAAGACTACAGGCTGTGCCATTCAATGCCGAGTGACAACTGAGGATCCGACAAAAGGATTTCAGCCGGATTGTGGCAGAATCGAGGTATTTCGAAGTGGCGAAGGCTTTGGCATTCGTTTTGATAGTGCATTATCTTTCGCGGGAGCAATCATTTCACCATATTATGACTCCTTATTGGTTAAAGTGGTCTCTCACGGGAAGGATATGAAAGCTTCAGCCAATAGAATGCGACGTGCTCTGAAGGAGTTTAGGATTCGGGGTGTAAAGACAAATATTCCTTTCCTGCTTAACGTGATCGAAAATCCGACATTTTTGAGCGGGAAGTTTGATACGAACTTTATAGATGAGCATTCGGAGCTATTTAAGATGACGCCAGCGCGAAATCGTGCGCAGAAGCTGCTGTATTATCTAGGTGACGTGGTCGTCAATGGCCCGTTGACTCCACTGGCCACGGGTCGAAGTCCCGCCAGCATCAACGCTGTCGTGCCATCCCTCGACAGCTCTAATAGACCCATTTCGGGCTTCAAACAAATATTGGATACGGAAGGTCCAGACGGTTTTGCCAAAGCTGTTCGCCGACATGACGGACTCCTTCTGACGGACACAACTTTCCGTGATGCTCACCAATCACTGTTAGCTACTAGGGTTCGTACGATTGATATGCTCAAGATCTCACCCTTCGTTGCTTATAAGTTCCACAGATTCTACAGTCTTGAGAACTGGGGCGGGGCTACATTCGACGTGGCCATGCGTTTTCTCCGTGAATGCCCTTGGGAGCGATTAGAGGAAATGCGAAAACTTGTGCCTAACATCCCCTTTCAGATGCTTCTCAGAGGAGCTAATGCCGTTGGCTATACATCATACCCTGATAATGTCGTCTATAAATTTTGCGAAGTGGCAAAAAAGTCCGGCATGGATATTTTCCGCATTTTCGACTCGCTCAATTATTTGCCCAATATACTTCTCGGTATGGAGGCGGCGGGAAATGCCGGAGGTGTGGTAGAGGCGGCGATCTCGTACACCGGCGATGTCTCGAATCCCAACAAGACAAAGTACGATCTCGGCTATTACGTTAAGCTCTCCGATGAACTCGTTAAGGCTGGCGCACATGTCCTATGCGTGAAGGATATGGCTGGTCTACTCAAGCCTAAAGCGTGCCGCCTGTTAGTTGGCGCTTTACGGGAGCGACATCCCACAGTTCCCATTCACATCCACACACATGACACCGCTGGGGTTGGGATCGCTTCGATGTTGGCGTGCGCGCAAGCCGGGGCGGACATCGTCGATGTGGCCGTAGATTCCATGTCGGGCATCACTTCTCAGCCGACACTGGGAGGTCTCGTGGCCTGTTTACAACATACACCACATGATACGAAGATTAACCTGGGAGACGTCAGCGAGTATTCCGCCTACTGGGAACAAACCCGGATGCTATACGCCCCGTTTGAGTGTACATCAACAATGAAATCAGGTAATGCTGACGTGTACGAAAATGAGATACCTGGTGGTCAGTACACCAATCTCCAGTTCCAGGCATTTAGTCTGGGCTTGGGAGAACACTTCGAGAGTGTGAAGAAAGCTTATGCTGAAGCCAATCAGCTACTGGGAGATATCATCAAGGTCACACCGTCGTCGAAAGTTGTCGGAGACCTTGCACAGTTTATGGTGCAGAATAGGCTGACGTCTCAAGACATCATTGACAGGGCGCAAGAATTGAGCTTTCCTACGTCCGTCGTTGAGTTCATGCAAGGATATATCGGTCAACCATACCAGGGTTTCCCTGAGCCTTTGCGATCACATATTCTCAAGGATACCTACCGTATTGAAGGCCGGCCGGGTGAGTACCTGCCGCCATTGGATCTGGACGCCCAGAAGGAGAAACTGCAAGATAATTTTCCTATGGTCCAAATTCGAGACACAGACGTCATGTCATACGCTATGTACCCCAAGGTCTACGAAGACTTTGTCAAGTTTCGCAATCAGTATGGGCCCGTGGACAAATTGGATACGAGAATCTTCTTCGTGGGACCGAATGTCGGGGATGACTTCGAGGTGACTATTCAACGTGGAAAGACGCTTCACATCAAGATGCTGGCTGTCTCAGCCCAGGTCACTGAAACGGGCGAACGTGAAGTGTTCTTTGAACTAAACGGCCAGTTAAGGTCTGTCCTTGTTATGGACAAGACGCTTACAGAAGTTGTCGAATCACACCCAAAGAGTGACAAGTCGAATCCTGGTAGTGTTGGTGCGCCTATGCCAGGTTCAGTGATAGATGTCAGGGTGAAAGTAGGCGATGTTGTCAAAAAGGGTGACCCGCTAGTTATACTCAGTGCGATGAAGATGGAGATGATCGTCCAGGCCCCGGTTGCAGGAAAAGTCCAATTTGTAGCAGCTAAAAAGGACATGCGAATGCAAGGAGATGATCTGCTCGCCGTAATTGAGCCCAACACATCCAGTTACGCGGCTGGCCCTTAGTGTCGACGGATACACGTATTGTTTATGTATTATACATACTATAACTGGTAAACATCATCACAAGAAGGGATACGAAGTGAATTCACTACTTGGCAGCGAACCAAGAGCCTAATTCGGGCAAAAACCATGTGTTCAAAAAGAGCGATACGCCGTCGACGCTATCGAAGACGCTTTCGATCATAACGCTACACGAATCTGCCTCATTGTTCCCTACCTGTATACTTGGTTCCATTGTATGAATCAGACACACTTTCATGAAAACGATCTTTGTTGCAAACATGATATTCAACTAAGCCAATTTGTATTAAAGTGACTATGGTTCAACGTGACCTTAGATCTTGTGTGAACGTTATCTCAAGGCAACTGAACTTCAGAAACCACAAAGGGTTGAATCCGAAGTCCTGTCGATGGTGGATCTATTTTACGGTTGGAAATGAAATCACAGATGAATTCTGAACCTAGGTTTTGCGTAATCCTTACCCTTTTCCGAAGTTTAAGAGCATTGACGAGCTCTCCATTGTGCGCAATGGCCAAAAGACCGTGGTTCGTATGCACTACAAAAGGTTGAGAATTCTCGTGCTCAGAACCCCCAACAGTCGAGTACCTAAAAGTGTAAAAATGAATTAAGCACCGCAATTAGTTCTTGGCTAAAGTCATCGCTGGTAGACGAAGCACACGACAAAATAGCTCTGTTTTTCGAACCGGAAATCAATAATAATCATAATAAGAATACGAATAATCATGATATCATATGCCACAACATCATCTGAGATCACGGCGTGGTTTTTTTACTACCCTCACTGATCAGACTCACCTTGTGTGTCCAACTCCGAGATTTCCGTTGAGTGTTTGCATAGAAGTTTCATTGAAAACATTGCTAACCAGGCCCATGCCTCGGTGCACTGCGAAAGTCTTCACGTTACCGCCTTTGCTGGTGACAATGCCGGCGCTTTCCTGACCTCTGAAATATACACGGCAGGCGAACACCATCCGCAAATTAGAGTAGTCACTAATGATAGTCGTTAAACGATATTTGTCTACAGAATTTACTAGCGCTCACTTTTAGGAGAAGTTCGTCAAGTCAGTAACTGACAGTGGACTCCCTTTCAATTCAGCAAATTCTCATTTGCGTAAGCTATGTTTTGTGACTGTGCAGAATCCTGTAGAATACACGGTTAACCTAAAACGCGAATGACGTCGGACAGTTTCGCTTAAGTAACGCGGAGCCAAGATCAAAGGTTAGCTATCTACGCCATAGCGTTGCGGGGACCCCGTCGCAACGAATGGCCATCACGGTCTCTCGTGCGAACGCAGCGCCGGTCGCCATCCGCGACACACGATGCTTAACGACACGCTCGTGAGGGCCCTCCACTCCGCCGGTATTCCTTGCACAAGGGAGCCACAGGGCCTCGACACCTCTGACGGGCGCCGCCCTGACGGCCTCACCCTTATCCCCTTTCATCGAGGCCTGCACCTGGTCTGGGACGGCACTGTGGTTGACACTCTAGCACCTTCTTATGTCAACCACTGTGCAACCATCCCCGGTTACGCAGTAGCGCGTGCGGAACGGGCAAAGCTAAGGAAGTACGCCGCACTCCAAGCAACCCACCTGTTTTCCCCCCTTGCCTTTGAGACCTTGGGCGGGCACGGCCCTCTCACTGCGAACTTCCTCGAGGGGGTCTACCACAGGTTGATCCGCGCCACCGGGGACAAGCGCGCTGGCTCTTTCCTCCTGCAGCGCCTGTCCCTCGCCGTGCAGAGAGGCAATGCCATCGCCTTCCTCGGGACATTGTCGTCCTCACCCCCCCCCCCCCCCATAATCCCTAGAAATACCGACCTACTGTATGTTTGAATAAACGATATATTTCCTAGAGAGTTGCTGGGGCTATCTACGCCATATGATCTCCTATATTGCAGTCAATTTCAGGCATTCGCTAATGAGAAAGTAATGGAGCCACCTGACGTGGAGTTTTTCGTGTACTTGAAGTGACCACGTATCATAGACTGAACAGACAATTTAATTTAAATAATTTAATTTAAATACGAGCAAGTATGAAAATATATTTATTTAGAATAATATATCTATATACGTACAGGGGTACGGTATATAGACGCGCTGAAGTTGAAGATACAGCATCATATTGCTTCAGGTGAAATGTTTCGGTTCATTTTGAACTCCATCTAAAGCATGTATATAGCCAGGAAATGATGCATTTTAGCACAATCAGGTTCAGTTTGTAAATAATCTATGTCAGATCTTTTCCACTATTTGGACATTGTGGAACTAAGAAAGCTCCATTAAAGTATCAGCACCGCTCCATTGTGTAGTGATAAAAGCCCATTAAAGGCTGGCCGAGTTGAAACAAGTGAGTTCGTTCTCCCAATGGCAACTGGGTCTTGCTACTTATAATGAATTCAATGGAGTCAGCAGTAACTGATTAACATCGAATATATAGATTCTGGTACTGTGTGAACTCTGCCAGTTTGTGTCATTACCGCTCATCTAAATGAAGTAACCGCCTCCGCTTTGCACTCCTGTCTTCTTTGAAAAGAGGATCACTGTATGCTATTTCTAAAACAATTTTAATTATCTTTTCCAAGTATGCTACCTGCAATAGTATGATCAAATTGCTTAATGAGCTTTTCTGATTACGGGAAACAATTATGTAAAACGTAGTAAATAAAATACCTGGTATATTATTCGGTATGTAAATGTAATGAAAGTACTTTACTAAACCTGAAGATCTCCATTTATGCATTCCTTTCTATCTGGTTGAACCAGAAGAGATAGAATTTATTTCAACAATATAATACAAGGTATTCGATTATTAACGGAAGTTCTCTATGTTCTCGCCAGGGTCGAGGGACTCAAACCTGTGGCCGGTTCCGGTTTTTTTTACAGCCAGTGACTTAGCCACCATCCAAGCCATTGCACTGACTCGTTCATTTGACCTGATCATAGTTAGAGACCATGCGTAGCTCTCTATTTGCTGTGATCACCCACGTGTTATTGTAATAATACGCGACGACGAATGCATTGAATATGCGGCATTTCTGATCAACTGACACATTTTCCAGAGCTTTTGTTATTGTTGTTGTTGTTATCCTCAATAAAGCGGGGCTCGGACCGGCATCGAAAAGTGAACGTGTACAATGTCGACCTCAGCAAAACATCTCTGACTCTCCACCTTTCCGCCCACAGAAATAACGGAGGATGTTAGCCTGATGTATTAATTGATGCATTATGTTATAGCATAGTAGAAGTCAATTGAATTGCAAATTCTGTCTCGGCACTAACCAGGTCAGACGTTACACTTTCTGAAGACTTGCTGTCCCTTCGCTGGTTCGTTCAGCTACGACGGACGGGTGGGCGGGGGTCCAAGCGGAACCCCAGGAGTTGGGATACGATTGACAACAAGCTGATTTTAACGGCTAATATAACAGTAAATAATAATATTGCGATGTTCAATAATAATAATTATTATTATGTTGTGCCAAATAATCCGACTTGATGTAACACGGAAATAGTTCCGAACCATGGCCCTAATAAAAATACGTCCAAGGTCAAACAGGAAAGAAGAAGAGCACAGGCGTTCTTGAGCTGTGTAACTATTTATGTATATATATATATATATATATATATATATATATATATATATTTTATGGTGATATTAGATACGTGCCGCAACACATTCAAATAATACTGTTATCAAACATCCCTAGTGCCGGACTATTATCCGCATGTCCTTTTAGCTAGGGTAGTCATTAGGGATTTATAATATTTAAATTCATTGGATGGTCGAGGAGAGTTATTGAACGTACCTCTTACAAGATTCGATTTAAACTTTTGTCTAGCAAAACTAATTGCCTAATGATTTTGGCATCCAGCGTTTGCTGGTAAAACTCGTTTAACTTTTTTTTTAATAACGTGGTTCACCGTTGGCATAGCGTGGAAATATCTAGCAGCATGATTGCCTATCAACCATGAAGAATAACTAATCCACTCGTGAGTATATATATATATATGGCCGCGATTCATTGTATGTACATACTTATTGTATATACAATACCCATTGTATTATTAGTGTATTGAACTTTATGTCAAGAGGTTAAACTGGTGCTGGTTTATTGAGGGATTTGTATATTCTGTTAAATAATTAAATTAATTTCATAAACTATAACTATGTTACGATCAGATAGACAAAACACAGTTTCTTGAAACCCAAAGTGCGAATCTCGATTGCACCTAAGCTACTATCGATAGTACGTGATTTTGACCGTATATCTTTAACAACGTCTTTGTTTGTATTAACCAATAGTAACATTTCCATGTAATCTTGATTCTTGTTATCACTTTCATGGGATAAACATTGGCTTCCTGTTGCATTGCTTCTAGTTGAGTGTTGTGATGCCCGCGCCGTTGTCTGTTCTGCTGACCACAGCTAAATATTCAGAATCGATCTGTAGCGTGTTCCACTATCGCCGCTGGCAAATCTACCGTATCTTTTGTAATCTCTATATTTGTCTCTGCGTTCCCTCTTCGCGTTAAGTTAGTCGATGAAAGTCACAACCACAGGAAAGATCCAAGATCACAGCTCGAAAGACTACACTCATCTAGGGTACATCATGAATCATTGGAATTTTCCAGTTGTTGCTTGATTCTAAATACAACACTATTATAGTCAAAGCTAGCTAGGTACTGTATTAGACTATTGGTATAATACTTAATTGAAACGAACTTTAGTGTTGTCAATTGTCGCGTTGGTTATGTGTGATAATAATAATTACTATACATTTTTCGGGCTGACTCACAGCTACTCACGTGTGATGCTGTCGAATTTCAAATGTGGTATATTTGAAAAATAATTTTTAATGTACTTCTTTTGAAGACATTTTGTAAGTGGCTGATTGATCTCGGCTGGTGTCTTCGGAAGATTCTTCACTCGAAGATACTGTAGTATGTTTGTGTTTTGCTGATACTTTGGTATTTTTATAACGCTAACTGCGTTGAGTTCAGAGTGAGCTGTCCGCTGCGATGCAGCAATTAACTATATCGCAAAAGTGATAAATAAAAAATTGTCATCATTTCAATCCCAATTCGAACATAAATTGGGATTAGCTCATTCTTAAGGCGAGATACAGACATTCCTTGAATCTTCCGCTGCCCAGTGTTTGCCAATGGCATTCCATGACCGTCCTCGAATACTTAACATTGTATAGTAATATTTTCGTGTTGGTATTTGGCACAACATTCGCCGTAGCAATGATACATGTGCAACATACAGCCAACAGCAGCAGCATAGAGTATAGATAATTCCTGATACATGGATAATAATCATGCATATGGGTGGGTCTAATAGCAGGCGCATATTTCATACAAAGCGGGTTGGGTTTACATTTCCGTTGTTCTATCATTTCACTGTCTCATAATATGACCTCATCATTTCGGGGTTTGCTGACCATCCAAATTCACCGGCGCTCCCGTGAACAAAAAAAAATAATAAAATAATTAGTCTTAGGCATCCAGGGTGCTGTCTACGATTACCATAATAATAATAATAACAACAATAATCATAGTGCCGCCTGGCGTCTCGTACGATCGGTACGATTGGCGATAATGATCACTAGCGATCACCCCTCATCCGCCACCATAATCGACTGATCTCTCTCTCTCTCTCTCTCTCTCTCTCACTATCTGTCTGTTTGTCCGTCTGTGCCGTACTCATTCGGTCTCCAGTTCGTTGCGTCATGATGGTGGCACAGGCATCAATGGTCCGTGTGTGATAATTCTCGGCCATGTTAATTCATACAGCAGTGGCAGCACCACTGACGGTAGCTAATCGAGACGAGACAGTCAACGAGGAGTTGCTTCTGTCTCATTGTAATCAAGGTGATGATGGTAGGACTGCGACGATTCGACAGAGGTCCAACAAAGCTGAATATGCATTTCGTTTGACTCTCATCGTCATGTCGACAATTTGGACATCACATTTTACTCTGGATATCGAGAACGGTACCAGTGGGGAATATGGAGAGCATTCATGAGAGCATTTTGTCGTTTCAACGACAACATCTCCATATTTTCATTTTTTACATTCATGGATTCAGATTTCTATAATACAACACTAGCTTATTGGGAAATCAAAGTCTTATTCCAAGTGTTATTGTAGCTAAGTAACGTCGAAAAGGTATGTTGCAACGAAAAAATAATCTCTTATTTTTCTTTAGTTATTATCAAAGTAATTATATCTTCTTTCTCCAGGGAATGTATGGTGACAATAACACCAGCGATTAGAGCCAAAAGAAATGTCTGCAATGGCCTCTTTATGTACGGGAACAACAATCGTTCAATGCGCACTAGTAGGACAATGGCAGACGATCGAAGGCTTCGTAAGGCGGCTTATGGCAATGCTCGAAGAACGGCGCCTGTTTATTCGCAAAGCTGTACATTCTGACTAGATATGTTCACATTTGGTGGCACCTTGCTTTCATGGGAGGATGCTTTCTTCAAATTTTAATCGAGCTAATTTGTAACTTGACTAAGTTTCAACTTGACTTTCTTGGTTCAAAGCCAGTAAACAAAACTCGAAACGACAAGCATAATTTGAGCAACATGGTAAAAGGCTTACCCAATCGTATGGTCCCGTACATGGTGAACGCCTTGGATTGTCTGATCGGAAATACATAGGCCTTGGTGGGACAGGGTTCAAATCCTACTGCGAGACTCTTTACAGAATCTTTAGATTTCTTTATCATCTTTCTTTATTTATCAGTGGACTCTTGTCAAGTATGACGCTGTTCAAGATTAAAGTAAAAGTGGCTCCGCGCACAATTTTTCGACGATCACAGCACCGTAATGGACAGTGACAGATATTCATACCATCCTTCCAAACGACAACCTCACTAGGCTTTCACATTCGACTGTTTAACATAATCCACACCGTAGACAACGGAAGTAGTCTAGTAGAGTCTATCTTTGTTTTTCTACAGCGTAGACTTTCTTGATTTTCATTCTGATTAATTCTTCGAATCATGGCTCTTCGTTTCGACAATAACTAGTTTTCCACTATTTTGTCTTCTACACTGATGATCTAATAAGTCTAACATTTGACAACCTGATCTTTGAAATAAATCTATATGTTCGTGCATATAGAAATAGAAGCATGCCTCTCGAATACAAGTTTAAGACGGGTAATCTACTTCATTGTTGTCGCGCTGGCAAAGTTTTTCCTAGCGCCCTGGTGCGGGGCTATTGTACCAGGAAGCCGAAGTATAATAGCCATGGCCATGGACTTCTTCATTATCTACGTACGTAGACGTTCACTGTGCTGAGAATAACAATGCTTCTCACCTCTTAGGTTACGTACTAGTGCTGTCACTAAAGCGGATAGAACCCTAGAGACTCAGTTGGAGTGGTAGCATGGAGTTCTATAGGTCCATATTAAAGTTTTAAATTAAACAGTTAGACGTGTAGCAAAAAACAGCTCTGTAGTCGTACATTATAAAGACATGACGTTAGAAATGTCTACGCTAGCCCGTAGGTCGCTTCGAAACAGCCAGGATAGATATTTTTCTAGTCACTTTTCGGTCGGGCTCTTAGAAGATACACATTGACTGTCTTCGTCCCGAATTGGACCGCGAACCCGAGTATCCGGAGCGGTATTTCGAATATTCCTCTCGAACGTTCCGCAGAGAATGTTTTTGCGTCGTTCGTTAGCACTTCCGATCTCTAACCCTAGGTGATATAGCGTATTGATCTACAACAGAACGAAATGATTCCATTAGACGTGACAACATCGAACCAGTGCTAGGAAACTTTTCACGGCTTTGTTTGGCCGCCTCGACGAAGAATACGGCTGTACGATATTGGCCCCGTTTGTGACGGGTGGAGAGAGAGATATCTCGTACTGATCCCGATAGTCATCGGCCTCTCTCACAATCTTCTCCTGAAGGAAGTCAAGAGCCCGTTTTAATGCAAGGAATGCGGGTTCCACACGAACAGCCGCTTCAAGGTGGCTGTTGCAGTTGAAACCGGTTCGAGTTGCCATGTGGAAGAGCGGGGAGGCCTCATGGAAATCACTGAGCAGTGTATATAGTTACCATCTGATATGATGCCTACTGTGAAAACAAACACTCTCACCTCTTGACTGAGCGGAAATGTGGCGAAGATACAGTGTGCTCTTGGATATCTCCCATAGCTCAGAGCATTATGATCACCACAGAGGAAACTACAGAACTGATGTCTCTCGCAGTGTCATAGGTTTTTGTGAAGTTTTAGTGAATAAATACACAGATCGCTGAAAGAGGCATTGGTGTTCATGTGCGAAAGTTGATATTTGAATAGATTTGTTTCGCCATTACCTTATCAATCATGAAAGGTACTATTTAAATGATTTTCAATTAATGACCTAGTGAAGGCAGTAGTACCAAATTGAATGAAGTGATTATTCATTTTTTCTGCACATTTCAAGTGTCGTGTAACGCAGTTACCGCTTAACGCACGACGACCTTATGGATGACCTTTATCTTCACCAAGCGTAGAGATCCTCTTAAGAGCAGACCCCCACTGTCGAGTCCAGTATCGTGAGATTAGTCTATCCGAACTCACACATTATTTACGTAAATGGCGAACATGCGGGATTTATAGATTATTATTTTGGAATATTAATACTCATTTTAGTGCACGGATTATTAATTTAGGCTCGCTTGTCAATTATTCAGAAGGGTGTCAACCACTAATATATATATATAATCTAGTGTGTAGGATATATAGGGCTAACTGGGACATACATAAATTAAACGTTGTCTTTCTTTTGGGTTATAACACAACGTGATATTTCACTGAGAGTCCTTCAGTCAGCATTTGTTTTGTGCTGACCTCTAACAGCCTTGATCCTTTCTAACGAACTTCAATGGCCGTCGCGTTATAAAGTAAAGCTCGTATTCGGTCATGATTAGCCAAGCGCAATAACATCGCAGAATATAATATTTACTTTGTTCTGGTATCTTTACGTCTATCGCTATCGTTTGGACGTCGTTACAAGATTAGCTGCACCTAAAACATGTAACAAACTCGATTCATATTTATATTTCGTAAGCAATTTCCGCCTTTCGTGATCCGAAAGTACGGGATGAAATGGTGCAAATTATGGGCACACGATTGTGATAGCATTGGATCGCTTATCTATTTTTTGGCTGTTTACGTAGTGCGGCTGTTAATCTGCACTTGTTGTGTACAGTGGTTGACTGGAACGAAAAAGTTGTACCTTGTGTTACAACACAATCAATTTCGTTAATCGAATCAACGTCAATGATTCGATTAACAGTGAAATATATTTTGAATATGATATACATTTTATTTTGTCGGAGTTGATTTTCAAGTAAAATAAAAACATTATGAATAAAGTGTTTGTTATTATTATTATAAACCAATTAGTCTTTAAAGCAGGCGAGCAGTGAATAGTTTGCACTTAGATAGACTATGCTTTGGCCAACCTTATAATATTAATGATAATTATAATAATAATTTGTCTGTTCAGTTATTGCTGGGCACATTGGCAATGTCTTGTTTTCGCTGACAGCGCGGATTGCGCTAGACAAGAGGATGATGTTGGTTCCACTGGCCACAGTAAGGTCAAGCTCAGAATGGTAAAGCCTACACTATCTGCAAGATTGTAAGATGTAGCATCTCGAAGGACTTGATATCAGAGTAATCTCAAATTTGAGATAGTGCCTGTACCTTCTGCTCCGCATGGTGGCGACACTCTGTCGAGCATACTGTAATTTCCGACCAAAGATATACTGTCAAGACTTCACGGTGCACTAAAATCAGCAACATCATAAGTGCTATTTGACTTGGACGATGGATACGTGCACTCAGTAACTAAGGCTTCTTGGGCTAAATTGGATTATGCTCATGACATAGCCGAGAGTTTGATAAGTAAAACAATGAAAGACCGAGAAATTAGCGAATAATTTTGTTTTCTACACCTTTTGTTCGATAATCAATATTGAACGATATATAGTCAATGTTGAACACTGCATTATATCGAATGAAGTGCCAAATCACTTGCGATTACTCCTTTAGCACAAATACATTTTCTGTTAGATGCCGCACAGAACGTATTAAGACGAACGTATTTGGCTATTGTATTTTTTTGCTCACTCAACACTGGCTGTATCAAAAAATTTTACAATTATGACATTAAGAAATTCTCTGTTGTACACATTGTGACTGCTACCCACCCTTAATCATCATAGCGTACTCAGTTGATTATTGCTGATCTGTCTGCTGTCTATGCTGCCCTCGCAATTAGTAGTCGTTAAATTTTTTCCAGTTTCTCACTCCTTTGGTAATTCTTTCTCCGTGGAACAACCCTGAGCCTTCTAATACTGTTTCACCCTAACTGTGACCAGCTACTCAAAGGGAGCTACTACAATCGTAAGCTATTGCAACAGGTCTTCAATATCTGTTAGCTATCTAATGATAGCATCACCAATCAGTAGGACATATGTCCTGGCGAGATACGTCCCGACAACTCTGTGATGACCGATGATGATAATGACTATCTCGTTTTTGCGGCGGGCGTCCACCGCGCTCCGCTCGCTCGCAGAGCAAGATTCCGCGAGAAAGACTTTTTTTGTGATCTCACAGAACGACCACTCGTTAAACAATCTCTGTGCAGTAGCTTTTGTCCTGCAGTGGCGACCTTGTCGCTTTGTGGTATCTCAATATCGGTCGTGCTCAAAGTTCACACAATAATAATGTTACAAAAGAAATATTTATCAATTTGACTGTACTACGCATAGTTAAGCAACATCGAATTCAATATTGCAATTTGTTTTATGAAATATAAAATAATTTTCCAAGTTCACTGGGCATATGTCAGGTAAACAGATTATTTTCCTTATTATCTGTTCAGACTATACAAGAGCTCGAACCAACCCTCAAATTTCCGCGAATTTCCTACATATATATAAATACCGTATCGCATGTGGCATATTACTACTCAGATTTTTTTTAAACTTCAAAACGAAACATTTTTCGAATCGAACTAATGGTTCCGATTTTTCAAAATGTGGTATATATGCAAGGAGAGTAAATATGTATATATAAATCCACACACATACATCCATATTCCACTGATGTAAATATCTACAGACAGCCCCGGTGGAATTGAGAATAAATCTTATTAAAAAAAAATGTGGTACATAGAATTCACATTGTTATGTTACCATTTTTTACTATAAATGCTGACTGATGCTGTGGCGTACATTTGAAACGCTATCGTCACATAGACACTTGTCTTCAATTGTATCAATCAAAATGTTTCATTTTTACCTGTGCTGGAGGGCAACGAGTCCGAGACAAATCGAGTGAGCGACGTCGATCTGTGACGGCCATTCTCCACCGCCGATAGCGGCAAAGACACCGCAATAATGGCGCAATTCGTCATCCTCTTCAAAATCGCGCATCAGCACTGTGTCCTTCGAGCAGCTCGTCATCTTCAAGATCCTATCGACCAGTCAACGTCAGGAACATTCCGACAAAAATTCCGCATTTAGAAATCAACTCATGGTAGTGGATAGGGAACACCTAAATATAAGTACGTAGTTTTTATTTAAGACAACGGAAACGCATTCCACTAAATGGTGACTGAATGAAGTTCGATGCAACTGGAGCAGTAACATCGGGCTACGATTCGGGTTCAGGCGGAAAGGATTTGCAACACGGTTGTTGCAACAACCGTGCTTATAGAGATATAGGTTTGTCGTACAAATTTTTTCCATGCGAAGTGCTGAGTGATAAGAAAGTGCAGTGCCATTAGACACCAAATCATCTCCAGCGATAATTGTATATTGAAAAAAATCGAGGTCGACACAGTTTTCCCTGTGGATGATCTTGTCGATGACACACTCAGGGAAGCTAATCTATGGTTTGATATTTTCAAGCTCTGGCAGCATATAGGTAGGCCGCTGATGATCAGATGAGTGTTCTTCAGTTATCTTCCAAGGTGTCTACTGATAGCTCAGTTAGACAAGTAGATACTATCCATTAAGGCCCTTTCACACTTTCATTGTCTTAGTTTACTTGTAACACACAGTAAGCATATCCAGTCAACTCACCTCTGTCGACTTCGACGACGTTAGTCGCGGTGGAATATAAGAAATGAACCAAGCAAAAACAGGCCTCCAAAGGAACAACCGAGTAAGTCACCTTTCCCTTACACAACGTGACAACGACCCGGCTCAGCAGCCTTTGAGATCACACAACTTCAAGAACAAACAAATAAACGAATGAACGAATCGGGGACTAACTGCAAGCCAATTGTGCGCGCGACACCGAAAGTAACAAGTTCCGTTCAACGGTGTACTGATACCAGTACTGTGACTGAGTCGAGCGGTTGACGATGTGTTCCTAGTACGCACTATCGATGTTGGTTTCGTTCGTTGGGGGGCGTCTTGGTCTTGAAGGGTAAAAGACGATCGTGATAGAGATGGCACAGAGAGGCAGCGGCTCAGTCAGTCAGTTCGTCGTCAGGTAAAATAGTCGTTCGTGCGTCCCTCTTCTTCGCGCACCGCACCGCACTGTACGAACCGCACGACGTTGAAGTGAGACGAGATGGATGAATAGATGAATGAATGGATGAACGGCGATGGGGGGAGCAGCAGCGGCGGCGGCTGCGGCGACGACGACGACCACCGGTTAATCCACCAAGCAACGAGCTACCAAGTAGCAGCAGTGGCGCGCCGTATCTATATGTACGTATGTATGCCTGGATGGGTGCGGGCGTGCCGGTGTGTGTGTGTGGGTGGGTGGGTGTCAATCGCTGGTGAAGATGATGGTAACGGGTATACCGATGTCTGCCTTGTTGCTGCTGTTTTTCCTCTCGTCTCGTTCGAGACGTAACACAATGGATGGATATGGCAAGGATGCGTCGCAGTCGACGTTGTCGTCCCGAGATGGTCTATGAAGATGAGATCTTGGTGCAAGATAAGATTGTTGCAATCCCGCAAGCGGTGAGCTGGACCGCCGCTGTTGCTGCTACGAGTGGTAGTCACGCACTCACGGCAACGGCGGTACCAGCAGCAGCAGCAGCAGCTGAGGAGTCAGGTAGCATAGGCAGGAACAGCGGCGGCTCAGGAGGGTACAACAGGAGAGAGAGAGAGAGAGAGAGAGAGAGAGAGAGAGAGAGAGAGAGAGAAACCAACGAACGAATCTATGAGGAATCCCATCGTTGTCTCGTCATTGTGTGAGGCTGGGATGGATGGAGGAAGGAAGGAAGGAAGGGTGTGTGTTTCTTATTTCCTCCTTTCTTTGGTCCTGCGTCCGCCAGTCAACTCTAGTCTCAACCAAATGTCTGTTATAGCTACGTCGTTTGCAGGAACAGCATCAGCCTAACAGGAGCTTGCAGCCAGACGGCGAGAAGGTGTCAAGACCCTGGTGGCAGTAATCAGCATCATCATCAACATTATCACCCTGGTGATGTCGATGGTCACTGTAGAGCAGCAGCAGCAGCAACAACACCAACAAGATCTCGCCGATAAACCAGAGGCAGCGTGAACGCGCTCTACTGCCGCGATAACGGCGGCATACGGCTGGGTCGGCTCACTGATAGCCGCACGCTGAGATCGGTATCGATATAATCTCGTTGGCGATCTGCGACAACGACGATGAGCCAGCTAGTCAGGCGGCAGCCAGAAAGTCGCGCTCCAGCTCCAGCCAACAGGCGGCAACGAGAAGACACCGTACAAGCGGGCAACTCTAAAGAAAGAATGAACAAATGAAAGGGAGAAAAAGCCCATTTGCCCAGCGTAGATGGCTGCCTGGCTGGATCACTGGAGGCAGGCTGGCAAGCAGGCGATCTATGGATGACCATAGCGCGTTGGACAGCACGAGTGAACTGCGAGCTGAATCTACTACTGCTGTTGCAGTGGTTGGCGCTCTCAAGCTGCTGCTGCTGCTGCTGCCGCCGTTGGTGCTCCTCAATCGCGACACCTTCGCAGCGACGGCGGTGCGGCTGCTTTCTCTCTCTCTCTCTCTCTCTCTCTGTCTCTCTGTCTCTCTCTGTCTTTCGCGTTCGTGTGCGGAACAAATGGGGCTTGCACCGCTGGATAACGCAACTCACAAACTCGGTGGCGGTCAACACCGTCATAGCTGGCTGCTGCTGCTGGTCACCATCCCCCGACAGAGACAGCAGCAGAGGCTCGAGAAAACAGACAGGGAAAAACCGCTTAGGAAAACCACTGAAGCGGCGAGAGCCAAAGAGAGAGATCAGGGTTATAGGGCAACTGATGGGTACTACCTATGGGGCAATAACCGCAGTCCGCAGGCAGATTGTGTAGTAGTAATAGTAGTAGTTATTATAATAGGTAATACTATAATAATAAGAGGTAAGTAAATAAGAGAAGTTTTCATTGGTTGATTAAAGGAACTGCAACCTTTCTCTTATATGTTACGTTGCGGGACTCGAACCAGCGGCCTCCGGTTTTTTTTACCACCAGAGACTAAGCCACCGCGCGAACGGCTAAGTTCGGCTAAGAAAGCTGAAAGAGGATCACCTTTGAAAAGATAAATAACTACTATAGATATATGCAAAGTGCAGCCGTGAACCATTAGGCGACGGTGCTCGTGGTGATGGTTAAAATACAATATAGGAAAGAAAATTCGATAAATAGAAACCACAAATCTACACACACATACACAAAACACATTCATGTAGTTGCTCAATGCCTGAGACAAATGAATACTCTAAATCCACGTATTCATTATACAGCATACAACGACTCAATGCCAAACTATATATATATATATATATATATATATATATATATATATATATATAGCATATATATAGCATGTATAGCATATATAGCATATATATGCTATATATAGCATATATATAGCATATATATATATATATATATATATATATATATATATATATAGCATATGACAGTCAAAACGTGAGGGTGAAAGTGAGAAAAATATTTAAGAATTTAAACTTCTGCTTATATCGAAAATCCTTTGAAATCCTCACGAGAGCGATCGCTAAGACGCCTCGTGCGTATTATTGCACAGCGAATCTAAGGTGTCATAAACAATACATAACGCTATATATATTTATTATAATGTCATCATCAAGGTGTCATAAATAGATATTATTTATTATTCACTAGCTGAATACTAGTAATTGCCAAAGAAATGTACTGTTTCACAATATCGGCTACTAAATTTCAATTCATCATCTAACAAACAGACATTTGTAGACAATAAACACCAGCCAAGCAGTCCTATATGTGAGTTAGTAAACAGGAACGAAGATTGAAAATTGAAATGGACGAAATGCAAGGTTCAGTGTAACCAGTCCAGCGACGAGATTAGCTGTACACCTTGTGATGCTGCTGCTGCTAGTCACTTCTGTCGAGAATATTATTGCGTTGTCCAATTACTGGGGAGGAAGGAGGGGGAGGAGAAAGCACCCCCGTTGCTTCCATCAAACAGATGCTGTAACTGATGTCATTGAAAACTATTCACTATCGTCCCAGCCTATTGCTGCGTAGAGCTAGGTGCTCCCCCTAAGTAAGTTCATCACTATCACAAAGGCTGTGTGAGTTCTTTATTTTGAAACACGGTTATGTAACGGGTAGCTATATAGTTGTCAGACAAAGCGGAACGCGTTCGGTCAATTTTCTCAAGGGCAGGTCCTTAGGTAGTTTTGGTAGTTCTAGTACGACACGATGTCGTGGCAGATCTCATCCACTGCTATTCAGGACTACTCAAGGCTACTTCGGACCAGTAGAATGAACGACGAAGGCACGCCTAAGAAAAGCAAAGTACGGCCCAAAGTGCTTGCTCTATGCATTGTACTTATACACAAAGGCGGAGAGCCACATTACCCCATTCCATTGCGAATGCAAGAAACGGACCAACACACAATAGCTTTGCATACGTCGGCTACAATTGTCTGCCGCAGTCATTGACATAGTTTCCACTTAGAAACGCTAATCATCATCCCCGAACGCGTAACAAAGAGCCAAGTAGAGATGGAAGAGAATTGCTAATTGTATCATCATCATCAACATAAACAAACTCAATATCACGATGTGCTTAATCTCTTCTGTCGGAACCAGACAGCCATTACAGTGTACTTGTCGAATAAGGCAGCGTTACTCTACGCTTAGAATTGTACATGGTACGTGGTTCAGCATATGAAATCGACAGTTAAAATTAATAACTAGACATTGTATACGACAATATAATTTGGCACAGCCACTCGCACCGTTCACTTATGGACCTCGAGAGTGACCGTTACATATTGGTGTCTGGTCACTTTGATGCGCTGACTGGCCGGAGCTATCCGTCAGTTTTTAGAGTTAAAGAAGAAACGATAAACTATTCCCACGTTAACTCTACCCTTCCTCTAGTTCATCACCCCTTAAACCAATTACGAACTTTGCTATATTTTTGGGGCCACCATTTGCGGGCGACTGTCACGATAACAAACCCGGCAAATGGATTAGTAAAAGCGATTAGTATTCCTATTATTATACTACCAACTAGCGAATAACAACGACAAACAGCACAAATGGGCGGACGAATATATATTATATATATATATATATATATATATATATATATGTACGCAGAGGGGGTAATTTTCTGTTTCTAATATGTCTACTGCATACTATATTTTATTTACAAATATATCTAAGTACCCTCTATGTTATAATTATTAACCCGTAGGGTGATGATTTGCCTTCGTTTATCGAAGCTACTGTACAACACCGGGTGAAAGCTTATACTGAAATCACCTAGATCATACATCGTGTATCTCGCCAAGTTCGTTCCGATAAATCCACCGTTCCGAAATGGTGTCCTTGAAGCTCACGGGCATATTACGGCACAGCCTAAGGTCACTCGATAACGGCCATAAACAGGTGACATCGTTTTATCATTATTGGTTGCTCCAGGGCCCAGCCACAGGGATTTCATGATTTCGGCCATCACAGTGAAACTTACATCGGCCGCTCTTTTTATAATATTACAGGGCCGTCGTCCTTCGAGTCGTTGTGACTCCTCAGGCGAAGGTCTGTCGGCGTCGTATGGAAAAGAATGGTGAACAGTTTCATTGATCGGCTGCGCTCCTTCTCAATCGATTCTCGGAGCATGCGTCATTTCGAAGATGCGTTTTCCTGGAAACCTCGATTTCTTTTTAACATCGACCACCACATTTGTGTGTCGTTCGCGCCGTTAGTAACTAGATGGCCTTAGAGTGTCATTCATTTGCTACATCTAGACAATTGCCCACTTGTGCTGTTGAATCAAATATACTTCGCTCTATACTTTCAATTCATAGTCGGTTCTACCTCGAATTGATCTATATCACTGAAGCAAAATATATCACTCATTCATTTGGGCAATCATCGTACCCCATGTACGTGTACTAATAATTAAGAAGAGTTCACCAAACCGGACACTTCATCCATCGCCCCTGTGTCTAAGCTAACCCGAAATCGTGGCTTGGATTGTTTTCAGATTTCATCACGCATGGATCGTCATTCAATGTCCAAGTATAACACATAGTGACTACGCGAATGTATAATAGAATACAACAGCACATCATATAGGGCACATTGTGATCGTAAAACTATTGTGGCATTACCGCTTATTCCACTGTACACGGGGTGCTCGTTATACATTGCTTTTTGACCTCACAACAAAAATGATGAGGTACACGTGCATACACATACCGTGTATTATTGACTCTGTTTATGACCATCGCAATTTGTCCCCCCTTGAGTTGGTTCTTTCTTTCCCTCTATTGGTCGTGAGGCCGATTGGCTCCCCGAAGTGGTTGACGTCATATGTGAGCTACTGCAGCAGACTAGTGCTCTCCTGATCCGAAAACCATATGAGTCCTTTCCAACATTTGTAGTGAGGCGATGCTATCTAGCTATCTGGTTGATCTTACATCGACAAGCTGCTTGCCCGCACTCTACATGACATTTGCTATTTTCTCACTCGTAAATTCAAGTTTAGGAGTAAGAAAAGCCTTTTGTTGCCATTGGATTTGAGATCACGTATGCAATCATCACCATGCCCGTCCGTCACCTATAGAATAGCGAAACTCGAACGATCTCCGGCCAGACCTCGTGAAAAACTCCGATAGACCTCGTGAAAAACTACGCATTCTACTACAATAGCACTATCTACATGGTTATCACACGAGTTGCCAACGGAGATCTAATTATTATTGTGATGGATTCTACCGTAGACATTCTGTACGTCCCCATTTGATCCACCCTAGGTTTTTGACCTTCTATGCAAACAAGCTACATATAGCGGTAGCTTGCGACGGCTCAGATACTACTTGTGCCGACACCGCCGTTGCTCAGTGGCTCAGGTTCGCAATCTGACCGTGTCGAAGGTTGTAGAGGAAGTAGTTTTGCCTTACTTCTACCGAGGTTGTCAGGGATAATGCAGGGAGAGCCGTCCACGTTACTACGGCTATTAGCAATTTTCCCCTCGGCTGGAGAAGACATCGGGCTAGCGCTCGTTGGAGGGGGCGTGGGGTCCGAGAATGAGGACGATTCTGACCAGTCAGCAGTTCACGTTTGTGCCCGATCCGATCTGATCTGACGATGTTCGCCAGTTTCGAATGCTGCCAGTCGTACTTCGCAGTTCGACTGGGCCAGCGTTTGGTTAGCAAATGTATCGAGGCCAACAATACGGAACTCATAAAGAGACTCTGTAAGGGTCATGTTTAAGGGTCGAGAAGGGGTCAATTGCCCTGGAAACTCTAAGCAACTCTCTACCCACCAAGAAGCATAATGTGTCTTACGGCTCAGTGAGAAGGCGCATGCGCAAAAAATCGCCTTCCGGCCAGGGAAACATCTCACCCTCGCACTTACCCAAGCTTATGCAAACAAGATGGCAGGGGAACGCTAATTTCCGTCAGCAGCTCAGTCACAAAGTACTGGTTTCCGCGACGTGATCTAATCGGATAGGAGAGTGCGATCCGACCGGAACCAAGATAGAATAGTACCAAAGCACCTATTGTAATGGAGAAGCCAACGAAAAGACCTTGTTGTTTGGCCAATTCAGCAATCCATCGAGTTAAACGCGCTGTTGGTGCATGTGATGGTAGCACCGTTTGACACCCATTTAGGTTACAGGTCACCTCAAGGTCAGGAAAGACAAAGCCTTTCCCTATCGTGCCATGGGCGGTCAAAATATAATACGCCAATAGTATATATATATATATATATATATATATTATGAGGCAATCTTCTGAGCATGAAATACAATGATTTCTCGCATGTTAACTATACAAAACTGACGCTTTCGTTAACAATAGCTGGGCAAACGGGCCACGACTCAGAAAAGTTCGTTATATTTTGTGTTAAATGATTCGGGTTCTTGTCCGATTATAATGATCCGTTTGGTCAGGATGAACCAAGCTATTAAATGTACAACAAAGTCCGTCATACTTCTCACAAGCATCAAACAAGAATAATACAATTTTGATTGTTTGACTGACTGAGTGAAATAAGTTATATTATCATTTATTACGCAAATGATAACAGATCGAAAATTATTATATATCCCGTTTGTACAAGTTGATATAGAATGTTCTACTGTTCTACTTAGTAACGCGTTTATATACTTTTTTTATGAACATAGATACTTTTAACTTGAACTGATATTAAATTCTTAATTTTGTCAAATGGCTTCTATGAAATGGTGGCTATAGAAAAGGCCACTTTCGTATCTACTAAAACCATACAAATTACTTCGGAAAGGGGCGTTAACATCCAACAGATGATCCAACTCCCGCAAAGATATTTGGATATTTTAACATAGGTTAACCACACCTTTTGTTCACCAAATTATTGCACGCCACCTCCGCAAACCTCCAATCTATATATTGGAATTCGGTAGAATTCCCATGACAGTGTTTGTTTGGACAATGTATATAGTTCCTCACAGAGAAGCTTTCTATGCCCCCCGAAGCTCAGTCCTGTGGAAAGCATGGGCACAATGAATCAGCAATGCCTTCTTCTCTGTCCTCAAAGACTGTGGTGATAAACAAAATAAATCGATAACTAAACAAAAGGTGGCGAAGTATAACAATGGAGAAAGATGTAAGCGACACAGGCGCGTACGTACAACCAGCCACTATACAAATGGTAGGCACAAACAATTGCTGCTCGTTATTGTTTGTTCGACCTTATGTATGAGCATGCGAAAACTCGGCATACAGAGACAGTCCGTCTCGTCTGTCGATGCCTTTTAGGTTGATTAGATTGTCTCGTCTGAAATTTGCCTCGCGATAAATATGCATCGTGTACGAATAATTGCAGGAACAACGATTCATTTATAAACAACTGGCACTAGTAACTAGCATCTGAACAATACAGGCAAGGGCCTAACGAGCTTTTCAATGTAATGACCAATAGATCGAAATGAGTTGAAGGAAGCGAAGTCCCAGCTGGTGGAATGGAATCTTCTCTAACCTGATGTGGAAGTAATGAAGGCGTACAGCTAATGCTATTTTCGAAAGCTGTCACGCCAGCCTTGTATTCAATTGTCGAGCAGAAAAGCAATCTGTAGCAGCATCCCAGTCAGATTGGAGTTGTCTCGATTTGCGAAAACATTCAACACTGGTCTGGTTTCGCGGAGTCCTGAAGTCACCGGTAAAGTAGAGTGCTATTTCCTCTCCTTCGAGATAAACAAAGTCGTTACATCTGTACGTTCCGCACCGATAGGAATAGGTTCCTCACTCGGGAATAACTGCCGACAAATGATTGCTGTTAAATTGTGCTATCACAAGAGAACATGTAAATGCTGTACAGTCAACGAAGAAGAACAAACTTAAATTTTAATTTTCGTCCGGGTGTATTTTCTAACCAGGCTGTCTTTCAATATATATATATATATATATATATATATATATATATATACCATATTACAGATTTATGTGAGATTTCTTGAAATTTTTCTGAACCATATAACTGGCTGCCATCCTCAAGCTGTTATGCTTGTTTTCCACACCTTTCTACATCGGCCCTTCGTGTGTATTATTTGCAGGGATTTCTGGCAATATCTTCGATATCGTATCTACCCCTGAGCATTCACCTTCGAATCACATCAGTTGACACATCATTAGGGTGTCTGACTACGATTTGATTGCTGCTCTGTCTGTGTGTATTTGAACCGACCCAGATCTTCAAAAATCATATGGAAGGGAAATCATATGTTTATTCGTCGCTTATACTTCGTATTCGCATTGACATTGTGTTTGGCTCTTTATGTTTGGTTATTCCAATTGTTTTTATTATGATTTTTAAATATTCCCATATATTTTGCCCACTTCCTCCTTGTGTTTTTCTAGAGGCTGATCTGAAAAATGCATCTCATTTTTAAAGAACACATTTAATATTAGTAATACGTACAGAGAATGCAAACAAATTTCGAAGAGCTAACTTGAGATAAAGTAGTTACACAACGTTACAATACAACGTCGAAGTACCACATTCGAATGAATGTATACCCAGTACAGGAAAGCAAACCAGAAAGAAAGGCCCTATTTTTTTCAGCCTACCGAGACATCCGTTAATAATGAGTCCATTTACATAGGGAAATATCGACGTGATTTATGGAATCATCTGTTACATATCTTCTGTCTCTGAATTGAATGCCATTAGTTTCCGTTAGTTCATGCTAGATCTAGGTGCTGTGAGGACCTGTCGGGGCCGCCTTTGCTCATTCTCTTCCTAAAATGTTAAGAGCTGAGGTCTTTCAGATAGGGGAACAGCTGAGGGTCGGCTCGAAAAACAGTTCGTTAAGTCTAGGTGCTAGGTCCAGTGCTCGTTGCGGTTTTTTATAGATTCGACCTTCAACACCGTCAGTGCATTGAGTTACCTTAAGCATCTCACGATGCTTTGCAACAACCCTTTGGCAACAAAGTGGAGTTTGAGGTTATCGCGAGCTTTCGCGAAATATTTTAGTCACGTCGGAGAACTTCTTTGCACTGTTATAGTACCTTGCCGGATATGAAGAAGCAACGTATGGTTGGAAATTGTATCAACTTTGTTTACAATAGAAACGCAGGACTCATACTCCAGCATGACCGTGGAAAAGCAAATATTTGCATCAGTCGCTGCTACGAAATTTCTTTGATCGCAGCGCCTAAAATAGACGAGAATGCAGTATAACTGGCGCTCGACAAGAATTAAAAAAAAAAAGAGCGATTCAGGTTTTTATCTTCAACTGATAATCCTTTTGGTCGATACCTGCCGTCAAACAGCATGAAAAACATTTGCATAGCAGTTCCGTCATTTCTATTGTACAAAATAGCTTCTATATACATATAATAATAATAATATCTAAATAAAATGTAGAATAATGTGAATAGTAATAATAATAAATGAACGCCTAAGGAACGTACCTATAACTAAATACGAATTGCTCATTGTCCTTTGGTCTGTTCAGGTCCTTGGAACGAATCTATCCAACTTAACAACACTACCTCTTACTTAAAGTATATTATACATATATATATATATATATATATATATATATTGCATGATGTACCTTTTCTACGTTTGATTTTCGCTGATCGGCCCCTCGTTTCTTCTGTTTTTTGATGATCCTGTACACCGATTGTGGATTTAAATTTTGCTTAAAAATTATTCATCACTTGGATCGACTTTTCTACCGTAAAGCATTTATAATCATATAGTTGTTTATCGGGCACTGCTTGGGACGTTCCTTCCGATGTATGTATGTTGAACGGTTGCTGTTAATATTCCTTTTTGGGGTAGCTAATCACGGTAGACCGCCCCTGTCGCTTACAAGAACGTACATAGAAAGAGAAATCTAGTTGTGACCGAAACGGGATATCTCGGCCGCATCGAACTACGGTGAAGGACAACGCCAGGTTCCCTGCGTATTAATGGCCATAGCACTATAGCAGCACATGCACATATGCAGAATACAGAAATCCGATATGGTAACACAAAGACAAATAAATACGTAGAACGAAATAGGCAGAATCATCTTTGCTGCAGAGATCAGCGTGTCGGCCACGACCAATGGAAAATTCAACCGATCGAGATGCACATAACTGTAATGTAATATATATATATATATATATATATATATATATATATATATAGTGGAGTCTGGAGTGCTATTGTATTAAAACGTAGTATAGTATATATCTTATTATATATGTACATATGTATGTATATATTATAAGATATATACTATACTACGTTTTAATACAATAGCACTCCAGACAAGAGTAAGATACAAAATGATTTCAGTGCACACTGACATTTGAGAAATGACATCGCAACACTGCCACCCCAAATTCATATTGGCAGCTTTTTATATTTGTTAAGTCGGATTCGTTGTGAAGTTATTTTTATTTCCATCTGTTAATTCCCCTGAGGAGTGGAACCACCTGTCCCGGTCGGCCTTCAATGTCCCGCCTTCTTATCTCCTCTAATTCTTACTTTGCCCTCATCATTCCGTCCAAGAATCGCGCGCCGTTGGTCCAGCCTTTCGCTGTCGCGAGCATTGTGTCGACAACCTGCTGCTGTTGTTGTGAAGTTCTCTCCACTTTGTGGCTAGTTCTAGGTGAAATGACAAAACAGATATCTAAAAATAAGAATGGTATACTCGTGAATTATATGTAGCAGTGTGGATTAACCTAATTACGCCTATACGCATCTGCGTAAATGACCGCCGTCTGCCATCGATACCTCAGTATCAGCAGACATCTCAAAGTAACTCATACCTCGAGCTCTGTTCTCGTGCTTTGTTCAAAAACCACAGCCACGGCCCAGCGTGTAAGTCATCCTTGTTTGTAGCAAATAAATAAAGATGCATTTTTCAACAGAAGTACATACTGTGGCTTACGAGACAAGTATCCGTTCTGTTTTGTATATTATACGGCTTTAAATAGTCAACGAGTATCTGAGTCCATTCACACACTTCACTCAATCTATAGTCACATGGTGAAATACAGATACGGGAATTATTGAATAAGCTCTAATTACCCAATGCATCGATACGTTGGTATTTGATTCCGATGTGCGCAATTGTTTAAGTAGTAGCGAAAGATTCTTCCTTCTTTTTCGTTGCGTTTTGTGAGTTACATGGAGCAGTAAGCGGTTGTATGGTCCTCTGCGTCATTCAATTTCCAGTCAAAGGAAGTAACAGGATCATGACAGGGTACGACAATGGAGGTGGAGCAAGCTAGTGCTGCACAAAAGCAGCCGATTTCAGGGGGCAGAAGAAGAAAAACGGAAATTATTCCAAGCGGAAGAGTGCGGCAAGAACAACGAAACGCCATTGGATCACGTCGAGGCAGGTAACTACTTGAAGGCCCTTACCTTGGCTCGCAGACAAGAAACGCGAGGTCTTCGTCCCACAGTCTCCCTCCAGCTGATCCAGTGCAGAAGGAGCCTCGTCGCCTATCGCTTTCAAAAGTTTTGCTAAAATGCCAAAAACAACTTGAGCACGGAGAGACTGTACTACCAACCGTTGTCGTTTCAGCCATCGATACGTTCTAAGGCTAGCAGAATTTTGTCGATCTTATGGCTGGGCGCACAGACGAAAAACGATCTCGGAGATTGGATTGCGAATCAACCATTTTCGAAAAAGTTCGAGTTGTGACTTTGAAAAGGTAATTGAAGTGCGTTGAAGACAGAGATATCCGATTGTGTGTTCTAGTATACAACGTAGGGAATATCCGCAAGGGAAAGTCGAAAAGAATGAATCGCCTCATTTGTATTAGGTTGTTTAGGTTGTTTGTAGAAGGTTCTGTCGATATGTTAGCTCCTCTCGACAATGCGCTCGGAGAGAGCTACCAAATAAGCTCATTTAAAGGAAGCGACAAAGGATTTCCTCTTTATAAAAGCCCCTGAGCTGATAAAGCATTAAAAATATGATCTAAAAACATCTGCAAAATATGGACTCGCTATATGATAGCGCGTCGAAGTACCTACGATAAAATTGGATTCCCAGTTTGTATATAATTGCTGACTGCTTAAAAATTAGTATTTATAAAACAAATATGGGAACACAGTTAGGGTAAGAATTACATTCCATATAAAGTTGTTCGAATTTCGTTAGCATCATATCTTTGCTTTTGTTAAAATAAATACCGATAGTTAGCTGTCGACTCTGAACTGCTAAAACCAGTTTGAGGGTTACTGTGTTATCACACTTGGAAAGCTGGAAAAAGTCATTAAAAATAATTGCTTCATCGCTGTCCTCGTAATTTCATTTGTTGTTGCCATCCGCGATATGAAAGTTCATTTGCAGTTGTTAGTTCGTTTAGCGATGTCCTTGATCATCCAATTGTAGATGATGGTGCCATGTAGCTAGTCTTCCTGGTTATATATATATATATTTATATATACATATATGCAAATGATGCTGCCGATGAGGCGATTACCCCCGAAGTCATTCAACAGGATACACAAGGATACTGTACGGACTCGCTTGGAAATGCCTACGGAATTATCACTAGATGTAGGTGAACGCTTATTAACTTGAACGCCTCGAATTGAGCTACTTGCAGGGCCTAGTCATTCGATAAATGACAGCAGAAATAAAAAAATTCAGACGGGATACAGTTAAACTTTATATATATATATATATATAATATGATAATTATTATTATTATATTATTAATATAATAATAAGACAATAGAATGTATATATATTATATTATATATATATATATATATATATAGTGTCAATGGTCGTGTAATAATTACCCCGAAAAAACGAATAGAGTGTCACTGAATAATTTGTCCGTTCCGACACACTTGGGGATGAACTCTCAAAACGAATATACCTCGAAGCGGATCGCATTTAATGAGTATACCTCATTATGTAGGCAATAGCACTACCTACATATACCATCGTGTCGGCATTTACTAAATAAAGGTTTTTTAACCCACTACTGAAGCTCAGTCTCACCTCTCTTAAATTGACTCCTCCGGAGCTTCAGCCGCTTAGTAATTTTACAGGGTTCCAGATAGGGACTCATAGCATATATGTATGAGCCGGCCTCAATATATGCTACCGGTTTCGAATTACTATATGCAAAGATTTCTTTCACCGGTTATTTGGCCTTAATCCGTTTTCATGCAGTGGGACACCTTGGCCCACTTGGAGCAACCCAGGTGTGAATGGCCACACACATCTAAAGATCGCGAGATTTCGTTATGCGATATTTTACCTGAAAAAAATCGCGGCGCTCGTTGTATCGTCTCAACCCTATTTCTGTCGTCATCGTCCCTACCCTCCCATACGAAGACCCAGTTATAAGACCATCCTTACAAAGGGAAGACTCGATCATACGAAACGGATCGGTGCTCCATGGATCGTTAGTCCACCGATCGTTACCTCATCCATGCAATGAGGGCAATGCTATTCCGTAACAATGCTTGAATCATGGAATCATTATGGATGACGCTACAGCAGAGCTGCTGCCCCTAGTGCAAAGCGACACGGGTGCTGGCATTCGCAAGGCCACAAAAACAAAAAATATTACATTACGTCAGCAGGATCGAATCAAACCACTTTGAAAATCGTTTCCCTTTGAGGCCTACTTTTCGTTCTCGTTGAACTTCAGAGGATGGCCGAAATGTACCATGTGCACAATGTCTCCCGATTATCCATATATATAACTAGCAAATAGCATGGTGTACTCAGAAATGTATAATTTACTACGTAATGCTAACGGAGTGCCCGTGTTCAGGTTGAAATATGGAATGAAAGAATCTATAATGAATCGTTAGGTTCCTTATTGGGTTCTAAGGTTACTGCACATTTCATGTCTCCTTTAAAGAGGAAAGAAATGTGTTACGCACGAACGGACACCACCGAACAGATGTGAGCCGAACAGTGTCGGACTCGCCTCGATCAATTAACGGCAAGCTAGACTACCGGCGTTACCGACTAAAACGGGGTTTTCAGTTGTTCGGAAAGCCTTTGTATAGCAGACTTTCTTAACTTTCTTTCAATGCCTCCCAGTTCTTCTGTTAGTAGTATTATGGGTAGACAGGAGCGGTGGATGCCTACCGGATGCACGTCACTTCCTATCTCGTCTCGTCTTTCTCCCTCGCCGATGTCTCCGATGAAGGGGAATCTTAGCAGGTGAATTCGGGTAAGGCGCCTCTTTTTTATTCGAGCACCTCTTTAACAGTCTCGGCCCCGGTTTCCCAGCCGCTGGTAGTTTCGCATATGAAATCGACGAAATCCTTCATGCTCGTGCGTGGCATGCCCAGAAGGTGTTTCTCCCCTGTGAGTCGCCGTTCCGCTGCCAACGGTGCGAGGCTTTGTTCAGAGGTAGAGTTCTTGCGGGCTCCAGTGCAGAACAGACGAGCCGAGTCCTTTGCAACTCCCATGCAGTGAATGCTGCGGGGCCACGTTGAAGTCGTCTAGATAGGCCTGAAAGTCTCTATGCCTAGATATAACCTGGGTTATGAAGAAGTCTATGTCGCCTCCTGTGTGGTCCATCCAATGTCCAGAATTAGATCCCCAACCTTGGCTCCGGGTTCAGACGTGCGCAATTCTGTCCATTCCTTTTATTTTATTTTTCCATTCCATTGCCACGCAACCAGCAATGCCTCCCGCTCTGCCTCTCTTGAACATTCTAGTCCCTTGTTCCAGAGTTACGCCGTTTGTCGATGAGCAGGTCGGATGCGGGGTGCTGGCTGGGACCAAGGCAGCGGCTGTAGTCACTGTACTCTATGCCCCGATGATCCTAAACGCCGTCGTTCGCTGAGTTGTTCTGAGGAGTTTTGTGTTGTTCGCTGTGGCCTTTACCGAAAGAACCGAACGGAGCACCCGAACAGAGCGATGGATTCAGCGACGCCATCACGAGTCTCCTGTGATCAGCACGTCTGGGACGTGTTGTTCGCTGCCTTTCTTGCCTTTGCTGTGGCAATCTTGACAATCACGTTACCCGTGAGTCCACGTTCCAGATAGACCCCCAGATACCTCGCATTGTCCACTATTTTGCTGCTTTTGCCTGCCATCATGTGTCTCATTTGGGTGGTAGTAACGACACCGGTATTCTGTGGCGGTCGCGGCCGAATATCGATTAGGGCATGAGAAAAGCGGTAAGGTTCTTTCTTTTAGACATTTGAAGTTGAGACCTGCGCCCCGAAGCCTCAATGGAACGAAACTACCTTGTAATATTATATCATTGCACGTGGGCCTTCAGCCAGCGTTCGGGGGTATTTGATATCTCAGTCAGCGATCTACTGAGTGAAGAGATCTATGACAAGCCGTTATGTAAACATTGAACTCGTCTTTTTCGAAGCGCGAGCACAGCATTAACGTTACGAAGACTGGTTACGAATACAGTAAGAGGACTTGAGTTGCTCTACAAGCGCACAAGTTGCTCTATAAGCACACCCACTATCCATTTCGTTTGTGCGCCTCGGGGCAAGCGAAATGATTCATTCATTAAAGTTTCGGTTAAACGCTATGTAGCCATTAAGCAGCCTTAGATGGCCACAGGTATAACCTCCCACTCCCTTCGATCATCCTTTATACTGCCTAATATATAAAAAATGAGAGAAGAAAATCACATCTAGCAATGTTGAAGAATAAAAATCACAAAGGGGGACAATTAACTCATCGGTATAAATAAATATTTATGCCAATGGGTTAGTGCCGCCGGCAGCTATAACGGAGCCATATTTCCTATAATTACGAGAGGCATTTTTCCGGTTAGCGCGCCATTATGCGTTACTTTGTGATTACCTTGAAAATGGCCGTCTCTGCTCGTTTCATGACCGACCGTCATACCCCCCTCTGCTCTTCCGCTCTCGGTCAAGACTTTTCCTCTTGTTTTACTCTTAATGGATTATTATCTGTGAAATATTACGAGCAGGAGCACCACAATATGTATATATATATATATATATATATAAAACAAGTGACTAATTATGCACCTGGACACTTCGTTCAGGGGGTCATGTTGTGGGAGCGAACGGTCCAGCAATGGATGTTGTCAGGGAGAAGGTCGCTCTGTTAGATGGCGAAAGAGTTAGGAGGAAATCGTTCATCGTGTGGTGTCGTTCACACAGGATGTCCTGTTGTGGGCGTTAACGACGCCGCTTCCGGACACAGAATACAGGAAACGCGATGAGGTTAGGGGTGAAGTGAAGAAACAATTATGTATTTAGCGGTATTAACTATCGTACTATTAGCATTAAGTCAAATGAAGAACACATCTAATTTCAAACGGAGATATATTATTATTGGTTCCTTCAAATTCGTTTGGTGTAGTTCACGTAACCGTTCTAGGTTTGCGCTGCCGCGTCATTTGTGAATCCGTCTCGGGGAGGAGGGGGGTCGGACCACGAACTCCAATTTGCAATAGCTTCCAGGCAGAACCCGAAGCCTGGTTATATGCATACAGTCAAATTATATGATGCTTACGATTCGCTTAGTTTTATTTCAATTATTTAGTTGTATTTTTGAGCTTATTTATAATTTCGCATTGTTAACCCGAGTGCACTGTGCGATTTCTTCGTGTAGTTCAATCATTCAAAGACAAAATGCCCCGGGCAAGATAGTCCTGTCAGGTTCTACTGGGCATGCACCGATAGGCGAGATGTGACCTTTTAACGTTCCCACAGAACCAGATCTCAACATGCGTGTTGTCTCAATCGCAAACAGCAACATCTATGTAAATAGTGTATCTCGTTGTTTGTTTAGAGGAGTCGTTAGATATCAACCGTATATCGATATGAAGTATATTATATAGATAGATACATACCCCCTGAGATGTACGACCTTACCAGTGATAGCACGAACATGCTTTGCACAATCCTTCAGCCTTGATCATCTCACACACTCGACCCCTTATTGAAGATTCCCAGACGCCAAACTGGCTCGGCAATAGAAAACAGACACCTATCAACACAAACCCAGCTAATGAGCGTTATAACATTGACCCGTAAAAAATAGGTCAAGCCTTGTGAAGAAGCAGCAGCTCGCCTCAACTGACGAAAATGTCCACCCCATTCAATTTGTTAAACTACCGGTTAAACGCGCATCGGCCGCGGAAATCGTAATTGTTGTCGTTGTTGTAAGACAAATAGGAAGAAGACTGCTGGTCAGGCGAGGGAAGGACAAATAATGAAGTGTTGATTAACAGCTAGATGTTGATATTTAATTTAGGGGTCCGTCTTACGAAGCAATGCTAAGAGCGGTACCGTGCACGTTAAATGTTGGCTGAGAGTCAGCCCGAAAGCTTGAGAGATTTAATTTAGAACACTATCAAATGGAATCCCTGTGTGGGAGATAGAGCAAATCAACGAACTGATGAATAAATAATCAGTTAAGTATGAAGTCATTAACACAACTAGTTAGTGTTTACTAACCGTGTGGATTGAATTTGATCTCTAAAGTATCAACTATACATTTCAGGAACTAATAGCTGTGTCTTGGTTTCCCGTAGGTACGGTAATTATTATGGCCGACAAAGACATAATAGATTTACTGACTGATTGGCGCCTTCAGGTTCGAACGCTATTGAAGTTCATCCGAACTCATCCAACTGCAGGACACGAGCTGGAACAGAGTTGGTCGCAGCCCATTAGGGCAAGGCCAACTCTAGTATCAGCATATTTATTCAAGGGACTTTATTTTAGATCAACATGTCAAGAACATGATAGGGTTTGAAAGGAGCACAGATATTCTGCACCGTGGGAATTAGTTAACTCTACACTTTGCATCGAACCAGCGTTGCTTCAATGCTATTTGTTATTATTTATTTATAATAAATAATAAGAACTAGTGTTATTATTTATTTATAATAAATAATAAGAACTAGTGTTATTATTTATTTATAATAAATAATAAGAACTAGTGTTATTATTTATTTATAATAAATAATAAGAACTAGTGTTATTATTTATTTATAATAAATAATAAGAACTAGTATTATTATTTATACTATTCTTGATTTTGGTGGTTGTGCCTTTATTTCGCTTTGATATACAGATGACGTTGCGTGACATTAGTGACAACTTAAGGTACATTAGTTTATTAACCCTATATAATAGCTATATAATAACGAAATCGTCATGTTAGCGATGAAATTATTGAGCAAATAGGTTCTCGCCGTCACCGTATGCAATTATATTGAGCAACTTGTGACCATAAGCTAACAAGGTAATATTTTACGAATACGATAGGTATCCATACGACGATTTTTCCCGTGTGTGCGATGCTCGACTGCAACCCAAATCGATCTGATTGATCACTACTACCTGCAGTGGCTTCGTCCATGCTCAGCTACACCCAAGCCGTTGTTAAAGTGTCGATTTTTCACTCTGATATCCCTAACGCTTTCAAGTTAGAAGGAAGGCAGCAAAAACCACTCGCACCGACCGAGAAGTGGTTGATCCTATTGTAATCACCCATAAAAATGAGGTGCTCCACGTGTAACACCACCAACATTTTCGCGGGATCAGTAGCCGCTTCGCCACCTCTCCTCAAATGCCTATTTAGTGATTACAGGCGAATGACTATTGGATAACTAGTTATAATGCCAACACATGTCGTTTGCGTAGTTTGCTTGATTAGAACGGACAAGCAACATCGATATCACAGACGCGAGATATTGACATTAATGTTAAACATTGATGGTACAATTGGCATACGACGGTTGCTCTGTGAATGGCTCTATATTTTACACCTTTTGAATTTCGGCGAGAAAGTTACCTCCTGTCTATGACAGCTTCACTTCTAGCGTTGTTTGGGGGCAACCAAATCGCACGTCACGAATGCGGGGCGGTTAGACCGAATTGCGACTCGGCAATCGTTCGTGTTCGGGTTCCGACCTTCATTCTGAAGTTAACACCTCCTGTAGACAGCGCAGACGGATGAAGAAGCATCTATTTTTTTCAGGCCATTATTTTGTTCACCTTAGATGGTGAACGTTATGTAACTTGAACAGACTATAACAAATGGTAGTAATTGCTCATAGTTAGCAAATATGAAAGTGACAGATGCTCAGTTGTCATCAATATCTTTTGCTTATTTATAATATTCCTATATTCGATATTAGGCGCTTTGAGAGCACAAAACATATTTATGTCCAACGTCCCAATATTGTTAAAACAACTATGGGATAGAATCACTCAAAAATCATTCTGCAATCATTTTCGTTCATCCCAGCGCCGCCTATGGTTTCCCTATCCCTCTTCGGTGAGTAACGTCGGCTAATTCATAATTTTTTCCTTTAGATCAAGCACTTACTCTCTTAAAACTTTTACTCTTATTTTCTAGTTTATCACAAACGTTATATTATTAGGTTGCATTCATGTGTGCCCATTTTTTTGTGATCTTTCAGTGTTCATGTTAGGAACAAAATGTCTGGACACTTAATAACAACTATATATTCTCTCGGAAACCATACCTGCTCCTGCCGTTTTTATACAGGTAGCGCTGATCGAAGAATGATCGATTTGTCTTATGTGCCACAATCCACTGACCAGCCCATTTGTCGAGTTAATCAAAGTTCGACAGCATCTCATCATTATCCTCAAATTAAAATGAATAAAGATCACATTTTCTACGATTTCGATGATGAGTATGATGATCGTTTTTTCACGATATTATTCCACCGTGCAAATGCTCAAGTTATTGTCAATGACGGTCGACCCTTTCCTTAGTTATTAACAGCTGTAATAGTTAATAATAATAACAGTCGTTATTGCATTTCGGAGAACGACCAAATAAAGGGCTACAGGTGTTCATGCAGATCCGCTGATTCATTCAAGAACTATTATTCAACATACACATTTGAATTTGTTGTTGGCGAACAATTCGGGTGCTCATGTCACTCCTTCTGGTCTCAGTATCAGATGAGGAGTTTCGACACTGGGTATGTTGTGAATATTCGTTCAGGTGGTTTCTATTTCAGGGAAATGACTAATTACGATCACCTTTGGAGGTGGCATTCGCATGGTCATTTTGTACCCCGATTAAACTCTGTTACTTGGCCCAATATTGAATATATATATATAATAGTTATGTAGTTGTGGTGGTCAGGATATTGATGATACTTGTATCATCAATAATTGCGGCTGCGTTATCATTTAAATCAAATTTTCTGCAACTTTAAATTACGGAGTTTTCGGTCTCGCATCCAGTATTATTATTTTACGATGAACAAGATTTCCGACACACGTGAAATGATGTCCCTAGTATCCGTTTCTACTGGCGTTTAATTAGAACAGATGCCTCTTTTCGTAGCGAACACGAACTTTCCTAGTGGACACAAATACATTCGGAAAGCTTCGACCTCACCTCTAGGTCTGTGGACGAGCCACGAGTGGAGTTCAGCCTTGATACGTTCGACTATCACTGATTAAATGTAAACTGAATACTGAGTTTCGATCTCACAGCCGCCGTGTACAATAGCCACATTGGGAGTTTTCAACCACTGCAGCGCAGAAAACAGGGATTAGCATACAATTATAGAGAGAAACAATAGGGAACATAGCTATATGTTTGAAACATGAAGGTGCTTAAAATAGAGCTAGATTATATATATATATATATATATATATATGTTCGTTAATTTTTGATACCAATCGAATTCTTTGATGAGCTTATGTGACACATATATTTTGCTTGAGCGCTTGCTATGTGCCATATATGATAATTCTTGAGCCAGCAACCGTTAATATATTCCACATTAAGTATTCACATATTTGATACTTTAGGCGTAATATAGTTCTCCGTTGGTTACATACATATATTATATACACATGTATACATCACCCTGTTGTTACACAGTGTCATCATATCGATAAAGGATACATGATAGTAGAAGCAGAGCTGGCAGAATTGAACAGTAAATAGTCCCTGCGGACTATTTGGCCAATTGTAAGCTTCGGCACTCAAGAAAGACAGATGCCTACTATACGATGTCACGGAAGTACAGGACTGGACAACGACACCGCTATGTGACAAAGTAAAGACAAACACAATGACCACTACGAAGGGAGTTCTGCTTAGCTCTACCCCACGACGACAAGATGGAGTGCTACTACGCAGATAGAATCTGATGGCGTGGAACTGCGAAGATACAGATATATTCAGTGGGTGGTGGACAGCGGCTTCTGTCACTTTGGTTTGGCACTGCACTGTCATCAGCATCTAAAAAAAGCACAAGCATCTTGCTAACATGTTCAACATTTGGTCATACATACAATAACGATTATGAGCACACACTCCACTCAATATAAATAGATTATTTCTTATCGATGCAAGTGTGCAGGTGTGTTGGATGCAGCAGTACAATACACATACATATCTATTATAGCCAGTCGTAGTCGTCGTCGTCTTCCTTGAACTGCCGATGCCCTTTTTGATGCAATCTACCATCGGGATGCATCGAGTTGGATAATGCGGGACCAATCCTTATATCTCTACATTGTAGATATTTATTTGCAATCAGCTGCTATATATATGATGTATGTATATATATATATATATATAATTGGAAGGTGGTGACATTTAGCTGTTAGCTTCCATAGAAATATGGTATCCACATTTGAAGCAGAAGGTGGCTTTCCAAAAAGGAGACTACGGTGTTTATCGCCAGAAGCAACACGCCCACCTGCATCACCCTGATCAGATTTCGTAGAGATGGCTTCTAGAATGACAACACAACAAGGCCCAAGTCCTTAAGAGGTCCAGGGCTTTTATGGGATAGAAGTCTCACACTACCACGCCGAACACTTGTGAAGCATTGAAGCCCGATGTTTGTTCATGATGGATTTCTGTCTTCAACCTCTGACGTCGTCGCCCCGAGATAACAACCTGATCTGATATATTCACGCCAGACTCGTCTGGCTGACCAGTAACATAGACGCACTTTTTCTTGTTCTGGTGATAATGACCATATGTAGAATAAATATTTGTTGTTCTATTCTATGTCGGATATTGATTGAAAATGCTACAGCGTCTCGCTCGAAACTGACCATGACCATGTTCACACCCTGCCCCCAACGCGGTACTAATTATTGCGTATTTTTTGTAGAATATATTCATCTATAGTGGATCATCAGCGTCAGCATTATCGGGAGTGGGCTATCTAGAACATATAATTGGCCACACACCTAGACACATACACGGGGAGGGGGGGTCTGGCCAGCTTGTTATTCTTCATTGCGACAATGTTGAACATAGTACTGTAAGACGATCGACATTTTAATAAATGAAGTTTGCATGCATGCAATTTCCGCTTGCGGTGGTTTTCCGGAAGAGATCGGTATCTGCAATAAAACAGCAGAATAATTTAAATATCAACCATTATCAAGCATTATTATTAGCAGGTAGTTTCAACATACCACATGTCAACCTGGTGTGTATCTCGCATCACTGCCAAATCTGCATAGCTAGTTAGATCTTGTTAACCTAAATTCTATCGCCTGACGTACACGAATGACGCTAACTGACGTAAACTGGATGTAGTTGTACATATAATGAACTTGAGTGTTAATTTTATCAAAATAATAGAACACCTCCGAAAAATGTGCGTGAAAATGGATGCGGCGCAAATATTATATGTATATATATATATATATATATATATATATATATATATATATATATATATAGTGACTTCTATCCTAGCTCTGAAAATACAAAACGAGTTTTATTTAAAGGGTGAGGTTACAATTCACAGTGGGAACTTTGACCACATCACAGAATATGGCTGGATTTGACATTTGAGACATGATTCAATCCGTCAGTCAGGGGCAGTGGCGTCGCATGGCAATGACCCCACAAGTCATTCTGTATTTTCACCCTCACTGAAAGGCTGTCCGCCTGTTTTTGCTACATCCTATGTATGAGTGAACCGAGAACGAGCTGAATATTATAAGCTCTATTTAGCAAAAGACACCTTTTTCATATGAATATTTACTATAACTACAATTATGAAACACGCCGTGAAGTTTCACATATAGAAAGGCGTAGAAGAGGTCATATATATATATATATATTTAATGCAACATTTCGACTCTCATATAACGTGGTTGGTTCAGCGGCCTTGTCGGTCAAAATGTCTTCTGGTCTGTTGCGTGGTGTCAAAGCAAAAAGAAGGCTAATGCTCACTGCTGATCCAATGATGTATTATAATAATAATAATACGTAAACAAATTCTAAACACAATAAATACATATGTGAGCTATAATTTAATGGAAAAGAGTCACAGGCTAGCAAAAGCCCATTGACCGTAGTCAAGACCTCGGCGGCAAAAATCTTAGCCGTCTGTAAATCGCACAATATCTGCTATTATCTTCGTTATACACAAGACACTAGCGAAACGAACTGGATAGGGGGATCATAACACAATTTTGCACATGTCAACCCGATCAGATCCACTGTGGTAACTAGTGTCTTGACAGGTCTTCATTCATCCAACGTTATGTCGACTTGAAATGAAGCGTAGACGCCGTCGAAATCAGCTTATGGCCTTTTACGTAATTTCGTGGTTTGTTCTTGCGTGTGGCATTGTTCTGTGTGTGTTATGCTGCTAAGGATGTTCTAACTACCCCAAACACAAACAAACACAGCCAGGGTGGACTTCTATTTGATTATACAACGTGTTCACATTACATGTAACACGAACTGCTAACGTTCTTCGATACGGCAGCTTCGACAAACCAAGCAATTGGCTATTGACATTTGAATATCTGAGATTTTCTGAGCTCTAGAAGACGACCTTCAATTATTTTATTATTATTGTTGTTACTGTTATTAGTCTTATAATAATAATAGTTATTATTATTATGCAATGCCTGTTTGGCTTACGACAGGCTATAGACATAAGAAATAATTTGTTGAAATTACTTAACTGGCTAAACAAATAGTAGTAATAAAATGTAAACCTTCGACATGGAAAATTTTAATATTGTAAAACTCTATTTTACTCACATTGACAAGCCACCTAAAGTGAGTAATTAAACGGCAATGTCATCGAACATCGTGACACAATCAAATCGCCGAGCGTGGAGGAATGCCAAGGGTCGACGATAAAGATACACAGACTGATCAACTCTTGGCTGTTTCAATTTGATCAAGTTGTGCTAATAGAACGTTGAACAGTTTTTTTTGCTCACACGTGTCGTCTACTGCGAACGTCTGGATTCTTCTTCCAGTTCGATTCGCGAACGTCAAGGTCGTCTACTAGTAGTTGAACTGACCCTCTACGCCCGCGCTAGCTGTCACCAACATTTGGCATGACCAGGCAGACGGACCAGGGATTTACTTTAGGACGGTGTTGCTATTGGAAAAGCATTGAAATGTCATTGAAACGACGACGACGACGACAACAACAGCAACATCCGCTCTGGTGAGAAGAGCGGAACATAGCTGCAACTTAGTTTTTGTTCTAGTAATTGATTGGGCAAAATGGTGCCACCGATGTTTTTTTTCTTTTATACAGAACGTGTCTAATAAGGATAATAAAAACCGAATGTGTCGGCTGAATTATTCTTTAGATATGCCAAGCGAATGATGCCGGCTGTTGTATCTAGCATGCAAGAGGGCTGACGTCAAATATCGTAGAAGACTTCTTAAACTGGAAGAAACCGTCAACGAATATTTTTTTAACTTGATGCACCAGCACCTCAAGGGCGAGTTTTGCGTTCCGTTCAAAAAGCGTGGCCGAAACTGAACTTGTAAAACAGACGTTTGTATAGAGAATCCCCCGAATTGTAAATTAAATTGAGCTAAACTAGCCCTAGCCTTAGTTAGAAGAAACACGAAAAAAGTGATCCACATAACAGACTCATATGTATCTCAAGCTTTAGGGCCTGCCCAAATGCCCCGGGATGTTTCTTTGTACGGAATTATACTCTATCTCATGTAGTGTAACTCTTTATTGAAGTATATATTAAGTAGCCTTCCCAAGAAATTTATGTGTACAACTTTTCACAAGCAAAGCAGTATTATGTCGAGCTTGAACCTTGACTCGTCGTGAAAATTCTATTGTATATAAAGGACTAGCGAAGATTAATGGTAACTATAGGGCCTTTCAAAAGCATAATTATATAGTAAATGTGCTGTTCGTTTAACAAATTGACAAACTTTGTGTATTAGACACGTCTAAAAACTGCGGGCTATGGTGTCGAAACAGTGTCTTATTGTAACGTTGATCTTTCACATATGAATACACGCACGTGGTATCATTAATCTCTCTTAAGATCCTTGTTAAAATGCAATGTTCACCAAAAGCAAATTGACCCTCGGAGCAATTCATCTTGTATTGGCCGGATGCGGCGATTGAGGATGACCCATTTGGCTGATTTGAAATATAACAATCGGTTGGCATATGCTGCTTGCTATCTCTGCTGTGATCCCCGATTTACTAATTACTATCTAGATAGATGAATCCCTGTTTGCAAGCATCGTGGAACTTTGATGTCGAACGTCGGCTTGTTGTTCCTATATCTGAATATAATAATTATATATCTTATAATATCTGATTGGCTCAAGTTCCATCATCATACTAGAGCCATCTTTCATATGTTGATATACTTCCCTTCAGTGAAACTACTCTTTAAGAGTAGCTAAGCTTATCGTAACATGTTCATTTTTAGTCACAAATACAGAGGAAAATGCAGTTTCTTTATTGTCCAATGCACGCAACTGTTTTTTATTGTTAGGGGATAATTGCTGCTGGAATAATTTGGTAGGTCATGATACTACAGACTACTGATCTGGGGTCACGAACTTACGGAAAAATAACCGCTCAGCTGGAATCAATAATTTACATAGTAGATGCGGAAAGGATGAAGTCATTTGACGTGATTATACATCTAATCAGTTAATGCGCTTCTGCATTTTGTGGATAATCTGTCATTATTCAGATGGTTCATGGCGCAGAGTTAACAAAGACGGAACTACTGCTCTCTCTCTCTCTTTATACCGATGTGTCGTCGACTAAAAACACGAATTGAATATCTTAATCCATCAGGAGAATTCCTTCGTTTTTTCCGATCGATTTTGTCGTCCTCTACATTTCCATAATTATGTCCACGTCTATCAAAAAGCTATAACGAGGCTAAGAGGAGCGCTCATTTCAAAATTGCCACAAGCCGCCCACCATCTGCGGTTGTGGGATTAGAAAGTGACAAATAATAATTTAATGCTTCGCTATCTGAATAATCGCATCTTCATCTGTTTCGCTCTCCAAAGGCCATCGTGAATACGATGATGGTTTCTTGAGACCTCACTTTCATTGAGTAGATATGAGTGGGAGAAAGCTGATCATCCGTGGCGCTGGTGGAGTTTCGACGTCGTAGGTCCGATTCTCCTATCGAGAACTATATCTAACTGTCTCACGAAGCTTCAGGGCTCTCGTTTTCGTGATCTCCAAAACACTTTTTAGTCCCTCGAGAAATTCTTCAGCCGCATTTATATATATATATTTTTTTTTTCATGACGGAGAATGCTCATGCGGACCAGGCCTCACAACTAAGGTATTTGCCATGGTACTGTGGGACTCCTGCCTGGTGGAATATATATATATATATATATGTATATATCCGTCGGTAGCTCTGTTGGTAGAGCGGAGGACTGTAGATTTATGTATATATATAACAATTTGTCTAATTAATATGATCATTTAATGCTTGCGTGATGCCACGTACCTCTCGTTCGTGCTTTCGTAACATATAGTGCCTCCCGTAATAAATAATCATCGAAAGTAAATATATTTACTATGTAAACGAATTTACTTAGCTACGAAAATATATAATCACCGTTTTGATATATTTCGTAGCTAAGTAAATTCGCTAAAACATCATGTACTTGCCTTTATCCGGTGGTGGGTTCTGTCGCGTACACAGAGATGTTTTTGACGCTTAACCTTAAACGATCGGCCCATAAAATGAGTTGGATGAGAAACTAGATCATTGTACCAAGCAGTCGAGCCATTGTTTTTGTATCTCGCTCGTGTAATACAATAGAAACACTGGAAGGGTTTGCATGTCCTGTCATCCATGGTGCTTGATACTCATATCAATGGGCAAATATACCCACCGAATCTACTTCTTATGTTAGACTTTATCGGCCGATGTGTCTGGAAAACGTAGAACTCTGCAGCAAATCCATGGATTATTCAGAGTCCCTCGGTGCAGAAGATAAGACATGAGGAAAACACACAGTGGACAATACCTACCCCGCATGCCCATATGCATGTGTACATATATATATATATATCTTTCCCACATGAGGCTTTCCCATCTCGATGATCCTAGAATATCATATGTTGCCAGCGTCACCTTTCTATGATGACTGTACTGGGAACGCATATAATGGATGCATCGGACACTTGGCGAACACTCAGCGGGGCTGATCATAAAGGAGCACTTTCCCTAAGCGAATGATTGTCTCTAGATGAGTTCTATGATCCGCCCTCTGCATTTTGCTACAAATATGTATACTCCTGCAGAAATACTTTACGATGTATCGTGTATATTAATCACCTGTAAAGCAGGTTACAAAAATTGTTACCATGCAAAGTACGTCGATTATTGTTCTTTGAACAATCAGCCTTGCCGTAAAAACGTTTTGGTTACTGAACAGTCTTCTCTACAGAATTCCAAAGTGTTGTTGTATATTAAGTGCATCTGCGTTTGATTGACGGCGATATTAATTGATAGTTGAACATGAAGCCTACTACAGCAATAGGCAACATCGAATCATTTCTCAACCGCTGGGAAAACAGTAACTGTGCACTCTGTAATAAAAGTCTCGGAGTGGCAGCTGCGAAATATTTGTTTCGTCTTTTTCATCTGGAACAATAACCGCACCGCCGACTAGGTCTAAGAGACAGACCGCCGGTTGGTCTGTCTCTTACCGGAGCCGTCTTGTGAAAAAATCTGGTAGCTTTCACTATGGGCGGCCTTTATCAGCGTTCGCTGGACACATCCCGAAATGACCCATTGTGCCTTCTCAGCTTGACCATTTTGAAACCAATTTAGCCAACTACACACACGGCAAAGTTCTTGTGTGTAGAATTGTTCGACTGGATTTGAAATTGAATAACGAGTGCGTTCGCCTCATAGACATGTTCCTTCAGTGCCAATTTCCATTCATTGAAAATATTACTATTTTGCATCGTAAAACAGAATGCGCATATGTCTCACATGTGTAAGCAAATGCCATATGAAAATATCAGAGCGACAACGAACACTTAATCACATCGATTTTTCCTAATCTCAGGGTTGTTTTATTGTTTAAGCTTAATTGTTTGTCGTGTTTTGAACGAAGTAAAACGAAAGCGGCTCCAGTCAACTCGAGGCAATGATCGATAGTGAATTGAACCTGTGACAACGAGTTCCACACGACAAAATACATAGAAGGCCAGGTATAAAATAGTGCAGTTCCCCTTGGTAGATATGGATGGAAGCGGAATACGACGTTTGAGTAAAATCTGTGAAAATTTTGGGCCCTCTATTTTGTGCAAACGGCAAATTCTCCCTGTCTATCTCAACAGTTGCAATAATCAGAGGAAGCAACCCACAAGCCCTGAGGCCAAATCTCGTGTTTTGCAACCACTATACTCCAGGAAATGACAGCCACCGCTGGAGAAGGTTGAGGTTTGCTGTATATATATATATATATATATATTCGCGTACACGTGCGTTCTGCCAGGACTTCTGTAAACGCTATCGGTTTAATCCCTTCGGGCAATTTTGTATCAGGTTCGCGCTCTGTTCTAGCAGAAAGTGTCCGTCTTCTTTTATCTACGCAAAGCCGAACGGCAGACATGTAGCTACTGCAAAAACCTGCACAAATGAAACAGGAAACCACTGCTTGACAGAAGCAACTTCTTTCTAGGCTCGCTCGAGATATGAAGCGTCAAGTGACTATGGAGCACGATAGCCCCGGTGGTGTAGTACGGGGCAGATGCCTACACAAAGGCATCTTAAGTCAGCCAGAAGGTAGCATCAAGTGTAGTAGATTATTGTATCAACATTTCGCAACACTCTGCCAAAACGTCCTATGAGCAAAACGAACTGTTTATATTAAAGCAGCAACACAACGCGTCGAAATAGACAATACGTACAAATAACCCTTCAGAATAAACTGATAAAATTTACAGCTGTGGTATTCCATTATTATATAATGAACGTATCTACGGGTTATACTCTAAGGAAAACCTGGAAATACTTCACCGACGATTTCAGATCTATTATATGGTTCGTCACCTCTACTTTTGCTTATCGTATACCAAATGGCGTTCTAGACCCGCAGCACGTTATTAACATCAGAGGAACTATCCGAGACGTCGCAAGGGGAATCGCTCCAGAAACGATACACACCGTCTTCACCAGCAAACACGGCTCAAGCGCAACAGGAATACGAGCAAACTATGACCCACTGGGGAGCCTGCTACGGTACATGTGAGTGTTTGGGACAGGGAGAGAGCTTAATTCGTTCGATGCGGGAGCTCACAAAACCAAGTGGAGTTAAATATAGAAGAAGCGAGTTATGTTTATTCAGGGATAGAAGTTATATTTATTCAGGGATAGAAGTTATATTTATTCAGGGATAGAAGTTATATTTATTCAGGGATAGAAGTTATATTTATTCGGGGATAGAACTTTGTATGTTCTGCCCACACTAGCGCACTTACTTTTTCAATCAGTTCCAGAGCACTTTATCCGGTTTACAATATAATCTCTGCGAATTATTTTATACTTTTAGAGATGAACCTGATTTGTTCGATCCTATTTTTTCACCATAATGATTTCTTGTCATGCTAAACCTATATACAAACTAATAATAATCAATTTCGCTAAAGCCATTTTCTGGATCATCGACGCACACATCATGTAGACTTTATACGCTTCCGAGTATAGAAATGTGCAATAGGCCCACACAAGAGAACATTTTTGATGTTACCCTTTTTATTTTTTCGACCTATTCTCAAAGCTGTTCCTCTATGTGGTAGGGCTCGGCATTGAACCTTCAGGTATTACTACGAGGAGATGTCGGGACCACTTTTGCTTTATTTTCAACCGTGTGTTCAACCTGGCAAAAATCCACACATAAAAAAGAAGATAAATACATCCAAAGATTCTCTTAAGCGTCTGGCATTTGAACCCTGGCCATAGAATACATCTTGAATTGCATATGCCCCTCCTGTCTAGCAATCCAAGACGACGTTCACCACTGGATCATTTTCGCGACTTTGAGAGAGCAATTCTCAGGCGTTACGGGGTCTGTCTTAAAGATAAAATAGGCTTCCAAAAAACTGCAGCCACTAGTTCATAAGAGCCAACTGAAGTAAATACGAAGCGTCTGCGAATAATTCCCGCAGTCGATAAATACTTTGTTTAAAACTAGCCATGAAGACGTAGTGGGGCCACGTTGCTACGTACAGCTGAAATGGAATATCGATTATGCCCAAGCTGGGCATTTCGAGCATTACAGAATATTGAACCTTAATGGCAAGGTACAAAGCATATTAGAATTACAGTTCCACTTACACTTGAGGCAGTTTTCACAATAATATGATACCATATATGTTTGACTAACAGCGACATCATTATAAATTCCTTACAACATTAATTAAACCTACATAGTCCCCTCTTTAGTTAGCAATCACCCAACGTTCTTGTAGAAAATTCGTTACAAGTATGTCACTGTAATTTGCGCGTAACAAACATCAACTACATGAAAACATCACACAGTGAAATATATCACAACTTGAAAAGAGTTGACCCTGATAAGTTGAATGTTTACTGCTCTATCTCATTCCCATTACCCTGTCATCAATCTCAAATGAAGGCTTCTAGTGAATATTATCACATCCACGATGTAATATTGTCGTCCTGAACCGAACTTTCAAGCGCATCTGCGGCCAGTTTATCATTTTCATAAACAATGTTTTAAGCCGTAACTAATAACAAACATTGAGTTTGTGATTAATCTGAATTACGCAGAAACGTGAGTCTGATCTTGAGAACAGCACCGAGAAACGTTGGTGGAGGACAGAATAAATGGAACCAATTGTTGATATTTTTCGACCAATGAAGAAGAAGAAATCGTTGTCGTGGATATCATTGACTATTTCATGACAATAACAATACTAATGATTCGTATAGATGCTGTTGTTGTTGTAGTTCTTGTGATGCTCCGTAGTGTAGGTGAAAACGAATAGCGAAACTCGCTAAAGATAAAGAGAACCGCCACGATATAGTGGTATCTATCGAAGTCGCTTTCGCTATCAAAGACCTTGAAAACATCAAATAAACGGTCGATATTGTGGCGGTGCGCTAAATTTACGCTATTCACATCTGTCAAAGACATACGGGCGCTCGTAAATACGGAAAGTTTTACAACTACATTTGATTGATAGGATAATTACTTTCACTGCTAATTTTACTGTTTAATATTTGTACCGTATGTATTCAACTGGCCTTATCGACAACTATCGAACTGTTGAAATGAACTGAGAAAAGCTTCTTGGTGACCGCTGCAGTTCAACTACGACCTTAGTAACAAAAGCGTTTACATGGCACATAATGAAACTATGGGGTATGTTCTACCCTGCGAATCAATCACCCTATATATATACATATATATATACACGAATGACACAACTAGTTACAGAATATATAATCTTTTATTATATTTCTTGTTGTGTCAAAAATCCCATCCATCATTGATTAGGATATCATTACTATGGTTACTCACAATCAGCACCCCCCAAAGTATCAGATCTTCGGGGCGTTTTTACTTTTGTAAAGATTGGCTTAAATATAAATTTAAGTCATTTCCATTGGGTTGCACATACCCAACCGTCGGCACAAGTTGTATTTGTAAACAATGATAATAGTAGTGGCAATCATAATAATGCGTGTTTTACAGTTGGTTGTCGATTCAAACTTCATTCGTTGACAACTTCTACGCTTTAAAGATACAATTATAGCAACACAGCGAAATTATCACAAAAACGCGCACAAATAAGAACAGGTTAGTTGTACAATTAATAAGACAAATAACAATTTGTACACAGAGTGCTAGGAATACTGATGCGTTTATATTTACTAACATATATAGAATGGGTCCATGGTGTTTCGTTCGCACTAGAGGCGTTCGCTAACAGCATAGCCGTCGGGCAGCCCTGTATGAATCAATCTGCCTTGAAAAAATGAGTCAGTCAATTCTGTAATTCAAACTGTAGATCTTTTAAGTAATCATTATCAGTATTATCGTATGATTGCAAGCTAAATGGGGTTTCAGCGGTTCAGGATTTCGTGCAAAATTCGGCCCCTTAGAAAATCCATCCAGCTTTATCTGCCGATCTTAAGAAAATATCACGTTCACATACATAGTCTGGTGTACATATGCTGACAATAACATAATAGCAGTGTTAACACTACTCATATTATCAGCACTTGGTTGTGTTTTTCTTGTCTCAGCTGCGACGGCCTTCACTCCAGATATTGTTGTTATCTTACTTGTATGAATATTTGATGGCGAAATTATGATATCGTGTGAAGATGGAACCGTCGCCGAAAAGGGTGCTAGATAAAATTTCGTGTAAGTTTCGTTGAGTCCTAACACCAAGTCTACACCTAACAGGCCGAACCATAGTACATGTGGATTGAGAGAGCCTGACGATTGTGCTATTTCGTTTGTTCTGTTTGTTGGACCTCGTATTTATTTATCCCCAAGAGTTTGTAAAAAAGGAATATCATTGCATCTCATATATGTCTGTGCATGGCGTAATAGAGTGTCCTTTAATAATAATAATATTTAATACGCCACGTAATAGAGTGTCCTTTAATAATAATAATAATAATATTTAATACGCCACGTAATAGAGTGTCCTTTTTTTATCGATACCGATAATTGTAATGTGTTATCAGTACCGATAATTGCAATGTGTTATCAATACTGATAATTGCAATGTGTTATTGTACTTCACCGGAGTGCACATGATAATCATCGATCACATTCTATTGCTGGCGACGGCTAGATCTGTCTTCACATGAAAGCAGATTCACATTAATTTTTGACAAATCGTTGCTGTTTGCTGATGGGGTGTTGTGCGGTACACGACGATGCAAACAAACTCGAAATATGATTACTAGTAATGTTTGTTTACTTTAGACGGAGCTGCACACGCAATCTCCTTCGACGTAAAAGGTACAACACGAATTGCACGAGCAGAGGCCAGAAGAGGATCGCTGCAAGGACATGCGGCTGGACCCCGCCTAGCAGAGTCCAACCACTGCCCCGTCGGCGTTCTTGTAACGTCCGCTCGAGGTTATCGAGACGTCGGATAACCTCGTCCATAGTGTACTGCAGACGTACGACGGCATACGACAGGTTGTCGACGGGTTGAACCCTGCTGGATGCGCCGGCGTGGCTAGGTTGACGGCCTCCGCCACTTGCCATTGCTACTGAAGAGGACCCTCCAGCCGGAAGGCCCAAAGCGTCGCCCGTGACCCAGCCCCCCGACGCCCCCCCCGGAAATGGGTCTCGATTCGAGCCCATGTACGGAGCGATGGGCGGCGGGGGACAGCTGTTTGGGTCACCGCCGCCAGCCTTGATGATGTGATTGTTGTTGTTGTTGTTGTTCTTCATGTTCTGATATTGAACTGAGCGGCCGTTGACAATTTCAGCTTGCTCAGGGCTGTCTCTGTGGTCGTCCTCTATATGATTGAACGTATCCGAGTATTCCTCGCCGTCCGTGTCATGCTCGCCGTCGAGCTTTTCGATGTCGTCTTCGGAATGACGTCCAGCATCTTCCGTCGCATTGCCACCGCCAGCAAGCTTGCGTAACTCGTCTGGAACGTTGTCGAGGTACGTAACGTCGCCGAACAGCGGCCGAAACAAGGCGATGTGCTTTGGTTCGGAGTACGATAGTGCCTCTTTCACCTCTTCCGGGGTGGCGTTGCGCTGAAGTTGCTTGATCGTCGAAGCAAACTCGGTGACATACTTCTCCATGGCCTCCTCCTTCGCCATCGAGCCAAGGCCATTCCACGCGTCATATTTGGCCCGGCCAACGACATCCCAAAACGATGGCCGCGAACCCCTGCACGGACCTTCTGTCGCTTGCTTATAATGTGAATAGAATGACAGCTGCATAACGTACGGTGGCTGGAAGCTGCCATTTTTTGGCAGACTCCGAATAATCTGTACAGCGGCGTTGAATTGGTCTTCGACTGACATCTTGCGCCAGGGCGATTGTAGGACAGCAACAAGTAGGGTCAAGGGTGACTCCAAGTATTTCGTGACGTTTGTGGGTGCAACAACGCAACGAAGGTTAGCGTTAGTCGATTGTGAGCGAAGTAGTGGTAAGAGTAGCGCCCTGTACAATAGATGCCGTGTCTGCCAACGGATTACTGAACGTCGAAACACTTTGACTTCCTTGTAGAGGACGTTGTGTAAAGGTGGTCAGTGAAAGGAGGACAACAACACTTTTTGCCGGAACTCCGCTTAGCAACAAGGAAAATTTGTTCTTGAAAAAAGGGCCCAGACGAATTTTAAATCACATATCCGTCCATCAAATATCACTGCCACCTTTATTCATTTCCTCGTAGTAGTTTTCTTCTTTGTTTTGCCGTTGTTCATCACTTTTACGGATCGCAAGTGATTTCCACGAACTTTATTTAGCACCGGGATTAGGCAAATCAATGATTCCTCTATATTTGAAGGGTCTGTTCGTTGTTGGTGGACAACGCCAAGGGTTATTTTGTTTTGATGAGCACGGCAACCCTAGCAATAATTGACCGCCTTTGGTTCGACACTCGGCTATTATTCACGTTGAATCGTCGGCAATCGTAAGCCGGCAGACAGTCGCGGTGTTAGCGGAGCACCGGTATCGGAGACAATCTCTCATTAACTCAACACTAACAACAAACTCCCAGTCCCACCATCCTGCTGCCTTGGTTTGTGCAGGGGATGATACATCCGTTAGGTTACTGATGTTACAGCACGCATACACTGTCCTTGTCACCACCACGAGTGGCGCTCAATGGAATTGACTAAAACCGCATCGAGGGCACATACAACGCACAGCTGCTCATCACCCTCTCGCCAAATCATTGTATCACACCACGTCGAACAGGTAGTAGACTCCTCGGCCTCACTGTCACTCGCGGCAGTGTGCGGTCAAACAATACACAGTGTCGAATCACGGGCGACACATGATCCACAATCAGGATACGACCTGGAGACTATCTGGCTTAGTCCACAAACACCCCCATACACATACACGCACACAGACGCACTCACTGCGGCTGCTGCTGCTGTTGCAGCAGCCCTGTTCTACTAAAGTGGAGCCTTCTCCGGTACAAGGGTGCTGACTGATACCACCCGACAAGCTGCTACCACACAGCAGCTGTATAGCAGGCGACCAAGGGGTTCAGCATTCGTCGTCACCCGTTCGCTATCTATCGCAACGAATGGGACGCCATCTTGGAGACGTTGACGTCGCAGACGAAGTTGTTGCTGCTGCTGCTGCTGTTGCAGCAGCAAAACGCAACGTCTACTGCCGTGGCGATCACTCGCGCGGTGCTATCCTGGGGATGGACGCTGAGTGTTTCTTTCGTACTGCCCTTTGTAGCCACTTGCCGTTACAGGTAGCTGTTACCTCTCGCCAGACAATTGCCTGCCACGGTGTGATGCTGCTGGTGATGGTTGTGAGCGCGAAAATCCGTCAGCGGGCGCCGGGTCTTTTGCGAGAGGATATAGTTGTGGGACAGAACGTCTATACCACCTGCGCACCAGCTCCGCTCGTTTTTAGTTCTCGCTCACGGTGACGGTGACAACAGCAGCGGTGGCGGCGGCGGCGGCGAGAGGTACCGCAACAGGAACGTCTTTCGGCTTTGCTGTGCCACTTTCGCATCGAGGCATCCAACCGTCACATGAATGGCAACACATACACAAACATCGATGCATAAACAGGCGCTCACTCGAGGTGAAGAGCATCAAACCAGTGATAGATATCTATGTAACAGCTGAGAGAAATAAAACACCGGAGCACCATAGCTAAGCGGCACAGGGCTCTGTCAGGATGATTGTTATGAGACAACGATGCGGCTGTGAGTCGGGGGAGGGAAGGAAGGAACGAGCCCACGCATGAGAGCTACTTGGTTGTAGGTTGGAGTGCACTTCGATTTGGTTGACTGGTCCACCTCTGAGCAACAGGGATGGTACTGGACGTTAAATTATATATTAGAAGAGCAAGAGTCGAGGAGAATTGTATATTGCTAACAGAGTGGCTGGATAATTATCCAGCACTGAAATAGAGCTGGCTCTCTCAACGAAGAATCGTTGGTAGATTCAGATAATAATCTCAACTCAGTAGAACGAATATTCGCTACGAAATTATCTTCCACATGCTGATCAGAGATTCCAATCGTTGTCAATACGTCTGTGGGATCCCCGATCGATTTAAAATACTGTGTATGTTCATTGCGGTGGCAAACAAAACAAATCTCAGAAAGGGTCTATGTTAAACTAAGCACACATTAGGATCGTCGAGTACAAGAGAAGTTACTGTACGGTTATGTACAAATTTTACAGCAATTGCCTATTCCAACACGATTATTTCGATTTTGTTCCGAAAGTTCCCTTTTCTCTCATTTACTGCAGCTTCCTTTCTTAGATCGAATATGACAAATTCAGAGACTTCTGTCAGATGCCGAATCTCAGACCTCGCTGATAGAGAGTTCCCAGCTTAGCCATCAGCTCACGGACGCCAGGTTAATTGTACAGTCTCTATAATCATTGTAAAGACGTCTATAAACGGACAGTTGCCAACGATCAAACCTCTAACTGGCACTGTAACACGTGGCGCGGGATGTAAAGATATATATGCAACAAAGTGTCCCTGCATCGTAACTCGAATACGTGAGTTAGATCTAATGTTTAAGGTGTAGCCAACGAACGTTAGGCGTGGAGACTAACTTTCCAGGTTTGTGGTCCATGTACGCAGCAGAGCTAGGCAAAGTTTCTGTAGTTCGCAGTATCGTTACGGATGATTGCATCCGAGTTCACGCTGAGGAACGAAGGCTACTATATTTCGGCCTTTGGAGTAACGGCTGCTGAGTCGGTAGATGACTGTTTAAAAGTAGAGTTCCGAAGTTTTAAACAGAGGTAATAGACCACCTTCCCATGCTTTACTACCACACTCAGGGGAGGCCAAATTGTGTCGTCATAACCGAGCTAGCAGCATCTGCGCAGGCCTTTCCTTCTTGCGTTGTTTGGTTGAAGGCAATTCACGACAATCATGCCATTTGGTGTCCCACTGAGTCCCGGGAGCTCAAGCTGCTAAACGAACGAGGGTGGAGCAGCCTCTATATCGGCGGCAATATGAATACACAATGCAAGCAGTCGCACGCGATAAATTTAACATTCCAAAAAGACAAAATCAACAAGTTTATCAGACATTTCAGCTAAAAGACAGAATTACACTCTCGGGTAGCTAATTAAGGTCGAACGCAAGGTTCGACTCCCGTTAAATATGTTATTAGAATATTAGGGGTAGAATTGTGTCATCTCAGGCGATGGGCAATGAATAATTAGGAAGAGGTAGAGTTCCATCGATCCATCCATGTTCCCATTGGATCATTTCATTACTCTTTATACAATGTAACCCCATAACGTTTCTTTTGTTTTCTTGGTTCAGCTTTGCAAGTAATTACCCCCTGCGCAGCTCCCACATCGACATATGACGAAAGTCATCAACCAGTTCCACAACAACAGAGATCGGATCCGGCAAACAGAGGACCAGTCCATCTGGTTGCTGTGAGTTGCAAGGTAATTGAAGGAATTATCTCCAAATAAATTGTCACAATGCGACAGGGCCTCCTCTAAGCGAAACAGTTCTCGTACAGGCAAGGACACTCCACTATAGATTGTCTATTGAACTTCTTGAACAGTGCGTCCCTCGAAACAACAATCAAATGAAGGCAACGCCCTCGGTGGCAACAACAACAACACCACGTCTTCCCAAATGACATTTGCAATAATAATAAATACAATGTTTCGCTCACTTCTTGTGTCATTCAACCTCGCGAGGAGGGCATCGCCATTGCACTGGTCCGTTTTTATCGCTGGTATACGAACCGTCGTGACCCCGACTTAATTATAATTGATATTACCAAAGTAATTGTTTCCAACGATATAGCCTTTGCTGTCCACACTCCTCAACGAGAAAACTATTGCTTCGATATTAATGTTGTTGAGATGTTGCGTCATAGAGAACCCTTTGCACAAATTTTGGTTTGTTCGGGCTAGCCGTCTCCACATTAAAGGAAATTTAATATACATCCAGTACTCGGAAAAGTATCATGTATGTCTATATGACATATATGTCTGATACAGGAAGAGGTTGTAATAATGGTTCAAAGACCCCTGTTAAATGCCCTTCGAATCCAATTTAGTAACAGATGGAGTGACACTGAGGGTGTGTGTACTTGAGACAGCTACGAGAACCGATGAACAAGAACACGTTCCTGTCTAATGTGATAACCTACCATTGATATAAACGAATATTGCCAAAATCGAATTTGCCGTTATTTATTAGAGCAAACCACTTGAGAGATAGGGATTTAACATGACCTCAATTCAACCGGGGGGAAGGACCAGAAGCCGAGGCTCATGGCGGACGCTCATCCAACTGCAGGCCCAGAGCAGGACTAGAGTTGGCCGCCGCCTGTTAGGGCAAAGCCAACTCTAGTTTTCCCTTATTGTTGAGAAATGTGCCCAACATAAAGCTGCACATATTTCCAGCAACTGAGATTTTCTTAACATCAGCGAGGGACGGCGTCGCTTACTCGAGCAATGCGACCGCGGAGAAGGCTGAATATAATAAATCTATTATTATCAAGGATAGAGTAGACGCCACTCGTCTTCCTCATTCAGATGTCTCTTTATTCTTAAGGGATTCCAATTGCCTACCACAATAGAATATAGCAAACGTTGAGAATATTCATATATTACTCGCGACATTCTACCGGTTATCCTAATGAATTCTTATCTCACATAGATCACCAGCCTGAATCTTAGCATAAACAAAGATGCAATTTTTTGCGTTTAAACGCATGATATTATAACTCATATATTAGACGGGTATGCTTATACAGATCTTACACATACGCTTTGATACACAAAACTAATTTCGAATTATGATCAATCTGTCAAACGTCCAAGGCTCATCACATGTATCGTGTACATCGACGTTAATAGTAATGCAGAGTGCGCCTAAGCCGATATACGCAGTTTATACATTTATGATCCTTAATGTAATGTCTGTACGTTTGACTGCATGTATGACTTCAAAAGATTATTCAAGATAACTGAAAGTTACACACATCTGTCTGTACTCATACAATTGCTATAGCCATTACATGGTGTATCGAGAACCACTCGACTTTTAAGGAATTGACGTAAGGTCAGTCGGTGAAAAACTCCCGAGGGAGCACTTCTTTGTTTGAGTCAATAGGAACCAATCGTAAATTTTTATTTTATTTATCAGTGGGATCTGCTTGTGAGAAACAGTAACCGCGAACTGTCGTGTCAAGTACGCTGGATACATATACACATTGCTTCCATTTGATCCGACGTCATACATGAGCCTGAGTGAATACTGGACCTCCTGGCTTCGAGAACCTACCGTAAAAGTAAAAATATTCTCATGCGTCTCGTAGGGACTTCATCTTAGGAGACAAAAGCGCCCTCGTGAAACATTCCTAAAATTTCAGGCTGACTCTACGGTCGCAAGACATCCTGCATATTGCCTGCATATCTAAGTTGCTATTTATCGAACTTTGGTGCTAGCGCTGATCACCTAACGGCTTTTAACTTCGCTATTGCAGCGACCGCAGAGTTCAATGAGTCGTGTTCGCTAGGCAGGGGGTCTGTTGTTTACTAGCGAATATATGCCTGAGTGAATTAATGGAAATCCTTGCAAAGGATTAACAACATCGCTGCTACTCATAGTATAAAGCAAAGCTCAGAAACAGGTAAAATCACGTCCGTAGTAGAATGACAAGATGCATAGAGAATATGCAGACCTGAACGTGACATTTTTGCACACTAATAGTATTTGCGAAGAATAAGGGCATTACTTGTTTGATAAAAAATATCATTCAATTTTCAATTGTTGCGGTCGCCTCATCCTCTCAGTTTTAGACTGAGACCGTCCAAGCTCGGGCTAGAACCTGTGATCTCGCGGTTTCTAAGAGCCAGGGATTGCCGTTTAGCCACGCAAGCTGCAGCTTGAGAGTCTTTGACCTCAGAAAACGATATTTTCTTCCTCGCACAGGCCACGGTGATGATTTGTCTCGGCAATCTGTACCCGAGCTAAGTACATGGAGTGGCAAGGATGTACGTCACGGAAACCAACGAATAGGATTTCATAAATCTAAGTTCGGCAAGGATCCTTACCAACAAGCAATTACAAAGGTACGCCCGAAGTCTGCTTCTTTGCTGCTGAGCGAGTTTAGTCTTGGAAACAAAGGCGTCGAACGAACACCACCTCCGGCATTGAATCCTTGAATAACTGTTATTGCCAAAGAGAACGAGAGAGAGAAAGGACATCAACTCGGGACAATTGGAAGGGAAAACGCGTGGAGTAATCGTGAGGTTTTCTCGAAATCCACACGAAACGAATGAATATTCTTGAAGTGAATGAAACATAGTTCTGTGAACGCTCGAATGAAAACCTTATGATCCTTGAGAGGAACATCAGTGGAAATATTCGTTATAAAAACTCAACAAAGCGCCCGTTTTAAGGGTCTCGTTACGGCCAAATAGCACTGTTAAAGAAATATCTCCTTGGGGAACATCTTGTGTACTCCTTGAGTTCACACATAATGAAAGCCTGCAAATTTCAGAAGGATATGCCGACAGGAGCTCTAAGTGCTGATTCTGACAGCTACGGCAGAAAGGCGAGTCAGTCGCAAGCTAGAACAGAGTCGTTCTACGACTTTCGGTTCAATCCGGTTGGATTTTTTTTGGTCTGATTTTTTAGAGGAACTCGACAAGTGAATGAGACGAATTTGTTCGTTTCAATGAAAATGTCTATGTGAATTCCCACTATTAAATATAATTCTCGCTATTATCAGATTTTTGAGAAATTACCTATAGATAAGGTAATTTTGCCATTTCTTAGTAGATAAGGACCGAATCGATTTTTCAAAAGGACAATCCGCAAGGATACAGCTAGTTGACATGGTTCATGGGTGCATCTACCTCGGCCTTTCCAAGGCTTTTCTAGGCTTAATCACCCATGCCATGTATCCCAACTAAAACGTTCACAAATCTTTATAAAAGTCTAGTGGTTCCTAAACGTATCTGCCATGGCGAGGCTTGGCTAGTGTGAATAAAAAAAAGCACAAAGGGGCAACTGAGAATGTACAGAGTCAATTATATATAGCATATCCAGCTATCAGGTGCGGGATTGAAAAATTACAAAGAAAATAATAAAACAAACATAATAAACTGTGTAACGAACTTCTGAAACGAAGCACATGTTCAAAATACTTTAGAATTCGACCAAAAAACCTCCCGACAATCATGGCAGTTGGTACAAAATGCTATTAAGATTGTACAATGTTACTAATCATGTGGACAGCATAATCAATTTTCTTTATAATAATGATACACTTGACTTCTCTGTACAAATCATCTGTGCAGTCGAACTCCTGCTTCGACGAAATATGATCTGAAACCTGAATGATATCTGATGCAATTTAATGTATATGCATGAAGCCATGTTTCTAGATGACACGTAGTTTCGAATTCCTGCACAACTTGAATGTTCAACAGACTTGAAATCATATCAGATTTAAGTGACCCAAGACGAGAGTAACTTCTTTATAAAAATGCATACATGCCTACGCAGGCGATTATCATAATTACACGACTATTCCATCTTTCAGACTGTACAATCTTTACAGAATAATATTGCCGCAATCACTGCCAATTTGCCTATAAATTTGCACCACCATTGCACCGATCGATCCCTCCGCCCATATTGCACAGCCATCTGCTGTGCGCGCCGCCGCCGTTTGGAAGAAAAATGGCACTAGAATTTAAACGAGAGCCTGAGGCTGGCGAGGTTGCCTTCAATTTCAACGCCATCAGCACGGCGACATGTCGCCTCGTTCCGCCACCCGTTGCCGTATCGGCATTGCCTTGTCTGTTTTGTCAACCTTTACTTGCACGTTGTTGTCGTCGTCGTCGTCCGCATGTCTTGCGCGATGGTTTGACGTAAGTAAAAATCGTCGAATGCGCTAGCGTGCTACACGATTCTTCAATTGTTGACATCTGCACGACGTTGATGTGCCGCATCCCGCACACGTGTGATGCAAACGCACAAGCACATACAAAGGGTGAATACGTCAGGTTAGACCTTATAGGGAAAAATCATCATTCTTCCCTTCCGATTTGGAATCCTTCGAGGCATGGCTTTGCATCAGTGCGTGACCTCGGTTAGGTCGACGGCTGTTGTGTCGACTCTCTTTGATCTTCGATTGTACGCTCAACAGCCCCAGGTCTGTACGCAAGTCTAGTGTGGCATACTAATGTGTCATCAAACAACAATGCTTGTGAACGTATACGTGTGTAAATGGCAGCAAAGGTGGAAAAACGCAACTGTTGCTTTCTATAGAAGACATTGAAATGTAGGAATGGTTTCCCTTCCTTGCTTTTCATTGGGTTTTCCATATGGATTACTATGTTTCCGTATTGCTGTTTATACATACCACAAATTATTGTAAAACAAGATCTCTCTGACTAGATTACATTACTGCCTATAACAAACAAAGTAGAACATATGCAAATAAAATGTTGGTAGATAGTTAAACAGAAATTTGTTGCGTTTTGATTTTTCGAGTTGGGGTGAGCGATTATATTTGCTTCTCAATGCCCACATTATTTGCTTGTGACGCTATGGAGGTCAACCTGAATCGATTACATACGTGAAGTATCACATAATTCTTGGGATGCTGCTCAAAGCTTTGTAAACGATGAGCTGACCGAAGCGATGATGAAATCACTTACGTTCCCCTGGAGGATAAAATCTAGGACCAGCTACCTACCCGCCTGCTATACAAGCATCTGATATAATCATCAGGATATAATCATATGTATGTAATGTACATACATACTTTATAGGGATGGTTGCTATGGGAGGTTTGCTCGAGGGTGAAGCTTAAGGGACCTCAACGGAACTAACATATATAACCTTCACGGTCGAGTTCCTCCCGCTCTGCTCTGGACGTTATTGTCTGGTTCAGCCCAGAAGCGACAGTGTGTTGCTAGCACTTTATCCTGCTCCAGAAACAAAATACAATTATACCTACGCCAAGAACAGAATAGCCACATTCTCATTCGGAGGCTATACACCGACACTTCGCTGCTCCGAGTCACGTCTGGCTCCTTTTTATAAAAAAAAATTCGATCACTGCATCGTGGGACATGTGTCAATCCCACGTCTGTTCGTCTCCTATACCCGGGTCACTGACAGCAGCATTGAACGACAGCCGACCCGGCTACGGCTTGGATGGTTGATGTTGGATGTGTGTGTGTGTGTGTGAATATCTTTTCGAATTTTTTCGTTGTCAATACAGAACATATAATATGATACAAATTCGATTACTTAAACACGAATGTATATGATTAATATCCGATGTTCAGCGTATGTGTGTCTACTGTAAGCAAAGCAGTTCTATCTATGTTACTGTCTGCTATCGGATTTTATCGCTCGTTTCCTCTCGCTTAAATCTCGAGGTTTCGAGAAGTGTCCGTTCGGGAGATCTGTAACCCTTTCTGTATCTAATGTCCCTCAGGATACACGAAACGTCTTTGTATAATAGACTCGGGTGGTGCAGAGGTAGCCAAGCGATATGCAGACCCTGAAACCACAAGGCAAATATTTACGATTCATCAGATCATGTTACTCCCGGTCGTCTATAGGTCAATTACTAATTATAGCGATAATTACAATACGATAATTATCCGTTTTACGCGTCCCTTTAAAACAGCGCGATTCTCAAGAGATTGTGGGTTAATCGCCGATAGTGTGGTTTCGATAAATGATGCTTTGAGCCCACGAAGATCGGATTTGAATAATGAATGATATCGTCCCCCATGAACAACATATGCGAACGTGTACAACATATTGACGGTTTCAAGAATTTTCTACGCGAGTAACCACACTTCGTATAGGGTCAACTTCTCCATAGTTGAGCCGCTGTAGCGGCTTGATTGGCTGTTATGTTAGCCAATTAGAAGTAATTTGATAACCACCATTCAGTAATATATACGATAATAGCAGAACTTTGTTCTATGTTCTGTAATAGATAGGACCTTGCATGACAATATTTTGTTATCATACGCAGTAAAGGCAGGCTCGTACCCGTTGAGCACACTGCTGTCAGTGCTAATCGCAGCGCACGATATCTGTGTTGGGTAAAAGGATGTGATACATATTCGAGATTGCAACGCAGTTGAACCGAGTGCAGTCGATTCTCGTGGAATATGCCTATCGTGGCTACTAGTACTAATTAATGTATTATGAATAAGCTTACTGAATTGTATGGCTCGCTTAAAAACAATGACAAGGAGCAAGGACAACTAAGGATCCGCAATGAATTTTTGTCTCATTCTGTGACCCAGCACTCACCCGGGTGAACGAGAATAGCTATTATATTCTATGCGCCTCCTTTGTGCGATCCTCTGCCGAGGTCAGTGATGACAAACATAAGCAGATCTCGGTTAACCATGCATAGTTACCAGCAGTGTAGTACCAATTTCATTTTGTGTCGCATCCGCGCCATTGTAGAGTATGTAGACTTTCCACACATAGACCAGTGAGTTTATGGTAGCTCTTCAACCGTTTGCCTGAGAGGAATTTCAGCCTGGATAGTATTCACTGCGACCACGCACCACGGAGGTACAATACTACTGATACAAGGAAGAATATTGTTCGCCTTTTGGGAGCCTAGACGATAAACGCTCAGCGATAAAAGGGTGAAGAGGCGATATTCTGATCACTATGACAATCTTTTTATGGTGCTCCCAGCGGCATTCTTGTTCCAGCACTTCTCATGCCGGACAGCGGTATACGGTCGGGCGATAGCACGGTATGCATGCGATGCCTGTACCGGGTGCCGAGTGCAGTTTCCCTGCCTTGGCTTCACTGAAATGAGAGAAAAAATAGCGCGTACGCCTCAATGGTCCCGAGCTTTGTGAAGGTCCTCTCTATAAAGGCTAGACTTACTCCCACGCATCAGCTGCTTCGACCAGCCCCCAGCCGCCCGTGATGGACATCCTCAGCGTCGCTCATACGTTTTGACTGCCTCCTTTTAACATTTACGCAGAACATAGCCCAAGCCCTCGGAAGATAACGACGCCTTTTCGAAAAATGGAACCCTAGCCACGTAGGCGCTTTACGTGGGTATGGACACACACACATATATATATATATATGGGTTCTTCTATACCGCTTTATCTCTATGTGCGACGCACTAGCCGGATCAGAGAAACAGGTTCTCGGCCTCTGGCTATGACAGAGCCTTTGGTGGTGTCCATTAGCAGACGCGCGAAGAGTAATATACTCATACACAAACGGAACACCGAAAACCATGTGCGTGTATGCATGTACGCTATGGGACGGTGGCCGTTTCGGGGTCGGTCACTGAGAGAGATGACTAGTTGCTTATAAGATCTATTTTATAATATAATAGCTGGTGTCTGTGAGAAGCACACCACTTTTCGTTTCAACTATTAAGTAGACACGCACATGTGATGCAAGCAAACAAACAACACAACCGCGTTCAGCCACTGAATGAGAGGTGAGAGCTTGGTGAATTCAGCTCAGTGGCTCAGTTATCCGTCGGCGTGGAAAAGCTTCTGGTCTCATCTAGCACACTTCTAGCCTACGTGGAAGACCGGCGTACGGGTCGAGAAAAATTGCCCCATAGAGATGACGAGAGAGAAATGGGGTCTCTAGAGAGTGAACCGTCCACGTTGAGTACCGAAGTCTCCCGCTTCGGGACAGCGCTATGTCATTGGCATGTCACACCCACTGTGAATACAGAATACAGCTATGTTCGGAATGCTGGGAATAACTTCCCAGAATGGAGGCGAAGTCGTCTGTGCTTATTCACTCAACACATCAGTCCGAGAGGTGTCGACAGAGTGGTCGAGCTCGACCAACTTGGAATTTATTAAGTTGTTGGGAAATTTCTGTCGCTTCTTTTTTACCTCTAGGTTGCATCTGCGCACAGGTGAATAACTTCGCTTACCTTAATCATAGAAGTATTAGTTTCCATCGCTTGCGACGGTCTTGTCCCAATGTTCTAATAGACATGCTATGTCAGATTTGTAGAATTCCTTCTTCTTCGAGGCAAGAAACGAATGACCTTGGTTTCAACATCAAACGAACGGTTTATTTTTTACCAAAATATTTCGTCATCGATCTCATTCAGTGGTGGTCAGAAGGAGCAGTCTGTCTAACAATATTTCTAAAGTACTCTCTTTACACAAACAGTATTATATATATATATATAACAAAAGAACTTCCATAGCAAGTATAATAATCACTTTGGACCAATTTGACACAAGCCACAGGGGATATACCTTTTCTGCTTTCGAAGCCTGTTTTATTGCCTGGTTGCTCTGTATGCTGACGTATAATTTGTCAGCCCGGAAGCCACCTATGATGAGTTTAAGTTTGTAGAAGGAGATTCCATTTAATTGTAGATAAGTACGCCTTGTCTCGGCAATGAATCTGCCCCTCTGCCAAAGCATACATGTTTGTGTATGTTGCAGATGACAACTGAGTTATGACGTTGTTGAATCGAAATCCTATGAAACGTTTACTTAGCGACGATTAATGCTAAAACTTGTCGGCTTAAAACTTCGGCGCAAATCGATCAGTAGTTCGTAGCAGGAACTTACCACTTAAAGACGCCACAGGCTAGCTGCAAAGATTTGGTTCGTCTTGCAAATAAATCTTGCAGACTGAGAATGTAGGAACGCACGTCCGTCGGGATAAAGTAAGACGCCAAACATCTAAAGGCTACATCGAGTAGGTAAGGCAAAGCAATGTGACTGCGCCTTGACCCGAACGTGTCCTTGTTCGTCCTGTCTTTGCCCTTACTGAGTTCTGGGCAACAAGCAGGCAATCAAATGGGTGGACGGTCCAGTGAGCCAGCAGTGTTCCACGTGCATGCAGTAGGTGGGCGCTAATGGACCACCATGCAGTGACTGCGAAGATTGTGTCGCTATACCTTCAGACGCCATTCGTTTGTGTGTGGTGTCTATATGGTGTAAACATTATAAAGCCAGCTTTGATCGTAATCATGCTTGAGGTGGACATGAAAAGGGTCATTCACGCGAAGGGCCATCGGGCCGCGAAAAAACTGTTAACGACACAACTGTGAAGTCTGTTGTTGCACACGGATAACGTGGCTGCGTCCCACAATGGTTCGTCCAATTGCTCCCCACGATGGGCACAACAACACACGCGCCTGTTACCTGTATGAAGCGTCATTGTCCTCGTGACATTGTAAAGGAAGAATATGATGGTCTCTTCATTCTGTATGGGCCAACCTAAGTAAGTGACGTTATTGTTCCGTACACGCAACGAGCTTGAAATGAAAGTAGCGACATGCACTCTCATGTATTCCGTGAGCGGATGCTATGAAATATATGGCAGTGTATGCCGCTTGTGTACCTCTCCTATGAAAATATCACCTCGGGGTTGCTCGTTGTGGATCGCTTATTCACCTAGTGACCTACGATATGATATACTTACGTGCTATATAGGTATTTACTTTACATCAGATGTTCGGAAAGTCACACGACACTGTAAATCACAATAGCTACGCAACTCACAATAGAAACAGCATGTAACGTGTTCAAAAGGTTACGCAAGTCTACAGAGGGCACTTCACATTGTGTCTGTATGAGGGTTTTGAGGGTGCGCTAGCTATCCAGCCTACGCCGCCACATTGTTAAGAATATTGCATATGGTTCTCCTATGAATTTCTTTCTAAACCTAGGTTCCTTTGACGTCAAGGTCAGCCATTAATTGCAGATTGTACTTGTCGCTCGAGTGATCCACTCCTCCGCGGCAGCAGTTAACTTTTACAGGGAAATACTCACAAAATCGTCCAGTTGAAAGAGAAAGATGATTTATTTGCGCTTCGCTAAATCTGGAGATAACCACAGAGCCGATAAATTGAGGAAAGTCAAGGAACAGATTCTCTTGTAATTTCGCTTCTTGTAATTTCGCCAGTCTTGTTATTTCACCATCAGTTCATTTAAGGGAAACTTAATATTTTAATTTCAAATCAAAAACGAATATATGAGTACAGTTTTGGTGAGATCCTGCTCCCCCCTAGGCGAAATTTTACTCAGCACGTCTTTCTACTGAACCTCGGCTTTCGTAATGAAGTCTAAGAATATACGTAAAGAGGCGATAAAACAACTTACGTAATTACGAGACAAAGGTCATAGGAAATACTGTAGGCATCGCTTATAATCTCTAAGTACATACATTAAGGTGTCCGAAAAAGTACAAACTGTGTCCATAGCGTATGTACACAAAAGCCCGTAGTCTCAAGGCTTGGCTCAGTCCTGTTGCCTACGATTAGGCTATCCTCGGTTTTATGAAGTTCCATTTATAGTAACACATGAAAACGTATAATTGTCTGTGTATGAACGTGTTTAAAGGCAAGGTCTCGTTTTCCGGGTTCTTGCAGTTGTCTTACCAGAGTGGCCATAGTACTCAGCAACAATGGATGCAGTAGTAGTAGTAGTTTCCCCTTTGCACTCATCGTTGCGGTAAAAGTGACTATATATTAAAGTGTACATCGGGTCGTAATCTCCAAAAAATACGTTAGGTTACATTAGCCTTCTAAACGCATGTTGGTTTATAGAGGCATATTTGGTGCATGATTAATCATAGCATATTGCTCAAGGGTACTACAGTTCTGTTACAAGGCGAACGCAGGATTGTAACGAAGAAATCGATGCATTTAGAAAATTTACTTTAGATATAAAAGCATATGATAGCGTTTAAATAATACTAATATAACAAAACAGACGCATGTATATTTTAGATATACAAGTTCGTTCGCGCTGAAGTTAACACAAATTATACAGTGAATGAGACATAGGAATTCTTTTCATATTTTGTCCAAAATCAGGAACTGTGTTCAACTGCGATATCACCGCCGCCCTCACGAAAACGAGCGTATCTGCTGCCATTTGCATAAAAAAATGGCGAATGCGTTGGCGCACTATTATACTTTTCTTTTCGAATATATATAGCAAGATAAAAGTTGTTGTCCGACTGTCAGTAGAGGAACTCAGCATCCATCGGAGGGAGCGAACACTCCCTGTGTGTGTTCACTGTCGGGCTGTCGTGGTCGCAAGGGACCACTAACCTATTTATACGCAGAGAAAATGACTCAGTCACTTTCACTTAGCTAGACGACTGAATTGCACAGGAAAGTCATAACCTTCCGGCGTTAGAGACGCAAACCCAGCCTCCGAAAGAGAAAATTATTTTTGCTTGCTCAAAGAGTCATGAGAGTCATGATATACATAATAGAGGAAATGAAATGAAACGGTGCACTCCAGTATGACCAGGATCAAAGAGTAGCAGAAGTGTTGAGATGTTTTCTCGCCGGTTGGCTTGGAAGGCCAAAAATTAGAAAATACTTCAATCCTGTACAAGGTGCGGTGACCACTTGGGCTGAGAGGAATTAATACTCCGAGAAAAAAGACTCTTCTTTTAGCAACGTTCACACAAGATATTGTAACATTTTGTTACATTTTAAATAAACTGACGAGACAAATAAACACATAGTTTTAAATGATTAATCTATCTTTATTGTCTGCTCATAAATGTTGATAAGGAAATGCTAAATCTAGCAAAAGGTTTTTTTAATCGGGGGTTCCCGATCATATACATGATCCTCCAAGGCAACTATTTCTTTAAACCGCTTTTTTTTAGAAAAAACAGAAGAAGCGACAGCATTTATTGCCACAATTATATTGCGAGCAGGAGCACCACAACATGATATATATATCTATATATATATATATTCTATATAACACATATCATTCGGAAAATCACCAGTCAGCTCAGAAAAACATATTCATGCTAGCTAATAAGTTTACAAAGAGTTACTATCAATCTACCTCTTTGGTATTGCAGAGTGTGTTTCACTTTAACCCAGACATAAATTGAATCGCCAAGTGTTGGCCTTACAGGTCATCGTTTGACAAGGGCATTCAAATTCTTTAAATTCGCACGCTCAAGAAGTGCGCTCCACCCTCTATTTAAACGGGGCTGTTTCGGGCTCTTAGAAACAACGATGGATAAATCTAATTAACGAGGGGAAGAACGGACCGAGATGCTTGGATGTCATACGCACACGCGATTGCGTTCACGGTGACCGGAGAGAAGGCCAAATTGAATAAAACATTTTCGAAGACTCCGTAGCGACCCAGTTTAGCTATATCATATATTGTATGTAAATAACAAAACATCCATTAAAAATACGATACCTCTAAGTTTGACCTTTAACATTTTTTAATAGAGTTTTATAAAATATATCTGGTTGCCGTAAATGACAATGTTAAGATACAGCTGCTTGTCCGCTAACCTGAGACAAACTGATGTGTGAAAAAAATTATCAATCGCGTATTCAGTATCACATACTTTCTTAGAACTTTGTACGATTTTGGCGGTCGTGAAATATTAGGTGCTCCAGATAGTTTTTTCCGGTTTTAGTAGTTTAATCTTTGGCGACCCGATCGAACGATTTTAAAGAATTCTGTGCGATTTTACAATGGACTTTCGAGGCCAAATTTGTGCAATAATGCCTTTTAAGTTCAAAATCTGAGATACCGTAGCAAATACGGGCCCGACATGTGTGGTGCTTCCGTACCCTTTACTGAAACGACTCGCGCAGTGGAAACTTGGTTCAGGTAGTTTCGTTCAGTAGATTTCTACGGCGAAGATGAAAACCCTCGCGAAGGAAGACCTTTTGCAGTTGATAACGAGGTACTGACCGCAACGCTTGTTGACAACCTAAACGCAACAGACTTAGAAAATGGATTCCTCATGGAAAAAAACTTTCATGTGGGGGATAAGAGAAAACAGGAAAGATATTTCTGGAGCCCCTAATATTTAGGACTATGTATGTGTTAAGGGTGTGTATGTGCATATAAGTATGTACGATGTATATGTATGACTCCATTCCTCTAACAACCTTATTGAAAATATGCATGGCATTTCTCGTGCCATATCAGGATCATTCTACATGCAAGGTTTATCCCCAACGTTCACGAACCAACGACGTTAATATATATATATCCGATTTCCACTTGGATTTCAATGGCGGAGCACTGGAGATGCTCTGTATTAAGTAGGGTGCGATGGAGACGAACTGGCGAACAATTGAACTGGCGTCAATTGGCTTTGATCAAAAAGCGTGAAGTTTTCGATCTGCTACTTTCCATCTCAATGAGGTACTTTCGAGTTCTAGTCAAAATGGAATTCCAGGTCAGGATAGACTCATGGGAGCGGTTCATCTATTATAGGGCGAGAAGCCCACAGCCTTAAGGGTGGTAACTCAAATAGTCGAAGGCGGATGTTGACTCATCTCCTCGAAGGAACACCGAAATCCTTTACTAGCTCTTACTTTAAACAGTTGTCTGTACTCAGACTAAGCTCTTTTACCTATCGTCCACGGGTTCTTATACAATAGATGATAGTCAAAATATTGAATCACTGTCTACGCTATTTCGAGTAAAAGCAAGAAACTCAAATTTAATCCTTTTTTTTCGTGGTAGACGAGGTGTAAGTTCGATGATATCTGTCGATGAATGTCGACGAACTAGATGTAGCTAAGCGAAGCCGATAAAGCTATCACTTTACTAATGTTAGCATTACTCTGCATGAAACGCCGACCTTCCAGGTGCGAGATTACGAAGGTCATCGAAGAGCTGATCAGACATCGAATAACCTTATTGTTTCTTTCTGTTTCGATGCCTGACATAGAATAGTTAACCGAGCACAAATTGATCGGATATCTCGCTAGTTCGTGTACATATCGGGGTCGTCGTTAGTAATAGTGTTCTGTTCGTTTCGGAGATTCTATCTAGTCGGCAGCTGCACATTGGTTTCAGCCCTTTCATGGCTTGAATCCCATATACAATGAGAGAACTAAATGGAGCATTTCGCATTGATAATCATTTAACGAACCCGAAAGTTGACAAAGAGACCCTGAGGTCAGAGTCGAGAAGATTGCACACCGTGAACAGCATTTAGTTATTTGTTAGTTATCCACCCTTCATGGAGCTATCGTGTCGTGTTGCTTCAGCAGATAGTTAGTCAAAGAAACCATCCGCAGCAGGTGTCGGCCGTAAGCGAGCACTGTTATTCGTGTTCCCGACTACTTTTTGTTTGAAATCACTAGGACCGTATCTCCCTTCAAGGTTTCCATGCTGAAAGAAATGCAGCGGAGACCATGAGAATTGTGTATGAGATTGGCGGAATCTGATAGGGTTGTCTCTGCTCTCAGCGCTTTGCAGCTGGAGATTTCGATTTGCAATAAAAAATACGGTCTAAACAGCGGCACAAGAAACGAATTGTAACCACGAGTGTTATTTAATGGGTCTGCAATTGTATCGCCTCAATGGAGCCGCCTTTTGTTCGTAGCAGCGCTATCTATCTATCTAATATACGAAGCCATTGAAGAGCTAGGAAAAACATGTTTATTAGAAAAGCGAGCAGCATTTAAAGTGACCGTTGGAAATAATGCCCCCGACCGAATATTAGAATCATCCGGTTTGCAATTTTAATTAATTTCATTATATAGGTTAGAAGTGAAGATGAAAAGAATGGCATATTGTTGGGTGCGATGAGATGCGTCCTTTGAGACTAAGTAGCGCACAATCATTTGTGCAACAGATATTAATTTGTGGTATACAATATCTGATGGTTGCATAAGAGACCTTAGATGATTGGAAAACGTGGTGCTAATCTTAGCGACAAGATGAGCCGGTAGCTTCGCAATGACCGTAAATATCTAATTAAATTTGGACGCTAGACGTCGAGTCTGAAATATACCGAGTAAAGCCCCGGTAGGTTAATACAGAGACTCTTCAGAACCATGAAAAAAACAAACGAAGTCTATATTATTTTAAAAGAAAATTTTACAACTGAAGCAACAGGAAGAACAACAAATTTCGTTTTCATGACTGACTATCTCATAACCAAAAAAAAAAAAAAATACTTCCACTTCGGTGAAGGATCAAGGGTCGACCCTCCTTATACTCCTCTGATTATTGGCCACATTGTGAGCAATGCCCAGATCGATCTGCGCGACATCGCTTGGCCCAACTCAACGAATAAAGGAATCGCGTGCAGAACTAGCAGACACGTATAATGTGAAAACGCCTGAGAAGAGATCGCTGTATCTGCACCTTGTTAAGAAACTTTTTGCTGCACAGATCGATCGCGACGCCAGCTGACGTCGGGGGACTTCCAGCTGTGTGGCTGCCGTCGTTTGGCAGCGCAAACTTTCGCTCAAGCGGCGGGAAGTGATCTGGGGACCAGTATTCTCGGTTGGGAATGTTCCTTGGCCAAATATTTTCGATAAACCTAGCATCGGCCGTTTCGTCAGTCGCGAACTCCTCACACGAAGAACTGTAACAGCATGGCAAATAAACGCCGTATTGTATTTATATGTGATTGTATCGACGCACCTCGCATGTGTAGAGCCTCTCATAGTCCACAGACAAAAAGACCGCGTATTTGCATCCACAGCGGTGAATAGCTCTCAGACAGCTGAAACGATCAAGTGGCAATGAGCTAAGAGTTTGGTTCGGTGATAGAGACTTGCAAAATACGGAGTGTTCTGTGTGTTCGACCGGATTGTACCTGAGATACCAACGGTTGCAGGTGCCGGTGCCCTTGAAAGTTTTATAACTATAATTAAGATAGTGGACTTTGTAGCAAAATACAAATAAGATACATTGTTGAAATCCTTACTATTGAATTCTTTACCTTTGTCACAAGTCCGTGTACCACGTTCCCATCAATATATGGGTCTTGACAGAGGCACTCTATATTACTTAAAATTCTATTGAGAACGTGGTTAGGTCTAGTTCTTAAGTCAACGTGTATTCACAAATATGTAGTGAGGTAAACTAGAATATAATCATTCCTTTAAATATAAGTGAAGAATAGCATATGGATGCATCTTAGTGTTTTGTCCTGATACAGCCGAATGTCCTTATTTATAATAATAATCATAAATATTACCCAAAGAGAAAATAGAACATAAATAGACAGAAAGTAACTAAAAAAAGAAGAAGATTTGTACGGTCAAAAACATTTCGACAGTTAGACTTCAGATTTGTAAACCTGACTAGCAGTCCTCGACCTAAACCAAGCTTACATTAATAGAATTATCAAAATGAAATGTGGCAAATTACCAATTCTGACGGTGTTCAAACAGCTGCCGCTATGGAAGGCTTACTTCGAAATTGAAAGACATGGAATGTTCTTTCTGGCTCTTTTAGCAATCTGAAATAGATAAACCCATGAAGAGCTTCATGTCGGCAATGAAAACAGATATGCGGACGACCAATTCGCTCACTTTCTGGTCGAAAAATTTTCGGCATCGACTGGTGACGTTGCGGGTAATCAGGCCTTGTTTAGTCTTCACGTTAGCGACCGTTCGATTTCCGATTTTAAGGCCACATTTAAATCGGTTTCCAACGTTAGCATATACTAGATGTCTCGTTCTAGGTCTAAACGTGTATGACATGACCCCTCAACATGACCCCTAAACGTGAGAGAAATTGACCCAATATATTTAGAATATAATACTCCATGAATCTGGTGAAAATTCCCATTTCGACTATGCCTATTGTGTCACGGTTGTGTAGATACGGCGTAGCTCATACCTTGTTAATCCAACAATCGTTGGAGGGCAAGTTCTCCTGTCATCGAATAATAGGTATTCTAGAAAGACAATAATTGTATTTACAGGCAACAATTGTATTCGTTCGACAGGCCAATGCTCAGAAGGGTGGCAGAAACCCTCTTTCCTATTCCGCCGATGTGATACATTTGCATATGATTTCAAAACGGCAGGATTTGCTAACAACCATAAACGAACAAAGGACCCAGATCCTTCGTTTAGCACCTGCCAAAAAGGGCCTCGATGCGTTGCTCCAGTTTGACAGTCGGCTGGGTTTGCTCGAGTAGGCGAACAAATAAAGGTAATATGGAGCAGACTACTCACAGAACATGGAGTTGTTAATAGACACATACCCACATAGCTGTTGTGGCCTCGAAAACTTTTGGGTGCCATTTACCCTGCGAAATCTATGTAGTTCACCTGCAAACATGGTAAAACGGTAACTAACTGGTCACGCTTTTGTATTGTTGAGTCTCATAGGGAAGAGAACTCTACTCGACATTTCGTAACAGCATCTCGCTCCCTTTGCCTCTGACGACAAAAGGCAGAGAAACAGCGTGCTCCCTGAAGCCAGAAGTGGAAGGTTCGAGCCCCACTGCGTGACATATAAGAGAGCTTAAGCAACAACTGTTTTTCGAGCTGACCCTCAGCTGTTCCCCCATTTGACAGGCCTCAGCTCTTAACCTTTAGGTATTACTATGAGGACCTGTCGGGGCCATCTTTGCTTATTCTCTGCCTTATTCGTACCTGACAAGAATCCTCAGATAAAGAAAGATGATAAAGAACTCCAAAGATTCTCCTCGTCTGACAGGATTTGAACCCAACACACACGCTCTTAGTCTAAAACGCTCACCACTAGACCATCAAGGGGACGTCAAAGCTTAAGCATTGTGAAATTGCAGCTCCGCTAATAAACAAATAAACCTTTACTTTTACTTTCCCAGCCTATACTCATCAAATGTTATCACATTAAAAGCGGCTACTATACATTTGATTCGAAAGGTGATACGCTGATCCTTACAGTGCTGTCTACCTATTTATTACCCAGTTAAGCCAGATAAACGGCAAATTCTCTTTATATCCATGTGGAACAGCTTCCTAACATTGTGAAGGTGTTGTGTTGAGTTCTCATGGTGGGGGAAATGATTTCATGACCTTCAAGGGGATTCGCTTTTGATGCGCAATAAATGGCTGGCCGTCCACCACTTCCAAACCACAACAGTTTCTAAATGATATGCTTTCCCAGAGTCGAGTAGTCGCGCCTTCATCAATGGGCAAATATAATGGTACTAATGATGATGATATGAACAGACACACGAGACTATCTTGATGGTATCGTGTGCCAATGTCACTGATTCCTGTTTTCATTGTAGAAACGTCAGTGTTGGAAAGTTGCCCATTTTTCAAGCGTGCCTATATACCTGCATATTATGCCTGTGTACGTGTGTCAAATGGCGCTCCAAGTTTGTCTGACCGCGCTTAAAGATACGTTTGTACTTTAACCGGTGCACAGGTAGGCAGAGGAGAGGAGATACGAGGGGTATAATTACCTCTTTTATAATTAAAATTCTGGTGTATAGTCGCCTAAACGTCGGTCGAGATAAACTGATCGGCCGTGATTGACTGTTTCTTCTGTCAGATGGCGCTGCACTGTGTATTAATTATACATCCCCTTAATAGGATATTGAAGCGGAGCTGTTGCGGTGGAAGTGTTGAACGTGGAACGCCCGCGGTCGGATCATTTCCGACCTGAAATAGCTCCGCCCCGATATATTATGACCTCTAAAGTGACTTCTATCGAAAACAGGTTAGCATGACGCCTCTTAATTACGAAGATAACGAAAATATTGTTCCGATCGGTGGATGGAAAGGTTTATTCAACCTATTTATTTCTTCATGCATTTTGGCGGATCCTGTGTTTGCATCAAATGATGAAACTTGGTTGCGTTAGATTAGGAATGCTGCTCTTGCAATGCCGCTCAGTGTACGAAGGATATCTGGAAAAAGAGTTATTGCTTATCTAAATAGAATTAATAATAATTTATTGCCGTATGGAATTTTATTTCCACCATAGTGGAAAATTTCCCGATCATTTATTATAGATTGCTTTTATGACACTTTTTTTCTCGAGTTAATCCGCTTCGTTGACCTTTTCTTCACTTTTTATTCCACGTCACTCTGTCGAGTGCTGCTCATTGCGTGCTTGATAGGTGTTCAACTTGCCGAATATAACTATTTCGTTGGCAGTCAAACTGTTACTTACCACTACTAAGTACTATTCTATTTGAACCTTGACAATGTCCGTAATTCAGTATTATTTTCTGTTCCTTTTTTGTACGATGGCCCTCTGCTTTGACAATTCAACAGCACATACTACAGCGGTGCTCAAGAGATGCGAATGCATCAATTTCGGCCTGCAGCAGTATTTCCTAGCATATAGTCGCCTCATGTGTGTGTGTGGGGTAGGTAATTTTAATTTCATAGCTCGAATTGAACAGCTTAGTTTAGATTAGGAAGTCGATATATATCGCCGCACTGTGGTGCAACGACTCTCCAACTAGAGCGACCAACTTTCATATTGAGCCGAGCTTTGAGCCTAGCGCTATCCATTGTGTGACGCTACGGTTGACATTTTGACTCTATTTCAGTTTCCGGGTCATATTGTTGCTGATTTTGTTACGGCCTTCGCTCGTTGAGCCGAAGTGGATTAGCCTAGTGGCGCCAAGCAAAGCACCGGATCTGCCCGTGAGTTGGTCATCCGGGAGGCGACCACCAGCTATCCGAATCACCATGTGCACGTCTGTCAACAGACTAAGCCCGATAAAGCAACAGCGGGTGAACACAGAGAGAATATTGCTTCCTGCCAAACGAGATGGACGGCGGCGGATGCGACATCGGGAAGGGCAGCGATGGCCGCAAATAGGTGGATAAACCAAAAGAAGAGAATAGAAACCTAGATCTCAACTCGTCTCTTGTCTCACGAAAGATCTTAGTAATCTTATTCTCCTGTGTTGTCTGCTATTGTCATCTATCAGTTACTAGGCATTTGCTTGTTTATTACCTATACCCGTTACCGCTATGGGAGTTTAAGCCTCACGAATTTCATGGTCAAGCATATTGAACACGTGTTGGCCGAGCGGTGCATGTGTCTCTGCATCGCTATGGATACTTCGCTATCGTTTTGGTAAACAGCTATCTATGAGATAGGTAATACAGAAGCCGTACTCAGCTATGTACAACCGTGTCGGGCCGAACAAATCAAGTTTATCACGTCACAATATGAGTAGACTCCCTGTCGTGGCAGGTGCATTTTCTCTCTACTTATAATAGATACCTATCGGACTAAAGTACTGCGTTCAGCCTCGGACATTTGTAACACGATCTTGAGTTGTGTCATTTAAAACAAAAAGGATTTACATATGGCTCTGTATAATAGTTTAGTCATTCTTATGTACTATCTGGAGATTATACCTATGGAAAGATATTGTGTCGCTTGACAGGGTACAACCCAGTTTCATCATCAGACAGGGTAAGTAAACGACATGATATCCATAATGAGCGTTCATTTTATTATATTGTTCAATTTGATTATTAGTAGTGAAAATGATGATCTGCCTACTTTCGTGCTTCGAAAATGATTAATCATACGAATAATTGGTCTGGGAAAGTGTGACTCGTTTCATTTAGCATTCGAACATAATTTTAAAAGCAACTGCTTCGATGGTTGAACACTTTCGCATGCACTTCAACTTGGAAGAGTTATTAATTTGCATTTAATCTTCCAAAGTGTTCCTCTCTAATGAACGCACAGAACAGCTAGAGGATATCTCGTCTTGTATAAGATACAGGATTTACTACGCAGCCGAGAATAATAGTACGCGCCATACCCTGTGTAATCTAATGGCTCATCGTGGTCGAATTGGCCACAACAACCAGAACAATAAACAACAACAACAACATACAGCAGTTGGTAACGTTGTTGTCCACTTATCATTGGTCTCAATTCGAATCACTTCCCCTTTGTCGAGGCCAATCCGCATCAGTTCGTAAACCGTTTCATTATCAAACGCCCGTAGATGGATTATTACAATGAATAGATACGTCCAATTTGGTTCCAGTTGACTCTAGAAAATTAATTGGGGTTGATGGTCTATTATCCCGTCGAATATACCTAGAGAATAGATAAAGCCGATATGTGTTCATAGCTCGAACGGCAAAAAAAAACAAATCGGTTTTTGCTCGAAATACGTACGCAAATACGTAAAATACTCAAATAAAAAAAATACGTACAAATACTCAAATCCAATTTCCAATTTCTTCTAGGACAATTCGATTGTGTCTATCTATGAATAACGTTGCCGTATTCACCATCTTGCTCCGGATCGACCATTTCATTTTACCGGGTTTATTTCGGTGGCAGAATGCAAACTGTAGACTTTCAATTCATGATTGGCAAATGAACCTTACGAAATAGATATATACGTATGTTTGCAACGTATAATTTGAAATGCAGCCACTGTTGAACCTTGCATGAGGCTGTCGTGAAGCGTTTATTGAAGACCAATAATAATACCAAGTTTTTTGTTTGTTAACAGAACTGCAGTGTTTTACAACGCTTAGGTGCTCTTTACTAAGTTGAGCACTAACGTTACATAAACGGGCTGGGTTTAGTAAACGCCGTTGTTTCAGCAGAAATGAGGTGCATTTGCAATTACCAGATTAAACCTGACGCAGGATTGTTCAACGTCTAATTAGTTAATCAGATAGCTTCAAACACCCTCTTTACTTTCAATTTTCATGTTTGTATCAACGGAGGCCAGCGAATATTCTAGTCGATACAGAATCAGTTACAGGGCTAAGGTCGTCGAAGGCAACGAACCATGTTTGGAGGAATCTGCGATCAAATTGAGGTTGAATCGGCTGTTTCGAGCGGTTAGCCTTTATGCGGCTGCTTCCGCATGAGTAAATATAGAAAGCGCGTCTGCGTCTGAGCTATCGAAAAGGAGCGAGCCAGTGAGTTCCCATTTGGATGTCCCATCGATGGCAAAGCCAATATTCGTCATCACCAGCAGCAGCGGTGGCGTTCGCGGCAAGTCGTCCGCATTGAAACTTGGCCGTGGCCTCTTTGATTCGATGGAAATCGAAAAGAGAGAATGCCTTGACACACGCGGAGAGAGATGTTGCTGTTAAGCATCTGTCATCTCCGTAGGCTCAAAAGTTGATCGGCGGAAACTTCGCTTCCTTTCCGCAGGCCAAACCCCTGCAGCATGTAATCGAAGTCTCGCGAGCCGGTGGCGGTGCTTGGAGACTGTGAATAGATATGTTCGCTGTGAGTCGACCTGAAGGGAACGAGTGATATTTATTTAGCTGTTTTTCGGCTGACCCTCAGCTGTTCCCTTATCTGACAGGCCTCAGCTCTTAACCTTCTAGGTATTACTAGTGTTTAGTGGTATTTATTAGTGAAATAAATATAACGAAATAATGTAAGTATTCTTTCGACCAACTCATTTATTGAACGCCTGTTTTGCGTATCAGTATAACGTACGTGTACGTAATATAAAAAGTTAGGTCATTTTTTCAATAGGCCGAGTGGTTTGCGCACGGATAAATGAAAATTGTGGGGCCTGTATTTAGTTATTAAATTTGGATGCAACAATAATAATAATAATAACAAAGGGGTTTTACTTGAGAACGATCATATAAAATAAATTCGAGAACGACCTTGGACTTTTACTTTATTGACATCGGACAACAAAGGACTATTAATATACTAGAATAGATTCGCCTCAAATTCAAATTGGCCACATGGTGTGCTAATTGGTAGTTAACTGCGCTGTATTACTTTTGGAGAGGATTATTTAAATATCCTCTAATTTCTTTAAGGCCGATGATGCCTGCAGCAGAGTGTACGAGACAAGAAGCTGCTCCATGTTTGTACAGCGAGGTTAAACAAGAGGTGGGTCGAGATATACATTCATACCTGACCTTGACATGCGTGCGCTGAAAACCATCATTCTGGACAATGGTTCTATCCATATCGGGACAGAGAGAAAGGCGGCTCAGTTGTGTTATCGCCTTAGCGGCGCGAACTTCCGTAAGTCCCCGGAGGGACAGGGCAGTTTTTGAAAGCGTAATCCCCGAGACGAGACCTCTAAAACGATGGCACTCAAGGTTCACCCCCGTTTCTATGATACTCAACCACACTGGGAAGAGCTGCGCCAAAGAACGGAAGCACAGCATTTCGATTATGCAAATATCGATGCCCACCGCTGCCTCGAAAACTAAGCATAATCATATATCACGTATTATTATATAATTATACGAAGGTGAAGGTAAAGGTTTATTAGTTTATTAAAGGAGCTGCAATTTTACAAAGATTAAGCTCTCTTATATTTGTGGAAGTTGTAAGTTCGTCGAGCGGTTCCTCTTGTGAGGCTGTTGATATAATCACGAATACGAAATGCGAGCATTTCGTATCGAAGACGAAAGACAGATGCATTCGGATAATTAATACAGCTTACAGGTCTCAATTAGGTGATTGATGCATTATATTTGAAAGGCAGTCAGAGAAATAGTTCTAAGCAATGATAATAATTATAGTAGTATCAAAAATTGTAATCGTCGTATGCACTTTTGTTGAATGCAGTACCGAGTGATGTAAAAATATTGAAAAATTTGTGTCTAGGAAATGCACAAACATTTAGCACTGCAACGTTCGCATTTCAGGACTCGATGTAAAGTGTGAGCTGTATATAGTGTGAGTATTACAAGGTTAAAATAACGCTAATATATATTTCACATATAAATGCGTACTCGCTCGGGTGCAAGGTTTGCATAGGAAGGCAGTCCAAATGAAGCTTGTGTTTGGTGCTCTATTTACTAATAGTCGAACATTTCTCAGACTGGACGTGGCCACATGACAACAATTTCCCAACTGGCAACTGAGACCTTTCGTCTATATGGATTATCCGAATGCATCTGCTTTTCGTCTTTTATCGAGCATTTCATATCCACTAAGGGCTGAGGAAGGCCAGCTACAGGTCGACCATCTAATTAGAGACGTTGGGGAATTTTAGTCTTAGACGCAAGTGCGAAAGTGCACACGGATGTGATACGTGATAGGTGATAAATGAATGTGAATATTAGGTCACATGTGAAGTGGTCAAAGTCACTGGTTTAGAGACTGGACTCTTGCGTTGAGAGCGAATGCTGTAAACAAGAGAATAACTAATGGAACATAGCCGACAGTATAATGTAGAGGATGCGGGATTGGCTGATGAGACGATAGTATATGCAGAGAGAGAGAGAGAGACTGAATGATAATGGACTATTAAACAAGATTTGTACGCAACACGTGACTTGACTAAAACACTACAGTGGCTAGATCTGGAACAGTTAAATAATCGAACATTTGTAAGCTAAAGTTGCGAAATTTCTCCAGTGGCCTGGAAATGTGAACCTATACAGATGCAGATATGGACAACATTCAAATGACTGTTTAGACATGTCCGCAGAGATGAAAAATGTAGATAGTGGACAAATTAAAAGTAGCCATTGGCCAGGAGTCTTATCTCACTTGTGTTTTAACCTGAAAGAGTCTGTCGTTAGGTTCTTTGCACGTAGTATTACGCAATTGTAGGCGAGCAATACAAATTAGCAGCAATATTTATGCAGCTGCCGCGACATAGGTGAACTGCTGAGTTTATACTCAGACTTCTGTGATATTTATTATGGGAACATGGCGCGCTGGCTAACGCGTTTATCTCAATGTGCCGAGTCAGGAATCAACCTAGCCCGGGCTGAGTTTGCCTTTTTATTCGAGACTCTCTAGTAGGTGTACCAACGAGTGTCTCACCAACCAATAGGGTGCTAACCCAATTGCTTTGCAAGTCTTAAGTGGCTAAACGAGCTAAATCAACGTCTAGTCGCTGTGCAAGTTATAAAACGAGATTTTGTCATTCATCATAGGTGTAAGCAACTAAGGTGGTTAATGCTTACGTGGCGACTTCCATTTATTTCAAGTTCACGGCGGAGGTTTTCCTATAACATTTTATATCGTTTTAGTCAGCCATGTAAATATAAGTTCTGATATTCAAGTTTTATGTGTGAGTGTGTCGAATCAGCTGCAATTCTATGCTTCGTGACATTATGACTAGTTCATACTCTGTACTCCCTCATATTCTCTGTAAAGTCGAAAACAACATTTAACGTTACGAACGTGTAAAACCGTCGGACGTTGAAAACAGACAAACTGTCTGTCTCACAACGGATGTAATAGTATTCAAAACATTTCATCTCAGGCTCAACAAGGATAATCATCTGCCCATTGTTCATTCTCAACGATTATTCTAGAATCATGTAATTGTGATGAATTGAAGCCCCCCCCCAGCGATATCCAGTTAACCAAACATAAATCAAAGCGATTCTATGGACTTCCTACTGAAACGATTAGTGTTCTTCTGTATTGTATACGCAGGGGCTGTAATTACGAATCGATTTATATGAACTACTGAAAAAAAGAAGAAAAGAACAAATACAAACTATTTTGGTAAGCAGCGTCTATAAATGAGCGTACCAAGAAACGCTGTCTAATTTCCTCAGCTGCGTGAAAGTTTGTATTGGAAAGAGGTACGCAAGGGTAACCTTCAAAACTCCCTCCCTCGAATGTGACACTCACTGACATTGAAAACCAATGGATTCTAATAGACACTCGAAGGATAGTCGATTTCCAAATAGAAACGCTTTCAAAGTCAGCAGGGCCCTCACCATTGTTTTCCAGACACTCATTGGGTTTAAAAGTTGGCACCTCTGTTCCGTTAGACCTCCAAAGAATATTTCATATTCCTGAAACCTTAGCGGACAGTGTAAGCTATATTAGCTAGGCTCACCGACATATCTTCGGCTACACCCATAAACCAGTTTAACGTTACTAGCCAAAGGGACACTGTAGAGAATTTGTTCAACCGGAGCTAACATTTTAATTGTAACCATAAAGTCCTCCCACGTTAATTCCGTCCACTCATACGTTGCTATGTTCTCTGTCTGGCTACATCCGAGTTTCAAAGATACACCAGAGATCATGGGACAGAGCCTCGACAACACTGTCGGGTCTCGTCATTCACTGCAATTGACTGACGCAAATTACACGTCCTCGGCCTCCCACGCCTTTGAACGCCAAACCCTAAAAAGACTGACTTGCTAACCCTAAAAAGTCCTAGTGCAGTCTTTTCCTATCGTCATGGCCGTCCAGAAACAGTTCTCATTCGTCCAACAGCGAACAACGCGAGTTCATTGTAGTACGGCTGTTACGTAGCTTCCTAAATGTACAGTCCGGCTATAGTGCACAAAGCCAATAAGAGAAGAGAACGTACTCGTCCTTCGTCTCTCTTGCCATCATCAGGAATTGTAGTAGGACCTGATGGGTTTGGTGTGGTTGGGGGGGCCACACCAACCAGCTGGCCAGCTGGCCATAATGGCTACGTGAATAATAAACAAAATACGACGCGTTAGTTATGCACAGCAGACAGTATGAGATAACAACCCGTATTCGTAAATTCGTTAGCGTCTCCTCCACCACCCTTGGAATCAACAAGAGAAACTAAACGAAGCAAGTGCCGGAAGCAAGTGAAGAACGCTGCAACATTATCATTACCATTTTTCGCTGCTTGCAGTCGCACACTTGTCAAGGAAAATGGAGACACACACAACCGCCATTATCTCTTTGTTTGCCTTCCCTGCTGCAGCTACGGTAGTCTGTCGTGCTGGCACTTTGTGTGATTACTCAGAAATAGATCGAATACAATGTATAGATAAAATGATTTGACGTCAGTCGAGTTGCCTTTATATTCGCTTAGTTAAGAACGGGCGGCCGGAGGCTGTGCGATCAGTTGGATGTGTACGTAGAAAGTGTAACGAGCTTAAAGAGTCCTCTGAGATGGTTCTCAAAGATCGACAGCTCTGACGGGTCAGATGAAGATCTTGGCGTAGCCAAGGTCACACTTCCGGACCGTTGTACGATAGTGTCGAAGAAAATTAATCGAAGCGTTTCTTTGATCGGGATTCACTCATTAAAGTATAATGGCATACGCAGGCATCAAGGCTATGAATGCAAATGTAGTTGATAAACACAACGCGATACCGATAAATACATTCTCAATTCTAATCGACGAGACCATTGGGCTCTGGAGGTGTATTGAATTTACCTTTCCAGTTTGTTTTAAGCTCATTTCAAAGATAAATAGATGAATAGAAGTTGCCTTGTTTTAACCGCTCTGACAGTTGTTGACATTATTGTTATTGTTAGTAAATAATATCATGTTTGTTGTTATTGAATATATTTCTTCATCACATTTGACTGGTAAATCACGAAAGAATAGTTGTTATTATTATTAATATAGTTTAACTTTTGTAACCACTTTGCCGCAGATCAAATACATGATGCATGCACAAGGGCCGGCACACATTTGGCATTCAAGGCCTGCATAGTTATATACTCTGGGTTCAGCGCATTACTTTGATGCAGGCCTTTATTCTAGTAACGCGGACGGTAATAATCATAAGAATGATAATAATAATTATATTAACAACATTCACATGCAGTGTGCTATAGCAACCGAAAACAGAGCTGTTCCTTTGGCTGCTGTAACGGCGTCCGTGTGGTGGTTACTCATCATATGTCATTAATGTTGCCCTTATGGCTGCTCAAACCTATGACGAGGAGCAGAGGGTAATCCGTAAAGAAAATCTAATGAAGCAGTCACATCGCAGTGATGGAACTCGTCAGTAGTATCCCGTACTCCACGTGAAGAGTAAACCTCAGAGACGTTGACGGTGAATTAAAGCTATTTGGGAAGTACAATGCATTTATAGCTGCGTGCGCGGCTTTTGGGCGTGACCTTTATCCACGGTTTATTCTACTATAGTAAGTAAGAAATAATTTCCCCAAGCACAAGAGCTGAATAATAACTAAGGATCAAGCGCGCCACGTGACGCTATGGCTTCGAGCATTGCACAGCGAGCGTATATAAACACACTGTACGTGATGATGATAATAAGTAGCAAGCGTTATTTCAGCGCACGCGATAGCTACTAGCGAAGCGGCTTCCCGTTGGTTGTGTACTGTAACACAGTCATACGTGTATAGGGTGGTAGTGAGAACAAGCGTCCAGATAACACTCACCCTATTAACAGACTCGTTGTCCACCCGTAGGTGGTTCCCGTTCTTTTACGAGAGGAAAAATGAGTTTGAATTGTATCTCGCTGCGTTATCTCTTGCCCGCGCTTTACGTAGGTGCAGGTATTGCACCAGAGGTGGACATATTTGTCACAAACCTGATCTGGCGGAGGCGGTGTTTGCTGACGAATTAGTTCGTTTAGATTCACCGGTGGGTCGTTAGCCGTACGTTTCGTTTGAAAACGACAGCCATAGCAACGGAAGTCCAGGTTGTCTACTCAAGCCGGGTAAGGGATGAAATGAGGATATATATATACATATAAATATATATATATATATATAATATATATATATATATATAGATTGACTGAATTACACAAATGCTGCTTAACAAATTTGCTTCTTACTCTTACACCCCCACTCACCTGCATCGGTTCTCGGGGTTTCGATGCAGTTTGCACTAAACATGCGACGCACATTTTGACGCCTGCAGACACACGCGGATGACCGTGATCAAAAACAGGCAAAAGTGCTCTTTGTCAAGGCATCGAATTTCGAGTGTCAACTCCTGTCATCGTTTTCGGACTCGTATTCGCGAGTACGGTCAAATGAACCGAGATCGCAACAAATTGAATATGAACAGCCACCACATTGACCTTCAACTGAATGAGTTCAAGGTTAAATAAGTCATGCTTTCAGTCTTGTGCTGTGCAAGAGTGGTTAGCAAGGGCAAGAAATCGCTGCTTCGTACAATGGCGACGAGTTTCCCACGACAAAGCAGCATGGTATATTCACTACAAAGAACCGACAGTCAACAATGTCAAACATATCGCAGCTACAATAGTCAGCTACCGAGATGGCGAACCCGCCATGTGTTACTTGAACAAGGGACGGAAATTCTTCTTCAGTTGGAATTCTCGCAGCAGCAGCCGCCGCCCTCGCCAACGACTGCTTTTGAGAATAAAAACGCATATCATAGTTGTCGTTATAAACGGACAGAGTTGACCTGGTTCTTCCTTCAAACGGAACTGTCAGTCGGCTAAAGATCGCCACAAATTAACCGAGTCTCATTTTCTCAGCGGGAGGGATATTATCTCGTGAGTCAAATGCTAAAGATATTTTTCTTGATCACGTTTGTACACTGGCGAATTCTTTTTCTGGGGTCCAGACTTCCATAGGCTGCTTGCTCTGGTCAAAGCGCATAGCCGCCACTCGACGTGTGGCCGGCACCAGCAATCCGCGGCCTGTGGCTCGCCATTGTTCACCAGCATCATTGCAGTTAGCTCAGTACTACATAAGATATGATATGACTAGTGAGTTCGGCCCTCTCAAAAGAAGGCACAAAAGAGTGGAGGCGGTATGAGGCCAAGACATCGCTTTCTGTGAAAAGTGTATACAGTACAACCCTTCGCACGCAGCCAACGAATGATTGCTCGAGCGTGGTTGCTCTGGCCTGCCCCAGGACCCATCTCGTCGACGTGGGCGTCTGGCATCCCTCCAACGGGAAGCGTATACGGTCTGAAAACCTCGATCCATGCCCCCGTGAAGGGACGTGCCGGGCAATGAGCTTTTCCCTGTGATGTTGTCCATGCCGATCGTCGTCAACGACCACCACCACCACCACCAACGAACGAACGAACCGAAACGCAAACTGCCACAGTGGCCATGTAGTGGAAGTACGCAGGCGGAGTTTGGCCGACTCGTGTCAGTGGAGAAGCAACGGGAGATCCCAAATGATGACTACGATGCTGCTGATGGAGATTGTGCTGATAGGGGTAGGCGTCATTATGACGGTTTCCTTATGTTGGCACAAGGATGACGGATCTAGCATATGGCCCGACGACTCAGAACACCAAAATTTTGATGATGGCATTCAACCTTCACTGTGAGCAGACCAGCGAACGACTGGTAAGCAGCGAACTAGCTCTTCCCACTTAAGCGAAAACCACTTCCTGCTCGTCACTCACTAGCCGGCTACCAGTGAATGCCAAATATATTTCATCATGCATTTCATCATACATCTATATAGCTTTACTGTATGGAGACTAGTTAGTATTAAAATATGAATTATATGCCGTACGTTAATGAGAACAAAAGGAAGCCCAGCCATGAGTAGGGAAGGATCAATTTCAGAGACATAAATGCCGTGGAGAATATAGCCAGTATACCAAAATGGAGCGTACCACTAATCCAGGAAAGTTTTTTATTAGAATAATAGGAATATGGTATTAGAATTTTTATCTTTGTGAGATTCGCAAGGATATTACGATGCTTGTGTAGGATATGCCTTCTGGAGCCAATCTTGAAGAATATATTTGGCAACTCTTTGCTAGCGAATCACTAGACCATAGATAACAATTGCTTATTTTGATTCCAAATCCCCAAAGGCTGAGGCTACTTTATGCAGAACCTCCGGTGGATCCTGCAGCATCAACTTAAGCAAAGAGAGCAGTGCAGATGCATTATTTACTGGACATATAGATGGTCCCTTGGTGCATTCTCCCTCCTCACTATACGATAAAAGATGACTCTGATAATGTCGTTCTGATGGACAGAAACGAATACAACACGGTGTTCAGCCCCTATCACGATTGTGCGTCACGGGAGTGTCCAACATGAACAACTTGAGAGAAATTCTTCTCCACTGTCTCTAATAGATGTCACAATCAATGAAGCTAAACTGTAGGGCTTCGTATAAAGCTTGCGTTATTTCTGATTTGAGGTTCCAGCTATGCGAAAGTCGATTTACATCGAAGCAATGTAAACTCTCATTTGGGTTGGCTGGAGGGGAATGTGAATCAGGCGATGAGAATGACGGAATAGACAGCTAGCTTCTCTTCTCGCGTTTCGATGAACAGCAAACTACAGAGAGTAAGAGGGCAGAAGAAAAAATCGTTGCGACGGAGGCAAAAAAATAAAGGAAAGGTGGTTCGTTTTCTCTCGACCTTCAGGACAATGGCAGGGGCGGCATCGCGGGATCGCAGGTAGCTGGCAGTAGGTGGACGGTATTGCACCAACCGATCGTATTCTACCTGCCAGCAGCTCTGTCTTGAACATCTGACAAGCTTGCCTTTGAAGCATGTACAACCTTTTTATTCTTTAGGGAGAACTATGCTGTGCTTGCCTGTGGCTCCATTACGTATCAAGCGTTTGTCCCCCAACCGTTATTGGGGGAGAAACGCTGATGGATGAAGTCCTTTCCTCCCTGAGAGGTTCCGCTCTCGAGCTCCCCTCAGCAAAGTCAGTCACTCGTGAAAGGACGGACTTCAAGGAGTCCTAGCAAAGGCGTGAGCTAGTGATTGACGAGCGGTTTAGTCGTTCGGTGTTCGATGTTCGCTGTTTCGTCGAGACACGCACGAGTCCGTGTTAGTGAGTATGCAGCAAGGACGACAGGTTGAAGCAACGAGCCTCTGCGTCATCCGCGAAGCCACCTATTTTGAGCTCCCTGTAGATATTATTTTGATTAGAGTAAATACTCCCATTATAGTGTCTAGACTTCTATAGAGCGATTTTTTTCCTTATACATAGATCATTTTTTCCTTAGATATAGAAAAGGAAAGTTCACCAAAGGTTCATATCATTCGTAACTTGCGTTTTCGATAGTTCCAAAGCGAGGTTCTCTGATCAGCTCACTAGACGTGTACGTCGACGAATGATGACGGGCTTCTATTCCAACTGCGCTAGCTAAAACATTATATCGTGGTGCGATACCCTAGTGCCCACGACTCTGGGTCATTCGGGTCACAGGCGTACGAGAACGAGTAGTAAATCCATGGCTTGCGGGCTGTCGTGTGCGAAAAAAGAACTTCCTTCATTAAGGAAGGTCTTTTCATGTTAGAAAGAGTTAACAAAATGGATCCAGCTCACCTCTCTGAGTGGAGAAGGTGTATCAGACCTGTGTTAGAAGACGCGGTGTGAATATTTTGTCCATAAGCGAGACTAAGCCGCGTGGAATCAGTGAACAGGACCGCTAAGAATAAATGAGCTGTCACCAGTCACAGAAAAATAAAAAGACTCTTCTTATTTTCTCGGAGGGAGCTGTGAAATGTTGAAATTCAAATGACCGCTTTGATCCAAATGCGAGACTAGACCGGTGTGAGCTGTTTACTTTGCACAAACGAAGATCGTTGTTCGGGCGCAAATTATTTATTCCATCGAATGTGTCAGCTGGGTTGTTTCTGAGTTCATCGATCGAGATGATTAGTTGTAACTGTTTCCGGACAATAAATTCAAAGTAATAGCGGATAACGTCAAGGTAAGTTCGTCTATCATCACAGATTTGCATAAATAACAAGATGTGCCGCCGTGGCCAGATTTTGAAAACGAAAAGTAACTAATATATTTTGAATTCGACCAAGATATTTCGGCACACAGTAAGCTACATACGATATACCATAGCTGTGACTCTTCTTAGTCCTATTGTGGTTGGCCCCTCCACTTAGCGGCGATCACTTTCAACGCGCGGGAGACAGAGTTACTACTCAATGGACTACTTTCGAGCACAATTTTAGATCATGTTAATATATACAATATTTTAATTGACACATACTTGAGCAGTCCTTCGGTCAACATTTTCTAGAGGAAGTAATTACCTTATCTTGTGAGGAAAACGAGTACGTTCATCAGATAGCTACTATTGTTTCCAACCATAGCAATGAGCAGACATTGAGTTTTACTAATATAATGTATAGTATTATAGATATACAGATGTTATAATGCAATTAGGATTCACGACGACCATCTACATGAGAAACTACCGGTCCTTTTATGCAAAATGTCTTCCTGAGTAGTACGGCGTTACAGACGCCTTAGCCGTCGTCACGGGGATAGCAGTAGAATGAATGAGGCTGGCTGAACAGCTCTTTAGAGACGTTCTGCCTCTCCTTCACTGTCTGTTTTTTTTTGGCAATTGAATGCAGTCGAGCGTACCCTGACACAAACGCAAATCGCTCCTGTCTCTGTGCACTGCTCTTGATGCATTGCTGATACTGCCGCTGCTTCAGATGTTCACCAAACATATCTGGTGCTACGACTGCGGCTGTTCGTGGCTTCGCTTTCAATTGATATGTGCAAAAGTTAACATTAAAGGCCTATCGACACCCTAAATGGGGATTCAGGTCGGCAGCCTATGAAACGAATCGACGCTATTTCAACTAAAACGTCTTCCGTAGTCCCTCGAAGTAGTAAAAGTCAACAGAAGGGAGCGAAAAGAGCCGAATCCGACGTGGCTAAATGACCGCGAGCTGGTCACATTCGCAGCTTTCACGAGGTTCGCCAAGAAGCTAAGGAAGGGCAAACTCTAAAGAGAAAGCATTCAACCGCGCATCTGAAGCACAAGGACATCGTTCTTGCGGAACGACTTATACATGTTTTCCATGTAAGTGAATTGTAGCGCATCGAATTGTCCCCGAGGAGGAGCTAATGACGAATGAACGACCTTGAGCGTCATGGGGTTGCCTGAAGGTCGCAGTTTTCAGAAAAATGTCGTGAAGAAGGTAATTGACATGAAAGAAACCTATATCGTATCGCTTTTTTGAAATTTAGGCAAACGTGAATGCGACAATTAGCATGAAGACTCAAATTACACTGCTACGCCAAGAGTCTAATGGGTCTTGTATATGATAATAATTATTATTATATAAATAACAAGAATATCTGTGTACCCTATAATAAGCTGGCCGCCCCTGTCGATTTAAGTGGCAAGACTGTACAATTTATTTGGAACGAGGTTTTCTTCTGGTGCTACTTGGGTCCTGAGGTTACCTAAAAAAAAATTAATGATAGATAAATAAATTGATAGATCTTCTATAGCATTGGTTTGGGAAGCGAATAGTTCACACCATTGTATTATATATTGTATGGGATATTCTTATTAGAGGTATCATTATCTAGTCATTTACTTCTAATACTGAATATAGATAATAAAATATAATAGGAAACATCCGCCTTAGTGTTAATACCAAATCTCTATGTATAATCTATTACAGTCGTCATATTATATTATCAAAAGTGTAGAGTTAAAAAAGTTGATCTTAGTGAAGCCACAGAATTAAAAATAGGATCATTCAAATAGAATTACTAAACGAATTCCAAATGCACCCCACATCGTTTCAGTTTCTCACATATTATTAAATTTTTGGAGTAGCCTTGAATCCAGTGGAGACTCTAGATTCAAGCCCAATCCAAGGGTTCCTAAAATCTTTTAAGGAAGCTCGTTGGGTATTCAACGCGATCAATACCGGATGCCATCAGTGCGCTATGGTAAATAATTAAAAAGAAGGTCATGAAGATCTCGCATGCTACAATGGCTCGCAATTGACGTTCGGTGAGACAATGTTGCAGCGGTTATGGGCACAATGCATTGTGACCTAAGGGTTAACTCTGTTCCGCTGGGGCCGAAGTCAGTTCGAGCCCAAAGTTAGTTATTCAGCCAGGCCCATTAGTACAGAAATTTCTCATTACCGGAGCAGGTCGCTTGTCATTCTATTGTGTCATTTTTACTCCTCGAACGATAGAGAGGTACTTCGAGAAAGCTGTGCGCATCAGAGTTAAACTACCATTGCCTTATCAATGGGAATGTAAACACAGCCAACGCAAACAAGCCAGTACCTAGCACATTGACTCTGGGAAAGAGATACACTCTCAGCAGAGGATGGTTTTAGCAGGCAGAGGCGTTTTGTCATCCACGTCAACCCTGCACTGGATCGGCCCACTTTCATGGAAATTGGAATGTCTCTGGTAATAACCGAGCGTTTGAAGAAAATTTCCTCCTCTAAAAAAAAAAAAAGTCCCTGGCACATTGGCAAATCCTGCTTCACTCTGTTAACCGCCCGACGGGCTGCCCTTCGTCGCGTGTGCGTTCAATGCAAGATGGCGGCCTCCTTGGCCCGCATTCGAACGCATCAACTTCTTGTGAATTTTGCTAATTGTGGAGCATTAAGGGAACGCACACGATGTCTGTTCAATTTATTAGGAAGTTCAGGCGACAAGTTATCGCATCGCGAGCGAAAGTTAGTTGGTTACAGTCAGGATCAGATGTACCATGTGGTTAGTGATACCGGGAAATACCCAGAGTTCCTCCCATGGTGTCACCGATCCAAAGCGGTGGCCCGCCGAGGCACCGTGGAGGACGTACAACTCACTGTTGGATTTGCCCCATTCGAGGAAACCTATATGTCAGAGGTATATATCTATTTTAAACTTTATGAATAAACTCGAATCAAGTGTGTTTTCTTAATAATAAAAATTGAGTGCTCCAATTTGGGTGCTAGTGTTGTGTCTGCAAGCGCGCAGTTTGTGGGTAAGATTTAATTAGTAGAATTATCGAGCGTCGGAAGCGCCTTAATAGTAGAGACATTGTTGATTGTGCTTATCTGACGTGCATGCGATACTCTATTCACGCTAAAAACTGAAATGGTCAATTTCATAGTCTCTAAGAGAGACTATAAAAGTTTAAGAGATGACATAGTAAAGCATTTAAGACAAGAGAAAGTATATGTTTTGACCCTGGCGTCTATGATAATGCCTGCTAAATACCGATTGGAAACGTTAGTGAGAAAGCACAATAGATATGAATATTCGATTAGAAAACTCAAGCGCCTCCCAAAATATAGGTGAATAGAGATAAATTCATAAGCGCAGAAAACAACACATTTACATGTATTGCCAGTGGAATAAATACAATGCGAACATTTGTTTCGAGAAAGCAATAAAACACACAATTATTCACAACGTATAGACATTCAATTAGGTTTGTCTTCTTCCTTTAGGAAGTCTCAGTTTGTGTTTGCCATGAGGTCTAAACCATACCGAAATAAGCTGCACCAATTCCGCGTTGTCTGCTCAACAATTACAATAAAGTCTGTAATGCTTGTTTCTTACGAAGTAGTCAACGGATACCTAAGTCGTTATATAACAGTAACACGTTTTTAGTTGCAGTTTCACCTTATGTAATTTCTCTATCATCATCATTACCATTGCTGTCATATACGCAGGTGACGAGACAGCATCCACATCGTATCCGTACCTACTCGGCGGAGGGTACTTTCTTCCGGGATCTCGAGTCGCGGTGGTCGTTTGTAGTTCGAGATAAACGCTCATGTATACTCGACTTTGAGGTGAAGTTTGTCGTGAAATCGTCGCTGCAGGCTCCCCTGGCCAATGTGTTTCTTAAAACAACGGCATCCCAGATGGGCCGAGCGTTTATAGATCGCGCTCGTGTTCTCTATGGAGAGCCTTCCTGTGAAGAGAAAGAGCTCACCGACTCACGAAGCTAACGAAACTAACTGACTTGGTATAGAATAGATTAAAATAACTCATTCCTCGATTAATCATACGGTTGAAATTGGTCGTAGCTGCTGCCAGCCATGTACCACGAAGCACACAACGAGTGCATGTGATATCGGGTTCTCTAATTAAGTCCCCCAAAGTTATGAAGCCTCCTTGGAAGACATCCTTCCAAGCAGGAATGGCAAACGCTTTGTGACCAAAGCATTTGTCGATGCTGCCGCAAATTGATCAGGTATAGATGGACTGTTCGGCGTGCTGGCATAAGTCGTAAGATGTGTTCACCGTGAGCATGTCTGTTTCTGCCAGTATAAAAACAGGTACAGTTGGATACCCCAAAAAACAACAAAAGATGCCGTGTAGATAGTACGTTTTATTATTTCCATCAAAATCGGATGATTCATTAATCACCATCTTATAGCAATAAACAAATACCTTACATCAATGATGGAGAACGTGTTATCTTCTGCAGGTGCTGCTGTACATTAGCTGTCTTAGATGGAAAAAAAGGCTTGGTAAGCATGTTACTTCATTCTTGAAAGAAACAAGCTGTTTCAAGATGTTTCAAAATTTAGTCATGTGCCCGGAACTTACATTATCTGTTGACATTAGCAAAAAAAAAAACGCAAGCGTTCAGGAACGATGTACCATAGACAGATTTATAAAATACACTCAAGTCAATCTGCATTTGTCACAGCATTTGTCAGGATATCAATCAGTCTTAAATTACTTAAAAATTAACTGTAACGTGGAACCAATTTGAAACGGGATGGATGGCACAATGTGAAAAAAATCGTTACAGGTTCTGAATCTTCTGACTTTCTTAAACTATAATTTAATCTCAGTTGGAGATCAAGCCAGACTTTTCATTCAGTGTCGGCGTATCGCTTTACTCCATTCGAACGCCTGCGTCAGCCCGTTGCACGATGAGCTGCTGGTCTGAATCTTAATAACACGTCTTACGATAGCTCCATTAGGCTTCCAGTCCAGGCTTTGTTCTTTTGTTTCTTATCTAGTTTCGACGCTAAAATGGCGTTTTCATACTACTATACCTTCTGGGCGACAGGACGCCATTTCATTAGGCGGTTTTTAGCGTTAGGATCTATTTGGGTTCTCCCCACTTTGAAAAGCCAATAAAGTCCGGCCATCCGACAAGGCGCCTTGTTCGTCAACGTGCAAGGTACGCGAAACCAATACATTTTCAGACTCGTTGGGTGCCTTCATGGTCATCGTTTAGAGCAGAGAGCAATTTTAACTTAAGGAGAGAACTGGACCACCCATCTAGATGCTGACACGTGAGGGGGACTACACGAACAAACGAAAACATGGTATAGTCGTGTCGAGTAAACGGTCTCTGGAAGAGGAGAATATTGAAATGGGAAGTACATGCGAGTCAATGGGAACAGCTTGATCAATATGGAAAAGCTAACAAAGGATGTCAAGAAGGCGGGTTATGAAAAATTTAGAACGGAGATAGATGTGAGAGCATGAGTTCAAAAATATATACAGACAATAAGCTTCGGGGGTCACCAAATCATGTGCTCAAATTTTCGACGACTGATATTATGGTAGATTAGAGTCACTGGAAAAAAACTGAGGGAAAAAGTAATGTGAAGCAAATGCAGTCTATCAATAAGGTAATGGAAAAATTTATGTGATATTTAATTTAGCAGTATGATAGCCACCATAACGACCGTTTTCAATAATAACGTATAGTCGAATATAAATGACAACAGCGAGTGTCCTCAATAGATTATAAAAGTCATTCCATGTGTTTCGAGAGTATTCGACCAGAGTAGAGTGGAAAATTATATATATAAATATATCTATATGGTGTATTTGCAGTGAACATGCTAAATGGCTGGCAGAGAGTTACTTCATCATCAAATCATCGTCGAATCGAATCGTATTTATTATAAAGAGTAGTAATAATCGATAAAACAGAAAGGAACTTCCTGCAAACGAGCTTATTAGCAGCTCGGTCGATTTAGACAATAATTCGAACACTGTTAATAATGCATGTATATAGTATAGTGTTGGCGTGTGGCCAGATAGCTCAGAAATGTACCAATATATACATATATATATTCTCGAGCTATCTCTCAATATCTGGCAACACTTAAGCAACGCGTTATCAATTCTGCCATTAATAAATAAGAATACTTAGTGTCTTCAACTGAAAGCTACAGGAAACGAGTTGATGCTAGTTTAAGCTTCGATCAAACCCATGAATCAGCAACAACTCTCGCGGGCCTCGGATCAGTAGTTTTTAATAACGTACATAATTTACTTATAAAAAATATACGGGGGGATTTATTCGGGCCGTTAGTGCTTTGAAAATTGATTAGTAAGATGTGCGCAAGCCTTAAAGTCCCCGGATTATCCAGTTCTTAGTCGTTCCTGTGATCCTTGTACATGAAATGCGGTATCGTTGAGCAGTATGATGCAGAAGCCGCCGTCAGCGCCGTCCTTATTGCCGATGTAGACAACACTGGATCCAATGGCTACAACCGAAGGTCATTACAATATTATTATTTCACGTCAACGAACAGGACCGACACACATCTTATGCACAGTGCAAGGGACCACAGAAAATAATAAGTACCATTTATGCTCGTTGTAATCGTCGTTTCTGCTGTCTGCTAATAGCTCTCAATTTATCTACTCACCAAATGCTTATGAAATGTGTCAAATTATAAATTATTTATAAATTGAAGAAACAGATTGAAGCTGCTTTGTAGATGAAAGGGGCGAGTCTAATTAATATTGTCTGCTAAGGCTGAACTTGAAATTGAATATTTCCAAGTCGAGTTTAGTCATTGTTAGCGATGTATTCGTCTACTAAGAGTTCCCGTTTTCCTGGTCCCCCTTCAACTTTGTGCTTGTGGCATTTGTTTTCACTGTCTTCATTACATCCTGATAGATTCAGTCAGTCAATAAAATAATAGTACCACTTACTGTTCTGCTATAGTTCTCGATTCATTAGCCGTATGCTGAATGTTCTTGGTTTTATTCCCTTCTCTTCTAGTGGACAATTTCTACATTCTTTGAGGCAGAACAGCAGATGACATTATGAGAGCTATTGCTGCTGGTGCCGATTCTCGTAGCTCATCTCGACGCTTTTACGGCAGCTAGGTGTGCTCACTACCTCAGTTGGCGTCGCAGTATGTACGCGAGTGCCCTATGAGTGCACATCTCTTAATTGACGAGGTCATTAGATAGAATAAGGGAGGTTCATTTTTTCGTGGGCTTGTTCTACCCATCGGCCTTAGATGACAGGTCTCAGTGGCTGGATGGGCTATTGGACAGCCGCATGAAGATAGATCACATCATTCGTTCTCAACAGGGTAGTAGTCACGAAGGCCGCCAATGACGCTGACGGAAGAAGAGAGCACCAGTCGACGCGCGGAGAGATGGCGCGAACACGAACAACGAGCGCCGTATGCTGCTGGATCGCTTGTTCGTTGGTTGGTTGGCTGGTTCCGCTAGCCAGAGCCACCGGACGGCACTATGACACCATGGCCAGCGATACTTGACAGCGAACCTGAAACTGGTTACCTCTCTGCAGCAGAGTCTCGCAGTGAATCGCATCCCTTCGACAACTTATAACGGCTATGAAAATATATCTTGTTATTGGATGTGTGTAATTTAACACAACTGTGTTTAATCTTCGAAGATAAATATATATATACAGATTTAAATACAGGCATTCAAGCTGAAACCAAAAAGTGTGACCGATTAGCTTCTGATCTCCAATATGTTATGTGGCTTCAATTGTTCCGAGAGGTCACAATATTCGCTATCGTATTCGCTATCATATTCTTGATGGTTACAACTGTTCTCCAGCTACGGTGATACTTTCTTGAACGACCGGCTCGACCTTTAATCAACATAGCTATTGGAATTTATGTGACAATAAACTATCACAAAATGAGGTCCAGTGACACATAAGAATAGTAAATTATTTAGTTTATTGTTGAATTATTATTTTATAAACGAAAAGTAGATCAGAATGAACCAACCCCTTATGGGACTGCAGTTATTGAATATATCTCAGGAGGGTCACTGATCAATAATTTCCCAAAGAGAATAATGCTAACAGCTGCAAACCCCTGTCTGTCATTGATACAGCCTACTATCACTGAGCAGGAAAATGGCAGATGTGAGTGACGAAACAGATCGAGCGTATCTCTTCCGAAAAGTATTTTGATTGCATTCGCCATTTTCTCTGGCTTCAACGCAGCTTTTTCCCCTTCTATCCTACTTGTCTCTCTGCATTTTGCTATTTCGAGAACAGTTTTCTCGAGAAAAAAATGAGATCTTGACAAATTACCCTCGAGGATTGTCGCCAAATGGAGACAACGCAGTAAAGCAGCTTGAGCATCAAGACAAAAATGCCTATGGCCGCTGAGGCGTAACAGACAAACTGGCATTCAACGGGACCACTCTGTCTCGGTGGGTGCTCACAAATTTGAGACGCTGTGTCATAACGAGTTCCGGGAGAGTTTGAGATATCGACAACGGTTGTTACTATTATTATTATCATTATTATTTGCAGTATGCGTGACTTATATAAGAATCACGATGATAATATGTCATACAGTATAACTTTTTATAAACTTATATCGGAAAGTATACCATACTCTTTTTGCTAACGCAATTTCACTGGAGATGGACGCAGCTGCTTCGGAGATGCCTGATACAATGGTATACCGGCAGTAAGCGAATGATTTCATGATTGATGGGAATTATAAAACACAAGCGAATTTCCCTGGAGAATGCTTTCGTGTGTTTAGGCATTTTAGGTCCCCTAATAAATGTTAGTTTTTTTTTTCTACCATGGTTTTCCAAGTTTCTTTGTTTCGTGGTTCAGAACTACGGAGAGCAAATCAGACGTCTGGAAGTCACACACGGTAGACCGCCGTCACCAAATTGCTTTGTAAGTAAAACAAGCGAACACTATGCTGTGCTTCTTCGTCATCATTTGTTCAAATGTCTAGTTCTGAAAGACAAAAGAAAAATTATAATTTTTAAAAGCAAAGTGCCTACTGCTCTCATTAGTGCTCACAAATAAGGACAATTCTGAGTACAAATCATCTCATAAATTGCAGCAGCCAATATGCTTTCAAACCACATTGTTTGAGATCATATTAAATACGAAAGTAATTGTAATTTCATTGTTACCCGCCGATGTCCGACGTATGATATTTATTAACAAACTTTTAAACGACTAAAAGGTCACTGTGATCTCGATTAGGTAATCAAGATTTATGATCACCTATCGCAAGATGGGTGTGTAGCCACAACAATGGCTAAATTCAAGACTGCAACAGTTCCCCCTAGCAAACGTAGCAGGCACTACTAAACGCTTCGATTTATGACGTTAATTATCGCCGCATTGTTTTCGTGGAATAAAAAAGTTGCCTCTATTCTTTACATTGCTCTCATGTGAGCCCGCATTACTATAGCAGTTGAATAGCTTGCCGCGTGAATAATAGCTTTCTTTCATTGTTCTGTATTTTACTACCGAAATAACCTACGAACTCAGAAAGATCACCATGATTCTCAGTGTCGCAGGTTTAAACAGAGAAATCCTTTCTCTTGATAGTGCCACTATTATTGTTTGCTGGCATCAGATAATGTTACCTCGCTTCTCTTGTGTCGGGAGACCCAAGAAAGATACATTCTCTCGAAATCTCGGGCAAGCTTGACTTGACAAGCAGCTTCCCTGAGATTTTGGACTTGATCTCACGGTTTCACAGATCAGATCGCAGGTCATGGAGGTGTCACCGGCTGACAGGATCGAGACGGCCGGTCTCACATAGCGTCGTGTTCGCTTGGTCTTTAATATATATATATATATATATAGGGGTGTCGCTTCTTTAAAACTGAGACATGAACAGAAAAAGGGAGAAGCAAACACTCTTCCAAAAATGGAGTGTATATATAATATATAAAGCCATCAATATCGTGTAGCAAAATATTCTTGTCGAAACCTGCGCTGTCTCCTTGATATTGTGTCGTCAAATTCCGTTCGCCGTGTGCCAATCTTTGTTGGTTCGTAAATTGCAACAAGAGAACGTATTTGCTCTATGTTGTGGGTGTTCTGCTCAGAAGTGGCAAAAGTAATAAAATAAAATTAAAATTTACTGCTCAAGATCTGATCAAGAAGCAGCAGATCGATATTAAAGTATATAACAGAATAGATCTAGATAATATAATATATAATCAAGCCATTTTTCATTGTATTTATTATATCTGTGATTTGCCTTTACAAAAGGTGCTCTATTGGTCACGAGGCGATGTTGATTGAGAGACACCCCATTCGTTTTATAACAAACGATAAAAAGATCACACGTGACCAATTAATACACATTAATTATATATCATTTCAAGGTTTCTCCTATCCGCTCACGTATCAACTTACAAAGTTGGTTCGCGTACGTAGATAATGCGCCAAAAACCTTTGCACGTATTGACATATTTGCTCTCCTCTTGAAATCGCATCCATACTATGGTATACTCGCGTTCTTATATTCTCTATTTAATCAATGTTCATTGTTGTTGTTACCTGCTGACAAGCCGCTGAGTGAGAGTTGTCCTGTTCCTTCGTCAATATCGCTCGGCCATGTCATCAGATGAACCTACCCTAGCGGCCTTTTACAAGGACTTTCTCCTCTTCCCTTTTGTTAATCTCTTTATCTCTCTCTCTCGTTCGCTCACTACGAAAGGTGCCAACCATACTGACCGTCATGTTATGTTTTCCGGTATTTTAGTAGCTCGATGCTCTCCTATCCAGGTCCGACATCGGTCATTTTCCGAGCCGACTCGAATCAAACGAAGTCTTCCAGAGGGGGCAGACCTGTGTTTGCTTCCACGAGAGAACGTTGGCACCCGTCGCGACGATAGGGTCTGCTATCCAAACAACGTCCGTGTGGCGCCCGTCTCGGGATGACCCACATAAAGAGCCAAGGGAGGCTCTCTCATTTTCATGCGAGTGGGCTGCAACCTTCTCCGTTGGCGGCGGAGGCCGTAGCAACAGCAGCGGCGTCGGCGGTCATTGAACAGCGTTTGGAAGCTCTCTGGAAGAAGACCACTGGCAGGAAAGCTCGCTGCTGCTGTAAGTATCCGAGTGGCGTTCGTTGGTTCGTCAGCGTTCTCCCTACGACGCACGGACTGGCACAGACCTGATCAACGTCGACAACGGCTCCGAGCAGGCTGGAAAGCAGCGCACTCCGCTCCTCGGTTCCGGTCTGATCTGATCTGCCTAACAGGCTATCTGTCTGTCACTTCTACCTGTGCTTTCTGTGCTTCTGAGTCGAGGTTGCCGTTGTTCAGAGTTGCAGATTTCCGTTTCTGTTTCCCGAACCACGCTCAAGTTAAATAACAAAAGCACCGGCAAGTTATGTCTTGCCGGTTACCTTGCAAGTTATGTCTCCTCCACATGTGTACTTTTCGGTAGCTTACCTCGAGCCTTTTCTACCCGCTATCAATATCTGGAAGATTACCTGAAAATCGACATCACACTAGTCAAGGTTCGGGAAGAAACTGCCACAGCTCCTACCGGACGACACAGCATCATCACCTATGACTACGAGATGAGTGATTCACGCTGCTGGATCAAGCAACCCTTCACTGATGCTGTTGCTAACATACATTCCTAAACCATTTCGTTAATTAAAGTCGTATGTCGGAGCTGTTTCGCGTTGTTCGAGTCGTCGCTGTTAATGGGCCCTGCTTTGATGTGCAACTCATTCGTTGTACCCGTTCCGTTCGACGTCGATAGCGACACCGACAAATGTGTGCTCATGTATTTCTCATAGAAATCTCATCTCATCTCGTCGGTCGATACTTCTCGTCGAGAGTGGGAAATCCGCTACGGTGGTAACCAGTGATATGTATTTTCTTCTCTCGGTGGATGGAATCAGGACAGCGCATTGCTATAGCGAACAACAGAGATGTAGACATCATCACCTCCAGTAAGCTGATAGCCGATGTAGCTATGGACAAAACGACACAGGACCTAAAAAATTCAACTACTCTGTTGATTTAGACGTTCTCGGAAGGGATCTAGTCGATTTCTAGAACTCAAGCCTCATTGAACGTTATTTCTGGAGATGACTGTAGACGTTGCAGGAGGCTCATAAAGGAATACAAAAATGTATAAGGACTGATCGCTGCATTTTTCCGCCTGTAGCCGTGTTCCCAGGAGAGTATTTAATAACCTGAAGGTACTATCACTCTGGTAAATTCGACTTAAAGGAATTTCTGATATGCAAATCGCGATATGCTTCTACAGTGGACCTGCCACTATCAAGATTTAAGAGATATGTGTGCGTGAATGTGCGTTCGAGTTTGTGATACTGACTAAAGAAGGGGATGGTGTATTGAAGTAAGCACTACAAAATCAAGCCGTTGAGTAAGTAAAATAAACCTAATGTTTTAACATATTTAGTAGTAGATTTCGAACGGATTAATTAGGGCACGTTTGTTAGCTTGTTCTACTTGCATTTACCATATATATATTCTCGTTTTCACGGCCAAGTTTACGCAACTAGTGTGAGATAAAGCAATTTCTCGTTGCTTCGCTTCGCCACAGTCGTGTCCATCTGCCTATAAAAATCTATATACACGTATAAAATCAGAAATTACAGAAGTGTTTTTTTTAGTCTTGTATTACATCAACTATGTACGGGTCTGCTGCCGGACATTTTAGCAATTGTCAGCTTATTTTCTCTATAAATGTACAGCTACTTTTAGGTTTCTCGTTGTATATCTCGAAACGAATCAGAGGCCAACATGAGTCGCAGACAGAGTTCATTTATTATGACAATGAAGGCCGAACGTCAAATAGCGCTTATTTACATGGACTGTCATTATGGTGATGAGATATTATCACTAAAGCTACCAGCTGTACTGATCTACATAAGCCATGTGTAAAAACGCGCAGTAAAATATTACGAAACAGCCAAGCCTTGCACCTTATGTAACTGCTTACTTAAGGCCCAACGTTTAATCATTTATATTCAAATTCAGCACGAACACGTGCTCACAAGCAACCTCTCGGGTGTCTATCCTAGCTTGCTGGCCCCTGAATATAACATGGTTCCTTGCTTCGACTACAATGCTAAAGAGATGCTGTCGCTGCCTTGTACGACAACCTCTCATCCAGGCCGGATTACGGGGGTTCTCGTGTCGCTATGTTAGAGGCCGTCAAAATGGCCTACAGAACTGAGTTTGCCAAGCGGCGACGTTCATGACGGCGACAAACCGATCTGAACGACGTCATTCTCCCTTATTCTGGCGTGGACTCTCTCTAGATATGCCCCGACGTCCCGGCCCTACCACAGCCGGCTTCCGCAACGAACCTCCGCCACCATATTCAGGCTTATCCTAGTGCGTGCAGCCATCTTCAGTTAGTGCGAGCGTCGACCGTCGGCCATCGAAATGAGTGCTTCCACCAAACGATGTCCTGCTGCTTTTATAGAGTGGAAGAAACGTTCGACGTTTGGCGTCGATGGTGGGTGTCGACCACTGTCCCCCTCGACTAACCCGGATGATGTCTCTCGATCATCAAACTTAGTGCCTTCGTCAAAGCAGCTTTAGCTTTCCACAGGCGTAGTAGAATGTTATTGCAGCAAAGTATGCAGCAAGCCGACCGACGTCGCTTCGAGGGCACACAAACGAATCACGACGGATCCTTCTCCACCGATGGCTACCAATGTCAACATTCTGAGAGAGAGAGAGAGAAAGAGCCAGAGTTGTTATGAAAAGGCGTCTATACAGTACGTGTCTATGTAGGTGGGGGGTCAAGGAACCACGAAGGGAACCCATGAGGGTCGCATCGCATCCTCTCGAAGCATAAAAATCTTGCTTTATATAATGCGTATACGATACACGCCGCATTTGGAAGAGCCAGCCTCATGGAAGGAAATGGCTAGTGAAGTCGAGTAACGAGGAGGGCGGATAGGAGCGCCATACTGGTGGCTTTGTGAGAAGCCTACGGCTATTCTCTTCGTATATATATATATATATATATATATATATATATATATATATATATATATATATATATATGTATATATATATACATATAATGTATATTAGATCATTATTTACAAATCACGAGCGTTTGCTGATAGTGGTCTGATGTGAGTTTATCAGTCGAGCCCCCGGGGCATTCGTGTGCGTCCGCCTTTCAACCGCACGAGACATGCAGGTGCACGCTACAGGTTCGATCCCCACCGTTGCACATTTGCATTTAAAAGAGATTGTCCATCTTATTAAATAATGTGAAAGCAATACCGTGGATGTTAAATATTGGCTGAGAGTCATTATTAGTGTGAGTTAATCGACCCATAGAAAGTATTTACTTCTCATTGTCAAAACCGTCCCAAACTGCGCTGCCTGCATAAGTCATTTAGTGTTGATGGCTAAAGTAAGAACGGACACGCTCTAATGTGTACCCTATATTGCAATAATGTTATTCATTCATAGCAACTGTTGAAACCTCGTTTGGCGTCGTACACGCTCGATCGCGATGTCGCCTCCTTCAACGGTACGTGCACCGTGCTTAACTCAATGAAAATATCCGGCTGGCCCTTCCAAGTAAACAATAGCACACTGTATGCAGTTCGCTTGTGAGAGACCGCCTCTCGAACAATCTGAACTGTGGTAATACTGTTATATCAGTAGCGAGAAACAATGCTTTCTAGCTTTATTCAGTTATAACCCCCAGCTCAAAAGCTGTTTTCACACTAATTGCCATTTAACACTGATTACTATTTATCTAAGACTTGCATTTTGATAAGAAAGACCTTAAAGTATTTTTATTCTACCTGCAAGCGTTTGCTACCAGTGGCTCCATTAGTCCACAAGTCACGAAACGTTCTGAACGAACTCCTGTGCGTGCCCTTCTCGGTAGAAAATACGGCCACATAATTTCAGATTGGCTGAATGTGTCACCGTTCTCATTTGGAGAAAAGAAAGAGCGTGGCTGTTTCGGTGAACTATTTCATGGTTTTGCTATATCTCATGATGAGTTACAGTAGCCAGGTCGGTTTTCAGCGACAGTGTCCCTTGAATAGTGACAGAGCTGTAGTCCAATCAATTTCAGTGATCCATCCGTCAACTGGATGCCCGTTCCCTTCTTAAATGAATGCACACCAACTCAATAGCGGAAGTCGCTGCCGTCGTATATTACAGTAGAAGCGCAATATTTTCTTGGTGCCTATTTAATTTCTTCTGAGGTTACCATCAACAGTTCGGGTCAAATCTACAAATCTCAGCTCTTTGATCGCAAGACTATGGTAAAATGGGTCACCTACGGCCGGTGAACATCCATTTCCGGTTTCGCTCCAATTGACAGTAAATGAAGAGCGCAGTGGACGATCGCGCAGTGTTGATGAACAACACCTACCACCAATAGCCACCAACCGGCGACCATCCAAGCGACGCTTGCTGATGTTTCTATCCGTTATGTTCATCATCCTTTTACTTCAATGACTGTTGTTGTGGTGGTGGTGGCGGAGGTGGCAGAAATTTCAAGACATAAAATTTCGCCCCAACTCTTGGTTTCATTTCGTTCATGCTTCCTCGACACAGGGATGATCGCTCGATTACTGCCGCTGCTGCTGCTGCTGCTGTTGCTCGACAGTTAGTAATAATTTCGTTATTAACGAACGGGCATAACCGAGAATTGGGAATTTCTCCTTCACTTCCTCGCTCAGTTTCTACGCAAATCATTGACTTTATTTTTCTTCGTATCAGCTTCGTCTCCTTCGTTCAGACGCCTTCCCAGCCATCACCATCTCACTCCCTTTGTTCTGAAGCGCACTAACAGACGCACACAGGTTCTGGTCATCTACGCTTTGCTTCTTCCAGTCATTATGGCCGTTACTGTAGCCACTGCTGGAAACGCTCGACAGCAAGCGCGCGTGCATCATTCTAGTACCATTTAGCATGCCATATTTCGCAGGGGATAGATCCGGGGCACGATGGCAAGCAGCAGTAGCGGCCGGCGGCTACGTACCCACTCGCTCTGCCCCAGGGTTCTGATGGGACGAGACAGGAGCCGGGCCAAGCGGCGACGTGCAATGTACTGCCGACCGCGCACTGGAGTAAACGACAAAAAACGGGACGAAGAAGAAGAGGAAAAGAAAAAAGAAGAGTCTTGCAACACTCAGTTGTTGTTGTTGTTGATGATGGTGACGTTGTTCTTTTTAATGGTACAGCACACGATACGACCGCAGCAGCAGCATTGGTTGACTTGTCCTCTATCCCAACCTCGTGACGGCTCCCATCTGCCCCGCGGCCAGAAATGAGAAAAGAGTGAAAAATGGCGAGGAAGGGAACTCTAGTCGTCGTCTTATGACCGTTACGGTACTTTCTTTGCTATTCCGCCACGAAGTGAGCATACTATATATATATATATATATATATATATACATAAAATGTCTTCCTTTAACAGATATTAGTGCTGGAGTAGTAGTTGTGGTGGTGGTGGTGGCGGCGACGTCGATGGCCACGGCTGTTGGAACCGAAGGATGGCCCGCTGCTCTCTCCTTCTTAAATATAATAGATCCTTAGCGATGTCAGTGGCAGCAGCCGTAAGGGTAACTATAGCGGAAGCCAAACGAGAACGAAGCAGCAACAGCAGTAAATGTGAGCTGCTGCGCGGGGCGACCAACAGATGAAGCTGCAAATGAGTTACAGTATTTTAATAGGACTGTGCGGAGGTGGACGTTAAATCACGGCGACAATACATGCACACACACAAACACCGCACAAGCACAATCCCTTCTGTATATACATATATATATATATATATAATTTGTTGGGAGGAATACGCAGCAAAGGGATGACGTTACGAACGGTCGAGCTACGAAGATAGTCTCGTATCTGTTATCGTATCACAACTATGTGATGGTTAGAACATGAGACACGTTCAAGAGGGACCGAATGTGAATGAAATATTTCTTACCGGATATATTATATTACCGCGTACTATAAGATGCTATGAGAGAATGCAAGCATAGTATTCTAATATAGAAGCAAGGGTGATATGAGTTTGTGGGAACACACACTTAATATTTTTTTTTATATCAATGTGGCTTATGCCACGGGCTCAATTTCATTTCTCCTAATCGAGTGATTGGTTGTTTAATCTGTTATAATGAAAAAAAAAAGAGCTCGTGAATTGTTACAGAGAGTATAGGAAAGCATTCGAGTTTGGAGATATCATATACTATATTCCAACTCAACTATCTCGGTAATGTTCGTCGTGCTTGATATGGAGGAGTTGCCAATTGAAGACGCTCAAGGTTTTCGCTGTTGACAGATCTTGCTATTAAATCGATCATCGAAGTATCTTGGTATTTTCTCTTCAATCACCTGCTGTTTACGGGCGGACTCTGATTCAACCAGCATTTAACGTCCACGGTATTGCTTTCTGCATTGCTTCGTAAGGCGGACCCCTAATTACAAATGTCCAAAGGTGGTTATCGAGCTCGTCCGTCTCCTCCTGTTACAAGGCGTACACGAAGCACCCATCACGCCACCGGATTGGATTCCATTACCTATGCAGCCCTAGCCATTCTATGACAATATTAAATAGCTTTCATCTTGGCTAAAAGCGTGTGCAATTCAGTTTCATCCGGAGAAGAGAGCCAAATTTACGATGTCGAATAAAACTGCTGCCCACAAGTAATTGAATCCTCTTTCCCTGCCGACGTAGAACGTAGCCTTTATGCAACTCCCATATTACACTCGAGGAGCGGCCTTCATTGACTCACACTCGTAACACATTATACGAACATCTGATTCCTATTTTGGGATGAAAATGTAAAAATCTTCAACTTTAAGCTCACTCTTCAAATCTGTCCGGTCCCAGAACACCGCCGGAATCTTCCTCTATTACCGTGAATGGCAGACGGCCTGTTCTGATGGCTTGTCCAATGCCCGCTAGGGGCTCAGATTTATTGACGTAGACCATTAATTTTAGAAGGCTTGTTACATTCACAGGAAACGCGGGAGATCTCCGGGAACGTGGGTATAATTACCGTTCTCTTGCTATTTGTTGTTGTCATCGCAATCTAAATATCAAGTTCACCTCATATATCCCCGGTGTGAAGCTGAAGAGGACGTCTTCTTGTGCCGTAAGCTTGTTGATACACATCCCAACTTTCCACAAATTCTCATTCTGCAACCTCAAGCTCCCACCAAATACTACGAGGAACCCGAGGTAGGTTTAAATTCTCATTGATTACAGATCTATTGTTAGATAGCGTGCAGGCAAAATTGCTCGACCCTTATTCTTGCTTGGTTCGAGTAACATTTGTAATGACCCGCACTCTCATTGGTCTGTCTCCCACACGGCTAACGTCATAGACCCTCGCTCAGTGACAGGCGTTCTCCTGAAAGTGCTCACTGTCACTTATTCGTGAACATACACTGATATCATTGTGATCTCAGAACGGGTTTTGAAATGAGCTTGCTGTTGTACGTTTCGTCTTCTGACTACCCTTGACCCGCTTAGCAATTTTTTCTTCCTTTGTTTGAGTTTTCTTTCTCTGTAAATATGCCGATGCCCTCAGGGCTTTACAAAGTCAGTCGTCCACAGACGCATTGAAAAAAAATACACTGGAACGGAACAAGGCGGGAATTCAAGGCATGCCTCGTACCGAACAGTCTGTTGCTGTTGTTCTTCCAAAGATAGAACGAAAGATATCTAACGTCCAACGAAACGATTTCCTAACTCCAGACGATCACCTTCGGACGGCTGCTGGCAGATTGAATTCAAAATAGCAGAATATACCGATATACAAATAGAGCCGTTCAAGCGGAGATTTAATCATAGTACGCACACCGCCCGGTGGACCCAGAGGCTCCGAAATATCACTGCAAGTGCCCACCGTGACTGTTTGCACGGCTATCTGTGGTTGGTATCTGGACGGATGAAGGGAACACAGCGCACGTTGGAAACAGCCACCCCATAGCGTTTATCAGATGACATTTGTCGCTGTTCATAATTCCTGATGTAAGTCGACGTAAGTCGACGACCACCTGATCACCGAAAAAATCATTAGAACGATCATACCGTCCAGTATGTAGTGTACTGTCAATGTCCAACAGTAGTATACCCACGTTGCAGCTTGCGTCTATCCATCCATAGCTTGCATGGTGATCCAGACCAATGCAATAGGTATGACAATAGTAACGTCGGCTTATAGAGTCCCTGAAGAGGGTGTAGATTTCAAATATGATAAGAAATTAGATGGCTATGTTCCAGGCTATGGAGCTGCGCCGTTCAGGGTCTCAACAGACGACCTGTCTGACCACTGGTTCCCCAGATTCGTCCGCACGATGGCTATGGAGCTAGAGATCCCGAGGGCCATAATTGAAGCGTCTGATTACGATGAATTCAGTTTAGCCAGCGTTTTTTAGATTGTCAATGACTATAGCCTAATAGTCATTAACCAATTATTATAGTTGGCAACCAGCTAGGACAGGAAGGTAGCAAAACGTAAAATGTGTAATATGATAATCTTAGCTAATTACCCGATCATTACGATTACAAATGACTGTTGAACCATTTTTATTTAGTTGCATAAAGATACTTTTTTTTTTAGTTTGTAGTTAAATAACTACGAACTACCGGTTCAAGGGCATTGTGTTATACCATACGTACAATTATGAACAAGTTAATTGCTTAATCAGTTGTATCATAGAGTACCAAATTCGAATATGGTCACTGTTAGCGCATCTACGTCCTGCCTGGGCGGTTCCCATTAACGCGACCAAATACACAAAACTCATATGTCATATACCACATTTAATAATCATGAAAACAACAGTTCAAAAATTCAACGTCGTCCTTGTTATTTGTGCGAGCCGAAGGGTTTGTTGAGTTGGTGGTAACGAGCCCTGTGCAAAGAACTCGTCATCAACAACTTACCAAGGCGGATTTAACTTGTTTCGCATTTTGCTTATTGTGTTTAAAAGGGTTGAAACCTCTCAGCATGAATACCGCCCTCCAAAACTCCTGACTTCGTATGAGGGGGACGGAGTTTATTTGAATCTATTAATAGAACACGAGCAGAGAACGCAACTGTGCTGTGACCTTATCTCTTAAGAACTCAAATAATTAAAATCTAACAGTTATGAAATAGTATTGTACAAGCGGGCCGCAGGGTGTCTGCATCAGAGCCTGAAATAGCGTCGACTCGCAATCATATCGAAAACACAAGCATTGCCGATGTGTTCGACAGCATCGAAGCAATCGTTGACTCCAACGAAAAGTTCATGACGACGTGGTATGGTTGTTTATTTTTAGAAAGGAAAAAGCTGCTTGTCACTTGTAATCGGCTCCCAATGGGACTATATTTCGCCGCGCCATATCGAGTAGCTCAAAGGGGCACGTTCCTGTACATGAACGTATTGTTCCCTGAAGAGGGCGTTTTCGAGACTTCTTTCGAAAACATTGTTGTGGTTAGAAAACGAGAGAATCAATTGGGGAAGCTAAATATATCTGGTATAAAAGCTTACCTATGTTAATGATTAGCATGACCGCTGATGAAGATATGCTTCCAACGTATTCTTCACAAAACTTCATGCACTTCTAATTTTTTCAGCCACCCGACAGATGAGCTCTAACGTACTCATGACTAGACGGGAATACCGCTGCTCACTGAATAGTGTACGTAGTCACTTATAATCATGTTCATGGGGTTAATAATTAACAACGAACGACTAGTAGCTGTTTAGTGTAACTAAACTTCGTGTTGCCCCCGCTGTCATTTTTGTAAGGGTGGTTCTTTGAACTGATGGGAGGTCTGCTGCAAAGCACTATGCCGAGTATTCAACAGATGAAAATCAGCTATTTCCTTTCTAATACTAGACTATCATATATAAGCTTATTCTGCCACAGTGGTCGCATCTCCCTGGTATTAATGTGGGTATTATATCACTTAGTTATATATATATATATATATATATGAAACTACTGTACAGCTCCCAACAAAACATCTTATACATTACTTGCGAGTAATATCACATATCACATCTTATAGTGAGGCGTCCCATCCCAACCGTTTCGGGATGCAAGTCACACTTCTCCGTGTGTTAATGCCTAGCGACGCTGTTTTCGTGAAGCAGTTTCGTCTGCGACTCAGCTTTCATATGAGATCCTTTGACACCCAGTAATCAGTGTACATGCGAGTACTACCTTTGATGCAATAAGCATAGTAGGTGGATTATATCCGATCACGTTGTAGTATAATAATTGTATTAGACTCATATTTCACAATATATGTACACGTGCGCTATGTTATAAGATACTCTTGCCGTTAGTATATATGTCAAGACGACGTTTTATTCGTCATCTAATCTAGCTAATGTCCGTCTGTGTGTGTTTGCCTGTTTATAGTACATTGAATCAGTCGTCCGTTGCCGATGCAGCACGAGTACAGTGCACGAATAATAGAGGGGACAACGTTGCTCAGATGCAGATACTCCGGCACCCCCCAGTTAAAACACATTGAAATCGATACACACCCTCAAGCTGATTAGCATTCTCCACCTGTTCAAAACATATTTACCTCCACCCATAGCAGGTCATTTTTCATCCCGTGACGATTTTTGCCTTGAAATCGCTTGCACCGCTCAACACTAATAGCAACAGCAGCAGCAGCAGCAGAACAACAACAACACAGAACGACGGGGAATTGTTACCACCCGAGGCGCAACCCCGACCGCGTGCCACGATTGAAGTGTCCCGCAGTGGGTGACGTTTCGGCTGGTGTGTGACGATGATGACGAGCGAGTCAGAGCATAGGATCTATACAGCAGACACGAACGAGACGAGAAAATAGAAGAGAAAAAGCATACACACAATGACAAAACGTACGAGCACGTGAAAAAGAGAAATGTATTGTGCTGCAGTGAATCTGTGCCATGCTGTGCTGCTCTGTGATATAATGTTTCATAAATATTTACACCTACACTTTGTAGTAAGTAAGTATTATATATTATATTATTATACAGAGCTCCGCCTGTTGGCCACCTCTTCTCAACTACTCACTCACTCATCTACTGCTACAACGATATAGCGGCATCCAGCAGTAACAGCCAACCTACACCGCGTCTCATTTTCACCTTCTGTAAGTGTTTGTACGCAACAATCTGCTTCTGCTGCTGTTGCTGCTGCTGTTCCAACAGAAGTCATCCACGCAGCCAGTTGACATACAGACATTGGGACCGACCAAGTGCCGAGTTACAAGGGTCAACTGCGGCAGTCACCATCAAAAAGTGCTATCCGGTTGGTCCGAGCACGTGTAACTCTCACTCTGTACCACTCCATAGAGACCAAACGTTGTCTGCCCTAACTTAGCGAGGTCCATCGTTTACGTTCAGGTTCAAACTGTATGAATTTGTCCACTAAGGCAAACTGTGAGACGAGCTGTGAAACCACCGGCGAATGTCCAGAAGTGTCTGGTGCTCTGCTTTGAACGTGTTGCTCCTTTGGAGGATACCGTGGTGAGTAAGCACCATTACATCTGCTCTATCAAATCATCTGTTATATTGTTATTAAACATCACAGATGGGGCAAGATAGTAAGTCCGAGGTCGAGTGAGAAGAGTGCCTCCTGTTTCACTGTTCAGACCATGTTCTGATCGGCTCCGTTGTGCCCGTTCCCCTCAACCGTTATTCGGGTCTGCTCTGAAGTCCTGCTGAGGGTCGCAATGGGTACATCTGCCACTGGCGCTCTGGAATCCTGTTCGACATGAATCTCATTTTACGAGAAACCTCAATTTGTCCAGGCTCCCTTTTCTCTAGTTTTTATCTGCTGTTAGTTTGTGGCGAACTATGAACGCTATATTGTGTGCACAAATTGAATTTCGCCGACCTGTCTTAACCCTGTGACGTGGCTAATTGCTGAAATGAGTTTCGGGACTGGCGTTAGGCCGTCATCTCATTTTCCTCTGAATTCTGAGCTTTCATCTGAATTGTCTCTGATCGCTCAAGTTCGCCCTATGGAAGTCGACGACGAGAAAAGTCTTCTCTAATGACGGTGATTAGAGAAGTTATTGTAAATCTCATAAAATGAGTTCTGTTGTTTGTATATCCACGCCGACCCGTTATTTATCTGACACCATTAAAGTCAACACATCGGCGCAGATAGCCGCTGGAGAAGAGGGACGTAATGCACGTTGGTGTTCATAGTATAATATGTATATGTATTTGTTGTACATTTGTCCACCATCAATTGCCGCGTACCATCATTATTATATTATTCCACATTGTGAGATTAAGCGTGTCCAAGCGTGATTAGTCGTCATCCAGTGTTCGTTCAGGCTCGACAGTCACTTCGACAGGTGCTGTACATTGTTGATCGTGTCCACGAGAAAAGTAGATAAGTAAACTACTACATGCATTTAGCATTCGGCCGACATTAACTCTTTATATGTTATTGTCAATACGAATCACAGCATTTAATACTGAGGATATATATATATATATATATATAGACAGAGAGGCGCGCACACATACACACGTATGGCTGTATTATTATTATTATTAATAGATGATTATTATTATTATTTCTGTAGAAGCGCATTGTTATATTGACACTTATTAACAATATGCCATCGCCCGTCTATCTATCTGTGTATGTGGCCGTGCTCACAATGTCGATGAAGTGAGCCATCAGAAGATGTCTTATTCAAGATGATCGAATCATTTGTATCACCACAATCTGACACGGCTGAGAAGAGAGCGCGCGTAATTAATCGTGCTGTGTCTCGTGCCGAAATATGGTGAATATTAGCAACACTACGTTGATTATTATTATTATTATTATTATTATTGTCGTCATTCGACAATCGGATGTGGTGATACTCACAGTATATGCGCGAACAGCTGTGTATTATATGACAGTGTATGTACTAAGCTATAGAAAGGTCTACTGACGTACTGCAATAGTTCCCGTTCCCGAATTGTTGTGTAACATACAATCAATTCCGTATTTATGTACACACACAACAGTGGCTGTCTGTTGTCGTTATTGTTGTTGCTCTCGTCGCTGTTGCATGAAAGAACGTATAGCCACGACTAGGGTTACTTATTACAGTTGTAATATAATAATAAAAATAGCAGTAGTCCATTAGCCCGTTGGCATCGCCGTCGCTCGTATCATAGTTGACCACTGACTAGTAGTAATAGTAGTAGTAGTTGTTGTTGATCTATTCTTCACCCAACGAAGAATAGATCCGCTGATGTAGTATGTTAAATGTTTCCGGCGGATCTCAAAATAAAAAAAAAATAATAAAAAAGTAGTTGTTGTTTGGTGGTGTATAACTGTGAAAGCGGCGGGTGATTTCTCTGCTGTTTTGATTGGCTGGACATTCTGGTCTCTCACTAATGACAACAATAACAGCAACAATCTCCAGAACAGCATGCATGATACGTATGTCTGTATTTTACATTGCTGCTGGTGTTGCTGCAGCCCCCGGTGGTGGTGGTGCTGGTGGATCTCGTCGTTTATGCGGAGTCGCGCTTGCTGGGAGAGCTCACAGAGTTTCTCGCGGAAAAGACAGGGGGCGTGGGGCCAGTCGATCCTTGGGCCGCTATTTGCTGCTGCTGCTGCTGTCTATCAGATTTGCATGTGCTGCAGTTGTAGCAGTCGCTGGCACTGTGGACATCTCGTTTAGTCTAGAAACTCTGTGCGTGTGTGTCTGTGTCAGAGTGAGAGTACTCTTCGTCCTCTTCACTTAGTCATGTGCTGTTCTGAGCTGTGCTTCATTGAACGGCGTCGTATACTTCGTTGGCTGTTCGCTTAACATCTTCTTTTTTTCGCCTCCTTGCTCGCTGTCGTTTCGGCTGCTGTTGCTGAAGAGAGCGATTGGAACTGCTATTGCTGATCTGCTCTGCTCCGTGCGGCTGTTGCTGAAGTCGACGAGAGGCAGCTCAGCGGTAGCAGCAGCAGCAGCAGCGATCAGCTCAAGCGACCAGAACAACAACTGGCAGCCTCTGCGGACGCAGTTGTTGTACGTGGGCCGCCCCAGGGTTGACGGTGGTAGCCAACGAACGAACGTATGGCGGGGAGGCCATCATTACCAACAGCAGCAGCAGCTGCATCACTATGACGGCGACTCGGGCGCGCGCCACCACCACCGCCGCCGTCTTCATCCAGCAGCGGCTGCAGCAGAAAATGCACGCGTACGAACAGCCAGCACACATGCACACGCTCACTCTATAGTTACCCTCACACTATAGTATACTGTACTGCAGCAGCAGCAGCAACAGTAGCAGCACTATGGGCGTACGTAAACATATGTGTGAGCATTTGTATTATGGCTATGAGCGTTGTTACAGCGGCACACGCAAAGCTGGCACGTAGTTTCTCTTTCTCGCTCTCTCTCTCTCTCATATTCTTCTCTCAATAGAATACATTTATGTGGTGCTGCTTGTTCACTTCACGTAAAATATGTATAATATATATAACATATGATGGTGATGATGATACGATTGTACACTCACTCACTCAGTCAGTCACAGATCGACAGCTCTGGGGTAGCCATGTCAAGAGATACATACGATAGACCAGCCAACCAACACAAACAAGAATCTACGTATGCATTTATGTACGTTACATTCGCATGCTAAAGTGAGAATACCGCGCTACACTCAACGGTACAAGCGCAAGTGTACATATCACCACACACACACACACACACACACGCATACAGAAACAGATGGACCCCACAGACAGACATACAGCTAATAACACTGGCAGCGGTGGCGGCAGCGGTGGCGGCGGCGACGACGACCACACTCGCTCACGTCTTTCAGACAGAATCGGGGTCCCAGAGACGTGAACGAGGCGGATCGCGCTGGTGGTGACGGCGATAGTGCTGCTCGTGGTCGTTCTAGCAATCGCAGTTGCGATAAGTCAGCAGAGCGACAACGACATGAACAGACGACGAAGCGAACACTGACGAAGCCAACGTCGGCGGCTCTCGATCCTCTGTTACGAAGCAACTTAATAACAACGACAACGACGACGACGATCAAAGCGTCGAGACGAGTCACTTGACGGCGACAGGCGACGAGTTAAGAGGGAGGATCGAAGCGAAGACAAAGAATTCAAACCGAAGGGACAGAGAAGAATACGACACTAAACGGAACGGGACGGAGCCGAACGGAACAGCAGAACTCGCGAAACGAAGGTCGAACAACGAACGCGGCGAAGATCGATTCGAGAGCGTGTGAAGTAAGCGTGAGAATCTTTCGAGAACAAACAACGAGTAGGAGAAAGCTTGTTGCTATTGCTCATACAGAACGGACGGCAACAAGCACAACAACGCTTTGCCAATCGTAGAGTTGGTCTTGAAATCGAGAGAGAGAAAGAGATAGAGAGAGAGAGAGGAGTGCTTGGAGACATCGTAGAATAGAGGTTGGTTGTTACTCGACGGACCTCTTTAGCTCGTGGTGGAGGTCACCCGTCAGCACGGTGGCACGTTAACTCGTAGTGAAATACGTACAGTGAAGAGGATGTCTTATTGTTATGCGACGATACTGAGTTTGAAATAAGGGACAAGATCTCCTGAGAAAGCAAGAAAAAAAGAATATAAATCGCTTGTCCTTCGGAGCAGAGATCTGCCGTACCAACATGGAGGAACGATCTCTACCAGGAAGTTAACCGATGCCGTCCTCCGTTCATACTCTCGAAGCAGGTTCCTTCACTAATGGGAACTACAATGGCCCGAGTCAGTTGTGCAAGAGCTGTTTGCTAAATATGATGATGATGATGATGATGATAATGGTGGACCTAACGGCGAAGTAACACTCCCAACCGTTGTGAGAAAGAGAGATATTCCGAGGGAGATATCGTGAGTTCAGGATCACGTTGTTTCTGCGTTCAGTAGAAGTGGTTGGTGTCCGATTGTGCAGCGTTGTGCCCGGCAACGGAAGTGAAGTGTCGTAGTGATGGACAATCCGTCGCTTGCCGACCTACAATATATCATCAACAATGCGGATTACACACAAACTCTGGCCACTGGTGCGTGTTCATAGAATCTCCATAATAATAATAATAATAATTATTATTACTGAGCTTTGTCTGTTGGAGCTGTTGACGTATTGATCTGCTGTCGAAATTGCTAACTTCAAACAGACACGGTCACGAGAGGTGGATTTGAAAGAATATTAATAACTGCAAATTTAAAACACCTAGTTACTGACACACATTCTAACTAAAAAAAGGTTGGCGGCGAGTGCTGCTTGAAGGAAACATTACCTCAGGTTTCCTTAGGCTGCGGGCCAGCCTGGAAAATTTTCTAGATTTCTTAGGTAGCATTCTGCTTGTTTGAATAGAGTAAATATAAGACTTACAACACCTCCCATATTTACAATATATTAAGAAATGACAACAATAGTACCCTACATTATCTCCATTATTACAACAAATGTATAAATTACCGTAGCTTGCTAGCTAGCTAGCACCAGATACCCTGCCTTAAGCTGCTAAGGCGTTTCCAACATTTTTATTCTCAAAATCGACTGCACCGTCTGACCGTCTACGTACAATCGATCATCAGTCCGCCCAGCGATCGATCAATCAATCAATTATTCAATCAAGTAAGCAACTCAGCGATGTGACAATCTCATTTATCGTCAGAAGCAGCTACATAAACTATAATCAGCAGCATCACCCCGTGTCGTTACTACTGACATTTTTGCAGAGGCTACTGCGCTTGCCGAGATTGTCGTTGTCAGCGATCGATCGACTGACCAAAGCAGCCTTCATTGTGTTGATCACCACCACTCCTGTCTAGGTTCTTTCAGAATTTGCGGAGGACAGGACTGAAAGTCCGTCCGCCTGGCGGCGGCTACAGCAGCAGCAGTTCGCGTCGTTACGTCCATCGGTAGAAGCAGCAACGAATCTCTGATAGTGTCGCGAGTAGACGTTGTTGTCGCTGCTGCAGCCGCCGACCAACGCTTGGTATAATAGTAATAGATGAATGATCGGTGGGAGCTGTGATCGTGTTATCGTCTCAGAGTGGGCAGTCGGTATCGAACGACCGCCGTAGCAATGGACTCGGTGCTTGTGGCGACTGGCTACCGTTGCTGTAACTTGTGCTGTGGCTGTATGATCAATTTTTCGGCCTTCGCATGAGCTGTTACCGGCGCTGTCGCGGATCGCAGGAAGCCTCTGTGCAATGGCAGCAGCAGTTCCGTGGTAGTCTGATCAAATAAACGGAACTTTCAGTCAATTCGGGCTTGGTATCGTCCCGTGGGGACACTGTTAGTGGTGGTGGTGGTGGCTGGAAGAGGAATGTTGAGCTGGGAAAAGATCCCTTTTTTGTTGCACAACAAAAATGAATGAGTTGATTAAACTACAACTGTTTCAGCGCGAGCTCCCACACAGTGGGCGTATTTCAACGGACAAACGATGGCCTATGATCGATGATCATATTATATGTACAATCACTCTTCCTTGATTGTTCTGCTTTGAATCATGGCGTTGGTGGTTTTACTTAATTTCATGCAATATTGCTGGTATATAACATAACATGCATAGGAGAAGCCGTTGAAGTGAGAGATTACCCCTGATGGATGGGAGGTGAGATGCGCTATAGATCAACAAAATTAATCCCAAAAATGTTGCGTCCGAACAAAGTTGATGCATAGTCCAAACGAGTAAAGTAACCGGAACTGGTTGAATAGTACTAGAATGTTATATAGCATAGTGGTATAGCGACGTTACTGTTATAACAAACTTCGTGATGTATATTAAAAGCCGTTGCATATTCGAATTCGAAACGCTTAAATCGAGTTACAACAAAGCACCAAGATTTTTTTTGATGATTCAAGTATTCCTATAGGCGACAGGGGGGATATTCATTTCCTTTTGGTTAACCGTGTCGCCCTCACAAACAAAACAGCGATATTCGAGGCTCAACTATGGCAAAATACTGCCACGTACTTTTGTTATTACATAAGAGTAACTGCTGACAATAAAACAAACACCTCAGTTGTGAGCAGTAGTAGTTATCCTAGTAGACGAATTATATCAGACAAATTGTTCCTACGTACTTATCATGAGTGATTAAATAAAGAATTTCGAAGTAATAGTAGACGATATCAAGAAGAAACGTATCGGGATTTAAAAACGAAGCTGACTCTGTAGCTAAGTGTCTCTACTACAATTTGCAATATCATCGAGTGGATTATGATTAGTATATTATTATTACGTTTCAAAAACACAGAGCCCTATAGAGTTGTAGGAGGATGTCAAAAATCTCACATTCTGAAATTCTGTATTCTCGAAGGTCACTCGAAGGTTGATCGTCATCATACTAAAATACGGCTTATCGTCGAGTGGTATGGCTGAATTTCCAAAGAATTCGACCCATACTTAAGGAATTAGGCATGTTTTAGCTTTCGAAATAATCAAACCAAATCATCGGAGCTGGCCACCACCTTTTTCCAATCTCTCCCTCAATTCATGATTTTGGATCACTTCTAGTCTCTTCGGAATATGTTACGACTGTCTCGACAACAGCTTAATTAACTTCACAGAGAGTGAATTAGATCTTACTGACATACATGAACACACACACACACATATATATATAAGGCTCACTTAACCAACAAAGGCACATTGCAGAATAGATATGCACATTTAGGCCAGCAGGGCATGCATATTTTATTAAAAAATAATAGATGGTCTGATTAAACCTTGATAACATTTCGTTCATAGCTATTACAACAAAATACAAATACGCCAAATATATATATGTGTTTTGGTTAGTTAAGGTCGGTTCACATCCATGGAGACTTTGCCTATAATCTGCCACAATTTGGTTAGGTCGACTATCGATTCATACAATAATCGTGTAGTATTCGCTGTTTTGAAACGTTTCTCGATTGTTCCAAGACACCATGGGCGTTCTGTTGATGTCCAGAATCGTTCAATAAAAAGGACAACAACAACAACTAACGATAAATTCGGTCCGAGACTCTGGCGGATGACGAACCAATCTGCTGCCCTGGTGTTTGCTTGAAACAACGGAACGGTATAATTCGGGTTGACTCACAGGGTTACGATTTACCCGAAATCTCCTTCGACTGCTCACACCCGATCATCTGTTGTCTGAATGTGAGTGTGGAGTGCCGGGCGCGGGGGGACGTCCTTTTGGTAGCAAGGTCGATGAAGCGCCCGCTATCGCCGTCACGACCAGCACCACGTATTTGGATCCTGCCGCGTTATCTGCGTGGGACCTCCTCGTCTGACCGAGGAGGTCCCAGAAAGGGAATATAACGCCCGTCAGTTGTAGTGTGACTCACTCGGATTGACTCAAGTTGATATTCGCTGTTAGGCGGGGGATTACTGCGAAATAGCGCAGTCGTGCATAGATCTGTGAACGTTGAACCATGCATATAAACCTGAAATATAGTGGAAGGTGGACGATAGCTTAAATAGATCACTTAATCTTGCACATTTATGCCATAAAAAATGGGTTCAACGTACAATTATTTAATTTTTCGCGCTTGTTTGGCTTTTGGGGCTATACTCGAGGCCCGATAAAAGTTATATATATGCTTCATCATATGTCGATAAAAGTTATATATATGCTTAGTTAAGTTAGTTATATATGCTTAGTTATATATGCTTAAGTTATATATATGCCCGATAAAAGTTATATATATGCTTCATCATATGTCGAGGCGCATATTTTTTAAGACAGTTTCAGACCATGCGTATGTTCGCAATGAAAAGTTCTCAAAATCTCTCATTCAGTTGGCTCACGCATTGTTTAACTGAACATGAAGGACGACAATATTATGAATACAGACATAGCCTTACCTCGATGTCACACCGAACAACAGCGGTTCTCCTTAACCATTCTCAGTTCATAAACAGCCTCTGTTCAAAGTTATTATGATCGTCTGTAAACGTCAAACGAGCCGACGAAACGCCAAACAGGTCAAACATTCAATAGCGTTTGTGTTGTCTCATTCGATATCTCGATAGCATTCGTATTGACTTGCTCGTGTTCCCTTCCTCGTCAGAGTAGAACGCGCTAGCTGCACTCCACTTCCTTTGCAGCAAACATATACATACATATACAACCTAATCTAAACTTCTGCATGGTTTGCGCCCGGCCTGTTCCGCGAACTCACAAACTTCACAAACTCTGAATATCCCGTGATGAACTGGACGCTTGCTTTCAGCCCCCTAATGTAGTAACGGCAACAACGCTTTGTTGATTGTCTTGAAACTCTGTCGACGCCGGAACAGTATTGATTGTAGCATTGTTGACCTATTGAGGACTGCCGCCCGACGACATCACTCAGTAGCCATAGCGAATGATTTATTTCTCACGTGTGTTTTCCCGTCGATTGCCCCCGCAAGACTTTCTGCCTTGTAGTGCTATCAACAATTTTTGTATGTACACCAATATAGCGTGATAGAGCGTTCTCCGTCCTGTAGCTGAAACGCTGAGCAGTTTGGTGATCTGTCTAAGCAAAGCGAAAAGGAGTAGCGCAGCCGCCTCTCTCTGAACAAAAAAAAAGAAGCTTACGGAAGTCTTGAAGAGACCGGTGTCATATACAACGTCGGTTTTACAGCCGAGCGGAAAAGACACAGCATAAAGCAAGAAGGGGTCATACGGGAAGCAGTTCACACAGATGGTATTAATACGGATGATAATAATATTAATAATGATGATGATATCAGTCAGTCAGTTTGTTTCAACGAAGTCAGTCAGGAACAAAATCAAGAGACCGATCATTAGAATCTGTAGCATCTACTTTCGCATGAAGTAGTAGTAGTAGTGGTAGTAATAACAGTAAGCTATTATTTGTGGTTAAATCCGTTTGGCGCCGTATTCAACTGGTGGTTTAGACATACATCATATCCCTCATTACCAGGCGGGCCTATCCAGCCTCTTGAGGTTCGCGCAATTTATTTGACACGAGGGACCGAGGATTCGATAAGAACAGGTTCTAACTATCAAGTGTCCACACTCGCGTCAGTGAACACTCTAGAGACGTGTAGGCTTTAAGTGAACATGGGCAAAAACCGGACGAATAAAAACGTATCGGACGTATCGCCGAGCAAACCCATCGCAGGCTGATTGATGAATCCCCCACAGGAATAACCTATCTCGCCGGCAGGACGGATCTCTCAAATGGCAAAACACCGTCTAGCGACGTATTATACTAACCCGGTTGAAAGTCTCATAAGGGGTCTGGTGGAAAAACGTAATGATGGTTATACGATAACCACAGCTTTCATAGTTGGAACCTTATCACTCTCGCACCCTCCCACTTCATGATCCTATTCAGAACCCCGTTTGGGGGTGAGGTAGGTTGCCAGGTTCCCTTTGATCTATGTTCTTTAGATTATTTGCTTTGAACTAGTTTCGTTCTTCAGCAGTCCTGAGGAGCGCCAAATATCAGGTGATCACGGTGACGCTAATAAATGTTTTTACGTTTAGTAGAGTGAAAAGGAAGAAAGTGAAAACATTCTATTGCTACTTTCATGGATGAAGCTGTCCCCCCTGTCTAAATGTGTGATATCTGTCCTGAAAGGCCAACGCCTGCGTGTCCTGCATAGTCCTGTCGACCGCAGAGTGACATCACGTTCGACAGGCCTCTTAACATAAAACGAAGTGCTACATTTTGTGTAATAATTTCCATTCGATTCATGATTCATGAGTCGCTGCTTCGTAATATCATCACCAAGTGTTATAGAGTAGACGATACACGGTGACAAAGAGCTAAAGTGAGGGGAGATAAGTCGTTTTGTGATGTTAATCAATCGAAATAAAATTTATGAAAAGTCCTTGATTTAACCACTTCTTAGTTTGAAGACAACAATGTAAGATTAACATGTATGAAGTCAGTAGAAATGTCGAGTTGTCATTTATACTACGCGGGTGAATCTCCAACTGATTTATGTCCTATACCAAGCTTTTTTACATTTCTTAATTCTCATTTATTTTCTCGAAGTCATTTTTGTTAGTCTTTCTAGTCTCTTAGCACTTCCTGGTAGTGTATGCCATGTACTATACTCTATGTGGATGACATTTGCACAAGATGATAGCTGCAGCCGCTTGAAACACCGGAGCATTCACCTACAACATTTTATCAAAATCGGATGCCCCATTTTGATAACCCTTTTCGTAGATCGTCAATCAGAGTAAATCGGAGTAGTCGCGCTTATCGCTTCTATCGATTACCCCTATATGGTACAAGATACTATCCAATAAAATGTCCCAGACCCAAAGTGACGTATAGTATATTTATCATACATGTATATAATTGTATAATGCATTATATATAATTGCTGTTGTTTGTCAAAAATGCGATTCTCACGTGATGACGCCCGTTACCGACCAGAATAAATCATCCGGTAGCCATTCGAGAATCATCATGATCAATATATATATATATATAAATATATAAATCGGTGGCCGTAACGTGGCGGGGCAAGAAGAAATCCGCTTGTGCGTACGGGAAGTAATATAGCTGTTGCCCCGCATCCGAATCACAACTGTGGAAGTGCACCGCTGTTCTGGTGGCGTTCGAACAGTGCAATAAAGCCATTACAGAGCCAGATGGACATCTCGACTCCCTCCACTAACGTAGCAGAACCATCTGAAATGGTGGCAAAGTAACAGTTGTATTAGCAGCAGTAGCATTTAGCTATTCATGACGCAGTGATCAGGACACTGAAGAGATCAATAGACAACGGCTGGCGGGACACCGAGAACAGCGGAGACGGAACGATTTTGACGGCGTTCGTCCTATGCGAATGTATCCATGTAACTACTATCTATCTATATGTCTATATCGAGATTTCTACAAGAATCGAAAGAACGAACAGATCGCCAGCGATCGCACAGCCAATCGCGTTGCCAAACGATTGGCGCAGCTGTGTAACATCGCCAAGCACTGCCAAAGACTGCCGTTCCTGCAGTTGCTATTGCTGATGCTGCAACAATCGCGTGTAACACCGTCACCCAGGGAGGGCGAGAGAGAGAGAGAGATGAAATCGTGGGCGTCGAATAATAATGATCGGTAATCCGGAAATTCTTCTTGAGCTCAGAGAATCCTCTGTGTATGTTTGTGCGTGTGTAGATGACAGGAAGAGAGTAGCAGTTGAGTGAGTGCGAGCGAGCGAGAGAGCGAGAGATGAGCAGATTATCAGAACAGAGAAGAAGAAGACGAAGACGACGGCATAATAAAGGCCAACGAATGCGGCATTGGCCGTTTGGTGGTGTCTACCTACCTTTTGTCGATCTCTCTCGCTGTCGATGTAGTAGTCGCAATTAACGAACGGTGCTCGGCCACAGACGAAACGCGTGAATCTGCCGCTGTTTCTCTTGCTGTCGCCTGGTAAAAGTAAGGTAAAAGTAAAGGATTATTGGTTTATTAAAGGAGCTGCAATTTTACTATGCTTAAGCCCTCTTATATGTAATGTTGTAAAATTGTTCGTCATCCTTTCGCCGTTGCTGATATTGTTGAGGTGACAATTGTTGTACGGAATGGGTGGGTGGTGGTCCGGTAGCTGTGCATGTGTACTTCGTGTCCACTGTATTAGTATTCAGTGAAATGAGAGAAGAGAACGGTGAACACTTAAGGAAGAGTTGGATTGGTAGGCGTTCGATGGTGGCTGATTCGAGTTACGACAAACACAATTGACAGGTTACACTGAGGTTATGCTGATGATATTATGTCTAATAAACGACTATATAAAGGTCGAATTCATGCTGGAAACGTATTGTACTTCAGGCGAATGCTGGCCACTCCGTTTGCTAAATTGTTCTGGCATAGAAGCCGGCCACCAAAGCAGAACATCATGTTTTGGGCATCATTAACCTTCCGAGAAGAAGAAGAGGCAGTAACTCTACAGGGAGGCGAAATAAAGTGAAATACCTAGTACTAGATTAATACCCGTGTAAATATTACCAAGGGAACAGCTAAAGATTGCATGAGAAGCGCAGCAGAAGGCCATTCGATCCTTGTCCTGACTACAACAACGACAACGAGATGAGCAGTCACAGCAGAATCACACCAATTAACGAGGACTAAACCGTCACTGTTTTTCTAGAATATGATTTGCTTGAACGCGACAGGCTCCTCCGAGGGTTGGCTGTGAGACCATGATACGTAGAATGTTTTCAACCAACTTTCTACGATATGATACGCCGTAGCTGGTAACTTTCCACTTAATACGTTCGGTGGGAAAATTATGTCGTTATAGAGTTTACTTTCATAGTAAACTCTAATATTAGATTTGATGGCGTCGTTATAGTACAATAATAGCCAGACTGCTATCTCTTTGTCCGATGCATCCACTCTAAATTGTGCTTATCATCGATCAATTTCACTTACCGTATTGTGGTGGAATATAAACGTGTTTCAACGAGTGACGCATGCTTGCCTTGTACATATTCAAGGTGTCCGCACACGTAAACGTCGAGTAAGTAGGTGCTTTTCTGAGACTGGTTGGTTCGATAACGCGAAGACGACATAATAATAATAATAACAATGAATCTTCTAGAAGTCTTTCTGTATCATTCATCATCTTTCATCAGAGTGATATTTATCACCATCGTTTGTGGCGTGTCATATTTGGGCGCAGGTTCATTCAAGGTGGCGTCACCTGCATGTCTTTATATGTGTAGACATTAGGTTAGCAGCGTCGATCAATATATTTACAACTGAAATAGATGTACGTTTCATTTTTCCCCATGCCACGTTATTGCGTAGGCTCAACGCGTGCACAAGGAAGGCGTATGGTAGAAATGTTTGGATGCTGGAGTTCTCTGAGTTGAATCCTTGAATCCTAGCTTTGAGCCGACCTTGTCATTGTACGTATGGAACTTGCTAACAATGGTCGTATTATTATTGTTGTTTCAAAAGCGATCCCAATGTTTGGAACGGATTCATTTTAAGCTAAGGAGCCACAGATCGCTGATTCGAGTCTTACGTTATGACTAGTACGCGTTGAACTAAGATGCTAATGAAATTGTTCATATTAAGTTAAAGGGTCACAACACGAATTTCGAATCGATATATGCTTCCCCGTTTCAAGTGTATGCGTTGTGGGTCCACTGATGATGTCATTACAGGAAGCTTAAGGATGGGCTCCCTCAAGGTTGAGCAATACGTGATTACAATAGTTATTTTAAGTACATCATCAACACATTCGAATCGATGGAACAACCAAACACTGACTGAATTGAATTCACTTAGCCGGACCTATGAACGATGCCTTGTGGGTGATAACATTGGATCATCCAATCATAGCCTTACATCAATTTCAAGACCTAATGGTGACCCTCAAGAATAAAACACGTACTTTTGCCACATACTTTCCTGGAACAAATCTACGTGTAATAGTATAATTAACTGTTCTCTTGGATATATCTCTATTATTGTGTTATACAATGAGTACATCGTACTATCGACTGTGATGCTCCATGGGCTGGTGCCCGATTTTCTATCACAATTTCAACCAAAAGAGAGCGATATAAGACTCTGATTTTTTCCACCGATAAATAATTGCTGATGATGATTGCTCACCGACGCTCTCACGGGTTCGTTTAACGATAGCAGTATATAATAATTATAGTAATGTTCATTAGTGCAGCGTACTCTAATACTTACTAGTAAACGAGCTTGCACCACGCATACAGCAGAAATCAGTGAATGGTGTAATTATTTAATATTCATTATGAAAGGAAGAAAGAACGCTGTCACGTTTCTTCAAGAGTGATCATAGTGGTTAACTGAGTGCGTGAGTGTCAAGTCGTTCCCGAAGGATTCATAGACAGAGAGAGAGAGAGAGAGAGAGAGAGAGATAAGAAAGAACACTTCGAATATTTTGTCTTCGGACGAGTTATTGTTGTTGCAGTGGTATCTGCTGTTTGTTCTGGTATCTTCTCATCCGCGGTTTGGTCTTATCGACCTCTTCCTTGACTCATTCATTGGCTTGGCCCGCGGACTCGTGACCATAAATGGACGATTTTCGAATGGCCAAACGGGGGAGGGGGTGCAGAGGGAACCGCAGCTGCTGGTGTACGAAGCGTAACTATATAAATAAACTCAGTCCATGACACCCCATGGAACAATAATTAGGACGTCAACGACTATCGTAAAACGTAGGCTGTCAGCCAAGTGTCGGGGCGAGTGAGAATATATGAATCTGTGTGTAAATGAACTCAACTTGATTCGAATTGAGGTCGTCTATTTGGTGTATAACTTATGGGGATATGTACGAACTGTGTGCACACTTCGAAACAAATATCGGCAGTGGCAGTAACGCGGGGATGGGGACGCTGGAAGGCGACTGACGACAGCAAAGATTTATAACGTTTTCGTGAATCGTTTGAGTGACTTTAGGTCAACAACACGAGCGAAATAATTAATGAATGAATCAGTCTTATGCATTCGTTTTAGTCATTATTTATTCCTGATAGATCGTCGTATTTCTCTTTTTCTTCTGCTGCTCCTGTTCATGCTATGCTCATTCTGAATTCAGAATATTCGAGCTGGAAATGGACTCAAAGTTCAATCTAATTAAGAGACGCATCATGCATGGTATCGCTGCAGCTGTTGGTGCTGCTGCTGTTGTCATGGTTCGTAGATTGCCGTTGACCTTGTATGCAAATGAGAATATTTGGCGGTTCGCGTATGCGGTGAACTAGAACTGTGATGACTGTAAATGGCATATTTTGCATTTTGTTTTTGTACGTTGATAAATAACGGCGACTGTATTTTATAGGAGGAGTTAGTATCATACACATGTTCATGTATCGTGGGCACCCAATTGAACCCGAGTTATGGATCCGGGCTCCCACACCCTGGTGGGACAGCTTCGCTTTAAGCCGCGTTTATGCTCTGGGACTCCGGGTTGACATCGTATTAAAACCACAAGTACAGCAAGCCGTCGCCGAAACAAAATCAGTACAAATGCAACACACAATTATTAATTCTATTGAGAAAGGCAAAAACTGCAGTCTACTTGTACGATAATAATAATAATACAGTACACGCATTGGTTATAGTATCTGATAGAACGCTTATCGAGTTATCTTGCAAAAACCGCCTCCAGACCGATAAGGCACACTCAGAATAATGTATTATAGCTGTGAATTTTGGGTGCTGTAAGCTGCACTTCGTATCACAAATCTGCGTCAATTGCTTTATTAAGAGTAGTGATCGTCAAGGACATAAAGGAAATTAACGAAAGCCGTTCTAATGACCGCAATCGATTAGTCCCACATCAGGGGATACCCCCATAGACTCCACTAATTTACTACGATATCGCCTTGTTTTGAAAATTCTCTGTCATTTTTTTCCAACATGAAATATACCCGAACCTGCTGGCATTATCAAGACAATTAAGTTGTTATTGAAATCACAATACAGCTGTCTATATTTTGGATAATACTGTATTTCAATTTAACGAAAGTATCAGATAGCCTATTCATTCTCGTTGATTTCTCCATTGGCAACCTCTATTTTTGAATCGCCATATTCACGAGAGCAAACATATAAGTGACTAATATGACATATTCGAATATCTATTATGCATATACATAATAATTATACTGATGTTCGTCGATGTTGGCGTGACGTGGGCCCGCGTGTTTCAGCTCTCGGCAGCAGTGAGCGGCCCAAGAGAAAACAGGTGATCCAGCTGCTTTCGGCACTTTGTGTCTACAACAAGGAGAAGGGTTACCGACGGGTGCTCGAGACCCTCGACCACTTTAAGGTGAGTTGACAATCAAATTGATTACCGCTATATTTGCCTGAATAGTCTATATAGTAGTGCTGTAGTGTGTCTGTTCGCCTGTCTGTCTGTATACTTGTGTGCGTGTACAGCTATACTAGAATCAAGGGACATAAAAGCATCTTCAAATGCAAAAAATGAGGCAACGCAAAGTGAAAAAACCTTCATATCTGTTCTAAACTAATAAATTGCTTGATCAGGTTCTTCCAATGTTCACGTTATCGCAATCACAATGAGATAAGTTCGTTTTGAACGAATTTCAGATAAATCAAGGTGCGCGTTACCGGCTAGCCTTTATCGTCGAGGAGCTCCGAGACTGTTCGATACAGGTAAATAGCGCTCAACATTTGTATTTCACATTGAAGCAACAAAAAACGAACTTACTTAATTGAGTCTGAGATTTTGTATCTGTTAGTCCAGTACGATGTACAAGCACCATATCTCTGGTACAACAATTTCACAACTCGAGTCTCGAGGCCGTCTTTTTCTTTTGAAGACATCACCTCGTTTACCGTCTTTGCTCGAAATTTCAGACGAGCGATGGATTCCGCTCGGAGTACTCCGCTACGCTGTTGGCTCTGGTCAACTGCCTTCTCGTTAGCGCCCCTTCGCTCACCGAGCGGGTCGCGATTCGCAACCAGCTGCTCGGCCTGCGGCTCTACGACGTCTTAGAACTTATCAAGTAAGACAGCACTCTCTCGTCTCCGTGAGATGCAGTACAACTTCGGATCGAGTTGTTTGGGCTTCCTCAGTCGAACCGCATTCGTCAAGCAAAAAAAAGCTATCATTGTTTGGCCGAATCAAAGCTCAGATGTTGAAACAGAGCTCCAAGTTGAATTTCGTAAAAGGAATAGTTTCATAAATAGTCCTTCACCGACTATTGTATATAGTAAGACATACAATTAGATTTAGAATAAGATCCACAAAACGATTCGGCTAGCATTTGCTCCCCAAAGCGCTTTTTTTTACCACACTGAATTTTATTCTCCTAATTTAATTATCAGTATTATTGTAAGTATAATGCACTCGACTGGGTAGCATATCTTTAACGAAGACGTCGGCGCAGGAATTTAGGTACATGTGGATGTACGTTAAGCTTATTTTAGGGTTCCAATGAGAAATCCAGGTGGCCAGAAGGTGTATATTGCAGCGGTAATGTTATCGACCTGCAGTACGTATCCCGTATGCTCTGTATTGCCAATATCAAGATAGTTAGCAGCAGCGGCGGAGGTGCGTCAAAGCGGGGGGTGGGTGGAGGCGGGGTGTGAGGGGTCGTGTGGCGGGATGCTCTCGTATTCAGCTTCAGGCGTCAGACGCCTCGGTCAGCTGTTATATAACAGCTAATGTTATACAAGTGTATTCAAACCGCCAACCACGGTGTTGGCTAACGCATACGATTATGCTGAATAAACAGGTTTAGCATGGGTAGGTGATGAGGCTGACGATAATGATGTTCGTGGTGATACTGTGTACAATATTTTTGCGAAGATTCACTCATAGCGGGTGTTTCAATGGCATCGCGGAATCAGCACGAGTTTGCGAATACTTTGTTCTACGCGTGTGAACTAGTTGCTTAGCTTGCACCTTAGTAGACTGATGTGCTATAATTCTCATGTGGTATCTTCAAATGTGAACTTCAACGGATGAATCAAGTCGGTGAAATAAGGCAGCATTTGATACAGCTTTATGGCGGGACACCCTAGCTCTCGCCAAGGCAAGAACGTAATGGCTTTTGACGGCCATGTGTGATTCTCTATGTGATTACATTCGGTAAAGCTGTCAGCTGCTCCCCGACTTAAACAAAGCAGGTTGTTTTGATTTACTTTGTGTAAAATTGGGCGGTGTTTGTGATCTTTAACTATTCTAGTTTTTTTCTCACTGCGAAAATGTTCGTCTAGTTAAGATAGTACTGAAGGAAATCAACACAAGATCATTGTTCGAAGCAACATTTATACTGCTTATACATTATTTTCATCATAATTTAAAGTGCTTGTTCTGGCGCATTTGGGTTGATATGCTTCGTTTTCTGTTAGCTTCTGAATTGATTAACAGCCATATCGCGCATAGCTGGTTAGTACCGGAACCCAGGTCTTGTATTAGAACACTGTTCTCACCCAAGCCATCTCAGGATTACCAAAGCTGTGCCCGTGGTAATGAACATTTGGTCTTGACTTCCTCTTTATTCTAAGATCATATAATGGAGTGAGAAAAGATTTTAGTTAAGTACTCTTCTTATTGGAATTTGCCTTGTATACATTTGTGTGATATCACCGATCATCGAAGACTGGTACTCTGTTGGTTTTCGTTGGCAGACTACGACGGGAAGCCGGCCACTTCACGAACGACATGACGGTGCAGTTGGAGGCGTACGAAGCACAAAGGTACACGGATGAGGGACAAATTAACGGACCAGATGGCGTAGACCTCAATTCGCATCTTGAGGTAACAACGACTTTAGAGCATTACTACTATTATTATTATTATTATTATTATTATAATAGAGCAAGTGAGAGTTTGTTGATGATACTAGTGCATAGATATGAAACCATGTATATGGTTATGGTTATTATTACGATGTGAGACGATTTTAAATAGGTTGTATGCGCTACTGATATTGAAAACGACATGTGGACTTATTTTGGTGAGAACACACGATAGTGAGGGGACCATTATGCGCAAAAATATTTAGACACTCAAAAACGCAGAAATACCGGGCTGCTCAACTGAGTTGTTTTATCTGCAAATCAAATACAATTGTGTGATATTCATAACGGTGTGAAAAACGTATTATCATTATTATTATTATCACTAAATCGACTTGCCTATGTAAGTTCTCAGCGGGGATCATAAGGCGAGTCATAGATCACAGAACGACGACGTTATAACGATAACCCTATCCTGCGAATGTGAGCTATGTAGCGGAAGCCCCCGAATCGCAGTGAACATGAAAGAGAGAGAGAGAGAAAGAGAGTAGCAATTTACTTGTCTTCCCCTTGACAATGCGGCATATATCCTTCCCACTGATCGTTAAAACGGATTTCTTGATACGACCGCCCACAAGACAAGAATGAGAGGGAAAGAGAGAGAGAGACGTGGCCTTCAGGTCTTCAGAGGGCGTTCTCTGACACTCGCTATTGCTTTTAAATAATGTGGAAGTAGGTGGCAGAAAAAGACTGTCATGGTGCGAACTTGGCAGCTTTTGAAAAAAAATCGTTCTTCCAAACAAATTCCTTGTTTAGAAAAAAGTGGATCTAAATGAGGGTTTTTTGGCCCGTAACAAAGGAGAAATCTTTCAATTGATTAAACAATTAACGAGAAGCTTTCCGGAGTGTTATATTATGAAAGGTATCTATAAAAAAAGAGTTAAGGTGACGGGGCAGCCGCCATTAGTGCTACTCGAAATTGTTTGTCACTGAGCGATCCCAATGAGTTTCATGCTATATCCTTTGAGAACATTTTAGCATCAAAAGCGCTCATGTCACATTTAGAAAAATCGTGCTCGATGTTACCGCAAATCTTAGTTAACGTCACGCAAGGCTGGGAAAATACAAAATTGTCAATGATGCATTTATTCGAGTTCTTTTGCTATTGTTATTTTTCAGGTATTTTATGCGATACTTCGACAGGTGTCATTAACCCCACAACAAGCTCCCTTTCTCGCTATCCTCCAAAATCTCCTTCGCGTCGACTATACATTGGTAAGCCTCGTGGGAAGCTATAATAGTTATTTTAGAACACTGCATTGCCGCTGGTGATTATTTCGAAACAAGAGGATGAGCTTAGGATTGGCTGTTCGTAGACAATTGTATATTGGACACATGACTGATTGCACATTGTATATTTTATAATCGTTCCGGGCAATGAGCAAAATGATCTTGTATTTTATGGGTCATATCTCTAAATTTTCCTGTATATTTCCGTTCATCATATTAAATCATATCATCATTGGGTCATGAGCAGTAACTGGATTCCGTTAAACTTCTATATCGATTTTAGTGAAACACAGCTTCTTGAAAACAACTAGGTTAAAATAAGGTTATTTTGGTGTTTCTGAAAAAGGTGACGTGCTAACAATTACGACGACGGTGGAGCACAACTAGAGTCAGGGAGGCTCGTGAATTGTTTGACCTCCCGTCTATTGCTATAATAGATTGTGACTAATGAATGGAGACTAATGAATCAATGCTTAAGCTCTATGAAATGCCGTGGCGCTGTCGAAAGGTTTAAACCTGTTTTGTGACCCCTACGACCAAAAGCTAGATAGTCACGCGGCTGTGATATACATATATATATATATATATATATATATAGCTCCATTTGCATTGGCCATATCCAGACTCCAATTGATCGGTCGGAGTTGATTTCGTGTATCTATTTGGTACTCTTTGTCAGTCAGGCGTAAGAGTCCGCCTGAATATTCAGATACGAACGATCATGAGCCCCGTCTTGTACAAAGCTAAGCAGAGGTGAATCATTACACACAAATATGTATTACGAACGCAGACAGGAGGCAAGTCACGGCTGAGTGGTTCTTTTCGATCAGGTAGTTCGTATGGTACGGCTTGACGTCATGAGTTTCGTATCGATTATGGCTGCTGAGGGCGGCGTCACTACACTTGTTATGTCAACAGAAAAAAAAATGTTGTAATTAGTAATAGACATAATAGTATTTACTTTGTGGCCGAACCATCAGTTGGTATTGATTAGTTCTTTTTCGCTTATCTCCAGCTCTAGATCGGGGATGAATTGACTGTCTCAGTCCGGGCGTGTTTTATTAGCACGCGTGTTTGCATCGAATTGCTTCGAGTCAAATTTTGCGGCACTAGTATAGCATTTTCCAGGTATTATGTTCGTGATGCATTTTTGTCTCGTAGCTGTGGGGCTTTTAAAACCAAATAAAAAACACCAAATAACAAAAGTGTGCACAAGAATACCACTTACATAGGAGTACATCTATCACAATGGTAAACATCTAGATTACCGGGCGGTGTCTTGCTGTCCGGCATTGGACCACCTTTCGCCCTGTGATCTGTCATGATATTCTGATAAGTACACAGCACACAGGCAGACAGACACACGAATGCGTGAACATCGAGTGTGTGTAATTCACTGTTGGGCTGCTGCATTGGACAATATTGAAGCAAGAAGATCTGCATATGATCTGCCTGTGTCAACAACTCTGTGTCAACAACAGTTGGGGAGAGCCCGAGAAAGGGCGACTGCCTAATGGTATAACTCTGCCATTGCCCTTCACTGATGTCCCGCATACCTTATGGCATGACCCTTTTTTTTTATCTGTATTGCTGATGAATAAGTACACCGTGGATAATTTGGATACTTTTCTAGCAAGGGCATAAACCTCTCCTCCAGGAGCAATGCCTCGGTTGAGGCTTCGACTGTGTTGAGACAGTTTTCTAGGTCGACGAACATCAGGGATACTGATGCATTATACAACAAATACACTTGAGGCATTACATGATTTACTATATCATTAAGGTATTATATCTAATACCAAAGTGCAGACCGGAGCGGGTGATAGCACACCGTAGAGGGTTCTTTTGGTAGTGTAAATACACAAAGAGCAATGATTATGTGTGTGTATATCAGAACTGTGAGTGCGCTCTGCAATTAACGGAGATCGAAGAAATTTACGTGTGATTGACAATACATTTTTTTTCTGATAAGGAGGAGCATTATAATAACAAATGGCTACGTTTATGTATCATATAAAACATCGGAAATAGCTGCCGATAGTAGTTTGTGCTTACATACCTGTTCCATTTGTATCTCTCTCTCTCTCTGTCTATCTGTGTCGTTGTGTAGCCGATCGCGGACGTCATCTGGAGTACGGCGTCAAAGTTGGTGGAGAGAGCCACGTCAATCGAGAAAACTCAAGACGCCGAACGACTGCTCCTGCTACGATGTCGCTGCGGCGGGTCCGGTGCAGGCGGCGGAGACCGCAGTCCATTAGGGCTGGGATCGCCCAGAGTTCTGTCGCCACAGCCACGATCGCAATCACCGGCTGCTGCTCCGACGAATTCGACAACGTCAGCATCAGCGTCCCCTGTTCCTCCAGCGCCGCCACCACCACCTCCACCGCCTCCTCCACCATTTGCGGTGCGTACTATCATCCATCACCAAGTAACGACTAACCACCATTTTTGATAAAAGGTAGAGGAAAGAAAGTTTTCCCATACATTAGTGATATGTATAATAGATAGATTTCAATGAATGTAGCCTGGTATTTTTCATCTGCTCCCTGCGAACTCGTTGCGAACAACATCCACCGAAAAGTGGTACACCAGTTGGTTATCCTGTACGTGCCGAAAACGCTGATACATGAGCAATGCTAATTGCACGCGTTCTGAAAACGACGTCATAACAAAAAAAAATGCATGAAATTGAACCGAAAACGCATCCACAGGCAATCATCCGAGTATAGCTATATATATATATATATATATATATATATATATATATACTCTTGAGCTAAGCTGACACAAAAAGTAAGTATAAATAAAAAGATCACTTTTATGACGGTTTTAGTCGGCGGTCGGTAACAACAGCGGGGTAGCGCCGCCACCGCCGCCTCCGCCACCGTTGCCGCCGGCGGCTTCGAACGGGGGTCTAATTGCCCGTTCAGGGGCGACTACTGCCGCCGTCCTCGGCGCTGGTGGCGTCCGAGTGGCGAACGCTGCGGCAGTTGCCCCAGCTCAACTGCTACCTCAACAATGGACACCGAAACCTCGAAACAAGATGAAAACGCTGAACTGGTGCAAGATTCCGGCGGGTCGTATACTTGCGGGCGGAATGGCCGGCGACAATTTGTGGGCCCGGGTGGCGGCATCGCACGGGAGTGCCAATGAGTCTCTATTGGACTTCGATGGAATGGAGGAACTGTTCTGCCAACAGCCGTCACAGCCGTCTACACCACAGATGCAGAGAAGGCAGCGCGCTAGTCAGAGGAGAGCGCAAGAGGTCAGTCATTAGCTAAACTACTGTTATTGTCAGAAACGTGGATGCACCTCTCAGCTCTAGCTAAGGGACTCTGAGTATTCCTGATTGTGTATTCACCTCATTGGTATGATATATTCCCCCAGCAATATGTTCTTGTGGCATAATTATTCAACTCGGGATAGAGGAAGAAGGCGAGGTAGGCTCGCAAATGACGCCGCAAGGTATATATATATAGTATAACAAGAATAATAATAGCAGTATTTTTTGTTTTGCAGGTGACGCTTCTGGATGGAAAACGCTCGCTTAACATTTCAATCTTCCTCAAACAGTTCCGTTTTCCAGCAGCCCAGCAAGAGAGTATCGCTTCGATGATTCGCAAGGGGATGCATCAGGAAATTGGTACGAGACATACATCCAAGGACAAATTTCTCATAGTAAAAGAAAGCAAACCAAAAGCAATGATCGCAATTTCCAGAAGTAAAGTTTGTTTGTATTTTTATCCAGTAAAAAAGTATCGGTAGCTCATGTTTGCAGTTATTCGAAAATTATTTGAATTCTACATCATAGAGCAATTCTACATTATGGATCTATTGCATTTCAGGCGCGGAACGCCTCCGAGGTCTCCTAAAGATTCTTCCAGAGCCTGAGGAGATTGAATTGTTGAACAACTTCGACGGCGACACCGCGAAACTTGGCGCCGCAGAGCAGTTTCTTCTACAACTAATTCAAGTGCCCGACTACAGGCTGCGCATTGAGTGTGAGACAATCTCATGATACCATACGGTTCCTCAGTTGTTCAATTTTGTCATTCGACGATGACCGATAGATCCCGGTATGCATCTGCAAGAAGAAACGCTTCTAAGCGAACCTTGAATCTGCTTTGTCATACCTTGCGTAAACAAGAGGGATTTGCACATGTACATAAAAATGATATGATCCAGCCGATGCGGCTAATACGCTGCTGCCGAACAACCGCGTCGTTCAGTTGACAGAGTACTATCTAAGTGAGCTATCCTAGGGCTGTCGCTCTGACGTAAATCCATTAAAACAACCTGCGTATGGCAACGTTCGAAGCTGTGAAACGCCCCATACGAACGCCGAGACTAGGGGCGATATGGTCAGAAATTGTTTTTCTTTACGTTTGTTCCAAAAAGATCAATGCCAAATGTAAATCTGTCACCTCACAAATTGTCGAAAATCTCACATTTGACATTATTAATAATCGTCATCAGGGCAGCGATTGATTTCAGTACCCCTTTTTTGTGTTCACTGTTTTGCAGGTTTGTTGTTGAAAGAGGAATTTACGGTGACTATTGGTCAGCTCGAGCCTTCGATTAAATCGATTCGTTGTGCCGCTCATGAGCTCGAGGATGCGACAAAACTTCATGAAATTCTCTATATGATCCTCGTTGCGGGTAACTTTCTAAATTCAGGTGGATATGCAGGAAACGCTGCTGGCTTCAGGATGATGTCTTTATTAAAGGTTACGGATATGCGTGCTAATCGTCCCGGCATGAATCTCATTCATTATGTTGCCATGGTAAGTAAGCATATAATCATCATTTAGCCCAAGATAAATAAACTAGACACTTACATCTATTGTATTGGCATAACGAATCAATACAATCTGTTCTTATTCGTCAGTGGTGGTAGTATATACCAGCTGAGACAATGAGCTGTTTTGGCATAACTCTGAGCCATAGCTTAATTATTGTAGAATGCAGTGAATAATAACTAAGTATCAAAATACACGAACTAGAGAACATGGTCTCACGATCCATGCTGCGAGAAAAGCTAAGTAGCGAGTTGCTATCTTTAACAGTACAATGTATTTTGTTAACGGGGAACTACACCGGCGTACCACAGGTGCCTCAATTTAAAATGCATTTCGTTAATACGTATTGTGTCAATTATAGGAAGCGGAACGCAAGCAACTTCTCGACTTCGGGAATCAACTGATGTCTCTCGAAGAAGCTGCCCGCCTCTCAATTGACACATTGAATATTGATGCGGGCGCCCTAACTACCCGTGTGGCAAATGTCTCGAATATGGTGGCATCTGCGCGTGCACCTGACCTTCAAGTTCAAATGAATGATTTCCTTCTTTATGCACAACAGCGAATAGAAGATACGAAACAACAGATCGAGAGGTTGGAGCAGGTTCGAACTAAGCTAGGAACCTTCCTTTGTGAGGATATCGACGCTTTCAAATTGGAGGAATGCTTCAAGTACGTGTCCATCTCAAGGTGTACTTAGAAGACGCTCAAGTCATGTTAAACGATTTTCATTTGATACAATCGAATTATGCGCTTTCGTTTAACACAGGACCGAACTGCGATACTTTCCAATCTAGACAGCGCTTAGAACTTCTACTCAAAATAGCAGTAGTAAGCCATGTTTATATAGAGCATACATGCCCTAATGATGCCCGTACCTTTATTTATTTGTGGTCGCCGATAAGGGTTTTCTGGAATTTCTGCATGAAATTCCGAGCAGCCGTTGAAGAGAACGAAAAACGCGCAGAACAGGAACGAAAGGCTGAGGCCCGGAGGAGGCTTCGGGAAGATCAAGCTAAACGGTGCGTATCTATCTATGTAATAAGCTATACAGGGAAGAGAGATACATTCAGAGGAGCACACCCTTGACGTGTGCAAGTATAGCGTTGCAAGATTCGGCTATTGCCTCCCTATTGTCAACTCAGCCCTATTAACTTTTGTAATTAGCATAGAAATAATAATTGTTATTATTACTACTCTTAAACAGGCACGTCTGTGTTGAGATAATATCGACATTTAATCTTGTGCTATCAGATTTCATAAATGGCATCCATTTTGCCGAATCATTGTACTATTCGCGTAGAAACGATTGTACGAGTAAATCGACTTGTGCGCAAGCTCTCAATAGAAGGCGGCAGAGTTTCCGTGGGGCTGAATTTTTATTAATATGTTCAACGGCACAAAAGAGACCTTTCAGTCTGTCAACTAGAAGATGAACGCTGCAACATCATCGGCTTCTTATATTGTGCCAATGAGTTCTAACATAGAAAGGCGATTGCGGCTGGCTCGAAGACGGCATCTCTTAGCTGCCTCATACCAGCGCCGAATAGTGACGGAATCCTTTCAAAGCTCACGTGAGGATACGAAAGAAACAACATCAGCCCAGCATGGACTGATACCTATCATTCGATTTAGCCTTTTCATCTAGTCCAGCCATTGTATTCGAACATAGAGCATTTTTTGTTCGTCAAGAGTAAAAATGAGCTGTTTGTGTACCTGCATTTTCTATTGTGTATTATCATCATTCGTATCTTATCATAATGAAATGAATTATCGAAAAAATGAGCAGGAGATGACGGGAACGACGTGAAAGCAATTGACGAAGCAGAAACGATCGAAACATAGACCATGGTAGCAATACTCATTCTGGACGGACAGATATAAGCATCTCGACCACCGGCTCGTGCTGGACTGTCCTTGTATTATAGTTAAATCAATTGGCCTCAACCGGAATGATATCCACCTTCCGCCATTTCAATTCGTTGATATCTAGGTCTTTATTTGTTTCACGAAAATCCAACCGGGTACAGCTGGCTATAGGAATGCAGCCTTGTTTTAGCCCATATTTTAATCTCAAAGCTGAACAGTATCACGATCAGCCCATGGGGTAGAGCGAGCGTAGCTGTAGCTAAACTGAGATCGAACACTAACTGAAGACTATGTTCTATGTGGTACTCTCGAAAATTCGGATCCACACAGGCTCAGTGTCGAGTTTTCGGGCAGTGAATCAGACGTGATGGATATGCTCCTCGGAGACATCAAATCCGGATTCCCGCAACTGTTTAGCAAACTTCGCAGGACCCGCAGGTAAGGATCATCATTCTCAGAACATTTGTTCGGCGTTTTTTAACATGTCCTTTGAAAAAATGTCATGCCAAGAGAGACAGCTTCAACAATTTCGATTGACATCTCTATTTGTGCAGAAGCGACAATAACTCTGAGGACGATTCTGTGTCGCTTGGATTGGCCAACTCGCCACGCCTGATGAGGAGATCCCATTTTGGCTCATCACTGGCGTCGATGGCTGATAACGAGGTAGGTGGAGTAGAAACACGTAGGCGAAATGAAACCGCTGCATTCGAATGACGATGACCCTAGTAGTTGATTTGCTATTCGATAACGTTTATTGATACACTAATGGAATGGGCTTGTTGGGCGTGGGCCAATGTAGGATGAGCTTTCTTTCGCCTACAATTGATGCAAATCTGATCACGATCGTTAACCCGTTTCGTCGAGTGGAGACTAGCATAATGTAGAGGAACAACAGTTCGCGGCCATCAGGGGCTTTCGCCTTTTTATTGCTCTCGACGAATATGTACAAGAGACATGTAGGTTATTCTTGTATGAAATGTTTCACGCGAGTTCGTTAGGCACTATTGTCTGTAGACTTAGATAGGGCCAGCAACTAGAGAATAAAGCAAATTTATGGAAGAAATGTCAGATATACACTGTCCCATCAACATAACTTTAACTAAATCCACTTCTGGCTTTTACCAGAGTCCCGATGTCACTCCGACAGGCTCCCTACGAAAACGACGCAACCGCTCATCGTCGGAGTTCGATGACAATGCAGATCTTTTGGACTATCTCAAGCAGGCAGAACAGGTTCAACAGCAAGGTATGAAACCATCTCCGAAAAGGAAATCTCTTGAGTTTGGCTACATGGTCAGGTATTATATTGTTAAATGCACCTAGCTTACTAGGGCTACATAAGAGAATAACCTATTCTACATTGATGAAAACAAAACCAATTAATCTCAGCTCTACTTGAATAATTTCGTATGTTTATTTCGCACTCTGTTTCATTAGGTTGGCATCGACGGTCATCGAGGCGGCTAAAAACGGAGAATTCCGAGAATCCCAACCTTGAAACGCTACACGAGCGGCCCAAGCATCTGGATGAACAACAACAACAGCAGCAGCAGCAACACCAACAACAACAGCAATTGCCGCATAAGAAGTCGAAATCACCTGAGCCTAAACCGCCGACACCGACGAGTCTTCGGGGCACTACGCCTGTTCAGGCGGCCAAACATGAGACCATCGGCGGTGGTCGTAACTCGTTATGTGGAACCATGACGACAACTTCCCCAATCGTCAATAATAGTGGGGTACCGGAAATCCACCCAGAACGACGAGCGTCTCTCACGAATGTCGTTCGACCAATGGTTCAACAGCATCAGCAGCTCCTGCCGGCGCCGCCGCCTTCGCCGCAGCAACAACAGCAGCAGCAGCAACAAGTAGTAACGCCAGTGGTAACATCCGGTCCCGTTGGCGTGGTCCCAGATTCTCTACCGATGTATTCATCGAGGCCAATGTCAACGCTGAGGCCGCCGCAAGTCGACGATACCGACACGTCAACCGGCGGTGAAAGTCCCGTTCTGATGCGTCGCAGAACCTATCACAGCCCAAAGGAGTCAAACGGAAATAACAAGATAAGGCACTCTATGCCTGTCCGAAGCGGTGAGAAAGAAGCGCCCTATCTATCTATTTCTATCTCTAGGCGGCGGTGATGTTAGATGCATATTTACATGTAAACACACCCACATATATATATTTGCGGTGATGTTAGATGTATATTTACATGTAAACACACACACACACACATATATATATATATGGATGTTTGAACGCGGGACTACATCATAATGTTATTCTTGCAACCAAATTTCGATCATAAGATGATGTAAGGCTCGAACGAGGGGGTTGTAGCCCTTCAAAGTCAGGGATGACCGCGCCAATGAACCATTCTGAAATATGTCGTTTTGATATTCTGGCCTTTAATATTTAATAGCTGACCCCCAGCTCTTTTTCTTCTGTGACAAGGGTTCATATCTTTGTGGAGCAGTGTCAAGGATTTGTCAGGAGTAGGGATTAGATTTATCCCCTCTTTCTTTTTGTGCCTAATCCGGACGGTCGGTCATGGTGAACTTACTTGGGCTTTCTTCAACAGACCTATCTATGACCTAAGTGACCTATCTAACTGTAGGGCTATATAAAGCATATATTCCAGCAAACCGCGATTTCTGTGGATGGAACCGGTCGTTACAGATCGTAGGTGCTGCTGTTGCTGCTGTTCGTGGTTTGCATGACAACCGTGCCTAAATATTATACACGTGTGAGCCACTCAAGCCACAACGCCGCTTACGTTCTGGCCTGACTTGCAATAATAATGATAATGATATTAATAATATTATTATTTGATTTATTTTCACTCTGTTCGAGTAATTACAACGGTGTGTACAATATACAAGTCAGTTTCCGATGTGTAAGGTTTCAAGTAAAAATTCTAGAAGCATTTATTTTTAAAACATAGTTAATATTAATAATATAATAATGATATTAACTACTGACTTAAACAATATTTCGCTTGCTTAAAATCGTGCCGTTCCAGCCGCCGATGAGCTCCCTATCGCCAGTTCAGGAGGTGGCACAGGGCAGTCCTATGGTCTTCGTTCTAGTCGGTCCTCAAACAACGGCGCGTCAGATGAACGACGCTCGCTCCGACAGATGCGTACAAAGCACGATGGAAGCAGCCGGCGCAGCAAAAAAGAGGAAGCGACACATAAGGACAGCGATGGCTCAGCTGTGGGATCGGTGGTGCCTTCACCGATCGGGGTCAGTTCAGGGGTTGGCAAGGAAGAGGACGAAGAGGACGATTTCGACTCGGAGAGCTCCTTTGACAGGTCGGAAGGATAATTGATATGAACGAGTTCGTCTGTTCTCAAATATTCGCTAATTTTCCCCTCTTCACCGAAAATGACAAATGCTCCTGTACCATTATTCATTGTGAGAGCCAAAAGTTATGCTCGCTAATTTTATATTACTACCACATAATCACGCATGAATATGATTTACGTATCAAAGGTGGCAAATGTAATATTTTCCAGTTGTTTGAATTATATTTATTGCCGTTCTAGTAATATTATCATCACCGTATAATTCACGTCATTCAAACGGACTAAGGAGCTGTTTTGATTGAGGGGATACTAATGGTAGACTTCTTCTAATTATATTATGCAGGTTCTCGCCCGTTCGCAAGACCACTCGGAGAACTTCGACGCGCTCGTTAATGGCGCTCCCTTCACAGGTGAATAGGTCGCCGTTTCCTATGGAGACGTTACTTTTAATACTTGTACACTGAGAAAGTTTGCCTACATTCAAAAATGGCCCTGAGCCTGGATCAAATTTGCAGGCCAGCCTAGAGTGTCACCCGATTGCACTTTAACTCAAAGTCACCCGTTAGCCATAACGATCGTCTACGAGTATCGTTGAAATTATTCATAATGTGAGAATCGTTTCGCTGCACAACTTAGAAGGGCACTAGCGTGTTATTGCAACATACAGCCACCCAGTATGTTGTTGCGATGTTACTGGTCATCGAAAAGGTCACGATTCTCATTTATTTTGCTAAGTTATCACCCACCGCTGCGAACTCGATGACCTACGGAGCCACCACCACTGATCTTTTTCATGTGTGTCAATGATGGCAACTATATATGAACTTCTCGTGATACTCATGATACTTCATGCTACCTTCGTTTTCACCAAATGCCCTTAAACCTTTCGTAGCAAACAGGAAGGTGATGGATTACCATGGGCTATTTATATACGTTAGCGCATTTTAGTTCGCATTGCGTAATTTATGGGAAAGGGATCTGAGAGCGAGGCTCACCGGAAAATGAAGCAGATAGCAGCAACAGCTCACATTGGCGGTGGCGTTCGAGCTGAGCCGAGCAAAATGAACCCCTGATCGTGAAGGTCCATTAAAGCTCGAAAAACGCTTAGGAAACGCTTAGAACGATGTCACAAAAATGCTTCGAGACCTCTGAAAAGTTTAGCGCGCCCTTCTAGTCCATAAATCAACTGTAGTGCGAATGGGCTAGGAGTCCCACAAAAGGAGAATTTTTCATCGAGTTTTCGCCAGCGATGGACACTAACGGAAGGGGGACTTTGTTTTGGCATTTTGTTGATCGGATGAGTTAGCTACTAAAGATGCGTTCAACTCATGAATTTGAAAGAAATATAGCAGTAGTTTTACGTATAGCTAGCGTTCTCGGTAACGGACAATTACTTGAAACTGAATTGCACGACCATTTCAACGGGGAACGGAAACGTTATTTTATATCAAGCAGAGAAGTGCCACATCGTAAATAGTACGCGTTGATTCGCGATCAATTGATGCATCTTACCTTCCATACTATTATACAAATATTATACTAGTTGAAGATACGGATGTCATATCATAATTTCTTCGAGACCGTCCTGTCAAATATATATATTATATACATGCATGGACAACTAGTTTGTGGTGTCCGTTTTTAATAAATGTTACCTTATGCTTTATTACTGCATTTAGAAGATATTAACATAATGCTCAATAATACAATTCTGCTAATACAGTATCAATCTAATGGGCATACCAAGTGCCACAGAAAGGAAGGCAATAAAATGCAGGCTTATAAACGTCGCTGTGGCTCAGGTGGCTCCGTTGGCGGTAGAGACCTCATTTCGACGAGTATTATAGTATTATATTATAGATGCCTTTCAATGTGCTATATATTACTCCATATCCTACTGATCCATCGATTCACTAGACGATCGATAGTGCACACGCAGCAGACGTGGAGCACATCTCCTCCTGGTGATGCTTTCCGTTACGGTACTAAACTGGAACCACGTGGAGAGATTGCGAACTTCTTCGTCCGGCCTAGAAGACTATTAAGCATAGACTATTTATTTGTAAATAGCCAGGAGCGGGCCCATAAACGCAGGCGCGTACGAGCCAATCAATTTACGTCTCTAATTGATCCAGTGGGAATGAAACATCATTAGCAGTCGCTCGTTAGTTGGTTATCAAATTTAGGCATTTCACTAGCAACACTAGTAAACATGTGACCAACCACTAGTCTGATAGGCACAGTCGGGTACCACGTCAATGCAATTCATGTTGTTGTCGAGCTTGTGATAAAATCGAGTCACCAGAAAATGAAACCATCGTGACCCCGTCATCTCGGAATTGAATTTTAGAAATAAATTCAAAGTATGCAACATATGGGTTTAGCCAAGGTGTGGCGACCAAACGAAATATCTTGAGAACACCAGCCTGTTTCATCAGGTTCTCTCCCTCTTTTTCTTCCTGTATGTCTATTTTAGTTATTTGTGTTTATCATTTATACTGCAGCCGACGCGCATCACGTTGATGAAACAACACTGAACACCATTATGAGCTCTCCACAATAAATCACTGTTTTCACGACCGTCAGAGTAGCAAGACGTCGTGCCATTAGTTGACTTTAGCGACAGGGAGGAAATGGCAAATTAATTTAAGGATGTTTTTTGCTTCCTTGTTTTTGCATGTTCTCAGGAGAAGACTGCGTCTGATTTTGTTGCCGAAGCACAATCGTCGAAGTCTCAGGAGGAATTGTTAGCTGTTAAAGCTAAGGACAAGGAAGACAAATCGTTGCGAGCCAGACTCGCCAGGAAGATTCACTCCATCACCGACAACATTAAGGGTGAGCTAACATCAGATACAGCGAACACAGACCAACAATACACAACAGTGTCTTACGAGGAGCCCTAGTCATCGCAGGGAGTAGTAGTGGTAATAGTAGTAGTCTCTGGTGACGTAAGGTATGAGCCATCCTTGCCTTTCTCCCTTAACGCCTATTTGAGCTATTCGAAACGTCTCAGCATAGATGGCTCTTTCACTTTGTGGCCAGGATTATGTTCATCTAAATAGATTTGCGTCACTCTTCCCTCCGTCTGTTGAGTAGTGAAGAGTAGAGGTGATTATGTGTCGCGTAGAGTGTTATGAAGAAGTAATTTTCTCTGTTTATTGAGTCTGACAGTGATTGGTTAATTCTTTGTACTTATTAGCTGGATCAGATCGTAAGTCGTCTGACGAGGACAAGGAAAAAAGTACTCCGTCCTCGGTGTCTACGGCGACTACCAGCAGCGGGTCAACTCGCGTATCAGGAATCCCTGTGAAGAGAGGCATTCCCGTGCTGACCGGTTTGTTTCATTCATATTTCGACCGTATCGTTTTACTCACCATTTTCCAGAGTATCTATTACGATTTGAGCCGCTGCAGGTTCATATCGTATGTGTATGGAAAAGCTTCCTCGAAGTACTGAAGTTTATTCCGAGAAAATTCAAATCTAGTTACATCGACATCATTATAAAGCAGTCTTTAAGTGGCTAAAAACACACACACTCGAATCTACTCACGATTGCAGCACACAAATGTAACGAGGACATAGTTAGTTATTCACAAAACTCTCGTTATTCAATTCTTACCACAGGGTACCACAAATGTTCATTGACTGAAACGAGGCTATATTCACTAGGCTCGATATGGATAATGAACTAAAAGTTCCGTATATTATACCGTTCTGATATGATGATATACACAGGGTCAGCCAGACGTGCCACCCCGTCGCCCGTACTCGATTCGAAAATTGCGAAGGCCGCCGCCGTCGTTGTTGGCCGACCTGAGGCCAATCGAAGGAAAGAAACAGCGGAAAGTCTTCAGGTTGGTGGAGAATCTGAATTATAATTGAAATGAGGACCCCTAGTAGTAACTACTTCATTCATCCCTCTCAAGTTACTTGGCTTTTAGATGAAAACCAAGTTCACCGATCATCTATGGCCACATACGAGCACAGCTTTTGTATGCTAATTATTTGGTGGGTAGTATATTGTTTTTATGTAGATCATATTGGGCTTACAGTTATTATTGAATCAAAATTGCTTTTCGCCAAGGGGCCTTTTCAGAATACCCTACAAATCAATAACAAGAGGCTGATGTAGAGAAGTTATATCCATTAGTTGATTCCATCGCTTGAATACATTTGGTCATACGCCTCAAAAGGGCAGCAACGCTACATATTTATAGTAAACAAATTTTGATACATATACACTTGTCCATCTATTTTTCAGGTTGGCACTGATCCGCGATTCGCGGCTTTGGCAGGCGCGGCTCCACCACAAGCGACTGTTACGCCAACAATTAACTCGACTGTTGCACTTGCGCCATCCTCCGACATTGGAGGTTCGGCCTCGGCGTTATTTCCTCATGACGGCACAAATCCGCCATCTTCGTCTGTGACAATAGCTTCTTCGGTGACAGGGCCTCACCGGGCTGGCCTTTCGGTGCAACCTCAACGAGCCTCGTTCCATGGAGCCGGCAGTACACCGTTAGCCAGCGCTATCGGCGGTATCGGATCTTCCGGAGCTCCAATTTCTTATCGCCACTCAGTTGCACTTGGGGAACAGGAAAACCGCCGTCCACTGGCAACATCCATTAGAAGAACTGGTTAGTGTGTAGAAGACCCGTGTTGATTCGGGTTCAAAAAGTGTTAAACTAATCCCGACTACATTGGTCTCTTGCTTTGGATCAGCTTTACTTATACAGACATTAGACACATCACTCTGTGATTGTTGAGACAGAGTATAGGATATTTTCATCGTTTCTTCTCTTGCTCCTGTCAAAAACATCCACAAAACAATAGAAGGTTTAAGTAGGTTTCGTCGTATCTATTTGGCTAGAGAACTTCTATTAAACATCACAGGATAAGTTCAAAAACTCTGTATAGTTAAACGACATCTGGCGTTGCTGTAAACGTTTCTAAAATGTAATGTGTTCTTCAAGAAAGATCTCAGTGCTCCATCGATTTGTCGATTAATTCAGTAAATTTCGATGGGTCAGATGTTCAAGTGGGTCAGCTATGTACAATACTTACATACGCTATGATGGTTTGCATTTAAGGGCTCAATCCTTTGAAGCAATGTAAAACCTGTTTTGAGGATGTTAAATATTTAAGGCCGAGAGTCAGCCTGACAAAGTCTCGTTTAGTGATGTGGGATAGACCATTTTCTAAGCAACTAAATATGGTGTCAACCGTTCAGCGTGGTAACAAGCAAAGCTAGATAATACTCTGCTCAGAACTAACGCAATGCTATATTACATAATTGGCTCTGTGATTTAGGCTTGTAAACTTTATTATCGTTACATGTTTACTAACTTAGTGGAATGGAACTGTGTTTTATTCATTGTACACATCTCAGATAGAACTTTTGAATATGCTAGTTATATAAATATACAGATATCAGTTTCTTCGAACTGATGCGGTCCCTGGATCTGTACGTTTGAATGAAGTTTATCTAATTCGTGGATCATTAGGTATTCCAACTCGCTCAAGTAGCCGTGTACCGAGCGCCATACCGAAGTCGACAACGAACTATTCGACATCAGGGGTAACCTCACCTGCGCGACCTACCATGAACGCCGAGACGCTTCAGAGAACTCGATCATCGCTCAGGTTCGCCATCATTTTGCAGTTCCATATAGCATGCACTAGAACTACAATAATATGGGCGCCTAACACGTTGTGATATGGCCTCCCGCATATATTGGATTTGCTACATATTCGTGTGGACTTAACTATAAAAATTTAGCGTAGAATACATTGTGCTGCTCTAACATGTATTGTGTGTCATGGGAGAGGCAGAGGCGAAATTAAATCGATTGCAATTTTGTTTCCATAAGATAGTGCGTAAGCTTGACCAAAATCGTGATCAGAAAACGAGATTAAATTGTGTTTTCGTCCCAATGCATGTGCCAAAAAGCCAACTAGAGCAAGATGCTAGCGGTCACCTTTCCTAACCTTAAGTACACATTAACATCAGGCACTGAAGTCCGCTGGGACATTCAAAAATGCTCGTTTCAAAAATGTTTTCTCCTGCTGAGAAATGTCCTTATTTTGTTCCAGATCGACAGTGCTCCCTGGTCGTGCCGAAGAGGTGAAGCCGTTCATGCGAGCGACCTCGGCTTCTATCGCCCGGGTGGCCCCGTCAAGGGGTTCCGCTATTTTGGCGCCTTCGATCCCCACTCCGACTGGACCGTTCGCTCGAGGTCCCGCTGTCCATCATCGAAGAACTGTCCCGGGATACAAATAACGAACGCGGATAGCAAACCGGGAAGAAACAACTTCCAGACGTCTAAAACGGCTTTCGTTGAACCCAGCTCACTGATGCATTGACGGCTTGAATTTCCTGTATGAACTCAAATTATGAATTCACCTGCGGTAATGGGTGAAAAACAATGGGGATGTATTCCGCAAGGTGTAACCTTCAGACAAAATTCAATTTTCATTATTTCCTATATTTTTTCGAAAAATTCATTTTCACGCGGATTAGCAGGTACATCAAAAATTAACCCTTGGACAAGTTGGATTAATAATAGGACACGCGGCTGCTATTAACTGTTTAATTGTTGCGCTTATTAAAAAATGGTTACAGGTCTACAGGATGTATAATGAGTCCATTATCAGCCTATTCGAGCGCAAACGAAGAGCATATATATAACTAAATAATGACCGACACCACTCTACACCATTCGACATCGCCAACCTCCAACGAATCCGCCAGGAGACATTACAATACCTCGGTATAATAAGGTCCAGGACAAGTTTTTCTCGTAATGTTTTTCAATGTGCCAAATGTACTCGAAGGCCAAAGCAGGCTCTGGATCGCAAAAAGCGTAGGTGAGGACAGATGATTCTCAATATTTTATTCTCGTTGGCGGAACAGCACCACAAGAGCTAGTTAGAGCATCGAGACCAGCTGAGACAAAAACCGCTGTATCGACCAGAACCCATGAATAGTTCAGGTCCACTTGTGACATTTGACAATGACACCTGAATTGCTATTGAATTGTCCGGTAGCGGTCCAGGGGTCCTTAAGCTAGTGTCCTCCATATTTAATAATAGACAATAATAATAATAACCCAATTTCCTCAACCAGCCAGGTATTATCCTGGGCCCAGATAACACAGATATGTGAGCTCACTTATTTTATAAAGATAATAATAATAATGACGCATACCATTTTTAATACAATAATAAATTAAATATATATTTACAAGCATAAAGATGTATGACACCGCGGTTCATATGTTTACTATAATAAACGTCGCTCTAAAACATATTAAAAGGTGGGCGTCTTTCGTTATTTGAAAGTCAGTCTGACTAACTATAGTATCAGGCTGTCGTAAAAGTGGGTCAAGTATTTTACAATATTTTTTAGTGTGCTTTGATATCTGTTCCCTTGTTCTATACAAATTGTGTTGACGTAAATGTCAAGACCGCATCGACTTGATGGTATTATTATTATTATGATGGTGTGGTTGAACGGATTATTAAGGGGTAAGAAGAATTATAATACTAGATATAGCGGAGATGGTTATTGCTGTTCCCTTCTAAGCAACAGTGGACAATATTTCCTGCTCCAAAATAGGTAATATATAGCAATGATAACTACTACCTTCACAGAGTGGAAACTCCCAGTTCCTGGCCATCACGACGATCCCTATTGCTGCGTTAGTTGCTAGCTATAATAAACGAGACTGAAACAATTAAAACAATATTCTCTGTATGAGTGAGTCGCATTTATCCATGTTACTGTCAGGATTATGTATATATAGGAGCAACGTAACAAGCTACCGAGCCAATTTTTCACTAGTCCCAACTGCGTCTACTATGGAGGGAGAGGCAAGTCTATTGTTTATCGGACTGTAACTAGCCATTGTGGCCGCTCGTCTAATTGGACTCCATTGTTTCTATGGCAATAGCTTGCTACGGTTAACACTTCGCACTCTTTTGCACTCAGCAGCAGCATCGTAAACTGCAGGCGGATACCGCTAACTCGATCAGGGCCTAAAAGTCCACCGTTCATTGGATTTGTTTAGTGATTCAGTTCACGAGTGATTCTGAATGGGGAAGTCGAATGTTGCCCCTCAGTTGTATTTCTCCAAGTAAATTTTCCCAGTTGGGTGAGTCATTAATCGTAGGTTGAACCTGATAGAGAAAACACAGAGTTTACTGAGATGCATTGCCCATTGCAATGGGAATAATAATACTTGTCCTAAATATTTGATGATATCAGTTGTAAGAGCTGGTGAAATATCGAGCATACACAGTTATCCGTGCCTTGTCTATAAATGCATGTTTCTGTTGAGTGTAATACATGTAATTATAGTGTTTTTAAAAGAAAGAACGTTTCTGGCAAACCAAACCCAATCATCAATGAGCAATCTGCTCTTTCGCTGATGATGGTCGGGGAGTTAGTTAATTACATTGTTATTTGTTCGACAAACGAAAGCGTAGAATACACGTAAATGTGTTCAGTCATTGACAGGACTGAGAGCCCTGTTTACGCTCTTATGCATCTTCAGCCACTTATAATTCGTTCACTATAGCATCGCCAATTCGCATTGTCAACTCGTAGTGGGAGGCATTAACAGCAACAGCACAGCATGCTGCTATACTCAAGGTCTTATATAGTTGCTTACAATGGGCAATTCGTGATTAGTGAACACGAATATCACAACGGCGGTATCATCTTCCTTGCTTAAAATCGTCGAAGTTCATCTCACTTTCTTCACGAGTTAAGAATAAATACCACCTGGCTGGTATTAACAACGTATCAAGTGGCCAAGACTACAGAATTTTGCCAATGTTCTTTACAACTAAGACGTTGCCTCCACGTCATCTCCATAAGTAGAAATAAGAAGGGCTCGCATTGGCTTTTAGCGGGGCTCGTGTCCTGTTTGAAGTTGATTGGTTGTGAGTCGCGACCATGTCAGGTTCGTGCTTAGCGAGACGTTCACATATTGCCTCCTTAGCGAGGCATTGCCTCATCACGGCCGTCCGTAGCACATGTAGCATTGTACATAGGCAGCACGCTTAAGCACCATGGGGTCCGCAGTATTACATACGAGTCTTACGTCCTCTCCAGGCCATATTTTTCCTCTGGTCAGAGTCGCGTCTTGCGAGAGAACGTGAGCAGGACTGATTGACCAACGTGAGCGGGTTGCGTCTTCCCGGCCACTTGGCTCCACTTCGGCCGCGATGGACGAGGAAGATCCTGCTAATGGTAAAGACCTTCTACTTGGCTTCTTCCATTTCTCCTCACCGTTGGCTATTCCTTTTTCCCTTTTGGATGAACACGAGACGAGCATCCACGTAGGGTTGTTCCGATTGATGCTATCGATGCCGTTACGTCGCAAACTTTGCACAAGCCCATTGTCCTTGGTCTCAAACCGGCATGCCCTGGGCTGGTGAAGCTTCTAAGGGAACATCTGTTACTTCTTTCCGCTCCTTTTAGAGTCTTATACATTATATTCCCGCGGTGGCTGGATGCGAAGTTGTCTGATTCAACACACAGAGGCATAGGCTATATTAGGTTGGTCATTCGGAGTCCCAGACAGTCGCCGACGAGGGTAGAACAAAATAACGCCATAGCATTTCTGGTTGACCTTGCTACGAACACACAGAAGTCTGTATTTAATGAAGAGTTCATTGCTTGTTGGATGAATTATTAATTTGCTTAGAGGCTGGGATATGTCAAATGCACGTGATCTACTGGACTTAGTCAAGGATCAATTTATGGATTCTTTGTCCTCTTTGTTAAACATTGAACATTCTCCGATAGCGTAATAACAATTTTCCTATTGGTATAGGTGGCCTTGGTTCTCCCTTGGCTGACGTCAATGTCATCACGTTAATGTATTCCCTCCTCTCATATGGGAACTTCACTTGATAATCATGTACCCGTCTTGTAGTAGGTATATGTTTGAGAAGTAGTCGCAAAAAAAGGGGATTGAACTCTAGCTAACACTTTAGTATCTTATTATGTCAGTTGTGAAGTAACACAGCCTGGTCAAGCATCCAATTAATGAATAAGTACTACTTTCGACCTGTGGCCTTCGACACATTGAGAGGACCAGGAATACAATCATTGAACTTTCTATTAAGAGAAAGGTCATTATCATCTGCTACAGTTTAATCACGCGCAACCGAATATTTAGTGCAAACATTTTCTTTAAATATCCAAAGGGAGATTTACAATTTCGACTTTAGGGAGCCGAAAAGCATAACGGCTAATTAAATAATTAAATTTAAATATTCTATGAAGGGTATGTGAGAAGGCTGTTCTTAAATGCATTTCAAGTTAAGTGGGTACAATAATCGTCGCCCACTTTCCTAATTATCTAACACGTCTCGTATATATAATAATAAATGTTCTCAAAGCAGCTCTTCACGCAAATACGTTATTTTCGCTTCTCACAAGTTACTGGGCAGTCTCTCCACTAATGAATCTGGTGATATTTGTGTTAGAGGGTGAGCTGGTCAGTCCAGTTCAGACTATTTGTTATTTGCAAAAGTTTGAATTGGAAAGTATTTGACAAAGACTATTGCATTGCTAGTTGGGTGACAAAGTTGGCATGTATTGAAAATCAGGATTCAAACCATGAGCCTTTAAACTCAATCTATTAGAAACACTTACGAGTGGCTGGGGGAACATCCTTCGTAGACGAACAGGACTTTGGAGACAGAAAACGGGGTTATTTAGTCATAATAGTTGAGTCTAACAATTTGTTTCTAAAATTGCGCATTTCATAATGACAACAATGTGTACAATGAGTCGACTTTGCGTAAGGGTGACGAACAGACAAGCCGCGCTTTTAAGCGAAGCTTATAAATGCTCGCTCTCATCTGGGACATCGGTTGGGCCAATTACTCATATTTGTTCCTTAGAGGATACACTGTGATCTATAGAAGGAGTTAGCGCGAGCAGGCGGGTGCCATTTTTCATGCGTCACATTCACTGTGCAACAACTTTCTGTTGTCGAACACATCCATCGTTGTTTGCGCTCATTACGGTTCTATTATTATTATTATTATTTAGGAGTGTCCTCTTAGTCGAAGTAATAGATCATTCCTAAATATAATAGGTCACATGCTTTGATTGCCGGCCTCCACTAAGGACATAGTTTCAACAATTTGGTTTTAATTTCAACCTACATAGAATTGGCAAGATAATGCCTGCTATGGGATGTATTACTAAATGCAGCTGCATGTTTGTTTAAGCGTGATATTATAGTAAACAATAACATCGAATGTGCACAATGCATAGCTTGAATCGACCGCTATCGAAAAAGAGAGTACAGCGTATTTTATACGAATATATTTATATTTACGTTGATACCAGTGTGCGATTAAAAGTGTTTCTATTATATCATAGCTGAGATGAGCTATAATGGCATTTGTAGTCCATGTCACGTATATATCCACACATATTATACATTTGTCACAGATGAGCGATTAACCATTGTAATAATGGAAGCATGTGTTAAGATAACGCTTTCTTATACAGAATCCATTTGGATATTAACCTACACCTTGCCTTCAGAGTCAAACTTGAAAGCAATCGTAATAGAAGCATGAATGGCGGTGGCCAAGCTGAAACGTTTAGAATGTTCACTTCATTATAAAGTTAGACCGGACGAAGTTATTGCGGGCTTGGAACGCCCTTTGGAGGAATGTTGACATTAAGCCGAAGAGCTCATTTCACTTTAACATTTGCGACAGCAATGTGTAATCTTCGTTGAAAAGGAATTCTTTCTAGTCGACACATGGATTATTGTTATCATAGCGAGGGTACCTGCCCGTCAAAATGATATACCCCTGACGCAATATTAAAGTCAACACAATCTCCGGAAGCTGGCAATTTTAGGGTCTGAGCCGTAGTCTGGGAGCTACCGACCTCATCAACGTTTCTGCGTTGGGTGCGGTTCTGCGGCTTTTGCTGCTCTTGACGGCCACTTGTGATTGATAGCTTGCGATAACGACGAGAGTCTCTCTCACCGATTGTTGAGGTGCGAAGTGGTCTCCGCTATTTACACAAGGTCATAGCTGGCCTACGCATTCTCCTTGTTGACGGAAACTTCCTATCGGCTTGTATCAGCTCCTATTGCCAGAGTTGGTGGAAGAAATACCCTGTGATTGGTCTAGCTTATTTTCGAACAATATCTACAATGGTATCAATGGATAAAAGTAGCATTATTTCTATTTCTCAAGAACAGTCATTTGGGATTTGGAATTTTGATCAAATACTAATTGGAACAATTTTGATTTAACTATATGATATCTCTACCATTGTTCTGTGGCTTTACTGTGGTATACTGTCTCCATTTTTTTGGGAACCGTCAAACTGTTGCGAAGGTGAACAAATGTATGCATAGCGGAAACGCGTTCATATTTACCATTCCGTTCTGGTTAATAATGTTGACACATTACATTTCACAACAGCATAGTGTTAGCAAGATTTTCTTGTTGTTTCCACCTTCGTTCTATTCACGATCAAGCGATAATACAACCGATAACGGATGGATATGGTGTCACCAATCAATGGCGGGTAGTGTGACATGGAGCGTAATACAGCTCCATGTCACATTACCCGCCATTGATTCACTTTTAATTATTAATTGTGTACTACTACTTAGATTGTTTTTTTACTACGATTTGTACCAGCAGTGCAAGCTTCGTCTATCTCCTTCAAATAAGAAGGGTACGACGCACGCGGCGAGACGTCCCCTCTTAATAACGTACGACGATATGAGTTCATTCGTATTTTGACGACTAGATCAATGAGGTGGAGACTCAGACAGGTCCAAAATCACCTACCCAAGTAAGGAACAATTTCACCAGTATTGATGTGTGTGTGTGTATCTTGCTAGTGTTGATCGAGTAAACAACTCAAATAGAGAGCGGATACATACAATATAAGTGAGCTGAATCTGCTGATGTGCCGTTGAGAGGCTCTAAATTGACTATCTGTCTGATTGGTGAGAGTTATGTACAGGCAGCAACCATTCAATTCATTCTGCAAGCGTTGATCTGTTGACCTATACACGAAGAATTCTAAGACACAAGTGATGCCCGCCAATAGCGATTGCCTTCGAAACGGAACGAACAGTCATTAAAATATAAGCTAACATTTCGTGAGAATGTTCATGTCAAGTCTGTGTCAATGCTAATGTATCAACAATTAAATCGTAGATGGTACGTGCTTATAAGGGCTGAGTCATTGTTGGCCGTGGTTATTTAGCAGAGGAAGGACGAGGCATGAGTGATCAGTTCAGCGTAACGTTCCGTCAACGACTTCTCAGCGTCTTCTATGGGCCTGATAAACTAAAATAATTGTTATTCTAAGTTATGAATCTCGTATATCACATGTGATGGCAGAATCGGTCTCCAGGAGACCAGCTCTGTGGTAAAAACATGACCAAAACGAAACGGGTCAAGTTAAGTAAATGTTACATGAGCCCTCTTGCATATATATTTATACTAATTACCTGTATGCGCTCCCGTGGAGAAGATTCGTTCGTTTAGTCTGCTAAGTCGTCAAAACACCGATGGGATTCATTATATGATTTGAGGTTTGTTCTAGGCAACTGGGAACACCGCCAATTCGTCCCGAGAATAGCGGCTGTTAGCTATCAGCATTTGTTTGAGGGTCCGGGAATTTTTGAAGCATCCAGACGTTAAAAACAATTTAACTTTCAAATCGTATGAAGAGTGAACGCTGTATCTTATTCTATTTACTATTATTATTATTATTATTATTATTAATATAATGACAGCGACGATTGCAGATGCTGCTGTTAATACTCACGTTGCTCTTCTTCGTTATCCTGATTGCGATCTTAACGGTGAATGCTATCCGGTGCCAATTAGCTCAAAACGAAAGGATTACCCTAAGGGGCAACGAATATGTACTCATCACAGGCTGTGACTCGGGTATTGGATACACTGTGGCTCGGCATTTACAACAAGTGCGTGGCCAACCGGGGTTCCATGTTATCGCATCGTGTCTCCGACCGGACAGCGGTGCAGCTAACGATCTGCGCCAATTGGGAGTGAAAGTTCTTCAGCTCGACTTCACGAAGGACGATGTCAAGAAATTTTGCCAGAAAGTTGACGACATCGTAGGCACGTCGAAGCTTCACGCTGTGATCAACAATGCGGGCGTGTGTATCATGGGCGAATTCGATTGGTTAACAGAGGAGCACGTAGACACCATGTTCCGTGTCAATCTAAGCTCGATGCGCGTTGTGAAGGGCCTCATGGACAGGATCATCCAGGATAAGTCTCGGATAATCAACGTGTCAAGTGTCAATGGCAGGGTTGCGTTCCCCGGCCTAGCTATCTACTGCGCCTCGAAGTACGCTCTTGAAGCCTTCACCGATGCTATCGCAATGGAGTTGGGCCGCTTTGGCGTGCGCGTGATCAAGTTCCGTCTGGGTGACTTCGTCGGAATCACTGGCATTTTATCAAGCCAACTTCGGCACGCTGAAGAGATGTGGACGCAGTTCTCGGCCGCGCAGCGCGCCCGCTACGGGGACTATTTTTACGATTACCATCGTGCAGTAGCGTCACAATGCGGCCGACGAAGTGTACGAAGCTTTAGCGAATTGTTGAACTGCTTTGACCAAGCGCTAATGACCCTTCGACCGACTTCGCTTTATACCGCCGGCGGTCTCCTGTTACCACTACGTGTACTCAGCTTTATGCCGGATAGTCCACGAAACCGTCTCGTCGCGTGGGTCTTCGAGAATGAAGTGCGGCATCAAGGTGTAAAGTATCCGCCTAAGAGATCGTTTAACAGTCATAGGAGGCTAACTAAAGAAGCTTAATTTGATTGAGGAAAAGGAACTTATTGGATACACACACACACACACAGGAATAATTGACGAGGATGGAAACGCGAAATGTTCGTCATCACCGGTGACTAAAAAAAGGAGAGGCTTGAACTTAAATTTGACGAGGAAAACAAGGTATCAAAATAATAAAAACACACAACGAATCGATGATCTGGATTTGACCTATGCGTCTTCGATAGTCCACGCATCGCAGTGAATAACGCTTAGGTGATGCTATAACTAACAGTGATATATGCATAGTACAATGGGATTGATCTGGAGAAGGTTAATAACAAATTCAAGATAAAAACGGACCCACTAGCGCCCCCCAGTCAATGGACGAGACAGCCTCATTGCGAGTGGTGCCCCTTGTGAGCCTTCTTATTATATATTAAGAAGGAACCAAAGGTAGGGTCACACAAAGTTATACTGTTCTGTTCGGATGAGTGAATTCAAATCATCCTACAGAATAAGGTTCCCGCCGGAGGAAAAAATATAGCAAACAATTAATGCATAATTCATTGTTAGGTAATATTTCTGTTCGGTTATTAGTCATCCATCATTTTGAGCTGTTTGTAACCTAACTACACAAAGGATATTTGGCTATTCTAGATTTGCGGCGAACAGGATCCGTTGTAAGTGGTAGTTACTAATCGAGTACAGGAAGATGTACACGTTGATCGATTATGATTGTGAATTTCTCGTTTCAGAGATTATTCTTTTAAAGTCTATGTGAAACTGTTGCTGAATCGGTCGCAACGGTCAGTCACAGTTCTACAAAAACAAGTAAATAATTTTAGGTGGGTGGGTGTCTCATATTGATCTAATAGGTGCAAAATTAAAACACGATGCTTTTGCATAATCAATATAAACTGTATCTGGTTCGGAAGTTCAGCTGTGAGCAACTCAGACAATGTGAATAGGTAGAGACTTTGCGGCTTCTGTCAGAGATTGCTGTCAGATCGTTGTTCTGAGTGATTTGGCCCGTATACGGCAGCAATGATTCTTGCAGAACACGCCGTGAAATCTAGAATATATCGGATAAGCCACAGTGGTGCTAGGCTTCCGGTCTTCTCAAGATCATCTTGGGGTTCTGTTGCAGATTTACTATTGGCCCTCTGTCATTAGATCTCTTACACTGTCAGTTGTTGACGATGGCTAGCTTTGGGTCGCATTTGTTCACTAACTGCCACACACAGCTTTATTTCACCATTTGCCGCTTGCTATATCTGTCCAAGAGTTCCAGGCAAACAAAAGTGATGCCAAATATCATGCCATGTAGGTCTTATCTCTTACTGATATCAATGAAAGATTCCGCAGTGCTGCCGACTACAAAGTGTTAGCAGAACGCTGGAGGTGTATCGAACGACGTCTATCCGGTCGCGCCATCTATCGGGGACCGGCAGAACCTTCTTCTATGGATCGCGTAAGGAACGATGCTGTCAACAAACAAGCAGAGATTATGAAAGGGTGTGCGCAATGTTTGTTCGAACAATTCTCCGTCGAACGCAGCTTTAATTTGTGTGTGTGTGTATATTTGTGCCTGTTTAAAAGCTACATACCATACGTTTGGAAATGATCCGTATCAATCGTACTTGAAGCTGAATTGTTCATGAACCACACGGTGTGGAAGGTGAGATTTGTAGCTTTTCTCGACTCTGTATAGCAATACATTGTGAAACTATTCCTTTGTTTGATTGTGCCTTGAGAGAGGCTTCATCTTATGACGCATAAAACTTAAATCTGGGGCTTTAAGCTGATGTATTAGGATTATGAATCAGTGCCGATGGTTCATGCTAGCTTGTTCCTAAAATCAGTTGCTGCCGTTGACTTATATTGCTATCGTATTTAAAAGTTTGGAAACTATTTCATTTTCGTAACCGTTATGTTGTGTGCTTCTCATTTGTTAGCGAGCTAGGACTGAGGGTAAATAGATTATCTGGCGTTAAATTGATTTTTAAATATCGAACATAACATATCTGAGTACTGCTTGAGCCCAGTGTTATGATTGCCTGACATGGCAAAATGTAACCACTCGTAGATTTTACAATATGACAGCATTAGCGTATACGTTCATCATTCGCAATACAATATACACCATATATTTTGATAGGTGAATTAATTGACGAACTTCTTTCAGATGTTGCTGCTACTCGTCATCATATTTCTAACAATAACCACGCTCGGTGTGTGTCTAATTAAGAGAAACGAGAAGATTATCTTGAAGGGCTCTGAACACGTTCTCATCACGGGATGCGATTCAGGAATCGGGTACGCTTTGGCGCAACACCTACAGAAAGGTAATGGACAAGATGGGTCGTTTCAAGTCATCGCGACATGCCTTCATCCTGAGGGAGAATCCGCTGTACAATTGAAATTACTGGGAGTGAAAGTTCTCGGGCTGGATTTCACGAAGGACGATATCAAGTCATTTTGCAAGCGTGTCGATGAATTCGTGGGCAATGCAAAGCTTCACGCTGTGGTGAATAATGCAGGCGTATGCATCATGGGAGAGTTTGACTGGTTAACCGATGACCAAATCGACTCAATCCTCAAGGTGAACATGGGAGCGCTTCGACTGGTGAAGGGTCTACTCGTCAGAATCGTTGCGGATCGAGCCCGCGTTATCAACGTGACCAGTGTCAATGGCACCATTGCCTATCCTGGCCTAGCGGTATACTGCTCATCTAAGTACGCACTTGAGGGGTTTTCGGACGCGCTTGCCATGGAGCTGGCCAAGTTTCATGTGCATGTCATCAAGTTTCGATTGGGCGACTTCGCTAAGATCACGTCGATTATGTCCGGCCAAAAATACCACGCTGATACAATGTGGCGTAATTTCACCGATGAACAACGCGTATTGTACGGTGACTATTTTCATGGTTATCAGCGAGCAGTGACAAGCCAAGCTGGCGGGCTGAGCGTGACAACGTTCAATGACCTGATGAGCTGCTTCGACAATGCCCTTCTCTCTGTTCTACCTCTATCAGTGTATACGTCAGGCAGCACCGTTTATCTAACCATCCTTTGGGTACTGAGTTGGATTCCGGAGACATGGCGAAACAGTTTCGTTGCCTGGCTGTTTACGAGAGCAATGCAGACTCATGGAGTTCCATCTATTAAACTAAAAGATGGGCGATTTGCTACTGCGGATGTGAAAAACAAGTGGAAATAAGCATATATTGTTCACTTTGCACATACACTATAAACGTGCTATTTATTTTAGGATCGTAGAGAGAGGAAAAGACAGAGCAAAATCTAACATTACGTCCCAGGACAAATAAATGTATATGTGTGTTGTGCGTATGTATAAATAGCAATAAAATGGTGCTGTTCCCGTACATTATATCCGCATAGGTTTGGAAATATTTCGAAAATCGTTGGATCGATCGAAATCGATCTTCCAAAAATGTCGATTATGCTAAATTCGGAGATTCGATGAAGTGCTCTCAGCGCAGCAAGTGAGACTTAGCGCGTTGCTAACATACGGGAGAGGTATTGGCAATCCGCTCTTTTTCAACGCGAGTAGAACCACGACGATCATTGGGTGCATGCATCTAGATGGGAAATGTGGGAAGAGGAGAACCTTGTTAAAATCCCATCTCATCAACGTACGGACCCAATACGGCGCCTCAAGGTGGTACTCGAGGATATCTTATGACCAAAATAACAAAATTTCCTATTTAGACTTAATCCAATTGGTGTAAACATTACTTCGTTTTATCACGATCGACCGTGTCGGGTTTCGACTAATCGCTCTGAAAAAAAAGGGAATAAAAAATCTCACCACACAGAAAATAATAGCTGAGTTATATTCATGAGATTCTACGGAGTTCGTGTATGATCAAGGATCTTATGGGGGACGATGATGATGATGCCCTGAGGGCACATGCTCACGGTAGATGTTTCATGGGAGGTGTTCCAACAAAAGATCGAGCAGATGAACAGGGAGAGGAAGCCGAGGCCAATTTCTGCCTCTGAGCACGTCTCTCCGTCGTAGTTCGTGCTCTGCGATGATTCTGGGGGATCAAGGGCTACTGGATCTCCTCTTTCTGCTGCTGTTCAGACGGTCACCCCAGACCGACCAAAGTCGCTAACCCGTTCCAGGAATGTCCTTTCTTATTTCTCGCTATCCTCTGCTACCCCCCAACCCCCCTTCGACCTTCCAGTCACCCCCACCCCGTTTGTAAATAGGCGGGAAACAGATGAGGACAAATTTGTTATACGGATACGGCCGTCGAGAAATGCCCCAAATAAATCGTTACAACGAACATGGAGGACACATGAGAAGCTATCACAGAAGGGGAACTAGCTCGCCGATTATGGAAGCTATTGTGGTAATGGAAGATTAGCCAGCTGAACGACGTTATGGTTGCACGATACAAGTGGCTCCCTTGGATAGATTAGCTCGAACACAACTGCGTCACGTCATCGTGTTCTGCAGGAGCCAATTCTCACTCGGCAGAGTGCAGCAGCTAAAATAGATGTATCATTTACATGTGAGCTAGGCCGTTGGGCTTGTAGTGGAAAATCGTTCAATGTAGCAGAGAGAACACAAAGCGCAAGCACATGCCTGAGGCTGGGATAGATTAAGCGGGCCAGCTTGAACTAAGCCGCATGGTCGGGCACCATCAGTGTGCCATTGCCGCTCGTTGTTAGGTAACTGCCTTTCTCCAATAACAAACATTGGATATCGAATATATATGTGTCTAGGGACACGTTTCTACCTGTAATTAAAGCAACTTGTTGTATATAGGCTAGAACTAGAAAATACCTGTGAAAATAAGCTTCATGAAAACAATTCTATAACAATTAGCCAATTACATTGATTGCGCTCGATAGTGTGTGATCTGATTAGATATTTTTAGCCAGCGAATGTTGAGCAGTCGTGTGTGCTCGTAATGCTCGCTCGAACAGCAGCATCATTGTTGTGCGTCTGCCCCAATGCTGACGCCGTACATAATGAACTATTAACTGTACCCGTTCATGCCGAATTCGAACGACTGGCTCAGCTGACAAAAGGGAAGTTCAATTAGCCAATGTTCAGATGGTAAGCGAACAGCCTTTTGTTGTGATTCGCTAGTGACGTCGAGTAAAATGAAGGTGTAAGTTAGTCGAAAGCCTTGTGTGCATTGTGTTCACTCAACAAGACGATTTACTCAAACTATGCAACTCTGTACGAGCTAAAGCTTTACTTCGAAGGAACTGTAGATTGACATGCTGAAGTCGAAACAGAGCAGGGCAATCCGGTAATCGGATCAGAGAACAGATCTCGCAAGTTGACCTCGTGCGAAAAGCAAACAACAGTCTGCCCTAGACGACAAAGCTTTCGCTCTTATCTATAGTATCTATTCTTCCTTCTCCAGGATCTTCTCTAGGCATTTTTTAGTGATGTTTAACATGTACAATATAACAAGAAGAAACATAATGTAGTGATTTTCTCAGTCGCTGTGTGGGTGTCGGCTACGTTGTCGTAACGTCGAAAACGATGAACTTTAGGTTCAGGAACACCGAAACAGAACATAATTTTGTTTACAATAGAAAAAGCTATCGACTGAACATAAAAAATACTTTTAGAATACTGTGCATAATGAATAAGTGTTACATGAAGTTTGCTTTTAGTACAAGATTTGTTTTTACCTGAGATTTGCTTCGGAACTGCCGATACAATAAACATGAGCGCCCAAGTGACAGACAGAAGGAGTTATTAGATAATCTGAACTTCTTCATTATCGCTTTTAATTTGTATTCGAATTATTTCGTTGGCTCCAGCAATAGGTGCATACATGGTGTCAGCCAAGCGGACACTTACCAACGGCTGGCTTACCCATAAGTGCATAAGTGTATTTCCAGTGAATTGTTTCCTTGGTTAATTAGAAGCAGTTTGCTGCACCTCCTAATCATAGAAATGAATGTGTGCCTCCACGTTGTGCAAGGGGGACTGTTAAAGATCTAATAACCCTTAGGCCAATGCAGACGAAAATCTGTGTGTTAGTGACACAGTGATGGCAGATAAGCCGAATGATGTCACAAGGGAAGCAAACGTATTGATCAAGGACTAATTACCGCCTGGCTGATCATCTGTTGCTGGCAGCTTTAGATAAGTTCTTCGTTCCACATAAGAACTATAATAGAATATATTGTTGTTTTAACTTAGAACAGCATCTATATATATAGATCCACTTACATCCCTCTTTGTGTTGATATGAATTTTTACTTTCGTTTACTAAACGTTTACTTGTTCCTGCATTGCCGAAATCCACAAAACAAAAAACTTGTTCCCGCCTCTCTCGGTTTGATAAAAACTCCCGTCAAACTAGCTCATAGACATAATAGGTTCTCGTCCAGTTCTCTATCGATACAGTTGCACGGACAGTTTCAGAGTTCCTCACTGGGCGGAGGATAATTACTAGGCACACTAATGTGATTATCATCAAAGTGATATGATGCAGTTCTTTTTATTCTAAGAACCGAAAGGCATCAGTACAAATAGCACCATAGAATATAAAATAATTCTATAAACAGTGCGCTTTCTCGCCCTATAGATTGCTTAATAATTAACTTCAGCCATGGTCATTGTCTCTGGGGAACGTTCGCCATCTGTATGCAGGGTGCAGCATCCTATGGGCGCTATGGGAGAGCAATTATCGGCAGACTTCACAGAGCCCGATGCCGCGACACTTTATCATCAACCGATAGCGTTAAGGGAGCCGCAACGATAATCAGATAATAATAATTGATGATGATATCTTAAAAGGGTGTACGATGCTAAAAGGAGAGCGTTTCATTAAACCCACTGTTTATCTCTAACAAGTAACTAGGTGTTTCCACATTGTCTACAATTTATTAGTTTTAAACGTTTCTATATTAACGAAAAGTATTCCTTACAATTGTGTGACTTACAGTAAAGCACATTTGCATATTTGTCGTTTTAATGTAGATAGGCTCCCATACCTCAGATGCCAATTAGAGGGTAGGCACGCGAAGATTAGAATTGAAATTTGTTCTCCTATTGACCACAGTAACCATATAACTATATGTGGAAACATCGATCGACAAATGAACAAGGAATAACAGACGACTTCACCTACCTCTTTCACCCTTGACTCTCGCGGTTGTCAACATTCGCCACAACATTTGGACTTCTTGTTCAATGAACATATCATCCTGCGCAGTCACTAGGCTTTCAACCTGAATGAGGATGATCCCTAAAATTGAATGTATGACTACTAGAAACGCTATATATAATACATTAGTGGTGTTCACATTGAGTGCAAAACACTGTGTCTCCTCAATGGCAATTGCTGAACCGTGCTTGAACCTTTGCAGCGATCTGTAGGGCTCGTCAACCTTAGCCGTATTGCGGAAAACGCGAAGCGATAACCGATAAAATATCGCCTGCTCCACTTTTTTGCTCGAGGCTACTTATTACTTACGTACCTACCAACTACTGCCGCCAATTTTCGATCGACATCCAGCTGTATGACAAACTGACGCCATCGGTCATCAAATGGCCCTAAGTCAATCTATCACAGAACCGACACCGATTTCATAAAGGAAAACACTAGAATTGTAGATTTTTTTAATTACTGTTTCTCTTTATTGTCGGCGATTACGTGGACGAGCCATACATCAGTAAGCGCCAATATTTGAGACGGCTGTACTATGAGGGCGACGGTTGCCGTTTGCGTCCGATAGTTTTGTGGTATACGTCCATGTACTTCAGTGTTCATCGCCCTCGTTCCAAACCCGCAGGGGGTACAGTAGTGGAACACTAAGTGCTGGACTTCTCTTGAGCAGTGTTGTGTCTCGAACAACGGCAGTCGTCGGTATATTTGCGATAGGCCTCATTTTGTGGGACCAGACTGAACATCGCCTTTCCTGTACGCTTGATCTCGAATCGCCGAACTCGTGCTGTGCTGGACACGCAACTGTGAGCAGATCCCTTAAGTAACGTTGACCATCGACTGATTTCCGATGTTCGGGGTTTAAAAGGATTCTAATAACGAAATAGAGACACATAAATCGTGAAAAGTATTAGGCGAAGCCAAAATACTGTCTCGTGTCTGTCGGACTGTCGTTGTCATCGTCAACGGCGGAAAAGATGCATCCATCGTCAGCCGGTACAATCACTTCAGATACATAAGAGTTACATTAGAATGAGGAAATCAATTTCCGGGAAAGGCCACTGCACTACTGGGTCCCTGTTATATAATAAGCCTACTACAGGTACTCAGTTCTGGGGTCGAAATCCGATTAATGGAGATGCCTTTACATGGACGAACTTACCTGCTCACATATAGTACACCATTGTCATGCAGTCACAAAGAAGATCACATGCAAAGGCAGATTATGACTAATGATGTTACATCATTTCGTTGTTAACTGAGCGTCTGGCAGAGAATGAAATTAGTGACAGATATAACTCTAGCTGAGTTCGTGAAATCGGTTTCAGTGGAAATTATAATAGTGAATTTCTTGGTTCACTCTCGGAATAGAGCTAACTATTGTAAAAAGCCATCTTTGAGATGTTTAAAATAATAGTTACAAAAAACAGAGTTTTAGTAGGCGTAGACGGAGACCCAAATTCAGATCACGTTCAGACCAGGATGTATTCGAACGTGACGCAGATGTTTATTAACTGTGGCCACAATAGGCCCCCCGAGACCAATTTTAGAACTATGTAATTATTATTATAATTTGAGATGCGAGTATGTGTCAAATGATAGACCTTGTATACTCACCAACTTTACAGCCAACTCCCAACCTAAGATTAACTTGATTAAGGTAATTATAAATATACTATTGTTGTCAACGCTAATCATAAATGATAATACATATATAATATTGTTGCCACCTCTAAAGTGTATCTAAAGGCTCCTCTCTACTATTCCGCACCGTTTCGTCTCCATATGACGCACCCCTATGCCCATAATAGGCAACATTATTGGAAAAACAAATCATCTCATGGGTTTCCCATACGATATACGCCCCTTAATAATATGAGCCACTATAGGGAGTATGTAGTCACCATCTCTCTGCCGTTACGCGCTCCGTACAACGATCAGAAAAGTAGATAGCGATTAAATGCAAGAGGCGTGTATTCCCATGTTAACGGTAGAACACTATCCTGTCATTCGTGCGTGACACACATGCACACACACACACACACACACTGATACATACATAGAAGATGTATCTCATTGTTTGTCTCGAGTCGACCGTTTCTCTCTCGTTTAGCTTTGCCGAGTGGCTTCACGGAACGGGTACCAGCTGTGACTCATTATCCGCATGTGATACTGAGGATAACACATCGGCAGTGGCTGCTGCTGCTGCTGCAACAGCAGTAAAAACAACAGCAGCAACCCGGAAACGAAGCTTTCCTGTCGGACATCACGATACGGAATGGCCCGGCGTACTCTAGCACGGTACTGTCACGTCACCCAGGGACAGACACAATATATGGTCGGCCGTACAATGTCGTGCTCGCTGGACACGTTTACTGTGGTGGTGCTTGTACGTATATATATATATATATATATATATATATATTACAAGCGTCCCTTCCCGCTGGGCGTCAGCTGGGCAAGATGTCCGGCATCGAAATCCGTAAGGATACTGTGGTGATATCTGCCTGGTGGGTCCTTTCGCACGGTATGTGTCCTGATGTGGTCGGGTCCGCATGATGCATCCGGAAACAAATGAACAGTACGAGGGTGCCATCACGACGGGGACTGTCTGGATTCGTGGGGAGGTTTGTGGTTGGTTGTGTCGCATTGTTCTTCGTTATATATTCTATGATAATTTGTAGCAAGTAGCACTTAAGGAAAACAGCTATGACAGCATCGTATGAATACAAATTCATCATTTCTTCACACGGCGTTGTGTTATACATAGCTACATAGGCATCTAGTAAAATGATACAACAGTGGAAAGAGGTTATACAGTAAAACACATCGCATGAATAGCGGCATGGTAACAGGTGAATCGCAACTACAATCAGGACAGGGCTATTATACTTAAAAGGAAAATAAAAACTTGGCCGAAAATAGACTTTCAATAGGACCTTTACTGCAGCTAAATGACGAATTTTATTATATATATATATATATATATATATATATATATAAAATGAGCGGGCTCCAATGTGCCAGCGCATACCGCGTTCGCCACAGTTGGTTCTAAGATGGGGCCGAATGAAGGGGTGTTCCTCGTTCTACGAGATGGGGTTCTTCTTTCTCATCCTTCGGTTCATTGTAGAATGTGAATGAATCGAAAAGGAGAGGGGGGTATTGATCATCGTTGAATTCAGTGGATACAATGAACCTCTGAGGACAACCCGCTTGTAGTCGTCGCTTCGATATGATCCATCTAGCGTCTGTTGCAGGGTCAGTAGTCTAGTACAACCACTGCGCGAATGGTACATTTTTTCTCTCTAATAGTGTACAATGCCACACCTGCACTCACAGCCGTCCGGGACGAATTCAAAGCAAAGCATTTAGGCTGGCGATAGACTACCTCGATCTAGTTGTTGAGATATCTGTGAGGAACACGGTCGCGTCTAGCCTCTAACACACACACTATATCGTAAGGCTATGTGGGGCACCCCCGCTGAGAGGCACCGATTCTAGTCAACCCGTGGCCGGGAGGTACAGTCTGGACTTCTCACCCAAAACGACTGGCATGAACAGCAACCACTTGGGTAGCTGAGCAGCCACGAAGAGTCGGTCAGTTGGAGACTAGAGCAGAAGACAGCCGGTGTTCGCTGTTCACTGAGCTGACCTGTGACTCGTTGCTACTGTGAGGTTCAGCTTAACCAGTGTATGTCTATACCATGTTATTTCCTTCAGTAGAACCTCACTCATTGGCAAACAACAACTGAATGATATTGGTGGCCACAGTATCGAATCCACGGCGTCGTCTTCTCTGTCAAGAACTAAGAGTTCTATCGGAATTATAGACAGCAGATCGTTGTATGATTGGTCAATGTAATTAGAGGGCAAAACGCGCCCTGTTCAGACAGTGTGAAACAAATAAAAGCCCCGCACGAGGCGGGCCGTCTGTCTGAGTTCCCCGGAGGAGTCTGTCCTCCTAGAGCGCGTCTCTCGAAGAGAGGTACACCAACGATGAGCCACCCACTATCGTGCCGTGTCCTCCCTGTAGGCAGTCTGTAGTGCAGAGTTACCGTAGGAAGAGTAGGCATAGGGGAGCGGTCACCCCGACCAGTGGACCCACCATAATCGGCGGTCAACACACATTAAGACTGTCAACACACCCGTTCGTCGTGACAATCATCTCCGTTACGATATCGTAGGAACCAACAAACAACACTGGCCATCTATTCGTATTTCACTAACGAATTTACGTACAACAATCAAATTAACCGAAGAAGTTGCATTGTTGAAGTGCTCCACTAAAAAAGCCATTGGAAAACTGGCATTGTGAATCGTTGCCGTGCCGTTCGGCAAATCTCGACTGGAATTCGGCCAATCTCGAAGCGATAGAATGTTCATATCGCGGACAATCAGCGCAACGATGTGTTGGGCAGTTGCAGTAATTGCTATCTTGAGCGTTGCTGCGACGACGACGACGACGACAATAACAACGACAGCGGACCATGCAAACGCAATGATCGAGAACACGTCGAGCACATCAAGTTCCATTCGTTCGTCAAATGAGACGCCAACTGAAATATCCACCTCAACGACAACTGGCATCCCGAAACCCCGCTGTCCGAGTACCTGTCATGGAAGTGTGATGAGCCTATTCTGCGAACATGTCGATACCACTTTTAGTTGTCCTGAAGGTTAGTACTCGTGCCAGCTACCGCTGCCGGTTGATCTGTGAACAATATACAATCTGCAAAAGTCCAGACACCTTAGCGGTACTGGACAATTTCAATACACGCTGTCTACCATATTTTTTTCAAAAGTTGCCGTTTGATGGTCCTCGTAGATCAAATAATAATAATCGTTCACATTAGTCAGAATCCAAATCCTACTCGTATTAATCATTTACAGCATGAATTTTAATGAAATCCAAATCCTATTCATTAAAATTCATGCTGTAAATGATTAATACGATAATGATTATAGTTACCTTTATTATCGCATTATTCATTGTATCTGCAGCAAAATACTTTCCGAGAATATACAGCGCAAACAGGTGTTAGTGGTCAGTTTGGCACAGAGATGGCTTCCGTTGACAAGTGTGTTTTTATAGATGCATTTTTTTACCCCATCAAACTCAGTTTCATCAACAATGTTATCGATGTTTCCAAGTTTAGAAGTGCATCGTCTAATTTACTGTACATGAATTAGTTTGCGCCTAAACTCTCTCCTTTTGTAACAATACAACAGTTGTTTTCCGGTCGCCAACAGCAACACAGCTTTCGCTGCTACATCAATAAAACCAAGATCGATATTAGACTACTCTCGTCTATAAAATAACTATATATTAACTCATTTTGATTCCAGGCGAATTTTGCTGTATTCGCAAACCGACAACACCTGCTCCAACGACCAGTGAGCCGGACATACCTGATTGCAAAGGTTTTTGTATACCCTATTTTCTATCCGGTCTGTGCTATCGACCTGCTCGACTTATCCTGCGAACACTGAACTGTGAACAAGAAACCCTCTGTTGTGACAATACCCCTGTTCCATTTCTACCAGCGCTGCCTGACCCATCTGAGAATGAGATGCGTCGCTCACGTTTTTGGTAAAATATGAGTTATAAAAATAAAAGCAAAAGGCTAAAATTACCGTAAGAGAACTTATTGTGCTCTCCCACTATCGAAGTACGGAGACATAAATATATTAGGAATTCTAATAACAATACCTAGATATCGATTACCTACAGACGTTAAAAGGATCCCATAGGATGCGCGTGTAATTAAGTGGATATCTCATAGACAAAATGTGTACTTTTTGTGATGTTGATAACTAGACTAGTTCTACCTTTATTCTGCTCGTATGTAGTTTACTTAAGTTCACTGCCACAATGATTCCTACAATAATTTTATAGATGCTGTTAATACATTGAAGATGCATTTGTCCGAAATAAAAGCTCCGAAATAAAAGACACATTAAAGGCGCGGAGGGTAATAAAATGCGATGCTAGGAACTCGCTAGGAATACGGTATGTAGGAATTTTCGGGCCTCCTTTGAAAGGACAAAGGACCGGTATATGGATATATCATCCAGCTTAGCGAGAGACCCTGCTTAGTGGCGACCCCTGGTTACAAAATACGATTGCACAAGCAGGCTAAGTGTGCATAAGCGATGACCATAGCTCTAGAGTTTGTAATTACTATTACTACGCTAACTACAGCGCTGGTAGTCCGTGTTCTAATAGGTTGCACCGATCATAAATGACCGAGACAGAGATGATATCGCTGCAAAGCCACGGTTGTGCGCCACGAGGATATCCGCTCCCACTCGCTTTGCATAGTACCACTCCGAAGTCATTAGCATTTATGGGAGCACACTGAAACAATTATCCAAATGATGCGACACATGTGTACGCCCAAATGAAAATAATGAACTCATTTAACTTAATTTTTATCGGCTGTTTCGTTGACTTTCTTGCTCAAGCACAAATAGCTCACGCAGGTGTCATTTTCCAGCAATCGAATAATTCACGAGGCAAAACGTCTATCCCAAAAAAAGAGTCGACTAATGTGTGCCTGTCCGGTCAGCTTTTTGCAGTCGCGAAATGTCTTTGACCTCTCTGATTATCTGTACACATTTGCGTGTACACACCCAAAGTGAAAGAGTGTCCTTCTCATGAAAGGACATAACGACGACAACGCCAGGGCAAAAGAGCAGGGCCGCGGTTTGAAGTGCTTTCACTAGGTTCATATTGGGGAGGGCTCTTCAGAGGCGTTTCTCCTGCTTTCAAAACACACACACGCATACACACACACACACGCTTCTACTGAAAGCACCTACTGCAGCTACGTTTCTGGATGAGCGAGCAAAGGAAGATTAAAGAAAGAGAGGAAGAAATGATACCTTTCTTCCTGTCCGGAAACGACCTCGTGCCTCCTTTCCCTTCTGAGGACTTTTCGTTACAATTTAGACCTTGAAAGTGAGTGCCCTCGTAAGCGGGAAGATTTTCAGTTAAGACTAGTGACACGGAAAGCCCCGAACATGTTTACAACTTTGGAAATGATAGATCACATTTAGCCACGCTGACAGATGTGATTGTCTAGAATAAGTAGATACTTACAGTAGGATATATTGATTGCGATTAATTTGAGTGGTATAGGAAAATATTCATACTTGTTATAGGTGACTGTTTATGGAATCAATTACAATAGATAAGATTATATAAACATTTATTCAAACATACAATAATTAGGAATTATTTTATATGATATAATAAAGCATCGACTAGAAATCAGACTTGCCGCCTTGGCATAATTCGACACTCAAGCCACTTCACCCGCCAAGGGAACAACAATGTTCCTAAAGATTCCGGCTCTGTATCGAGCTATTTTCTATGTTAATGTATCCTCTTAATGAAAATACAAACGTGGACGCTGCATCTGGACTCCATTTCTACGGTCCTGTACGATCTAACTCAATTTTGAATTCATATCAGTGGAGACGAACTCAGAGTGTGTTCGACTAATGGATAGCTTCATTCAATTAAAACATAGTTTATTTCACATGCGTATAGCAAGTAGGTAGTACTACTCCAACGAACGAACAGTTCTAAACATGTCACTACACACATTCATAGAGTCAATTCAGTTCCTGAAATGTGATTCAATCATTTCCAATTGAATTTGCTGTAGATCCAAATCGTTTCCTCGCTCAGTTTCTTCCTTTTATATTATTATGTTATTTTTGTTTAGAGTCTGATATAAGAGATAGTTGGATGCGACGACTGTCATGCTATATGTAATATAATATGTTGTACAATTGGTACGAAACAGATACATCTAAATATTATATATCATGCTTGTTTTCCCTATAAAATATCTTTGTTTCAATGTTCGTAATACATCGCCTTTGCAACGCCAATAGACCTAGTTAAATCTATGTACTCCTTGTTAGGCATGTGTTCATGAAAACATGATGATTAATTGGATTGGCTACATCGAGAATTATTGCAAGTCTTATACACCCTTCAGAGCAAGTGGTACCATTTGAAACATACTATAATATATAGATATATATAATCATATTTGATTTGAAAATAGCGTGCAGATGTTACTTTACGCAAACCGCCGCTTGATGCCACTGTCTGCTTGCTTGCATGCGAAATGTTATCAAGAGCGTTAATTACACATACACCTCAAATGCGGAGTGATATTTTGAAGCATGTATAATTAAAAATATTGTTTACCTATACACATACGTCGTGACAATGGAGTAAGCAAAATGTTTCGGGCTCACTATTCTCATCATTAAATAGCATTTAACTCAGTGTACGGTACAACTGTTTTTTGTATTTTCGGCTCCATTCGACGGACAACCCGCTTAAATCCAAAGTGCAATGACAGTGAAGTACTGAGCATTGTTCCGTAGGACAGGAGCTGTATTCGACAGCTGAGTGATCATATCGGATGGACTACTTTAAAAAAAGCCAAAGTTACCTGCTACCTAGCAAGTCAAGAACACAGATTTCTTTCAGTCATTGAAAGCGCGAGCGTGCGCATGACGTGACAGTACCGTTCAAGGGCCTTCTCTCTGAATGCTGGTTTATTATTTTTTGGAAACAGCGGGTATGTTAAGTTAGCAAATGTGCAATGCAATTGTGACTGTGTTGTGTCCTATGTAGCAAATATATAATTTGGCTGCAAATTAAAAACCAGTGTTTTTATTGTACAGAACAACTAAATTGAGCGTTCACTTCTAAGCACACAGCTTAGTCGTATTAGCTGGCTTAGATTAGTAGCAGCTCTATTTGAGTTGTTTTTTCCTCCGGCTATTTCGACCGATTCGCTTTCGATGCAATCGACCCCCTAATGGACTAATCCTATCCACAACAAGCATATGGATTGACGACGTCGCTGCATGTCCAGGGCTCCATGTCCGACCAGTATAGCTAGCACTATTGCAGGTCGAACTAGACGCAAAACTCACGGTTGGACCGAGAGTCGACACGGCCACGTAGTAGTCCACCAGGCTACGCCGGGCGGTACCTGTGGATGACTTGCTGACGTATTGCATAATATCAGCGAATGCAGAGCTGACCGTTTCGAAACAACACCTGGTGTTGTTAACCGGTTCGATCGTTGTATGGAGTGACCCCTCGTACCGTCTTTCTACTGCAGGATGAGTAGGATTGTTGCGTTGAGCTCGATGGGATGCACTCGCAGCCTGGACGCTCTAGAGGGACTGGAGTGGTAAAGCTGCTATTTACAAACGACCTTTCACAGTTGTGATGCCACTGCGTTACCCTGTACTGTTTGGCGGGAAAACTCACAGCCACTCAAACCCATAGAGAAACACAGACACTGACTCATTCATTCTATCGCATAGACTGTACAGGTCAACTATACAGTCATTTTCTCCGAGCTCTCAAAGTGTTACGTAGACCAAGCAATGAGGAATCGTTGACGGTGTCTGTGTGTATGTGAATGTCTGCTTGGGGGTCATAGCGCAGACGACACCGTTTAGCACAAACACACACCAACACACTCTTGCTAGCGGATAGAACTTAGCCTAGCACCACCTATCAATATCTTGTCAGCCAGTTTCATAGTCTCAGACGCACACACATAGACTGATATGCGGTGCTGAAGCAGGTTGTCATTGACGAGTGCAAGAGACACATCCTGGAGCAATTGTGTATCATGATCATCGTCTAATATTATATGGCGATCACATCTATGGCACAAGTACGACGTCGAGACAATTGCCGTGTCTTTGAATGATTGTATGCTGGTGGTGGTGGCAGAACAGCAATAATAGTGCAGTGTAGTGTGTGAGGCGGAGACGTTAAGGATACACACACCGTGTACGAACATCTACATTTTCGCTATCGAAGACAACGACACGGCAGCCCCTTGGATCTGAACCCCAAAAAAAAACCGAGTCGTGTATGCATCGCGCTTATGTTAATGGATTACATACATTAACTGGGTTAACAAATAATATCGTCGGTTCGATTCGTGCCAGATTCCACTTCCGCTAATATCTGTAAAAACGTCTGAATCAACGCCGTTGGTATCTGTTTCACCGTGGATACGATCACGCTTTTCTGATGAAGGAGTAACCGTTGTTGTTATTATTATCATTGTTGCTGCTGCTTTTGATGCTGTCAGTGTTGTTGTTATGATACTAATGGCAACGGTTATTGTTGTAGAAGATGAGTTTTGATACAGAATATATATGATATAGATTGCATCCGGTCTGTCCATCAACACGATCTACGATTGAGTGACAAAGGAAGTTCAACGCGCCGGCTTAAAAGGATTAACGCTACCGTCCAATTTCTCTATCAAGTCTCTATCTCCTCGAGATAGAAAGAGAGAGAGAGAAAGTGCTTGTGGGAGTGGTTGACAACTCGTCATAACAACTATTGGGTGCAGAGTAGATTGTTGTTCGTTTATTCATTGGCTGTACAGGAAGCACACAAAGAATTGTTGCCATCAGCGGTGAAGGTGTTCATTAATGAAAAGAGAATAATAATAATCACCATCATTATCATCGAATAGTGAGTGGCTTAGAGTGGAGTGGGCAAGACTCGGATCATTGTAATTGTGAAATCGCTCTATATTCACATTAAAATATGTTGGATGATTACGCAAGCCTTCAGTTACGCTTTTGGTTTCACGATAACATCAACAAAGTTCTCAGTCCTCAAGGTAAGTTCTAAGTCTTCAAGGGAGAGAAATAGAATTGAAGATTGTTTGCTGTTAAGTGGTTTCAATATTTCACTTTTTATCGTCTAATAATGAGTAGTTGTAGACCTAACAATACGATTGGAGTTTAGCCACGTACAACATGTGAATAGTATATTTTGTCTATTACTTTGTATGCAGGTGAAGATTTATTATTAACGCTTAGCGATATTTATCTAGAGCGTTAATAATATATTAACTCTATCGAATGGTCTGATTAATCTGTCTTTCTCGAAGTTTCGAACTAACTCACTCTAGTTAAAATAGAACCGGAAATAAGAGACAAATTCATAACGGCGTCACATCTCGTGTGGCCTAGTCTCATGGGTCGTTTACGCCTACTTAATTGGCCTCTCATATGCACCGAGAAATGCAACTGGCAAGACGTGTCCAATTTGGCCACAATGAAACAAGACAGTTTTCCACCAAGGCTGGAGTTCGTCATGATTATAATTAAGACTATTTTATTATCGTAGATTACGAGGCAATGAACTTCGCATCCGAACTGTGCATTAAACATGAGCATGCTTTTCCATGCCCACGTTGTTGGCCACGAGAACCGAAGCGTTTTCACTTTCTTTTGAAGTTCTCCTGTAGCGTAGCGCCAAAGAGCTTCAGCTCGGGGGCATCTACAATACATATCGTTGCGACGAACGTTAAGAACTTCGGCAAGGGGTGCACTAAGGGATTGGACGGTGTAACTTTTTATTATTATCAGATGCAGAGCGAAGTTTATCAACGAAATTATCGAAACGATTTGCTGTCTCATTGCTCTAGCTGAGGTGCCGGTAAATTTTTTCCTGGTTGTAGCTTTTTCGGACTGTTGTCTATACTCTACTATTATTGTTCAATGATACTACCGCGGCTCGTAACAGGTAGTATCATATTCAAAAGGCACAACGACATTCTAATCCAATTGGATTCGTTTAGGCTATGGAAAATAACGAAACACAGTGACCACCATTTTTGACACTTTATTTCTGCTGAGGTTGATTAAAGAGGGATCGGATAATGGGTACAGGGTGCTCGGTGTTAAACTTTCAAAAGGTTAAAGTTCCAAAATGCCACAGGATTGCGTTATCTTTTAATGATTTTATATGGAATTTCCATGGCCGACTGCATAACTTCTTTGAAAACAATGGGCTTGTGCGTCTTTCCAGACACCCTGTAGTGTAGATAAGCAGTGCATTGAATGCATCTCCGACGACGCTAAAACGCTGTATCCAGTATGGAGACAAACTCCCGTTTAGAAGTAGGCACGGAGTGCCTTGCACGGCCTGAGGGCGGCCATTCTGGGGTATCTGCACCTATTAATTAGGTACAATAGTCTTTCAGAGCAACAAATTATTTAACTTACATCACCAGGTTTAGAGTTTTTGAGGGCGAGATGGAAATGTAGATGTGACAAATAAACTACTTTCATAATATATGCTCGATAGCGAATTGTTTTCGCCTATATTTGGAACGAAGCGTAGGACACAGCAAGGACCTGTCCCGCGACCCGGTGACATATCGAGAACTTGTTAAGCGTTATATGAAACACTGCCGTCCGGTCAATAAACCCACAATGTTGTACTGGATATGTGAACGACCTACCGCACCGCTGACACCTGCCCGAACACGCTGGTTAGGATAGAACATTTTATAACAGAATGATGAGCTGCACAGTCAAAGTTGATTGGATCATATTTCCTACCACTCAATATGTACACATTTATTCAAACATACAATAATTGGGAATTATTTCTAGGGATTGTTATCAATATCAACATATTATCAATATGTTGTATATTCGGCCTGTAATTGGTATAACTTAAAGCAAACACAGAAGTGATTTATTCCACATCTGAATATCACACTTATTCATTATTATATCGAGTCCGCTTTCACAATGTGCGACACTCGAGTCAGTTCTCTTCGAATTCGCAATCTTGAACGTGAATCCGCACGAATTCTTCTAAATATCCACACATTTAGTCCTAAGGTAGACGCAGCGTATCTCAGCGACAAACGTCCGTGTGCGCTCGTGCGGGTCTGTGACTTAATTAAGCAACTAAACGGCGGCGTTGGAGCATTCGCTATCTCTCGATCGAAGGCTCACCATTTGGATAAATTGGATGTCAGCTTAAACTTTTGGAACGCTAACTGTCAAACGCGTTGTGGTTGTTAGATAATAGCATGTTTTCTTTTTTAAGAACAGAAGCCCAGTGGCTGTTTCCGCTCTGTCCCGCGCGTCATTTCATATCTAGACATGGTGCAGTATAATCCGTGCATCGAAGATGAAAATCTCTAACAAGATGCTCCGAAGTTGAGGCTCGCTAAGTTGGATACATGATTGGTGATCGAAATGAGAGCAGAACATGGTTCGCATTGCTCCATGTAAAAGTAGCTAACGCCAATGTAACTTGCGATAGTGGCGGCAGTAAAATGTCACTATAAATATATATATATATATATATATATGTATATATATATATATATATATATATATATATATATATATGTATATATATATATATATGTATGTATATATATATATATATATATATATATATGTATATATATATATATATATATATATATGTATGTATATATATATATATATATAATGATAATATTACGCTAATGAAGTCACCGATTACATGATAACCATCAGCTATAGGGTGAGCGCTTCTATCCTTCGTTGCAAAGAATAGAAGCGCTATGGTTCAAGGAAACAGGGATTAAGCCTTGACATGTTTGACTAGACCTTGTGTGTTGGCCTCGTGTCTAAAATCAAATCCTTATGTCTTCGATAGTTTTATTATCGTTCCCGAATGATTTGCTCAGAAAGCTAAGGAAGCGATACAATAATAGCACAATCGAAATGATTGGCACACAGGCAATCGGTCCCAAATATGGTTGGCCTCTCGTAGAATGATACGCTTATATGAGTTTTAACATTCGCATCTTTCTTGGGAATAAATCTATATCATTCATATACCGTTATTACAGTAGAAACAACTTGGGATGCTGTATTTGTCAAGGCACAACGAATGCGGCTGCTTGCTCCCGTACTCACCATCACAGGTTGGCTGAAGAAAGGGAAGAACCATTTTTGTACTTCCGACTCCAGTGAAACCGTGTCTCTCAAATAGCTGTTCCTAATGGTGTCTGCCAGATGGTACGCTTGCAAATAAGTGCGCTGTCCGCTGCTATTTATTTTGCACAGTAGCAGGCGGCTCTGGCCCAACTGCGAAATCCAACTGCTCGGTCGCTGTACGAAAGTCAGCACAAAAGAGAGAGAGAGAGAGAGAGACGACTACGACGACCCGAACAGCCTTTTAGATCTTTATTTGCGATGGGTCGCTACGTCACCCGCTTGCCAGCCTGTCTCGACGCCCTCGGTAGACAAATCTGAAATGGTCTTGTGTGGGTTAGCCAGCACCGTTGCTCTCTACCTTTTTGCATCTCGCTAGACCACTAGAAACCTCCAACGGGAGTGAAATTGCGCATTGAAGAGATACAAAATATCTTCAACGGCGTCGAAGCGAATAACTGGTTGGCCATAAGCAAACTACACAAGCAGTCCGTCTGAGAAGAGGGAGGAGGTAATTTCTTCATCGATTGAGTCGCAGCGGACGATGTTCCCCTGGCGCAGACGTCGTCGAACGTGACCGGATGACGGCAATGCCAAGATGGGAAAAGGCAGTCCGTGTACGACGGTACGATGACCGAACGAACGGCAGTTGGCGACACGGTCCGAGGAAACATTTGAACTGAACCGAAGAACGTTACTCCCCGCTGAAACGGTCGTCGAACGTTTTTCGAGGAAGAGACAGAGAAAAATGCCACGCTATATTTTTCAGTTAGATTTACTTTGAAAGTCAAGGTCAAACCCACACACAGCGAGAATAGAGAACGCACAGAATTCGGCAGAAAGTTGTGGGAATTTCAGTGATCGCTTTGTAGAATATGAGTATTGGGGACGCGTTTATTGAGAAATATTAGGGAATAGATACGTACCGAAGGCTGGGTGAAATAATTGGTGGAGATTCAGTTCGGTGTTCGAGCAGAGAGGAGTAATAACAATGAGCTCGAGTGCTCGAGCTCGAGTTGCTTCTGCATAGCCACTATCATGAAGAGAATGAATGAATAATAACTGAATGGTGCCGCCGTATCACCTAAGTGGGGACACTATCAGCCCGTTTCATCCTTTGGTCTTTTCGTCTCATGTGTAAAGCTAATCTAGAATCTGAGAAAAAGGTTTTCTAACGTTCTACGAGCAACTTTCACAAAAGCGGCAAACAACATTAGGAAGTATCATCTGTTCTTAGATTCACTGAGAAAAGCTTTTTATACATCTCTCTACTGACAGATGTTTTCGGAGGTAGGAGCCGACACAACGCGATTCCGTCGAAATCCATGGCCATAGTCAGCATTTTATAGTCACCGTGAATCCGTTCGCGCACGTCCGGTTCAGCTGCCTAAACTGGGCACAAATATTAGCGACCATGGTCTGTGTCAGGCAACAGGTACAATTGACCTGTTTCATCAATCACTAGAAAAATTGGTCGATAGTTTGCTGGTTTTAGTCTACATTCGCTCAAGGAAAGGTCGCAATCTCATTTGTAAATGGATAGACAGCGGATATCTTTCGAAGACATTAGAAACGTTCCAGTGCTCACAGCGAAATGTAAAATATGGCCAATGGCTTCAACTCGGAATCCCATGAGTAGGGAAAGACCTTTCTCACTTTGTGATCTATTGTCACTTTCCTGGCCTTGTGATAAACGCTCGCTGCATAGGATACGTAGGTTGTGGATGGGAGTAATTAACTAGGTCTAACTTGGAAAAGTTTGAAAATAAACGTGCAACATAACTCGTAATCTCCTCGTGAAAATGTCACAATACGTTCGCTCTCACCTACTACTATTGCGAATGGTATAGCGCCGATTTTCGTCTGCCATATTTAGAGCATACTTCCCTTTTAGGTTCTCCCATCATAATTAAAAATACATGGTTTGAATATGCAGCGTCCGAGAACAAAGTCAGGTTTGAATATTCACCCGCAATTATCATGCTACATTTATTCCAAACACTGAATTTATACTGAATTCCCTGACATTGTTTTCGTATGCTGCTCACTCAAGCATTGGTACTATTCATTGCTATGCTTCGATTTACTGTTATAACTGATTCGACACCAGAGAAAATCATCTTTGATCTATCGCAGCCAATGAGCAGAATTGTGCGGGTAAATATTCATTAAACTCCTAGAAATTAAATACCAATATAATTACATCACAATTATTGAAATGCTATAGGCTGCTGAGAGCTGTCATTAGTCTGGGACCGAAACAAATTCTGTTCTTAAAAATCTACTATTCTGGTTCCAAATTTAGATTCCCATATGCGACAAATGCCTGCAGAAGAATGCGTATGAAATAAAAGAAGAGCTTATATTTATAAATGTAAATCCTTTTGGGACTGGGCAAACTTTTTTACTGCACGTAAGCACGCCTACAACTTTACGTGGGCATAACCGTCAAGCCTTATTATACATATTAATTATTACGCACATCCGTTTGTGTAAGACTAACGTATTCTATGAAAATACGAACTACAAAACGGGTTAGAGAATAATCAGAAATAATTGTTGATGTAATGTAAAAAGGCATTCTTATTAAAATACAGAGAACATATTTGAAAAAAACGAGAAGGTTTCATCAAGCAGTCAGATTCTTCAATATTTCAAAAGGGTATCAGAGTTTTGCGATGCCGTTTAGAAATTGATTTACATTCCAGTTCAGATAATACACATTCCTAATACTTATATAAATATGAAATGAGTTCTTCAAAAGTACTTGCTTGAACACTTAGAGGCAAGTCCTCCTTTAGTACTAGCATAATTAGGGATAAATTGGTCTGCCTATGTAAGTTAGATCCTCTTGAATTGGAAAATACCGTGACACAAAGTGCAAGAATTCCCGCGTAGCCTGCAGGTATTTGCCCCCTTTAGGATACACCTGTCTGTGTAGCCTTGGAGGCCGCACTGTAGCCTTCTTTATTTCAGAGGCTAAACGGCCCAAAGATACAAGACTTCGTACACGTAGAGGATTCAGCTGCGGATAGCCGTAGACGATATAGAGGCGAGTTTGCTCGCATCGAGGCATACATTCAGAATCAGTGCGGTCCATTTATTCAAACATCGTTTCTCCCGAAGGCCTTTTTGGCCAGAACAAAGAAGCTCTTCTAGGATGGTGATAACGAGAGTATTCCTCTGGGAATCGCGTTAAGCCCAGCCCTAGTCCTTCGAGACCAAAAAAGGAGTTCAAGTGAAATTTCAACGCGGCAAAGAGTAAACTACTTACGCGCTTGGAAATGCTGTTATCAGCATGCGACCTTATTTTTTTTACCTATTTGGGCTTCGTCTGCCTCTCCCTTGATAATGAGTTTGGATTGCCAGCGGTGGGCTTGCCATTTGCTGACCACGTAATGTGGACAAAATGGATAACCCAATTGAAAGCTAGCGACTGACATTGCGTGCCTGGCGGAACTAAAGAATTAGAATGCAAAAAAAAGATTGTTATTAACATACCACTTCTGGGAGGTCAAATGCGTCATGTTTACTTGCTGATGAATCGAAGTACAGTTCATCAGTGATTTTTGCTTTCACAGTTATATTCCGTAAAGTTCAATTGGTCGACGAGAGCGGGTATATTGCTCATAATCCCAAATAGAAACATCGCGGACACCATGTATTGCGTTTGAGCCTTACGCGGATACACTAACTAAACCTGTGAAGCTTAAGAAGGAGACTAGAACCTTCAGATACGCTATTTTTACTTAAAATAAACGCAAAGATACCAATAAATAAGACATACAGAGTTGAATCCGGCATAATGAGAGAGGTGTGACTTTTTCCCTCCGTGTATTTTCAGAGAGACGTCTATCGCAACGTCTGCTATACAGCCTGTGGAGTGGCCTAAGTTTAATTGCAGCTATAAGCAGTCGGCCGATTATAACTCTCCTGCTGGTTTATGTCGTCACAAGGTAGGTACCATATTCACATAAATATGATTCAATAGTGGAATCCTCTTACGTATATAACCCATAGAGCTTCTTCAGATTTGAGTCCAGGCTGAAAAGCAAGAGGCTTGCTTGGCTGTATGCTGAACTCAGACGTAGATTGACTTAAGGGAACTCCCCTCCCAAAGGACCATAATGAGACGAAATCATAAGAACTTGAGGGGAGATAAGATATCAGCGCATGGTGTGTGCCAGGTAAGCGAATGGCAGGATAACGGAGACGCAGCTATCAACAATGAACGGCCCGGGCAACTCACAATATCCGCCCCGCCCCCATTAATCAGAAGTAATGTGAGCAATATATCGTTAATGATGAAAAAAAGATCATAAAGATAAAATATCAACGTCGTCGTAAACTACAGTGTTATATCTCAACGGACGCTTTTTGCATGCTTGTGGTAAGCAGTATTTCTTGCCTTTCCCGTACTGTTAAGCCGGATAAAACGTACTAGATAACAACGGGTTTTTGACTGCTGCCATCCGACAACAAACGGTCACCGCAAGGGCACTGTTATCATATAAGCACGTAAGCACATATGATGGGACGTCACCGAGAGTTCGTCAGACACTAACAAGAAAAACGCGCGGATGGGGCGTCCAAAGCGCACGAGGCTTTGGTCACCTCCACTTTGACAGGCGAAGGACGAAGGTAGACGATACGATCTGTACAATAATTTCCTTCGAGGGTAGGGGAATGTGCTTCAGAAAAAGACGCTCTTCCTACTTTGGCATTGAGCCATCGTTCTGCCCTGATGGGTAACGGCCCGACCGTGGGGAAGAACTTTGTTCGAGGAGTAGATTTTCTTCTGGAGTGCCATTTCCTCGATGAATTGAATAAGTGACTTTGGTAAACGTTATTGCTGCGAAATGTTTGGCATATGAAAAAAATATGTATACTATTTTCTATACTTTCCAGCTTGCCTACATTCCAGCTTGCCTATATCTACTAATTTCTCCATTCATATTAACAATTGCATATAATTATTATCTAAACAAAATATCAAATGCCAAACTAGTTTCTACCTCTCAAACTAACGTTCACCACACTCATCCATATACCTCCGCCTCAATCCCCTTCCAAAGAAGTTCTTCTTCCCGGCGCGTTGACACCCAACAACGGCATAGGATCGTCATTTATGCACTCGAAGAATAAATTCGTTGTTTGTCTGCGAGCTGTCTAGCATGAACGTACTTTCAATTAGAAAAAACTCTTTGATGTATGATAGAGATAGTAAACGTAAATTAGTGAAATTAAAACTAATAATATAATTTTAAAATTAGTATGTTATCAATAGTGCAGGACATTTTTTCTGTCATAATCCACTTCGGAGTTATATTATAATGCAGTCGTAATGAAGGATGTTAGAATATATCAGCTTTTCGCTTTAGTGTCATTGAAGAGTACAGAACGATTATATATAGAGATATTATATATTCAATGAGCCTTTATCGTGTTGGTATCAATGGACAGCTCTTTTTAAATGATTTTTCTAAACGTTATGCCTTCATTTTTCATCGCGCATTTCGTACTGCTTGCAAAATTAAAAAAAAGCATAGTTAGCCATAGTTATTTACTATAGCAACTCAGATAATATTATATTAAATAATATCTCTAAATTTGACAATGTAAGACCGGCTCAAAGATTTCAAAATGTTCATTTACTCGAGGGCTGAAGAAAGAATCGTTGTTCATCCAGTTTTTTAACTGATGCATTAGTTGAGCAAGTTGAGCACTTGTGAAATGACAATTACATTCCATAGAGCAAGCCAAGTATTCTTACTAGTTACATCATATAATATTTCAAAGAGAATATACTTAGTTTAATAGAAAACATGTTATTTGCATTAGTTACACCTACTCTCATTAGGAGAACCAGGGAGTATTATGAAATACAATTTTAGAAATGTTTTATTGGGATTATTGTTGAAAAGCATGGTTTTATCTTGCATTGATCAGTCACTTTCGCAAATTTACCCGTTTGCCTTGGCTTGTCTTTGTATCTGGGGACTGTGAACTAATAGAAAATAAGTTGGCAGTGACGTCGCAAAATAAGAGATCATTTGTCCATCAGGAAGCTCCCTAGAGAGGTGAACCAATTTCTCAGGCGTGTTCAGTTATCTAGCTCAAAGGTATCATTTGTCATCCTTGAGCAAATTTGCTCCAGGTTTCTCCCAGAGATATGAGAATCCTCAATGAATCCACACCGTGTCCTTGATTGTTAAATCTGAAATACCGGGAGACAACTCCATGTCATAAACGATGTTTGAAGACATGGAACACAGGGAGTTGAGGAAATGAAAGCGTACAGACAAACAAACAAACTCTAATGCTATCAGAGTGGTGATCAATGAGTATTCCACGTGTTTTGAGAATTTTGATACATCGAGTGTTGGTACTCCAGTGCTGCCTTCTTGACCGAGGATGATAGGGGTACAATTATGGCCATTGCAATCGCGAATTAAAGACAAAGAAGGGAACGCTATACAAGGCCACGTCGGATGTCAACGACGTATCCCGACGCGCACGATTTGAGTTGACATCCAACACAAGCGAGTAGGAATAACTCGGGACGGAGAGGGATTTCTACGAAACAACTAACAAAACTTTGACTGCACTATATATATTTAGATTTTTCGAAGGTATTCGACAGCGTCTCGCGCGATCGTCGTATTTCTAAACTGCCTAGATTTCAGATCGGCAGCAAAACCTTAACCTAATTATGCACCTATCTTACTGAACAGGAGTTGATGGTGAAAGTGAATGGAGCGCTTAGCTCATTCGGATGTCCATGAATGCATACAGCTATTATACATCACGTTCATATGTGTGCGTCACTCTGTGTAAAAAAGTATTCACAATTTCAATTTCATATTAAGAACGAATAGCTAACTTACTATAAGTGAAACAAGCTTGTTGAAGTCACCTTGAGTTTATCTTCCATTACTGCTGTATGGCTTCCTTACCTTGAAAACGGAGTTCCCCTAGATCCGACAGTGAGCTGCCATCTAAAGGTGATTGGAAGATCTGAAGTATATTGATAATTTCGACGCCTGAGAGTTGTAACTATGATCTCGGATTCGGCAATCGAATTTCTTTAAACTAATCGTTAACCGTCATAGCAAAGCAGCATTTGCCAAGTTCCCTAGAATATTTGCAGTAAGTACAAAAGTTAACAATGAAATTTAACACTCTTTACGAAATTTAACTAGCAGCTTGCAAGACGGATACGTGGCCATATTCAAGTTTCATCGATTACATTTAGCCATAAAAACGTACTTTTTATTTTTAATTGACCCTCAGCTGTTTTCCTATCTGATAAAAACGTACTGGAAATACGCTGCCGTTGCCGATTAATTTTTAGTCGATGTCTAAATATTACCGATTCTTATGAAATCAATATACCCCGATACACCTTTGGTATCTCTCACACCACCTCTCTTGATCCTATGCTCTAGTTGACTTCAAGTCATCACAAAGTCGAACTGTCGTATACTTTTCCCCAACGGTTTTAATCTTAAAAAATGATGGGTATATATAATATTAATCGGATTAATTTTATTTTTGCAATTTTCAGCCCACGACAGACAGACAGCCGCATATGGAAAGAGCAGAGATTAACTTTTGCTCAGTCCATTAGCCTTCTTCGTTGGGAAGGACATTGCATTGTCGCTATTCTGGCATCATGGGTTCTTCTCGTACATCATCTCCTTCCAGGCCAAAGGTGCGGACAGCTAAACAGTCTCACGTAGTTTCGAATGCACATAATAACTCTGATTTATGTTACGCTCAAACAATATTCAACGTATATTTAAAGGGGTTCGCCGCCGCGTCATCCATTGTCGGATGAAGTAGATATACATATACATGTTGTCGGGTAAAGTATGATAATATTTTGCATGACCACATTTTGATATATCGTATTGTAGTTTTGGAGCATGCACGGTCGTTTGTATTAGAGGCCAATTTAACTTCGTATCTTGGCCCCATTGTTTGTTCATTCAAATACGAATGCCTTCCAACTTGCTGAGGTTGAAGAGGCTCATGATATATATCGCCCACGGTACTGATTTGTGCGCAGTAGTTACAATAACTAACGCTTTGTTGTTGGTTTGTGTTCTGTGCTGAGCAAGCGTCTCGGCCTATTTAAGACAACCATCTTGTGTTTAAGAAATTGTTGAGCAAATGCTTATTAGTGTGAATATAGTGACATGTAAATCATTGACTTTAGTTCTCATGAACATAAGAGACATTCCTTGAGATTAAAAACATTCTAACAAAAGCTAAAGTGTGTGAGCAATACCGCCTCAATACGGTGATTGATAATCCGTGTGACTAAACATATTAAGTTAAGCTAAAAGGGCGAGATGTGTGTTCAATGTCTAATTGATCTGCACAGATACGAGGGCCCTCCCTGTGGGAACGGGATACGCCCAGTTTATCATCGAAATGGGTTCATGTTTTTCGTACTCTCAACGGCCATCGTTGCTGCAGTCAGCTCCGTAGCAGGCCCGGTCATATACAAGATCCTCCCGGCTTTAGCATCTTCGATATTCACCTTTTCAATGGTAGCTTCAATCGCCGTATATATCAAAGCTCGCGTTGATCCAAGCACATCCGAGTCAGCCCCGTTCACGAACAACATCGTCTATGACCTCTACAATGGCATTGAGCTATATCCACGCATCGGTAGGTACCCGGTGAAAGAATCACACGAATCGTACAGTTTTGACGGCGGCTGAATTCATTAAGAGAGTTTATTCGTCAGAGAGAGCTAATGCATTCGGTTGAAATACACTAATATAGGTAGACATCTCGTCGTATAGTGGCTACTAAATAAAACGATGCGCTCTAATGATATTTTTGATACACTACACGAATGCGTGATCATCACTGAATCCACTAGTTCTATGCAATTATTGAGATCGAATCGTCAGACGAATTCGAGTTACTGAAAAAGAGACGATGCTAGTATGCATTGAATAAACACGACTCTTCCAGAAGAGACCTAAAACGAAATTCCTTTGAGTACTACCGTATGAACCAATTATGCAAACATAAGAACGTCTGTTTACTCGAACTGTCCCCTGTTCAACATCCAGGACACTTCTTATCGAGACATCTGCCATATTATACAATATACGTCGAAGCAAAATAAGCAGCATCGTCTCGTACCTCCCTCCCACCAAGTGAGGGGCGCACTTCTCTATATTTGGAAACTGAATGCTTTCGAATGTTCCCTTCGCTCGTTCTTAGGCGAGAGTTTTTCAAATGTATTTGACTTATTTTTAGAAGAGATTTGGAACGCGACGATGATGAAATCATTTCTCGTAAATGGTTTTTGTTTACGAGTTGTGCGAGTTGTCTCTGTCTGGTGTGAACCCACGTTCGTGGCTTTTCCGAAACTCCCCATACCCACCTTTCCAGGAGGCCGGACCTGAGGGGAGTATCGGTTCTTTAGTGAGTGAGATCATTTGCCGAGGCAAATGCCATAACCGTGAAGCCTTAAAGCATTTTCCTCCTCTGTAACAATAAGTTGAAGCTGTGCCGACATCTGTGATATATTGATGGCGATTTTTGGATCGACAATTTGCTCAAACCACTTTTGAGGCGGCTAGAACAGGTGCGAAAGTTGAATTTCTTCGATCGAAATTGCAAATTGAATCCCTTCATCGAATGGAATCTTTAAAGCAAGGATTCATGTGGAAACGGTAATTTTTCATTCGAACACATGATTTAGCTACTCAGGCTAAATCTAGAGACGTTTATTTGTTACTGAGATTATAGTAAGCCTTTCTATCTATAACTGTTGCTTTGCAATCCGGATCGTCTAAATTTAAATGCTATCCATCAGTTATTTCTAGGTATTTAAGTTCCTCAATTGACCATTTTGTATAATGTCTCTTGGTTTGATCAATAAAATATTTCGTTTTCTTCTTCTGATCTCAACTCCATAACCGATGAAATTCCGCTTTGGCAGGGAGATGTCTGTACACCGAAGTGCCTCGTCGTATCGTACGGGTTTAGGGTAGCGCACACTCCACACTATTGGAGCGTAAAGCTGTGTAATGGCTTTGTTGTTCAACCGAGCTGACAGTTGTCGCTCGCTGATCGAACTGCTCTCGAACAAAACCGCAGACGACGTAGACGTTTCCTGTTCGATCTCTCAACATCACAGCTCCAAATGGTCTCATCCTGCTACTAATACTTCCCTGCTCATTACCCCCACACGTCGTCCGACGAATTCTTGACCTATCTAACCCTTGCCAACTTCCTGCGCTCACTATGTCTTATCTGGCCGTTACTACCGACCTAAGGTAAACTATTTGTCTGCGTACATCACGAACGGCCGACATATATATATATATATATATATAGAAAATGTGTTTATTAGCCGGTTGGATCTTTTTCAATTAATTCTAGGAGAACTTCATTTAAAGCAGACGTTAATACGGACAGGTGCAGTAGTCGACCTGCTCGTGCTGCTGACCGGTCTTACAGCAAACCTTCACAGAGTGTCCCCGAACGTGTCAACGGGAGTCTCGTTGGCTCTGTTCGGCGTTGTCTATCTGCACCGTGCGCGAAGGTTCTGGCATGAGGAATGCTACTCGCATGCATTTGAGGTGACCAGCTATAACGTTGGTAAATATTGAATTACTATTATTATTGTTACACTGACTCATTCATGATAACAATAATAATAAGAAATAATAGTAGTAATTTTACAACGTATCTACGAGTTCACATGCTGTAGGCAATAAGAATTAAAATTGCAATTTATCTTCATTCATTACTTTCTCACACAAGAAGCCTTAGAAAGTCAAAAGCACAATAGCTGTAGCTTATTTAAGCTCTTCCTCACTCGTATATTGATTTATAATAAAGTGCAATCAGATTTAGTTTAGGTGTCATAAAATATAATGAATTACCCAGGGATTTACTTTTAACCTCTTAAAAAATATATAATGAATAATTCTGACGTTCATTTGGAAATCATTGTAACCGCAGGTTAGGCATCTGAGAAGATTCTTGTGGAGAAACCAGTCAACAAATAGGGAGAGGATAAAAAGACCAGATATATATATATAGATAGAGAGAGAATATGTTTTCGTGAACATTCTGTGGAACGCAACTCGTAAACATTCCGAAACAGCTATACGAGCAAATGTCACCAGCTTGCACTCAGATTTATTTTTTGTCATCCGCTGAAAACGTATGAAATATATGGTAAGAAAGGGCGAATAGAGAGTATTTAAAAAAATAGATTGTTCTCAGAGCCGGAGTATACGTCTTGAGTGTGAAAAACACGTGGACTAATCTTCTACCTTAGGCGTTCGTTTAAGCTATGCTAATATTGTATAGATGTGTAGACAAAGGTCTCCATTGAGCCTCGTTCAAACAATTCTGAGAACAGATTTTATCGCAGGCTTCAACGAGTTTCTGCGGTACCTGCTGTTGAGGCCGTTTTTACTAAACCTAGGCTCTTTGTCGGCGGTATCAAGGACGACATTGTACCCTCCCCTAAGCCGGTCTGATCATGCGTATATTGCCTGTTGCTGCTTCATCGCCGCATCTACTGTTGTTCTCACATACCTCGTCGATCGACAAAAATTCCTCGTCAAATACAAACGGGTTCGTACTTTTTGCACATGATTGGAATTAAAGACTGCACCGATAGAGAAGAGTTCACTAGAACGGGCCGAAAATATGAATAGCCACATTAAGAGTGTTGTCACTTTACCAATATAATGTACTTTGAAACGAGACGTTCTCTGAAACCAGTCGGGAATTTCAGTTATGTTTGAACATTCGTAGGTGCTGTAAATCTCTGTATCATAATTGTGATTGAGAACGGCTCTGTTCGCTTTCGAGTTAAGGGGATCAAATAAAGACAGAAGAACTCTAGGTACGTGTAATCGAAACCGTGCATCGAGTCCCGCAGAATGGCTGGTTGCCCTCCGAGCGTTTGTTGCTTGATCTCTCCGAGAGAACAACGACTCGCATGCCGCCGTGAAACTTGCATGATCCGCCTTATTGTGTTGTTCTACGACATGCCACTCAATTAATATGAGACCAAGACAAAGAGAGATAGACAGAGAGAGAGAGAGCTATTCATATGCGTTGGCATAGTAAATACATAAGCTTTGCTGAACAAACTGATCTGGGCGTTTGCAAAATATGTAGAATAACAATGATGGCATGTGCTAATCTATTGATTTTTTTATAGTTCGTATGCGGCGTCAACTTCGACATATCTTCAATAATATATAATGATATTGTTTGTCAGGGAAAATGCCAGACATGGGGTCGTATGGCAGAAACAATCAGTGCGTTCTACGTTGATCGGAACGACCTTCGGCGGAGTTCTACACTCCTCTGTTCCGGCTATTGGGGCTTAGCTCGCCACCTTAACTACACCTTCGAAATGCTCACACACGGAATGCTTGCCCTGCCTGGACTACTTCTCTATAGAGATCACTTTTGTGTGGTCCCATTCCTATATATTGTCACCGTCCTAATATATAGGTTGGTACCTTATTGCTTTCGTTAGATTTGTACATTTTCGTACATAAGATCAAAAATCTGCAAAAGACGTATCACTTAAGAGGAATATTAGTTATCATTTGAACGAATCACTACACTCGCATTTTATCTGACAATTGTCTATATTCTCGCCACTTCGCCTTATCAGTCGTTCGCTGCTGACTCATCATTTTTCTGATCATTAACTTCACAGGACCTGGGCAGACTTCGAGAAATGTCGCAACAAGTACGGACCTTACTGGACGATGTACTGTCAGCGAGTGCCATTCACATTGATACCAGGTCTCGTCTAGGCGAGCTTATACGAAATGCACTACTCAGTGAAGATAATGAAAACGTTGTAATAATGTAACTCAAGTTCGTTGATTAGCGCTCGCGGTCACTGGTCTTCCCGAAGAACCCGTCGTTACGTTGGTACCCATTCGGAGAGTTCAATTCAAATATTTCTCCTTAGACCACTGTGTAAATGGCATGGGCAGCAGTTGCAATTAAACGCCACCGTACAAATTTAACACGATTTGTTAATTATAATATTGTTATATTATAAATAGTGCTTGCCTGTTCGTGCTGTTGTGTCACGTTCACGGATGTAAGGCATACATGTTCTTTGTATATAGGTCAATATATTGCCAATAAACACGTTGTACAAATAAGTTCATTATGTTCGTTGTATTAACGTTATAGTCGAGATGAATTCCTTCATCAGCAAAGCAACGATTCGATCTTACATAGTCATGGAAAAAAACAGAAACATAAAACCTGTTTTGTTAACCCACGTGTGTTAGTCGCAGCGGAAATGGATTTGCTGAAATGACGAAACAGCGTTACCTTGGGTCACCTGTTTGTTCCATTTCCGTAGTCGTCCTGGAAGACTTCATTGTAATTTTTAATGGTAGACTCATTTACTAATTGCCTTGTAAGAGCAGTACATCATTAGTATGTTAACAATTCGTACTTTATCCTACTCAAAAGATAAACAGGACCCAATCACGCAATGAAAACCTCTCTATCGTGGATCTACAATGTTTGAGGGAAATTCCCCAAGAGCCGAGTCGACGTAATGGTATCATTTCGCTTCTAAAAAATTCGATAACAGCAAACGAATTATCTCTAACGAGACCTTGCCTGTTGTGTGTTTACACGAACCGCATCTGAACAGAATGCGATCGACAGTCGCTTGTGCAGTGAATTGTTTGCGTTGTGTGCTGTGTATCAAAGTTGTCTTTCCTCGTATTCCTCACAGCTTTGACTCCAGTTGGCGAAGCCCACTGCCCACAGCTGCTCTATCATGTTATATTAGATAGATACGTATTGGTACGTTAATAATTGGTACGTTGACGCCCAACGAAAGTTGTGGCGGGAAGAGCTCAACTGGCCGAGTTGTCCGACCCTCTCCGAAGAAGACGAAACTAATCGCGATCACTTTGACGACGCGCACATACGACGCCCCTTGTGTAAAGAATATGAAGATGAAGAAGACGAAGAAGAAAGCATGACGAGACAGGAAATGATCCACGAGGTATCCCGCACTTCCATATTATCCCTTCGCAGTAGCCGGCAGCGGTTTCTGCCGCTGCGGTGGCTGTTGCCGACAACCACAGGCGTTTCGTTCGCTAGACACGGTGCTCTGCACCGGCGCGAAGACAGTCGCTGAAGCAGTCCGGAACGTACAGCACCACAAATAACAGTGTGTTTGTGGTCGCAGTGGCCGTGTACACGCAGCTGTGAACATCCAGTTGAACGAGGAAGCGACGAGCTTCACTGGGACGACAAGGAGAGAATAACTGGACACCTCTGCTAGAGGTGCTCTACTGTACCTGTCGTCTATTGGTGTCTATTAAGTGTTCGGGATATTCCTTATGGACTAACAGGAATTTGGCGCCTTAGCCAACTACGTCTCCCCCCCATGGTTGACATGTTTGGGAGTCGTGCGTACTATGTCGTCGCGGGTGTGTTGGCTCTCGTAGCGACTCACATCGATGCTGGCCCAAAGGAAGGCAGTGGTTCGCTGGAAAAGCCGCGTCCAGCAGTGCCGGAATATCAAGAGTTCTATCGGACTCTAGCGAATGTTACACTTGACAGGTATATGGATCTCATCTCGATGCCACAGGTACCCAGTCGGTATATGAACAATGACGACGATCATCCCAACGTGAGTCCCCATCGTCTATTTGAATTTACAATACGATAACACAATCTACCTGCTCTTCGTTTCGTTTGGGCTGTCCTTGTGACTGTTCACTGTCCTGATTAAGCGGCTGGCCTATAAATATTTATAAGAAAGATCATCCGCATTAATACAGTATTGTAATATTGTAATAGGACCAAAAACTGCGCCTTGCGAATTTCAACCTAGATTAACGTTTTATGTGATCAATGTATTATAACTAGAATATTAAAGAAATGCCAAGGTTTAGTTACTTTTTAGTTAGCAAAAAAGCAGTGTTCTGCCCCACCTGACAATTCTTGTACTGGTTACCCAACATAGACCAAGGTATCTGAAGAAGCCTTTATGAGTGTTCTGGAAGTCGCTTCCTGGTTGCATCAGTGCTTCCAGGTCTCACATTGATGCAATCGTCTATCCTCTTCTAAGTATAGCTATTCGTGAAAAGAGATGCACTGGGATAACCACAATATTGATTAACCTAAGAACTTTCTACCTTATTGGAAGGGGGGTTCTCATATGTTCAAAACTGAGCGCAATTTGCGTATTTTTTTAAGTAGACGCCGCAAAGTCTAGATCGCGTTATATATCAAACGTGAATGCTTGCCATATGCAGAAATATATACACCTTAAATTGGTTGAGGCTGCATCGTTTAAATGACTTCGCTTTCTTTCAGAAGTGGGTCTTTGACGAAGAGGATGAAGACTACATTCGAAGTTACCACGTGACCAGCTGTCCCTATGAACGAAACGCTGTAGTATGTATCCAAACTGTATTCACTCATTATTATCTTATAGTAGTGTGATATAGAAGTTCTGAATTAAAACAAAGCGTTACCATAACTAACAAATGCCGCTACAAATACATTTGAAATTATATCGTTAAACCGCGCCAGATTACACGATATTCTTCTCCAATGATTTCGTTTCGTTCAACATCGTTTTCCACTATGTTAATGATAACAATACATAGATAGTTGGTGATTGGCGGGTACCTTTTTCGACCTCAGCCTGCCTACCTCGGTTGGAATTAGAGGGGAGGCTTCCTATTTTTCAGCTTTGGAACACTCATCTGCGGTGCGCTGTAATCAAAGCGCGCTCATGTGTGTTTTATTCGAAATTGAAACCAATTAGAACTTCTAGAACATTCTAGTCTAGAGCATCTGAATATCAAGCACGCCTTAGGCAGATGCTACGTGATTCGGTATTATATAGAGACATTTACATGATTAGAAACGCCAATAATCGACCTAGAAACTGCGATCTTCGAAAAAGACACTACAACATGTAGTCAGTTGGCATCCATGTCTTTCATCGATTTCGTAAGCCAGACAATGCTAAAGGCGGCACACTTAGATAAACAAACTATATGCTAACTCCAAGGATAGAAACATCCTTTTCCTCGATATAGAGACTCAAGTACAATACAATACAAAACTTTATTTATTGATGGAACTTCGATGTAATTAATTTCTCGTTAAACAATACGGTAAAGGTGACTCAAAGTGTACTGAACAATTAGAACATTGGTGTTTAAAATATATACACTATGTCACAAACACAAAAAGTATCACTGTATACAATACAGCACACAAACATTGTAAGATATCACCGTCTTCACAAGGTGTCTCTAACGGCGAAGAAGTTAGGGTCGTTAGATTCCGACACTTATTTTACGGACTCCGTCTAAAATTTCCCCATTGTCCTAAGTGAACGAATCTCCAGAGGAGGCGAGCTCCGCACTGTTGATAGTCGCTAAGCTACGACTGTCTTCTAGATCCGCTGGCGCTAAAGGGAACTGTGAACGTGGTAGGGCGGCGATTGGAACGGCTAGTAGTGGCGGTTATCGCAAAAGCGACCTCATCCGGGATAAGACCTCTTACAGTCTTAACTGCAAGAGAGGCCACACGTCTACCAGTTTTAGGCTATAAATTTTATCAGTAGAGCGCAATTCGTTGGAAGCATACAGACTTTTCACCGAAACTCTACGACTCTTACCAAATACGGCTCTTTGTACATAATTTTAGATTACCAGAAATGGGAAGTACATAGCATAACACCGGTGGCAATAGCGCCTTGTTCACCAGGAGAAGATCGTCGGTTGGAGCGTCGATTTCCCTAAATCTCCTCAGTGCAGCAGCAAGAATCGCGTACTACTTAGGTGCAAGAGTTAGCAAGTGAGCCTTTCACTTTAGAGTTTCTTAGAGATACAGCCCCAATTCTTGGGATAGCTGAAACTGCGACCCCTCAAGCGAAACATGTTGCGGACCGAATAGTATGAGTCCAGTTTTATTGGCATTGACTACTAGGCCGAAAGTTGTGAATATCTGAATGGTATCCTCGACATATACAAAATCACTCCGTATATCGTCGGTGAGTTTAGCGGGCTCGATACGGAAGAACATAGAGGTATCATCCGCATAAGCAATCGTCTCATAGATGTTACTCGCCGAAATCTTAAGCATAGTGGCGTTCCCAAAAATAATGAACATGTACGGCCAGAGAACTGAGCCCAGGCGTTCCGATATTAACCACCCCTCGAACAAATTGGATTCAGCCAACGTTAACGGCTTACCGTCTACCCCATAGATAAGACCTGAACCAATCAACGGTGCTAGACGCACGGCCAAGTACAAACGCTACCCGAGACCTTTGTTATTCCAGGCGTAGCATATCACATGTAAGTGGATGTGTATATATACATCTAGTGCATTACACGTCACTATCTCAGGTTACCTTATGCCCACAGTTTCAAAATGATAAAAGTAAATTCAGTTATTGCATCAAGATAATTTATTCAAAAACTGACCAGTGTATTACGGCCATTGAAGTAGTGTAATTGTAGCAGTGTCATTCTGGAATATCCATGTTGGCTCATGGACAAGTGAACGAGGTCACCGGAACGCTACAAAAAAGAACAGTGGATGCAATCAGCTTCAGTGTCTCTCACGTTCATTCATCCGTGGGGAGGTGGAAGAGCAGCACTCCTAATGTCTTATCAGGGGGCTTTTTCACAAATCTAGTTTTCACCAACGTAAAAACTTAGGTTATTCAATCGTCACTCTGTCTCTCTCGCTCTCTATTGTACAGGTGAAATACTCAAACCTACGAGTGCAGCCTGATCCTCTCATATTCCCCGGAAGGATACGGATCACTTCGAATATTCAGGTTTTCGAGGACATTACGGAGCCCATTACGGTAGGTGCTTAATATTAGCCTCATAACAAACAGAATTGCAATAAATCCAGGCAGAACTCTAACGCAAATAAATTATTAGTATGGAAAAGAAAATAATAAAGGTGCTTTATCACCAACGCGAACGCAACTGCTCGGCCACTTTGGCCATAGTCATTACTGTTGGATACTGGGTGGTATAGGCAGGGCTTTGCAAAATTCGTCATAGCCATAAGAATTACGGCCGGCCGGCACTGCACCAAGCGACCGTAATAGCAAAGATAGGCCCGATCACACTACGGGTATTACAGCTTGAAATTGACACGAGCGCTTTTAAGATAGATTCGGGGACTGTCCATTCTGACTCCGGTGTCCAGCCTAAGTTGGTCATCACTTGGAGTTGGCTAAATTGAAACAAAGGAAGAAGAGACCTTCCTGTGTGGTACATATGTACCTTATTTGAGTTGGAGTCGGGATCTTGATTTTTTTAACTTGCCATAAGTAAAACTACATTATAAATTGACATATTCTTTACGCGACATATTACGATATTTGTTAAGTATGTCTACACCGTTAAGCAGGCACCTGTGTGAGTATACATTTATTTCTTGGTGATTGAATCAAGAAAATTCATTTAGGGGAGAGTGTATCTTATTTAGTAAACAGGAAGTTTAGAGCCGTTGTTCAAGGTATATGTACCTGTAGTCACATGAGGACTTGAAAAATCTGATTGCACACAGTCTTTCAACCAGAATTATCAAAAATTATTACATTCATTGGTATCACTTGTACACTGCCACAGCTGAGAAAAAATATCTTGATGGTTACTGTAATGTGAATTATGCACATATCGCATGTAGCCGATTTTCGGATAGATGACTTTTCACGATAAATGATAAAGTTTTGAAAAGGTGCTACTGCCGTTAGGGGTATGTGGATGCTCCCGATGGATGTATGGTTGGAATCAAGCAATAAACCAATAGATGTTGTATGCTATCAAGAATGAGCTCTCTGATTTCGCATCGGCTTTAGAGATAAATTTCTAAATCGCCATGGAACAAATTATACAGCCAGACATTCACGGATAAAGCTTTGAACAGCGTATTTAACATTAAAATTTTGGGTAAGAAAATGCTACTATGAGAAACGATCCAACTCAGTGGGCCAAATGAATCAGGCCACTCTGTTTCTAGGCTACTTCGACAGAAACGATATCTGCGTATCAGGTCTTATGTAGCTGGTCCTAACGATAAGTGGACTAACCTCACGTGTACAAACGACGGTTGAATGACAAGGCCGCCTTCGGGGCCTTCGAACACAAGATCGAGTCTCAGCTAAGAGTGCGCCCCCGTTTTCACTCTTGAGATGAAACTCGATCGCTATCTCACGTCGGCCATGACGCCCACGCACTGAGTTGGATCGGGTCCTCTGTTAAAATTGTTGGCACAGGGTAACCATGTGCACATTTCCCCATGTTTCTTCTACCCAGTTTCATGCAATCTATTACTAGTAGTAGTAGTAGAGAAATGACACGTTTCGCAATCAATGTAGTGGTGTTGCATCGACTCATTCTTTCGCCACAGTGAACGTGCCTTCATCATATATATATATATATCGTATAATTAACTGGGGTAAAGTTCCGGGATACTGCAAACACAAGAACGATAAACCGTCGTTGATCAGGTGACGCCTTCAAAATCAAGAGCAACTTAAATTATAACAAAAATAAATAAACAAGCTAAAAAATTAGATTGTCAATAAGTTATTGGGCGCCTTGATATGATGTCGATCGCTGAGCAGTAATGATGAATATGTTCAAGTTACTATTCAAGTTTTTATATTGCACTATTATTCTACGGATATCAAGATGAGGCGTCGAAGCCATTTAACCGGTAACGATGTCGAAGTGCCGGAACTAGCTTTATGATCCCATTAAGATTAACGATCCGGTCAGAGAACGCTATTAATTAGCAGCTTCTCGGATGATCTGATGATCTTCCTGGTGCGAAACTGAACATTTGTTATTCTAGGGGCTGTCTATATTTTAATTTTAACTAGGTATAAAACACTGACCTTACATGCACTAACCTAAACAAATATGGGTATTCTTTCGGCTCGTGGCGGCTCTGAAGCGAGGCTTAGGCTTTTAATAAGATGGTTGGGCATTCGCCGGCCCGAGGCTAAGGTGCATCAATATCGTCTCCCTTTAGATTTTCTCGTGGTAAACTATGTGTTGGTAATAGCAACTGAGGAGCAGCGAATGTTTTTTTATTTTATTAATTGAACGGTTGTCTCCACCGCTGTTTCCAATGTTACGTGACAGGCGCCGGCTCTGAACATTTAGGTATTAGGACATGGACATGTCGGGGAGGAGAAGTGAATAAGGGATCTATAATCATTCCCCCGATAGGTTGGTTTATTGGAACACCATATCGTTTGGCTTAGCATCAAAATAGTTGATGACCCATTCTTGGTCACCTATTTAAGGCACTCATATCAATATCGACCATAATAATATTAATGCTAGGCTGTGCAACGAACTGTATAATCCTAGAGCGTTATAGTCTACAGCAAGACAGCTCTGCAGAAGGTGAACTCATTGGAGAATACGAACATCTCGTTGGTGAAATGAAGCCAATACTTATTCGTGAGTAGCTACTTCATTTAGGGATAACGAGTGCGGAAGACTTAAGAGCTTTTTCTTAAGAGCTCCTTTGTTGTTAGTATAGTTGTTTTTAATACACTTAGTGAATATTGCGTTGAGATTCTTATCTAAATAAATTAGCATCATAAATCAACATGTTTACGATAGATGCTGAACCGAGTAATAGTTCCTCTAAATAATGCCTTGTAACATTTGGGTGAAGGTCACAGCCTGCTGCTACTTGCTAATAGCACATGGTGACAGTTGATCGCAATTAATTGTCACAACCGCTCATAGGCCGCCGATAAATTACTCGATAGACTCAACCGTTTGGCGATGGCCGCTAGAAGAGCCGCTATACGACTTCGCAGTATTGAGTTCCGGAGGCTAGCAGTTGTCCATATATATATATAACTACAACACACAGGATGCATCTGGCAGGCTTCGCGCAAATGCTTTTGACCCAGATAGCCATTGCCAGTTCGAAGTGTAGTCTGTTCCCTGTAGACATAGTATGCAATGTATGGCATCACTGAACTGTGTAGGGGTATCCATTGAAGCCGCTACTCTACGTGACTTCTCAAGCGACACGCAAACCAGCGGGTGTGCTTCACTATGAGCTTTACTTCAGACCAAATTGGTCTACCATTTTGCCCTCAATGGGCATCGTTTATATCAACATCGGAGGGAGGGATACACAAATCGGCACGTATGGACGCAAATTGACCAGAGCGACCTTGTGTAACTCGCTATTCGCTGTACGAATGAATGATACATGGCTGAATGGTTATATCAATGTGGAAACTGTAGGTATTCAAAATTAGTGGCCCGTTGTAGATGAAACTATGGAGAATGATAAACTGTTTACGTCAAGTGAAGGTTAAGGCATCTATTTGGATAGCTCACAAATGGGGTTTCGGTCGGTTAAAATCTGCAAATCAACGAGACGGAGTGTCTCTCTATGAGAAGTGTCTGTGCTAACCTCATGACAGTAACTCATGTGCGTTGTCTCCTTCCAACTTACGGCGTGTAGATCTTGTCTCGCCTGATACGCGGGTTGTTTCGCCGGACTTCAATGACTACGGGTTATTATCAAGGCTCAAGCGTACGTGCACTTATACCTACGATTGTATTCCGTCGATCTCCTTCAAACGATTCGCCACATCTGAACCGTTGAAACTGCTGTAAATTGCATATGCGGCCTACTCAGGCATATTATCTCAATGGTATTGTAAAAACAAACTTGTGTTCGACCGATCCTCCAATCATGAGGTTGTCTTTGACCTCCTTCGGCAGTCAGTAATAACAGCTGTGCATAAATAATCTGGTATCTCAAGCAATTGACCTGTCTCACAGCGTTCTTTTCTCTACACCATTCAAGAGAAGATCCTCGTGTTCAGAACACAAATCGTTGCTTGCCCACCCATGGTATCAAATACTATGAGCGCACTAATGATCTAAAATTATACTGTCCGATGAGTTTTTACAAACAGTTGTTTGTTGTCGAAAGGTTACTGCAGATCTAGATTTCAGTCACGACACCTCTCAAACAGTTAAAGCAGCCGTCATGAATACGATATTTTGGAGAATGTGTACTCAACTGTAGTATGTAGTAACGCGCTCGGAACTGCCACTAGTAATTATTGCTTTTCAGTTTGGGAGCAAAAATCACTTTCAATCATTCAATCGAGCATGTTAAAAGAAAATTTCTCCCATTTCCCCTGATGTGAGCTCGGCGGAGAAGTCATTGACTTGCCATATATTTCGACATTATTTTTCAATCACATTATTACTACTTTGACTCAACTGAGGCGTGCAGGACTGATTAATCAATTTGTCTAGATCAATTCTAATTAATCTGGGTGCCGTGGCGCTGCCCTTCGTAGAGTAACGGCGCGAACTAAACTCAAAGACAACCGTCCGGCGGATGGCAAAGTTGTTTTACAGAATCACAATTTCGCTGCACCATTTTGGAGTACGCACTGATCTGTGAGTTCTCCTTAACACCACCTATTATCGCTAACGACAAGGCCATCTCACCTGTCAGAGCTGTAGCGTATACGAATTTTATACTTTCTAAACCTTTCTATTTAGATTGCCAACGCCAGACACTGCAAGTCAGAGAAGCTACTTTAAGCCTCTTAAGGTAAAGGTAAAGCTTTATTGATATATTAGAAGAACTGCATACAATGCTTAAGTTATCTTATAAGTCATGCAACAGGTATTCAAACTGTTCATACAGCTGATGTTTGGAACGTTGAAAGTGAAGTTTTCGCACTTCAGCATGCTGTCGCTGACTTAAGCCCTAAGTACGTGGCAATACCTCAGCTAGTTATCAGCTCTTAGCATTCGTTACAGTGAAGACTACGATGCTAAACACAAGAACAAATGAAATGAAATGTATCCGGCCAATAACACTCGAACACAACGAACAATCGAACAATCAAACTCATCTCATCTCTATTCGTTCTATCCATTTCTAGGTTCAAGTTCGCATGCGACGCCGTATGGTGTATTTCTGGATGGATCTTCCCTGTGTCGCTGCATACGGCTCGTGCGTGTACGACAACATCTGTGACTCGACGATCAAATGTCCCATATTCTACGAGCTGCTCGGCCTTCCCTGCGGCTGCCCCATAAAAAAGGTGACAACGCCTAACCTAATGGCCTAACCTAATCATTCTGACATTGCTCGCTCACTCTCTCCACCCCCTCGACCCTATCGCCTACTCTAAGTACCAACCTTTCTCCATAACGTCGTCGTTGACGATGCCAGAACTTGTCGTGTCTCTCTGTCTAAACCTTTGCTCGAGCAAACTAAGAGCGCGACGAGTCTTGTTTGAGTGGTCACGCTAAGCGAATGAAGCTTGTCTAGGTCTTACTGCCTCCGCAGCGCTGAATCGATCCTTGTCTGCGACTTCATTTTATCTGCAATTAGTTGACCTCACACTAGCGACTGTAAAAGTATTGGCATTTGTATTTTATGATTTGTGACGACATGAAAATACTCATTTCGGATTAACTAATTTCGAAATGAGTTCAATAGGAAATCCTATCCATTTTAACTCATCGATACAGTGAATGTGAATTGGATAATATTCTATAACATTTGCTAATAGTATGTTTTCATTGTTCTGTAGGGAACGTATCGAACTGACAACAAACCGTATGATGTCCCTGACGTTCTCCCAACCTGGCTGACGTCTGGCGATTATCAGGTCATTTTAAAGGCCTCATCAAAAGGCAGACAGCTCTTCTGCGTACGATTCAAGTTGTCCGTCGAAGGGCCGGACGACCGTGATCGTTTACTGAACCTTCTTTCAAAAAAAATTCGCTAATACCGCATGTTACAAATGTTACTTTATTTAAATATACTATAATTCGTGGTCGCTCATTGTAGCTATAGCACCAATCAATGCTCGTATATATATATATATATATATATATATAAGTCATGCAGAAGTATTTATTTCCATATTTAAATAAACACTGTGAGATAAAAATATCATAAATTTATCATAGTGTGTCTTCCTTTGAAGAAGGCTTCTCATGGCACCGAGGGGTGTTTTGAACGATTCGACGCACTACCGCACTTGTCTTTAACCTGCACATTTCACAGATTATTCAACTGTTATCATCGGCTTGTAGCAAAATTGCTCACAACCTTCTGACTTGTCCGTTGAACCTACGAAAACCTCGCAGACCCAAAATGTTCTGTAGAGCGGGGTCCGCGCCATAAAAATATATTGACGTACCAAATAGTGCTTAAGCAAGGTCCCTTCGCACATTAAATAAGCGATATGAAATTATCTATGACTACATTCACTCCCCATTCATACGAAAGTTTCATAATTTTGCTGCCGATTTAAAAACATACACTTGAAAAACTGGTTTGATAATTTGTTTTTGGGTCAATTCATTTTTTATGGGTAACCTGAGACACATGAAATCAAAGCGGTAAGATGGACACATTTCAGGCGAATTTCCTATTGTACTTCACGGAAAGATGAACAAGAGCCTCCATCGGATTTTGAGGTTGCGCGTAATAGAGCGTCAGGAAAACTTTAACATTGGCTGTCGCGATATAACATAATTCTTTACAAAAAAATACGTCGCGACTTAGAAGTGTCGCCATAATCTACCCGCGCAATCTGAATACCGCCAATGAAAGCTTTCCATTACTAATTTCATTCAGTGCAACAACTGTCTTTGTCCCCTTCAACGATTTTCCGCGGATCCGTTCGCGCTCTTGACCATTACGAACGAGTCTAATTGTGTTTCAGATTATGTATTGTATCACTAAGGCGTCCATTTACGAGGCGAACAATGGGCGCTTAACGAAGCTGGTTGCCGATAGTTAGCGTGCCCAGCCCAGATGATCTAGTTTTCGCATTTGAATGTAGTGCCTGGGTGGAGGAACATACGGAAGATAAAAGTAAGACCCAAGGGTATATATATACAGAGTGAAAAAATAATGAAACAGTAGAAGATGTCAAGGTTTGCCCACAAACGAGTATATAATCACAATCATCATCATTGACGATACGCATTTAACGGAGATCAGTGAAGAAAAATCCAGAGAAGAAATTAAGGTGAAGTAGATGGGAGACGATACCTGAGAGAGCCTGCAAACGACGCCGATTTAAGATTATTCATCAGATTATGCGCGTCATGAACGAGGCGACTGCTTCAGATAGTCTCATTCTAAAGGTTTGCCTCATGTCCATGGTTACGCTACTTGGTATCATTATTACACTTTTACAAGTACTTGTGCTAACAAATTGCGTGATCAGCACGAATCGGCCATATTGTGGGATATTATGAAAACGTAAAATGTTTTACAGCACGTTCGAACTCGATACAAATCTATCCTAGAATATGTCCCTGGTCTCTTCCTCACACTGCTCGAGATTATATCTTGTGAAATAGACAGAATCTGCAGACCTCACCTCATTTCAACACACAGGAAACATATCACCGGATAATGCGTAACCATAATCGACGATGACAACCACAACGCTGGGTGGTAACCACGTCTTGGTTGATTCATTGGTCCGTCAATCGGTTGGGTGTCTGTGTCGATCACAGTCGATTATAGAGTTCGATAGATAACTGTCCGGGCTAGCTACTACTGTGTGTCTGTGTATCTCTCGTTCTTCATCATACCTTCATCACGTCTTCTGTACGTGCCGCTGTCAGGTTATTTCAGTGATTGCAACGAATGGTGGCGACCTGCACCACTTGGTCTGTTTCGCCCATGACGTTCAATGTCAGATGATGTCAGACAAAATATTTTCATTTTAGGAAATGGCCCGGCAGGCGCGATCAGATCTTCCCTTGTGTGCGTGTGTGTGCGCGCTGCAGTGAGTAGAGTACCAAGCACACTGTATCTGGTTACCAGCAATGCTGGTCCAGGAGTCGGTGCATAGCAAATCCAGGCGGATCTCAACGCAACAGCAATGGATTTCGCTTTACCATCCCAACTGCTAGTGCTGCTGCTGCTTTCAGGATACCTTCACTTCAGCCGAGCGGAATCGTTGATTCGTTCTAGCGAATAGACGGAGGAAAGTGTTTGGCATGCGATCGAATGAAAGCAAAGGATGTTCGACTACATAGTGAACATTCGCATACTGCGTTGACTTTGTGCTATCCGTAGAACCCCTCTATGTGAGAGAAACTTGTGGGCTTCCTAAAGAATCCGACTCTAAACAGATATCAGGAGAGTAGGTCACGTTTGGTGTGTATAAACGTAGAAGCGGAGCATTGGAGTCCGTTAAGCTAGCTTTTGTCGATACGTAATACGTATAGTAGTGCAATGGAGAACTCGGCCGGCACTTTGAAGCCTGAACGAATGTTTGCACTCCGTTAACCTGTATCGATTTTAAGTCAATCGATTTGTGTGTTCTGTTCGACGCTGTCGTTTTGAGTTATGTATTTATGGTTTTCATTTTTTTTCATTTTGTTTACATAAGTGACATACTAGAGTTGGGCCGTAACGCTTTTTAAGATTTATTTGAACATCATCCCTATGAAAATGCTATTCTCCATTGGAGTGAGGTTAGTGGTCGCGGGCGTGTGTATGCGTGTGTGTTTAAGTGAGTGAGAGAGAGAGATAGCGAGAGACGACAGCCCCCATTGATGCCATCTCTGATTTCCTTTACTTTGTAAGTAGACAAATGCGTCTCTCTGCAACGTACGCCAATACCAGCCTCTGGTACCAACTCGCACAATACTATTTGCGAAAATATAAAATATATTGTTGAATAAATTATATATTAAAATGCGATGATCTACCGAGTATTGCCGAGTAGGTGGTGTTATCGTGGCGTGTTGTGCCATTCGTTGGGTCCTTACATTTTGAAATGGTATATGCGTACGGTGGAGCACGAAGTACCGCATTAGCATAATCCAGGATGCGGACACGAGTAATAAATGCGTACAGTCGCACTGAAATGCATTTCATCGGAGGGCCCTCTCGAGGCACACAGCAGCCAGCTCAGATAATTGTGTACTGTAACTAACACATTCGATGCAATATCAAGCTTCTCTCACTAAGCTTTGCAGTTAGTAGTGGGCTTCTATCTCGAGAAACACTATAATCACACATAGGAGAAATATCAGCATAGAAAGTTAAGCACCCTGAGGCAGCTAGCTCTGTCTGACTGCAGGAAACTACATATTGTATGCTTGCACAGAATAGGAATGGATCTATCTATCGATTTCCTTTTTGAAAGCAACAAAATACTAGAGTATAGTACGCGATAACTATGGAATACAGTACTTATTTTGTCATTCCGATGAAAGAATTCGCAATGGCATTCGTTCGTGCTTATGAGTATGGCTGGACACACAACAACATCTCCGGTCCGAGAGTGCATATCGTCTTTGTAAGTTTAAAAAAAAGCCTAATTTCGTTAGGCCGTTTGATTGTGCTCTCTTAGAAGAAATGTCTTTGCTAGCCTCGATTCATGTTGTCCTGCCGCCGTCAAGAAGACATCTCAAGCGTCACGGTCGTTAGGCTTGGGACAAGGCCAAGGACCCAGCACGTATGAGGCGGAACCCTAGCGCACAGCAAGCTCGAATTTTCTCTGATAAACGTATATCCGATTCGGTATTTGCTTCCATTAAAATATCCGTTCGCGTAGTGGCGGCGGCGCATGGCGGCGAGCAGAATGCGCTCCCTTTTTCCTTTGCAAACTCTGCTAACACCACGAGACGGGTTCAAGATATTTTTTAACGAAATTTTGAATCGGTCACCGTGTTGTATATTAATCTCTCGTCGTGCGAAGGACAAAGACTGATTACTAATAAACGCTTTGAAGAATACAAATACAGGTTCGGCAAAATCATAAACGGTCGTGTGTGCCGCTAGATGCAAGGTCAGACGACATAACCGGAATATGCTGAGGATATTTGTCGTTTTGGAAGAATTTGAGCTCATGAAGCTCCGCCAACGCTAAAGCCTATTTATGGGTTGTCTGAACCATAAAAGCCTCCGCAGAAAAAATGCTAATATTATGCCGAAGAATTGCCAAACCTGCTAACGTTCTGGGAAATCAACATTCTGCATAATGGTGGTGCATAATAAATATTGGCACGACCTTTGGCAAATTTACCCCTTGCCTACCTAATCCGTAATCTTTTGTTTAGTGAATATATAATTAATGTTGTTGTAGATGACGTTAGCAGGAGCATTATTAAGGCCACTTAAACCTAACCAACTGTAGCCATCGGTGCTGACTCCATATCCCAGTAGTTCGACATACGGATTGCCTCTCACGAGGCAAATGAACATGGCGAACCCGTTAGGTACTTTGGTCTGTCCAGCAGAACTACTTAGTGTGTGTCCTGCCTGACTACACAAGATGTCTACCGAGTAATTCATTAGCCTGGGCAAGGGGGTGATTCTTACTGAACAGCTATAGTTGGCAACCAGCTCCGTGTTCTGGCTATCAATGCCCGGAAATTCGGTCGGAACTAAATCAAAGGTGATTGCCGGTGGGGATTACGGCCTGGCACTTAGATTCCGCATTTACCCTTAAGCGAGCTAGTCGAGTGGCATAGGATAGATCTTACCTCTTAGAATAATGCATTGCACCGGTAATATGATCATTTAGCCAGGGGAGGCCGGTGTGAGGCACTCCTCGCGAAAATAGAACGGACATAAAGTACACATAAATATATATATATATGTAGACGCATTACAGGCATGCCATGTTATAGCCGCTATACGATAACAGCGGGAACACCCTGGCGTCAATCTTGTTCAAGGATTAGTCAGCAGGGATTCTAGATTGATTCAAGCCGCTCGGGGAGCGGACGAACGTTTGAGAAGGTTGATTCGACCGGCCAATGGATCAGATCAGCAGTCTGGCACAGATGGGAAATACGACTGATCTCATAAGAATTAGTCAAGCTGAGGTGTGGTAATAGGTGACATTTATTTCTCAACAAAATTAAGTGCATTTTTGTTATGAGTGTCGTAGAGCATGTACTGATCAGTATTATAATTTCCTAGTGTGCTTGCTATTTATAACTTGATTGTAGTGTAGTTATATCATTTTTTTGTGACATTTATTCTTCTCTTGAAAAGAAGTATATAAATGTATTGATTAGAGTATATGTGTAGGCGTACATTATATATATTTATATATATATATATATATATATATATATAGGAGAATCAGGTGTAAATGACCATCAGCCCCCTACCTACCTCTGCCAACCCCGAGAAGGGCGGGCGGGTTTTGGTGTCCGTTTGTCTCTTCTATTCACACTCGTCAAAGAGATGCAATGTTGTGACTTGTGAGATATGTTATATCGTAAGCGGGGTAACCAAATTCGAATATAGGTTCCTTTATTCAGTTGGACCTATTTCTCAGGGGAACATCGCTAAAGGCGAAGTATGATATGTAAGTGGCTATGGTGGGTGCGACTAAATATGAATGTCATATATATCGTCGGGTTATATTGCTTATTTGTATAACCATTGCCACCCTTGAAACGAATGTGCCTGTATCCAGTTTCCTCGTTGTGGGAGCAAGGATATTGTGACATGTGATGTTCGGCCTTCAAGTATTTACAAGAATATGCATATATTCACCATAGAACAGATTTGCTCTTTGTGCTATTTGTTAAAGATGCATAAGGTATGTGTGAGTGCACCTGCCAAACTTGGGAATACTCGCATTGTCCAGATTATACATGAATCACATTGATTATGGTAGCTGGTACTAATGGGCAATATATAGAGATTATGGAGATGATAGGATCAACTATAACATCGAACGTGATAGAGTACCCGCCAATAAGGGTACCTCGATTAGGTTGAGGGTGTTAACACAACAAATGAAGTTGGTGCAATATTGAATATTATAATGCTTGCGAAGTTATAACACAAGTATACGCGCTTGCAAATCGATGTTATGAAATTGTAACGCATACATATATATATATTAGGTTGGTTCATAAGTTCCCGCGCTTTTGTTTGCTGTTTCCCTTTCCACTTTTTCGTTTGTTGACTTCTATATGCCGTTCGAAAGCGCTTTCCATCCTCTACACGCGCAAACAATGAATGTTCCAGGTGGAAAAAAGTGCATTTTCAACACCTGCCCTTCTTCGCCTTTCGCCGAGGCCAAAAAGCTGCGGAGGCAACTCGGGACATATGTTCTATGTACGGTGCGGACTCTGTTAATGTAAAGAGCGCTCAAGAATGGTTTGCCAAGTTCAAATTTGGCGTTTCGGATGAGGCGGATACGCCCCGTTCTGGCCGACCATATTCGTTTGATGAAGACTGTCTTAAGGCGCTTGTGAAGGAAGACGGCTGTCAAACAAGTCGAAAATTGGCCGTTAAGAAAGAACGCGCGGGAACTAATGAACCAAGCTAATATATTATTTCAATTAAAAGGTTGTACATTCGCAGGTAACTTCGGGTGGACTCCCCGTACTTTAAACTGTATATATATTACTTATATTATGACCTTACTTAAGCCAAAAGAAACTAGTGAATCCCATCAGATGTTCTGGACATCTATAGATTCGATGAAAGTGTAAGGAAAACGCGACATGCGGTTAAGTACGTGCTATACCAACTCTACCGGATTAAAGCGCGTCCGTTCGCCTCAAAGTCAAAGAAATCTATAACATTTAAGCGGTTACGTCAAATCAAGATCGAACACAAGGCAAATGCAAATAGGTGCAATGCCCTCGTCATTCGTTCCTGGCAACGGCACCGTTTGCAGCAGCATTGATTGTTGGGAGACCGAGCTGTTTTTCTAGCTTTTCCCCGACTTCTCCGACGGGGATGAATCAAGAATGGTGACAAGTGATCAGCAGCGAAACAGCATGACATGTCTGATTCAAACACAGCAGCGTAATCTCAACAAAGTGATCGAACAAAGTGTTCCCACGTAAATGCTTGCAAGAATGAAATAAATGAAAACATTTATAATCGCTTAGATAACTCAGATGCAGACGCGGTTAGCCCAAATCTAAGCCGTCTCCATATAGACTCTTGTGTCGTTTTTTCATGACAAATTTATTCAAGGGCGTTCCATTCGGCGTACAAATGATGCCTTTTACCTACGGCAACAACACATGTGAATTCCTCGCAGCTTACTCTGGTGAAATTCGAGATTCGCCACAGCGTTCATTTGTGGCCACTTGCACGGTTACGTAATCTTAGTTAGTTGGTTGATAAATAGATAGATAGACACGTTGCAGTTCACTCTCTCTCAAAGAGTCATCCTGTTTCTCATTGGCCATCTCATCTGGGTCTCTTTCAACAATATTGTGGCTAACTGCGAACAAAAGCATTACTCGACGCACATCTTCATTGGATAACAGCCGGCACAGCCACAAAGGTAAATAGTGGTACGCTTCATAAACACATTCTTTCTATGAGTACAAATCTGCAGCTTGAAAGCCGTATGGGTGTTTTAGTATTATTTCGGAGACAGGTGTTTTGTAAATGTGTGCTTTCCTGTAGAAACCCGTTGTTTCATGTCAAGTCGCAATAATAATCGTAATACGATATAAACCTCTGAAGGTTCAGTGATATGTACATAATGTATGTTATTGGATAGATGAAGGAGTTTTTACACCAATAAATGATACTGTCAGGTTATATCATCAAGGCTATATCATGTTAATTATATAATATTACTAGAATGGCCGGTTTCAGGGATCCAAGGAATTGATATTGCTTCCTCGAATGTATTCCTAAGGGCTCTCGACCGCCTTTTAATGCCGAGAAATCGGGTGTGTCACTGACAAAACCAGTTCGTGATTTAGAGTCCATGATTCTGTTATCGCACGTCATTCCGCACAATTAAATTACGATCGTTATTCACAAATATAAAAATGTGAATTAACGCATTAACGCTATGGAAAATGAGCATAGTGGATGTCAAGATATCTCCAGATATGTACCTAGGATGTATAAATGAAAGGTTATAACGCCGATTATTATTCCATAATTATAATAATAATAATCATTTGCAGGAGTACCACGATGAAGGCTATGGGCGCCATGTTCTGGATTGTTCTGCTGATTTTTAGCTTGGCGTGTGTACTGCCGGCAGTGGACGGTGAGAAAAAATATGTCCCGTAGACGTAAAATGTTGGCTGAGAGTCAGCCAAGAAAATAATAAAAAGAGTCATACGAGATTTTTTTTCATCATTAAACCTACAAGTGAATGTCTCAAACGAGATTTGTTTTATTTTTTATTTGCTTCCGAAATATATTGTTCCTCTATAATGTAAGTCGTTTGAATTACAACCGCCCTTAAATTGGATTAACAAGTCACTAATTTCGAGGTAATCACTTAAGTTCTCATAGGATTCAAGTCGAAAATCGTTTCGCTAACCCCGTATTCTTTTTACAGCCCGAGTAAAATGTCAAAGCTTCACAAAGGGATTCTGTCAGGTAAGGGATCATAAGTGTCAGTCCCACGAAATCAATCTTCAACTTTTTTGCTCATGGGAAATGATTTACTATGATATAATACGTTGCCTCTGTTATTCCTCCACTATGTGCGATCTGAGGCAGATCAATTCATAAATGCATAGACTAAGCATTGCGAAAGCGATCAATTATATGATTTTTTATTACCAAGAAATTCGAGTCTCCATTTTGATGGTGAAGCTAACCCTTGTGAAAACCATATTAAAGTTATGGTGAAAGAATAAGCTGATACTCCGGCAACGACTGCTCCAGCCTATCTATGGCCTATCTCTACAATTCATTAGGCAGACAAAACGATATCTGTACAGCTATATCCAATGGAATACTAGACATATGTGTCGTTTGTGCAGTTACTAATTCCTACTGGTGCATTGCTGCTTTTGTTGATCAGACTCCAGACGTTGAATGTCCTGTCGGATGGAGGTCAAAGTTCTGGGACTATGGTTGCGAGAATTTGCGTTCGAAGTGCTGCACTACGGATCCGTAGGGACAGAGACGTGTCCACCGGATGTCTTCAGTAACAGCAAGACTCTGCCTGGAGAGATATATCGCGATATTTCAAGATGTTAAATGTAACAGGATTCGTACGAGACAAAATTAGGCAATCACGGAGATACAATAAAATAGGGAGTCGAATGCGTTTCTGTTGATCAGGATTTCAAACAAGGACGCTTGAGGCTAGAATCGGTGTGCAACCATAATCCATAACTATATAAATACGAGAGGATTGTCAAAACAATTATGAATGGTACACATTGGCAGTTTGTCTGGAGTGCATCCCACTTTAAATAAAAATCAATAATAAAAATTTATGCGATTTCGATTGCGGCATATTTATGATCTCTGTATTTAATTAAATCCAAACAGAATTGTGAATCGTTCGTGGTGCACCTCAACACTGTTCATAAATGTATACCTCTATTCGAACATCAATAACATTTTGGCAAATGACACTGCGGCTGTGTCCGTTTCAAATTGGTTGGCATGTACAGATACTGTTGTAGTTGGCAAGATCAAACATAGGCCAAATAGACTAAATTAATTGACAAGCCAGTCTGGACAAAATAAGATGAATTCAAAACCAAAAAAGGTAGACTCTATCTAAGAAGGTTATTCAACATAGTAACATGGGCGGTAGTCAAGCGACGTATACTATAATAACACACTTAATCGAACACTTCTATTTAGTATATTTTGCAGCTGCGTGCCAATGTTAGAACATTACACTGAAAATTGCCAATGAATCCCGGAACATTACTCACACAAATCACAAAATGGTTACGGGAATATCAAGCAAGAGGAAGAAGCGTGCGGGCCCCTCATCGTTGAGTGGACTTCGAACCAAAGAAACAGATAGTCTTCAATACAAGAAGTGTGAGATCGAGACCAGCGTTAACGTGCGCCGAGCCCTCATGTCGTATCGCTAAGCTTATATGCGACGTCACGTCATCACGTTGACAAGCCTTGCCAAACATTCTGCGATCGGCAGCGACAACAACAGATACGTACACATTACGCCTGCCCCAAATGGAACAACAGGATAAGCTCTGCACCAGCGACAGGAAAACGTCATGACATCCTATAGAGCAAAGTTCTCTGAGCAGGGGCATGCGCAGATCATAGGACAGTATATACATAGACGGATGTGACGAGCAACGTCAGCAGTGTCTAGTGTAGGCATATGACGATTATCACATGGATAGCAGTCAGTTGCAGCAACTAGAAGGAAGATTTGAGTAACCTAGCTCGGGAAGTAGACACGGCTGATGGGGGTGTATCCTACCCTTGTATGTCACTGTATGTCAACAGGAATAACACCTGCCAATGTAATGATTCTATCAACTAACGCCTAGACAAGCTATGCAAACAAACTCTTTCTCTCTCTGTATTTCATAGATGGTCGAAAGTTGTTGGCGTTGAGATGACACGAACCCATTACGCTGCGCTGACTCTCTGTTTAATCAACGTATATAGGTGTATCACATTGGTGGATAAGGTGGATGCGCCATTATTCGATGCTGTCGTCCAGACAACATGTACAGACTTTCCGTAGACAGACTCGTGTCAATCTAGTGATATTGGCAGAAGTTCATGTCCACGAGTTCGCCAACAAAACATTTCTTAGTAGGCATGTCTTTTACTAGCACCTACCTCGCAACGGTAAGACAAGTGTCTTGGATAACCAGTTAGCGATTATATCGGCCGTGTCGTCCGTGTCATTGTGGATTTAGCCCTCCGGCTGGATCATAAGCCGTTCAACATCTCCTGGAAATCATTTCCAAGTGTTTGCCCTATGCATTTGTCCAAATAATCCCCCCATTATTTCTCGGAAATATATGTTGGCTATCATCTCTGTATATATCTGAGCATGAGACCCGGAGTAACAGGACTGAATGGCCGGACAGAAACCTGAGATGAAGGATGCACTCAAGATGTCACGTGACACGAGGCGTAGCTGTAGTCGCCGAAGCAGCTCTGTGTCCCACCAAGCGCCTCTAGGAAGGCCTGGATCTATTGAAAATCAACTTCGATACATCTGCTTCGGTGTGAGTAAGCGTGGGCAGGTACGCGAATATCTGCGTACCTTCGTCGTGGAGTGACTGACACTGCGGTGTATATATGCCTAGCATAAGGTATCGTTTTACTATTATACCATTTTCTTTGGCTTTTGGGGCAACTTCATATAGGCTTCGAATTGTTGGTGTGTCGAAAAGATATTACACTTTTATGTCAACGCATGGCATATTTTATAATATATTAGCTTGCACTTCTGATTGCTCTGCCTTTTCGTCTGCCTAAGATTGCGAGCTGGTTGTTTTTATGAGATCGGCGCAAAATAATCCTGACAGCACTGATGTGTGTACACAGAGCCTCTCAGATGAATCAGCCCACCAAGGTAGAGTGTTTGTTTGTTTGCTTGTGACGAATGTTCTTCTTTATATTTACATACGACTCCGAAAGGGAAAAGAGTAAAAACCACAGCCATGCAGAAACCACCCAGTTGGAGATACACTCGAAATGCAATACACTGCCATCCACAGCAGTAGAGACAACAAGCTAACAGAGACGGGACGTGATATTTCTCTTCCGCCTCAGGTCGTTGCTTGACCCGTTGCGAACCCGCTCGTGCTGGTGAACATCACACCAAGGCTATCGTTGTCCTGGTGGGAAAATCGTCATCAGCCATACTGATGAATGAACTCGTGATATGCATCCTAGTAAACTAAAGACAAATAAATACATACAATTCGACAATTTGACTTGAATATTAAGCCAGTATTTTGTATTGCAGATGCTCAGATACTCAGAATACAACAGAATTCAGTTTTGTTGGCCGTTCCAGAAAGTGGCATCTAATATATGAAAGTAACAAAGTGAAACCTAATAATAAATTTTCCAGACTGACTCACAGCCAATATTTACCGTCCACGGTAGTGCTTTTAGCATTGCTTCGTAAGACGGACCCCTAAATGCAAATGTGCAACGGTGGGGATCGAACCCTGCTCATGGCACCACGTGGAAAACAAAGGGGTGCCTGGTCGTATAGAGAAGGACGTGATTATCTCGGCTGGTGAGTCGTGTGGGTGAGACAAGCTGCCTGACAAGTCCTGTGAGAGGTGTAACAAGTACCCGTGCACCTACGTGTCTCTAGGGGACAAATATACGAAGGCAGGCTAACCGGACTTGCTCTATTTTTTCCAGGGATCCCACGAGACAGGGTCTTAGTGTATTCTTGCTTAAAGCGTCTTGCTAGGACCCGTAAAATTACAACGTATTTCCTTGAGTCTAGAAAATCGTATGCACTATAGGTATTGCATACTGGTATCTCGTAAATGTTTTAATCGCTGGATCAGAGGAATATTTCAAAGGGCAATAATATTAGACGTCCATATTTCTCGCTATGCTTGTTTTGACAATCTCCAAACGATTTTGATAACTAGTTAAGTGCGTCTCTAAGCTACCATCCGTTTGGGAAAAAGTAAAAGGTGGTGATGTTAAAGAACTGATACGAATTTTAGAAAATAAAGGGTGGTATTAATCCCGGTAGTAATTCAACTGCGCGGAACACACATGACCAAAATGGCATTGAAGGACAAGCATTCGTCATAGAACGCAATAATACCAGTTCACCAGTCTTCATGGCTATACATACGAGGGTGCCTCTTCTGCTATATTAGAGAGGGTGTTCTCTTATGAATTAATTGTATTTCTCGGATTTTCCTACATTTCAACCTGTGCACCGTTGGCAGATGTTAATCGCATGGAGTATTATTATAATTACTCACTCATTATTCGTGCGTGCGGTCACAGTCCCGAGTAGGGATTATTCATTACCTTTTTCCTTTTCGTTTCTTTGTTCACCTGATACGAACGGACGGCTTTTGCCTGCAGGACTTCTCCAGGATGCTGCAGGACTTACATGGGCCTTCTCCAATAGCCCTATGTGACTATAGGCAGGGCAATGTTAATCATATCCCAGCAAAATACGGTTTTTGTGGACTCACCCGGCAACCACAACTCATCGTCGCTACTGCTGCTGCTCAGCGTGCTCTTCATGGCAACCCTACCCAAAAAATGAGCACTAGCTGCTCAGGCGACGCCCCCAATGGAGAAGCAGACTTACAGACTCAGTATAATTTAGAGTTTGGCATTTAGAGCTTGACAGATTATTATCTGTTATTATTACTTCACATTTAAATAGAAAAAGAAATTGATTGTTTAAAAAAAACCTTTTCTGTATCGCCATAGATAAACAATGATTGTCGGGAAGCTCCATCACGCACATATATTCAAGGGGAAACGTAGTATTAACAAAAATCCGAATTGCCAAAGATTTGAAAGCTAATTTTTGTATAAATGCCGCTTGTAGCAAATTGTGGACTTTTCGAGATTACGTTGTTTGGCAATACTCCACTCTATTTGTGAGTGGAATATTGCCAAACAACGCAAATTAACGCTCCATGAGCTTGAACAAGGCCGATAGGCTACTTACATTTATACGTGCCAATGGCAATAAAGACATGAGAGCGGATAACTTCGTTTGATTATTTGCTATCATAACCTATTATATAAGACAGTATTACCACAAACGCGACTTCGTGGCTCTATCGTAAATCAACGTTCACTCAAACACGCCGAAGCTTTTAGCTGCATCCTTCTTGTATTAGGGTCTCATTTGATGCAATTAACTGTCTAAAAACGATACAACCAGAACTCCTCGGAACCCTGTTTAATTCGGGTGCAATTTAAAACTAGCGCAATTGTTGCTCAAGGTTGAGATGAACTAGACTGCTACCATTTTTAGCCCGAAAACAGAGAATTCGTCACGTTTATATTTGGGCGGCATGGCAGCGGAATTACAGAACGAATGAACCAAAGTGACTACTAATTATGCTGGATCAAATTTAGTTTTACCTCTTGCGATTATTCTATAATACATCCAATATTTAATGTGATGTATGTAATTAAAAAAAAGTGCAAAATAGTGGACTGCCTTTCGCTTTCGTCGTATGAAGTCTATTCGACGAATTTCTTACGTTTGCCCCTCGGGGCACAAATAAATCGAAACCAAACAGAATGCATATTAGTAACAAGTTATATTTATTCAAACATACAATAATTAGGAATTATTTCTAGGGATTATTGGGGGGAGGGGGGATTAGATGGGACCCGAGCTGAGGCCGACATTGTCCCGAGGAAGGCGATGGTATTGCCTCTCTGCACAGCGAGGGACAGGCGTTGCAGAAGGAAGGATCCTGCGCGCTTGTCCCTGGTAGCACGAGTCGGCTTATGGTAGACCCCTTCGAGTAAGTTCGCACTGAGGGGCTCGTGCCCGCCTAAGGTCTCAAAAGCAAGGGGGAAAAAAGGAAATTAGTAAAAATCTATACTACAACCAATAAAAGAGGGTTGGGTCTTACTTGCTGTTGCAATGTTAAGGCCATACACATCACCTCGGATGAACGATCAACTTCGTAAAAAAACATAAAAAATCCGAGCCTTCCGGCTCCGTGTTTTATTGAGGTTTACCGGTTTGGCAAACAAGCAGCGGTAAGCAGATACAATGTCAAAATAATGCACCGTAACTCAAACTGTCATACTATTTAAAAATATATTTTACCTGAGATTCTCAATGTGGCTCTGCCACATTGCAGTGTTATTCTGCCAATTTCCTAAATGCATATACAATATAGTATGGGAGAATAATATACGAAATATAATATTAATGTTGAAGTTGAGACCCCACGTACTCTTATCTATAATGGAATTGTGCTGAACCACTCCATACATCATATACATCGCTCATGTTATATATATATATATATATATATGCGTTCTGAATATGTCCATATGTTTACGCTAACGTACTTGTAAACAACGAACTATCTCGTTACGGATGGACGGACTTAAAGTCGGGTTAGTCGGGTAGACAAACTAAATATTGAAGTCGTTGCACTTTGCAGCTGGAAACGTTCTAGTTTATTTCGTTATTATTTTTTTATCATCGAAGAGGGCTTCAACATTCGACATAAAAGATGACTATGAAATCTTCTATCCAATGAGGAATATTCAGACGCGTTTCTGATTGGCTACCACTCTAACGTTGACCCTTCGTTCGATTAGTGAATCGTCATTTCGATGAATGAAGCATTTTCACTTCAAACAAACTTCCATTGGTCCCAAATGTCCGTATGTCCACTGTGGAAATGTCCAGCCAGCATGATTCAGGCCTTCAAACAGGCGAAACAATAAGTAAAAAAGAAAAAATCGGCGCCAATCGAGAGAGAGACAAACAGAGAGAGTGTGTGTGTGTGTATAGGGGATTTGACTGTCTCAAGCAGAGTAGTGCAAGTGGACGCTGCCTTCGTCAGAGTTCAACGGCAGCTGCTTTGAGTGGCGTGCCGAATCGAACCGCTTGACCGGCCTCCTTATGGCCGGTAATTCGACGGTTTCATGTATGTCACTCTCTTGTTGAGATGTGCGCGTTGTTCTCGAATATCTCATCCATTGTTATTTCTGGGCAAACAGTGTCTTCAATGAAATAATCAACAGGTGTATAATACACAGCCAAAAAATAGTTCACGAACTGTGTTGTTTAACCCGGACAGTCAGTGCTGATAAAAAAAACGATTGTGTACATCTTAGTTTGTGTTAATCAAACTCCAAAGTAAGAGCATGACCGAATGGTGAATTGTTTAAGAAAAATGAACACGATATAATTGAACGGCCAATGACTTGTAAATGAACGTCTCAAAGAGAGAATTTTCTGTGTATACTTCCTATATTTTTTAAATGAACCATAGTTAAGCCGTTCAGCTGATAACTGACTAATGAGAGACCTTCCCTTGGTGGATTTATTGAGCTGCCATATAGCGGTTTACACAAACCGGTTCTACAAGAATTTATTGAATAACTTCTCAAACTAAACTTATCACATAATACATTATACGGCAGTTTCTCCTTGTCATCATACAATCATTTAGTTTCCATCTCCCTTTCAAAGGAAGAAGAATCTTAATATATCCGTATGGAGAAATAGAGGGAGAGAGAGAGAGGATGAGCGATGATGCTGTCTTTGAAAAATACTATAGCAGCAGCAGCAGCTGTTGTTGACGGCGTTTGCCAAGAGCGCAATTTCTGTCCACTGTTCGCTTTGTTATCGCAAAGGAGCGGTCCATTTCGGCAATGTAATTGTGTGATATATCTGAACCGGCGGACACGCAGACATAGAGACAAACAAATAAACACTGACTCCGTAGACATCTGCTCCAGCCACTCAGAATAACGCTTCATTCACTTTGAGATAATTGCACGCGTTGTGCTTGAGGGACTCGGTGTCTTCGGTGTTATTATACATTACGATATATCGTATTTACTAGTCCCCATATATATATATATATATATACACGCAATTTACTACTGGAGAGAGTGTGCCCGTTGTCTAGTGTCTAGACAACTAGCTGTGGACTCTATTTCAAACGCATTTAAAATGTGCGTTGTCTCTGAATTCATACAACTGAGATAACACTTAAACTACGGATCGCATGCGACAAGGAGTCCTCTCTGTAAGACGGAATGATTTAAAACAACGTACACTTTCTCTTACTGCTGTCGTTGTTGCTCCAAGGTGAAAATTAATTGAAGAAGAGCCATTTGATATTCCTAGAGTATCCGTGTGTTGTATTCATTTCACAGGAGAACAAGCAAAAACTACAATTTGTTTGAGTGGTCTCAATATTTATATTTCGGTCCGAGTTTTCTCAAGAAATCCATCCTGTTTCTTTGGTTCTGCCTCATCATAATAAGAAAATGCACGCGTTGTTTTCTGTTTCAAAAGTATTGTTTATTATCAATGAATGAAAAACACTATCTTAGATAAAACAAACACTTTGAGCAAATATTGAAGTCCTGCTCTGGCCCATCCTGCCTTTTCAGTGAGTCAATAAATAAGCGTTCATCGATGGTTTGTATTTTAATAGACCCTAGCACTCCCACTTCAAAAAGGCCGATTGTGCTCGATCTATTATAGTGTTACGAAATGAGGAGCACTAGGTCTGTCCCATAATAATAATAATACTAATAACAAGCATAGGTAATAATGAGTACAGCTGAACCTGCATTTTTTAAAGGTGTTTTCAGTTATGATGGTGGTTGTGGGGGTCTTCGTGGTTGGTGTTGTTGGTGTTTATGTCCAGTTGTATAGTATACCTGATCCTAATCATCATCACCTTCTCTTTATTTTCGTTCTTTCATTGGGTGTATCATAAATATTATAGAACACCCCTTCGAACCCCTTCTACAACGCCCATTCCTAAGCAACGGCCCTCAAACCATTACTTGACTTAAGTCGTTTACCATGAGTGAACCCATAATCATGAGTCTGTGTGGACGCATATCACTCCACTTCATTGGTACCTTCCACACTCTGGAACGGCTCTTTATTTGACGAAGAATCGTTTCTATTCTCCCCACTGGATCTATCGGAGTTTCGACTGGATCTGTCTGTGACCTTGTCTTCATATTGTTACTATTAATTTCGTATTACCTATACAAAAATTACACTACTAATTGCCCCACGTTGTTGTGGATGAGGGTAATATTAAAGAATCCGCTACGGAACATGGGTGGCACTAAGACATCACCTTCGCAAGCAGGACCACAATGTTATTGCTCATTCGACGTACGTTTTGCAGAGCCAGACTCATAGAAGTTGCCAAAAAATTAATTTATCTCCAACACTGTCGCGTGTATCACGCCTTACGTGTTTCTTCTAAAGGAGGAAGGTGACAGTCATTTTAAGTTTTCTATCCGTGCTACCTTCTATTATTAATGAAGCGAAGTATGTCATAAGTTACAAGTCATTTCACGCCTTTCAGCCAAGCCACGTGAATGACTGTCATAAACAATTGAACCTATAACTCTGAACGTTCTGGGTAAGACATATTGCATTTGTTCGCTCCTGTGAATGACTTGAGCAAATGATTATGAATCTAGGTACATTCAATGTAGGCTTCATGCCGCTTCTGTGACTATAATTGTCGGTGTCGCTGTGTGACTGCAAGTCCGAGTGCAGCCAGATCGGTCTGAGACGTTTTACATATTTTTTGTTCTATTTGATCGGATATCCAGCGAAATGTCGAAATGCCACAGTATAGGACAGTGTCTATCAGCGGTAGCCGCTGAACACAACAAAAATAATAGTAGCTCTTGCAAATATAACAGCACATGAGCGAGGGTGTTGAACGATGCCGGCGGCCCTTTCTCGCAGAGGGAGCGCATCGTCTTCGGTCTGGCCACACTGAACCCTCATGTGTTCGGCGCAAACACCTCACAGTCATATCAATAGAGCCAACAAGAGGATATCACCGAAGAAGAGACGCTTCAATCGCTACTGTCATACATATATATGACAGGATCTGTCAGGCCAATCGAGTTGGACTGGCAGTACATGTTAAGATTCAGTTGGACCTATACTCATCAAGCTATTTCTACAAAGTCAATCTAAATTGGATTGAAAATAAGCTACGTCTACGTCGTTTGTGTACAGTAGCTGGGAACGCTGACATTGCAGTGCGCTCTTCACTATACTGTGATATGGGTGACACCGTGTGCTTATGAACATTCAGCTAAACTGCAACACCATGTGAACTCTGCAACCTCGATCAGTTTCTGCCATTGGATACCGACGAAATTGACAGCTATAGCTGACTCAACTGTGATCATAGCATCATGTATGTGAATTTGTGCTGTCTATACAACAGAACACATTGCTTTCATTACCATTATCAGCTTGCGTTGGATGTGGCATCAATTTAAGGATGATCGTATAACATCAGCTAATGGAAATATCAGGACAGGGCGATAATATAGAGGACATCAATCAGAGGAACTTGGGTGAGGAAACGTGAAACACATTTAGGATTACGAAATTATTAATTAATTATTATCGACTATTATTTCAAGTGATGCTGTAAGTCACTTTTGTACACCAGTGTAACCTGACTTCACATTGGGAGGTTGATTATTATCACGTTACTATATTTATATAACCCGATATGTTAGGCAGCGTTAAAAACAAGTTTAAAGGTAAATTAAATGAAAGACAAAACTTGAGCTCTATATACATCGATGTAATCTTGATTAATGCTGATTAAATACTATGGTGGCAGTATATACTTGGAACGAATTCCGATGTAATCATTAACCGCACTGTCGTTCCAACTAACGAGCCCATTACCCTTGAGACCGAAGATTTTGTATCAACGTTTATACAACCCTGCTGTGTTTAAGTTGCTCTAGAGAGATATTTTTGTTTACGTGAAACCTCGAAAATACTGAATTCTCGCAACCGCCAGCAAATGATCGACTTCAATGGGCACTGGAAAGCTACGAAATTCTGCTTGCACAGAGTTAACTACACAACGAAAGTCCGAACACGTATTTTATCAATGTTTCTGCTGGTTTCGTTATTAATGTACAAAAGACATTATGTCTCAGCTGCAGCAGCGTCTCCAGATAGGGGCACATGCTAATTGAGAAATGTACAAGATTGAACATGTTTGTATAAAATGCATTGGTGTTTACAAGTCGAATCGTTGTTTCGGTCGAACCGGGCATCATTAATCCCGATGCGGCGACAGAATAATTTTTCTTTCTTTTCGGCAGAATAACCATAAACAGTTTTGTTGTAGGAAAACCGGGGGACGTCTAGCAGCATCCACTCGTCTAGCAGCATTCAGAATAAGTGATGATACATCTGCACACGTTTCAGTGCAGAATAAATAGGTAGTCTCGTCTCGCAAATGATTTCGGTTCATTTTTTTAAATTTCAAAATAGTTACCCAAAATATGAAAACGGAATACTTATGTGTTTTAATTAAAATCGTTACGAAATGTATTCATGTTATCACAACTAGAGCTTGCCTCTAAGGTCACAGCTGGCGTTGCTGCTACCCTTGAAGTCGAAACCAATATATGAGATTAGGAAAATATATATTTGGTCGTGTTTAGGAGCTGAAAACTTTATGCCTTCCTGATCAAATAAGATGCACCTCTACTTGTGCTCTGTACGTTCTTATAGGCCCGGCTATGGTATACGCTGCCTTTTTGACAGAAATTGTAGTCTATCTAAGACAGCCTTCGCATACACATGAAGGCATGAAAATGAATATTGGTGTATTATCGTTCGAGCACACCTAATTAATTCTGCCAATGTTAATTCATCTAGTGGTGCGCGTAGTACAGCATCCCTTTTGTCTGAAATGCATAAAACGATAATATATTTATATAAATTATATATATTATATATATAGGGGGTGTATAATGACGACCATCGTAGCGTAGTTCATGACCGGCTGGCAGTAAATTTATCTTCCCGTTGAACGTCACATTTAATTAAAGTACAAGCCAGCTGTATGGATTAGCACGGGTTTGGCGTGGATACCAGTTGAAATGTCATCGTAAGTAAAGGCTGACACCGAAATGAATAGCAACTTTTAATTAAGCATTTTTCGTTTTATGCCATACCTACCACAAACTCAAAGATTTGAGTTTGAATTAAATTGCGGTTAGACCTCGATGTTATGATGTACCATTACTGTCTAAATGGAAATGATTTCAATTGAAATTATCCTTATTAACGAAAGGTATTTGATGCAATAAAATGATAAAACGAACTATCACGAGCTGGCAACGACATTTATACAGTTGATTCGATTACTCTGACTTGTATTTCGTACCCACACTGAAAGTTTGGAATTTTCGAGTCCGTTTTTGACGGTCCCGCCCAAATTCAGATTGTAGCACGTGCAGCTACTGAACTATAACTTATTCCACTTCGGGGAAATTCGGAAATCAGATTTTGTCACTCTGACAGAATTGACGACCACATATAAAGTTCACACTGAGAAAAATCACCTACGACTCCTCCGATGACTATCAGTGCTACAGCGTGAGAAGCGACGTAATTTGTTTCGTGCTTCGTGGGTGTTTTTTTTTATTGTTTTCGCGGTCAGCGACTTGATGACCTGTCAATGTGATGTGACCGGGCCAACACACAGGGCAGTGAGTGAGTGATGCACGAATTTTTGTGGCGAGGAACACTGCTCGTTGTAGCGAATTAGAAGGGCAATAATACGTCAGGGCGAAGAACGCAACATCGGAAGCAGCAGATGTTGTGTTCTTCGCCCGAGCAGTTTTCCTGCTGGCAGCAACTAGAAAATACAACACCGAGAACATAATCGAGAAGTTGATGCTCATTCAAAGTCTCGTCGTCCTCCCCGAACCAGTCCGCAGTCAGTGGAGCTGTTGCTTCATTTACCAAAGTGAGGTCCAGGATGTCTGAGTTCCTCTGGAAAAGGTAAAGGCAATCTTTCCGTCGTTGGGTGGCAGAAAGCTCCGTTCTATCATCCACTCCTACAGTATTCGGCTCTCTGAATAATATTATTAAGCAGACCGGTTTGCTCTGCTAGCGGACACAGGTTGGGCTGTTGGATACCAATCCCCATCGATCGGCATACGTTCTCTGCCCTGCCCATAAATGTTAATCCAGGTTTCTAAGTGTCATCCTTAGCTGTAAAAAAAAAGGTTCGGAAGAACAAATGTACACTGATAATAAACGCAATATTTTAACAAAAATGCCTGTTTTTTTTTGCCACGATTTACTACTTAACGTCGTGGAGATGACGTGGCATCGACGGTCTTCATTTGGTTTTGGTGTTTCCTGTATCTATCGCTCTCCTGAACGACAGTCATGCGCAATATACATACGTATATACATTCGATCTCATCTGTCCTCTTCCCATCTGATCAATTTGCCAGTTGTCGAGCGACACACCGTCGCTTCGTTTGCTTTGCTGGACCCGCTGTGAAGGTGGTCGTGGTCTACCGGTCTGCTCGTTGGCAGCAGCTTTCCTGTGAGGAAAGTGCTCATCTCTCGATTTGTTGTTTGGTCCAACAGCTTGCCACCCATCCATCTGGTCACACCCCAGTGACCAAGTGGCCACCGGTCGATGGGGGGTATGTTGTCAATAAAAATCGAATCCCTTAAAAATATTTGAGCATCTTGAAGTCGACAAACAGAAGGAAACTCACTTCCTCAGACGGCACCAGTTAAAATAGAATATATAGCAATGAAAGCTAGAACAGACTAGGCTGATGATGTTTTTCCCTCAAAGCTATTGTTACATCTGAAAAGAAACGAAACGCGGCAACCTGTTGGACACGTAGTGTCCAATAAGAAACAAAGCTTTGTTTATTATTGGACGCTACGCCATTCTGGAGAGCCGCTTGACTCAATAGGACGCACGTTGCAGGAAACGACTGAGCGTTCTCGAAACACCAAATGCCCAGGTTGTCTGTAAGCATGAATGATCCACATCTGAAATTTTGAAGTTTCAAAATATTCAGACCTGCACTCTATTCTGAGTTGACGGAAGTCTTCGTTTAACCTTAACGAATTGAGCTCGTCTACAATTTCGTTCTGCTATTTCTGATTTTGAAATTCGATTGTATAATATATGGATCCGAACAACACGAGCGTTTAGTATCTTCGAATACAAGGAATTCAGCGGTATTTGGAGTGCATTGATCGTCGGCGTACTGGTGTTCATTATTTAAGATTTCTATTTATCATAAGACATTTAGAAAAAATGTAGATGACCGTGGGATTTGCAACAGCTACCATATCTATGGACCAGTTCGCGTCTAACGACTGTCCAATTCGCCACATCGGAACGTCCAGATTATAAGCATACATACTGTAAACATTACGTGATGAGTTCTAAGAAAAAATCCCGTACCTAGTGATTAGATGCACCTGGGGCGGTTGTATATGATCCGTTATCTTAGCTGTAATGAGCGCCTTCTGTCGGCTTCTTTCCTTGTTTTTCGGCTATTCACATTCTCTCACAATTTACAGAGGCTTTCTCCCAAGTCATATTTATCCTGTTACAATCCGGCCACGATGAGCCTTGCCCGTCACCAGTCACCTGCTTATTGAATACTGCTACGTTGGCTTGAATTATAATATTAACCACCCGTTTTAGAATAATGAGAGACTATCACAAGTGAGTCAGCACAGCGCTTATCCATAGGAGGGCGAGACTCCCTTCCAAAGTGGCTGTTGTTATGTAGGAGCCATGTGCAAACTGAACAGCGAACGCTCGCAGGGAAAGTTAAACACAGAAAGCCAACATCTTGGCGCATTCCGATCCGAGAACCGCCGTTCATCTCTTCCGGGATGGCGGCACAAATATTTCTCTGACATGAAACATGCGTTGAAGACGAAAAGAATAAGGAAAGAGAGAGAGATATACGTAGGAATAACCACTGGCTGGTAACAAGATCTAGCCGATAGATAGACAGGCAGGCAGACACACAGATAGAAGGATCCCGTTAAGACGTTCATGAAACGAAGACGATAGCCGTGTGCCGCCATCACCCGTCATTGTGGGAAGAAGATAAGATAGAGGCACAGCATCATCATCGTCTTAGCTGTTGTTGAGTCGGAGGAACTAATCTGATACTAGAAATAACCTTGTTGATAAATAAATATTGACCGCGTTTAGGTGGTTTTCATATGCCACCATATTTTCTGCTGATACGTGCTTAAAGAGATGATGTGTCAAAAATAACGATTATTGAAACAGGTCATCCTCTGATGAGAACTCTGTTTCAGGATACAGTTATATTCCATTGCAATAGATTAATTTTACTTCATCGGAATATCCTGCGAAAAGGTGTTCAGCCATCTTCCAGGTCAATGCGTTAACCGCGCAACTATCGCGGAACTCAGCAGAACAAAAAACCTAGCAACGCTTCGAAATGTCACCTGTTCCATATTACCGTGTATTTGGTGCCGCCCTGAACTATTTGATTTTGCTCGGGTGGCCTAATTGAGACAACACTAAGGGTCCCTGGGAGCCATACTGGGCCGTATCCTTTGACTACTTTTAAAGAGACTCTCTATTATTTTTCTTTTTTGTTGGGGAGGAAATTTTCTTCACCAGAGGAACCACCAGAGGCATCCCAATTTCCATGAAAGTGGGCCGATCCACTGCTGGACTCTCTATTGGAATATACATTTTGGCGTATTTCTAAAGTTCGCGCTGAATATAGTGAGCTGACGCACTCCTAGTGAATTTACCTGATTATGTTATGTAATTAGCATATAGTCAAAATAATTTGGGGGAAGAGCGGGGAATTAATCCACAAAACATAATCTGGCCAATCCAATCAAAGAAATTGCGGTATTTTAGGAGCATTCTCTACGAGTAATCCTACTATTTTTGTATTGCGTGTATTAGATTCGTTTCGACGTGTTTCGGATGTTGTTTCGAATTATTCGACAGGCACATGTACACGACGATGAGAACAGGGTCAGTCAAAAACTTCATTTTCAGGAAGGATTTTTGAGCCAGTCTAAGTTGGATTCATCCGTATTTTTTTTTGGGGATTCATCAGTCTGAAGTATATCCGGCTGTTCAGCTCTCCGAGGAAACCATAGCCAGTTAGATTCTACTGCTTGATAAGCTTGTCAGCAATGCCGAAACATTCAACTAGTTTTTTGGACACATATGTTGCCTTCTGCACGTGGAATTCTCCAGCTAGAAGATAATTATGTTCATATGACAGGCGCGATGTTGGCGGCAGCCCTGCTAGCAACATAATATGATATTATTCAAGAATCAGAGTTTATAACGTCGTTGAAACGTGAAGACTTTACTTATGCCTGCTTTCAACTTTATTTGATTTTCCAATATTAAATAAAGCAGAGCATTTAAAAGTCAACCTTTGAATGATATAATCTACTATCGAATGGACAAGCTATAAATTGATTCTCATTCTAAACAGACCTGCCAACGAGACGCGACTATTAGTATTAACTAGTAATCCTAAATGTGGCAGTGCAGTTTTGGCTCGAAAGACTTTTCCGATATTCGATGATCAGCAGCATATAGTTAGTTGGTACGAACAATATATTTCCTATTTGAACTACTCACCTACTTAGTGTATTTCTTTCTCTCCCTGGCTGTTGCCACGGAAATTTTATTTATTGTTGACTTGACATAAAAATAAATTCTAGAACAATAAGAACTGCAGCTAGAAAGCGTCCCTGAGAATGCTGTAGCATTGGTTCTATACGGGTGGCTAGCATGGCTCCGTATACGTGTGCTATCACCGTAGAAATTCAAGTAAAAATGGAAAAAATCTTTCCCAGGGTCAAGTACAGTTCAAGGCAGAGCCAAGTTCGTCAGCGCTTCATAATATCACCCACGCCAGTCTGTCATTTAAACATATTCAGATCACATTCTATTTAGCACGATCATTCACAGATGCGTCCGCTGTACCCGTACAGTGTGTGTTTCGATACTTGCTTTCAGAGTCGCGACTAAAGATAATAATAATCCGTCGTACAGTCGTGTGTCTGCCCTTATTTCAAAAGCTTTATTGCATCACAATCGAGCTACCCATGATATTCTATGATAGGAAAAAAGCGGTTGGACCATTCCGCCTGTTGAATAACATAATATCGCTCGTTGATGCATCCGCGCTTCTCAGAGACAATCGTTACCGTGCGAGAGATAGGATAGGCTGGTTCAAAGGGTAAGATAATGCGGGTCTATAATTCGTCGTATGGTATAACTCATCTCATTACAGCACACACAGAATCAACCTGGTTCCTGAGTAGACGAATGGCTGCACGTCCGGGACTCTACTCTGTGCACTTACTGATCGAGTGATCAAGAAGCTATCCTGTTGGTCGTAAATGTATATCGACAAGCAGGACAAGTAGCGTTCAGCGCCGGCACCCCGTTTCGCCTGGGTAATCACTATTCCTCTTGTCTTAAACTTGGAACGCTAGTCCTAGAGGTGGAAAGGCCATGGCAGGGAGGGGTACCAATTGACTGACCCATCGAACGAACAATCCTCAAATCGCTCACTACACTCACCTGTTCACTCGACCAAGAACTCGCTGTTTCGACTGAGCGTTCATGCGTTTTTTTTCTTCTGGCTACGTTTTCCGTTTTTCTGCCTGCGCTTTTCTGTTTTTTTTCCTTCTTTGATGCTGAACGATCCATAACGACTCAGTCGATACGAGCCGGCCGAAATAGCACTGGCAGTGCACACGAATAAGGCGGACGACGCAGTTGCTCTCCTACGGCGAGGGGGCGTCAAGTTTCTGTCGGTAGCAGGACCAGCCGGTGGGGTTTCTCCATTGCGTGACACACCTGTTGATAACCATTGCAACTACTGCTAATATCGTGGTTACAGAATTGGCCAATACATGTCTAGCGGCCAGTGTACTACACAGCGGTGTGAGACCCTAACAGAATCCTGATGAAGGACCAACCAAAACAATGCTACTATATCGAGTGGGTCCCGCTAGCGTGATAAACACTCTTGCCGAGACCCCTCCTGGCTTAAACACAGGGTGACTGAAACTTTCAAAGCCGGCCTCCTACTTTTCGGCAAAGTAGGTGAATGGCTGAGCGTCATAGGTTAAGGAGGCAGGGATGTCTGATAGTGGAGTTGGTTACAGGTCGAGTATTCAAAAGAAGCGCTCTGCAGACACTTCACTGTCGGTGAAGAAAAATGCGAAGTGAATGATCGACGTTTTAGAACGGGGTGAAGTTTTTCCACCATTTGCGTCTGCAGGGTGCTGCTTATGGTGGCGGCCAAACAAACCACTGATGCGTGATACTGACAGTTTGTCCAATATCCAGAGTCGACTCCATTACTAGTTAGCTTCCTACTGTTACCCTCACAGGTGCTGGCTTGTGTCAGAACCCTGGTGGTGGTGCTTTGTGCAGAGCCACTGTAGTAGCAGCGAAGCTGGCGTAACAGGCTCGGACGGATCTTCACCGGACCAAACGATCCCTCGTCTGGGCCACGCAGGGGCAGTCGCGCGCGGTCAGCTTGCTCCGGTAACAGCTTCTCTGAGTGTTCTTGCTGTTGTTGGGGATCTGACGCCAACGAAAAGATCTGATCCCGAATAAAACGAAGCAGCGGGTAGAAATTTGGTCGGACGGCTCTGGCTGTTTGTTTCAAACGGCAGAGACAATGTCGGTGGTGTTACACGCACCTTCTTATTATTACCCTACGAGCTGTGTGCTTCGGAATGAAACAGAGAGTAGCATAATATTGCAGGCAGGCTTAACTACAGAGCGAGAACATATCGCCATGTTTGTTATAACAAAAACCAGACGTGTGATAAAATAATCCAACTTACGAACCAATACGAATCAACAGACGATTCGCGATGCTCTGCCTGAATGTACATATATCCATTTGTGTGTTTGCTTGTGCCTACTTGACCATAAAACAATCCAAATTCAGTCAGATGCTGTCAAATCATTACAAATGTCACACCGAAAAAACATTTCATATGCTGCTATAATGGAGCAGTCGTTTTTACATACATATTTTCATGGACTACGCAAAAAACATGCATCTTGAATCCATCTACAGTGTTCATATGAGGCACCTTTACTGCCAGAAGTAACAACTGTTACACCTAAAAACCTGTATTTTCTTGTTTTCCTATTGGCAACAATATCTCAAACAATAGCCAATATATAGTTTTCTCTTTCTCTCTCTCTCTCTTTCTCCTTAGTAATAATATGATTTTTCCTACTCTTTTCCAGGAGTCCAACACTTACCTCCTCTGCCAGTAAATCATCGGCTTTTCTTTACCAGCAACGATGGAAGCCAGACCAGCAGCGAGCAGGAGGAGTGAGTGAATCCAAACTAGATTAATGCTCAAGTTCAACAACGCCTGCATAGGCAGCGAAGAAGCCATCGACGACGACAACGAACCAGACGAAATCGAGCATCGCCTACGCACCACATACAGATGATGGAGCCCGCGACACCGATCTATCCGGAGACACTCACAGTGGTGTCTGACAGCTCGGCCACCTCCGAGCTTCCAGAGGACCTATACAAACTAGCCGAATTCCGTTTTGGCTTTCGGTCAGCTCGCGCATCCGTGAACATTGTGGCAATCCTACTCTCAGTAGCGATTCTCGTCTCGAGCCGATGGTTGCACCGGCCGGCTAGTCCACTGTTCATTCTGAATCTGCACGTACTATTCGTAAACACACTCATCGCGTTCATTCACATACTGTTCTATGCTGAGACTGTCGCCATCGACAAGTTTGCCTCTGGCGAATTTCACTGTACGGCATTGCTGGCGCAGTTTGTTGCAGCGACCGCCTTCTTTGTCGCATCGCTAAATCTTCTCACTGTCGGCATCATTCACGCCATCGAGCTGTACCGCCCACTCGTCTGGGTGAATTCGACGATGCTCTCAAAGAGTCGAGCGTTCGGCGTGATCGCCCTCGAGTGGTTCGGCGCCGCACTGTTCTTCGCCTACTTCTATCTGCCGCGGACAGGTTTCACAAGCGGGGCATGCCAGTCGCATTCAACAGACGTGTTCGATACAGATGCGCTACTCGTTATCACAACGGTGGTGACGGCTCCGTTTGGCCTCTCCTGGCTCCTCTATTGTGTGCTAATCATTTCGTTTTGTTGTCGCTCGCCACGATATACCGATGTGTCACGTAACCATCTGTACACTTCACTCTGCGTGCTAATTACGTTTAGTATAGGCTTTTTGCCTGATTTAGTGTTTGCTATATTGTTTTGTGAGCACTGCCCGTTGTACGGCTCCGATTGGGATAGCTATTATTTGGTAATGGCTGGTGATATGGCGAGGACAGCTTTAATGAGCACGAAGTTTCTTCTCGATCCCATCATCTACATATGGCGTATATGGGAAGTGCGCGCAAGTCTTCGAGGGATGGTGTTCTGTCGCCGGGGCGGTGACAGCAACGGTGGTACCAAAGGCCGGGTGGAATCGCCTGAAAATGGAAGGTCCATATCGACGATATCTACTTCAATTATTGGTTATTATGAATAGGATAGGCACACGAAATGCAAGGACCCTATGCGAGGACACTCTCAAAATACGTAAATCAACGCGCTCGTTTGAAATATATACATATATATGTAATATGGTACCACCATCACCACAGCGACCATCGAAATAGATGTGTCTAGACACTGATGAAAGTCTATATCATATGTGTAGGCCATATTTGCATAAAGACTATGCAATATGTTTAGGCGAGCGGTTGCCGGTTTTTAGTTCGAAATACTTGAAATGATTTACGGGGATTTCCCTTACTGATACTGTACAATGGAGAACAGTAAATCTGCTCAGCTCTGCAAGCGATACGACCGCAAGCAAAGAAGCAAATTACTCGCAACAGCTGTTTTGATAGCTATTAGTCAACGGCGCGTGGTGCATCGTTCAACGCGTATTCTTCCAGTGTTGCTATGGACAGAGGTGTCATTAAAGATTTTCGATGCCCTGGGACCGGCTCTTAGAACATTTGGTTCGATTAAAAGAACGACTCAATAATCTAGGAAGTAAGTTTACTATTTATATCAAGTGTTCATCTTCTCTTGCGTAATCATGTTGAACGAATTGCAGCCGATACCCTATAACCCATTTCAAAGGCGATACTTATAATGTAAATATGAAACAAACGATACTACAATCGGGAAGATTCGCCCGCCGATATTTGGCGACACCGCTGCTTGCAGGATGCATTATAGCTGGGAAATGCATAAGCCGATATAGCGAACGAGTTCATTTTGGAATTTCCATTCGCAAAATGAACATATGCGCGAATATCCATTATGGCGAATGACACATAATTGAAAGTCCTCGGTAGAGTCGAATATCGCAACAAAAGCAGACTTCGTGGCTAATTTTCCTCATGACTTAATAATATTGGTGAGGATGACAGTCAAACGACGTTCGCAATACCTCAACTGTAAATATTCATGTAGATATCATATCGGAGAACATATAGTAGAGCAACGAAGGGGATGATCCTGGAAGAATCGTCTACAAATATAACTGAGTTAATAGAATTGTCCACCGGAACACACGCTAAACAGCGATGTTAAGTGACACAAAATACAAAATGATGTCGACTTTAAGCAGATGCCTGTATATCAGCTCAGTGAGGGAATAATTAATTTGTCGGCTGGATAAACCGAAAATCCGATGACGTTCAAGTTAGTACCGATGTAAATATAGTTGGAATAAATTATTTATTAAAAAAAACCACTGTGTAATCATGCCATATTAAGTAACGCTTTTACGATACTGCTAGCTCTACGCATATAATGATTATTATTATTGCTTCAATCATTAAACATACAGGTGCACTTAAGAAGCAGTCATATATCACTGAAATGATCAAACCACTTCCGTAGTCATCCCAATAACCTAAACATGTTATGACTATTATTAGCATTATCCTAACAACATTGTTTCTAACTATAGAAACTCAAAGAAGAGCCCCCTCTCATCCCACTCAAGATAATAAAATATATATATATATATTTATCAGTTTGTTTACAGCTGTTGTTTTCGTTTAATGAAGGTGGTGCTAAAATAAAAACACATACATGCGAGTGTGTTCATTTGTGTTTGTCTGTGTGTGTGTGGTGAACGAATATTTCGTTTGCATCTATCTCTTTCTGAATCAGAGATATATAAGTTAACGGGGCTATCATCGTTATCATCTGCGAGGTTCGTCTCACGGTCCACATCGTACGGAGTTGATTATTGATTCCGTTTCCACACACACTTAATATATATATATATATATACATCTTATAAAGGATGGTACAATTGTATATATATATATATATATATATATATATATCTGAGTAAAGGGTACATCCGATGACCTGTTATTCGATTATGTTACTGGTGGCACCTAGCTCACGTGTGAAGAAAAAACATTGACCTGGTGGTATGATATATTGAGTCACCGATGGAGGAAGCTGTTGGCCCGGTACATGATCAGGGATCAGATTGGGTAAGGCGGGGGCTAGTTATCTTTCTTTTCAACTTTCATCGGCGGGTTTTAGCTGTGCGACGGCGGAAGTCGCGCTGTGGTCGTTCATCAAAGTAAACACTCGGAGGCACGAAGCCAAGATAAACTAACAGTAACATTAAATAGGAAATAGTCCAGTCAGCCAGCCTTTCCACCCACCCGGCAAAAACAACAACAACAACAACAGCAGATAAAGCCACGGATAAACAAAGACAAGTACAGACACAAATTTATGGGAAAATCAGAGAATCGTTATCGACAACCCTCGATCAGAGAATTCAATTCAACTGTACGACGTAGGAAGCCACCTAGTAGACACATGTCGTTAATGGCAAAAATAGATTAGCAAAAGAACACTGGACAACACCCCCGTCTCGTTCATTCCCCCTACGAAAGTGGAATTCTGAGCGCAATTCTGCTTCTCTAATTTTGCATCTGTCCAGGTTTCACCAAAGATTATTTGTGTCTTCCATTTGTCTAATGGTGCTGCGTTTGTTGTGGTTGTTGTTTGTTACTGTAATTTCGTCCGCTCGTCTGCAAACTGATTAGCAAAAATTGTTGCAGCTGCATCAGGCCGAACGGAAGAAGGCGAACAACAATCATGTAACGAGCATACAATCTGCTGACGAAGAAAATGATGCTGTACATCGTGATAATTCGGGTTGTTGATGTTGTCGCTTGTTGTTGTTGTTTGTCTGTCTCTCTAGATGACGAGTACGAATAGATGATGGTCACTTCTGGTCGTTAGACTTGGCCCAGTCTCAGATCATTGCAGTCAGTGAGTGTGTGTGTGTGTCTGTCGATGTATAGAAGTATGGGTATACTGTACGGAGAACAATTTTGAACACAAACAAATCGCACAGATCTTCATCATGACTGACCACACCGCTGTAACAGCCACGATATGACCTCTGAATGACCTTCAGCCAGCTCACGAGCTTGCATGGCTGTGTCGGTGGGCATTACAAAGTCAGCATAGAGCATTGTATGAGGCACCCAGGAGCCGGCAAGCCAGTGTCACACAGTGCACGACGGCCCGTAAGTGAGAAACACACGGCAAGGCAACGAAAGCAAAGGCGTCTCGTAGCAAAGCCATTTGATGCCTCCCTCAATCATGCTTAATTATCAATGTGAAATGGCGTCCGTATTTTCTCGAGGAGCGGGAAATCGAATACAAAGACACAGGGAATGCACACGCATACGACTATGCTTTGATCCACATGGTCTGTTTTGTCGGATAAATCCTAAATGTATGTAAGAATTGGATAAGATAATAAGGACGGCAAAAATATAATTTGCCTCACTATACAACATCAGCTTGAAGCCAATCATCACCTAAGCAATTACGTCTTCAATGTGTAGCATTCTGTATATCAACGAGAGGGTGAAATTCAAATGAAATCAAACGGCATCTGACCTTTGCTCATTCGGCACCGAATCTCGATAGATCACACTTTGCTGCAATATACCACCGGGGCAGTTTACCTCAATCGAAATGTGACCACTAACAACCCTTCAAATTTTTCCTCGAGTCGATCACCTCACAGTCGACCAGTGGCAGGAAACACATCCAGATTTTTAGAAGAAGTACAGGTAAATATGTACCTGTACTTCTAGTAGAAATCGTCACAAAGCATCGCTTGTGAACGACAGTCAGAAATAAATTTCTAGTACAGTATTTGTTAAACCGACTCAATTGATATGAAGGTATGTATTTATCTGTCAGTGGATAACGGCAACAAAACACCAGTGCACCTCTATTAGGGAACACTGAATATTTGAGACAACCATCTGTTTGTGGCACGGTTAAATAAATAGTTACTACCGTACGAGACGATTCCGGTTCTAACCTCCCGTTGAGGGGCAGACCCTTATGAGCAGTATGACAATAGGAGTCAGTCAAACAAAGGCAAACGGGAAGTCACAGAGCTAGCTAGAGCCATGCAGAGGCCATGTAATGTGTTGCTCCCGTAGGACCTGTTTATAGATGAAGTATAATTACATATGGCTGATGGATAAATGAATTTCAGTCGTCACTCGCGGTAATCGTCATCCATACTATAATAATAATAACAACAATAAGAAGAGGATTAATAAACGCATGAGAAAGAAATAAGCTAAGAAGGGTAGCTGGCGTAATAAAATTCGCTTCCTCCATCCAACGGCACATAATGGAAATTATCATATTAAAGTATATTATGGACATAACATGAATTTATAGCACAGACAACATTTGTAAACAAAGTATAGATAATTAAGCTTAGTTATAAACAGATTTCCTCTATCATTAATCGTTTACCATTGTATATAGGCGTTTATCATCATAACTACATCTCTCTGAAAAAGTTTGCCAAGCATTTACCAATATCACTGTATAATTTGTAATATATTTGTGAAATAATTTGTGAATATATAATTTGTTCCATCTCATCTGTTTTAATCGTCGATGATGAACCTTTTTGTGTCTGTTCCATTTTGTTTCCTTTTCCAGTTTTCACTTTCCTCCTTCCTTTTGACCTATTAATCTTAAATCATATTAACATTGTTTTATTGTTCTTAGATCTAACATAAACCTTTAATTTAGATCTTATTTTTTGTTATGGACGGATTGACGGGAATGCCTGATGCACATACGTGTTCACGTGTGGAACTCAGAAACCCACTAAACACTCCCCTCCACCAGATGTGTTGGAAAGCCAGAGGCATTACCTCGAAGGAACCTCCTTCAATTTAGATCTGAGAAAACCTATCCGAGCTGAACAAAACTCCTTGGTAGACACCTGCGTTCTTGAAAACCTTACACTATTATCATGTCTCTAATAGGTCGGCTGAAGAACCGACTTTACAAAGGCCTTATGTAATCTAATATTTACAGTTTTTAGAGCCGAACAAGGTGAACGTATAGTCAGCGAGCGAATCGTAGAATAGCCGTCTAAGCTCCTGGCTATACTTTTTATCAGCTCACGGGCCGTTTTCCGAAATACGGCACGATATTACTCGGCAAAATCGGAAATCGAAATGCAGGCGGGTTTTTTTGCTAGGCATTTCACCTATACCGATCCTTAGGAATATGACGTATTTATGGCTGATCGCCAATCAGAGCTCGCTGATAGTTAATCATGCGATTGAAAACCTTTTGTTCATTGTAGAGTGGGATATTGGCTATGATTCTGCATCTTAAAATATACAATAATTAGAGAAGCAGTTGGGAACAAGGAGTCAGGCCGAGGCCTTCATGGAATATGTAATACCTGAGTGGAAAGCCTACTCACTAAGTAGGTGGGGCAAGTCACGCAGGAGGTGCCCTATGGGGATTAGCATGGCACGAGGAGGTTATGTAATCATTCTTCCGCTAAATAATTCATTGAGCATTGAGCATACTCCTAATTTACGTGCCCCTACAAGACAATTAGCTGATTTTCTTGCTATAGCATGCAAATTAGCGGCAGAACACAGGGAATAAGCCTTTAGTAGGTACGGATATCGCCATGTGGTGAATAGCCACCTTGGCGAGTTTGGCACAAATACAATTGTGTTTGAGAACAATTTTTATGGGGTTGCCTTAGAGTACTGTTGCTGACAAAATACTTCCAAACAATTCAATCTAGCCAGTGATCAAAATAATTGTCCCAACGCGATGATAATAGCGGAGATGCATTCGATACGAAATCTCGAAGTGTAATGCGAAGATCTCCTATTCAGATTGGCACGTTATTCAAACGAAGTAATTGTCATTCTGACTCAAGACCACGTGGGCTGTATTGGATGGCAGATTCGGCTAATCAGATCAGATCCTTAGAATAGCTCCATATTGTCTTGGAATTCGTTCACTCGTCTACATTAGCTCGCATAGAAAGGTGGGCTCGCACTTCAAAAAAAGCTGAAGGTTACGGATTTAAGCCAACTTCCTCAATTTGTAGGACTATTTGTATTTTCCACTAAGTAGACTTAAACTGGTCATTAGTTGTTCGAAACGCAATTTCAATTTTAATTCAATCCGCAAGATCACTTCAGTCTTAGGGACCAAAAGAACATTTACACTATTTATGCATCAGCTATTTCTGTCTCACATCGATAGAGGCAGGCGATAGATACGTTAACATATGCATTCCGTTCCTTAAGTGAACGAACCTTCAAGGACAGGGAAAGGACAATCTCCGTGAAGGAAGGCCTGCTAGCGGTCAGGGGGCCTGGAAAGGCCTGTGTGGAGATTTTTGGAAAGATAAAAGGGAAGCGACATTGAAGACGAACAACACGCAGACAGTGACAAATTGGGCGCTTTTACCAGAAAGCGAAATAGACTCTCCACCGCAAAATGTCAAAAAGCTGAAAAACCTTTAAGGGCCGGACAGCTCAGACCCAGATAATTAAATAGCTTGAAATAAGCTCGGTAGATAGCAACGAATACTTTCTATGTATTTTATGTATACTTTCTTTGTATCAATATGAATGCAGTTAGTTGAGTTTAACATACATTTCACATATATACGGTGCCACTTTGTTATATCTATTGCCAAATCACAGCATTACTTGTAGCACCATCTGTGGTTTGATTATAGAGGCTCCTTAAAAGATCCTCTTAAATAGCACCAATTTCTCACTGTTGGGAGGAGAACGATCGTGCAAACTGTGATTGGCAATCAATCACAAAATATTGATAAGTCGATGATACTCACACCGAAATCATTGCAGGTCAGATCTATTGCATGCGGTGGCTAACTAAGATCAGGCTGTATTAGCCATCAATGTGCATGGATAAAATAGTACAACGTTGTTTCAAACAGGATCCGCTTGATAGATGGCCACTTTAGAAGGCAAGTGGTTCTATTCTAAATATACCACTTGATTCAACACAACATGGAGTGCACTAACAAATTAGCACAGCGAACGAATATTTAATACAACACCTTGTAAATGCTGGCCAGATTTGCCGATCGCTCGATTATTACGACCATATATATATATATATATATATATATATATATAATTAAATTCACCAGCTAATTAAGATACGACTGATTTTCTGTTGAGGGTCTATTACTATGCTATTTTTGGCACCGGTATATCAATAGATACCAGTGATGACACCGTCTAAATGTGGCCACCACAAGTTTTTACAGGTTCACGTCTCAGGTAGATGTTGCTCTCGCTAAACTCTGAGTAGATAGGCGACATTCTATTTCATCGCATATCGGGAAGGATACGTCGAGCGGAAATCCGGAATCACGAACTGCCACCGGACTTCCTTTTTCGATATCAGGTTTCTGCAAGAGCGCATGAAGATCCGACATTACAGTATATGAGTCCACGTGTGAGATTATTCACAACGACGCATATAGACATATACAATTTGTTAGGGTTATTGTTCGCAATAGGGCATTTATTTATTTTACACGTCGGATAATCTGATAGTGTTACCGCCTTATTGTGTAGATCGTATAACCTGGGGCTCTAAGTGCGATAACTCGGTGCCTACTGTTATGTTTTTCCTATTTTTTAGGCATGTATTATATTAAGGTGTAAAGCGTAGTATCTATTATATGTAGGTGTATAGGTCGATTGTACGGGTATTAGCGATATATTTGCTGGCGGGCACATACAACATGGTAAGGGTTGTTGATTTTTTTTTCTGATTTAATTGGCGATAGCTGTCATCTGCAGTGTCTCTGTTAATCATAAATTATACGAAACGTTATCCTGTTTGACTATCTAGCTTTGTTCTATATTATGGATTCTATTAGTTGTCCAATATTATTCGATCTAGTAAATGTGTTGATTTGCGATGTTAGAGCCTTCATCTATTCTACATTCAAGTGGGGATGTCGGCCTGTATTGTGACGCGTATCTGGAAACTCGAGTATGTCCGAAATTAATATCAAATGAATAAAAGGTAGAACGTTATTAGTACAAAAGAACAAATAACACAACCCGTATATACAATTCTAAGCAAGAAGTCGCTCTGTTCTTTTCTGTAGTTTTGTTGAGCAACTTCTTATGTTGTCTTTCGAAGACAGAATCATCTGATCCGTATGGGTAGAACGGTAAACCGCACTCACGCATCGGTTGTGAGCGCGTAGCATCTAGTCTAGTAGCATTTGGACTCCTCGAGCGTTTAGCGTGCCCATCGCTTCACCATGAGATAACAAACATGACCGCCCGGCAGCGACTTGGTCTCTGTCAGACAGTAGCCGAGTGGATGATCAACAATAGAAGACAATCTAAAACTGGGCTACAATACCGACGTGAGCGCTTTTTCCGAGGATCAAAACACGGTTGAATGTCACCATCGCGTGCACCTGCTATTGCTGCTACTGCTGGTCTCAACTGTCGACGCTACGCACAGCACGCAGCTCAAACCAAGCTACCTCCTGTCTTCTTATACAAGCAGTGCTATCAGGCATATGGCATGAGGCGCATAGAATATTTTACAAACAGATCATCTTCAAGACAGACGATCGAGGGAACTATCGCTTTATATCTATATATAAATATACATATATATATATATATATATATATATATACATGTGCACGCACACAGAACGTATATGAACACAACAAGACGAAGGCATTAAGTCACACGATGAAAACTGCATCTGCGTTGGGTGAGAAACAGACGCGTTCGCTTATTTAACAGTTTGATATCAGCATGGTGATAAGCAGTTGTAGTAGTAGTAGTGTTATTTGTACAAGCGAAGTAGCAGTCCACAAGAGCCACCTTCTGATGTTTTAGCTGCAACGAGCTGCTGATGAAATCAACAACGCTCAAAAACAGAAATTGTTTGACGTTGAGGTATCTAATCACCAACCTGGATCAGCCGAATTCAGTTATGGTCTAGAGTCACCTTTATCTAAAGCAGTTACACGCTCCAATTGGACGTCGGTGTCACTACGTCAACAACGCACTGTTCCGTATAAAACGTACTTTTCGAGTGTGTTTTCTTCGCGGTGATTCGAATCACGTGCTCTACTTTCTATTCATTGTCGACTATACACACACACACACACAGACGTATTGTATTTGCAGAAAAAGTCAAGTTTCGGATAGTTTTGGTTATTTCGTTATTGAGGTCAAAATGGATTATATCACGAACGGTTATATAAGTGCGACAAATTTCTCTAAATGCGTCACGTATGATATATCCACAGGTGTGCGCCAAAGTTTGTTGTTTTTGTTCTCGTTGTGGGTAAAACAGCCTCCTGCTTATTATTATTATAGACGATTGTGAACTAGTGTTCTCCTAGTAACAGGCATCCAAATGGTTATAGAGGAATCACTTCTCAATCGATGAGGTCAGGTGTGCAGTGAATACGAAACCCTGATCTCTGATGATCGCTAAAGCTCACTCCGAATAGCGCCAGACTTCATGCTCAGGTCAGTGTACGTGAATGAGACTTCGCTAGCAAAGTAAACGCCAAGAACCAATCCCATGAGGGTATTTGTCGTCTTCATCAGTGATATGAATATCTATGTTGCCTGCTATAATATCCCATCCACGATAGAGATCAAGGTAGTTGTTGAACTCTATTATGAATTCTGATATAGAACAGTATTTTAATACAGTCATGTTGGTTGTGACACTTGCATCCTCTAACACTATCTGGGCTTCTGCTCCTGCAACAGCGCAGAACCGTTAGCTCAAATTTTTCTTCACTGTGCTTCGAAATATTATCTCTGTCTGCTCTACAATATCCATCTCAATTATAAAATCCTCCATCTTCATCACTTTTCAAAGATAGAGCCACCGCGAGCAAAACAGGCTTCATACCAGCATCATTTTTCCACTACCACCATCACCACAAAGCCACTGAATGCTAAGATAGTACTCTTGTGACTAGACATGTATGCGGTGATATATAATGAGCCTGCACATTCATAAGCGGATATCATTTTTTTTATAATATGATATGAATACTCTTTCAATGTTCATGGATACGTGCTCATGCGTTATGGTTTACTTTACTGTTGCAGTAAACATTAATTAAATAGGTGAGCTTTATACAGACAATTATTTATAAAATTAGTGAGAATTTCTTATTAGCCTCCTTAATCTAACTATATATATATATATATATATATATATTCAGGAGGACGACAGCATGGCTATGCCTAGACAATACTGCAAATTCTCAAAGGTTCCCAGTCCCATCTTGATTCTTCTTTGGAGCGCCGTTGGTATGTTATTATTACCTGCCATTAAAGGTCCTCATTTGCTTTTTTCTTCGTCCCCATAAGGGACTTTAAAGACCATTTTGCCTGTTTCTGCGCTGTCGCCTTAATGCTCGTCTTTCAGCCTTTCCAGGCGGGCTCTTTAAAAAAAACTGGACACAATGATCAGGCATACGGCTGGAGCCTTGATACATGGGAAAGGACTTTAAAGGATCACCACCAAAGGAACGAGCTCATCCCTTACAACGAAGCTAACGAAGGAGACGATGACACACCACTAAAACAGGAACATTGGCGGATATTTTCTTTCGAGCATTAAAGGATAGTGGCGGACGGATATTTCTTTAATGAGATTTATTTTCAAGAAAAATGTCGTGAATGTCAATCAACAGAATAGTTAAAGGAGAAACCCTAAATATCACGATCTGCCTTCAGCATGAAAGAGCTATAGTTCGTCATAGTTAATAGCCTTGAACACTATATACAGTGATGACTCACTGTAGTAACTGTGGTTAATGTGATAAGCCAAAAATTCGGTAATAATAATAAGCCAAAAATTGGGTTGTTACTGTATTGTATGTATATGCACACACTTAAGCTAGTCCTTAATTTCCCGCCGTTGCCCTAATTGATGGTAAAACTAGGCTACCTAGCAGTTGTTGTCGCATAGACATGACATACTTATATACGCATATAATATATATATACTCATGACTAGCACTTCATGACTTTTCATGCAAGTCATGTTTGTGTTTAAGGACAATTTTATTGCTCTATCTAGGAACTTCATCGCTGTGGGTTTTCCTCTACCCCGCCATCGGCAATTCATCCACTCCAATCTATGCTACAGCTTGGAATACTATTTTTGTTTCATTCGGCACTCATCATCATCATATGGTCCATCTACCACACCTACGTGATATTAAAAAAACAGCTAAGGCGGACGCATATCTATGTATATCATATAAGATTATGCATGCTTCACATATTGTGAATTGTCGGCGTCCGTGTTCTGCCGAACACAGACGCCGAGTGCAAGTCGGATGACTGGCCTTGATATTAGCATGTACCATCAAGTATCTCGAACACTCGTAATCATAAACATCATTGACATTTGGACGCAACTTGCTTGTATGGGTCACATACCCTTGCTTCGAATGAATTATCTCACTAATTGATAATCTAATCTACATAAGAACTAATCCTACAACTCAGAGCCCGATATCGTTGGCGCAGTATTCAATGTCGACTCGAACAATCTGCTTGGTTTTGCTGTCGAACGATTACAGTTAATATATATAATATCTTCACCGTCATAAGGTAGACACGTTGATCCTGCCGATTTCCTTATTCATTTTGCTTAATACCAATACTCACATGAAATGCGATGATAAGAGTCAGAAATTGTACTAAATACAGCCAGGACCTCTTAACACAAATGGCTGATGACCTTTTTCGGAACGACCTAAGTTTTACCGGAACGACCTAAGTCCCATTCTTGTAGATTCTCTGAACTTACTTTGTCTTGGCAAGTTGAACTTCTCACGATGTTTGATATAGCGCAAGCTTTAAATTCACTGCCTGTGCATATTAAGCTCGGTAATCTCTTAATGGATAAAATAGCTCAACTCTTCCGAATGAGCGCAGCATGTCCTGAGTGGTTATAAGGTTTGCGGGCGAACATCGAACTCACTGGATCAATAATTTGTTTCGTAACGAAAACATCGCACATTCTAAACATCCTATTTTAACATGTTTCCTGTCGGTCTCTTTACCTAAGCCTAGATAGGCACTGAACCACGATGATTAAATAATCTAGAATATAAGATCACACCCGTTGCGCAAACGAAATAGCGAAAAGCTTATTTCAACTTAAACGTCAGCTCGCTTAACCTCCAACTAGTAATTTTAATGGATTGCCAATCTAAAATTCAGGATCGTACTGAAAAGCTTCACAACGTAGTCCATTATTAAGTCGCGCGTAAGACGAATCACCTGGATCGGGTTGGATCTGTTTACGCACCCCGCTATCGAAACAGTGTTTCTGCTCCATGTGCACCATCCATTGCGGGTTGAATGGTCGAAGCAGATGTTGTGGGAATCTTCGTCAATCAGCGCTAACCGTTCAAAATATTGAACACCATATTACTACTACAAGCATCACGATAAGCCGATGGTCAATGAAATTCTTAAAACAAGGTAATTCCTAACTCATTCATGCAACGGGCCGTTACCCTGGAGTTAATATCGGCAAAAATCTACTTCGGATGAAGCACTGATACTATTATTGGACAGCTAATAATACGGCAACGCTAGATCATGCAGACGCTTCGCAGCATCCTGTTAGAATGGGACGCTGAGAACTTCTGAACTTGAGTGTTTGCCCTTTGAAAATATTAAATTATCACAAATATCTCATTGCTTTCATGCTTGCTGTTTGCTTTTCGCTGTAGTTGTCTTGATTTCGAGACGAAGATATCCATCATGTGCAAGTAACCAATGCACCACATCGCTGGCCACGTCGACGATGACGGCTACTAGAACCACGATTACACTTCCTTGCCGGCGGCACAAAATAACGTGAAATGCAAAGGCAGTCAAGGTGAAACCGTTCGTTCCCGAAAGCAGCTCATGAAGCGACGCAGTCGACAATGCCCCCCTTTATAAGGCGGGTGCTTTAACCACAGGCTTCTTTTTGTTGGGGGCGTTCTTAGCGAGCGTTACCCTTTACGGAGGAGAACAATATGAATTGTGTTGCTTTTTTGCCGCGTCGTCGTTACCTTTTTTTGTTGTGACTATTGTTATGTTACTTAAATTCAGCCACGAACAAAAAAATGATCATCAAAAAAGAAACTAGTCATGAATGTTCATCACCTCATATATATATATATATATATAAGGTGATTTATGAATATTTAAGCAGCGTGGCATGCTCATGGTGACGTTAAGATTCCTCAGAGAGCTTGGGTCCCCTGTGGAGAACCTTCTTCTGTTTTACACGATCCTGCTAATACCTACTAATGTTGTTGAGTTATGGTATCTCTATCAGGAGTAGTGATTTCAACATAATAATTCGCTATTCAGATCGATTCCCTCCGAGCAAATTTTGGGAGGAATCGCAGGGACTAGATCTCTGGTATCTTCTACAGATAACGACATCAATACAATAAGAAAGCTATGTCAAGTTTATGCTGCGCTATTGGCTTTTAAGATGAGCAGACGTGCTCAATCGGACATTGTTTTTCCAGTCACCGCATTCGTTAGGAGCACGGCCCGTCAAGCTACCGAATTCGTGAGACCCAAAAATATTTGGCCGCCATGATGTGGCGCATTGATTCACTGCGAGAGAGATAAGGTAATTCACCTCTCTTAAGAAATTCTCAGGCGAAGTTAAGGAAAGGTTATTGAAAATATTTTGTGTTTATTTTCACAAGAACATAAGCATTGTAGAACGCACACTGCACAATAAAAGCATTGCATATATATATATATATAATATATTATTATTATTATTTGTTTGTTTGTTTGCATTTGTTATATATAATATATATATATATATATATGTAACATTTATATTTTCTTATATGGACGCGGACCTAGTGCATGTAATCTTATCGCTGCGTATGCTGAGATAATGTATACGCCGGAACGGGTGCATTATGCGTATGTCCGGACCGTAAGCTTTTTAGGCTTTTGGGCTCTCGGACCACTCACCAGTAGATAAATAAGTGCATTCAGTCTGTAGACTCTTGCCAGCCTCTTGTATACTAAATGCATAGACTGCAGTATATAAATCAGATTAAGGAGATAACGAACGGCAGTCAACAAAAATAAATAACTCTTCATTAATTGCATATAATAATAATAATTATAAATTATGATGTATTTAATAATGGTTGTAACTTATTTATTCTAAGAATGCTATCTGTCTATTCGAGAACCTGCACCGTCAAGGGTCATCTGGGATAGAACACGCATCGAGTTGCTTTCAAAAAATGCGTTCGATGCTCCCCGCGTCAAAAATCACTTTTTTTGAAAACCTGGCTGGTCCTCTTATGCGGATTACACCCACTCGGCTGGGCACTTATCATTGAAATCCCCTTCAAAACTTATCGCAATACCTAGCTTTTGTTCAATGTGAAAAGCTTCAATGGCTGAAAATGATGGAATAGCTTGCGACTCTTCAAGCGTTACACGACTGGTGACGAAAAGCATAATACTAAAGCGTTTAACATATGTGACATTGGCCCTTTGTGTTTTCATAATCGGCGTTTGTTAGCAATTCGTTCAGCCCCATCCTGTAAAGAGGCAAACCTTATTTCAAGGTAGCCCTCAAACAGCACACCAGTGATTCCCAATGGATATCCTGGACAACGATGAAATTCTACGGATTTTGCTATCCGGGATGGGCGTTGCGAGTTCAAGCTGGCATCCTTCCATTCATATAACGAATTAACATCTCCAGCATGAACGAAGAGACGAGTGGTTTAGATTCTATAGAAGAATGAACACAATGATTAATTTAGCTACACCAGACAAATCTGACTATGGCATACCAGCTAGCAGAAAACGCAATATAAATTATTACCGTTACAGAGTCGTGCTGACTATTTACCCTAACGGGCCGCACTGAATCAATCCTCCGACAACCAATCCAATGAGTACACTAGGGTTATAAAATGAATAAGAATGTTATAAATGTTCTAATAATATAATAGTTGTTTTCAAAATGAATAAATTGCACATGTCTACGCTGGTGATATATATATATATATATATATATATATATATATATAACATATGTCCGCGCTAGCAGAGATTCAAATAGAGATAGAGAGAGAGAGAGAATTAAGTTCTCATCGAATCCTGTCCGCAAGTGGGATCTGACGGCAGGACTTTCATCTTTGCGTGCATCTTCGCTTCGAGAATCCATAATAGATTCTATCCTGGTTGGCTGAATTTGGCTAAACATTAGCTCGTCTATGTAGGTCGCACTAAAGCTTAAATACAAAAGTGGAAGTAAAGTAAGTATTGAGAACGCTCGATTGTGTAAGAGGTTTGTGGCCATTTACATTCATTACTATTATAAGGCCATTCAAGTCTAATGACATTCTGCCTGTGGAGCGAGACCAGAGTCGTAATCGACGTCTCAGAAAATACGAATACGGCCAACCAAGTCATTTGCATACGTTTATCAGCCAGCCAGTTGATCAGCTCACCAAATATCGAAGAAAACTAACGCTATCAGCTCATATACTAACTGGAGCGGATGAATATATTTTGTTCCTCTCTTAGATAAAGTCGACCTCAAAGTTCTGCAGCAGGGTTAAGTCAATAATTTCTATACGTATGCATTATTCATCATAAAAGATAGCCAGACGGACCGCTATGATAGTTGCCGCTCTGAATTAATAACATATTCATCGCCGCTAATGTGCGGTGCAAGATTGAATATTCGGCAGAGGTTTTCTGCCCTTCTCAAACTCTGTGCGCGAGACCAGACGTGGGTACTGTGCAAGTATGCGCAATTTGGGAGGGACTTTAACATGAACGCTGCTAAACTTTGCCAGCTAAAACAGCTGCGAGTCCCAGATCACGGAGACGACGATGAAATGCGATTTATGCTGTAGCTCACGCTGTCCAATATGTTTAGCGCATGAGTCGTATCGGCTTTGCTAAATACTAGGCTGTATCCTCAGTAGAAGAAACATGGGACAGAAGGACCCCGAGTGTGGCACCACAAAACTATTTATGTTTCATACTCCAAGGGGTTGTATAACTTTTCGAACACCTTGTACGTCATGATGACGAATTATGATCTATGTATGACCTCTGTTAACGTAGATAAATGAACGATATCTGTTGAGGCAGTGGCACGACGTCCCCCTCCACCAAGAAAGTATATTACAAATAGTCAATCGGGTATGCCGCGACATGAACATGACCAGCGGATAACACCTCCTGATAACACCTCCTGATCGAGGATAAACTCGGGATATCATCCCGGATATGCCATATCCCCATAGTTCATCGCAATTCCTATAAGGTGTCTGCAAAGGAAAACATACTTCAAAATGAATGTTGAACAATGCCGCGGATCCTTGAACCAGCATTTAAGCCATTTTAAGAATAACTTTACAAAGGATGCTATATGTAATAATATATTGTACAGTATTGTATTGCGTACACTGAGAGTAAACTGTATCATCGAAGGTACGGATAGCCGTAATTTGCTCCACTGGCAACTTCCCGCTTTGACAGACATCCTGTAACTAGCGGTGCGTTTCACTATATAACGCATCTCTGCGAACGAGCCGAGCCGTGGAAACAGGAAATGCGTGTGTTGATTATCCATCTTATCCTTTTGGGTCTGAGCGAATCATCGTCGAGTCGTTCATCAATAGTTTCATGTTCCTCTTGAGGATATCGTTCAGTCAGTCAGTCAGTCAATCAATGTAACTTCCGTTCGATATGGATGAACCTATTTTTCTCCTGAGCACGACTCGATGTAATATGGCTCTGTTTGTCTGTATGGATGTATATCTACATTTGTATTATATAGGATAAGCTGCTTAAGAAGCATAAAACGCACTAAGCCCCTAAGGTATTACGTAGTATATAATGCATTTATATAACAAATTGACAAGTGGATAGGCATACAAGCAAACGCTTGAATCTGTGAACAAACACACTCAGCAGCACGACCAACAGCAGACTCGAACGATAGTCGATTGCCTCTAAAAGTGCCTCAAAGTACTAATCCGTACGCACCGCGCGAGACCAATTCAACGAAAGACGATTAAAGGTATGATGAATATAAGGAAACCACTCGAATTGCGGATATTCGCTCTGTCTAATACAAAAAGTGAGTGTCTCATCGCTCGCGTCGGTCTCGTTTGCTGGGAAATCAACTAACTCAATGGTTTTTTTCGATGCCAATTTTCAATGGGAGAAGAGGGTCTAAACTTAGTTTTGTGATTATGAAGTTTTCAAGAGAGGTTCATAAACATATTACTAGGATGCCCTAACTCAATTATGTAGAAACGTATATAATTGTTAAGAACGTGTAAATAATGTTGTGCAATATCCAAACAAAGATGCTATTGTCAATGTTTTGTGCACGGTGACACTTATGTTTAGAATCTCAGCAAGGGGCATTCAACTGGCTGCAGATATATTAAAGGGAAGGTCGCGATGGATGAAAGTAACTAGGTAAATACAACGACCACCATGTATTCCCATACGATTCCATTATATTTAGAAAAAGAAGAATAAAAAAACAATATATAAATATATATATATATATCCCTAGCACCATTTTCAGTTATTAATGACTAATAATCACCATAACATAGTTTTACTAAATGTTCTTATTGGTTCTAACATATTGTTGCATATAGAAACTGAATGTTCTTAAGTAAACGCAATACGCACATAGTACCACATAAAATATTCCGTAAAATATTTTTATTGCTCATAGTTGATAAATTATTGGGGTTCAGTTCACATTTCGTTAGCTTTGTTTCTATGAACGATCATAGCTAGAAGTTCTCACTTCACCTTTTCTCGTTGTATTGAGAAACTGTAGTCATATTGCACACATTGATCGTCATCGCCAATAATTATATCATCTGATGTCAAATGAGTTTGCGTACTCATCTCGCCTCTGTATACATCATCTGACCTGTTTACTTTGTACATGAGGTAAGGCAAGCTGCTAGCAGTGCTGGAGGGCATTGATACATTATGAGAGCGTGTTATGTTTAAACGCATGCACAATAGGCAACGTAATGGGGGAAGATAGGGAGGGAAGGTCGTTGCGAGCACGCGACGGCACCCGTGGGCACCGAAACCATGCATAATCAAATATCATCATAGATCGCTGTTATCTATGTGTCGGTGTCTCTATGTATATGTCTCTATCCATCTGTTTGTCTGTCTGTGTGGGCATTTGTGTGTAGTTAACGTTGTGTTCTATGAGGTGGGTTACAAATTGAATATATATGTATATATGTATTGTGTATATATATGCATCATACGGTAGCATAGAATTCGTCTGGGCGCGAGACGCCTAATACTTGAGGGACATCACTAGAGAGACATGTCCAAAGTTGTTGTTAAGTTAAATCAATAGCTAAGAGGAGAATAAGAACTGAAGCAGGATTATTATATGTGCGAAATACAAACTTTTGTTCTGATAGAGAATTTGGCGAGAATCGCTGTCTTGGGGAGTACCATTGCCTTATTCATGACTATGCTCTAGGATTTGTCGTTCCTAACTCTATAACGCCACATCTAGGTACCAAAGTCGCGCCGCAGATGAAAGGTGAATAAATAGTTCTTACTCAACGTCAAGACCACTATTTGACGCTGATTTAAAGGCACTGATCAGTACAGAAACGGTATTCGAATCATTAGTTTCCTGTATGATGGACGCTTGGTGAAATGGTGTAGTTGAACGGTCGCTCGAATCGAGAGAGGTTGAACCGGATTGAACCTGACACCGCAAGTTGACTACTGTGCTTGACTAATTCACTCACTTCTATGATCTGTCTATACTTTCTCCCGCCTTCTACCCACAGGTTAAGATGGTTATTTGTAAATATTATTACATCATATCGTTTTCTTGTCTGTTATAACCTGCCAGCTTCTCGCTATTGGACGTCTTCCAGATGTCTGTCGTGTTTTGTAAGGACACGTTGTAAGTATGGGCGTCTATGAATCTATGGGGCTCGAGGAGTGGGCGCCGTTTCAAGACTGAAGCTTTTCGGCGCCACCAGATCGAGATTGCACGCGACTGGGTACGAGTCATCCTTCGGAGAACCTCGCGGCTTTGGGCTGAGTATTTGCTGGATGCCTGCGTTGAGAGAGAGAGAGAGAATTAAATTGATCAGTTATCTAAGGGTACAAAAGAGTGTTTTATTCAAACATACAGTAGTTGGGAATTATTTCTAGGGATTACAGGTGAGGGGGGGGTATGGGGGAGATTAGTTGGGGACCGGGGCTGAGGTCGACATTGTCGCGAGGAAAGCGACGGCATTGCCCCTCTGCACAGCGAGGGACAGGCGTTGCAGAAGGACATGTTCATTATACTTGTAATCTAATCTGCACGATATTTACACCATCAATATTTCCTCTGAGAATTTGATTTACACGAGTGGGTACTCCGATGTCAGATATCTATGAGGTACGTCAGAAGATCGAGCTTCATAGATTCTCTCAGCGGGCTCTTGGGAGTTATGAAACATTCGTTATTGTACTCGAAACAATGACGTGGAAATACTGTTCGCAGTTGAAAAAAGCGTACAATTAAACTCGTACTCTACAAAAGACTACCTAACTGCGGAATACAAATGAGTGATTGATTGCTTGGGAAGCACATTTTAGAGTAATCAATCCTTGTTTCCAGCCACAGCGGTCAACATTTTGCTATAACGAGCGACTCCCCCCAACGGCCGAGAGAGGTTTGCCCAACACTCTGCGTCATTCGCTTGTTCATCCGCTTGTTCAGTTGACGAACGATGCGTTGATATGTACCGTTATGGTCACATCAGAAGGCAGCAGAAGTAACTATTACTAAAATGATGTCAATACATTTGAAGGGGTGGTCTAACCGAAAGGAGTGGGCTCATCTGATCAAATTGTGCGTCTGATTGGCGGACACTATTTCCGTTTACACCCCATACGGAGGTTAAGAGAGGCTGTACCTCTACACAGGATACTGATCCCATCCGGAACGAATAGCCAACGAAGGGAATGTAACCACGCTTGAATGGCGGCAATCCGAGGCCAACAACGGCGACGACGGTGAAAGAGAGAGAGAGTGAGAGAGAGAATCCTCCATTTGTTAGCTCTGCTGGAGTGGAACAATTTGTGACGGACGACAACCAACTAATAGTTGAGGGTTCCTTGGTTCGCCCATAGAACAAAGCGGATTGTTGTCATCATCCAGTGCAAATGAATGCTCACGGCCACAACCTCTCTCGCGCCGGGCCACTGCAGTCCGGCTCCGGCTGTCCAAAATAGCGGTATGGCTCACTAATCAGGAAACCGCATTTGGCCTGCACTGATTTTCCCCCAACCGAAAGCTAGCTGGCAGGTTTGGGCAATTGCCAGCTGTGCTTTCGCGTACGTGCCACGTCTACGCGCCCCTCTCTCTCTCTCTCTCTCACTTACTCACACACAAATACGCCCACACAGACATGTACTTCTCTTCGAATCCGACAATTGAAGCAGTCCGGGGCACGACAATATCTATGACCGCAGTGTGGGTCGGCCTGTGTAGAAATAAATAACAACAATGGAGGTGATTGTGATGGGGGATGCATGCCCTGGGCAGACTTCTCAGTAACGAACTCAATGCCAACTCGTTGATGACAAATTTAATGTCACCCGAATTATTAATGAAGACCGTTTTGTGCGTTGGCTTGCGCTTTCCTACACAATCGGCACAAATGTATCATTGTAAGTCACTGAATGAACGTACACCCGCTGTCTACGGCTAGTTCAAATGCCACTAATGCCACCATTCGATATCCATTGTTGTCCTCGTGAGAATAGAGAGCAAAGCTCTGCGGTAACATTGACAATTCTCAGGTCATTCTTGTCTAAAATAGGCGCACTGCCTTTGAATGAGAGTTGTGGTTACACGGTGTACGTTTACGTGAGAAGGTATTACGTTGCCACAAAACGCTGGAGGCATGAAAGGGTCTCGAACTATCTCCGAACTTCGGATGTTTCAGATCGGTCTGCTCTCACCATCGTCGGAGCTGGCATCGGATACACTCTCGCTGTCCGCGTATTCCTTGGCGAGCACACGCTCCTTGAATGTTGGAAATACCCTGTCGACGAAGTCCGTATGTAAGTACGCCTCAGCTGCAGGGAAGTCATCGACGAAGTCGGTCCACTCCGAGTTAAAGCTGGCGTTCAGCTTCTCTCTACGTGGCAGCTCCATTTGTGACTGGGTGAGCTTGCGCACAGCGTCGTGGTTGTTGAGCACCGAGTTGCCGTAACGGATCGAGATCAGTTTCGAAGACGGATCCATTTTGTTCCTGTAGTTTGTCTATGCAGTTATCCGAATGTCCTTCTGTTTATTGAACTCGGCGTTTTCACAGCTGTATCGGTAGTCGACAACACTCGAGATGTCCGGTAGCTCTGGTCTCCTCTTTCTGCTCACGCAATTGTCTGATCAGCACTGAGTGTCACTGCCAGCTGGCGTTTGCCTCCACCACTGATATGTGCTGTTGCCTTAAGCTCTTGAAGGCGAATACAGCTATCTCGCTTTGTCGCATGGGAAAGCGAGAGAGAGAGAGGGGGGGAACACTTCACTTACTCTCGAACACAGAGACACCAACAGTGTCTCTGGTGTTCATATTCGACACTGGAACGCAATATGCCTTTACACACAACACGACCGGCAACCGTGGCATTTTCTAGCATCTACCAGACATAGACGTAGTGTCGTGTCTCATGCATTAGGCTTCGCTGTACAAAAACCATGTGCTTGTTAGGTAGGTAGGTAGCCGGTGGTGGGTCAGAGGGGCTAGTGAAAGACATTCGTGAGGACGCTAACGAATCGTTTCAAGGGATGCCAGGTATTCAGGCAGCGACAGCGACATAAACGCAACTGATGAATGAATTGTTTTGCCTTTATCTCAGTGGTGCTCTGATCAAACATAGAATAGGCTGACTAAGGCGCATAGTAACGGCGACACACTACGTACATGTGTTTGAGACGGTTATTGCTATACTGTCTTCCACTACTTCTCTCTCTCGCGCGCGCGACGCTGGCTGCTGGCAAATGGCTATGGTAATTTTAGATTGGCGGCGAGAAGAATCATGCCCGGCACTACGGAGTGCAATACGACAGTTGTGAGGAACGATAGACCCGAGAACATACAAAGGAAGAAGGAGAAGAAAAAGCAGAATAGAAACCGTTTTTTTTCATCTGCAGCCACTCTTGCACCTACGCTTACGATGCCCCTACGCTGGATGCACTCTATATACAAATATACGTAAAGGCACGCATAATTGTGCAGACGTTCACAGACATATATATATATATAAATAATAGGCATAGTTATATTTGAACGGCAGGTGCTGCCGTGCTGTTATAGACGCAAACAAGCCTTTACATCTCACGATCATCCTTACGATGACCGGCACAGAGAGAAACGAAACGGTAAAGGTTCCGAGCACAAGTAGCTGATAGACGACAAGGTTGATGACGCAACCAAGTCCACCCACTCGAGAGCGGACGGACGAATGAATGAATTTATGGATGAAAGCGCTTGCACCCGGCTGATGATGTCCTGTCGCCCACTGACCGACGGTAGATAGTGCACAGCCTCAATGCGGGTCTCGACAAGCTAATGCAAGTATTACTACAAGCCACCGAGAAGAACGCCCACGAACAGAGGGTGCGTTGTCGTTATATTATATTTATAGTTTGATATCTACAATAGGGATCACAGATGGCGATTTCTCGACCTGTGAAGGGTGTTATGATTTGAATGTACATGGTAGACATATGACAACATCTATTTTACAGGTGGCGTCATAATCGGAAAGTGAGCGCGAAGCAACCGAAGCTAGATGTTTAAACTTTCTCGACAACTGATGGCTTGGTCATCGTGGTCAGAACAGACTGACTGGCCGTTCACACGACTGAAACTACAAGATTGTCCGATCATAGATAAATTAAATAGAGAGTTAGAGGAGAGAAAAGTCAACACGAAGACAGGGTAGCACTTTATTAGGACGAGATGAGACTCGAAGCGTGTGCTTGCTGTACAAGTATCAGATAAATGTAATAAGACACCTGTTGTCAACTTGGCCGTCTCTTGATCTTCTTGGTCGACCTCTCGAAAGAGTCGCCAAGACGTGTTCGGGCAACCGCAGCAACTTCGTAATAACCCTAATAGTAATAATGGTGGTGTGTGATGATCTTGAAGACGACACTTAGTGATGAAGACTTAAAGATCCTCCCCCCGGGGCGCAAGTCCTTGTGGACACATACGGCCCGAAGCCGTCTTTGTACTTGTTTGCAGCTTTTTTGCTAATGCATTTAAATATTTACGATTTTTAAATGAGTTCTAACACGGCAACGCAACACGCTTTTGTTATGTTGTGGAAAGCCTTTTGAAGTGGACCTCATACAAGGTATATTTTGCTGAAGTAAAAGGAAATTATGCTGATAATACTTTCCTGAATGTTTTAGTTAATACCGAAAGAATTGAGTTATAATATGTGTATATACTCTCTACAGTTTGAGTGTCGCCTGTTAAAGGAAACAACCAACCGCGGCTCGTCAGCTGTCCCCTCTTTCACTTTGTGATTGTCCTTTTTCACTGTTTGTCTTCAAGTCCGAGTGTACATAGCATTTGAGGACTGCATTTGAGCCACGATAGCCATCTTTACTGAAGAACTTTCCTGGGCAGGGGTAGTATGTTTCGTCCGTATTACCTTTCGCTTAATACCAGCACTTGCGAGAAGTCCGCGTCCCTGAAACCTGCCCTGTATGGGTGTGCTATTCGCCGCGTCAGCCGGAACGATTCCTTCAAGCCAATAGACACAGTGCTCTCGCAACCACGTCCACTTCTTCAGCCCCAGGGGAAATGTCTTTTATTGGCTTGCCGATAGAAAGTTATAGTCAGAGCTACATCGATTGATCAAAGGTTTGGTTGGATACACGAGGGGTACTGTTCAGAGGTCATAAAAGTCCGTCACGAAGGTCAAATGAGTTATAATCACTTCCTCTGTGGCTTTTCTTTCTACGACGATCGTTTCGTCGTACGAGCACTACATATAAGTTCAACCCACAATCTCGGTGAAAGCACGGAATAATAAGTTAGACTCTCACTACGTATTGCAGGAGTATCATCGATGACAAGGCACTAACCTGAGACGAACCGATTTGTTATGCTAAATATAGTCGAGCGGTACAATAGTATGGGAACGATTTAGTTGGAACCGTTCTTCTTCCGACGACTTTGCCTCGGGCTACTTACCAAATGGTAGAAGATGGCATCAATTGAAGTAATGTCAAGCGTAGGGGCCGAAACGGGGAAGAGGCAGACTCTCAACAGAGGATGGTAATTTTAGCAGCAGGTGGAGACGTTTGTCATCCACGTACACCCTGCACGGAATCGGCCCACTTGCCATGGAGATTGGAACGTCTCTTGTGGTGTCCATGCGTTAAAAGAGAATTTTTCCGCTAAAAAAAAAACGCCACCACCACCGTCATGAGGAGTTTTTATTTCTCTGTTAAGGTTGCGACTTCAATGCTTCGTGTCAACGTATCAGTTCAATTCGTAAGTTTGGCAAGACAATATAACGAATCCTGAATTCCGGTGAAGAGAAGCTGAGAGCATCTTACTTAAATTCAAGGAAGCATATGAATATCACGTTCCACGTTTTATACCACTTTAAGTCACGTTTCGCCGGCCTTCCTAGGTACTATATTACCAATTTCCTACAATCATAATATTTCACTCTAAATTATGGCCCAGCAAAATATGCTGCATCTCAGCTAGCGTGGGTTACTCTCAGCTGCTTTAGACCCACTATCAGCCATCTCATGACGTTGGGAGCGTCTCGTCTAACCTAGCCATGGAGGGCAATACAACGACCTACCTCTTCCTCGTGCAAGGTGGGCCGCTCGATTAGCTAAGAGAGCGCGAATACTAGCCTCGTCGTATAGCTGAGAACCACACGGATGCGGCTGTCGTAGGATACCGTAGAGGCTGTTTAACTCTGTCGTCTACTGTTGTATAGCCCTTCCGCTTAGCAGCGCATCGTAATGGGTCCGTTGGGACTATGACGTTCCGTTTTGTCTACACCACCTACGCTAGAGAGGGACCTCTCTCTCTCTCGCTCTCTCTTTGTCGATCTCAAACTGCTGTTTTTCACTGTCGGCTGCTGTAAGATCAGCTCTCCCCGGCCAGAAAGACGGATGCTGCTGTGGATGGACATGGAGAAATTGTTGTAAATCGCAATGCAAGTCAGCAGTTCTGAACGCTTTGCTTGTGAGAATGAGTAATTCCGGAAACGAAATCTACCAGTGTCGCATCGTTTTGTATCGATTTCCATATTATCATTGACTACTTTTTGACTAGAGTTGATGGAAAATGACCCGTTTCGGTGAAACAAAAAGTCTCTCTCTTGTCTGTTGGGCAGAGGTTGACTATATATAATAACACCGTTGTTGGTTGTGAGTCAGCCCGGAAACTTTACGTTTGTAAGATACAAGATATCTTCCTATGTAGATATACGACTTATGATATATGTAAGTGTCAATAAGTGTTGTATTATTTATGAGAGTAATGTTGACGACGATCTAATCAGTCGGTAATAAATGTTAACTGGCACTTAATTACAAAAATATCAGAATGTTCCCTGATCCGTATGGCAATAGGTGAGTCCTCCAATTGTAACTAAGTTTACGATTAGCCTATATAACTTTACAACAGTGAAAGTTCCAATAGATTTTAAATGTACATATCACTGCAATACCTGAATAATACAATGAGGAAGCAAGTAAACCTTATAAATTCAGAACGTGATATACATTTACAATACATTTTTCATTCAATATCGATTTACCATGAATTCTCCCGTAACGCAAACCCACTCACTTAACTTCCCCTCCACACGTTCTAATTACATTGATTAGACTTGACGAGCATTTGCTTTAGGTCAACCTGCAGGCAAGCAATTTGCTAATCGAGTTGCGATTTACCAGCATCCTACATTCAGCGAGTGGACGGCGGCCTGACCCTTGCCTTTGTTGTGGAGTCTTCTCAAACAAAGATGCGCCTTTATTGTCATCGACCAGATGACGGGTTAGTCTACGCGGCCGAAAGGAGGAACGAGCGGGACTATCTAAGGGAAGGAAACCTTTATGTGTCCAGACTTCCTCGATCTCACCTCCCCTACTTCTGGAAGATGTGGGTGATACGACGAAATTCATCCATTCATCTATTGGGTAAGTTGTACTGGAAAGCCTACCGTGTACGCGTTGAAATGGTCCAGAGAGAGCGTGAGAGAGAAAGAGAGTTGTCATTTGAAAGTTATCACACTTATGTACATTTCACCTCTGCTGAACCATAATTCAATGAACGTATTGCTGCCACGTTCCTTTCCATGCTTTATAATTAAGTTTCGAAAGAACGAGAAAGAAACGAGAGAGAGAGAGAGAGAGCGTTATTAGCGAATCGTGACGTACAATTCAGTACCAACGACAACAACGATGACGGCAAATGCGTTGCTTTCGCGAAACTCAAAGAAAGCAGGCTAGAAGTTCTTCTAGGCAATCCAATTATTTTCTTTATGAATACCTAGGGACGTACACTCTTTTAAAACTTTGAAGCAGATTTGTAACTTCGAGGCAATCATATGCTCATTTGAAAGTAACCTTACAGCGTACTGTCAACGGACGTTGCGACCTGTATGGCTTTGAATTTTGCGTTCCTTTTTTTATGGGAATATTCCTCATTGCAGCTTGGACGTTGATTTCCAATGTTCGAATATGAACTTGATCAAATCGGCATTCAGTTGAACTCAGTCGGTCCGTCGAGTGTCACTGAAGCAGATCCTATTGCACAAATAAATGAATGCACAGGCATTTCAGGATAATTGAATGACTGATGCTTTACAGATTAGATGAATGATGAAACACAATACAATGTTATAGAAGTAACCAATTGTTTTTATAGCATTTCGGTCATAGTCAAGGAGTTCATTCAATTTGCAGTTACGCTATTGCTTAACACTTCCAATTTAATAATAATGATAATAATAATAACAAGCGCTTTATTCGGAGGTATGTAATTACATAGACTGGGTATATTCCGTCGTATCCAGCATTTCGTTCATTCCATCACAAATTCATGGAATAAGTGGCGGGATATTTCCCTGAGGGGAAGAGAATTTTCATACACTTTTTTGCCAATATTAACTTTGGTTCTAGGTTCCTTTTGGATCCGGTCGTGGGTCTTTTTATAATATTGAACATCTGTTCTGTTTTCATCAATAGTCTGTTGTGACTTGAGTTCTATATTACCTATGATATACTTCTGTTTAGCGTTTCCGTATCCGAACTGGAGCACTACGCATTTCTCGACCGATAACTTTAAGTCCAGCTATTCCGTTCACTCGAAAAAATCTTCCAATGTCTACTGAAGAGTTGATCTTTGTTGTATCGCGCTTGCTGGGCCGTATATCTTAATGTCCTCCGCATACATTTTCATTGATATAGAAAGAGGAAGGTTGAATGTTGCTTCTCATTCTAAGGCAGACGAGATTAAGATCGCGCTTGACTGCCATATAAAGAAAGGCAGGACTCGTTCTGGTAGCAGAAACTAATACAGAGTGACAAAGACACAGCGAGACACAAATAGAGCCGATTCTCTGATCGGTGGATATTTAGAACAACTTACTCCACAGTTACGCGTACGAAATCTTTAGAAGATCTTTCCATTACAGGGAAGGCCATCCAGGTGCATATATGAATCATATTAATTAGAGAGACCAGAGGCCGGGGCAGACTGAAGAAACGAATATTAACTAAAAATCGATACATGGAAGGGATCACTCAGAACGAATCGACTTACTGTAACTTGTTTTCAAATGCGGAGGTCTACCACAACTTAAGCATTGTAAAATTGCAGCTTCTTCAATAAACCAATAAACCTTTACCTTTTCCTTTACCACACGGGTTTGCACGAGCTGACCCCTCGTACGCGTATTTTACTAGATACCCAGGTATGTATAACACGACAGCATGTCAATAAATGATGAACTATATGCTAAAGCTAATCAGGCGTATGTATAGTATAATGCAGAAAATACAGTTCCAGAAACGGACTAAACTGGTAAAACGGTGTTGCAACATCTGCAGTTTCGCTAAGCTGAATACAGCATGTCCTATATGTGATTGTCTTTTTTTTTGATGACGTCGGTTTATATTCTAAACTATTATAGAACCGAGACCCTGACTATAGACCTTGGTTTTATCTGAAGATGCTTGCAGGCAAATGTGTTGTTTTTTGTTGTGTAGTAGCTTTTTTTATTTGTGCAATGTAAGCTTTTTTCATTCACAGTGGCCAATCTCTGGCAAAGGTTTTGTGGGTTCCTGAAGCATTAATTTAGTGTCATTACATTCGTGTAGCCTTGGCACGTGGGAGAATCTTAAACGATAATCTCCAGAACAGAGGCTAAAGCATTGTTGTGTGCAGCTCTTTAGTCACTCAGCATAGTGTGTGTGTGTGTGTGTGTGTGCGCGCTGTCCGACAAGATACGCATTCTTTAATAACAATAATAATCCCACAGCAAGATTGCCTACCGACATCGTGGGCCAATAGCGGGCTCAGGGTTGCTGACCTTCTCTATAGGCACCGAGGTGTATCACTTGCGATCAGGCTTACATCAGCTAGCAGAGTAGTCGCACAACGAACGTGCATAGCCGGCTAGGTAAATAGGGGTTGGCATTTCCTATCGTGGACATCCTTTTCAATCAACGGCGAGCTCCCCATCAATCCGCCGCATCGATGAGTTGCAACAACAGCTGCTTGAAGAACCCAAAATTGCCAAGGCAGCCAGGCCGGCAGAAAGATAGACAGATAGACAGAGGTTCGAATTCATCAAGGGCGGCGTGATGCCGAGTCACCATCAATAGAATAGAACTCTCCTAGATCGCGCAACATGCGGAAGCAAGAATAAGTCCGTACATATATGTCTCTATAGACCATGACTCAGCAAAAAGTTAACTCACTGGGTAGCTTAGGCTATTATATAGATTCGCCTGGGCTTGACAATTCCGAGGTTGTCGAGCGCTATTATACGCGAAATACGTATCAACTGAGACGTAGTGCAGGGGGAGCTGATAAAGGAGTCTCCAAGCAATTTCGCAACACCATAGCGAATCCTTTTGCCTTCGGGAATACCAATCCGACAAAGTATTTGATCGTCTTAGAGTAAAGTGACGACTACCAATATATCAGACAAATAATAAGTAGGTCCTTTATAGTGATTTTTCCATGGCATTCGGCTAGATTGAATGTCGGCTTAGAAAAACCCTCCAGCGCTGTCCATAAATTGAATTTAGACGAATGTCGCTGGGCTAGTGTATCTACGATGTGGTAGTCCAGTGGCTCCGAGACCGAAATGACCTCAACACGTGTCGACAAAAAAAAATCTAAAAAAAACAAATACACCCGCCTGTATTCACTACCCACTCAACTATATGTTACATATCTTTTTTCGTAATGAAAGCAATAGAGTTCGTAATGATAGAGCACAGCAGAGTTTATTCTAATAGTTTCACATAAGCCGGACCCAGGTGGACTTACGTAAAGGGACTTATTGCCAGGATGTTTTAAATAAGTGCTGCCTCAGGATACAACCCACGCAAACGGCTTTACGCGAATATGTTTCACGGCTGACACGTTGCTACTTGAAAGCTTCCCGGCGCCAGTGTTACCTTTTCGAGAATGCATAAATTCTTCGCCTACCAAGCCTCTCATAAAACCGCTTATCTAACTACTCGCTCTTCTGTTCTATTAGAGGCTTGAGTGTCCTGCCTACATAAGCGCTTTGGAACATTTGTTTAGTCAAGGAAGCGGAAACTCAGTGCAAACAGTCTAGTGAGTGCTACTATAACAGCGGCGGTTCGGTTACTCCGCGTTACTGGTGTTACAGATGTGCATATGCTAATGAGCGAAATGCCGATTATGCATTGTGAGAACTGTTCAGCACCCTCAGCCACTCACCCTCACGGAACTGGTGGTAATGGATAACCATTTTTGATAGACTTAAACTCAGCTTAGAAAATTAATTTTATCTACATAAAGTAAGATAATAATTTAAGGTCAACCTTATTCTTTGTGTCATTATCTGAAACTGATATTTGTAATCATGTATGTTGGTAATTTCAATATCACTTTAACAACTTAATACGTTTTCGAATCATTAATATTCATTCGCAGGAGCTATACCTCGTGTAACGGGATCAACTTAGCGTAGTTACAACTTCAGATTACAATATCTGTAACAGTTCCTCATAATAATAATAATAATAATCCAAGACGCATACCCTGTTGTAGTAGGCAGGTTAGTCCATCCGGAGTCAAACTGGCTCGCCATGAATTGGAGCATTTCTGCGTCTAGGCAGGCATGATTAAACGAATTGTGGCCACAACAAGAAACAGAGTCTTTGTGTTCGTCGGCGCCGGTCCGGCGGTGGAAACCTAACTTTGCACCACCGAGCACAGCCGTCCTTGTGATGGTGATGGAAGCCATGAACACTGCACCTATACGGGCACTGAACTATCACAACCCATGATACAGTCAGCCCACGAAGAGCCACGACATCCATCACGCCCATCACTCCCCTTCCCAAACTAGCCGAAGGTTCTGGCCAAGCGAAACGAGACGAGGATAGCAGTCCATTGCCTTTCAATCTGCAGGTGTCCTACTCAGCAGTTACCGCCTGAAGCAAAAACATGACTAATATAGCAAGCTTTACCATAAACGGCCTGTCTGGCTGTCTTTTCGACAATGACATTCGGCGAGCACGGTAGATAAGCGCTCTGATCAGAGTGGTTGACAGACGCGAATCAGACGGAGCAAGGCCAATGTTATGAAACTCGAATTTGACCTTGCCCAATCCGGCGTATTTGGACGCATTATCTTCACAAGCCACTAATGCAAATTTAATATTAACGACCGACTGGTTCCGAGGAAGTGAACAGAGGAAATCCATTAGGCTGTGAAATGAATCTGTCCAAAACGAAAATCCTCGAGGTACACATGTGTTCCTAAGAATCTCCAAGTATTCCAATGCATTCATGCTTGACTAGGTTAAACTTTTCGAACAGTACATAGCGAACTAATGCTCGACCGCTCTAGCACTGTACACATCCAACGAGTAAATGCTATTATTTTTTGTCAAGGTAATTTGCGTTCAGCAGACAGGGGTTGCGCAACGAACTCCCAGCTTCATTTATTCTTGGTGCCATACAACATTGCTAACTCGGAAACCCTCTAGTCAACAAAAGTCAATCCTTGAACAACCTTGAAATATAATCAGACTCAAAGATCATCCATTTCCGAAGCAATCGTATAGCCCGGTCTCGCTCATTTGTGCTACGTTTTGCGTAATCCGACTAAAATTAATTGGGTGTAGAATCATCGTGGGTCTGAATGCTTCATAGAGCACCCATTTATACGATGGGTGTCCACTGGAACTGCTGTTCAATCACAATCTCTTTTGAATCATTCAACAATTGAACATTTCACTTGTTTTTTGCAGCGCACATGCCGATATACATTTATCACATTTGTACATATATTTCTTTCTATATTAGTCTTCTACAATATAGCGCCTATAGCGTCTGATTGCCACCATATTTCATTCGGCGTTTAGGGGTCATTATCCTCTTCAAACGCACAGCATGGTTTCGTTTTTTCTGTGAAACTTGTCTAGCATAGCTTCAATTCGCTGGGTACCCGACGAGCGTTTCCACAAGCTCACATATGGTACATAGGGTCGCTAAAGAATATCTCTGAAATGTCAATACAAGAGCGACTAACCGGCTGCTCTATCTCATATATCCATCGTCTTTATCCTCCTATTACTGTGGTATTTAGTATCTCATCCAAGACTTGGGCGGTTCTACCGTGAGAGCTCTCTTTTCAAAAGAATTCCGTGTACGAACGTTTTACCAAAATGCCTCATATAATAAAGAGGTGTTAACCATTCAGCACAGCGTTGGTTGCCTGCACTCTATAGATACAGATCTATCTATCTATGAATCTATCAATCAGTCTGGTGTATAGATGTGTGCACCCCTATAGAACGAACGACGTGAATCATCAAGCGAGACGACTACGCGCCATCCGCCTCCTCACCGTAATGCTATTTTCCTTCTATTACTCCAACAACTGCTACTATTGGTAAAACCACAACTACTGACACCAGAGAGGCAACGACGATACTGACACCAGTGAGTTCAAGATGTATCTGTACACAGACAGACCTCGATGGCGTCTGTCGGAATTCGAGTAACGCCGTTTCTCGCGGGTACCGGTGTGACATTCTCGGCCTTGGCACATATCGAGGCACAACCCGGCAGATTTTGCTTAGAAAGTGGGAGCAGCGTAATCTCAACTAGTTTTAACCCCTGCCTCGAACTCGGGTACACTATGCTACAGGCAGCATGTACATTATCCAACAAAACGGGAAACAGTTAGGTAGGCCATTGGTTATTGTGTGATGTAATGATGAAGTCATCGCTAACAGTGAGCATTGTTGTCCTAACGGCCAGACTTCGAGAACAGATCGGCTTTGCAAAGAGCTCTGGACAAGTTGGGGCAAGGCAATCACATAAGCAAATCAGGGAGACAAATTCCCCTAAGCTGACAACTCTACACTTTCTTTCGCCTCTGATGCAATTGACATAAGCAACCTCACTCATATGTCGCTTTGTGTGTCAGCTTTATGTTACATCATATGGTATTTCATCGTCGAAGACGCTGAAAAAAGAGAAGACGCCCAAAACTCGTCCAAAGATCGGTTGCTTGAAATGGGGCCGGTTACTTTGCTTCCTATATTCTGCACGACATATATCAACAAGCAGAAACACCTCAATATATGACTTTCAATCGATCTATTGCATTTATTATAATATATTAAACGTTACAATAGGTCGGAATTTCTAGGGATTATGGGGGTGGGGGGGGGGTGAGGACGACAATGTCCCGAGGAAGGCGATGGCATTGCCTCTCTGCACAGCGAGGGACAGGCGCTGCAGGAGGAAAGAGCCAGCGCGCTTGTCCCCGGTGGCGCGGATCAACCTATGGTAGACCCCCTCGAGGAAGTTCGCATTGACTTTCAATTGAATCTTTTAAAATGCCTATGCAACAGCCTATGTAATAGAAAGGGTCGGTTCTAGTAATATAATCCTTCATTACCATTGCATTTTTCAGATTCGATTAGACTCGTGGTATATCAGTCCGACAATAACCGGCGTTTCTTTCGGTGGACCAACTTGGGGTTTATTTGATCGTTAGGGGTGTCATGTTTTCCATCATTTCGATGGTTTTCTGGCATTCTTCGATATACCTCGATAAGTAGTTTCAACTTGTAAATACTGTATACGTTGCTAAAATTATAGACTAGGGACTTATACTCTAAGACAAGCGGCATCTTTTGGTGTCGTCGCACTCATTATTGTGCATTGTAGTGCTTATTATTGTATACAGTTTGCTTTCAATTAGACGAATTCAATTAATTAAACTTAACCTTCTCATATCTAATATCGACAGGTTATTCGATAGCTTTAGATATTGTGAACAAAATCGCATTAGATGTTTCTATACCTAAAGTTGATCGTTTCGATCTTTCGTAACGTACTATTATGTAGCATACTCTGGTACACTAGGATCTGCCGATATATATATATATATATATATATACTACTTTCATCATGAAGAATAATGATGAGCACCGATCAGTTGGAGCATATCATGCATTCCCATACCGTATAATGTGATCTAGCCTTCATGCTATCCGGCATTGGTATTCCCTGTCAATTTCATTAATACGGTGGTGATTCGAATGCAATAAGGATACTATATAGCCCACTGCCATTTCAGCACCACCTAACATGTTCGCACAGATTTACTTCATTAGGTAAAACCACCATGGTCGGTCTGTCGGCCGTCTCTGCAGCCCTCTATCCTCGATCAGTATATCACCAACAGTAGAGCTCATATACAACCTTAGGGACGCCGTCGTACAACTCGTTTAGCCAACATGATTTAGCCTTCACCTTTGTGCCGTCATTCAGAACGACGCATCAGTTGCAAGCCAACTCTTATCCAAACCAATCCTATGCAATTATATCGCCGGGTCGGTCTCCAAGCAATCGTCGAGGATCTTTCTTTTTCCCGATGATCATATGAGCGCTTTGCTATCCTCAACCTCTCGTCCTTCATTTCCTCCCGGTGTAAACGAGTCGACTGCGGACCACTTGCCCGTTCAGCCGGTGCCGAGGCTGTTCCTAACGACCGTGGCCCGGGTCGTATTATGCCTCTGCTTCTGCGCCCACTTCTACCGTTCGCGTTGTTCCTTCCAACCTATGAGTACATCTGACAAGTCCTATCACCAAAAGGGAAACGGATCGTTTAGATGATAGCACGAGTGCCGCCGCTGATTCATTCTCCAAGTTACTGTTATACTTGGACAGACAGCGTGAGTCCGAGTGCACGCTGCTGCTGCCGCCGTCGTATTCAGCGGAGCGGTGCTGGAACTGGCACAACCGCCGCCTGTGTTCTCGGGCCATCCACCGTGTGGTGAGAAATGGCTCCAACGGTTTCTGGGCTCCATTATCCACCGGGTTGACTCTGCTGTTAACTTGCGACCGAACCCTGAACGAGAACAAATGTCTGACCGCTTTCTGACAGCGGAGAGTTTTCGAAATCGGTTTCTTCTACGAACGGAGACGGATGGGCGTAGTCTCCTGCCTACATTAGCTGTGTCGTTGTCATTTACTAAATATAGCCGATATATACATTCGCCAGTTGTGTACTGTGATGACTGATTGAAAAAAAATGCCGATAATGCCAAGAGACGCTACAGCCAATGAAATGTTATATGAATGAAGCCATTTTGTCAGGACGAAATAAGATTCACAGAAATCTAACTACACAACAATTTCCCGATTTTCTTTTTCCGACCTCCCGAACGATACCGAACATTTTGTCCTGATACGACGCAGACGAGCCGTTAGTTAGCTGTATCAACACCAACAACAAGCAGTGTATCGACACCGAAACAATTCGTATAAAATTGCCACAGGGTCCTCTTCTCCTAGAGGATCTCGTAATGAAAACAGCGAACGAGCCTTAAACCTGCATTGTTACCCTATGGAGGCCCCCTCAGGGACCACTCGCAACGATACATATCGGCACCCCGAATGGCAGCCATAATTGAGTCAAAAAAGGGGAAAAAATGCAGTACATAACGAAATAAGAACGTGTAGACATCCGATCTCCAGACACAGAAAATTGCACAAATAATAAGAAAACCATAGGAGTACAACAAGCCCTTAGATAGCCTTCGATAGTCGTCGTTCGGGCATAGAAGGACAAACAAGCCGATCTACCACTTCGCATATTACTAGACAAGTCTCCCAAGGCCAAGTCGTGGATGTACATGCAGGGAATAGCAACCGAATCACTTAAGCAAAACGGGGTGGGTAATTACGTGGTAATTGGCTGAGGGAATTGGGCCATTATTTCTTCCACCACTGAATTCCGTTAACAAGATATGGTTCTACTCTATGGTCTCTTTATCATCGCAAACTTAAGCTAAAAGTGATTTAGTCATCAAACGTCGAAATTGTAAGACGAATAATCTGGTTTCACTGCGCCGCATGGATGCAAGCCTTAAATTGACGCTACAGTTAAGTTAATTAATACAGTTAATAAGATGATTGACTGAAAAGCATTCTCCAAAAATTATATGATTTCCACCTCATACACTTCTTGCGTGTCAACGAGGCAGTAACAGCCACATTATTTATGTATGCGTGTAAATCGTGTAAATAATAAAGCTATACACAGCATTCGGTGACAATCGAGAGCCCTAATATATATATTAGGGCTCTCGGTTTTATATACAACTGGGATGTAAAGTATTATAGGATGTGAACGAGGCAAAAACAGTCGGAAGGCTGTACACATTCTCGCAAACGAAAATATTGTTTCAAGGTATATACAAATTAGCACAACATGTTTCTTTGTGATAAATACATTACATATATATAGTGTAAAAAAAATGCTCCATAATTGATACATGAGTGCTTGAAATCACCAGGTAAATCTATGGCTTAAAATAAAACTTGGATTTATGAAAAACGTACTTATTTCCATTACTATTATTATTCTGGTTATTTTTCCATATTGTCCCCTTTCAATATTTTTCATATCCTACACACGAGTTGGCGGGGCACAAGCACAAACTTTCTAAATACATTTTACCAAAGGACTAATCTGACGCAATCGTCTACTAAATCCATAAGCTGAGCTCACATAAGTTTTATCGTACGTGTGTATGATGACCCAATCGATTACTTCCAACTCCTTTTAGCATAGAAGGTAAACCCGCCATTCAAGAACGTTACTATTTTGTCATTATAACATTGAGCTGCTCATCCAAGTTCAACTCAAAGCAGAAGACTAACGCGCGAAGCACTTACGAAAAGAGGAACTCATCCTCATTCCCTGAAAGCGCTAAAAAAACGCTAATAAAAGCCAAAGAACTCGGACAGTTTCGAAACTTATCGATGTTAGTGAGATTGCAAATAGGAGATTCTATACTATTACGAGAAAATATTTCCACATGTAGTATCGTCGATGGCCCAGCAAATATATGCAACCCGATCTCTATCGATTAGAAAGATCGATCTTGCCGACCAGAAGGAAACACGTATTGGAAAAGAAATGCAGGTTTTCGTTCAATCTTTGGTCCGCCCATGCAATCTGATCGTCTGTACGAGAGCGAGGAAATTAGTAACGTACGCATCCTCCCCCACCACGCTCGGATTGAGTATTGTGCATTTGATGAGCAACGAACAGCACTAGATTTATCATGTGACGACTGACAGCGAAAGACCAAGCGTTCTATTTGTGCGCCAAATTGCAAAATATATATATATATATATATATATATATATATATATATATATATATATATATATATATATATATATATAATATATATAATATATCAAGCGAAAGCGAAAGGAAAAGGAACGATCGGATTTCCGTCGGGGCTGTGAGTTCGCCTTTGTCGTGAGTCGAATATCCATGATATTACCAGACGAACCGCGGCTAAAGTTGTGTTAATGACTATTGAGCTTGAATTAGATAACTTCTTGTATGTGCATTCATAGTAGTCAATTTCAATATATCATGCGCGACAGAATCGAATAGAGGTCTTAATGTAGAGTTATTCAATGTATATATAGCTCAATATTTCAACCTTCATGGCTGCGACACAAAAATATATGCAGCCTGCAATGGCGAATTATAATGTTAATATTAATGTTGTAATTTGTTTGTACAATTTGTCTATTACAATTTGCTTTAGGTGGTCATATCATAAAATATTTGTATCTAAGTGAACGTCTTCAAATTGGACATAAAATCTCACATTGATGAAAGCAACATAAGGAGACATCTCTAGAAGAGGGCTGCTCCAATTAGTTTTCCTTATTTAGTTCAGAGCATAGTTGTGTTCATGTTTTAACAGTGTAGCTGGAATCAAAGATGTTGGCAAACAACTTTTGGGAATGTTTAACATAGGCCCTCTGGTACCCTGGACCTTGTGCCTTTACATGTAAGGCCTACAAACCTTACTGAATAATAGTAATTAAATCGCAGGTACAAGCACTAAATATGCGAAGACTGTATACATTTAATTTGATTCGTTGGATTTTTCCATGGCTATCACTAAGTATGGAAAAACTTGTTCGTTTTCCAAAGTCTGCCTCCTGGTTCTTTCCACAATATCGAATCTCTGATATGTACATACGACTGTTATTCTTTGCAATAACAACCAGGTCTCCGGATGGGTAGCGTACCCAGCAGACGCTAAGTAAACTATTAGTACAAAATAAACACTCGTATTACTATCTGAGATCGGTAGACTTTCGACACGACCTTCGAAGTAATGGAGGCCATAGAGGTATAATGCTTCCGACGCTACTTGCGCACTGTCTCAGATGTCGCCCTAACAACCCACTTCGTTGTGAGCTCAGACCTGGCTCGAAAACAGCTACACTCGCGCTTTCACAGGAACGGTGTAGCTGTCAAAGTCAGCCTCAACGCAGCCCGGCCGGATTATCACCATTCGGTCTTACTGGCGCGTCACTGAGGCGAGACTGTCATCGCAGTCTGGGCCCACTAAACGCTATGGGCTTCACGAGCTGGGAGATAGATCTCTGAGAGCGGCCATCAATCGAGATTCGAGATCATGCTGTCGCAACGGGATGAATGAGTGAAATGTCAACCCTCGTTGAGATCGCGATCTTCAGTGAGGTGCGAAGAAAAGTTTGAATCAATTTCCTAGCCGATTGGTGGCATTTAACGGTAACTCTTAATTCAACGACATTATTGACCCAAGGATATTCGAGCTCCGTATTAATACTGGGAAACAACAACAGGAATGGAAAGATTGCATACTTTAAAAACAATCCCGCCATATTCGACAAACCGAGTTCAACCTGAGACAATTATCTTCTTCAATATCAGCTTTCTGCACAAACGTTTAGATAGAGAAAGTGTTCATTAATGTTAACGCGACTAATGGCTAATCTAGCTGGATTAATTACAACGAACTCAAAAAGTGAATACGATTTTGTGTTCTTATTTAGCTCATTATTATTTAAATCTTTCGTGACGGAACTAATTTTTTTTCGCGACGAAAGGCCCCATCACATTTCATGCGAAACATTATGCCTATTGCGAGGGAACTAGGCTGTTAACTAGTAGTATTAGTGCTGGTGATTTGTAAAAAAAGACACTATCCTTGACACTGCAAATTTGATCAGCGATACCACCCACCATAATACCCCTGAACTGGAGACCTTGACAGAGAGAACTTAGCCACTGCCACTTGCTCTAGATGTCTGCCTATGTATGTTCTTGTCTATAGTCATAGAGTGAGTTTAGGTGAAGATTCATGTATGCGTATGTTCCTGATGCTGACGCAGGCCGTGTAGTTGTTGCTGTTCCGTTGGTTTGAAGCCCAACCAACAAAATACATATTGCTGACACAACCCAAGGTAAGCTCCGACAAACAAGTATTACGCTATGGTCATAGCAACAACAGCAACAACAAAAACAAAAAAAGTCTAGTTCCTGCTATTTTTCGTCGCTTGTTCACTATTTTGAGAAGCTGCTCTTTCAAAACTCCTGACCCTCACTATCAATCTTCATCTGCCAGTGTACTCTCGTACAACTATGGTGATCGGTCCTAAAGCCGATATTTCGGTCCAATACGTAAACAGGTAGATGTGTATAGCTATTGAAACTGCATTTAAAATAAGGCTGACTACCTGTTTGAGCAGCAGTAGCGACTGCGCACATGCGGTCAAGCATAGGGAAAAGATAGGTAGTCGACTTCTCAGAGCAGAAACAGTCGTCTAGTGTGCACATGTGGTTTTGGTGACAACCTTGGCACCAACCAGTTTCTCGTGTTGTCAGTCAGACTTCGGTCTCTTGGCTATGGTGACCTTGACCGCCGCATCTCCTTCTAAAACAACTCTCTCTGTCTCTCTCTCTTTCTCACTGGTTGCTCTGCGCGCAAGATGTCAAGTTAGGCGCCCACCTGCTTTGTGGGTATCTAGCGCTTGTGAACTCATCTAGAACGTGATGGTGTACGTAGAAACCGCATTCGAGTCATAGTACCCGACCGCTCCATTTACCTAAGTGAAGTGAGCACCTACGCCGTTTACTTGCTCTATGTGAGTTTATCATCGTTTCTCCTTCTCGATAACATGTACTTGTTCTGTCCCCAGCGCATCTCAGCTAAGCCGTCAACGCGTATCATCGGGAAGATCCCGAGCCACTAAGAACCAACAACTGTCGTTGAGTTTCCGTTGATGCGAGCGGAGACGCAGCCCTTCTATTCGAATTCGCGCTTGTGCAAGTGTCTTGTGCAGCAGAATCGCGCAGTGACCAGCGGGGCAAACATGCAGTAACCCTTCCCTGCTACCGTCTTATCTGGCGAAGTCAAGTGAAGGAAAGAGCGAACTCAGCGGAATCGCGAGGAGAGGAACTTTCTCTAGCGAATGGCCGTTCGCCAACTGTTTGCGCGAGCACCGAACAAAACACCGGCTTGTGCTGCGGCCGCTGTCGACCAGTAATGAACGGAGCATCTGTAAGAAGTCAATGAGAGAATGTCGTAAAGCGACGCGCATCACAGCCAATGGGATGATGATTGCAACACTAAGCTGACGATTGCATCTGACCAGTTTCGCCTGCGTTATAAGAATGGCGCTACCGCTCGTTCGAGATACACAAAGTGTAGGTCGCTGCCGAATGCCGAAAACTCAACCGTAGTAGAAATCACGTTGTCATGCTATACGCTTATGGTAGGTCATGCCAACGTGATCGCCACAGACAGTAACGACGTGATCGCCACAGACACTTGAGGGGTTGAGGACATCTAGCGAGGTAGAAAAGTCTAGGTAGCTGTTACTGCAGAGAAAGACATACGGTCCGAGGTTTAGAGGTGCAACCCTCTGGTTGATTATTCGAACGCTACTAAAGTCGAGTACTAGAAGAACACGCAAGTCGTCAAAGAGTTTAAGCGGTGCGGCAGCAAGGCCAGCGATCCGGTTGACTAATAAACTGGTGGCCTTCCAGTAATCGGTTAAGAAGCTATCACTATTGCGCGTCTCCTGGAAATAGAACACATATGATCTAAGTATCGGAATATGGACATATACCTTGAAGCTTTAACTGAATACCTAAACTCCGCCGGGTAGGTTTCTAGTTCCGACCTCCTAATTTTATGACAAATCAGTAATTGTCAGGAGATGTACAATTACCAAGTACGCATATCCACCTCTGATGAGCATACAAATGTACTTTACTTGTACAAATCACGGATATACATATTATGTTTTCAATGCTTTTTCAGGGATTGTGTTGAATGAGCACTTAGATATTTTATTATAAAAGCTAAATTTGTATAGATAACTTGGCTCCCCAGTCCAGTTGTGGATTCAAGCTGCTCAAATGGAGCTCTAGAATATAAACAGAAACTAGATTCAAAGCAAATCTACAGGGTTGCTGCCTGAAGCAGAACATATCTCCAAAATGGGCCTCAATTTCACGTCTGCTGTATCTTTTTGTCGCTTTCCCTCCAAACGATTTCGTCGCTGGTGTTGCCTCTTCGTTCTTGTCGTCAACGCCCCGAGAACGCTAACGACCGTGGCTGTTGCGAAAGACCAATGACTACTGCCGTCATTTACGCCGCATACAGTCTCGTGCTAAGAACTTAGAGGGAGGCTCCTACGTGTTAAATATAAGGACTATGATGTGCTGCTATACTACACTCGGTCTATTCTTGTTTGCTGCAATTATCTTGCCGGTTGTGGGAGCATCCTGTATCACATGGATCAAGGCAGTCCAAGGAGTTTCAGGCCGACTAGTGAGGCGGGCACCACAAGGCCGACAAGCGGCTGCTATCTAAGCTCTCTTTCTAAATCGAGATCCACCCGTACTAATCTCTGCAGCGATCAGTATATGTTTACTAGTATTGACCTGCTTGTTGTCGTCACTTCTCTTCTGCTATTCCAACGCGTACGTCTGTTGACGGCGACAGATCTCGCTGCTAATATTGTAAGTCAGTTGCGAACACTCCCGATAGGAGACCCGAGAATACAACTGTGGTGTGTCCCATCGTGATCGCCGCAGTAGTACCATACACAGCTCGCCATTCAATATAAGCGTATACCGATGTACACATTGATACATTCGTCTGTGTATGTGGATACTTAGGTAGAAGTATGCTTGGACGACGGATCGATCAGACGTACGACAAAATTAGACTCGGATGGGATTCCGTCTGAGTTCCCAGTTCGTTTCCCCTTAACGCAAGAAAAGGAGCCTCTTAACGCAGTAAACGTATGCGCACCGCCGCATAAGAAACCGCTACCTTTTTGCGCAGTCGCATCAATACAAGGGTGAACCTGGACTGGACGGAGCTTTTAGTCAAAAGCTCTCGCCTACCGAGTGGGCCATAGCCACATGTAGTAAATTTTGTTTAACAATTTTGACAGAATAGAAAAAAAGAGTTTATGTTAGCTAAACTCGAGCAATCGCACAGACAGAACTGCAATTATTTGATGTTCAGCGTCAATGGTTAGCTAGACGAATAACACGTTACGCTTATATAGCATGGAAGCAACACATGAATGAACTATTTCACGTTTGATATTCTATAATGTTAACTTTCATCTAAAGGATGCCGAAGCGTCGAGCTGCATTCATGAATCTCCCGATGGACTTCATTTGACGACGAATTGAATAGTAAATATATGGTAGTAATATCCGAATCCTGAATATGTGTTATGCCTTCCGAGGAGCTTGTTTGTTTACCGATTCTACTCAAAGTCGACTACCGTGAAACGAGACGGTTTTTATAGAGTTATCGTTGATTCGAAGCTGTAGGATTCAGGTGTAGAATTTTCGTCACATCCTAGTAAGTGGCGTTGCTGGTACGTTGTAATATTGCTTTTCCACGAAAGCGATAAGGGCTATCTGTTAATTATATAAAAATGATAGTGTTAAAAAACATGTAATATTTATTCAAGCGTCGTTTACACGACGTTGACGTTTTGTCTGCTGCTCTATCTGCTAATTGCGATATGCGCGCATGGGATATGTTTTCTTGGTCTTCGCCATTTGATGAGAATTTGGCTCGCGTTCAAAGACGACTGAATTGTAGTTTTGTACGATAGTATACTATGACGACTCTAAATCCACAGCTTGGATTTTGTCTACACGCATTTAAATACTACACCATGGAAGTTCCTTTCGGCCCATTCTCAAAGGTTTGCATCTGATTTGGCTACAGGCAAATTTGACATCCATCCTCGATGATAGTAATCGTCGTTACCACAGCCGACCTTCGAGGGCTTCGGTTGTTAAGTTATTAAACTAATATAAATGTATGGTCATCGTTTAAATGGGCGAGGTGTTTATTTCAGCAGTATTTTGTTGTGATTGTTATCTTTAAACAGTCTGAGCGAGGTTATGGGTACCCAACGTCTAATCAGTGTCCTCCATTTCACCACGAATCTCACTTGAACTCGCGAACTTGGCTGAAATATGGCTGCTAAAGGGATTCGAGTTAGAATTTCTAATTATCTTTTTCACCACAAATTGAAATTTACATGTGTATAAATTGCATTAGTTTGTCTGCAATATATAAAGTAAATTAAAATCTCGTAACTTGCTTATCAAATTTCCTAACCTGAAGTTTAAAACATTTCTATAACGAGATATTTACATCATGATCAGAAGTAATCGACCAATTTTACGAATAGAGCAACCATTCGTTTTTCTTATATAAACTGTTTCACTATTTTCCTCCAGAACCCATTACAGCTTGCCATACGCCGTTATGTCTGCGCGTTGCAATACAAGAGTATCGTTGTCTTCTACCGCTGTCCGACGTCTAGTAGGTATTCTCCAACTCTCGGTTTGGAACGTCACCGACTCTGCCCGGCCGTCAGTGGTCGCTGTTTGAGAGAAACGGTAGTGAATTGATAACTGTACAGTGGCATAATACACAGGTATTTAACGTCGGGTGAGTCGAAAGCATAGTTGGGAGGTGGTAGTGTCAAAATCTTTGTCGTCAGACTTTAAATAATGTCGAGCGATATCGTTGTGTGGTAGAATTTATATTCGTTACGTTCACCGCTAGTTTCCACTGTTCGTTTGTATATACGTGTCATCTGTCTTAATGTCCTCTTATGATTCCAACCTGTTATTCAGGTGTGGTTCGCGTATCTCATCCGCCAACGATGTCGACAGGATCTGCTCCAAACGTGGAGTCGGGTGGTCAACCGGCTGGCACTTTCCTACAAAAGAAACTTTCAAACGTATTCGAAATGGGCCTTGAAAACGATCGTGACACCTTAGAAATTTTGGCTCACATGTCAACCTTCGTCACTGAAAATAACCTTCGTACAAGAAGGTTCGTTTGTGCCTAATTTCATGTTATCATCTCTGATAGGCGTCCTTTACAATCGTTACTGTTGATACTGTTTTCAAAAAACATTTGTTGTATTCACTATATTTTCATTTCGAACTTTAAAAACTTGCGATTTACTCATTAATAATACTAATTTTGTTTCCTATAATAGTCACATTCATTCAGTGAGACAATTCTATTTGCGATGATGGACCACTTTAATGTTTGATGTCTACATGTTTTCTGCTAAATTTTCTTATTGTCTCAGGAATCTCCGAGGAGAAATCGAGAAGCAAAACCTAGCTGTGAATCGGGAGTTTTTTGAAGCTCTTCGAAAGCAAAAAGAGCAGGTGGACTCCCTCTGCGAGGACATCAATGTTATGAGCAACTGTTGTGTGGAAATGATCCACCAGCTTAATGCTACAAAAGAGAAAACGCATGGTATGTTGGCGACGTTTGGTCATGTTGTCGAATTGCTTACAAAAATGTAGTGATGCTTTGGAAACAGGAACTGCTCAACGAGATTTATGGGTCCAAATTTTTCTCGTGTATAGAGTCCATTCTTTATTGAACTAACTTTCTGTTCTCCTTCTGATAGGTCTAATCAGTAAGACATCGAAAATGAAAAAGGAATCTTCTCGATTAGAGCGTAACCACACCCTGGCTAAGGCTCTCTTAGACCATTTTCAACTGAGCCAGGAGGAAATCCGGCTTCTGCATGGATCGCCAAAAGATCTCACCGTCGAGGAAGGATTCTACGCTGCGCTGGAAAAACTGCGTCGTATTCATGATGACTGCAAACATCTGGTATTACATGTTACCAGAACAAACATGGACCCTTTTTATCTTTGATTATTTTTAAATTGAATTAGTTCAATTAGGCATAGAGCATTGCGCTAATTGTCTATGTTCCCACCTTATTACATGCCATACCGAGCAATACGGTACGACAGATATACAGCAAATTTACTAGTGTTTAGGTAATCGTTCATGCTTCTCTCTGAACAATACATTTGATGTTCCCATCTATGCTGATTTATTGATTGCGAACTAACATTTGAACTGTGTTAGGTTCGATCTCAACAACCGACAGCCGGCTTGGAGATTATGGAGAACATGACGCTACATATGGAAGCTGCGTATGAGCATCTTTTCAGGTAGGCTTGTAACACCTCAGTTTTGCCAATGACTGTCCATTTGATTCACGACAACTTGAACAGACAGACACTACTCACTACCCTCCAAATATAGTATCTTCTTCACTATTCGCTAATCATGTCTCTGTTATTGTTTTCTGCTGTATCTGCTCGCCATGAAAGATGGATCCAATCAGAATGTCGTCTCACAACAGACGAAAGTGCACTGTTTCGACTATCGCGTGGACTAGCTGCACTCCATGCTAGGCCTCTACTGTTCAAAAAAGCGTTGGCCGAATACGCCAATGCCCGTCGAGCGGCCGTACTCCGGAGTCTCATTGATGCTCTCACTCGGGCCACGCCAGGCGGGGGCAAACCTATCGAATTCTACTCGAGGGATGCGCTAAGGTAACTTCCTCTCCCCTTAACTTACCAGTGCAGGCCCACGGCTCAAGCAATGGTTGGTCTAAAAGCATCCACGTATGTAGCGTTTTCGTCCAATTGACAAACAGACGATAAATGCATTCCTTTGATTCAATTTCGGAATTTCTGTATTTGCGTGTACAGGTATATAGGTGACATCTTGGCTTGGGTACATCAGACGGTAGCTACGGAAAGGGAAAACTTCAAGGTTCTGGTTGTGAAATGCGAGACATGTGACCTTGAAGCTATGGCTAGTCAAGCAATAGCACATATCACAGAGGGTCTATCACTACCCATTAAGCAGCGTCTCGAACAGGTGAAGTATTTCGATTGCAGTTTACTTCAGTTATCTAAAAATAATGCGTTCCGTCATTAGAGGACTAAAACGTCCGAACTACGTTTTTTTTCATTTTCAGCTAAATACATGGTACCGTTAGCTCGTTCGGAAAATTGTGCGTTTCTTTACCTTGAGGGTACACCGTGCGCATTAGAATAATTTCGCTTACCTTAATCATTGAAGTAGTTTCCATCTTTCACGTCGTTTTCGACATCTCTCAAGGAAATCGTTCGTTATTGATTTGCACTCCATCTAGTCGCTCACAGTACCGAACCGTTTTAATGCCCTTTCCTTGTCTCAGAAGCTCGAAGTGGATAGGTCCTCGAATATCCCACCAACGACACAGCATAAAATACCTATGGAGCCCACCTACCGAGTTTATCTTCCATTCAAAGCCGGGGGAACTCTCAATGAAAGGTTTCTACTCCTTGAAAGGTTTTGAACGACGACGAATTATTTGAACTATGACGAACTACGACGAATTATTTGAACTATGTCTCGCACGTGCGTTGATTCGAAGTATCCCCGCCGTAAACGCGGGTGATATTTCGAACTGTTCCAACGTCAGTGATAACTTTCGTAAATTATAGAACAAACTTTTGACCAATGAGCAGTTTTTCGTTGCCCTTTGATGTAGTTTTGAGGCCTAATGAAGCGTTATTGAACCAAACTGATTGTTCCAGACGAGTCAGCGTGATTTACTTTCCTACAAACTTGTCATTCAATTGATGTTGCCCGGCAGAACATTGGCGCGAATGTCGGGGAACGGTAAAAAATCGCTGCAACTTTACGAACAACCTAATCATTTAGATGTTACTAAATTTAATAATTAGTGCCGTTTCCGGGAACAAGCTCACACAACTCGATGAAGTGACTCTGGGATAATCAATTAATATTGATTTGTTGTTCATGCTAAGCAGATCATGACGCAGGAGACAAACACGGTGACACTATACCGCATTTGGAACATGATCAACTTCTACAACGCTTCATTAGACGTGCGACCCGTCGATTTGATTGACATGCGCGATACATTGTTATGCTGCGCGTTAGGCGAGCTGTTGGCCCTGAGCAAGAAGCTGTTCACCAACTCACTCGTAGGGCATACCTCGCGCCTTCTGGAGCGGGTGGAAAGCCCCCCTGCAGATTTGGGTCCCCCGCAGTGTTTCCAGGTAAGTCTCATTGAGCACATTCATGTTGAACCAGCACGTCTGAAGTAATACGAAAGTAGTTCCTAACTCTGGCCGAAGATCTCAATATTGAGGGTTTTAGTGGGTGAGAGTCTCACAGTACCAAACGAATACCTTGGTGGTCAAGTCTAGTCGGCATAATGCATTTGACCCTTGACCTCTGTAAAAAAAAAAGTAGAGCCAGTGCAGATTTGATCGACTTTTTCCGTTTGGAGCCGCCCTTTATTTGATCCGTTTGTAACTCTCCTGGAGTGTCTCTAGGGTGCCAATATTACTCCATCGTCTTCTTATGTTACGAAGAGCATCGTATTGCTGGCCAGAAAATGAGATAATCAAATTGTGTTGAACGATTTCTTTCTTCTTCCAGACAATTCTGACTCTGCTGCGTCAGATTCTCTCCTGTCAGGATTCGCTTCTTGCTGAGGGTGCGCAAGCTCAGTTTATATAGAATAGACCCTTCGACTGATTGTTGTTGACTATACTTCTCATTTAATTAATTCAACTGCTCTGGCATTTTTACCGCATGAACTGATATGCCACTATTTCTTTCACCAGAGCATTGACCTCTGAATTTGTTTTCGTTGTACTATTGTAGAACGCCAGCAAGACATTGGACAGATTTTGAATCTGATGATCGACCCACTTCTACAAAGCTGTCAGCTGTCTGCGTCGAAGCTGCAGGCACCGGCCGATATGGCCACCTACATAACGAACTGTCTCTACACGCTTTGTACAGTCCTTTGCGTGTACGAGCATACCGAGGCGAAGCTCGAGATGTGCAAAGCTCAGGTACCGCTATTCACCTAACTGTTCACTATTCACCCAATAATACAACTGAGACCGACGGCGACGATGATGACGAGAGTCTATGGGGTCAATGGGCGCTTTTCGGTCAGTGAAGTACTTAAAATATGAAAAAACAAATCACGATATAATTTAATTCATTTGTTAGAGCTGTAATAAATAGAATAGTTAGGGAATCATGCTTTGTTGGCTGACTCCCATACTTGTTGTCCTTCCTTGCAGTTACCGGTAAGTATCTAGAAGGTAACGTACCCTGTTGATTTCTTTTCTAATTATTCTACTACGGGTGTATTATAGTTAAAATATTACTATGGCCGTGCTTATTATACTCTATATTTATTTAGTAACTCACTCACTCTTCGAGGCCTGTCACAAAGGAGAACAACTGAGAGTCAGCTTAACGAATGTTTTTTTTGGTTTTGAATGTGCGGCCTCCGGCTTTACATAAATAAAGACTTGGTCGTCCAAGCTACCGCGCGCTATATACGCCGGCGACTTAATAAGTTTCCGGTTCTAGATCACACAGGGTACATGCGAATTGATTAGATGTTGCACTTGGAGGTTTAACAACTTAATCACTAGCATTTATTAATATTAAAGTCCTACAATCCTCATTTATCCCAATTGTCGTTACGAATGCATTCCATGGACTTTTTTTAGCGTAGGGTCAGCTCGAAAAACAGTTCAAGGTAGACACATTTAAGTCTCAAGCCAGTCCCCACAGGTAATGGGTTATTTTGACACTGTATTCCAGGTGGACGCTCACTTAGCGACGTTAGTTTCAGAGCAGTGCTCTCAGCTCCTAGGATCCTTGGATATGAGCGCACTTTACCGCATGACCGAGGAGTCTAGCTCAACACCTGGTGGCCCAGGAGGTCCGGCGTCTGCACTCCCTGGCTGTGATTCGATAGCCGTCCAAACGTTCGCACATAAACTTGAGGAGTTCCTCGATAAGCCAGACCTAATGACCATCCCCCAAGTAGGAATATTTCCGTTTCATTTTACAATTATTAAATAATTATTCACCAATACTTAAATTGAAAAGTTAAAGGCATTTCAAAATGTACCCTTTGCTTTCGTCGCGGCACAGGCCTTCGCTACAGAAGTTAAAGAAGTAGGTATGACCGATAGGTTGAAGTAGAGAAGGGGCCAAATCTCGACGAACAATGTCCTCAGTTAAAAGGAACAGAACTGCTAATTGAGGAAGACAAAATAGGTAGCCGATCATTTTTATTGTCAAAATTCAATTGCAAATTGCTTTTGACGTTTTACTCTAGAATGCTGAATAACATATATTTTTAGTTAAATATTGAATTATGTGAATATCGTGCGACAGAGCCCCTTATCAAAAGTGACGCCCAGACCTGTCATTAAGACGTCCATTTACTTAATGAGAGTAGTGACGCGAGGCCGCTTAATTGTGTGTGATTTTGAAATTCTGCATTTTGTGGTTACTTATGTGGCCTTAATCCTCCTTAATAAAGCCGTTCTCTGTTTTAGGTTTATCTGCTACTGAGTGGTCTGCATCGTCAGGAGGTTCGGCAACGGACCCTCGTGGTTCTGTGTGACAGCTACGATAAGCTGTACAAAATAGTCAAGGATCCTGTTAACGGTTATAGTGACATACTATTGCGAACTCCAGAAGATGTCAAAAGCATTTTGTTGCCTTCCAGCAAGTAATTTAAATTGTTCCAATATATTTATTGAGATAAATAAATCTGTTTTTAGAAAAGCCTCCATATGTTGGTGCATTTGATATCATAGAAGGCAATGTTTTCAATTATTTTCTTTGAATAAAAATAGCATGCATTCGGCCTCAATTGCAGCGGTCTAAATGGAATATCATTGTGATTGATAGCGAGATGACTTCCCTCATCTAAGTTTCTTGTTAAAGAAAATAAAAGCAATGTTGATATGATAATTACCCATCTTTCATTGGACCAACAAACAAAAAAATCCGCCCACCTCGAAATAGCATTCCATCCTTCATAAGAGCAGGTTATATATATGAAATAATCTCACTTATACACTAGACTATTATATCTTGCTTGAGCTGGCAGGCCTAATGAGTAATAAAAATAAATATTATATTTTACTAATAGGTGACAACAGGAAAAACTCACTCAAAACAAATATAGCTCGACAAACCTACCGATGTCGAATTTCCCTGCATAACTTGTTATACCACAAAAAGAAATCCAGCAACATCTCATATTATTATTATAATCAAACCGCGTAGAATCAGCAATGTGTATGTTTTATAGTCAGATACTTCGACTAGAAATTAAGTACGGTCTGACGAGTGTTTCAAGTCGTACATTTGGACGTTCCATAATGAAAGGAGGAAATAGACGCAACAATACGTAGACGTGGTCCGTATTCCGGAGCAGAGGTTACAGCGACTACAGCGATTTCAGAGAAACGTTCAGATATAAGCAGGTGTTCCGAGCTTCTGTGACCACACATCCAGTCGTAATCTCACAGGTTGAGCAGCCAGGTGACCTGGTGTGCAACGTTCTGTATTCGACGGTCAACCTTGCGTGGGTTTATACGTTTGATTAATTGGGCATTCTCAATCCATAAAAATGAACTGGATTGTTGCTTCAAAAATTACTATCTTCGGTGCTGCTGCCATCCTAATGATAGCGCCGCTTACAGGTTAGTCTAATTTCTCAGTGTTTGCTATAAGGATCGTGATATGGATGGATTCGTTTAAATAACTAAGTTCAGAATACATATGTCAAACAATTATCAATTATTTGATAGATCCGCGTATATTTATTGAGATAGAGAAACATTTAAAAATATGAGTCATTCAATTTCGAGTCGAATAGTGACGACGCTATATTATACTGGTCTCTGTCTAATTATTATCCAACAGATACATTTTATTGATATTTTTTGCAGCCGACGCCATTTGCTACATATTCGATTACTACGACTACGAGTCTTCAACCAATACGTGAGCAAATTTAAAGGAATCATTGGCGGCTATTTCCATTTACGAAATATAAAACATTTCCCTGTGCGCCAACGAGGCCTACTGACGTGTCAAACAAATGCAACGGTTTGTTTGACACATCAGTAGGCCTCACTGGAATAAGACAACACCTGAATAGTCGAATATTTGATTAGTCTAGTCAGGATAGAAACTAGTTCGCTAGCTAACTGTAATCGAATCATCTGATCGACATATGGGTTAGTAATCTCCCAATCTCTGCCGACTATTTTCCAAGCCCCCTCCAATGTCCAATGGACTGACGAAGTATTGCAAAGTGTGGTGCACAGATGCTACGCCTCGCATACAACCGGATGTAGTAACGTTATACAATCTCTCTTCGGTAAGAATATATTTTCAGAAGAATAATGTTACTTTCAGTTAGATAATTTTGATGAAGTCTCGTTCGTTACCTTCAGATGTAAACTGAAGCTTCACGACAGCTGTCCTCGGCGCGTCAATGAGCCACTCACATGCAAGGAGTGTCAGATACAAAAAATAGGTGAGTATACACATTAATTTAGATCACCAACATTTATTGATTATGAGCGTAGTTGGATTGTAAATTAAAGGTATACAAACCCCATTTGAGAACTTGACAAACAAACCAACAAGCAAGTGTCATTAGAAGAAGAATTTTACATAACCTATCATCATAATGATAGGTTATGTAAAATTAGACCCAGACACGTGGTGTGTGTAGGGTATACGGGGCTATGTAGTATATATACACATATATATAGTAATTCCCACCACTTCTTGGCTCGCAGTTTCAGAAACATATATGTATAAATAATTGGGTTTAAAATTCGTTACTGATTTTTTGGCCTAAAAAACGGGACCTCGAAGTAGTCTGCATGCCGTGTTAAATAAATACGCGGCTCTATTTTAAAGCGTAAGTGCCGCACCTGGCTAATAACCACGGGACTGTCGTTTATAAAGATGTGTTTACTACAGATCTTTCTAAATTTACGGGGAAGTACTCTTGTTTCAACTCGGGACGATCTTTCTGAATAAGCAGTATAACCGCAATAACGGCCTAAATGAAACTGCTGCAGATCTTAATGACATCCTTAGAGGTAGATAATTAAATATGACTGACTATAAATGCGGCCACAGCCTTGTTTACCCGGGTGGAAGGAGTTAGTTGAAAAGCGGATGAACTATGGATAAAACGGCATTACGAGTGTAACATGAATAACACCGCAAGCGTTATTCTATAATAGATATGATAATGTTCGCGAGTGTTTAATATCGAATTCTGTTAACAGGCAGATTCGAGCCAGAAGAAAGTAGATTGACCTGCTACATAGGTGATTAATTATTTTATTTGATGATTTAGGTTCCGATGGCGCTGAGGCAGACAAGAGATGTTGGTATAGTATAGGAGAGGCAGGTATTTGTGATGCAATTTTTTCAAGGTAAGACAAAAATTGGATACACAACAAAGTTTGATCGATTGGTTGTTTACTCGATTCTGCTACTATGAGACAAATACATCTCGAAGAAGCTCGGTGAAGTGTAGCGAAGTCGTATCAACTTGAGACACTGTCAACCAGTTTTGCTGGCAAAGCTTGGTGGCAATTGCTGATATTCTCACACATTTGAATGAGATATATTTCTAGTGATATGCACAACACGACTTATAATATAATTTAAAACCAAATAACGACTTATCTCAATCTAGGGGTCCCACTTAACATATTTTCTTTAATGAGGTCTATGGTCAAACCCACATGCATTGCGGTCGAGTTTATAAATTGAATTCGAAACGCACCTGACCTTCGAATAGTAAGTGCCCAGCTGATTCGATAGGCCCTATAGGTTCACTTCGAAGCTACTGGGCCGAAACCTACCTCATACTGAATGTTGCTGCTGCGATCTGATAGCTTGCTTTGAGAACAAACTTCTCTAATGTTCCGTACACAACACTATTTATACGATAGGAAGCCACATGATTTGAGGCAACATATAGTACTACTACTATGTTTATCTTGAATTCTAATATTGTACGTGGATGGTGCGTTCATTCGAGCAGGTGGATTTTCAACCATACAACGGGTGTATGTGAAAATGTGATGATTTCCGGTTGCCCCTCGGATTCGATTGGATTCGAGAGTTCAGCGGAGTGTGACACAGCCTGCAAGTCGTTGCCTCTTTGTCAAGACTTTTATGACAACTAGAACAAGCGTATGAATAAAGGCAAATTGTACAAGATAATTCTCGCGTGAATCACCATGATATCTGCTTCGTCTTTATTTTACAGCATTATGTGTGAGTGACGTAACGTGTTGTGACGTGTTATAGCTGTCGAAGGTCAGTTTCATTTTGTGTTTGGCAGGCGTCTTCCTCTGAGGTTTGCTTGCCCAAATGCAACTCGAATAACAACTGCTGTTGACGTCCTTACGGCAGCGATAGCAAAGACAACTGTTTTGTTCTGCTCAGGTCTCTCGAGCGCATGTGGTTGCAGGTGAACTTACTATATCGTACTTGGGTGTTTCAATCCATATGACAGATGGCTAAATTCCGTCAGTCTTTTCGAGAGCCACATTCGGAGTTCTACTCCATAAAATAGCGCGTCCCATATAGCTCTGCCAGTGTCATATCGGTGTTATTTTTGTGTGATTTAATACGAAATCAGGAAGGACTACGTTCAAGAACAACAGAAACCCGAGGCAACCATGAATTGGATCGACGTTTCTAAGATAATCGGGTTCACTATTGCTTGCATGCTAAGTATTACGCCGTTAACAGGTAACTCCATGTTTCTTGGATTCAGCATAAGTCTTGGTTAGTTCACGTTGATTTGTGAGTAAATGCCTAACACTAATATTTATTATGTATGGTCGAATTCATCATACTGATGCTGCGACTCGGCGATTTCGTCATTCGTGGCTATATGAAAACTTAAACAAAAAAAAATTGGACCACACAGATTTCGTGGCTGACTTCACTCGATTGGTTTTGCGTTTATTATTTAGCCAACGGCATTTGCTTCCATTTCTTCTACTACGGCTACAATTCTACGACGAACCAGTGAGTATAACAAAATGGTGGCATGTGTCTCCTCTTTGTTCTCTGGTTGCATGCAAAATGGTTTGAAATTTACGTACCGCCCGAAATGATTCTCTTTGAACTGTTGGTAGATAGAGGTGATTTCTTAGAAATTCAGCATGAAAGTGCTTTTAATCTCCCGAACTTGGGGCCAGAGATGTCAATTAAACTGAATAGAGTAAATGGGAATGTGTCTAACTCAGTTTGGTGTGTTATGTTATCAATGGCAGATGTGTATACCAGCTGCATATTGGTTGCGGACCGCGTTCTGACGAGCCACTCACATGCAAGGACTGCCAACAGCAAATACTCGGTGAAAAATCAACAATCAAGACGTCTCATATAGCCTAAACGCCAATGTTTCTCGAATAGAGTTTCCATTCCATGTATTCTTATGGATAGATAAAGAAATTCCTTATTTGTTGTTCGAGCTGGTTAAATGGTTACACCAAAACTGTGAAGTGTTGTCGCCGTGTAAAGCTCTGGGTAGATGCTCTTCATATTCGGATAGACTTTTGAATAGGTTTTACCTGCATTTACCTGGTACCAGAGCTTACAATGAGATGAAGTAGCACATTCGTTAGGAATCAAGAATTATAAATTTTCCACCCACAACTGGTGTCCTTTCAGGGAAAACCGTCGCATGAAAATAATTTTTAAATGTCACTTAGTAGTCTGCGATCTATCATACGATTCGTTGTATTTAGTAGCACTCTTAAAAACCCTGTACTGTTCGACTCTTCGACACGATGTTCGATTGGGGTTCTAGGTGACAAAGCCGAAGCAACGAAAAGGTGCTGGGACTCTCAAGATAACGCAGGCTCTTGTGAACACGTCTTTAGCACGTAAGTGAAAAGCACGAATGGATGAATTATATCCTGTGCATTATCGGTTCCCGGTGCTACCAGGTCGCTGCTATAGTTAACCGAGAATGGCCTCATTTCGTGGTTCAATACTATTTCCCTGTAGATAATATTGTAATATCCTTAGAATCGGAAATGTATTTAGATACGTACTTTATTGTCATCTCATTCCAACAGGTGGATTTTCAATTCGGAAACCGGCTCCTGTCAATATCAGAACATTACAGGATGCTATTCAGATTCGTTCGGGTTTACAAATGCCGAGGAATGCTCCACCGTCTGCGAGGGTCTGCCACAATGTTTTAATAGCACCACTTCACTTCAATAAGCTATGATAGCGAATATATAACAGATAAATAAATCGTCAATACTGAGTGGAAAATGTGTGTCCTCCTTATGAACACAAAAACCGCCGAAACATATCTGTTTAGGTATTTGTACAAATTAACTGAGAATAAATATGAATATGAAAAATGTATTTGCTTTAACAGCGTACAAAAATAGAAACAATTTTAGTAAGTCATAGAGTAATCATTCACAATTAGATCTGTGATAAGAGAGAGTCACGTGTAAAAGAGAGGTCACTTCTTGCGCGGTACAATTCGCAAGATCACAATAAAATGTAGTGTCAAATTATGTGGTGTATGATAAACGATATTAACCATAGACCACTTCCAAATTGGTTTTATTCATTTACAAGATATCAGAATCAAGGTACAGAGAATGTCAAAGGACATCGGGCTTTTTCAAAAGCGTATTCTACATACTCATATCTAGCGGCTATGCCTTCCAATATATTCGAGAAGTATCCGCACCACTTGAGCTGTTCTAATGGAAATTCGTTACGTAGAGAAATCCTCTCCGACGTTCCTGCCTGCTAAGCATGTTCAGTTGGCCACACTCTCTTGTGTAGCTCATCAACCAATCCTGCTGCTGACTCTGTGTGTGTGCTAAACTCCAGATCTAACCGATCACAGTTATTTTCGCTAGGATTTTACACGTATAAGTTGGTCTCCAATAAATCCCAAGAAATATCATTTGTCCACCTAGAAACGCGATGAACTGGATTGGTCTATTTGCGTTGTCCGCCATGTTGTTGACTGTTTTGCCACCTGTAGGTGAGTGATTAAATATTGTCACGCAATCTGTCTAGTAAACGCGGTGCTTCTTGTTTTTATTTCAATGCATTTAGTCTCATGGAAGTCGATACTGTTGTCCAATGTGAACACAACTATAGCGCGGTATTTAGATATGACCACCCCACATATCTTGGATAACCATTATTTACTATATATATATATATATATATATATATACCTAAAGCTTTTTGAATCGATTTTGCTAATTAGTTAACTGGTTCTCCGCTCGTGACGTGGTAGTCCAATTCTGATAGCTAATTATGACTACACGGTGACTCACTTTAATTGCAATTTCCATGACTCACAGGATAATTTTATTTAAAATGCATCTATATTAGCTATATTTTTTAGCTCGTGTTGCGTGTTGATATTGCATTGACTATTTGACCTTATTTGTAACAATGCCCATGTGTGTACCCGTAGCGGTGTCGAGGAGGCCGGGGATAATACTGCGAGAGTAAAAGACGAATACTTTCACAGTGAACTTTTTTAGGGAAATAATACACTAACTAGTACTTATGATGGGACACATTCGTACATTGGAGGCGACGGCTACCTACATCGATTTCTCTGTAGGAGATGCCCTCGAGTATATCAAGGTTTTTGGGTCTTGAGCTTACAGCATATTTACTTAAGTTAATTTGTGTTGACTGTCATTTCAGCCAAGGCCGGTTGCACTTTATTTTGGGATTACTTTGAGTATAACTCTTCGATAAATACGTAAGTACAGAAAAACCTGCCGGATCACCGACACCATTGCCGTATAAATAAGTGTTGATCTATTTCCAAACTACCGTATCAAGCTCTTATCGAGGAGAGGAAGAACACTGACACGTGTCAGTGAACACAGCTCATGGACGTCAGTGCTTGGTCACCGTTCAAATCAAGAGCTGGAGGAAAATATTTCTGAAGCATTACACGTAACAGTAACAGGATTATCTAAACGGTCTATTGTCAACATGAATAGCTTCCTTGTAGTTGGATCCTCCAATACTTTTAGTGACAGCCCACTGTAGCGTAGACACCATTTCCTATACCCTATCCTTTACGTGGATATATTGTATAATTAATTATATGTGCATGTGATCTGGGTACCTGCTCACGGCGTTCAATATTTTATTTAAATTGACAAGGGATAAACCTTTAATTGTCAACCTGTTGCATTTGATTTTCAAGTGAATTACAAGTGGTAAACAACGGCAGGATTGTCAAATTGACGTAGTAACTCGTCTATGTTTGTATTAATCTGCAGTAAGAGGCGGGCTCAAATATTCTGCGAGTCCATTCTTGAATGAACCCTATAGTATGATAAGTGACGAAAGATCCAGGCCCAGTCAAGTTAAGGGATGTGAGACAGAGGGTCAGTCACGAGTTGAAAAATCATAAAACAACTTGTGTAAAACGTCTGTCGTGTTGAATAATGCTTCCCAACAGATGTGAACTCAAAGGTATGAGCGGATGCAATAGACCCGTCAACAAGACCATGACCTGTAAGGATTGTCAAGTCCAAGCAATAGGTGAGCCCTATCTATTTTCCGACCTGTCTTATGTGGCTTGGACGGCGGCTACGTTTAGGGCTGTAAAAAGCCAAAGGCCGCAGGTTCAAGTCCCGTTGCGTGATGATGAGAACATATAAGAGAACTCAAGCACTGTAAAACTGAGGCTCTTTTAATTAACCAATAAAACCTTTAACTCACCTTACCTTCGTGGGAGGGTCAGGTATCGTTCCAATTAAACTCAGGAGGTGAAAACGGAGCGCCATGCTCCAGCGGCCAGTTGGGGGTGGAACCATCTGTACAATACCGGCTTAACAAACGCTTAACCCAAGTCTCACAATCAATATGAAAGCGTTCATTTTAGGCGTCTCTATATAAACATACACTTTCATATATATGGGTATCTGACGTGGGTGTTTCCAGAATTGCTTCTATGTATCATGCCTTGTAAACAGGTTTGCTTTTACTGCGCCAATACATTTTATCCATGAGAATAAGTATAAGCTACCTTTGTGAATTCAACAATTGTGAATATATTATTAATACTTCCATAGTTCGATAAAGTGTAACCACTAAGAATTTATCTTGATGCCTTTTTTCTCACAGGCACTAGCGCCGCTGAAGAAGCCAAGGGATGCTGGGACTCAGCTTCAGGAGGCGACAAGAGATGTTTTGCCATTTTCTATAGGTGAGCCCAAAAAATCTTCATCAGACCCTCGGTCTTATTTACTCCCACCCCATCAATTATTGTCAATTCTTTTCTTGGTGAAGCAAGACACTCAAACTCAAGGCCCCCTAAAAGTCACAAATAATATAATAACCCGGGTTTTTCAGAGTTCGACACACACGCATGACACATTTACGAAGTGCTAATGTGAGCAACTTTGCTTATTCCTTTTTAACAGATACCTTTACAATCACACAGCCGGCGCCTGTAACTATACCAGGATTGCGGGCTGCCCTTCATCGACACTTGGATTTTCCGATGAAACAGAATGTTACAATACATGCAAAAATCTGCCTATTTGTCCACAGGGCAGTGCGAAGTAGTTACCTCCTTGATGCTTGCATTGGTCTGGCGTTGCGTGCCGGTCAACATACCTCAATATCTGCCTCTTATATAGAACGATTTCAATCTACCTGTATGCCCTTGTAGCTAGTTTCGTTTGAACACTTGAGCTATTCAGACGCAGACACGAAGAGAGATAAATATTATATAAACACGTACGGTCGCAGTGCAGCACGGAGCTCACATCAAATGGCTTCCATTGTGTCATTGTAGGCACGGCGTGTAGTGGTTCACGTTGACTACTTAAATAAGCAAAATCAACCTATTAAACAAGATATTCTATTAGTTGGTAACATTATATGTGAAATATTAATATAATATTATTAAATATTATACATTATTAATATATCAATATTGAATTTAGTATATGATTGTGCTTCTTCAAATATAGGGAAGGGAGTGCCAGCTATCGTGCCGTCCCAAACAAGGTGCTAGCTTCGGTGAGGGTAAGGCCAATTCAATTTGTGAAAGCAATAACGAGCTTGAATTTGAATAAAAATAGTGATAATAAAAGCCGGTCAAACGTTACACTGCTGTTCATCGGTTCTTTTCGTACGGTACGGTACAGCACTGCAGATACTGAGGCTGCTGAGAATGCTAAAAAATGCTGTGATTCCCCAGTCCCAGAAAGTTTGCCTTCTCTCGATACGAGAAAGTCGGAAGTAATAATGAAGCTTCACATTTTATAAGTCTGAAGCCTTATCTGAAGTATATCTGAAGCCTTCCCCGTGTAATAGGAAAGCTCTCACTGAATCAAATCAGATAGATCACAGTATACTAATTGTAATAGTTGTCTCCTCATCCCCTCATTTCGCGAGAAGGTAGACACGCTTTGAGGACACAAGAGCACATTTCGTTTGTTCATCTCGTCTGTCCGCCACAAGGATTTCGCGAAGTATATCCAAAAATTTATAAAGGGTGTTATATTAAAAATTAAACAATCATATTGGAGAGACTGACTGCAAGACGACGGCATGATTTTCTCCTTTCATTTTTGTCTGTCGCTGGATCGAAGCCTGTTAAAGAAATCTTTGAAGCGCTGATGGTATTCTAAGCAGGGTGGTATCTCCTGCGTAGTTTGAATCCGAAAATATTTGTAGTGAATCTGGGCAGTGACTTGTGAAGTGTAGCCCATGATCTAGCGTATGCCTCAGGTATCTTAGTATTCTATGGTTATAGCGTTCAATATTTGTGCACAGTAGCCTATTGCTTCAACTTAGACCCTCTTTGGTGTACTTTATCACCTTCAGTAGACCTCGCTTACAATTAGGACGAAAGTGAATTCTAGTGGCAAGTTGGGGTTATTCCACGTCGATACCTGATGCAGCAACAGGCTTATATTTCATTAAGAATTAGAATAGACTTTACTAGAAGGAAAAATATAAAAAGAATCGCTTTTTATACGAGATGGCCGTCACTGCAGAATCAGTCAGATGAAATTCAGTTGGCTGATTGTTGTTATTAAATTGCCTAAATATTTGCTTTTTCCTTTATTTTGTTAGCATACTTGGTAGATACGACCGCTATGAGCGTGTCCTGCTTCAAAATATTGTGTCTCTCGAAATAAACATGATCCTCACTTGGATTTCGAATGTAGAGAACGATATTCTCAGCCCAACTGAGGTCGGTAACAACTCGGTAACGACGGTAAAAAGTTCCACCAATACGAGCATCCATCTATAAGAAGGCACAAGGGGATAGGTGTGAAATCGGTGAATGTGCTCTCCGGTCTTTGCAATGTCCGCCTGATCTCATGATATACAGACTATATTATAATGTCTATTTCGAACATCTTATGGGTAAACAATGGATCCAACTGTCCGTGTACCCCATAATAGATCCAGTCCTTATCCTTTATCTTCTACTGCTTCAATTCTCAATAACCCAACTATGACCCATATGAGAACCCATACACGTATAGGAAAGATTCTGTATGGAACAGCCTGAATGAACACCTACCTCTCGAATGAACGTATAGCAGGTCAATGAAAGATCGCCTGTTCTGTAAGCTTGCAACGAGTAACCCTTCCAAGCAAGAATATAAAACGCATTTGGACTTGATGGAATAGGCGAAAGGTACTCGACGAAGAGTTCTTCGGACAGAAGCTTCCACGACGAGTCATTAGGTCTACGAAGAAACAGACCCCAACATGGATAATAGAGTAGCATGCATCCATCCCCTCCAGTGCATAATCGACCTAGCCAATCTTTGTATGGTGGCGTAGGAAGATCGACGAGTCTCAGATGCTCGAGTATCTTTTGCGAGCAGGGCTCCAGAACATCCGATAGCCCGGTCGTCCGGAACGTATTATCCTCCAGCCAGAAGATGTTCGAACCTCGATGGCTCAAAATAGCCATTACCTTCTCCGTCATCTCTATTGGTTTGTTCTCACCCCTAATCGTTTTTAGTTGCCCTTGCAGTGTGATGTTGGCCGTGACAGGCTCATTTGTGTCGAACGTCAATGCATTGCCTAGAGGCACAGTCAGTGTGGCACCCTTGGTGACAGCACTTTGCAGCGCCGGACTTTCGCAAAGCTTTAGAGAGATGCACATTTCTCCTTCAATCTCAGCGCTCCACAATCTATCGGCTACGGCCACTAGTCGCTGGCGTTGAGGAGCTCCAGGCGACGGCCTTCCTGCGATGACGCTGGAGACCTTTCGTGGTATCTCAACTCGGGATAGAGTATCCTGGTCTTGTTCTGAAGAGCAGCTCTCTGAGGAACTACAAGCGTCCGCATTGTACGAAAGCTGTTCAGCCAGCCGTGTGAAATCATCTCTTCGTTTCCCCAGATCTACCCTCCACCACCGGAAGAGGACCCGGGCCCAGCGCCACGTATCGTTGCCACCATCTTTTGGTCTGCCAGATGCTGTCAAGAAACAAATTCTTAAGCGCGGCTGTAGACAAACAATAGTGACAATTTAAGAAATTGAAGTCCGTAATTGCAAAAAAAGTTGCCTTTTAGCATAATACAAACATAAAACGTAAAATCTGAAATGCCCCAATAGATTCTACAGGTCCGATGAGGAGTACAAATAAGCACTCCAAACTATAGGTACGATCGTGCCATTCATACTAAGGAAAGTTATAACCCCCGTTTAGATTATTTTTAAAGATCACGCTAACTCGCTAGTCTTTTTAAGTGCCCATCCAAATAAATAATATGTAGTACATAAATATTATAGATCCTTAATAAAATAATACCTTATCATAACCAGATTTTCTCACAGAGGCCGATCTTGAATTTGTATAAAAACCTCACACTGTTATACTACCTGTTCCTATAGACGAAGAAGATCCGCTTCGCATCCTTTTGAGCAGAACCCTTTCAAATAAGACTGCATCAAGCTTTTCAAGATGGGCTGTACCCAGTTTGTCAACGTGGTCAACCAAATAGTCCTCGAGCTGCGTCAGCAGATGTCCAACTTGGAGCTCTCTCGCGGCGGCATAAATGTCGCCCACATTATCCTCCGTTAATTCCACCTACGAATTTCGAGAATTTGTTTCAGCGCAAACCTGTCATTTGATTGCCCCTGAAAAATACGACTATGCTGTCTATGACTCACAAGCAGTTCTGTAAAATATATGCGTCGGCATAGTTACGCTTCAAAGAACAGGAAACGTTCGGTTTTCGGACAAAATAATAGTAGATAATTCACAAAGATTTTCTAATCAACTATAAAAAGTCCTTGCCAACACAATAATCTGGCCCTTCCACCCAAACGCCCAAATAGTAGATTAGCTCGGTCTTGGCGTTGGGTTTTATAGTACAATTTATGCTTCGGGCCCCTAGAAAGTTTTCAAACCAGCTACTTCCCACTTGAACAACGTGCGCCTCATGCTAAGAACATTTTTGAAGCTGCATACCGTTTGACCACGAATCATGGTCGCTACTGATTGAATAGCATAGAAGAGCTGTCCAGATCTCAATGCCATACTGTCCGATTTCCATTGAGTCTCTCCGAGACGCCTGGCATACTCGGATAACATTTCTTCCCTTAAGGCCCATCTCGGAATACGGACCTCCTCACCGAAACGACACACAACTAGAACAACAGGCTCATCCTCAGCCTGAATTGAGCTTTGGTCCAATGGCAGCAACCCATGGCGCAGAGCGACCGTGTTAATGTATTTATTTCTCGAATTCGGTGGAGAACCAGACGTCGCTGTGAGATTGACTCCAAGAAGGTCTTGCATTTATCCACCGAAAAGATGATCTTATTGCGAAGGCAATTTTGATCAACTGCCGATGAGATAAATAATTTTTCCCTTCTTGTTGTCCGTTCTAATCTCTTCGTTATTGCCGTTGTGTACTCTGAGAAAACGACTTCGAAACGCAACTGCATCAGTCATCTGGCCCCGCACTGACGCGCCTTCGACACATATAGCCGCAGTTGTATATTGGATGGGGGTGATTTCGGCCGTTCGCCCGATTGCAGCATTGGCAAGTGCTTGTGACTGCCTAGGGAATATCGAGACGATTTGTGATTTAAATGTGGTCCCAAAACGGGTCCATATAGTAACTACCAAACGGTTTAGTGCTGAGACCTGTCACATAACACGGGGAAGAGCCAATCGTCACGTGAAAATCGAAGACACGATTTGTGATGAACACTTGTTTGTCTACTGAGTATGTGAATGCCTTATGAGGCCAATCAGATGAGTTAATAATAGCTTTCATGGTGACTGGCGTCAAACCATGGTGAAGAAAGAAGAGCCACTCCCTGACCTTCCTGTTTCCATTCATTATCATACAGATTAATAAACTGACAGAGTCGACCACTTGGTGCCTCTTAAGTCAACAACAAACAAATTTCACACAACCATAATATGGTACAGAAAACGCGTGCTAGTGTTTGTTCTGCACAAGCCATCTAGCTGGTAAATACAGACACACATATATCATCATCACCACGATGCAACCGAGCGTCCTCGTGTAGAATAAAATTTTCCTCTGCCATGTCATCTCTAAGTCAGTTTTCATCTGAAATCAATATCGGTATAACGATCTGATTTAATTTCTCCCGCTTTTATTCCAATCCGGTTGATATACAATACATATATATATATATATATATATACATCGTTGCAATTGGGTCCACTACATCTATCATAGTCTCTTAATAGTCAACACACGGTAGAGAAAAATCACTGATCAGAGTACAACGTACATTATGAAAAGAGCTTTATTCGGACCAATATATTATATTTCAGATTTAAACAAATATAATATCCATTAAATATACTTCACTGTTGACTATGTGTTCATATGGACAAGAAAATTACATCCGTAATTATGCTTTGTGTCTTTACTTAATTATATAATGGTTTTATGTCACCGGCATAGGTTTCGTACGGTTTGATCGTGCTGACACAACTTGAGTTCACGTCTATCATTCATAAAATCAATAGCGTCAATCATCCAGGAAAACTACAATTATATGTGCAGTTACATAGTACTTGTTCTTCGTTTACAATGACAAAGGATTCGATTTGTCGCTTCCTAGTTTTGCACTTTATCCAGTAGATGATAATGTATGAAATTTTTATAACTAGCACGATGTATCTGATTGATTGACTATTTTGATTTACTCCCAAGCCAGTATTGAATGCCGATATCATCATTCTGCATTGAAAAAGAAAGCAATTTTAACATACAATCACAGCTAAGGCCTGTCGTTTTGAGTGGTATCCTCTCATTCCAATGCGAGCCCTTTGTTCTAACAACAGTACCTGACTGACTGAGCACCTAGCTATAGGCACTCGTAATGGTCACACTCGAACCTAAGATATTTATTTCACCGCCCGGTTCGAAGTTCATGTTCAATTTAGGTAGCACACACGCACAGACATATATATACAATTGTTCTATCCTTCCGGTCCTCTAGAAAAATGTTAAATTCGCATTTGTAGATTGATGCTGTATTTATCCAAGTGAGCTTGAATTCTCACGACGTATTCGTAGTTATTTTATGAACCTTATAGTCAAAAGATGTGATATTTGGAATGTGTTTTCCATGTAAGTACATATATCTATGATTTACAGCTAAATAAAGTAGGCAAAAATCAAACTTAACAATTCGTGCTTGTAAACATAACAAACAAAAACAAGTTCTTTTTTCAAAGTGCATTAAATCAAGTTAAATTACACGGCCAAATACAGTGGGTACATTAAATCATAGTTACTTTTTTATGTACACCATATATAGATACAAATCTAGTCTTATAAATGGCATGCTTCACACTTGCGTGTACTAAAATAGCATTCATCGGAGCCGCAGGGTTTGATTAGCGGGGTTGATGGGCATTATTTCCAGTTTGAGAAAAATACCAACGCATCGAACCATATTTTGATTTTTAATTAAAATAAAGACGTTCTCCCAATTGGGTGAGGCAACTAGTGGTTGATGACCTTTCATTCTCTATCAGAAACTTTGTAGAGTTCACCGTCCAAGGTACATAGTGGTAGTTCTAAATCTACGCTCAACTATGTAAAATGCCTTCTATTTCTCGAGGTACCATAAAAACCTGAGGCACCCTTTTTTATAATCTTGAGGAGGCATTTGTTCTGTAAACACAGACAATATACAGCATTATATTAATATAATATTTTAATTTTAGGTTTTGTGTTTTAAATTGTATAGATATTGTAGCTTCACAGGCTATATGTTCAAAAATGTGCAATACCAAAAATATAATAATTAGCTTGGTCCTAAGTGATCCAAACGGATGGCTTTTCGCGGTTTTGGATTTACTGCCAGTTTGCCTGTTTTCCGTAACCGCTTTTCTAAGCTTTCTTCAGGGGAATCTTCGTCTGAGCCAGACGACGTATCTGGCCTTGAAGGAAATTCTACGGCAGGCTTTTTTAGCAAAGCTTTCCTTGCTGAGACTTTTTGCACTCGCGACTGTGGTGGCTCAAAGGGATCGAGCGCATGTGCGGGGTGCCACAATTTCGGCACGATCGCAGGTCTGCGCAGCATATCTAGTATTTCCATTTCATTCGTATTATCACCGATAACATTTGGACAAGCCCGGCGAGGATTTAGATAGTTTAGTAGGTCAATAACCTCCTCAAGACTGGGATGCGTCGACCAGCATACGTTATATTCGTTTGGACAGCGCAGATTCCTCACGCAGGTACTCATTTCAGCGTTGGCACGGTGCTCCCTAATGAACCACATATAGGAAGCCTTTAGTCTTAACACCGTGGTCCTAAATCCACTTCGCACATTCTCACAACTCTTATACGTTTGAGGAGGTCCCTCCTGGCAGAAGTGCACCCGGCAATCGGTGCTAGTACTGAGGACATCCTCCATTCCCGAAAAACCTCTGTAAAGCAGCATTCTGCTATCGGTGACATGAATTTTTGAATTCGAGATGCTGGCCAGCCATTTTAGAAGGTTCTCGTAGCCTACGTTGTAATTTGTGTAGAGGCAGACGATATTTTCGTTTTTAACAGATAGATGACGTTCTACGATTGGACCAAGTTCGTCGAGAACGTCCTCCCGCCGAGGTATGGACCAGAGGTGACGAGGCGTGCACCATGTGGAATCAAAATATACAGCGTCAAATACTTTTGCACAGGAGGTATCGCCACGGCTTCGATCTTTCAGACAGTTTTTCGCACGTATCTCACCAATTGTTAAACGGAAATCACCTGTGTAGAGACATCGATATATAGGATCTGTGACATTTGGTTCAATGATTTTTTCAAATAGGAACATTACTGAGCCCATGATATGCTCAGCAGACGTCAATGTCACAACTAATGTGTACTCAATGATTTCGGTGTCAGAACTAGAAGAAACTCGAGCAACGAGAGTGCTATCAGGCTGTGATAACACTGCAAGACGCGGTGTTCGAACGCGAATTTCGTGGGGTTTGTCAAGTTCGAGTGGAATGATGAGGTTATGAAGTGGTTTCAACTCCATACGATTGAACATCATCTGAGCCGTTAGAGGAGATACATAGATCTTGCGCTGACGCGTCTCTGATGTCATGAATTCTTGAAAGTCTGGGTCTTTGATGCCTCGTTTATGGTCGCTAAAAATTAAAGTTTCATTGAAAGGACGTAAATCGTTTAGTTATGTCATTATTTTCGTTCATATAAAAGTGCGAAAGACCAATTCGAGTCGAAGCTAATAATTTAATCCTATTTTAGGAAAATAATACTCTCAGTAAGCTGAGTGGTCCCGGTTAAAATTTAATCAAAACCAAAAACCGGCAAGGTTGTGCCCAGCTGACATATTCACTTTTGGATAATATATACAGGGTGTTCATAAAATGCACAACTCCAGCATGCTATTATCTATATATGTAATATATATATTTACAGAACAAAATTTCTTACATGTAATTCTAATATTGTACTATATTCGACATCATGTAAACGCATGGTTAAGAGTAAGCTGAACCGAATAATAGCCAATAGAGTTGCAAAGTGGCAAAATAAAATTTATTATTATACTAACGCATGGTCGTGTGAAATGAAAAACGCATTCAAGTTGGGGTCCGGTTCCAAGAGGTCAATCATGATTCCCGGAAGTTCGGGGATTCGTCCTGGAAAAGTTGACATCCTGTCCTATGGTACCAGGAAGGAATCGAAGTTCTGAAATGAGTATAAATGAATAACTAGGATGCCTATAAAATGCAACGAGGTATTCGGGTTTACAAACTCCAACACCATTCGTCGATTTCATTAGAATATCAATTTTAGTTGTATGTATACAAGATTTATTACAAGTCAGTATTTATTTAACTATTGGAAGTCTGGATTAAGCCTCCAATTATCCGAGTTGATTTAACAATAAACAACTTGATGTCTCCTAAACTATATTAGTATCTAACTAAAATGCCTTTTACTTGTATGGAAGGGATCGCGTGTTTGAATCACTCACACATCAGAAAAACCAAGTGAACACTCCACACTTACTCAAGTCATAGAAGAAATATTGAGAAATGACTCCACGCTTCGATTTTTTGCCTTCTTGTTCATCGTCAGATTCTGTTAGGAATACTCCTTATAGCAATAAACCTGAACTCTGCGTCATATCCAAGCAAATTAGTTCGGAAGTTCAAACTGACGCAGTAAATTCTGATATACCTTTGGAACTAAATGACAAACAATTGTTCTGCTGCCCAAAGATGTACTGCTATGAAGCAATACACGTATATGCATGCGTACGCACACTTGTCTCAATTTAACGATCTTAACTCCGCAAGACAGATAGATCAGAAGATATAGAACATCTGGTATTTGTTTGCACAAATGTTACGTACGTATATATGTACATATATAAATGGAGATAACATGTCCAACATGTCAGCCGATCGAAAGCATCATTAATCCCCCGTCACAAGTTTTCCTAGATGTGTGTTCGAATAAACGGCGCCATTTGTAGAAGTAATGTTTCCCTTTTTCTGAAGTGCACGATTAAACGTAACACATTATCCATTGATTTCCGTTTAACGCAGTAGTTCTTATCTCAAGTTGTGTTTATGTGACATAATAAAGAATTATTCGTTTTAGATGAGCAAACTGATCGTCCACTTCTGGTGCCGTTGAGGCGCACATGTAAATAAATATACACAAGTCAACCACACATCCATTCAGGCGTAACTGAAGATTGTGATTTGTGACTAGGATCCGTTCCGTGAGTGCCCTGGCGGCGGTGGCGTTTCACGCTAACAGATGGTGTAGCACAAGAATAAGCTAAAATCCGAAAGGTTTGGATAGTTACCCCCTCGCCTTGGTGAAATCTTCTATCTGCTAACCAGATTTAGTATCTTTGCTGAAAATGTAGAAATTGTGGTTTGATAGTTTTAGATTTTTTATTCTCACACCATTGTAGGTCAATGAAACTTGAAACCAGCATATTTGATCATTATTATTGATGACAGCAACAACAGAAATTTCGTAGTGATATAACATTTATTCAAACATAAAATTATATTGATATACATATTATTGATTATATCTGATTAGAACGCATGCCCACTGCGCCATGTTTTATTTATAGAAAAGTATTAAATTACGAAATTAAACTACTTGACAGTGGAGATAAAAATATTCACGACAAATTCTCTCTTAATTAATGATTTTTTTTATATTTGTTCATTCCTCCAAACAACTTCCTTTGCGAAGGCAAATGGAATAAAAAATACATTAGTGCTATTAAATGTAGCACGTAAAGTCAGGTGACCAGGTGAATGTCTACACTCTCAGATAGCTATTATTATACATTTACGATACACTTATAATCCACTAATTTTAAAATTACTAATTATAATGTTGATCAAAATTAACCAACCGGATCCCTTAGTTTTCTTGTAAAGATTCTTCTTGCTACTCGTAATAGTTGTCGTGTGTGAAGCCTAAAAGCGTCTCAAAAATGAATAAAAAAATATTTGAGCGATTTTTCAGACATACAAAAGTTTCGGAATCTCTACTACGTTATGGTCATCAAGCTCATTTAAAGATGGCAATCGGGATGATCGGTTAGAATGGAATAACTCTTTATACACCCTGCACATAGGTTTGCCTACACCACTGATTACGGGAAGTAGTTAATAAGTAGTTAGAATACTTCTTTCTCTCAAATCGTCGCCTTCGCACTATATCTTACACATCGTCAGAAGAACGACAGATCCTGCCGAAATTACTGATTAACGTAATAATCTCTCAAATTTACACTTGCAACGTTACATGAGTCTGAAAATACGGATTGATATTGTGATTGTGGGTGTTGCTACCGCCATCGGCGCTGCACTCTCTGAGACAGAAACCTCACATATGACCTCCTGCAGGTGAGTGAACCGACTCTCGCACTGAGCCAACGGCCGATGTATCGAACCGTTTGCTCTTATTTCGTGTATTGGCAATTGCCGGTAGTCATTTGGAGTAAGAGAAAGACCTGGGCCGCTCACCTGTCTGTCTGAACCACGATTAGAGATTAGTTAACCATCTTTGCTGATTTGATTTGGAATAAACAATGCAAAACGATCTGGGTACGACATGATTTTTTATTCAACATCTGCTAACTGTGATGTACCTTCATACTAACGAAGGAGCAGTAATAAAGGGGCGCGTGTTTCACAATTCGTTAAAAGTCGTATCAAGATAAATATTAATCGTTATTGAGTTTGTACACTGAGTATTAATAGTGATTATGATTTATCCTCAGGGTCAAAGGTGGTGTTGCCATTGGAGATATCACAGACTCCCAAAACATCTTGTCGAAATGTATGCTTCCATGCAATATCTCTGGGATACCAGAATCTGTGGAGGCCGAAGATTTCACGGGATGTTATGACGGTGGACCAGGAATTTGCATTGACGGTATCTGCGAACATCCTCCGTTCTGATGCCTGTGATGTGATCCTCGCTCATCGAGTTATCAGCGATAAACATAATGGTCAATATACCCAGAAATCCTCTATTTTTCACGATATGTAAAACGTGAATGCAATTAAAATATGTAGCAACTATCGAACTGCAAAATAACGATTAAAATTTCGTTAGACCAAATCGTAATCAGATAGAAGCTGTACACAGCACAAGTCTGCCGGTTGAATCAGTTCTGCCATCCACCAGCACTATTTTTCCCGTGCTCAGAAAACAGTACCAGACCTCCATAAGTAACAACCATGCACGGGTGGCAAAACAGATAACGGCGGTTGAGCTAGTCACTCACCTCTACGATACCATTCCAGTGAAATAATGCTCGTTTATCTACCCAGTACTCTCGAACGATATCATATGTACGTCAATACAAAACCTGAAACAAACAATACAGACAATGTACACCTTGTGCTTGCAAGCAGCAGAAGCAGTATCATCAATACTGAACAAAAAAAAGCAACGTTGAAACAGACAATGGTCAATAACCTTGAACAATGGCGAAACCCGCATGACCGTTTGCTATGTTAGCTGAACATGTCACCCATGTCATCCCAACTTGACAGCATAATTCGCCTGTTGCGGCTGACATTATATATAGACGTCTGCACAATCATAGATAAGTGCTATCCTAGTCACACGAGTGGACAGGCCTTGGTGAGTAATTCACTTCAACCGAGCCTTCAAAATGCGCCTCTTCGTCATCCTCGCTGGCCTGGCTGCTCTCATCGCAGCGGCCCTGGCCCAGAAAGAAACAGCCCATATGCACTCTTGCAAGTAAGTGAACACATTCGGTATCATCCGCGTTGCACCGACCGATCCCGAATTTGTTGCTCAATCATAGTTTATTGTGCGACCTCAAATGTAGCGCTTTCCCGGACCTGATTGAGGCTGAACTCTAACGGGGCATATTTTACTTAGACTTTACAACGACGCAGGCATACGTATTCGTATGATATTATGTTAATGATTAGTCGATGTGCCGAATCATTTTGGCAAGGTGAAAATTGCTTGAGTGTTGCACGGAATTCAAAGAAAGGAAATGCTAAGTGTTAATGTAGATTCTCTTGTTCATTTTTTAATTGCAGTACATTTTATGAGGATTTGGCATAACACAAGGGATATAGTATTATAATATATTATCACTTTCAATATATATATATATATATATATATTATGATTTTCGCTGTTATTTTCGACAAATTGCAAACTGATTCCCCGACGGAGAAAGATACAACTATAGTTCTGCTAGTTTTGTGATTTCATGTCGGTATTTCGATTTGCGTTGGTCTTATTGTATCGAAACCGTGCAGCTTCATCCGTGACACTCACTATTGAGTATTATCTATCAGAAAAAAACATGCTAATTGCAGGGGTTGATAGAATAAAAGGATCATGTTAGAACTTCTTCACCCTAATTACAATTAGCCGCACTAATTAATGATTGAATGGGCAGAAACTCTCTTAATGTCTATTTGTTAGCCTCATGTGTCCTTCCATCACTAATTCTGCTCAAAACAAAATGATTAATTGACAGGCTCCACGGTGGCACTCCAACAGAGGACGTTACCCTTGATGATAACAGCCTTCCAACCTGCAGGGTCTCTTGTAACATCAACGGCCAATCGAAGGAGGTGGACGCTGTCGATTTGGCATACTGTCTTGACGGCGGTGCCGGTCTTTGCTTCGATGGCGTCTGCTGTCACAGAGCTTAAATTCTAGATTTGTTTAAGCAATGATCGTTTAGAAATAAATTTCAGGCATGGCATGGTACTAGTTTGTTATAGAGTCTATTTCCAAACGAAATGACATGACTTAAAGGGTAATAGATCTCTGTGAAAGAAACATGTCTTTGAAGGGGGGTACTATGGGAGTACACAGCCATTGTTTTGTAGAAAAACCTCGAGGTTAGGTTGTGAAAAATTGACAGGAATAACTAGAATTAGCTAGCACAATTATATTAATTACTAAAGCCGGCATCTGATCATGGCTGAAGGTGGTGATAGGCTCACATCTAGACAAGGCGGGCCCCGTGAAGTAACAACGTCCCGGTAAACACAGGGACACAGGTTGGATAAAGAGAGTAGCAGTTTAATATACTCCAGGTGGCAAGTCCAAATTCTACCGTGGCTGGCATCAATGAGGTGTGGATTTCCCCCTCCCGACACTTCGCGTAGTTAGCTGTCCCTTGGGGTAAAGTGCCAGGAAGTGTCCTCTGAGAGAAGGACATGGGGCCCTTCAGCGGCAGACGAAAGCTCATGTTTATCTCTAGAAGACAATCTCCCCTCTATTGGGCACCTTCCTATAGGAATAAGTATGCGACTAGAAATGGTGCTGGGTGGAGGAGTCGGACGAAATGTGGAAAAAATCTCATACGTTCATGTGCTAGCTCTGACAGTATAAATGAATGATAACACAGATAGAAAAAGAGTCATTGGAAGCTGCCGAAGTATTGTAGTGGGTACATTCTGGTGATGGAAGGCCAATTGACCTAAATGAAACTGTTTGGTAGGCAATCTTTCAAAATGCAGAGGCCAATGGTCTTAATCGCAGATTAGCAGCATGCCAATGGGAAGGGACGTTACAACATATGTCAATCAATCAAGCATCTTATATATTTAGTTGAGAGATGTGTTTTGCCGGCATAACCTCTGTCGGCCTTCCCTCGCTGTAATCGAAATGGGAGGCTGCTATGTCGTTCATTTCGTATATACGTATCATATGTACCATTGAGATCAATGAATCGAGTGCTTGTCAGAGCCCACAAGTCAGACTCTGTAAAAAGCTTGTTGAGAAATATGCGATCTGAGTTGGATGTGAGCGTGCTGCGTACCTAAATTGAGTTCACTGACATATACGAAGATGCTAGAGCACCCATTATAAGAGGCAGCCGCAGCACGACAAAAAGGCAGTACTTCCCAATCGATTTGTAGAGCCTTGAAAATGTTTACTAGGCCTGGTGAGGTCTTGCTTTAAATACTGTGAGCAGCTGGCTACATTCAGTGAAGGTCGCCGCGCGGGTAACCGTGCGTTTGAAGAAAATTTCCTCCTCTAAAAAAAAAAAAAGTGAAGGTCGCCGCCACTCTAACTTCTAAAGCCTAACTGTGCCTGTCAATGAATCACGAGGTGATCAACCAGTTGGAAGCCCGCATGCAATTGAAGAGTATACTCAATCTATTCGACTTGGACGGGCGAAATCAATCTAGAGTAACGTTCAATAAGATTCGCATAAACAATTTTTTTCTTAGGGCCTCAAGCTGATCATTTGTTCAAGTGCCTCTTAGAGAGAAGTACTCGAAACGACGCTGTCGTTTACTATGAGGTTTAGAGCATACATAATCGTGACGTGTTTGCAGGCGTCAGATATTTTTCCGGATGGTTCAGTTATCGAAGCCAAACAGGTCAAGCGAAAAATGGTGTCACAACGTGACATAGCCTTTCGAGAGGGGCGGTTTGACGTCTGCAAGGAGAGTTCACAGCTAAATCCCATCGAGATGGCCAAGGCACAAGTACTGACCGCAAGGATTGTCGCAAACTGTATCAGGCCTGATTCGTTTCTTTACTACGTTCAGAAATTTGCTCTGCCCGGCACCGCGTTATACCCCTTGAGCAAAATGGGCTGCCTTGGTATCTATCTTGCATATGCGTATTACGCCGTAGAGACGGGCGGCCTTGTGCTGAATAAGGTCCAGAAACCCGGTCCTATGATGAGTCTGCTGACGAAGATCATCTCTGCGATGGAACGCGGTGGCAAAGTGTTGGCATTTCCTGACGGTAAAGGTAAACCCTACATTTTGAGTTACCAGTTCGTTCGAGAATATGGCAGCGTCTTGTTGGACTGCTTCTTTCATTCGTTGAGTGGTGGTCCACCTCTCAGAGGTGATGACTTATTGCACACAATTACGTGTATACGTCACAAACTGCTGTGAGTTCAATAAGAACACCAACTATTGTATACTGTCACTTCAAAAAATACGCATGAACGCGGTAGGCAGGTTGATTTGTTCTCGGACGATCGAGCTCGTCGAATATTGGGTGACGTTCATATTCAGTTGTTTTGAGGGGATCTCAACAAATGTGTGATCTAATGAAGTCGTGCGGCTGGTTTTCCATCATGGGTTACTATTGCATTTTCACCTGGCACTGAACTCTTCTACACATGTGTATTATTCTATGAGGAATTATTATCACACATCGCTGTTACTTAGTCACCTAACTCCCTATGTTAGCAGAAAGCAAAAGAACATATATCTATATATACTCAACCATGTACTATATGTAAACGTGAATAAAGGTCGCGGTCTTTTAAAATTACACTGTAATGGAAATGCCTTATTGAGTTTTATATGTACACAAATTCGGGCTGCTTCTGTGGGAGCCAGTGCTATTTTCTTTTTGGCCATCCTTACATACAACAGCACGAAAGAACTTTTATTTCAATTACGAGCCTCTACAGTGAATAAAGACAATCTACAGTATAGCGATAATTGGTATCAATTTTATTTACATGATCAATACACGAAGAAGGGATTCTTTAACCAGCTAACTTAGCAGGGTATCTATACACGAGTGCTGCCATTGAGGGCTGATATAATATTACTATTTCTGTAATATTTAACATATTTGAATTCTCTGCTGCCTCTCCAGTGGTTCTCCTTGGAACCAACAATATACCTTGTTGCGTCAACCATCCAAAAGTATAGAAACTGTAGGAACCCGGAACATTTCCACATTGACAGAATCGGATCTGCTTGTGGATCTGGAACCCTTGTCGGATCTTAACCCAATCCTATGAGATCGGGTTGAGATTCTGCCGGTTCTTCAGAAAGATATGTCGTCTAATGCATAATAATAATAATAAGTATTATATTATGCGTAATGCATAAAATATTTGCTCATTAGGTAGATCTTGTTTCTCATCCCGTGTGGCGATTGACATCAGTTCCCGTATCCGGTGTACTGCTGCTGCTACTACCACTGAGCCTGTCCAGATAAAGTTGAAATATAATAAGCAGTTGATTAGATGCTTCTAATTGAGTCAACTTTGCAACATTTCTTCAGAATTTTTATGAATGCTTGATTATATGTAAAAGTATTTCTAATAAATATTAGCAAAGGTATACCGTAAATTGGACCACCTCCTACACCATTTCGCCATGTTGTCCAATAGATTGCATCCGTTACTCAGTTTGCAACACTCCTCGGCAGGTGGACTTACATTGCAGAATGGATAATTTCGATGGGTTTTCCGTTGAGAATGATGATGTGGCGCCCCTTTGACGTATCGAAATGGCTTGTGACAAAGGTACGCTGTTCTGCTCCACCACGAAATCGCCGACGATAAATCGAGATGTCGTTAGATAGGTAGTACACTATTTTGGTTGTGGTTATTGACATAATGTTTCACAAGGGATAATCTAGCTGAGTTATTTCATGTACAATACTCACTGAAGAGTTCAACAATGCGAAGAGCATCGAGCTTTCCTTCACGGATTAGTTCATTTAGCTTGTCAATATCACGCGGAAGTTCGAGGCGACGGTCATTAACCTCGACGACGAACACCATCGAACCGGGACGTCCCTGGGTATAAATACGCAGACGAGCCGGAGCGCCAGCACTCATCTTCACCGGGAAACTAAAGATAGTGGTGTAGAATGTTAAGCTTAGAATGTGTAGAATGTGGCTCTGAAGCGTCAAGAAAATCTACGGAAAAATGGAAACTTTCAAACCTTCTGAAATGAAATTGTTCTATTGATAACATGTCGTCATTAACCACCTACTTCTTTATATAAGGGAAATGCAGGCAATGCTGTTATACTATAGTATCCCGATGTGCAAACAACGAGTATACACTATCAAGAATACTGGGTAGCGAATATGAGCTTCTAGTGGCTTTTGTTAGTCAACTTATCAATATTAAGTGAGCTTCGTAAAATACAAAATAACTAATCGACGGAACAAACGCCATACGTTAGCTTATAGGGGTCCTTATCGACAACAATCTCTTGACTGAGAAAATTCATCGTTGCGGGAACTCCGCTGTTGTTGAGTGCGTCTACTAGTTCTAGGGGAAGAAGACGACGGGTTTCCAGCGCTTGTTGAACAGGATGCCGATCACGCGGTAAGCTGAATACGCTTGGATCGGCGAGCACTAAAAGAAACAAAAGCGACATAATACAGGTTTCTACTTTAAGTATTTTGTTCTATAAAAATGTTATTGGCACAACATCATGTTGCCTTTCCTCTGGGCAGCAACGAAGTCAGCCCTCAAATTTAGCTGACATTTTCTAGCCATTCTAGCTTCAAATATGAAATTGAATAAAGTCTAATAGCAATGAAGGCGTTGAATGTATTTACCATCAACGGATCCATCATCGTGGTGGACAATTTTGTACTTGAATAGTCGGAACGTAGGTAGTCCATGTAAGAGGCAGTTCTTCCTCAGCGGCAACCTCACCTGAAGTCCGCGCTCGCCTTTTGTCGATTCAATGCCAACACGAAGTAGGGCATCACGAACAAGTTCGGCTGCGACAAAACTCTCCTTGAGGGCTTGTGCTAAGAATGGAGCATCCTCAGGCAAATAGTAACGCCGGGAAGACAACATCATCGATACATCATTTCCCCGTCGAAGCGTTTGAATCTGTAAGCATTATACACACGTTACAATTTTTTTATGAGAAAATTTGACGAACTTAGAAACTGGTTTCGTTGGGCAAAGGTGGCATCCTTCCCCTATATATAATCATTATTAAATTAATTCAATTATTAAAACCTCACTTGATGTTCAGGTTAGCACGGTCGTTAAATTATAAGCAAGTGAGGCATAATCGTTTGTGATAACATAATTCTCGATCCGAGTGAAATCAGGAGCATACGTCATTCGAATAACTAAAATAGACACTCTTGATCCTTTGTCAGCTACCTTGTCGGCATCTCGGACCATTTTATCGAGAATGATCGATGTAATATGCGGTGGACATTGGATATTTTGATCCTCCAGTGACTGCAGAGCCGCGCCAACGGGAACGGTGTTAAGGAACACTTCCCACTGAAACGGTTCCCATCCGATTGGGAACGCGTGGGGAATTGGTCCCACCTGAAATAATTGCTCACGTTATAGTCATCGATACATAATACAATACTATTTAATTCAAGGCAACATTTTATACTTTTACTCAATAAAAAATGTTGGCACAATCTAGTTCTATTTATTTTGAAGTAATCGTAACTCCAAGATCCTTTACCGAGCTGCTCACCCTATATTGACGGGCATGGGAAAATCACCAAATCACCTGCGATTAATCGACATTATAGTGCACCCCAGTAGGTAGCATCCTCATGCGAAGAACGAAAAGATAAAAGGGGCAATATCCCTCCCTGGACTACAACTGAACGGTCTATTCCTCTTGTACTGAACGTGTCGTCAACGTTCACATGGGAGATGCAATTGTTGAAATAGTTTCGTAACAAGTTCATGAGGTTAACAACCGAGTTCAAGTGGCTCTTTACTGAATTAACACATTATATTAATCGCGTTGAAGAAATCAAGGTCAATGGCCAATTATGTGCTGAAAATGAACATGGCCTTCGGGGGAGTTCATCATATTAAAAATATTTTTCAAATTACACCACTGGACTGATGTGGTAATATATATATATATATATATATAAAGAGCAATTTATAAGCAACGAGCTTGCGATCTCTTGGGTAACCTTGGTACTAGAAAAGCCACGGCAGGATTAGACCACAACCGCTACAACGTTAGAATAGTTCGGTTTAGTAAACGTATCATAAATGTCTTGATGATATTTGGCGTTTGACTTGACTAACCTGCACGGGGTATGTGGGGCTTCGATGAGGATTAGCATTCGCAAAACCAGTTCTTCTAGCGTTCAATGGAGCAGCGAAGAAGACATTGCTGAGCAGCTTTCGATGGAGGTCAAAATTTGCGTTCACATGGTTTGCAGCCAGCAAACTAAGAACGTGGTACGATAGGTCAGGCTAAACAGGAAACAAATCAAATTTCAACGTTTTCATTTACGAAATGGCTTAACTCATTGAACGATTTTATTGTTTAAATTTTGTCGATTTTTGTTAACAACGGTGATGCATGAAAGTGGCCGCCATTAATACAGGGAACACTTCTTGAAGAACTGAAGGATAACACGAATGCTGCTATTCCGTATATAGGGCCCAATGGATGTGAAAAAGTGGTCACAAGCTGGGTTAAACGAATTAATGCCACGATGAAAGCTAAAGAGGGCCACCTTGGAGATGTAATATTCAGTTGAAATACTCGATATTGGATGTTTTTAACACAGCAATCATTTTTAGTAAATACGTTCAACCATTTCTTCTTAATGTCATCTTTAAGTTGCTCCTGCCTAGTTCGCCCTTCCTCTAGGCAGAATAGAGCCCGTCCCCCCTTTTTTGGGTGATTTAAATTCGCAGCAAATCTTATGTTGCCATCTATTATATCTATAGACAACGTAGTACACGCACCTTTGAGTTCAGCAGATTACTTAGTGAGCCTTCGGCCCCAGGTAGCTCAAAACTGAATGGTATCACAAACACAGTAATTTTAGCAGGAGAACCGTCGATTGTCATTACTTCGGATCCAATTGGTGTCGTCGGGTGACTCAGCGGCCCAACGCTAACATCTCCACCATTTCTTCCTGGCTGATATTCCACTGGTACACCTACGGATTTCAGCTCGCGTAGGATCATCTGAAGATGTTAACTAGTACTATTACAGTAGGAATTTGTGCGAGTATTTCCCCAAGAGAATACAAACTACTAATGTGCTATTAGTCTCGTAGGGATTCGATTCAATATATTGAGCTCTAATCAGAAATTCGACATCGGGCGATTATACTCTGAGAGAAAATGGATTTACTGATATCAATACGAAATCAGTTGATATCTGTCCACCCTTGGTCCACTGCAGAATGACTTTTAAGTAATATTGTGAAAATATATATAAAGTTTACGTTATAGAAATGCTACAGACGGACCATTAGAAGATCTTTGTCACGAACGACTTGAGTGATCTTCGGGAGTTCGTCGGGCATCTTCAGCTGAGTTCCATTGACATCGAGAACAACGTCCCCTTCGCTCGTCGTACGAATGTTATACCGAGGAGGAGTAATAGTGTCTGCTTCGGTAGATCCCGCCTCTTCATCAACTGAAGGTGGCGCTGTCGAAACCGGATCGTCATGAGTTGCTTCGGGAAGTTGTTTACCAGTACGCCGCTGAAGGTCCAACCTTTAAGTTTCGAATGTCACTCAATTAAGATAATCACCCGTAGGACTTCAAAACATATCTTCACAGGAAATTATTACACTTTCCAAATTTATATACACATGTTAGCAGATCGTGTGGCCCGACAAGCATTTTGGACAGGGCTCGTTTTTGTTCGTAAAAAACGTACAAAATTGCTGTTATTTAGTGATGTGGCAATGCACTCTTGCCCGGTATAAACCTCTGTCTGCCGTTCATTTCGTACACATTGTAAAAGTTTGTTGTCTTCAGATAAGATAGTGAAGATGCAGATTGCAATCTGGCGGGTATGCAGCCACGGTGCGTTACAACATCAATAAATGTAATCATACGAATATAAATGTCTTACGGGCCCTCAGTTGTTGACGCTGAAATTGTTTCTGTGGTATCGACTTCAAGGGTTGTTGTTGTTGCTATAGTTTCTGTTCGGTCTTCATCTGGATCCGTTGACGCCGCTGAAGTCGTGGTGGGGAGGTCCGTAGCAGGGTCACTTCGATTGTCTTCATCAACATCAAACATTGTCGTCGTAGAGAATTCTGTCGTGTCCTGTAGTATAGAATACATTTTTGACGCGAAGCAAAACCCAAGTATAATGGTTAAAAGACAATAGCCACATGCAAATTTTAATTTATTAGGTCTTGTTACAATATTGCCCGGGAATCTAACCAGAACTAATCAATTATTGCCAGTGTGGCGATTGATTATCTTAGAAGACTTTTTCTTAGTCATTTTATGAGTTCGGGTCTATTTGGTGAACTAAATCAACTTGGTCGATCATAGTAAAGCTCATTAATTGAATACACAATCGGCATTAGAATGATCAATAGATATGAATCGAATTGATGAAAAAAACGACCGCAATACAAGTCGTACCTGAGGAAGGTCGTCATCGGTGGGAAGTACTCCTGCTGAGTCTAAAATCACTTGGACTGTATCCGGTGACAGACCCTTTTTCAAGGCGTTGCGGACAAGAGCTTTTTTCGTTGCAGTTAAATCGTATGAGTTCCCTCCGACTTGAATTCGGCTCTGCAGTAGTCACATGGCGCGACGTTATGTATTGTTGATACGTAGAACGAATGAGCTTTTCGTTCTACACTAAACCATGGATTTTGTTCAGATATTATGATTGAAAGCGTACAGTTCTGTATGATATCTCAAAAGCAATTACTTATATTTGTTTTCGTTTTTAAATACTTCGTTTTCAGCACATTTTATAAATCTGTCACATGGTCATCTTCATGTTAACTTAAATCCGTAGTGATCCAGATAATTGCTAAATACCCCTTCTCTAGCTGCATGACACAGGAAGAGAATTGAATTAAAGTGATTTTAGTGTGAAGTTAATTTAGTAGCTATAAGTTCTCGCTTAGAAACGGGAATAATGTCCTTGTAAGCCTTACATGCGCTTTTTAAGAAACTTACGAGATGCCTACTTAGTCCGAGGAAATGCCAGACAGTTCGACCAAAAGAGGTCGTAAGCGGTGAATCAATAATTTTCCCTTAACGGATACCCATTACATGATAAAGTATGTTCTTTCACTCTTTTTCGATACTAGTTTTCCTGAATAAGATAATTTAGCTTGTGTTCAAATAGTACCTTGGGTGCTAACGGCGCATCAGGCGCAAGCAGTTCCTTCACCAGCCTCACAATGCGCGGTCCAGAGAAGTCGTGGAGAAGATAACGAACACACTCTTCAGGGCACGTCTGACTCACGACTGAATTGGCCATTAACAAAAATGGCAGTAGCACTGTTATAGTCGAAAGTCTCATTGTTGCAGCTGCACGATTTTCCAGGAAAGCACTAATAATCCGGTTCACAATCCAGTTCAGCGCTTCTTAGAACCAGGACCCGTAACTACCACGCAGTACAATACGAACTCCACTACAGCAGGTTCATATTGACAGTAGAGCTGACGGTAAGCGTAATTATTCCCAACAACTCAACTGTTGAGCTGATAGATACAATCGATAATAATAATAATAACAATAATAATAATAATAATAAATATTGTATTTCGAATGAATCAACAGGGAAGATATAATATTTGGTAAAGCTGGCTCAAATGTAGTGTGACCCCACGGCAAAGTGTCCTTTCTACACAGCTTCTTCGCTTCGCTCGAAGTTTCACGCTCGTAGTCCCGTGTCAGTGACAAATCGCGACGGCAGAGCAAGGCCGGGCTGTTCCCCTGCTGCTGCTGCCACTCAACTCAAGCAATGAATGAAAGAAATAAACGACGATTCCTCGGCCAACGAATACTGAACTCAACGAGAACTGGACTGTTGTAACGTTCTTGCAATTGTTCTCCCTCTATTTGTGGATGTCTTTCTAGTTTTCCCTTTCCTCGTCCCACCCCTGGTGTAATTCTCATGCGTTTCCACTGGGTGGCTGCGGTCATATTTCTTTTCGTGTTTTTCTTGTTTACTAAATCTGTGCCTTGAGATGTCTCGAGAAAACGGTCAGGTTATCTCTCCGGTGTATAATTATTCTTTACGTAGAAGAAAAGATGACGACATGGCTCGCCACAGTGCACACGCTTTGCGTGATTCTCGCCGCAGCCAACCTCCCCCCCCCCACCCCCCAGCCAGCCAACGACGTCAGGCGCGTCCAACGCGAAAACAGAGAACATGGATGAGTCGACGATCGAAGAGTACCAAGAAGACATTGAGGGTCAAGCCGCGTATTCGTGATCGCGTTCGAAGTCAATAGATTGGGGGGCGTCAATCGCGTTTGCAACGATGTTTAGCCGCGGAGACACCAAATCGGATGAGGCGTCAACAGCGCCACTCACCATTGTCCGCGTGTTGGGTATTCCCTTGTCGGTGTTTTCCATCACTGGATCGTATCCTGCGTGTGAATTACACATTTGTGGCTTTTGACGACAGCCAATAGGGGGTTAGGTGTTAGAATAGCGTTATTTATTAGTGGATATAAATAAAACGTTAACAGAAAAGCTCATCATATTTTAATTTCAATCAGACGTATTATATTGTACAAGTCATTTCGATTCTGGCATGAGTGAGTCAAGGATCATTTGCCAGGAAAATATGCATGCATGCATGCATTCTCAAGACGTTTCAATGTGATGCCAATATTCTTCTTCGTCTTCGTCGATTACGATACTATACGCCGTGTTGTCTCAGCTGCTTTGAGTGTGCGTTGTAACTAAACAATAGTACATTTAACATTGTTTATCTTGCCGGGCGGTGCATCATGCTGGATAACTGGACTTTCTCGAACAGATGTTTGTGACAGAGGTACAACATTAACTATGCCTGTTAATAAATATATGTTATCGTAGCAGACCCCGCCTCATAACTGTATTTTAAATAATTAGATGAATGTCGAGTCAAAACTTAGTCACACGAACATAATTGAACATTATTGAGTGGATGTGAAATCATCTTATGCTATCCTCTGAGTTCGTGTGTCGATGCTCCCCAACGATGACATGGCTCACTACTGTCATTAATCGAATGAAACCAATTCATCATGAAAGTAGCAACCGTGCTGCTCTAAGCATCAAATACTGGCGCTGATTTCATCGTAGCCCTGGCCGTCCCATCACCGCCGTTACAATTAACATTGCTGTTGCTATATTTGGATCCAGCCTAGTTTCGTCTAATTGATTAGTAACTTTGCAGTGAACTCGCTTAATCAGTTCCTTGAATTCCCGGTAGGTTCGAGCGACAGAGATGACTCAACAACAATCCTCCTCCACCACCACTCGATGTAGTGTGGCAGACCGGATCTGTAGACGGTAGCAGACGGTGAGGCGGACACCCAGTTGGAATAGACAGATGAGCAATAAATACCTCATTCGGAAGGAATCCTATTTTAATATGAGCATTGCATATAGAATCGAATGGTCCTTAACAGTCTATTTATTCAATTAACATATTAGTGAGCAGAGACTCATGGAAATAAACCCCAATTTTGTATTTCTTCAATTAAGGTGAACGCATGCTTAACGACATTATGGTGACAGATCTTGTGATGTTGATCAAGTCCTATCTTAATTGGCTGTTTTCCCCATCTGTTCTGTCGAGGTGCCAGCGGTTCGGTGTCTCCTTTTCATCTGGCTTCCCTCGATCTCTCAGACGTGTCCGGAACATTTCGCCTCTATTTTCTCGTTTTTCTCCGCCATCTTCTCTCCATTTTAAGAAAAAGTACGATCGAAAAGTGGAGGACAAACAAAAATGAGAATCTCTAAGTAGCAGGGACCTTCGAGTACGCATCGGGTAGCCAGTTTTCAAGTTTCTGCATTAATCCTAAGTATAGACGATTTAGAATAAGGGCCGAGGGTGACCCTCGCCTGACACCTGTTCCGAAATAAATGCTATGTAAAGTAGTCCTCTAAGTTAGTGCTAGTAGAGGGAGATAACTGTTCTGTATTTTAAGGGGTAATGATGTCAAGGTGAGGAGCCCGAAGGGCCGCCCCGAGCGACCGCCCAGGGAGAGAGTTATCTGTCCTTTCCTACAAGACCCCTGGTGGCCAGCCTCTGAACCAGGCTAGATCATTTCCCTAGGAGTAATGGAAGAGATCTGTAGGCGATCCTGGTCGCAAAGACGCACGGATAACGCCCGAAGTCTCTATAGTTAGTGGAGCTCGCGAGAAAAACTCGCAACACCGTCATGTCAACCACAACGAGTGCATACGTAAGCACGCCTCGACAGGTCAAAACCTATGTATTACATAAAAGTTGGGTTTCTCCTCCATTCTCTCCTAAGACTAAATGCATTCAAAGTAAACTTTGCGGTCACTTTCACCAATGCATTACCGTTATACTTCGGGAACCAACTGTAAGCACATAAAATTCGATCACGAAACATGGGACATAGAATAACGACTGCGAAGAGATATTGTCGGTGTATTTCATAAAGTTGTCCACCCTGAAAAAATTAGCAGCACATTAGCGCAAAGGATAATGCGCTCATTTGGACGAAGGAAATACATTCCGAGCGACTGTATAGCTTTAGTAGCATAATTTTAAGCTGCCCTTTGAATCACTACCTCGCTTCATTATCGAGGGTACATAATTTTGTATAACGTAAGGAAGGCCTGAACCGCCTCGGTGCGAGATCCCAATGACCTGAATTGACCACGACTGGCATTGGTCACAATGGGGATGACAGCGAGTGTGTATTGATCTTTTCGAGAAAGGGGATTCAACGGTCGATGGCAGTCGCAGGCGTACAAAGCAGAGACCTCGAACAGAGGCCTTTGCGTGGAGTGTCATTGTATGAAGGCAACGACACTGGGGGAATCTGTATTTCTGTGTCAAAATGCGTTAACGCTTCTGACTACATCGTGTCAGGTATCACCCCGGCTGACGAGCATTTATGTTACCGTTTAATCGAACACCACGAACCAGTTTGGCTAATTTTGACTACTCTGGACTAGAGCTATCGAATTCTAGAGTGCGAAGCAAGGCGGTTCATGGCCTAAGGTATGTTCGCTGAGTAGTACATTATTAAATCGATAGAACATGATTGTACTTTGTATCTCTCTCTCTCTCTCTGTTGTCGCTCTCTTAACACGCATTCTTACTTTTCAGTAACATGGATTTAAGCATCGTTTGATTTATGCTCTTATTCCTTGTAATCGATATAACTGGTGGAAACCTTTCCCAGAGCACAAAAAACCAAGACAAGTTTTTGATTGTACGGCTGAAGAATTGTTGGATTCAGGATGAACGAAATTATATTATACATGTGCAAGCCATATTTCAATCCCTTTGAGTATTTAAAAAGTTTGAATGTAGGATAGGCAAACAATTAGCAAACGTTTTTGACTAATATATTTTGTTTGCCACAGTTGACATATCGCCGGGACCGTGTTGCAAAGTCGAAGTAGTTTACTCGCTTTTCCAAATCCCTATATATATATATATATATATACTCGCTATGGTCAGTCAGCTGAGTACAGCTATAAGCACGAGCTTCGTTCGATTTCAACGTAAGGGCTGACGGCATAGACGGTCCCCTATACAGTTGACGCACATCTCTGCGTCGCTATTTTCTACTCAGTCTGATAGCCTGCGCACTCTAATATTCAGACAACGTTATACCTACTTACTCCGGATGTTCAATGATGAATGTTTGCTCCCTGTTCCGGTAGTTGTGTGACAACTTACATTAGGTGGCCACGCTACCCCTCTCTCTACTTCGGCGAAACTTTGACCGTTCAGCTTGACCCGAAGCACGAAGTGATGCCGTAGAATCGCCTTGTATCCCGCGCGTTGCCGAACGACCCCCGTTGTGCGTGGTTCACGCAAACACGCAACGAACAATCTCCCTCTCCCCCCGGGGAATCCCTATTCTGGCTGTTGAGTATCAATCACCTCTTTGCATCCTATACTGCGTCCGTAGACGAAGAGGGGTGTACTCGATGGATTAACCCTAACGATCTCTACTAAACTATGAAGAAGTTCGTACGAATGGTGACGTATTCATATTGACCCATACTATGTCTACACGATGGTCAGGATCACAAATTGTTCTTCCATTTCATCAGAGTTTATATTATTACATGGTAGATTGCTGCTGGGATATATATTCGGGCCATTCAAGTTTTTGCTGTAATCGACATTATATATTTGAATAAGCTTTTTTTTTATATATCCTATCAAACTGAACATTTTTTGGGGATTAACTTAAACTACAAGAACAAAGCAGGACAACTTGAACATAGAACGAATTCAACTTGCTCCTGCAAAATGTAATAATACCGTATCTACCTACAGAATTAAATGATTATAACACGTTTGCCTCGCGTAACCAGCGCAATGTATTTCCACAAACGGTGTGTTGCATATATATATAGATATATATATATGCTTTATAATCACTTCACACATCGTTGACGAGAAAGGAATAGATCTTTCGCGAAGATCAGAGCCGCTCAGGATCACAGGCAAGACATACTGTTATTATATAAGTCTGTTGTAGTATTTCTCCTGGAGCATAGCATAAAGCAGCTCTTTGAGGTAAACGGGATGGGATCAAACTCGTGCAACACTGATAGGATCGAAGGTAGCTAACCTCAGCAGCTATGATCCTTCCCATTTGTTTTGTCTTTCTCAATGATTTTACATCACGCGCACTGATCGCATGACTTTTTGTCGCGGTATTCTATCGCCAAATAAAAAGTAATAAAATTAAATACACCATCATCTTGTTTTTGCCTCAATGTGGCACATTGGAAGGCTCTCGAATGTTGTCATAAGAGAAGAAACATACTCTGGGAGAGGAATGAAACATTAAATGGGAATACAAATTGATTCAATAAGTACAATCGCTAGAGCCTACAAAGCCTAAGGTATGCGTATGCGTATCAACATCGATGACAAACTATAACATGATCCGCTTAGCATGTATAACATCTAGATTCATTTCACGTTTAACTCGTAACACCAACAGTCGTTAGAGTCACCCGATTGTTAGTACTGCTGCCAACACGACACTAGTCTAAGAGCTATAGATATCAACAATGTCTTCAATGTGTTTACCCTTTGGGTAACAATTATTTAAGGTTTAATAGCGTAACCAACATTTTGAGGCTGCTAATCATTAACTGTCTTGAAAATTAAACTACACAGTAACAATGACCTTAACTTTTAGCTCTAACGACGATATTGACGATCGTTGTTCGTCATATCCAATTTTTTCAATACCTCTAGGTCGACTATCTAACCATATAACTGGGCTAAGAACCAAGCTCAGAGGCCTTCAAATGATTAGTCAGTAAATTATCCCTAAAGGTCCTACTGTTAGCTTGTTTCTCTCGCTAGAGAATTAACAAGTATACAGCTGCTGCTCGAATGGCTTTGACACTTAAAGTTCGAAGATTGTCAAACCGAACTCTTAGGGAGTTGTAAATGTTATTTATAACTTATTATATAACCGTCACTTTGGCCACTGAGGCAAATGAACCACATTAAAAATCGACAACGGACTGGCGAATACGTCTAGCTGGGGTCCTCTTTGACTTCGATATCGGCGGATTTAAAAACGAAAAACGTCGATATTTTAGTCATCATAGAAGGCCAATATTTAAAGGACGAGTTCGAACGGCCGGCTTTAGCAGCGTCCAGCCAATCTTGAAGCATTAATTTGCAACTGCAGAAGGACGGTTCTATTGGTTTCCCCCTCAGATTGTTTTGGGCGGGCAACGCAGAACCATTTGCATGGGCAGGGATATTGCTTCATATTTAAATATGTGTAATCCTGTCTTCTAAAGCTTCCAGGCGTTCCGCATCATGAGATCGAAGTACAGGTCCTCATCAATTGAGGCACTCACACCGGAATAGTAGTCGAGGAACTCGTCCCATGTCACCTGCGTATGCACAATATCAATATAAAAAAGTTTGTTCTTAACACAGATTTTGTTATATAGGGCTTAAATGAAGATCACTTTATAATTTATATGATTATGAAGGAAAGTTCGAAAGGCTCCACAATCTAAACAACGGTTCTACAGTACTAAGCGATGTAACACTCTGTTCTGTTCAGCGTGGTACGTTGCCACCGTAAAACTAATTACCAGACTCTATCTAATAGACTAATACACACACAGGATGATCAAAATAGTTCGTTCCTTGTGCTTCAATAGGGACCAGCCGCTTGAGATTTTGGGCGATAAATGCGCGTGTGTTGTCATCGGTTGAGCATGAGATGAGCGAATTCAAGCCCTTTACAACATTAACCTAGAAAACGGAGTAGTGCTACTCGTAGAGGGTACCCAGCCAGCTGCTCACAAATTGTCTATTCATTATTATTATTATTAAAAGCTGCTTGTAATTCAACTCGAAGAAGGAGTCGAACGCCACTGAGGGTCCGGCTGCTCTCTCTCTGTCTCTCTCTCTCAACGGCTTCCAGTGAAATGAGGTCTTCTATTCTGACGGTGAGGGTTTGTGAGGGCGAATGTTGCGGCTGGGTGGAGCAAGGTCGCGGAGTCTTTGCTCTTTTGCTTACATGTTGTACTCGTCGACGGAACATCTACCCCATGAAACCACTACCTCAGATAGAATATATAGACATATAGACGCGGTATGCGCTGCAAGCCACAAACGCATTATTCTAGGATCTGTGAAATGTTAAAATAACGAGATCGGATAGAGAAATTACGAATACGATATGGGTGATATTTAGAAGACTTTTGTCGAAATATTTCAACATCGAAATAACAGTTACCTTTTATAACTTAGGATAGAGACCTTGGGACATTTTGCCAAACCACGCACAATTTCGTGATATCATTTATGAGCAACACCTGGAACTCTAAATTAGCTCTTTTCATTCGACCCCGTCCTACACTAACTAATAGTGGGAGAAACAGGCAACAAAAACGTATTCCGTAAAGGACTTGAATCGTATGGGGCAAAACTCTGTGTCAACATTTATTTTTGCCCCATACGATTCAAGTCCTTTACGGAATACGTTTTGTGTGCTGACGGCAATTTGTGATAAAAGACTAAACGAAGGATCTTCAAATATTATATTAGCTAATAAAGACTGGAATTTTAGAGTATTTTTGCTTGAGATCAGCAAATTGTCCGCATTTTATCCGCTGAAGATTTGAAGCCAAAATGCTCAAGCAAACGAAAAAGCTCTGATTGTATGCGAACATTGGAAGCAAGAACTTATCCCAGGTTTCTCCATGTTGCGCCATTGAAAGTGATATGTAAAAAATTGGTTTGAACTAACAGAACTCCTTTTCTCTTTTCCAGAATAGCATTGGAGTTCAATTCAAACCAACGATGTGTGAACATAGTGAATTGAAATGATGCTAGCTTACCTGTCCATCTTGTACACCGCCCTGCTCGAAGACATTAAGAAATTTCGTAAGAATTTCCTTCTCTGTTTTCGTGCCATTCTGATAATCGGGATGCGCCTTGACATTGTAGGTGCCTTTGATGTCTTCGTACGTCACAACTCCGTCGCCTGTTTTATCCATCTTTTTGAAGGCTTTCTCAATGATTGAAATTCGATTCGCGTTGAGTGGGGGCTGAAATTCGGATGAATTCGTTTGTTCATAATCGCAGCTATAGTTACCTATACTCCAACGTATATTACCAATGCGGCGATTAAGAATACGTCGCTGTGACCTTCCCGAAAATTAAACTTTTAAGACGGCAATTCGTTCAAATGTTTGTACTGAATAAAAACGCTTCCAATGGGTCATTAGTGTTCCTATGTATGATCTTTCCTGATCTATTGCCCAGAGTGAACGCCCTGCATGCAAAGATCTCAAACGGGAATAATCCATTTGAGGCCCGTTCGAATGCCTCAAAATAGCATTTTTTTTGTTGCAAGAGCTCTACCGTTTCAAAAATTCAAATTTTTTCTTTTTCGATCAATCCATTTCATTTGGATTCCTTTGATCTGGGAGGACCAAATGCTAAACATGATTTAATTCCACTTCGTTGACATCTCTAGGTCTGTAGTAAGATTCTTTTTGCCCCTCGCCCTTCGCTGTCAACCACCACCCAGTCGAAAGTGCCGAGGATAGAAAAAGGATATAGTCTGTGTTCTCTGAACACACCCTACTCGTGCCATTCTGGCATTGGGCCAGATACCGAAGGATCGCGCAGATTGTGGGGACTGCTTCTATAAATCGTCGGCTCGCCACCACGGCCTCCACGAATAGCTGGCACTCGCCGTGAGCCACGCCCATCGAAAGGAGGTAGAATATATATATATAGTTTGAGTGAACACGAACACTTTACCCTACCAGCTATGCTACCAGCATTCATATGTATATAATATATAATGAACGTTTCCTCCCCTTCAATCTATTAGTGTTTTATCTACGACTTCATATTTCGGGTGTTATTGAATGTTATGGTAAATACGTGCTATACTTATTATATGTACAGGTCGATGACGAACACTTCTGGTTCGGCTAATAACTTTGAAAACGATTTAGCAATTTAGTAGACTAAAATCAATTTCGTCTGTCACGTGGGCGAAGTACTCGTGAATCGTGCGTCCGCTACGGACATTGATTTTATCTAAGCCCCTAGACTTTAAAAGATGGCTTATTAAATTAATAAGTTGATTAGGTGTCCCAGTTTATGGCTGAATGTGATAGACGATTTTCTTGCTAATTATAACTCGACGCCTTTCGATACCCAACGTTCCCCCTACTTGCGCTAATATTGTAAGGTACCAGTTCGAACAAATGTCAACGAATTGAAACAATCGATCGGAAAAATGTGAAACAATCGGGACAAAGACAATCAGTGCGTAGAAATCAAGAGAAAATAAGAACTTCAACAATTTCAGTCGATGCCAATTTTAACTCTGACGATACATAGTACGTTCGATGTTAATCAAGGCCGTTGCTTTTGTTCACTATACAGGTAAGACCAGGCCATTTTTCTCGTCATGCCGACACAAGACCAACCTATTTAGTATTAGATATACCCTAAATCCATTAGGTACCACTTATTGACGCAGCGCGTCGACCATTATATTATTGTCAGTATTATTATTGCCTTTTACGTGGTTCACTATCAGTTAGGGCCCGTGGTGGTGGTGGTGGTGGTGGACTTTTAGGAACCGCCCGCCTGCCCGCCCGAGCGTCCACCTGCCCACCCAAAGTGACGGATAAACGAGATGGCCCCATTTCGATCTCCGGTCGATGTCGTCGTCCCACCGCACCGCTTTTCTCTACGGCTGCTGCTGCTGCTACTGCTGTTGCTGGTAGTCACCCAATTGGCTTCCCTGCCCTATCTCGTTCTATGATACCTTAACGAAGCCATATTGAGGACACGAGCGAGGTCGGGGTTCCGTAAACCCGAATGTTGTATAAGTTGTCTAATAACAACAACGTAGGTAGACACAGCCGAAAAGCAAAACCCGAAAATGGCGAAAATAGGAGTACGCGCATGTCTAGGCCAAATATAACACACACACACACACATATATATATATATATATACAAAGCTTTGCAGATGCCAAGAGACCGCTCGTATATGCATGCATATAATAAATGGATACCTGTTCACAGGAAACTAATTCAGAATAGAGTTTTATGCTGCTGACACCTCCGTTTAACAAGAGAGTCGTGTTTTACAAAGGCAGAGGAATAAAATGATTGTGTAATTGGCGTCATATCTGTAATGTATTATCATGGCATATGCATCATATAAATGAAAAAGCAAATCTTCCGGGCTGATTCGCAGCCATAAACATTTCAAGTCTACGGTACAACTGCTTTTAGCATTGCTTCATAAGATGGATCCGTCATCGTTACACATTTGCATATGCATCATGTCGTATGCTGTCGTTATATTATACGTTGTTAAGTGCCTATAAATTCGCCTAACTGTAACTCGATGACGTTTGACCTGCATTAAAGACAATGTTTTTTAATACACTTTCCGGCTGAATATTTTTACAGAGAATAGCAGTGCGTACTGATTACTTAATAGGAACCTATACTTCCCATTGCGTTCAATTACATTATATTTAACTATCCACACGAATCTGTGCGAAACGGTGGGATGAGCGAATACTTTTGAGACCCATATAAAATTGCGCTATTTTACATAATAGGATATAGTTCAATAACAGTGGACCATCAACGGACGCAGATTAGCTGAAATGAACACGATACCGATTTCCGAGTACGCCCACCCGTCAACAATCGAAGTCACTGGCAATTCGATGATCGTTCAGTCGCAATTCCACTCAATGCCTAAAGTAAAGGACACTTGACGTACTCTAAAAAGCTGCGAACTGTAGCTCTGCTGCATAATGTTCGCCAAACAGCCAAACGAAGGTAGAAAGTGCTCCCAATAATCGCAAAGATACAACATTTCTTGGTCCGTTGGATTGGTATTATTTAATCATATATAATATGAATATGTATTATGCCAGAGATTGAGACAGAATCGAAACCTTTACTACTTTTACCGACAAAACGTAATCATTTTAAAACCACGTATTACAACTATAATATCGTTGCCAATTATTATATTTGTCATTGCCATTATCAGCATTAGCTAATAATAATTGCCCATGCACTTACAAATGTATAATAGAATGTCAAGTGTCGTCCCATAGGCTTTCGCAAAACTCAGAGATGTTTGCCAATTTTTTAGCCTACCAAAAGCAGTAGACGATCCGAATACAATATTTCCCAATATATAATATACAAATTTAATATTTGTTAGAATACAATGCTGATCTCGATGTGTGGTAGCATTCCACCAAAATGGTGATATAGTATGAACAATGTCATGCGTAATATTTATCTGGATCGATCTACGCATATATATTTGCCGAGCACAAATACAGACTTTCTTAAATAATCTAGCAACAGGCAGTCATAGTCGCAATGACGGCGATAAGAGCTCGAAAAATCTAGTTCTCGAGCTCCAACTTGAATTTAGAAAGGCAATAGCTTCCGTATTCTCGCTAATCTCACATCGACATAGCAAACGACAACGACGACAATAGCCCCAAATCGAATGTTTACTAGACTTACTCGTATGTGTCGGAGAAACTCATTGAAGTCGATGGTTCCGGAGTGATCTGAATCGAAGATATCAAACAGTTCACGAACTTCGTCCGCCGAGAGCTGCTCACGGAGTCCGCTGTCATCGAGTCCCTTGTTAAACTCCTCTCGAGATAAATCGCCCGAGTTGTTATCATCCATACGCCGGAACATTCTGTTTAAAGGAAACACGCACACAAAGAATAAGTAAATTATGAAAAGGACGACAGAGCATACGACCACACAAATGAACAGTAAACATAACCAAACACACATAGATAAGGCCTCCATGCTCCTATTTTCCACATGGTCAATCCTGGGTCAGCTTGTATGCAGCCAATTGATGTCGGAAAATTATAGCAATAGCTGAGAATCGCTGAGAATTTTAATTCGATGCAATATTGTCCTGTGCTCTGTGTTGACCCTCGGCCTATTGTTTGACAGATATGCTACGCCGGTTCAAAATTGGACCGGTGCATGTCAATTATTATGAGACATTGTCCAACTCTGCCCTGAATTCTGTCTCGAAGGTTCAGTTTAAGAGCGATTTGGACATTCTACCGCCAGCCATGGTAAACCATAATCAATTTAGTATTGCGCATTATTGTTGAGAATATCGAAGTTATTTTTCCTAAAATCTTCCTTTGGTTAGTCGCGATGCATCGATGCATGGAGGGAGTAGACTGTCAGATATATCTCAGTAGTCAATCATACGCCAGGCAGTGCTTTCCGTGTCGCAACGGCAACGTACAGCGAATATTGGATAAATCAACATCGGTGATTAAGGAAGAAGAGAAGTTACTTAATATTTGATAAATCTCTCCCTCTCTCATAGTGTCCTCATGCCTTAATCATGTTAAGCACCGTTGCCGACGCACAAGAAATGCCATAGTTACTGGGGCACTTGATCCTGCTGGCATTCTGGGTAAAAGTCTCACACCGGGGCATGACGCTAGTTTTTTAACTCCTCACTAGCGGGGGACGCGAGATCATTATTTAAGGTCTCATACTTCCATCCGTCCGATTATATTTCTGCTTGCTGAAAACGATGAGAATTCAATAAGTCTGACAAACATAAATGCACCTTCACCAAAGGCCAAGAGAGAGGTAGAATTTGTATTTTTCGAAAGTTGCTCTCTCAGATTCGAACGTTGGCCCAAGACTCTTGGATCCGAGTGTCTCGTGCCGAGGAGCATACTCAAGAAGTGCTTCGCTCCAGTTCTTCGTAAGATTAAGGAATCAACGAAGCGCTAACGATAAATGAAACTTTCCTTAACTAGATAGGTTCGCGATCTGTCAAGAACACACCAGTCTACCAAAAACCTACGCGTTTCGTCGTGAGCTCAGTTTATCTTAGAAAAGCTAACTCTCACAACTGTCTCGGAAAAGGACACTCATGCACCCACGCCAACGCGGATACACTTGTCGCCATTAAATTGAACGCTTTACTCAAAGTCACACTAAATTATGTCGTGAGCACTATATCTGCAGGTAGATCGAGAAATCAGAGGGATATTCAACAGGCAACCAACCACAGGCACTAGGCAGTCAGAGCACGATCTTGACACGTTCGATGAGTGCCTCTCTCTCTCTCTCACACATCTCATCATATATCTATCTCTTGCAGGCTCTGTCGATACTTAAATTGCACGACAAGCGTTCTCGGGTCGATATGCATGTATGTATGTACAACCTGTGTCGCTCACTATGCTGAGAACGCCACAGTACGAAGCGCGAGTCAATTGTTCCGGCTTGAGACCAACCAGCCGCTACTGTCTAACTGTATTCGCACGTATATATTAACATGCTGCATGCTCGGTGCACTGGCACATCTGTCGGTGTCTGTATGTGTCCCTTATGGGTGGACATTTGATTCTGGTTATTTGCTGTTGGAGGACTCGATGTCCACATCGCGGGGCCTTTTGTTGCGAGGGTTCTTGTTTGGGGCTTACATAAAATGCTGTTGTGCACGGCTGGCTTCCAATTGAGTAGCATTAGCTAGTACTACTAGAATTTATCCAAGTAGGCATCGTAATACTAGACAAGTTAGCTGGACATATAGGCGGTCGACCGAACAAGGGGGTGACCGAACAAGGGATTCGTGTCATTCTATTTGAGGAGGCCATGGGATTTTCCGGATTTACTCCGGGAAAGTAATATTGGACAACAAAGAGAGAGAGAGAAGCAAGATGCAATGAAATCGCTCAAAATTGGTTTTCAATTTACAGCGGGAACCATACAGCGGGTGGATACGGATTTAAGCACAACATGCTTGACCGATTTAATATCAACGGCCACTGTCGACAAGACTTAATCAGGCTGCTTGGTACAATGCGATGTATTCGGCAGAGAGGAGTTGAGTTGGAAAATCTGATCATTCAAAGTGTTTGAGCGTTCATTTGGAACCTCGTAGTAGTTTTTGTTCCAAGGGCAAAATATGTCTAATTTTAAACATTTTACAGCATTGTAATTATCATGGTCTACGCTATCGATCTCTGCAGCATGCCTACTTACCGTCCTAGTCCGAGGATGCCACCAGCGCCCCGCTGTAGGCAGAGTAGGCGGATCTTCTCGAGGACATCCTTTGCGTGGGGTAGTTGACTTTGGGCCCGGAGTCGCATCTGCAGCTCGTTGTTGGACTGGGCTGTCAAGGGTCGTGGCATCCTGCCTGCAACCAATGACAACGTCCGACCACCGTCATTCATCTTCAGTCACTTACAAATAGTCGTAACTCTAATGCATCCGTCTGGCTACCACAGCTCGTTTTATTTGTGACGTCCTCGAATTGTGAATCCTTGAACTGCTCCTAGAAGTGGTATTAGTTACGACTCACTTCGGTACATAATCCAGCTAGTTAACAACTCGCATAGTGAAGTTTGTTCTCAATATGTACGCGCACGCTGGCTCTGTATCCATTCACGTAGGAACTTCCAACTTGTCGACCAGGTGATTTTTTTTACGTTTGCATACTCATTATTTTATTTTGAATTTATTTCATAAGGGATACACGTACTTCAGTCATGTGCCGAATGCAAACCATTCGATAGGACATCCAAGGGGCAAACACCGCACCATTTATAGATAGTCAAACTTCAGACAATTAAATGCACACCACTGCGTCGAACGCGTAAGGGATGTGGATAGCACAGCACTCCAGGGCCCTCTGGACATTGGCCTGTTTGGTCGTCACTGTCCTGAGTTTCACCACTTGCCCGATAGAACGCAGAGCCAGCCGAGGTGCAACCGAGGTGGGTGCCCTCACCAGCAGCAGCTCATTTGGCTCATCTGACAGTGCTGCTAGCCTGCAGCCGCGGCTGGGGTCGGCGAACTGACAACGTGTTCGGAATTCAGTCCGGCCTGGTCACGGGGGTCAGGGGAATCGTGTCACGATTCTCAACAGGGCGTATAGGTGATGCGTGCCCAGCTCACGATCGCGACGGCCAGTTAGCCCACAAAACAACGTAGCTATATAACCAGTGTGCTTCTATAGTCCTATCAGTCCTGGTGCTATCGCTGAAGCCAACAACGAAGAGGCACGTGTCTGTCTGGCGGATCTCTGCTAGGGTAGCCAGACCCAGGTAAGCCCACCGGGGCACCAGGAATCGCTTGCAACGTGAGCGAATAGTGGGTACTTATCAGCTGCAACGTAACTGCGTTGATCTGGTGGCGTCAGTTCGGTAAGTAACGCGAGGTAGATACAAATAACACGGACGGAGCTAGAAGGGTCAGCGGACCAGCCGTTGCATCACACGAATGGGCTACTACATCGACCATATGTACATATGATACGATACACGAATGGACGAATCTGTGCCATGGCGGGAATTAGGTATCAGCTAGGTTGAAAAGGTTCCGACGTTGAGGCTACAGCGTTTGTTTCATACAGAATAGATGAGCTGCAATCCCCTGAGAGGATACAGCAGCCTGTCAGACTGCGTAGCGTTGGCATTGTTAAATTATGTGAAGCGATTGGTAGGTATAGTCTCCTCGAGGCGTATGCCAAGTGGAGTTGTAGCCTCAGTTGCTTCAGCCTGAACAGACAGACAGCTACCGACGGTCAGCAGAGTGGTTGTTAGGTCGTGTCGTTCGACGCGTTTACGCCGCCGGTGGCGTCAGGCATCGGACATCATACAGTGGCCATATAACGAGAGTCGCTCGAGTATTCCACTGGCACCTACCTATTATGAGCCCAACGCTTAATAATGGTATGATGATGTCAGCAGGTCATACTTGGTAAGTGAACTAATTAGCTTGCATCCATGGATTGTACGATGTTCGCTTAAAGAGAGATAATATTGTATAACATCATTCGCGATGTTTCTAAATTCCAAGTGAGCTCCGTCCGGCATCGACATCATTTATACGGTAATATTTCCCTTATCTGTAAAACTTGTCGCTGGATCTAATCACTGGTCCCAGGAAGTCCCCGGCTGGAAGACCGGGCACTTTGTTATCGCGTCTGACCAATACTCATTAACCGTTCATTCGACTACTCTCGTATTCAATCAGCACGTAGTAATCGACACTATGGTGTATACTAATCGACTTATGAATGAATCACTAATTATGTCTAAACATATCGCCTACCAGCCTATGTGTAGTCAACCTACCTACCAACGAACCAATCTACTGGGTGCTACATACGAATCGCACAGCCTCACGCAAATTGCATACAATAGTTACAACAACTCACCTGTTGCGTGGGAGGACTATTGGACGGGTGGTTTCGTCAAAAGCGAAGCAGGAACAAACAGCACGTCGTTAAAAATAAATACACAGCAAATACTCGGGTGGTCGATTGAGGTGGTCAGTCTTCAGCAGCAGCAGCAGCAGCTATTCGTCGTTATCTTGTTTTGTGCTCTTCTTGCCTTTGGCCGACTTCGGGATTCAGTTCGTGATTGGTTACTCGATTTGCGGTGAGTCGGCGAGTTGTTCTTGCTGCTAACTTCAGTCAACTGCGGTGCAGGCTGACACACACACCCACACACAAAACGTTTATTATCTATACGCTGATGAAATGATCTCTCTATGTGTGTTAGCTTCGTTGTCTTCTTTTTGGTCGCTGGACGTTCAGCTGTTTAGAAACTGGAACGCCGGAAGGCAAAGTCGCGGAGGAACGGCCGGTGGAGGGGGGCAGTTGGGTCGTTGAGTGTAGACAATGCACCTATCTTTGACTTTGTTTGATTTCTCAGAACTTAGCAATATATAAATGCAGCTCAGCAATAGCTTGTCGAGAGGTGTGCTTCGGTCGCCTGCGAGGTTTTTTGTTATGTTTAACTTGAGGTGACGAACTTGACACAACCACTGCACATCAGAACATTGACTTTATCGATTGTGATCACCTTCGGGGTATCTCCTGACTTGAGACTGGCTTTACTAATCTATTTCACTCGTTAATAGCTCTGTTGATCGAGCTAGTCGGAATCTACTGGTCGGGTGATGATTAACGATACTCGGCAATACTGTTGCTTAACAAGCAGGCGGCTAAGGGCCAGAGTTGTATTATCTCTATGTTATTTGCTTGTCGAATACTGCTTATCACCTTAGATCTAGATTACCGTGGATTTTTTGCTCTGCTTGGTTTGATTGCTCACACTATACTGCCCTGCAAATGTAGCTGCTGAACGCGTACTAATGAGAGGGCGACGTGAAATTCGGGGAGAAATGTGATTGGGTAGCTTGACTCGTGTTGCTATCCGAATATCTAACAACAACGAGAGTAGCACCAACTGACTTCGACGTTGTGACTGAATTTGAGGCCGATATAATAACAACACAAACGTCACACAGGCAGATAAACAAACAAACGAACACACTTCAAACAAAGCCGTCAGTTGCGCTTGGTTGGTTTGTAGCGAAACGAAGAGGCTTTCTTGTCTCTTCAACAACGATTCGCGACAACCAACGGCAATAGACGGCGTCGACTGGTGCGCACGACTGACAACGCCGGGTACAGCAGCGGCATAGCTCAGACGTTGTAGCCACGGCAGCGATAGCCGGGAACGGCCTGGATGGGCGAGACAACGTGAAACGTAGACGTGGACAGAGGGAGAGGTCTTGCCGCCTTCGATCTGGGGAAAGGGACCAAGCAAGCAAGCAGGCAGACAAGCAAGTAAGTAAGAGCGGTGTCCTGCTGGGCATTTCGCAAGGGTATACCCAGGGGGACAGGGCACAAGGCAGACACCCAACCCAGGCCACCTATGCCACCACCACCATCACTATCCATTCACCCAACCATAACGACCGTTCTAAGAGCCGTTCGCTGACAGCACAAGAAGATACTATACTGCAACAACACACCCTCTTCGTGCTTCGTGTGGTGCAGATTCCCTTCACTAGACTGATCCCACTTCTGACCCCGCGTGCCCGAACGAAGGCCCACCCGACAGCCAGCCAGCCCGCCCGCGTGCATCCGAAGGGCCACCTTCTATAGTACAAGGCCATGGAGAGCCAATGCAAGAGAGAACTGGAGAGAAATAGTGAACGTTTGTATGTAAGGAAGAGAGAGAGAGAGAGAGAGAGAACCCGTCGGAGCCAGCTTATAACGACGTCTGCGTGTTGAGGACCGACGAGGGAGTCTAGGAGAGGACGGGCATACGGACAGACAGACCGAGAGGAGTCAGTCAAGGAGACCTAGAGTCTCCAAGGACTCGGACAAACGAAAGGGCGATGCCAGCGCCTGCGACTCCACGGCTCCAAGCAGCTCAAACCCCTATCGTGCTGCAGCGATTTCCGTAGTACCTAATACAAGTAGACATTGAAGGCACTGATGAACTCTGTCGGATGGACAGATAAGTTTGACCTGTATTCTACGAGCAAATCGGGGGCAGGCCCGCTGCCTCTGGAGAATGTAAGGCACAGGAGAATAAATGAAGGCAGTGCATTATAGAGCATTGGCAGATGATCGATTTTTGTTAGTTTGCGGACATTTTAAACAACAGGATATTTTATTTTCATGGGACTTGCTGGGTACCGCATTTATACAGAGGATTATGATGATGATTTTCCACTATCTAGGGCGAAGGTCCATGCGTACACAACCAATTACGTTTAATGCCTCTGAATATATTGAACTTATGGCCTCCCTTAATTGCATCCGAATCGAACTGAACAGAACAGATGTGTGTTAACGAAAAAGCGAATAACATTTCATTATGCATGTTTCAATGTTGATACAGTATGAGAATAGTGGACACTCCGCGAATATTTTTGAATAATTTGCCATGCAGACTGTTGCCGGTAACTTGTTTTTTAGGTCTTACTATTAATGCAAATCTATTATTACTATAAACATTATGTGTATAAGCCTAGCAATATTTAATGAGGGAAAACAACAAGCAATGGTAGCAACAGGCAACATTCTCGTTTTATGTGGCCAAGGTACACTAAGTCAACGTAATCCCCAAGCCAAGTCCCTGGGCAAACAGTATTGCTATCACCAAAGATCACAATGTGGGCCACGTCGGTCAAACCGGAGTGCGTTGTCGCGTGCCTGCTGGATCCAAAAATTGAACTATAATATATATACTCAAGTATTGCATCGATGAAGCCTAATTCGATAGAGCTAGGTAAAGGCATGAACAGTGTTGCATGTTTGTAACATAACAGCGGAACACACACACATACACTACAGTTATTATACGATTGCGAAAATTTAAAAAAGTATATATATATAAACTGCAAGGAGATTATAACGAGCAAACTGGCCACTGCTTCGACATAGCTATTCATACAGCCAGTTTGAACTCAAGACTATAACTATCATTAGTAAATGACATTAGATCAACCAGCCATTCGATTGTATAAATATATGCACGTATTACATAATATATCGCAATTTTTTGCACTAGGCCATTCTATGTCATTTGTTCTTGGACTAAATCGAGACTCAGCTGAACTATATTAAACTAAATTGTAATGCTTGAGCTTGTTTATCTATCGCCACGATTATAAATGGCCATTATCATCTTTCACTCGACGTATACCGCTTTCGTGGAGAGCTCACGTTCTAAGGTTGAACAGTCCGATACAAGTTTCTGATGAACTGTTTCACCTCAGAGAATGATACATCCTAAGCAGCATTACAATAACGCTCTCCTGATGGCACAACAGTTAGTCGTCGTTATTGCTCAAGTGTTTGTGTAAAGTGTAGTGGGTATACCAGCATGCTTCAGCTATACGGCAGTAATAACCGCATGCCTGTGACAGAGCGAAGCTATACTCGATTCATGCGGATACTGCATTTATCTGAGAAACATTTGATAGAAGGCAGCACCTTAGCATTGAACTTAGGAGCTCCGGCCGGTGATCGATGATTGGAAAACGCTTAAATTGCTAACCTTAGGAGTTCCTTCCACTGGTGAATATGGGATTTCGTCACTTTACCAAGTTATTAATTGTGTGCTGTGTCCTCGTGCTGATTGTTCATTTTGGCTTGGCAAAACATCGTTGCTCAGATGAGGATGGCGACTATAGCGATGAAGCTGAAGGAGAGGTGAAACACTCGAAGAAGCATCCCTTTGTTGACGGCGATTACAAAAATAGCAAGGATAGAAATCCGTACAACCACAAGCGCAAGTCGAAGCACAGTGATAGACGCCACATTGACCCAAACCATTCACATGACCATCCAAGGACATCCGAGCCATCGAAAAACAAACATTCCCACGAAGAAGGTGAACAAGACGATGATGATAATCATGGTTACGATGGAACGTCATTGAAGGACAACGAGCCACCAAGCTCCAAGAACAAGTCGTCCCCAGCGAAGAATAGCAAAAAGAATAAACCTGCAGAAGAACCTTGGAGATCACATCTATCGAAAGCTAGGCCCCCCGACGACAGCAACGATGACGCAGGCGACAGCGATAGCAGTGACAGCAAAGAGACTGAAACTAGCGATAAACATCATAATCACTCGAAGCGGGCACAAGATTTGCCAAAGTCACCATTGAAAAAGAACCAACCTCATCAAGAGCACGTGGAGCAGAATAAAAGGCAATCTGATGATAGTGCCGATCGCTATCATGATTATAGTCCCTATCGCAATGCAGAGAGTAACGAATATGATGATGATGATGATGATGATGATGCTGATCAAGACCGTGGTGAATTATCGAGGGACACCCATTCGTATCCGAGAGAAGGGAAACATTCTGGCAACGACAAAGATGGAGATCGGAAGGCCGACAATTCTTCTCCAAAGCTATCGACGTTCTTGTCGAAAGACAAATCTCCTCGAAAAGTCAAACACGAACAAAAGGATAAAGATGCTACTAAACGTAGAGATAAGGTAACTTCGTCGAAAAATGACCTAGCACCATTGAACGGTAGCGATAGAAAATATGTAAAAAAGAATAATACATCTATCATGAAACTCCACGGAACCTCCAATGAAGAAGAGGAAATTTCGGAAGAGACATATGATGAGGAAAATGAAACCTCTGATGAAATCTTTAGCAACGAAAATGAAAGTTCGGACGAGATCTCCAATGACGAACCACGTCCAGTGAAGGGCAAGACGAGGACGTCACCGAAACGCAATAAGAACAACAGACCGATTGTGTATCACGTCTCCCTACAACCCTCTTCATCGGAGGGCGACTTTACAAACAAACAGGATGAAAATAAAGATGAAGAGCGTAAAGACAGCGATGAAAAACTTCGTGCACAAAAAATACCTTCGAGTAAGAACGACGAAAAGGAGCCAAACTCCAAATCGTCTCGAGATAATGAGGAGTACGAAAATCATCATTCAAAAAGGAAATCTTCACCCTCAGAAAAGAAACTATCCAAAACCAAAAAGAGAAAAGGTGTAAATGAGATTGATGATGACGATGCTGATGCGGGGACATACAAAAATGCTGAAGGAGATAATGATGAACTTGACGACGACTATAAGCCCAATGTGCAGGCATCTTCTGTAGGAAAGAAAGTCAACCCTTCAAAAAGTCACTCATCTAAAGACAGCGATGAAAATGACGAAAACGACTTCGAAGGATATCCTTTTGTAGAAAACATGCCATCTAAGAATAACACATCTTTTGAGCGATCGGATAACGATGGCATAGGCGACGAGGGAAAGGAGTCAACAAAAAATGGTAGAAATGACGATGACGTTGAAACATTCGCCCAGCAGAAGCCTGAGTCGTCTGCAGAAAAACCTTCGAAGACAAGGGACCCCGATGAAGAGCACAATGAAGGCGATGAAGATAAATCGTCGGTAGAGAAAAGCCACAGTTTGGCTGAGGAGGAAAAAGAAAAAGATGATGCGGAAGGTAATGATAGCAGTAATAATGATAATAACCGAAAACAACATTCTCCAAAGCTATTACTTTCTACGTTGGCAGCGGTTCAGTCAACCTCGAGAGAAGAGAAAACACCTAAAACCGAGACCAAAGGTTACAGACCGAAAGTTGGAACACCTATGGACTTTCCTATGGATCATAAGCACGGATGGAATAGCGCTGAGGATAACGACTATAGTGATGGCGAAGAACCTGCTGAGGATGAGAGCGCTGGCGAGCCGAAGCCGCCTTGGGACGATGACAATCCAATGCAGGTGATGTTCATGGATGGCCCTCATAGACCTGGACGGCCTCGTACGAACCTTGAGCACTATGAGGACGACGATGAAACTAACAGTTATGGAGGCGGTTACGATAACAATGATCCTGAACGGCCGCGACTGTCCAATAGCCACAATCAAGAATGGAACCGTCAACGATCTCCATGGATACACGTTAGAAGCTACAAAAATAAGCATGTACTAAGCAGCGTAAATCAATATGTCGTGGAGGAACTACCTCAGGTGCTCGATACTTTAAAAGTAGATCCCTGGACATTTTACATACAAAATTGTGAGATCAATTCGGAAACGTTAGAGACGCCGGGGCGTGTGTGCAAATGCTACGACAAAGATCTCACAGCATCTGTGGGTCTCGTTGGGTTGTCACAGCTTCTGAATCAGGGCAACAGAAGAACAACGTGAGTGGTAGACGAAGCTATAGACTAGGTTTGTCTCTCTCTGTGCATGTGTGTGTGTTCGATTATATATCATTCCTTTACGATTCTATTCATCTATATTACTAGGTTCAGTAATGACGTCCAATCAGTCAGCAGTTCATAATAGTGGTTCAGCTCGCGTTGATCTTTAATCGACTCTGTTGTATTTTTTTGTTGCAGCCAAATCTCGTGCACTCTACAGGGCTGTCAGATTGATGGGATCATTATACCGGGCAGCCTGTGGTTTGAGGTCGGTACACTCGATAACCAATATGAAGTTCTGCTGATACGACCAGTCAGAGTAAATATAACCTTAACAATTTCGCGAAAACGTAAAGGTCGAAGAGGAGAAGTTCTCCATTATTTCGTACGAAGGCAACACCTTGCGAAAGTAATGCATCAGGTTAGTATTCACAAGAACAACAACAATAATAATAATAATAATTCTCTTTCTGGTATACGTATTATAATTATTATATTATTATTATTATTAAATCTTTGTAAGTTATTATCCTATTGTAACACGGAACTTTACACTATACTATTTGACATAGCCAAATGTCATATCAAGCCTCATCACGTGTCACAACACAAAAAAAACGATAAAAACTGGGTCGTTATTCAAGGTTGGTTAACTACGTTCGTATGCATACGTTTAGCCAGGTGGGTTTTGGCGAATGAGCTATAACCTATATTATTTCTATATTACGAATCGTCCCAATGCTCAATAAGTACGTGGATTGCGTCAGTAATAAATAATAACGCATCATGTGTGTGATTTCTCAATGTCAGGTGTGTCAGGCAGTTGACGATAAGCTCGTGCGAGGGCTGTCACAAGTCTTCGAGGACTCCGTCATGGGGACATCGAAACGCTGCTATAGCATCTTCAGTTCCATGTCTTCAACATCGATGTCTGAGAAAAAGTCGAATTTGCCAAAGTTGTGGCCAAAGAGGGATAGCAGCGAGAAGATAGCAAAGAGTAACTTCAATATGAACATCAGAGAGGATGATTACGACTATGAAAACGATGCCGATGCTATGATCTAGACTCGGTTGGGTTTCGCCATAACTTGGAAGAGACGTGAAAGAGGATTTTCGTACAATGCGATCATATTTTTTTTTAGGATTCGTTAAATTAGTGGTTTCGGATATAAATAGCTTATTTTGCTTTTGAAGGTGATTTGTGAGAAAACCGCCGAAATGATGACATACATATGCGACAAAGACCAATAAAGTGAGTTATAATGAGAATAAAACCGATGACTGACGAGAGACTTTTATACACAAGAAGCTACATATTTGAAATAAAATTGATTCGGAGGAGAGCCTACCGATCACCTAGTATTTCTCGTATGTGAATACGCCTAATGTAATACAAAGCGAGAGAGGTTGTTTGTTGATTGGTGCAGCTAACTGTGCAGCTAACACTGACTGTGTTGAATAGGTCTCTGTTCGTGTGTCTTTCGAATAATATCGCTGACACCGTTACCCCTGTACCGTCAACCTCTAATCGTGTTAGCCACCTCTTTCTTTAATTCGACCTCACACTGCTACTGAAATTCCCCTCTGTTTAGCTATGTAGATGGATCCTGCCGCCCAGCTAAGTGCATCCATTCAAATAATTCGATTTTTACTCAATCTCTCAATCAATATTCGACTATCATTGCCTGTGTCTGATGCATGGCTCTTGCACACGCACGGGACACATACACACACACACAGAGAGATAGACAACGATAGATATACCCACACATAGAGTCCACACACAACATATTCAGGCATTCATGGACATTGGGCCACATCGGCCCACATAGTTCGACAGACGCACGCAAAGACGCACAGGGAGAGAGAGAGAGAGAGAGGCTCTCATCCAGCTTCAGCGACCCTGTAGATGCTACTACTGTCTGCTACCACTCAGAATCCAGCTGGACCTATTCTAGAACAGTGGCGCTGACAGCAGACGGACGTTGCTGTTGAACGTCCGAGTGGAGAGTCCCTGCCATACGGCGACGGCAGCCACAGTTTGTGCCATATTATAGGCAGGCAGGCTGGTAGATATGTTGTTAGCTACCGAAGAGCTGATAGAACTGCTGATGTGGCTCTATCAGCTGCTGCTGCTGCTGCCGATGCGGCAACAGCGGCGGCGGTGGCGGCAGCTGATGCATTCGCATTAAGGCACTCCTCACAGTTTTACCGGCAGTCAACGACGACGGGGACGGGCCCATCTATCGCGGCGTTATCCCGAAACAACAAATCCTGCATCCGGCTACCGCAAGCCCTTCCATCCATGCCTGCTAGGCTCTTCTCAGTCCAAGTCGTCGGACTTGCCAACCTCACCATATACACACACACACACATTTATCGTTCACGGCTGTTCACACACCATAGAGACTGTTGTGCCTGCGAGACAAACGGACAGACGGATAGACACAGCTGGACAATTGCACAATCTCACAAACGCACTACGACACACAACAAGACACTATTGAAGCAAGCAAGCGATCGCTGACGCCGTTGTTCCCTTAGTGTCCCTCAACAGCAGCGTTAACACCTTAGCAGATAATCCGTTAGTTACTCGTCGTAACTGCTGCAGCAGTTCGACCAATTCGAACGTTCATTCACTGACCACTTTCATACGGTGGAATGGATGAACAGACAACTGAGTAGAGGGAGCAACAGTGATTAGTAGAAGTAAAGACCCAAACTGCCAAAATGACTACGACGAACGAATAAAAGAGTGATTTGGGCAGTCTCGACAAAACATTCGTCTGTTTCACCTCCTCAAAAGTTTATCGCAAGTAGCAGCAGCAGCAGCAGCATTGTGAACTCGAACGCAGGTGACTCGCCTATATAAAGCACTCCGAGACAGCGACTGCATATGTAGATCTGTGCTGTTGGAATTGTGGTGTTTCTCTCAGACACGCACAGGCACAGGAAGACGGAGTATTAATAAGGAATCAGTCCATTGAGTATGTACTCGATTTGGACCCGATCGAAACCAATGTGGAAATCGGCTACCACAGTGTCAACAACAATTCTAATACTAATAATAATAATGATATCAGTGGATGAACGATTTATCTGGTTAGCTCGATCAGGCAACACCTCGACGTCTGTATTGTACTAAGCTAGTGTGAACGGCAGCGGTGAAGCTCTCTCTCTCTCGTAACAAGAGCCCATTATTGTTACATAACCATACTCATATTGCTGCCGTGGTGGTCCCGTATGATTTTCACTCTTCGTTGCCTATTACAGATGACGATGATGATCGATGATCTGGCTATAGCATATACGATATTGTACTGCCAGTACAAATGTATCGTGCGACCAGTACAGTGGTGAGCCGTGTTGGCCTTGCCGCCGCTGCTGCTGCTCCTACTGCTTCTGATGTCATAGGCGTAGTCATGAGTGTAAAAGGCGTATCGGGTAACTTGTAGTAGCAGCAGCAGCAGCGGTGGTCATGGACAGAACGAACTAATGTTTGGCCGTTCGTTCGTAAGGGTTACTGTTGAGAGTGAAATAGGTAGTGTTGTTGCTACTGCTGCTGCTGTAAGTGTTAGTGCTACTGCTCCCGTAGGGGCTTAGCAACTACAGCTCGAGACAGCAAGCGGACGAGCGAGCGAGCGGGCGAACAATCCAGTCAGTTCGCGTCGAGCGTCAGTGGTGTTCGACACCACCACCACCACCACCACAGCTACAACTACTACAAGTTGCACTCCTCTCTCTCTCTCTCTCGTTGGCGCTCCGCCACTAAACTCAGCTACATCTCTAGCTGTAGCTGCTGCTGCTGCTGTTGTTGTTGTCAGTTGCAATAGTACTAACTGCCGTTGACTTCGCCCTGTGCGGAGCTGTGTTAGAACCACTGCTGAATAATCACCCTGGTTCTGTTGATTTGCGGTTTCTTGCCATCGTGGGCTACCAACGGGAGTCAGCCCGCGATAGTGCGGCTGCTACAGTAGTGGTACTCTTCGTGTCGCCGAAGCGAATCAGCCGCGGCAACGGTGACAAAATGGCGATAATAATAAAGTTGAGCATTAACGACTAACTAGTTAACTAATTGAAAGGAATACAAAGTCACCCGATTACGATTACACCCGCTCGGTTCTGGATATCCCGTTATTACCCAAACACTACTACAGTTATTCCGTACTGCGAAGACTGTTGTCGGACTGTCGCACTGGACCAGCGTGTCGTATCTTATCGGGTGGCCAGAGACGGACCCTCGCCATCAGGAGTACGCGCAGATACCGAAGCAACTACCGAACTACGACTGAAGAAGCGCACATTTCAAGCCAATTTATGAACGATGCGGTATGTGTGTGTGTGGGGCTGAACAATGTGTGCGTGAGAGTGCTCGTGATGACCATGTAGTGGGGAACACACTTCGTCATCTCCTTCCCGTGTCCATCACAATCATCGCCATCGATCCGAGTTGCTGAAGTGGTTGTGTTTCTTCACTCAGTGTATAGACGTTGTCCCGAATAGCTGGCAAGAAGGATACAGCTGTGATGATTTAAAAATCACAGTGCACAGTTCACATCGAACATTCACAGCTACGCATGATGCTACCCCATCACGGCGACGATCTTCAGTGTTCTCCGAGGAGTTGTGTTTCGACAATGTTCAACCCTCGAGATACGATGCGATCTCTGCCCCATCCGCTGGTGCCGATGGTGCCACTTGTTCCGCGTCGAACACCGAGTCTGCCTCCGGTGTCACCCCTGATAAAGCTGCATGCCCTACATCTGCATTACCACCAATGGCACGCCAACATGGTTCGCATGGGAGTGCGACCTGAGAGAATGGTAAGTACTTGCATCATTATATATATATATATATATATGTATCAGCGCGGTGGCGGTGGGACGGCTTCTAAGTATCTGGCTGTAAAGTATCTCGCCCGATGCCGCAGGCTCGAGTCCCGAGGCGTGATGATGTGGACATATAGAGAACTTAAGCATTGTAATTCTACATTCACACAAACATCGGGCAACCCTTCTGAATCCTGAGATAAAATACAAGTCAAGATTGGAAACTAGAGACACACAGTAACAGCTGGATGGTTCAACAGCACGACTAACCAGATGTTCTGACCATGCAGCAACATATACAGTGACGCAAATCATTCATGGTTCACGAGACGTAAGGTTATATATGAGATCATCCTTCTGTGACGTACGGTTCTAGTATGCGTAGGTTATGGGCAATACGCAAGCGACACCTTCTGGCGGTGTTTACGCGGGTCGAGACCTTTATCGAGTCGCAATTATTTCCAACTGCAAAGTGACTAATGCGCAAGGTGAGACATTCAAGATTAAGGAAAATAAACGAAATTGTTAGACCCTAACACAGAACATAATGTCTGCACGGTGTCGTATATGAAGTCATCTTTGCGTTCCTCACTTAAACCATCCTTTTAGATGCCGTTAATTAATTGTATTGTAGAACGATTGGAAAGGTCATGGTGGTACTATCAGAGAGATGCGACAATATTGTACTTTGATAGTCAACCTATATATCTTCCCTCAGTCGTGTGATGCTGTTCATCCGTATTCCGTAATGACCATATTTGAGAGATAGCAGCTCCTGGTGACTTCAGTGTGAAGCCACAGTGGGCATTCATTTGTGAATCACTTCCGGGTTGGTTCTCTTACGAACATCCGAACGTGCGCATATATGCCTTCCAAAACAATGTCTTTACACTTTGATTCGCTAGTTATTTCATATATATATATACATATATATATATATATTATTTTTTTTACCGTGTGTATGAACGGATTTCTTGTATTATCTAAACATATGTGGTTAGAAACATGCAAACTACAAAATCGACACCGGTAACCAACCGATCGCCAGGCACAGCAAAGGCTGTCTATGTATTCTTATTGCTTGTCACAGAACGTAATCGCTGCCTGTGCTCGTATATCGTTCAACCACTACCGGTTTTGAATTCCTGTTTTGGTGAATAACCCGTGAAAGAGTCGGGTAGAATAGAATTACGCTGCACGGCCATCGACTTGCGGACACGGGGCCCATCGGCCCTACCTTTCATATCGTATATCTCTACTACTATTCTGTCACCTTTGCAAGGAAGATGAGCAAGCATGTATATTGTGGACTCTCAATTGATCCAACATAACATATACTACTGTGATATCGGCCCGTATTCACCATTATTAATATATCTGTCTTGAGTGACCTTAGTCTCGAAGCAGTTATTAAGGTACTTGTATGATGCATCAAAAGCATCATTATTCGCTAGAGAACTTTAGTTACAATACGAAGTAGAATTCGACACATAATAAAAATTCGCATTATATTTTAGAGGTTTAAAAAACACGTTTTCAAAACGCCATACGTATTAAAAAGCCATCGAAATTTGGTTTCAAAAGGGGATCTTCTATAAAAACAAATAATTTACAGTTCAAGCGATTTCTTTTGATCTGACTGAAGTTCTTCCACAGGTTCTAGAACCGTCGGCGTTTCGTGTATCTTATCAAAGATTGTCGTCGTTATCGATGAGGATAAGCCTACTAGAAACTCGTCCGTATTCCAGGCTGAAATTTCCCTGATTTAATTAAATCTTCTTCTATCACCCGAGTGTACTTATCATTTAAGTAAATGATAAGTACACGCGAATGACTTTTCGAAATGTTCCCGCGGCAGTGTCCTCATTTTCGAACTTATACAGCAAAAATTTGACGAATATGCTGCTTTTCACCTTTCATATCGATGCGTTTTTGAGGCCAAATGAAGCCTTGTTGAATGGAGCTGACTGTTCTAAACGATTCATCAAGGTCTATTTTGTGTACAAAGGAATCTCTTTCTCTGAAATGATTCTGTCTGGGAGAGCACTGCGTGCTGACAAGGAGATCTCCTACATTTATCTTAGCGTTGATCTCGGTTAAATAACGTCATGTACGCTCACCACGCATGGACAGCAGCACTCGTCCAGCTACACTGATCGATGGATATCAGAGAGCGAGAATCCGAAATCACCCTTCTCCTCTGTTACGGAGAGCTGGTGAGGTAAATAATATTCACGTGGGTATTCACGGTTAGTGGACGAAATGATTCTAATGTTATATAATAGAATCCGGGATCACGACCTTATAATCTGTTTCATACAGATCGCGGAAGAAAATGCATAAATCATAATTGACTAGGGAACGTTTTTATTAAACACTCTACCGTGTTTATTATTATTTACATTTCAAATTCCCCTTTAAGGTTTATGAATTTTCAGTATTTCTTTGGCTCCAGCGTCTTAATTTGTTAGCCTACACATATAAAACATCGTATGAGGTCGTTTACATCGTTTACTAGCTGAGTTCTTTTCAATATTTTCGATGATGATGACTGTATATCTGCCTAGCAGTCTTGCTGACAATGTCGGCATAGGCACCAGTGTTCCGTCAATTCTCGCAGAAGGGAATGCTTCATTTACATCTTCCTCAGTGGGCGCGCTCCAACAAGTCTGAGGCCACCAGCCAGACCTTCCTTAAGGCGCTCGAATAACAACATCCTCGTCTCAGCCAATTTTACATTTTTTTCTTTTGCCACCCGGGCAGTCCTGTAACCAAAAAATCACATAGTGATTGCTGTGCAGTTTTGAACTCGTGAAGCAGATGTTTGACTAAATGACTTAATCAATCCAGCGTTCAATATGCCTGGCGTCTGAGTTAATTACTTTAGTTAAGTAAATCGTTTTGCACGAGGTTTGGGCTTACATCGTAAACGCTAACATCAGTTAGACTTAAACGAACACTACTGACGCAATAATAATAACTAAACGATGAGAACAATAGTTAACCAATAATTATTCTGACACTTTTTAATAACCCCGTGTTTTCAATGTAGACAATGACTCTACGAAAAATGTAAACAATTAATTAGTACCCGAATTAGCCTTTGCTACGACTTATCTATAATCAACAAATAGTGCGCGTAAGTCGTCATACTTCATCGTCTTGTTAATCGCATGTACAAGCTTGAACAAGTATTGCACAAGTTCGCTTGACTCCAAGATGGCGTCCGATCGGAGTAAACACTCTTCCATTTGGCCCAGAAGGATTAAGGCGTCACAGACATGCTTGTCTTGCAGAAGTTCGTCAAGGACTTCCTCGTGGTAATCGGGCTCAACCTGAGTGGTCGCAATATCACACCAAATACAAAGAACGAAATGTATCTATCCTTCAAAAATGTAAGCGCTCAACTGTTGAGTTTTTGCGCATTATATATATATATATATATATTATATATGTACTTCACATAGTCTTCAAAAAATAATTCCAATTATATTTTCTAAATACTTAAACCAGGCAAAAAATATTTCATTGTTGAAAAATACAATATTTAGTTAGTACACCATCTGGGCGCCATACCAGAAATAAATGACGAGTCGCCCGTAAAAATAAAAAATTGCATCGTTTGGCATATTTTTTTGTCAACGTACTCAATTTTGTGCCAATGTTAACGATAAAATTAGAAGTGGCTTCTGTACTAGAACTCTACAGAAAGACATAAATAAAAACAAGAAGGCCATGAAGCCCAAAATCCTTATCCTTAGAGCCCGTTGTATATATGAAAGCCCTGACTATCGACTATTAGTTACCTCGTTGACTTCAAGGAGTGAACAAAGGCGGGCGTGACAGTACTGTAACGAAATGCCGGAATCGCCTTTTAGGGAGAAGCATTTCTCCCAATCAAAGGTCTCCTCTTTCAGTCTTCGTGTTTTCAACGTATTTACGAAGACGGCGGCCAGTGCGAGATCAAGTGATGTCTTATCGTATTCTTCCGGGGCAACCCGTGTACTGCTTGCCTCCTGCATTCCTGTATGGACCACAATTAGCGCAACAGACTCCAAATTAATTCATTCCCTTGGATTGTGGCATGTACTAAATGTGGCTAACATCGATAGTTTATTACATCATTTTATTAAATATTATCATAAATACAGAAAGAGGATGTGGGACACATATACATAGGTCTAAACTTTTTGAAAGCGCTAGGCTAAAGTTGAAGCAGAAGTGAGAGATGTGCTGGTTAACAGCTGTGTCTATGTGAATCTGATATGCCGATGGCATTATTAGAACGTGTTTACTATTCTACATCACAACGCAAAAAATGTTCATTCAACTATTATTACTATATAAATGAAAGTTGAAAACAGAAAGAAATTGATATTGTTAGTTACCAAAGGTTATATTAGGATATATCTAAATCAGAGGTATCGAGTGTTAATTATACGGAGTACGTGATGTGCAATAATGTCCTGATAAGCTTAACTAAAGTCCGGATCCTCTGGAACTCAATTAGGGTTATTATTGAGTCTACCTTTCTACTTTCACGATGTCTTATAATCTAAAAGTGTGCCTTTAGACTATGGGTTATACCTTTAAGTGCTCTAAGCTGTGCTTCTTCTATGAGATCTTCGAGAAACACGACTTGGCCGTTACGAGTGCTCAGTCCTTTGATGCGACTGAACTTGACGTGCACGATATGAATAGCGTCCTTCATTATCTTATCGAGGCATTTCTGTAGGTCAGAGAAGTGCTTTGCCTGCCCGTTGTCGACAACGTAGTATAGAGTATTGACGTTAAATTGTTTGTGGCGCGAAATTGCCGCACAAATGTCTCGGGTCAAATAGAGTGATGACCCGTTAGACTTAACCAGGGGGACAAATGTATCTTCGGACAAGTACAGCCCTTGAAGGTCCCTACTTTCCTCAAGAAACCTTTGTTTGGTTAGCATGTCAATCAACTCTTGCGAATCTAGATGAAACGACGATTCGCCCTGTATCACGTCGAACTTGACACCGAGCTTGGCGTAAATTTTAAAATACTCCTTAAGACTGATATGGCGAAAGTCAAACCACAGTTTTTTTAGGTTCTTATCACCCGCTTCGAGATTGGCAAAATCATCGAGCGCTTTCTGATTGAATTCCATGTCCTTCTCTGCCAGCTGATTACTTTTTACGTACACCTCGAGCAGGTGCTTAAGTGGCTTTTCTTTTAAGAGCTTTTCGTCGCCAAATTGTTGAAAACCAGCACTCAACAGCCCAAATTGCGTTCCCCAATCACCGAGATAGTTAATTCCGACGACTTCATCACCGATATAGCGCTTCAAGTTGCAGATAAAATTCCCTATGATCGTCGAGCTGAGATGGCCCACATGGAATGGCTTTGCAATATTCGGCGAACTGAAGTCTATCGCCACCTTCTCCTTGGGAATAATTTCGGCGTAAACCCTTTGAGGATGTTTTTGACTTAGCAGATCATGGGCAATATCTTTTAAAGACACCTCAGCAGGTTCCACTTTTATGCATAAACGTTCCGCTCGAATACCCACACGTTCTGCGGTCTCCTGGAATACATATGTATATACATTATATATATATATATATACATATATATATGTATATATAGTTACCAGATGTTTTTTTGCCAAGCTTGCCTCTCCCTCATATGTGTTCGTATTTTGTCTAAAATCAAAGAAAACGGCACGACTGACTTTTTTCATATGATTCCAGATATTCAAATTCAATCAATAACCGTCACCCTTTTCACATTTCAAAGTATAGTTTAGGATTCCTAGCGTGTTATCGTATGCTGCATCAGGCAGAAGTATAGCTCAAAACGTCTATCCATATTTAGGATCAATACAATTTACACTTCAGGTTATGTTTCACGTCACTTGATTTCTATTCGCTTCTTGTTACATTGAGGATTAGAGTAAGGTTACTTTTCTTACCGGTCGGAAGTAGACGTTGTTTGCTGACGTGACTATACATCCTAAAATTGATCTCGGTGAAAAATGTTGCCGCCGCGCCTGTTCCTGTAGCTGCTCTGCCAGATGCAACTTTTTGCCAAAATATCGCAGTGACCTCACCTGAAAGCGATAGTGTCAAGGAAAAGCGTCCAATTATATATATATATATATGTAATATTCTACTTGGAAATGACGACGCAGCAACTGTATAAGTGCAGACTGTGCAGGTCGTTTTTTCGAATCGAGCGTACTCGTACTAGCGAACAACTTATAGAAATGCAATGAAAAAGAGAATATCGTCACCGAGAACTTCAAAGTTTAGTTAACCTGTTGACTTGGTATTGTTTACGGGAAATAAGTACGATTCTAATGAATTCCATAATTCTGCAATCCAATTGCACGACATTATTATATTATAATCAAACAGTTTTTGATAATTCTTATTATATTTGATATACTTACACCCATGCTGTGAAGTAGAGATCAGCTGACAGAATGTTTCCGCATGAATTCACCATAAACTTATTAAACTTACGCAAACAGGCACACACACATGCATTTGTATTGCACTCACAATTTCAATAATACGGCAACGACTATGCCGCCTATATCTAGTCGTAATTTTGATATTTCGCCACCATCGTGAATAGTTGATGATCGACAAAACAGTCTACAAACAACAGAAATAGAAAAATATCGCAGTCTCTGCTATTGCAAGCACGTTTGCTCTGTCTCCGTGAACAGACCCTGCGCGCTCACGCGGCGCACCACAGAGCGTTGGCAACGTCAGGCCGTGGTACAATCTGTGGTACACCGCTGAGAACCACTATATTCCATCGGGTGCAAGGAAAGGGTGCGACAAAGTTGTGAGAAAGGGGGAGCCCGGTCTATCGCCGCTAATTGTTGCGATTGTCGTTGTTGACGATGTTGCGGATGAGACCAGAAAGCGCCAGTATATATATATATATGTGTGTGTATATCTCCCGCTCGCGCGTTCTCTCTCTTTCACTCTGTATCTAACCAGCGCAGACTGGGTATCTGTCTGGGTGAAGAAGTGGTGCGTAAATGCCCGGATGATTTGGGCAGCCCTGACTAGGGGCCTAGCGCGCTGTTCTCTGTCCAGCCTCTTTACGAGCAGCGACGGATGAGTGTTCACCTGTTCGACTGCTTGCTTCTTTACTCTGTCTGCGCTCCGCTACTACTGTTGCCGCGCTGCTGGCAGTAGTGCTCATGGAACCCCTCTCACTTTCGGACCACTCCGGACAGCAGAGAAGGTAGCATTAGTAGTAGTTGTGGTTTTGTGGAAGAAGAACGCAGCAGTATATCGGCTCGCTTTCCTGATGCTCACACCAAGACGGCCAGTCCTGCAAGAACAGACACACTGGTACACTAGAAAGGCGACCGTAGATAGAGACTCTTCGCTCTTGTTCTCTGAAGTGCCGTTTCTTCGTGGAAATGTCCCCCGCATCGCCTTACCTTCCCCCTCGCCAATAGAACGAGAGGAGGAGAGCAAGATAGAGAGAGAGAGAAGAGATAGCGATTATTACCGTAGCGGTATTTGCACAAATCGAATGTGCGGCGAAGAGCTCCTAGAGATAAGGGATTCGCGCAGCAAATTTCAGTTGTACGAAGTGAAGTAATTCGGTTGCAGTGAAAGGTGTATCGCACTGCGTTTAGTGTTGTTGGCCTGAAGACACTGAAAACGGTGTCGGTGCCTCGTGCGTATTATTGCTACGAAGGCTCTAAAACATCAGCTCCGAAAATACAGCATTAACGACGTTACTTGCTAAATTCGTGTCAAAGTGGATGTGAAACTCGATGAGGTGGTGGCTGTTGCAATTATCTCTATTTCTATAGACACCTACCGGCTATGTACAGCTGATCTCTGTTCTACCATCTGGTTGTCGTGTGGAATCAACTGGTTTCTATTTTGCTCGAGTGTTATACTTCTCTTCGCTGCTGTTTTTGCTCGATCTGTGATTCTGTGGTGTCTGTGTCAGCTGAAAAGTGAAAGTGAAATCCAAACTAGGGTTTTCAACCAGTTGAAAAGCGGCCACTTTTTTAGACTACACCCATTCCATACCGGACTTTCTACTACTACCTTCCATACACAGCTTGTTAATTATGGTAAGAACCTCTATGCCACATTACATGGAAACAATGCATGCGAACACTTAAGCGTACTATTCTATCTATTACTCTCTAGTCGCTTATATCACGACGGCTTATTCTTTTAGTGAGAGCAATAAAGAAAATTCAGATCGAGAGTGTTAAGCTTATGGTGAATGCGAAAATGTCCCGGTGTTATCTATCTACACAGGTAGCACTAGAGAACAACCACACAGGATGCTATACAAATGAGGATTTCTGTAATAGCTGTATGTGCCCACTTTCACCATCACTTAGAAGAGTAGAATTTACATGCACCATGTCTGTCGCGCGGAAGAAGGAAACAAACGAGTGTTTCCTGCAGCAGCAGAGCAGTCGTAAGGTTTAAATATCAGAAATGGTGTGAACAAACTAAAAACATAAACGCTACCTCAAACATGAAAATACAGTAATTAATGAATGAAATGTATATATTTTTCTACGAGCTTTGCAAAAAATAACGGGGTATGAGTAGAACATCAGCCGAATCTATAATTTCTATAGAAAACAAATGGTAATTTATTTCTTTCTATGTATATTAATACAGTTATTATTAGAACATATTTTAAACAATAACAAATTTTATTTGACCAAATTATTATCATTGCGACATTCCTACACTAATATTAAAATTGTATAATGCAAAATTTATGTTGCCCGTTAACCTAATTATAACGGTATAGTTGGCTGAGGTAGAATGGAATAGCTCCGTTTGGAAAAACTCCTCTCTCGGATTCCCGTGAAATTGTAAGAATTCGCATCTTCATTTTCACAACACAAGTTGATCTTAATTACAAATTCAACTACACGTTGAAAGAGGTCGTACCAGTATCTATTCAACAAATTTATCTGAAATTATTCCAATTCGGATTCAAGTTAATGGAAAAGGTGTTTTATTAAATCTGACCCAAGAGAAAATATGCCAGTAGAGATATGTTTAATTTAAGTCAAATGAATTTTCTAACTAAACGCACATTTTTTCGGATTCTCAATTAAAAGTAAGGTTGCACAGCTGGCTGACGTTCGGGGAGCGACGGCGAGATTTTAATAAAAATTTAACGTTGAATGTATTCAACTTTTCCATTGACTCCATGGATCCTATTTTCGGACATTTGAATTGGATATTATATATGACCAAAAGGCCTTTCCGGAACCAAATTGACCTCTTTGGGATGGAACTAAATCAGCCATTTATTTATGCCTAAACACTGTAAAATTACAGTGAGTTAGCGCCATATCCCATTGATTGCTAGTCTCACCACTGCGTTTGGCTTGTGAGCTAAAGAAGATATTGAGTGTCTCAGTGGGGGCAACAGCCCAACAATGACTTATCTATTGATACAGTTGACTATATTCCAGCTATGCTTTTCATTTCTAATAGCGATAGTCACAATTTGTAACCTCGTTATTGTACTCCGCAGCTTCCTCTTGTTGTCTATGCTGCATGACCCTGTTATATCTATACCGATGTCGTCTTGAATTGTTGGAAGTCTGAGCAACTAGTCTTAGCGCAGTGCTATGACGATGTATTCAGGAACCAGAAGATATCCGGGTTAGTAATCTTCTCTTGCCAGTGAGAGGCTCAGGTCGACACACTTTTATGAAACAAGCAAATGCTCTTGAGCTTCACGGGCATTTGCGACTTGCAACACCGTTTGCTTGTGGCTGGCTGAAGACCACCTTACTATAACGGCTCGATATGCTATCAAGACATAGCGAGTCTTATTAGCGAGCGAGAATTTCATTTTAAGCCCGCAATTACTCTCGGCGATGGGGCCATTGGTTAAACATCTACCGTGAACAATTCCGTTAGGTTATTCTTTACATTAGTCAATAATCAATCAAGCAAGGGCATCCTTAGTCACACGTGAGCGGGACGAGTAATATGTTCACTTCGTTGTGAGCATCAGAGTTCACAAAGTCTCTCAAAATATTAAGTAGAGGCTACCATCTTCGGTGTCTCACTACAACTATACAGCAATAATTGCTATCTTATTTCGTTTTGATCACTTAATTAGCCGCACATTTAATGACTATGTATATGAAGTCGTATTGACATCATCGTCGGCGTTGTCAAAAGTTAGTCTAAAGAGATAGGCCTTAGATAGTGCAGGTCAATATTTTTAATCTGACAGATAGTAACGTCCACCTTGCCTCGGGATATGGGCCATGTAACGAGGGCTAATAAACTTCAATAACTTTATGCCATTCAAGCTCAGGTGATGTACAGCTACGAAAAATATGTTTACACTAATAGAGAATATTGAGGTGGGTTGTTGTAAGATAGGAATGATATCACTGATTTCGCGATACAACGGGCTCAAATTGCCTATCTGGTAGTTGTTTGTTGTATAGCACCATACAAAGCCACCCACCCACCAAGCAGCAGGGACGGTGCTGTGCCTAAGACTTTGGTCTCTGACGAGACTGGGCTGTAGCGGCGGTGGCAACAACTATGCCACCTAACCTAACCTTCATTTGTGTAGCTCTAAGTCCTCTTTGCATATAGACCTCCTACTTCTAGTCTTTTCCTTTTAACCTTTGAAACCCTATGCACTCTATACATTGTGTGCCTAACCTCGTTACCGTTGTGGCTGTAACAGGGCTGCATTAACTGGCTCAACGGAGAGGACTCAGCTTTCCCGGCTTTGGTTAGCAGCGCTAGTCTGTCCGCAGCCACCAGTGTACGCAACTGCTGCATACCCTCCACTGCACGAGAGCAGACCCTAAAGAAAGACAAACATATGTAGTAATAAGCAATAATTCTAGTAGGTGATTAATTTTGCGTTGGCTGTTTAAGGCCACAATCGACAGGGACAGTTAAACCTTAGTGCATTCATTGTTGTCATCCACACAAATTGCACCCAGTCAAAAACTCAAGGGAATCTGAAGAAGAAGATGCCTGCAAAGAAAAGACTTATCGGCTGTCTTGTTTTCCAACAGCAGTAGACAGCTATGTACTTATCAAGATAGCTTCTCTATAAATAATGCTGCCAAAACACTACAAACGTTAGGGAATAGTGGACTTGTTCGGGTCTTGTTGGGCACATTCACCTCGAACTGAAATTGATTTCGCTTTCGGATTTGTTAATTAATTTGCGATTGTTCGATTTCTTAGTACGTCGTCGGTGTTGTTGTTATTATTGTTGTTGTTGTTGTCTTACTACACAGCTAGCCCGATGAAACTTTGCCATTTGATATGAAAGCGAGGTAGAGAACATCTCAATCAAGCAACCGGCCAATCATGACTGTAACGATTGCAGTCTGCACGTTGATCTCGATCGACGTGTGCAGTCTGCCGCCGGCACGATCGTTAGTTACATCGTCACATCTGATTCGAGGGTATCCGCCAACAACAGTGGGGTGATACTGCACAATTAGTGGCCAGACGACTCGTCGCAAGTGCATAATTATTTTGAGGGAGTAAATCGCTCCCTGCACTAGTTGTACTAATTAAAGTGGTGACTTTCAAGATCTATAGTTCACACTTTCGTACGTGGTGGACACGATCGTTCCTGAATGGGTCATCCACCAACATATAAAAAAATCGTGAGTCCTAGACACCCCTGAAGGATCACTTCAGTAAACGTTCTGCTATAATATATTTACTTATATCTGGCAGACGCTATTGCAATATTTCTCCTTCAACGTTAAATTTCGACACAGAGCTCGCTTTCGAGACGTACCTGCTTCCGCTAATCTTATTTTGTTTCTGTGGTTGACAAGGCATCAAAGATTAGTATTTGCCAGTTCGAATGTCCAAGGCATCGTAGTAGTATCCCACGGGTTGTTTATGCATTAGGGAGGGGTGACGTCAAATGAACACTAGTCATTGACATCGTGTCTCGCTTAAACGACCCAAAGAAGTAATCTTGAATTTAATCACTACTAAAAAAATAGCTTACCGAAGACACTGTTTATATTTTATGTCACTACGAAATGTATCCGTCGCATCTTTGGCATGCTACTTAATTCCCAAATATCGCATTTTTTAAGCTGTCCACTTCGTTATCACCTCATGTAGATAACAAAATGGAAAACGGGTGCGACATAGTGGACAGAGTATAAAACACTAAAAATGGATGCTTCTAATACACCCTTGGCATATAAATCTGCACCGAAGATCGAGACCACACTTTTATCCCGTTCAGTGTCGCTGAATAATCATTGCGGTACATCTGCAGTGATGGTCGTTGAGTAGAAGGGAGTGCTTCACCGACGTTTGTCTCGAGAAGAAATGTCCCCCATTTGCTGTGAGCAGACAAGACAAGTTATGTTTCAATATTGCCAATTTGGTTGTCGAGTATGGTTTTTTCAAGGTGGTTAAGGGTGTTCTTACGCACGGTCACACTCCGATGAGCGTTGTTCAGAGAAGTATATAAGTGACTGGCCGCCGAGGGTTGGACCTGGTCGGCTGAGACCCACACTCACTAAACTCAAATACTCCCTTAAGCTTCACTCACTGTCGGCCCAGGATATTAATTTAAGCCCACTACGAGGTGACTCGTTCAGAGATGGTGGACGTCAACGGGGTCAATCCGGGGCCATCCGTCGCATTTCCCTCCTTACCAGATGCACGTTGTCTCGAACCCGTATGCTTGTTATTATTTTACTGGTCTCTAGAGGTTTCGATCGCAAAAACGACAACGTTTTTAGCTGATAGAGTGGCAAGAAACAAAAGGGAGTAAGAAAATCCCCAACCAAAGCATAGCGCCTGTTGTCATTGAACAAAGTCATATGCGTAACTCAATTCTTTGTGCAGAACTTCAGTAAACTCGCTGTTATTTGGCTTTTATATATTCAAATGCTCCTATCTTGACTCAATTAGTGTTTTAGCCGACTATGTCCACCTAGCGATACCGTATGGATTGTATATATATATATATATATATATATATCCACCTACCGACTCATTGAGTCGCATTTTTTTAAGTATTAATTTCATCTTAAGCAAACCACTGTTTGTATAATCAACTATGGTACAATTGTGATTTGGCAAATTAACTGACTCGTTCAGAGAGCAACAATATAAGAAGGCGGTTAGGCGGAAGACAGAACTGGCCTAACTTTTCTTTGCGCATTATTGTACTTCTGCCATTATGCGTTGCCTCTGTGACAAACTCAGACCGTAAATAATACTATGGTTAATAACAATTTCCGAATCGAGGTCTATAATAGACTTCGATTGCAATTTTGGAGTGGACACCTCCAAGACCCAGCAGTTGACTTTGCAATACAGAAGACTTTTAGCATCGTACTTATTTCAATTTTTTTGTCATTTGAAGACATATATATATATATACATATACTTATGCTAAGCAAGTAATTCTGAAACACACTTTATATATATATATATGTTTCAGAATTACTGGCTTAGCATAAGTACGGAACAGTGGGTATAAAAATAATAAAGGCATATCAATAAAAATACTAACACAGGATTCTGTGAAATTGATTCATTTAGTTAATATGGGATCTCTAAGATCAGCCATAACTGTTAAGCTTGTAAGTCAACTACTTCGTTTCATAAATAAGATTGAAATTGACTGAAGTGGAAAGCTATTTCGGTTCATTCATATATGTATAAACAAACACTACTTTCAGCATTATTTTATTCACAGATCATTTTATCTATATTCCAACCGAGAGGAAGCGTTTCCATTTCAAGAAACCGTTAATTATTTAGCAAATATGTTTTCATTGAAAGCATCACATATTTTGTGTACATCCATTTGGACGGACAACTTGAGGATAGAATCAGGAAGTATTATCAACGCGCCCTTCAGAAGTTGCGCCGCGACAGTAACAACAACAATAAATGGCAAGAACGACACCAAGAGGGAGACACCACCGACTGATTGCAGCCAGCCAGAATAAACAGACGTGGAGTGATAGGTAAATTCGTGAGTATATATTATATTTAAGCATGACTCCGCCGTGGGCGCAAACAGGTTTCTCCTGAGTAGGGTCGTTGCACTCTTTAAGCGCATCCTATAGAGCTTGACTCGTCACTGGTGGTGGTGGTGGCGGTCCTCTTCTCAGTGTGATGGTGTTTATTTCTTCCGGTGAGTTTGGGCAGGATACAATCTTTCCTCTCATTTACTCCTGACCCTCCTTCAAGATCCGATTGTTTCAAGTGGTCTCGTTCTTTGGTCGCGCGACGACAAGCACCACTATTCCTACCTACAGCCCTCTCCATGAATCGTGGAAATTCGCGCCAAATGACCACCAGTGCTCTTTCCCGTGATACATTTGTGGCACGTTTGTGAGACACCTCTCCACATTCAACCTCAATGTTGTGCGTGTATTCGTACTCGACGATCGGCTCTACTCCAATGGTGTTTGGAGACGACGGGGATATCCTACTTACAGATCCGTGATATGAGCGGTGTCCTCCTACCCCATTACGCTGCTTATCTGTCTGTGTGTATTTACTTCGCGGTTGAATTCGTCAGGCGGCAGTTTTATTTTGTCGGCCGAGTGGTCTGCCTCCTTTTGACACGTATTAGTGTTTCGAGCCTGTGTCTGGGTCTTGCTTCGGCTCTGCTGTCTGGTGTTTGGGTTGGTGGGTATAGACTGTCGGTTCACCCAAATAGGTTTCTGCTCTTCGGCTTGCTCTGCACGAAGAGTAGCTCCTTACGACACACAACTGTGTGCTGGTACCATACCCTTCTGTTGCAACGCTAACGAACCGCTGTGTAGTTTGTCAGTGCTCTGGCAGAAGTGATAGTGGTACTTTGTTGTTGCTGTTGATGGTGCTAGCGTGTTGTTGTTGTTGCAGCTGCGGCCGCTGTCGATACCGCCACCGCTTTTTGCTGCATCAGTAGCAGCAGCCGCAGCAGAAGAAGGGCTATAATGCACACACACCGACGGCCACAGCAGCAGCAGCAGCACCACCACCACACAACAACAGCAGCAGCAGAAGAAAGAAGCTTCCATGGCTATGGCTATACTCTCTATCTACAGCACCAGTAGCTACTTCTATTGCTAGTAGCTATTCTACCCTAGAGGAGGATCGTAGTGCCACTTCGGCTGCCCGGTGCCCGCTTTATATTCAGCCAACCGCACGATTATTCGATACGATCTCTACAAGAACGACTTCGAGTAGAGTTGTACTTGTGCTGTGTTGTCTGAGTGTCTTCGATAGTTCACCATTCATCACTTGTGTCGAAGAATAGCTAGAGTGTTTAGCGGTAGTGGCTAGCCGATCAGTCCTACCCACGGAAGTGTGAAGAGCATCCGACAAGCATCTCAATTAAGAAGCGGCCAGATACAAGTGGCGGCGACGGTAGTACAACAACAATAACAACTTCAATCACACCGAACCCGTGCGTATACTTGTAGTGTTGTTGTTGTTGTCATCATAATCATCACCACCTATCTATCTCCGTGTTTGCGTGTATGGCTGGACGTGGTGTGAATTGGGGACATGACGATAAAACACAACGCAACTTTGCGTTCAACTGTAACTGTAACGACCAACCATTAACCAACTGCTAACTCGGAAGATCAGAGTAGGCTTTCGGGAGAAGGAGTTCGCTGCTTACTTGATTGATTGATTGACTCTCTGACTGAGACTAGAATCGACAATTAGCAGCAGCAACAGCCGTACATTTGTAACACAAGTTGTACACCAGCACAACTGAATTTTACTTTGGCTGCTACCGCTCGCTCTACTGCTGCCAATAGCTTTTATACAACGAAATTGAGATCTTCAAAAAGCGGCGTCGTCTTTGTTTTGGGCGGTATCAAGCTCCATTGTTCGTTCAGCCGTTCACTGTTCGTCGATCGTTCGCGTACTGTACTTGGATTATGCTTGGATAGTAGTGAATTAATTAGATCCTCTCTCGATTATCATAAATCGACTCGTGGGGATCACTGTAGTAGACAGTACGAAAGGAAGACGAAGCAACGTCTACGGACGAAAACGACAAAAGGCGACAAACAAATAAACAGAGGTCGTGTGTTTGTCTCGAACGAATCGAGCAGCTCGAGTGGTGGAATCGTTAAGGCTCTGACGAAGAATACCGGCAGCTTTCAGGCAGGTAGGGGCAAGACATAGCGAAAATGCAGATATAGATGAAAAGCATAAATGGCGATGAATGACATCTCATACCGAGCAACTTGTTCATGTTGTGTTGACGAAACTGGCGTCGGTCGATTGATCAGTACGCAAACAGTGCTATAGTGCTTTTTTTAGAGGCTAGATTGAGAGCTTTGCTTGAGGCTAATGTTGAAACAATCGTTCTTAGCGTAAAGGAAAACACAGAAACATTTTGGATTGATTATGAGAATAAATTGATTCAGTTAGCTAGTTAAAATATGTTTGATTCGTTGAGCATTGGCGCATAGGAATCAATGAAACTGACGATCGAAACATAAATACGAGTTGAATGATGATAACTTTGTTTTTTGATCATACACAACACGGGTCAATGACGATTGTCAATCAACTCTTTTATCTGATTTGAAGGCTCAATTATTGCTCACAAGCAGCGAAACGTACATCTGCTTAAATCAATGGGCTCGTTTCATCTCAATGATATATATATAAATTATATATATAAATATATATATATATATAGTGTACTATCTTGAATATATTTAATTCAATTAGCAACTCATAATATCTCAAGCACAACTAGCTCTTTTTGTCTTGAGAATATTTCCAAGATATTGTACTATTATGCTTCGAAAAAAAGCGTCTTTATTACATGCTATTCTATTCGATTCCCAACGCTTGTATGATGGCCTATGGCTCATGTGATGACATTTCCTCAATGCCGACAAAAAGAACAGTCTCTCGTTTTGAGCTGCTCCAAAGTAGCGTTCGTTGTTACTAAGTCCCATAATTATCCATTGAACACCTCAGAGTACGTAACGCTTATTGTCAATTGAAATCGGCTGTATTCACTGGTTGTGTAATGCTTTATCAAAGGCGAAGCCTAAAAGACTTATGATGATTCTGTATAGTTCTCACGTCTCAATACTTTGCCTATCCACATTTAATACCTGAGCACATTTTGGTCTTCGTACTAACATTTCGTACTTATGTTTCGACCCCGTCAGATCAGATCAGAGGCAGTGTTATTAGCATACCCCATAAACTCATTGTGCATTTCTTTGTTATATATTATAGATATATTCACGAGATTATCAACGTTGTTTAATCTCAATTCATCACACATTACTAATGAAATAACATACCACTTTTTGTTTCAAGGTGACAAGACTCCGTTCGGTTTGAGTTTGAACTTGTTGATGTTAAGCCTACATTTATTATAAAAAAATAACTAATAATATATATATATATATATGTGATCATCACTAGCATCGCAGCTGTGACTGAACTCGGATGTTGTTTGCCTATTTCCGCTCCGATAACAGTATATTCGATCTGTTCGGGTCTCGAGTGCAAATTTCAGAAGTTTTGGTATATTATTGTATAACTTGGATCAGATCGTACGCATGTTCTTTCCATTAGTGGTTTTAGCGGTAGCTAAAACTGTTCGTGTTACTGTTAAGAGAAAGAACGAACAAAGTGGTCATTCATCTACCTGATTGTCGTCCTTCTCAATGGGTGCATTATACAATTCCACTTTGTTCTTGTTCATATTGTACTTCCGCATCCGATATTCCTTTTCCATCATGCTAATCGATGTCGTTGAGAGGCGTCATCAGTTTCTCGCTCATTAAGAGCATTTTTGAGCTGGTTGGGCGAGTCTGTTTGATGGATATCATGAACTTTTATTTAGACGGCGATAACTAGTCAGCGACATCGTAACTCAGATATCGCCGGATTGTGTTGTTCCACTGATCGATTCCGCTTCGTTGCATGTATTACATTGCGTTTTGCGTGCGCGTATATATATATGTATATACATATAGATGTGTTCGTGCGTGCGTGTGTGTGTGCATCAGTATTTACATGGAGTCGGCGTCGTTGTTCCTACGATATCCGAACCCGTCCATTCACTTGACCTGGTGATAGTAAGACGTTTTGGTCAAGCTTCGTCTTATTTCGCTTTATAATTTTACGACGACGACACCACTCCTGCTGCGGCTGGCGCCGCCGTCAGCGGCTTCCGTCGATATTTGTCGAATCAATCAGGAGCTGGGTCTGGGTCCAGTCAGTCGCCGCCTTCTCGCATGGCTACCACAACAACTCCACCATAATATAACAGCAACAGTAGCCTGGTGCGTGTCTTGCAAATTTATCTTAGATCTCCGAGCCATACGATTCCGTACCTTTAGGTGACTATTCTTTGACGATAGTTATGTTCGTTGAAATATTGAAGAGTGTGAACGGACTCGTTGAGCACCTCAATCATTGAGTTTTTAGCACCAGTAAAGTGTATGCTATTAATTGTTGTACGAGGAAGTCATGATTTTCAGTCTGCTCCATCTGACTCCCAAGTAGCCGTTATGTCTTGATCTGCATTAACTCTGATACATTTTTAATCGCGTTCAGTTAGTAATATGAAAAATTGTCCTATCCAAAATTTTAAAACGAAGGGTAGCAACTGTTTGGCGACCTTCACGTCAGAGGATGAAGCAGTCAAAACTTCCTTGACTCGTTGTAAAAGTCGGTGCTAGCATCCGAGTTTCTAGTAATGTATTGGATGGCTGACGCCCTATCAAGCCAACTGTCCGTGACAACGGATATGCGGGTAAGCGGGTTTGCCGCTAGAAACAGGACTGTGCAGTCTACCCTCAACTATAATAATACCTCATCATAATGATAATAATAATTCTACTACGATGTTAGCATCATCTACATCAACAGCAGCAGCTTTAAAATGTGGTACAACCTGTGAAAACACTCTGCGTGTTATCATCTGTAGTTTAGTATAGGGAATCGCGAGAGCACGAATAAACAGATTGGGAGTTAGAGGCTACGTGCGGGTTCAAGGCTATATCAAGCAGAATAGAAAATTCTGTACTGCAAAGCGAATTAAGTTTAAGTATATATATATATATATATATATATATACATTTAAGGACGTTTTGTAACCACGATGTGTGTGATGAAGTATTTTCACAATGCTAAAAACTATCTTAAACTGAGAAAATGATGATTCCTACTCGTGTAGGATACTAAGAGACTTCCATAAATCGGTATTATTGACATACTACTCGATACATTCATGGAATATGAGCCACAAATACCCACATAATGAGATGAAAGCTAAACAAGCAAGAAAAATCGCTATTAGGAAGGGCACTCAAGCTGGCATAACGCCGGTTTCCTCTTTTTACCCAGAGACCTATGGCAACCATTTCGATTGGGATGATTGTTTACAAATGTGTCAGGTCAACCCCGTTGATCTTGTTGTCATGATGACTAAGGCTTCCTTTTAGGACAAAAGTGCTGGAGTGTGTTGACGCTGGCGTGTGTTTGTGTGCGTTGGTGATGGAACCAACTATCGACGGTACCAGCATGGAAAAAGGTCACCACCTCAGCGAATATACATAGATCCTCAATTATTTCGTTTTTGTTTAAGCCGGAATAATCCATACTTCTCTGGTTCGGTATATTATTCGAAAAAGCACTTCGAAATCCTCGCGAATGATGGCAACGTATAGTTTTTTATATTTTCTTAGGTTCATTTATGCAATATCTCCCACGGGTCAGATCTGCAAACGTGGACTTTAGGCCAATCACAAGAAAATTAGGCCACGCAAACTAAGGCACGGGGTTCATTTCGGCAGCAAATAACTCGTGGAAGCAGCTGCGGAATTAGTGAAGCGAAATTTCGGCTGTGACCGCGATACTTGAGGCCGTTGGCGACAATTGTAACAATAATATCACACACAGACGTTGCACTGCATTGGTGTTACCTAGATTAGCAGCAGTGACAGTAACTTAGACATATTGCGTGAGTGAACGAATCACTAAGCAGTGCAAACACAAATGCAATCGGTAGATAATTTATATTGTTGTTGTTGTTGCCGCTGCTGTTGTTGTTGTTCTTACAGCTTTGTGGACTGGCATCAAATGGTCCACTGTTGTTACATGGCCTGTATTCCCCAATGTATCTATAACATCTATTTATCAGTAGTCCAACTACAAAAGGAAAGACACATTTCTAAATTGTTCCTCTCTTAGATCGACCCGGTAGCATATATTCACAGATTGCATTCTGCTCTGCGGTATCGCAATGAAATAAGGCCGATCGGCAGATTTATTATAAGTGTCATAGCCTTATGATGTAACGAGATAAGCATCGTACTGGTTTTTAGATTATATATAAATAAAAGTAGGCTAAAAACATTCCACAAGTGGTGATCTCTTATATTTCATTGTGAGTTTTTGCTTTTCTCTCTTCATTATCTATATATATATAATTATGTAAGGGCTTGAAAACAACATGGTCTAATTTATTGCGCTTGTACGTGCGTGTAAAGTCGCACCCTGATCCGGGATGAGATCGCCCTTATTTCCCTTTTTTTCGCCTTGTTTTATTATTTCATATAATCTATATGATCATATGATGATGTGCGACTTGAGCTTGATACTGACCAAGCACGTTCTGTAGACGCGCAACAGAACAACGACAAATCATAACAGCAGTATGATTAGATTGGTCGATGCTATGATCACTGCTTAGTGCTGATCTATTTGAGATTATGTGCTGGAATAAGAGAGTGTGTGATGAGGGTCGTCGTCGGCGGCGATCCTATCAAAGGACGATGTCAGAAACTCCTTAGTATATGGTGTCCTCGTGTTTGTATGTACTCTGACGATTGTTTACCAACAGTTGACCCGATGCTCAGGGCTTTTGTCTAGGAGAGGGAAAGAGAGAGAGAGAGGTTTTCGGGCTGACTCTCAGCCAACATTTAACCTCCAGGAAGTATTGTGTTATCTATCAATGTATACCATATTAAACGATACTGCCATACTGCCACCACTAATTCGATTATGTGGTTGAGGTGTATCGCATCGATTAGACGAAAGTAACTAGAAGAAGACGCGTAGGTTCATTTATGGTTGTTTTACTAATAATACCGACATGTATTTGTTATTTATCTAATATGAATCTGTTACGCACAGTACGAAATCAAATACGATCTATGTAATTTGTCAAATAAGCCATCTTACAACAATTGATGGCGTCCCGATTATCAATAGCCTTCCCCGGACTGGGCATAAAATCTAACAACAGGAAGTTATTGTTATCGATACGATACCCACCATGTGATTCAGCGCGAGGTGGATTCGTTTAATTTTACGAATTAATTTAACATTCGTCCACGACATTCAGCATTAAAACTTTATAGCGATAATTTATAACGCTCCCAGTAGCACCCCTGTACAATCTGCGATCACTTCTATCTACAACGCGAAAGTTTTTTGCTTTGATGCCCAACTACAAAATCCTTTCAGGTAGTACTTCTACTCATACTACTATTGCCTGCCAGCGAATATAATGCTAATGTATTGCATTACCTCGCTTATATTTATGGAAGCACTTATCAATACGCGGACACACATGGTAACTCCTTCGCGCTAATTCCCACAATGAATATAATGATTGTTATTTTTGCCGTGTTATGTAACAATACTAGAATAATCGATATTATTACAATTGTTGTTGTTGTTGTTATTGCCGTGGACGGGCTTGACTTACTCGCTGGTGGCGGCGGCGGCCAACTACGGATGAAGAGACGAGAGACGATGAAGAGACCAACCGGCTGATCGACAGAGAGACAGACAAGAGAACTGGCACTTCTGGTTGTGGTGGTGGTGGTATAATGTATAATAGTGATAGTAATGTAGTTGGGGATACGCGCGAGTGCTTCGTGAAGGGCACCAATCGTTTGTTCGAGTCCCATGTCACAAAGACAACATTCAAACTGAATATCCTGATTGTCCTGTATGGCTTCGGACAGACGGAGAGGCAGATGATCACACAAACAAACACCAAAGTTTCTCGCGCAGACAAACACCGAAGCAATCGTGTGATCACCACCCGCGCCATCAATCGCTCATCTTTCGTGTCTGCCGTCTGGTTTCTGTTTCGGCCCGTTTCTGGAGTAGGTGGTCATTTCTGTTACCACAATACGTGGCCACCCCCCTTCCTCGTTGTGTTTGCTCGTTCGTTGATTCGACTGCTGTTGCTGCATAAGTCGTGCATTTGATTCTTAGATTCGCTCAGTTAGAAGCCATTCAGTTAGTTTTGAAGCGGTCGGTATCATTCGATCGCCATCATAAAAATAATCATTCACCTATTTATCATCATCACCATCATCGTCTTTCTATTGATTTCTATTGAAAGCTGAAATGCGTATCGTTTTTAGCTGGTGTTGCTGCTGCTGCTGCTGCTGCTGCTGCTGCTGGTAGCTGGTTCCGTGATCAGTTTCATGTTTATTCCTGCCCCTGCTATTGTTGATTGTCGTCATTAGTATATTAGTCGATTGTGTCGTCATTATCATTACCAGTATCATCTACGCATCATCAGACGTTCTGATCTATGTCCGCGCCTTCCCCATGACCTAGCCCGTGCCGTATGTACGTGGTGCTGTTACTGATTATTTTGATGCTTTTGAATTTTGTTCCTTGTCATCACTTGTCATTATAATGATACTGTTTGGTAGCAGCGTTATAAACAGTAAAAATATGCGGAACAGTTGATGTGGTAGGTTGTGTTTTGATTGTTTTTGGGATATATTTGCTGCGACGGCAGAAAAAGCTTGCACAGACACGCACACGTATATACGAGAGAGGTGTATGTTTCATGTAGTTATGTACCAACTGTCCTCACGGTTACGTGATACGTTTTGTGTCGAAATATCGAAAGGTTGCATTATATAATGCTTGTATAAGCCCTTCGTGTCTCGGAGCCCTATTTATAATTGTATCAAGAATCTTCGTGGAGAATGGATACCTGCAGCCCCTGCTGCTGCGTCAATCAACTATTATCAACGAACAGCAAATGATACAATGAAAATAGTGATAACGATTAGTGGATGGCTAATTATCACTAAGTGTCGTAATACAGGGCTCCCCCTTGCCTCGGTTTCAGGCCTCAGACGAGTCCTGATAGTTTTCCTAGTGATTGCGGACAGCGATGGAAGCATAATAATCAAATAGTTATTACTGTTGACAGAGAGAGAGAGATGATGGGACCACAATGCAGTGTGCTCAAATATAATCAAATGCAACACCACATTACTTAGACAAAAGCTGAATATTTTTTTCTTTTATTCGAATTGGATTCCGAACGGCATGAGTTTCCATAGAATATCAAGTGGATGAGAATAAGATTTGATTCTCGGGGGCTTGAGGAGCTTCGCGGCTTGAAGTCTTCGGAGAAGACAAATTTACGGTAAAAGAAAAAATAGCTTACCGTAAGGCGAGCCCTGGATCCCCCTTTTGTTAAGCCATGTTGATCCTCGTCAACGTGGACTGCTCCAAAACCTGTTTGCTATAAGAGTACCTTTCAATATTTTGGATAGTGACTATTGCCGCAGCTATCATACGTGCTTCTCTAAATGTAGGTCTATATCCTTTACGACCATCTGGATGAAACAGGCCGGTGTGTTCCGGCTATGTTGGGCACATGTTATCATGGTTCATAAGGCACTTCCAAGAGCCTGGGTTCTCACCACCGTTTATGTTGCGTCGACTCGTCACTGCTCACCAAAACGAATTGTAAAGTCTAGCTGGCTCAGTACAACGTATAATTTACTGGCGCACTATTTGAACTCTTGTCTGGATGAGGAGCGTCTTCAGCTCGCTACCAATAACGAATACGTGATGGTACTCGCCGTGGATGCCCGGCTACAGGCGCTCGCTGCTCCGATAGCTTACATCTTTCCGACTTGATGTCAATACTGTTCTCTGAACTAGCAAGCATTAATCTCGTCCTAATACGTCACAGTGAAGATACGGACGTTACCATCCTCACAGACTCTCTGTCAGCTTTTCGCTATCCAAAACCGAGACCGAGGCGTCCATGGTAGCGCTTCTTCATTTACCATCTGTGAGAGACGCGAGGGTAGAGAGTACTAATTATTTTGTCTGGTTTAGAACCTTCAGGATGTTGATGAATGAGTTTGTGAGGCATTTTCTGATTAAAACATGACGACACTTGTTTAAAGCATGACACGCCGTCACGCCGAATAACAGTTCTTGTTATTATCTATATTCGTGCGCAAACAGCGATCAAATTCTGTCGAAAACTGAACGTGACCCCAGGCATAAATGACTGAGAAGTTATTCCAAAACAAAGTGATAAATATACAAACAGCTCGAGTGTAGTGTCAACCTCGTTTATCACATTTCCCCTCCTATATATATATATACTTCCGATCTTTTCCTCTAACATCTCTTGAAAATTGTTGCCAATAACGGCATAACACATTTTGCCGTGTTATACCGGCATTATTTTGAGGGCGTATCAGGCCTTAGGCGCGAGTAGCATGGCCTGGTGAGGGTCTCCGGCCGCGTACCTGAGTCATTAGCTATCGTCATCTCGGGTGAAAAATACACACTCACTTGACTCATCCACATGAATCTACTCAACGATCTGGCACTCAGGTGTGCACTGCCTGTTACAGTATGATCGGCCGAGCAACCAGTTTACTCAGCTCGATCAGGTCATTTCTTAGACTACGAAACATACTGTGCATTCACCACAAGATTGCATCTATCATATCTCTACGTGGTCGCGGCTCTTGTCACCGCTTTCCTATGTACTGACTGATGTCATCTCGACTATAGAGAAGAACGACATATACCTCTTTCAGAGCGAGAAAAAAAAAGAGATTTGGCGGGTGTATGCTAGTGGAGAACGACTTTTCGTGTGTTACCAATTTTCTGGAAACCAAGTCGAGTATCGCCGGTCGAGTATCGAGTCATCGACGGTTGCAGCAGCCTAATGTTAACTGACGCATTCTGAACAGACGAAGTGTATTTATTGCCCTTCCCTCGAGCAGCTATTGCCGGCTCTCTCGATCGAGTTGTGGATTTTTTTGGCCTCACCCTGTCTGTGGCATGGCCTAAACGATGACAAGCGCGTGTATCGAAGGGAAGGGTGGTTGCCCAATGGCGTATCAAGTACCAGCATGTTTAGTGCTGGAGTGGCGCCAATTCCTTCAATGCTGATTGAAGAAATTAGTGGGAAAAAACAAGTGTAAAGTGATGCAAGCTGATTGCTGGAAAGACGAGTTTCCGGTAATAGCTAGCTTGTATATAGGATAGTATTCTTATAGCTAGAAAATGATTAGTGGGCGGAGTAGGCCTGGAAATTCGAAAGTACCATGATGGATTTGTGCTGATCGCCTATTTTGAAGTACGTTCGTTGGTTTGTTTCGCCAATGACAAATAATGCAAACCTCTTCAAAAAAGCAGAAACAAATTGCTGGCCATTGACTTCATTTCTCCAACTGGAATCTACGCAACTGACATCAGAGGACTGAGCTGGTAACGTCGACGTTTGGAACGTTCGGTCTCGAAGAACAACAGTATAACAATCACCTTTTGTTGACAAGAAGGACAAATAGCTGGATTCTTTACTGGTCGTTATATGTTGGCCAACAGTGCAGGACCTAGACGCCTGTCCTAAGCCTGTTCGTTTTGTGCTCATCCAAGAACACTAGTGCTTTGATTATACGCAAGGTTGAACGCCCGAACAGCCAGCTTATAGCAGGAAGGTCACTTTTTGAACGATATTAGCATCTGCGACGCAGGTCGCGTCGCAGGTCACCACGTCGGTTTAGAACATATTTTTGTTCCTGTTTCACGATGTGATCGTTGGTAGTGGACCTTAAAAAGCATAATTGCTATTTTGTTCATCAACGATATCATCAAGTACTGTGAGAAATTGGCACATGTTTTTGCCCTGAGTGTTTGTTACAAATGCCGAAGGGCGACCACTGTGAATTACTTCCCTCGAACTTTGCTAAAGAGGTTTGATTTAGTATACGTCGAAAGCCACATATCATAGGAATTGGATATACTCTAATTTCTATAGGATTTTACCTACGGAATACGTATTACAGATAGGTCAAACATTTTGAATTTGGAGCTAAGTCTTGTGATAAGTGATCAATAAAGAGCTACTTGATCTCATCCAGTGTTGGTTATACTCTATACAGATAGTTACAAAATACTGTTCCCTTTTAAATTATCCAGTGGACTAGCAACGCAGTCTATTTATTCACTTATTTTAATTACGAAATCAAAGCAATTAAAACGGACACAAAACTTAAAGTCAAAAACGGGATTGAGGCGATTTTTTAGTATCTCTTATCAGGCTACGTTTAGATCAATGATACACAAATAATGGCGCCGCCTCAGGTGCGCTCCGCCAATGTACGCGAGATAATCTAGAGATATCAAAACTTAGATTTACTTTTAAATATTTCTATATCTGACACAAGTTGTATAAACGCCGTACGGCGCGCATCGTTGCTACTGTTGGCAGTTGGTCATTTCCAGTGCTGTCATCCCTCTAGCCTTGTTCTTATTAATTATCCATTTTTCCAACTTTTCCATCATTGTCGCTTTCTCTCTATTTCATGTGAGTTCTGATCTAACACAGGACACACACACACAGAGACAGACACCCGGAGATAGATTTCTCCATCATCTCTTATCGCTGCGACTTCTGCCTGCGTGTTGCTGGTTTTGTACTTGCAGCTGTTGCTGTTGTTGTTGCGGCAGCAGCAATGACCACCGTGGGCGCAAACAGCCGATAGCCATCGCTTCGCGCTACGATCGGTGTCTACAGACTGGTTGCTATCCTACACCCGTTAATGATTTCGGGCTGACTGTCAGCCTTAAACATTTAACATCCACAGTATTGCGTTTGCATTGCGTCGTACGACGAACCCTCCATAAATGCAAATTAGGTGCAACGCTAGGGATTGAACCCGTGTGCGTACATACGTGTTGTACTCCTCCGGTTGCAAAGTTGGCGCACACTAATGTGTCACGCCACCCCGTCCACCTGGGAAACAACGACCAGGTGCAACTACACTGTATCCATCCATATGTCCATTCTTTCCTTCGCCGTCTCTGCGATATTGGCGCTGCTGCTTCCGCTGGGTCTCTCTGTCTGCTTGTCTGTGCTAGTAGTTGTAGTGTCCACTGTAGCACTCGCAGTCCTCATAGCGTAGTAGCTGTGCAGGGTAGCATGATATGTAGTACCACTCGTAGCTATATCTTGGCCGGCTGGAAGAGGAGGACCTACAGTGGCTTGCGATGTTGTTGCTTGAGGCGATGCTTCATAGCGTCAACATCTGCGACAGCAGCAGCAGCAGCAACAGTAGTAGTAACTATCTATCTCATGCCGCGTCACGTCACGTCGCATCGTGATACAGACTGCTGCTGCTGCTGCTGATGACGACGACGACGACGGTGGTGGCATCATCATCGTCAATCGTATTCCTCCTCCTCCTCCTCTTACTCCTTCTCCTCTTGGCTTTGCTGATTCTCTGTTCTGCCGCCAACGAGATCTGTAAGCCAGTGGACGTGCTAGCTAGTTCAGAGCGCTTCATATTTTGGGCGTACGACGACACGAACGCCAGTGGCAGCTCGATCAAGACCAGACACGACCTCAACAGAAGGGGTGAGACATCAACGACGGAACGTCTGGGAGCGATCGAGATCGCGCGCGCGCGCGCGCAAATGATCTTAGATTATTTGAGTGTCGGTCTTCAAGTTGATTGTGAAACTGTTTCTGTAGCTGTGACCAAACGGAACGAAGATCTCCTCCTCTAGAACGATAGATTGACTGTCTATCGTTGTACAACAATAGGAGTTTTCTTTCTCGAATAGATCGTGTCGTGAAACGAACAAGGCTAACCGGTGTTCTGTTGGGTGTAACGTGAAGTTTGCTTGAGTGACACTTTAAAAACGTCAAAGAATAAGGCATTTGCCTACTTGCTGCACAACCAATGAGACAAAGTCGATGCATTGGCCAATATTTCCACTGGGCACATGCTCAAACCGACGTCATTGTTCCAGTAATCGATGACCCCGTCTGGTTCGGTCATGGGTTTGAGTCAGCCATTGGATGACAAACGGAGAAAAGTTGCACAAAATTCGTGGTTCCATCGATATCTCAAATTCACTATTTAGTGGATATAATTAGTGCTGTACGTGGCAGTTCAGCGTTATGAAACAGTACAACAGGGCCAATGCGACAATGCGTATAATGATAGCACATGGCGCTTGATATTAACAGCACAACAGATGAATCATTGGAAAGTCCACTGATCGCTATCGTTATCGGATCCCTACCACGAGCTAATCGTGTTCAACCGAAGTCAATTGATTTGAGCCAATGGTCATTGATGTGACTCGTTCAATCATGCAGGTCATCCAGTTAGTGCCGATGTATATACGGATGAATGCAAGCAAATCATAATGATTACGTTAATGTGAATGTCTGCACATGAACGCCGTTTCTAGCTGTGAACGAACAGAAGATGTGATATTTTTATAGGTATCACTGGAACAGGACATCTCTTCATCCTGGACTAAGTGACTCTCTGTTTTGGATTCTTCGGGTACTGGCCTCCGAGTGCTCGATTAGTGAGATTCATATTAGCATTGGCAGTTGAGCGGTGGCGGGATTTGTCGATTAGTGTTTCCTTGTGCGGCTTATCTTACTGACCTCGTTTGATCGGTCGCATTCTCGGTCGTGCGGGGGCACTGAAATATCTACAACGAACGAAATGGTGTGCATCCTCTGGTGCGATGTTGCTGCCCGCCATAAGGATGACGGAGCTAGACGGCCACCTACGAATAATAAGCGAAGGGTAAGAGTTACTATTATCTGATCAAAGATGATAATTATCATTGACGGTGGGTGTGAAAAGTTGAATTCATGACAGTGTTTACTGACAATCGTGCACGGCAGTGTTTGGGTTTTATTACAATGCTCCTAATGCTGACATTCTAATGGTACACGTCGATCTATTTTGTTAGCCCAAAAAATCAACATGATACCCCTACAGGTTTCAAATTAATTAATTACTCAGGTGTACAGGTACTGTTGTATTACAGTATAACGACCTGCTTCTACATAGCTGCGTCGAGTTTATGACACTCGTAATTATAAAGGCTGCTTGTTTGGTGTATTCATTAAACCTGCCAATGGTGATAAACAATGAATCCCTGCAGAAAGCCACCCACCCGCCTCAAAACCAGCCTCGTATTCATATAGGTGCCGTTGACAGATGTCCGATGTCAACAAAGTGGCCCTAGAGGCCACACATATATGGACAACAATCCAATACTGTGCACAGGCAGACAGATGTCTGTTCGTTGCGCAGAAATACTACCCTTTTTTCCATGCGGTTTCACGAGTTAGAAAAGTTAGTCATGACACCCTACAATCTGCAGGCAGTTATTGTGTTATCTTAGCAGTTGTTATTATTCCCTGGATGGATCCATGATGAGCAGGAGGAGATGGAAAGAAGATATTTACTGCTGCTGCCGGATTTCTAGTCGGGATCTTAGAGCTAAGATGAACATCAGGCGATGTGCGACCCGACGTCGATACGGTAGTGATTTAATTTCGGTACTGTATTTTTGTGGTTCCCGCGTTAGTACTCACAACACAGTAAATAAAGTAAAGCTTTATTGGTTTATTATTAAAGGAACTGCAATTTTACAATGCAGTTTAAGTTCCCTTACATGTCCTCATCATCACACAGCCGGACTCAAACCTGCGGCCTCTGGCTTTTTACAGCCAGAGACTTAGCCACCGTACAACCGCCACCGCGCTTGCAAGATTAAAGTCGTTGATGATAAAAGCAATTGATCAACCATTTCATCGGTTGATTAATTGCTGAAGTCAGTGGTCATCTGGTGAAATTATTATATGACTTACAGGTGGCTCTTGTTTACCTGGAAGAAATGAAGGTAGCTGAGATTGAAACAGGCTGTTTTATGGGCCACTTTGGCCGCTGCTTTGCGGCGTTAATGGTGATGGTGGCTGTCCGTAAACGAGAGTGATATCGCTGCGCAATAGGGAATGGACCATCGCAAAATATGGCCCACCCTTGCATCCTCCTCTCAGGAGTTGGCCATATAAACATGTATTATAACATGTGCGGATAAACAGCCAATCGGGTAAAAACACGTCGACCGTTACAAAGAGAAAAACCTTTCCGAGTTAAAATGTACACCAAACGAAGCGCACACACAAACATTACCCGAGTACAAACTATATATAGAACTACTGTGGTAAAATAGAAGCAGAATAGAAACTGCGTTAGGCATTTTCCACACGTTGCAGATTTCTGCCCGAGTGCATATTAATGTGACGATAGGTTGAATATATATATATATATATATATTAATGGACTTTGTTAAAGATGTGCCTCATTCATCAGCTTAAAACAGCGATGCCTGTTGCCGCGTCGACTATTGACCGTGTTGTTAATTGTGTCCAATGAATGTCGTTCAAGATCGGCGACAGAGAAATCCCATCAAGGTAACCTTTCAAATTGGAGAGAGAGAGTTGGAGTCAGTCTGTCAGCCATAGGTAAACATGGTAGACGCTGCTGGGTTGAGTTGCCGGCCGGCGATCTGGCCCCTGTTTGCCTCGATGTCTAGTAGAATTAATAATTGGATTATCATGGGTGTTGTTTTTATTCCTGCTGTGTGCGGGTATTACGTTGATTCTGTTATGGGCGATTTCTTTTGTTGAAATGTCACGGTGATACTGTTATAACGGCTGCATTTAGTGTTGCTAAACAGTATAATATAGTATGTAAGATCCAATAAAGCAAGTCCACAGTTACAATATAGAGACGGTATCGAGTTGTGTACACTTTCTATCTTTTCAATTTAATTTTTTTACCGTTTTTCTGCTTGCTTATTTTTCATCGTTATCGTCCTGTGTTGAAAGGCTGTCGTTCTTGCAAACCTTATGATGCCCGCCTGGCTTTTTGCGCTGCTCTAGTTTACACTGAGCTTCTGTCCGACCGTCCGTCTATATATCTCATTTTTTCATTTCATTTGGTTTTATTCACGGAACAGCGATCGGAGGCCATCCAAGGTCCGTAACAGCAGATATATATATATATATATATATATATATATACCACCTGAAGAAATAACATCTGCGAGTAAAGAGAGCAAAAAAGTAAAATATTGAAAAGTATGCAGCAGCAAACAGTAGCAGCAGCAGCAGCAGCAACGGGTGGAGGGATGGATGTCTGACCAGCACTTGGACGACGGCGGTTGGGAAGAGGTTATTGAGCGGCGAAGGTACATTGACACCGTCGGCCAACTGCGTCATCATTCCATTTGTTTGGGCGGAAGAAAAGGGCAATAACACACGAAACACACAGACAGACATACAGGCAGAAAAACATAAACAACAACAACGATCAGCCAACGATAACAATAATAATAACAACAACGACATCGAAGATTCACGACGGTGGTGGTGGTGGTGGCGGCGACTGATAGCGTCAACACCCGGCAGAAATGATTACGTCCCTAAATTAGACTAAGACTAATCATGCGACACCAACTACTGCGAACCACATTGGAATTAAGATAACGATGAAAGCAGCAGTAATAGTAGTAGTAGTAGAAACAACGGGGCACAACGCCGGGATTGACGTGATTGGGTATACAACTGCGCAGTATTCTCTCTCTCTCTCCCTCTTGTCATCTATATCTCACTTCCTCTTCTTCAATCTTTCTCTGCAGCTGCGTACTGTTGTTATCTAGTCGACTTCTGCCGGCTATTCAACTTCGTCGTTTTCTTCTTATTTTGTTGCTTTTTGGTTGTTTTCGGTTGTTGAACGGGGCAGTTGTCGTTCGGTAGCGGCGGCGGCGGCGGTGGTGGTGGCGTCGTTCGTGTCTGAAGTGGCGGATATGTTTATAGGGCGATGGCCTATAGGGTCACCCACCGCCACCGGATGACCCTAGTAAATTGGGAGAGACCAAATAGAATGGCGATGACGATGACCGTATTCTTCTTGACGCAACCTCGAAGAGTCAACGGCTTTCTCCCAGCGGCAGCGATAAAAGCTAGAAATAATAACGGCAGACGGTTAATCGAAGGAACACAAAGCGGGCAGAACAAGCCATCACTACAGCAGCAGTAACGAACCAGTGGTCATAATTCAACAAGTTATCTACAGTATTCACTTGTACCCCGCTTACTTGACGTGTGTTGTCATCGATTCAGTTCACCTCAGAGATGTAGATCTTGTATGTTGCAGAGGGTTGCCACAGAAATGGAATCAGCAGTAGTCCCAGTAATTGAATATAGAGACTGGCGTTACAAGATAATCAAGGAGATCTACTTAGCTGCACTCCACCGAATGCATGTATTCGTGTACATATCGTTGAATTTGGTTCCGCTTCGTCCGATGAAGTGTTTGAGATAACAGAGTGTTAATGGTATGCAGATAATGGGTGACATGATATTATACAACTGGTTATTGCTTTTATCGTTCAGTCTTATCATGAACACAAGGAATGAAAATACATGTTAACCAATATAAAGTACGCGACGGCACTGTCCATAATTTATTCATTACCGGTGTATTGGCCATAGCTCTGGTGACATCCGTCGTCTTCGCACATATGTTTATATGGCGTATGTCCATTTAGTTATACATAAACAAGATGTATAGTTGTATTCATAGCAACTTTACCTCCGGCTGTTGTAGCTAAACCGAAACGAATCTCATTCATATACTCATAAGATGAATGTATAAGGGAGCATCTCGAGAGGCGAATCTGGTATTCGACTAACACCCGTCTCCTCAATACGTTCTGTGTGGCCCAAACAGTTGTGGCCTGTATTCTTATCAATCAAATCAGTGTTAGTATTATTATACAAAATAGCAAAAAACATAAAAAAAAGTAATAAATCTATAAGCTAGCTGCCGGCTTCGCCTAGACGCCATGTCCCCTACTGCGTCACTAACTATTGTATATATTAAGACACAGTAACGTGCAATAAATTAGCTAGCTGTTGTTCCCAGCAATATGGAAGGGGTTTAACTAGACAACAATTGAAACATCAATGATATCTGGTCCGGCTGACTGGTCTCTTATTTTAATTTCATATCGCAATTACAAAATGCGCGTCGACAAACGTATAAGGGAAATTGCTTGATCATTGAAATGGCTTGACTCATTGAAGTCCCTGACGATACTTAACGTCTGCCGACCTTACCAGAGAGCTCTAAAAGCTGTGTTTCTAAAATTGGAACGGCATACCGTCATCGTCTCTCACTGCCAGTGGATTCTGATCCATTGGCCATACAGAAATAATGAGCCAGGCCTGTGTGTGCTAAACATGAATTTCTTACTTCCTCTTATACCCAATCGTTTTATGGCCGTGCTCGGTCAACTGTCGAAGCAGACCGAGTTAATATTCGTCGCAGCTCGCTCTATTCGAGTAGGAATATGTTCGCTTCGGGTTTTCATCACTTCTTTATAGAATGTCCTTCCACAAGATCATATGTTACTATAATAATATCGTATCCTTCACTTGTCACCCTTCTATTGTGAAAGACGATAACTCGATATAATCAGCATCTATATCGGCATGTAGTCTCTGTAGGAGGATCTGTTTAGATGTAAGCAACATTGCGAATTGATTGGCCACTCAGTCATTTGCTAAGTACGTGCACACTCCACGTGACGTGTACCCATCTGTGCAGTTCAATATTCTACTCATATACGGTGTCTAGTTGTTGCCACCCCCTGTAGCTATTATATAGCTGCGACAGCGCTACACAGCAATGCTTAGAGAGCGCGAGAGATCACCAGAATGATCAGCTGCCGGAGCAGCAGCAGCATGCGGCATAAGCCCATTTTGCGATTATTTCCTATATGCTAGCATCTGATACGAAGCAATTGCGCATGGCTAATCCGAGTATCGTCGCACACCGGGATAGTCTGGACCAATTTCCGCGTATCTCGACAATTACTGCTGACCTCTAGAAACATCATAATCATCGTCCACACACATATGAGAGGCGTGCGCGAATGTCATTGCACTTGTGTGCGAACTTGTGTGATAAGCATCCGAGTCAGCATTCTGCTGCAGACCCCCCAACATCGGGTTGACCATTCGCCAATTATCGATCGTTCAGTTTTGTTCAAGCCTGCCCGTTTGTGTCGCCTCTGGTGTCTCTTCTTTTTTTCTAGAGAAATATATCATATGCTGCCAAGATCCGGTATCGACTCAATATAATATAAAGCGAATTCTCATCCCACTGTAGTTGGAACATCGGTTTTACTCTCTAAATTCGTGCAAACTTACAGTAGTTATTTGACTTCTCCGTAGAGAAGCCAACGGAACTACGAACGTAACTATTTTTCAGGGTCGTGTTTTGAGTGCGATTCCAAAAAGTATCGAAAGTAGAAAGTGGCATTCCGTAATATACATACAATTTAAAATGTAATCGTCGTACTCAAGGGCAATAGGCACATATTGTAGCATGTGATGCGTATCAACAAGGCGGATAGATACGATTACGTATGCATTGAAATATGACGTTTTTTCTGGGGCTCCTGTTTCGCTTCGTTTTAGCGTACAACTCACAATGATTATAGCTGTTGTTGAGGCACAACTGTGTCGCCGTACCCGACGACTTAATCACAACTTCACTCCAACGATTGCAATATGTTGTATTTGTTTACGTGGCAGCAGCAGCACCACCAACAGCAACAACATCTGCTCGACATTCAACCATCGTCGTCTCGAATGTTTCTATTATATAGTGTTTCGATATCTTTTGGCACTTCTTCTCGCAGTGTTCCTACTTGAAGTAGAGTAAGAGGCGTAGGAGATGCCTGTTCGTATTATATCATCATGGTCGTCTGTCTGTCTGCCCATGTGCGCTTGTATGTTTCAGTCCCATCTGGAATAGCACATATTGTATTGCCACGCTACATTGATCTTATGGCATTGCATGTGCGTGATGTGAGCCTGGAAAAAAACGCAAATGCTCTCCTATGTCTAATACTATAATAGATTCTACATACGCACACCAGTATAATACCTAGAAGATATATATATATATATATTATATATTCACATATACATGAGTAAATTCTATTGAATTTTTGAAGATTACCAAAAAAAATTGGCACGCCGTACACGAAACACTTAGTAACACCGGAGGAAGAGACGCCTTCAGAGACAGAAATGTTTCGCATATCCGCAACGCCATACAAATGTCGATCCAAACCTGTATAATGTATAAGAATATATTGTAATAACATTATTATTACTATTTTAATTTTACGGCGGGGAAAGTGACTTCAAATGGTTGGCATGGCATCATATTCGAAAGGGGTATCGACATTCACCAATCGACAGCTGCGTCTACGCAAACAGCTGAATTTTTTCTGTCGACTTTCGAAAAGCGGTCTCTAACATTGAGACGATTGTTGACAAAGAATGAATGATTCTATTTGGATTCGGCTTCACCCTATCCTCCATCCTTGGTCTCGTTGAATACGAAAATGCTACTTATTAGTTTTAGCATTTTGTAGTGCCCGGCCGTACAGATGTTACTGCTCGCACATAGAGACACCGCGGATAGCGGTGATGAAAAACGAACTTTAGTACTCCATGGGGTCGCATAACTGCTACACGCTAACTGCGTGAGTTCCCGAACAGCCTGTTGGAAACTAACTATCGCACCAGTTGCCGTTAATTAATTAATGAGCTGTTCGGAGGTCCTAAGTTCGCTTAATGAATCATTATGTTTGTGGATACATTTTGCTACTAATTTTTCTCAAAAGCTACAAATAGCTAAATGATATTTCGGTTTCACTCTCATAACAGCACTTCCACTATTTCCGCATAGTTACCCTAAAAACAATCATTGGATGTTCTCTATTCTCGATACGGCGACACTCACAAAGGGATGGTAACTGAAGTAGTCTTTAGTCCAGGGAAGCATTGGTCCTGGCGCATGTTCCTTGTATACTATTCTATGAAGACAGCGTTGCGCGGGAAACACCTCAAGGAGTTAAGAATAATATAGATGTTTAATAAAAGGGTAATAATCTCGATTTAGCGTACAAATTGATCAATTGGCTGGATATCATATGCACTATCGCCAATCGACAAAGACACTCCAAGATGAAGATGGAAATTAACTCATCCTACATTAAGTCATCGTCTTGTTAGTTAACTGCTTAAGGATAGGATAACGAAACGTTTGCTAATGAAGCTGCTGTATCGTGGCATCTGTCTGTTGTTAGCATTATTCGACGACGATAACAACAACGACCACAAGTGGTGGTCGTATTTGTACGAGCAGGACTAGTTGTCGTCATGATAATGTCACGATGCGGCGAATCGGGGGGGGGACAAAGCAAAGCTGCGGAACGAAGTGACAAGATAGATGAGGAATCTTCGCCAAATGATTTCTGTATCTTCTGTGATCTCTCTCTCTCTCTCGTTTACTTCACTCATTGAAGGTCAGTGAAGAGTCCGTCAGCTGTGGTTGCTTCTCTTGCGGTTGCTATCTTTGATGACATCACGCTTTGTTCTCCTCTCTCTCTCTCTCTCAGAGCAGAGGGAGAGAGAGAGAGAGAGAGAGAGACGTCTCGTACTTATTTGTTATCATCGATCGTTGACGATTTCGTTGGCACGAATTGTAGAATGAACTGTTGACGTCGTCAAAGTCGACATCATCAATGAGAATCAGTGGCGCTGAAGAATAAATAATTCAAGAGAAATATCAACCAAACTCACTCACGTACTACTAAATATCACTCCAAAGCATAAATGAGCAGCGATAGGAGTCATTTGGCGACCATTTCGCAATTGTTGTGATTATTCTCTTTCTCTCCCTCTCTTTCTCTCTCTCTCTCTTGTTATAGTCGTGTGATCGTTCGGGTAGCTATTTGGCTATATATAAACTATTGCATATGTAATCTACCAGTCGAATCCTCGCACTAAATCTCCCTTTCTCTGTGCTGCTAGTGCTGCTGCTGCTGAAATGAGATTAATCTAAAAGACGTTGCAGTTGTGTGCAAACAATGACCTCAATGTGCCCTCAACATGACATGACAGAACAGGTGACGGTGGGTAGATGGACTGGCCATTGATTTAAAAAAAAAATTGAAGTTGAAAATTAATCAATTATATTGGTATTACTATTATCAATTTAACGAAACGAAAAGAAAGCGAAATAAAGCGAAACATTCATTGCCGCATCAAATGACACAAATGTTTGTCTGTGGAGATTGATTAGCGGGACGAGAGCACAAGACTGAATATATACATACATATATATATATATATATATATGCTTGAATTGCCTATAGGGGGATAGTGATTGTTTTTTGTGTGCAAAAACAGAGTTCTTTCGACGCTCGCTAGGCTATCACTCTCTCTCTCTCTCTCTCTCTCTCTGTCGGGTGAGCCTTTCTTCGTTCAAGGATAGTCATATGTCTGACGAGACGACTACCCGAGGATTGTGATCACCAGGGAGTGTACAGTAGAAAACACAGTATTTGAATGAAATACATAATTATAGATTGATAAAAGGTGGATCTTGAGAACAGTCCCACCATGTAGTGCAGCACCGTTCCCGTTCAATGCCAGGCTGAAGCAGTGATACGACATCCACGTAGAGTACATTTATGTTACTTTTTCGTGAGAACTTCTTCTGTTATGGTCCTTTAGAACTGATGGCTGTCCGAGATCGGCTGGGCCTCGCTCGCAGCCTGGTTTACTAGCGTAGTCATGATTGATGTTTGTTACTGTTCTACTGTGAGGCGTGCATATCGTGCATATCCGCCACCACATAAACAGAGAGTGATGGAAGGTCGTTGAACGGGGTTGTATATGCACAGACACTCTACCCGCTGTTGCTGTTAGCTGTTGTTTGCCTTCGTGGTTCGAGATAACGAGGACAGGTTCAATGAATGAGAAAGCGAATATTGTGTCTATGATAGCCGTGTTTGTGATACCGTACCGGGAGTACTTCTTTATCTGCTGCTGGGGTCGAGGTCAAGACGAACGTAACAATTTCGTACGCAGGAAAATTTGACTCTACTATCTCTGCCTCCAATCGATGGAATGTGTTGTTCGTTTTTGAGGCTCTGGTCTGCCGAAACACAGCACTCTCCACTGTCCATCGTCGCGTGCAATAAACATGCCATCATTATTATTATTGGAATAAATATTTTTATTTTTACCTTTGCTGGCTAACATGGCTAACATTAATTCGTTAATTTAGGTCGCTCTAAGTGCTACCAATCAGTGTGTGTGTGTGTGTATCATCTCAGCCGATGCTAACTCTCATCGCTATCGGCTGATCTTGTTGTTTCCGTCGTCGTCGCGTGAATAAACGGCTGACTTCCGTTGGATACGTTTGGTTATGGCAAAAGTGTTGCTTGTTGCTTTTCTATCCATAGGTACATCCATCAAATTCTTTCCACCTATTCTCTCTCTCTCTCTCTCGCTACCTCCCTAGGATTCAGTGGTGACAGATAACATTGGCAATCGGCAGCACCGTTATCGCACTGCATATCTAGAATGGTATTATCAGTTCACCCTCCTTCTCTGTTACGAGAAGGAGAAAGATACATCGACATATAGATAGATGAAGCGAAATGAGAGAGAGAGAGAGAGAGAGAGACCTTGTGCGCGCGTGTGTCTGCATGTGTGTCCGCACATAAGGAAGTATTGTGGTAGTAAATAAATGACTACAGCAGTGTACAGTGATACAGCAGTGGCAACAATAAGTGACGCTGGAGTCGCTCAGTCAGGCTGTCCTGTATAGCTGTGTGGGCAACCAACATTGCTGTGCTATAGGGTATTTTTATTTCAACAATTCTATCTGTAGGTACAATATCATCACGACATTCCGGCACTCGCAACGGAAAGCGGTCGACTGTGCAGCAGCGACAACTGATGACAATAGCCCTCATCATCATAAAAGCATATGATGATGATGATGATAATACCTACTTCACTGACGGACAGATTACACAGACCGACAGATGAAGGCAACAACTTTTGGTGGACGTACCTAACCGTCTAAATAGCTATTTATCTATTTATCTGTATGTCTTTCGTTTGTCTGGTATCCAGACACAACACGGATAAAGATTTAAAAATAAAAACACCTGCTGAGGATGTGCTTCAGGGAGAGGTTGGGGGAGCATCAACTAACTATTATTATTATCAACTTATACTGATATAGTGTCGTCAGGCACTCGTTTAGATAAGGCTACGCTAAATGCGCCATTGTGTCATTAGCATCAATCGTGTGACCAGCTAGAAAATGTAACACAGCTAACAATAGTTGCTGCAAACGTTGCGACAACCACTCTCTCTCTCTCTTTCTGTATTGGTCTGTATATCTGCCCTCCATTAGAGCTGTTACGATTATGGATGATCCCGAAAAATAGGGGAGAAGCTGATAAGATACCGAACGGGTTGGTGGTAGATCGTCAGTAACAAAATCAAAAGAAGACAAACTGTCCAGATGGCAGTAGCAGTAACACAATAGCTACTACTCTTGTAACAGCTCCAGCAACTCCGTCAGATAGATAGACGCATATTCTATAGTATACAAAATCTACATGCCCTTATGTGCCTGCGTGCGCAGGGAAGCAAATAGGCGATTATGTTCTCCGCTATATTAACGTAAACATCAGTATCGTGGTAGTTGGCTCCTGTAAGGGTAGTAGTAGTAGTGGTCAGGCTTACCTTATGGCTGTTGCTGCCTGCCTGGTTGATTGGTTGGTTCGTTGCTTCGTTATTTGGCTGTCAACTGCGCCGCTCTGTTGTTGTTGTTGTTGTGTGTGGCTGTGTTGTTTGTGGTAGCAGTCCGCTTGTGGGTTTGCTTGCTTTCTTGTATCATCACCATTCGCTTCGTTATTCTTGATCACTTCTTCACTCACTGACTGTCTCAGAGTCATTCAGTCTTCAAATGCATCAACTGCGTTCACCATCATCTACAGCAGATTCGTCTTTGCTACGATTCTACGTTTTCTCGTTGTTCTTGAGCTGCGACCACAACAGCAGCAACAGTTACAGTGCTGCTGCTGAGAGCATTATCGCAATCAGCACACAGTGAATGTTCGTTCACCGGTTAACCGGCTGACCGACGATACGACGAGCGTGTAGCTTTTGTCAGTGCGAGTGTCTATTTGTCCATGTTGCAGTGATTGCATTGGATGTTGTCGGATGTTGACTGGTGGGTGGCTATATGCTCCTGCTGAGGCTGTCTCCAATCAGACACTATTTTGTTTTTTTGTTGATGCAGCCGTTGTTTCCTTCTTGGTTACAAACGGCGTAGATATGTAGATACTACGAGATATAGATCAACAATGTAGCAACTATCCCCGCTGCTACAACTCTTGCTGATTGCTGCGGATACTGCTAATGCTCTTGTTGTTGTTACGATTGCCGCTGTCGCTCCGCCACAGCAGCAGCAGCAGCAGAAGCCACCGTCATCGGTGTGGCTGTTGTCGGTTACGACGGTGGCGGCATTCGGTTTTGCAACGATTTCATTTCGTCCGTTTCGTTCGATCCACTACCACCACCAACAGCCGCTGCTGCTGCTGCTCCTACACCACCGTCAATGTGTAGTAACCAACGTTTCCGTTGATTTCCTCATCATTATCATCATTGCAATCAACATCACCATGAAAATCGTTGTGCTCTGCTCTGACCCCCCCCCCCACCTTCGTTTCCCTTTGGTTTCTTCATCATCATTTTCTCCCTCAATTCCTTTGTTGGCTCCTTCACCCGATCTTTATTCTCTCCTTTAACTTTGCTGTGTTTGTCTTCAGTTGCTCTGTGTGTGTGTGTGTGTCTACACTTCATGGACTTCTCGAACTTCACTCACTGAAACGTTCGTTCACAGACTGACTGGGCGTTTTCATTACGGAAGCGGGTCGTGGTGGGTCGGCGGTAGTCTGAGCTAAGAAAAACTGCTACCGTTTCTTAGTTGTGCTGTAGCTCGCTTGATCTGTCCGTGTATTGGTGGCAGGTCACAGTGCGGTGTCCTGCGCGGCTGTCGCGTTAATTCTAAGACATCTAGCTTCTGCACCATGTTCAGCAGGACGAGAAGCCGAACGACAGAACTCACGGTGGTGGTGGTGGTGATGACGACCAACTGACTGATAATGACCCATGTTCTGTTTTCGTCAAAGGCTTTGATTGATCAGTGTCGGATAATGTCTTAAATTCGTGATAGTTCAATATCGGTTGTCACAACAACAAAAACTGATTCGGGGCAGTTAATGCTAACCACTAAGAACGGCTAGTACGTATGCACGGACCAAATCTGCTGGTGCCACAACTGAGTCACCAGCTTAATACAAACGACAGGTCATTAAGCTAGTGATTAAGTGGGTGGGTGGGTGGGTGGATGTCTTTTTTTGTTGCTCTTTGGTGATTCTCCGAGGGCGCCACTGACACAGCCACGATAAGTACGAACCAACAACAAAAGGACAGGATCTTGAAATCGTCCTTCTCCGCTGGGTCCAAACAACAACAACAACTGGTCACGTACAGTGGAACGGTACTGACGTTGGATACTGACGGCGGTCATTTTGGCGCGAGAACTGTTGTTGTTGTTGTTGTCTACGGTGGTAAACAGCTGAAGTGGAAATGTGCTGGGAGCTGTGTGTTGCAACTGTGCTATAGTCTGTGTCTCAAGCCCGTTTAGCCATGTGCGAGTGTTCATCTTCTATACGTTTGCATACGGAATTTTGCCCGGCGGCGGCGGCGGCGGCACCGACGGTGGTGGCGTAGTCGGTACGGCCGTAGTCCGAAAGTTGAAGAGCTGCACCGCACCGGGCGTCGGACGGCCCCTTCATCCCTCGTTGGTGCCATCTCGTCCGACAACAACCGTGATACTCGTTCGCTGGCTCACTACCGGTCGGCCGTGATGCTGCGCTGTAATTGTGGAAGAACAAACCTGATAAATAAGAACTCAACTCAACATATCGCAAGCAGTGGCGTATTTTTGTTGTTGTTGTTGTTGCTGCTGCTGTTGTTGGGCGTATCTGCTGCTGTTGGATAGGTGTAGTAATCATGCAGGCGACAGACAGTATAGTATCAGGCATCAGGCGAGCATCCGACACTACCAATCTAACGACCATCGCAGTGTGGAAACATCGCTGTAAGTGTTTGCAACTGTGTAACATCTGAGTGTACATATTTGCATATATCTAAATACTATTGGATGGTGCCAACGCTTTCATCGCTCAATCTGCTGCCAATGGTTTCGGAATTTAGTGAGGAGAGTTTAACAAAGCGCGAGTGGAGACGTAACTAATAACTGATAGAGTCACCCAGTTGTATTTTCGTCAGTGTTACCAGTGAACTAAGGTCGATTTGGCTGTCCATCGGTTGATGCTGCTGCAGTTACTGAATACCGCACTTCATTGTGTTAATTGTGTGTGTGTGTATGTACTCTATTGAGTCCTCTATCTGTATATGATTGTCACGGGGCTGATCATACATAGATAGGTGGTATACCGAGGAATACCTAAGAACTTGGCTAATTTCGCTAGTGTTCAGTGTCGAAGGGTGTCTGTTAACTCAGTCCGACCGCTCCATCATTCGGAATATGAAGAACCTTTGGCTGTTTGGCCATTTGAGGTGGCCGCTTTTCCTGGCTGTGATCTTCGGTCCTGTTGTGCTCTTTTCCTGCTGTGTTGAAATACGATAGATTTCCAAGTTAGCCTCTCACTCGAAATCGATGTACGGTCCAAATTGAACGACTTCTTATATTGATTGATTGTGTTCATTATGCAGTCCTAAGCACACTATGAACAAGTCGAGTAGGCACTCGGATCAGTTCAGATTGAATAATATATCCATATATCCAGATAGATTATTACCTGTTTGTTGTTAGCTATTATGATATCTATACCAAGTGAAACCAAACCGAACGGATCTGTCTACCTTCATCAAGATGTCAATGATAACAAGAAGAAGAGGATGCACAAGCAGGGCTAATACAACCCTGTCAAAGCAGCCTAATTAAACAATCGGTCGACGGCTCTTCTTAATCAAATGAAAGCAGATGATGATGATTGATGATAAACTATTCGTAACGCCGACTTCAAGGCTGGTGAATGGCCAATTGCCGAAAGAGATTCCAATTCAAATAATCAAGTTCAAGAGATGTTGATGCCAAAGTGTGAGTACGAAAACAACGAAAGCTGACGGAGGAGGATGATCTTACAGGATTTACAACTGCTCCCCAACCGAGGGAGGGCCCTGTCATCGAGGGGAAATTTCGCAAGGACAGGAGAAGAAGAAGAAGAAGAAGAAGGAGGACTGGCAACCGCAACGAAACGATTCGAGGCTGAGGGGTTATTTAACGTTGAAGCAGCAGCAGCCGCCGCCGCCGCTGCCGCCGAAGTACGACGCCGCCGCCGCCGCCGCCACCAACAAGTGCGGCGCTGTAGACGAAGAGCTGTGAAGGTACTACTGAGTTTAAGAGGATATCCTATGAGGACGGGCCCTCCACCGTGGACCACGACATTTAACGGGGGCCAGATTCAGGAGAATCAACTTCTGGAACGGTCTCTTTAGCAGATAGCGTCGAAATCGAGGCGCCACGATGTCGTCTGCAGGGGGTTATCACCATAGCCAGTACTATCATGGCCGCAGTCCCATCACTGCTAGGAATCGCAGCTTTGTAAGTTGTTCATTTATCACTATTTGTTATTATTCTGTGACTAGTACCAAGCGATATTCATCCGATTGTCATTTTCACCATTATCATAAATCATATTCATGTTTTATTATAAATTCATGTTTAATTGTTGATTCATAGTCTACTAGCCATTCGTGTTTCCATTATTCACTCATGGTTTCGCTGTTTCAATGTTGTGTTCCAACTTTCGCGAAGAGTCGTAAAACGAGTAAGTGAGATTTTCATATACGAACACTTGTCATTTATTATGGCATCTTGTTTTTGACTTGGGGCTGTTACCGAATTCACCATTGTCATCCATGAGAGATAGATCATCTTCGGCTGCAGTGGAACTGCACAAATCGTGTCGCATATACCGCGTATGACTTTTTTTTTGTTTGTTTAAAGAGGGGGCTTGCTGCCATGCCAATGCATGACAACAACACCGCTCCTCCTTCTGGAACTGTTGACAATGTGCAACCACTCAACGCGAGTGGTATAACTTAAGAAAGAAAGTATATATTATCGCGTATGCTGGTATTGATATACTGGTTTACCTGATTGCAGCCGCGAGCTAAATAATTAGGCTAGCGGTTCGATGTGCATTGATTCATTAGTTGAGCCCATTGATTCCATTAACCAGTATCACGAGGACAGCTTCCGAATGAGTAAGATTGATTGATGCCTAGAACAATTGGGCCAACAGTTGGAATAACGTCTGCAACAGCAAGAACAGGCTCGTTGATCTGAGCTTCTCGCTGCGGAAATGTTCGTGCGCTCTTCGTATATACTCCTCGTTGAGGTGATGCTTTTTATAGCTAAGTGAGAATAGTACAGTCGCCGTCGCTGTAGTGTAAACGATTCATATCGCTTACGTTTGACGTACATCTGTACAGCGTCTGTCGTTGCACTAAGCAATGTTGACGGCGAACGATCATCGCCATTTTATGTGAAACATGTCACTTCGCACATGAATGCCTTGTTGACCATCAAGTTAGTTGTATGCTTGCGAAACAATCAACTGTTCATATTTCAACAGGCATTTCGTGTATTTTCATTGTGAGTCAGAGGACCCTTCTTCAGCGTGGAGCTTCTCAAAAATGGAGCCGCTGTTCGTAGCAGATTTGATTGACATCGTTGGGGTTGTTCATTCTCACACTGCAACTGCTGTTTACAAAACGTTGACTCGGCCAACTCAAAATACGCACCTTCAATCAAGAAGAGATTCATTCGACTATGTTCAACGTCCGCCGGTGTCGAGCTCATGCAGATCGCCTTGAAAGCCCATTGCCTACATACTTAGTGGAGCTTTTTGCGTAAATCTCTCTGAGCGTGACCAGGTAGTTCGAATACACGGAGAACATAGAAAGTGTTCGATGAATCAACGCCTCCGCAATCTCGCTATTTGTGATTTAATTAGTTACAATTAATTTTTTGTTATTACTTATCTTCCTTTTGTACATACAAAAGGTAAATTCACACGAGATACCCCCCTCCCCGTGTTCCTGTCCGGCAATGATGAAAGCGAAAACAGTAAAAATTTCCCTTCTCAATAATATCATTCATTCGGTCTACACAAATCGCAGAGGCCAGAGGTGTCCACATAGGCCGACTACAGCAACTATTTGTCAACAAGCAAAATTACCATGTTCAGTTTGTTAGAACAACTTCCCACCTCAGCTATCTGCAGCAGCTACTCGACGTAAGTAGCTTTGAGTAGTGCTCATTGTAACATCAATGAAAAATGTATATGACTTCCAATATTGTCATGTATTTCTCCAATTTTTCAATGCTAGTCTTGTTCGAAATGCTGCCCTTTCAATGCCAACACCGTTTTGTTGTTGTTGCTGTCGTTGTTGTTATCATCATCATTAGTCCCTCGATATCGAATATCAGAATATTTGTCGAATTTGAAACGAAACCGTCACTGACGTACCAGAACGAAGTGGGTTGGAGCTGTAGGCTCGAAAATACGGGCCATTCATAGAGATAGGGGCCATCAATTTTTTGTTGACATTTCGACGCTATCATCCGTATGCGCTGCCTGTACCCATCTGCTCTGGATCTTCCCAACTTCGCTTGCTATGTCTATGCATTGTCTCACTAAGTGACGATCATCGTTAAGGCAGAGCTAAGAGATTTCTATTCATCTATTCATTATACAGTGTGTTTATCATCGGCATGATGCCATTAAGCCAACCAACGCTTAAGTGTGTGACTCACTAGCTTCCAGCCCATTGCCTTTCCTGTTTGCGCGCATTTCGTTGGGTCTACCTCGCGAGAAATCACCAGCTAATTCTCATACGCTACTGGTCACCTCCTGACGAAACGAACTGATTGGGTCGATCATATAAATGATTGATTATTTCTTATATCTACGACCTGAACGACTAGAAGCCAAAGAAGGCATACTGGAAGCGCTGGTTTAGGCGTCGATTTCATTTTTGCCATTTCCAAGCAACCACCTGGTTCCTGAATCCAAGTGAACATCATTGGATAACTTAAACGTGATTATAAGACAGTGTACATCAGGCTGAGGAGCCATCAAGAGTAGTAGCTCATTATATCTATGAGGGAACGTGGTGAGCGGCGAGTGATGACTGTCGGTGCTTGTCCGCCGGTTCGAGCTGATGCAGCGCCAAATCATCAGCAAAAAGCGTTTGTGAATATGAGCTCAACGGCGCGTAGCTTTCCTAAGCGTAGTGCCACTGTCAGTGTTAGGGGAGGACGAAAAAAAGGTAAAAAAAGTTCTACTCGACCCCGTGTAACGCCTCCCTCAACGCCTGCGGCGCCCATTGTACGTATGAGGTTCTTCCGTCCGATAATCAGATAATCGTTTTCATTGTTCACCCTGCAAGTACACATACACACACAGAGTTCAAGTTCATGTCTCACCGAATTCAGTTTAAACTAAATTCGTACACGGTTTGTGAATGAGTTCACTTGGTCTTATCTGTGCATCCCATGCAAAGTTCAAGCACTGAACCGATGATCAGTCAGATTAATAATTTAATTGAATAATAATTGCTAACAATAGAGACAGACGGGTGTCCTGTTGCTTGCGTCACCGTAGGATGTACAACCCGCAAGAGTGTTCCTACAATGCTGGGCTGAGGCACTTGGAAAGGCTTCAATAGAAGCAAACAGGAGATAGTTTTAATTTATGCTCATGACACATTACACTATTATTGTACACTTTTGCCGTGGTGTTATGTGTGGTGTTTTAAACGAAAATCGATTCGTGCCGCTGAATAAGTTTGTGAGTATTGAAGTGGATGCAAACTACGCGAACGGACGGTTGAATATATTTCCAAAGTAGTCTAGTTTAGGCTGCTTATACACTTCCACAAAAATGTTCGCACAAGTGTTAAGTGTTCAACGAACGCCCAGATATCAGCAGTGAATATCTATGAAAAATGTTCTAATTCTAATACTCATTATAGCAGTGTATCTGGGTATTATAAGTTAATCATTTTTCATGTTTTACTCCCTAAAACGAATTGAGTATTAATTTCTAACAATGCTTGGATGATGATGAGATTTCTAACGGGTGCTGTTTCATTTGTTTAACAGGTGGTTCATGACGATCAACGTATGTCCCGCCTATACGGGGTGTCAGGAATGGGCGGTCGAAGTTTGGCACGGGACAAGGATGGTTCTGGCAACAATAAACTGGACAACCAGGCCGGCGGTGGGAACAAATTCGACTCGGGTGGTGTCTCGCTACCACGACGCAATCATACGTTCATGCAGGCGGATGATATTCAGTCGGGCAAGAAAAGCAAGTGGACTGAGCTCGAGATTAAGGGTTTCGTTCGGAACATCTCACCATCCCTGTGGCAATTCACTCACCTGACAGCGCTATACCTCAATGACAATGGGCTCCAACGACTGCCCGTTGATATCTGTCGTCTTGTTCATCTAGCTGTTCTTGACGTCTCGGCGAACAAACTCCGTTCGCTGCCCAACGAGCTGGGCGATCTCGTGCAGCTGCGGGAACTGCTTCTCAACAACAACCTACTGCACAGCTTGCCCTACGAGCTAGGCCGACTTTTCCAGCTCATTACACTTGGTTAGTTGATTAGTTAGATGGGAAAAAAAAAACGAGTGCCGCTAGAGCTACGCAATGAAAGTCGACGCCTTTGTTTTTTGACGTTTCTATTTACCCCCTTGTCACATAGAGCAGCAACGCCGGTTGTTAATTGTTGTCCCAATGGACAGTAAAATAATAATGGTATCGAATATTCGATGGAAGATTACACAATACCACCACAAAAGAGGTCCGGACAAAACAGGAGTGTTGCTAACGCTGATTATGGCTGAGCAGAATAGAATCGAATGAAGAAAAGAAATGGAGAATAGGCAATAATAGTTGAAGATGTTAATCGATTATAGAGTAAAGAGCTGAATTGAACCTCATTTGTTGATATTGCTGTTATTCATAGGCCTAAAGGGCAATCCATTGTCGCCCGACATCCTCTCCTTGTATTCGGAGCCCAACGGAACGCAGAAGCTATTGACGTATTTACTGGATAGTCTTCCTGCATCGCAGAGTGGCGCCCCAACACGACACTGGCTTAGAAAGACCGTTGATCCGCCGCAAGGAAAATCGGTGAGAGACATAGATAGGTTCAACATCGATAATTATCGAATAATTAACCTTGTTTGTAAGGTTGCTTTCTAAAAGCGACTATACTACGATGCCTTGAACTCAATAAGGCCTCGGAAGCAAAGCGACTAGTCTTCTGTTGACGGTGCACTTAGCATATAGCAGCACGGCGTATGCCGAGAACACCATTACTTAGATAGAGAGTAATCTTAAGTTAGTATCTAAGAATTTGTAGTGACTTCATGTAACTTGTACGATCATAAGTATTGATACCAAGTTATGGCAAAACGCCTTATTTGAATTTCACGAATGTGTTGTTAATCACCATCATGTTGATCAATCATCATGTTGATCCGCAGATATTGACACAAGTGAACGTGATGTGCTACAACGTACTCTGCGATAAGTACGCAACACGAACGATGTATGGCTACTGTCCATCGTGGGCGCTCACATGGGAATATCGTCGCAAGGGCATCATGGATGAGATTCGAAGCAATCAAGCTGATATCATTACTCTACAGGTCAGTTGGCAGGATATATGAATTTGTATGGGTTTGTATTCTTCAACTTAAGTATGCACAATTTACGAAAATGAGATACCTTTACACGCCGGAACATTTGTATAGTGCGGTTACACAGCGGGTATATTTTGTGTATCGGATTAAAACGAACTTGGTCGAACGTGTGGCGAAGTGGAGTGAAAATCGTGTCAATCTTCGTGTAACTGTTATTTTTTCATAATATGTGCAATATGATCATTATGAACTATTGTCTCTCGTCGTTAATCAATATCTTTTTCGTCTTCTCCTGTGCTCTTGTGTTTTTCTTTGGCCTGTAGGAGGTTGAGACCGAGCAGTTCTACAACTACTTTGAGCCCGAGCTGAAGCATGAAGGCTTTGAGGGCATCTTCTCCCCGAAGTCACGGGCCAAGTCGATGCCGGAAATAGAACGAAAGCATGTGGACGGTTGTGCCATATTCTACAAAGTGACAAAGTTTACGGTGCTCGATAAACACCTCATTGAGTTCAATCAGCTCGCGATGGCCAACGCGGAGGGCTCGGATGACATGCTCAACCGGGTGATGACTAAGGACAATATCTCGTTGGCTGTTCTGCTACAGCTGAAAGAGCATCCCGATGTTCCGGTGCTTGTGTGCACCGCTCACATCCACTGGGATCCAGAGTATTGCGACGTTAAACTGATTCAAACGATGATGCTAATGAACGAATTGCAGACAATTCACGAGAAGAGCAAGGCGCTTGCCAAGACCTCGGAGATACCGATCATCCTCACGGGCGATCTTAACTCGCTGCCTGATTCCGGTGTTATTGAGTACCTTCGAAACGGCCGCATTGCCTGTGATCATCCCGACTTCAAAGAGCTAAACTCGTACCGTTCATGTCTGAAAAAGATGACTGTTGACAACAACAGCCAACTCGGCGCGAACTCCTATACACATCCGTTCCAGCTCGAACAGGCCTACACTGAGAATGACATGCCTTACACTAATTATACGTGAGTATGGAGCACACACATCACGACAAACATGACAAACCTCAGCGCTTTCTCTCCATTGGCACTAACGGTATCGTTGTGGCACTGTATGTTGGAGGTATTTTATATATCTATGAGGTATTGCTCTAGTGGAATAAAACGCGACCAGGTGTTTCAATTGTGTACTTCAAGGATATCTGCGAATACGAAATTCATATATTGACAGTGACAGTACTCAAAACTGGAGCTTCCCGTAATATTTTCATATTTTGTTGTTACAGTTTTTACATAGTACTGTGAACGTAACTTACGTGATTTTCTCTGATCTATTGTATTTTATAGGTACGATTTTCAAGGCATGATTGACTACATTTTCTTCACGAAGAAACAGATCGTTGTTTCGGGTATCCTCGGTCCACTCGATCCCGAATGGCTGGCAGAGAACAAAGTGATCGGCTGTCCCCACCAAGAGATCCCGTCTGACCACATCCCACTCGTAGCGCAACTGCAACTTTTCAAGTAAACCACCTAAGACAGAACTACCGGAATGTATGATATCAACACCAGTAAAAACAAGACGACGCAACGTACGACAACGCGAATGGGAAACAGTCGATCGCGAATTAAAGTGACGAGAACATGTGACGACAACTAATCAACAACTACCAATTATCCAACAACTACTAATGACCAACGGACAGCGACAACGAACGAACAGAAGCAAACTTAACAAACGGCAACAACAACAACAACCAGCGCCAGCACACGATTGATCGATTGATTCGTCAATCGATCCGGCACTATATAAACAGACCGACAGCACCGACGGATATCTGCTGCCACCATCGCCAATCGGCATGAACAACAACAACAACAACAAAAACAACAACAATAATAATGTTTGTTTGTTGCACCCCTGTCTTGAAAGGCGCAAAAAATTGCGCCCGGGGGTCACCATTAATCTCTCTCTCTATTCTCTCTCTCTTCCTTTCTTTAATCTGTCAGTGTACGACGACGACGATGATGATGGTGGCGGATAATCCAATGGCGTACATCAAAACTTGACGCGTTCTGTTTCTGTATGTGTGTGTGGTGCGATGTGGCGCTTAAACTATGGGGTAAAACATAAACTATTAAGGTTTTAGAGGTGGTTAATTTTTAGAGCAGCCAAAAAGGTGAGCCAACATCTCGATATTTGACGAGACTGACTGGCGAAACCCCAACTGGTCGAGCAAACATTAAGAGGAGAAGAAGACGAGGAAACAACGGCAAACAACGGCAATGACCACAAAGGCAAAGAAACTATTGATGATGTTGATGAATAGCTGAATATCGAAATAGAATCGGCATCGTATGACCACGCACCGGTTGATGATACTGATTATCCTGTGAAGCTTCATTGAGTGGAACTCGAGAAGCTGAGGAAAGATGAGGAAGATCAAGGCAGATCATCGTTAGGAGGAAGACGAAGCTGTGAGGCTGCAGACAGAAATGAGCGAAGAATGAGCGGGCCCGCGTTATTTTATGCTGTGTTCGCAACCGGCGATTTGTGCGAATTATCACCTAATTAACAACTCTACTACCTATCATCATCAGCATCAATTACTACGGACGACTGCTTGGGAACGATCAAACTTAAAAAAAAATAGCAAGCGTATGTCACGTTATGCAAAGCAAGTCAAGACTAGAACGACTGATGATGATTAGCAGCAGCAGCAGCAACAACAACAGAATAAGCAGAAGAGAATTAACTGAATATGACGAACACAAATTTGTCGGTTGCGCCCCGTACTAATTGACGCGCAATTCAATTTAATTCAAAATTTCTGGTGTATTATCTCTTTTTCTGTGTTTACATGTGGCTATGCTTCGATGCGCTACCTGTGCAAGCGAAGAGTGAACACTAGCATCAGCAGTCTAGTGATGTTGTCCATTTGGTGGTAAACGACTAGTTACAGTTGTCAATCATAATAATTGCAAATTTTCCGTACCTTAAATATCATCATTATTCTTATTATTAGGAATTTTTGTCGAAATTTATTAATCCGCCCTCGGAGTACGATGTAGTTCGAGCGATGGCGGTAGCGATTCTATAGGTGATTCATACTAACGATTAGGTACTACTACGCTATATACTGTATAATTATTTCGATTATTGCTATGTGTTTTAGCGATGAATGATAGGCAAAAACAAGATTTGAAGACAAAAGAAATGGTGATGGAGAAAATATAGATAGATGACCGTGGAGGTACGCGAAGTGTGCCGGAATACATTTTACGTAATGATATATTTAGCAAGTATATATATATTTATTCTGACCACACATCATCATGGTGGTAGTGGTGTCGGAATATGGAAACGTGTATTAATATGGTGATTGTGAAAGGAGAAGCTAACGTGAAGATAAAAGTGACGACGATATATAAAACAATGATGATGAAGATGAATATTTGTGTAGTGGAAGGAAACAAACAGAAACCAATATGAAAATTGGACTCATCTCCACATCCCACCCCCCTCCTTCGTATGTTTCGTATGTAACTCCGACTTCAAATCAATTCTAGCTGTCATCATATTCTAATTACTGCCAGTTAAGACGAGTTAATGAGTCCTTGGGATAGGACTCAATAAGGTAGCCACGTGCGTCCAAAATAGGAAGGCTAACGGCAGCAGTAATAGGCCTTGCATATTATCAACGGCCTTGATCAGTTAACACAGTGAATTAAGGATCTCTAATCAAATTTTAACCGTAATATTTTGAAACTTGATGTAACATCAAGTTCTTTCTTTCCCGTGTCCCTCTGAGTGAATGATTTTTTGATGTGACCAGATCAGACTGGGACGCTCTGCCTATCCTACAAATGCACAGTTCGCCCCATGCGAACGCCAGCAGAATGGGATCGTCGCGCTCTATTCGACTCCTCTGTTCCTTGAATATCTTTCATTTTTGTTTATATGAAAATGTTTCCAATACGAGAAGCCAGAGCGACACAGTAAAATGGGAACTGTCCGGCTAGGCAACACGTCATGGTGGGCATCACCTGGAGCACACCCGTTTCGTCAGGAGAGATGATTTTCAAACAAGAAGGATATATATAAATATATGCACCTTATGAATATAACGTATAGACGAGATATAAACAGAGGATATGTATATGTAGCATTTTTAGCGTTATCATGTGTACTATAACTGATCAATCTCTATCCAACAAATCGAGGCGGGGCCTCTGGTGGAATTACCAGCGGGTGAGCCGGGTGCGTGGCAGATAGAAAGGCAGCGATATATCTAGGGTACCAACATTGTGTATTTGTCCTATAATTATTATTATTATTATTATTACTCTTTATCACTAGTTATGCCATTCGATATGAGAGTGATGTAATTTTGTAGCTATACTGAAACGCAGACCGTCTGCAGGTTTAGACGCACCGCCTCTCGCAATTATTATACCGTGGCGAAAGCTACGTTTGAGGAGAGTCTGAATTAAAAATACGATTGACGTCTTAGTGTTGTTTTATCTCCCGATGCAGCAGAAACTGACAAAGGATACCAAAAGGAAAGAAGGTCTCGATAATAATCTATAATATAATCAGTGCGTGTACGTCTATGCTACTCGCATAAAGTTAAGGCATTGAGGAAGGATGAAGTAAGTTATACTCAGAAAAATGGATCACAGGCACAGATCAACAAAGGTCATAGAGATTGCAAGTCATAACAAGGGAGAACAATATAGGTTACATCTGGATGCGACCATATAAGTGATTATTCCCTGTTACGATAGTCAGCTATAATCCAGCTATAATCCGTTCAAAAGAGGAACCATTTAGTGACAGATGCTAACTGGACCTTTGACTGTGATTGTGTCCCCTCTGTGCGCATAGTCTATTGTATCTAAAATTCCCGGCAGTGAAAATCTAGCAAATTGTTTCCTTGGCCCACTCGCGCTGGCTTGTGCAGCCGGCCATGCTAATGAATGAACATTGAGTAAGAGACTTGAAGGGAGAAATTCGATTTTTGATGACATCTAAATAATCAAGTTGGGATCAGGAGGAAGGATCTATATTTTAGCTGATGGTGATGTAACGCGAATGAGAGAGATCGTGGGAATTTTCGGCTCATTTTGCGATAATGTTATAATTACTAATACCACTAGTACTACCTATTGTAACATGTCTGATAATGCATAAAATTTGTACGTGTGTGTGTGTATGTTTGTGTATACAGTGAGAACAAGATTCTATGACGTTGATGATGAAGGCTAGTGACCAACACAGAAATATACAATGATATTCAAGTTGATTATCGTGTCTAAGGTACTCCCAATCGCCAATAACCAATACAGCAAATATACGTCATTATAGAAGTAAATACATTCATGGTGTAAGTGCGTAGTAGCATATCCAAGCATAGGCTAGTTGATATGAATGAGTAGCAAGCACAAAAGAAACAAAAACCAACCGCGAGAGAGTTAGCATGCTGATGAGCGGACCTCGATTGTTTTTCGGCCCGTCTCGATAAATCAGGACATGTCAAAAGGAGGAGTGCCAGTGTGAAAAAGGTCATCTGTCTATGTATATGTATCCGTCTGTTTGTCTGTCTGTCATATGTAAGTGATAAATGACGCCAGGGCGGAACGCAGGCAGGAATCAAGAAAAGAAATCTTATGGGGAAAAAAACATTGGAATTGTTTTTGCGTAACATGTCGATAGAATACAAAAAAAACACGCGACATGCACGTCTTAGCCAATTCAAGGAGGATCTAGTGAAGATCATACATAGGATGCTATCCTGCTCTGGCGATTGTTCAAATCGATAAGCAGATATTAGTCGATATAATTAGACGATAGCGATACACGAACACGCAAAAAGGACAACGTGATAGCGTGAGGCAAAAATGTCTCCTGTGTATTGGGAAGAATTGGATGAAAATTGTACGCTAGTTTATTGCTAATATCGCTCTGTAAAAACAGTATCTAGTATATATATATATGTTATAAAATTTAATGAAAACATCACTGCAATGGCACAGATAAATGGAGAAGAAATTGAGAGAAGGTTCGTTTATGTTAAATCCTACGTAGAAGTGCAGTACTGAATGTGACTCCAAATGAACTATAAAACGATTTTCGATACTAAAATTTACTCTTGTCAAAATGGTGACTGAGAAAAGTTGGCCAGAGGCTTATTCCTCTTTATTTGAGCGAACAATTTGTTACCATTTAGACCTTAGCATCAATCTTTTCAATTCAGCAAATATCAGTATACACGTATATATACGCATATTATACGTGTGTACTGAATCGCATAGTTGACGATGTAGCGTATTGCCCACATTTGCTGAATTGAGAGATTGATGCCAATATATATACATATATATATACAAACGCATACATCTGGTGGATTAATGTAAATTGCTTGCATATTTAAATCATTACTTATCTCCGCGTGAGTTCGCTCGCTTCTCTGTATTATAGACCCTCTGACCTTTTCCGGAGTATCGATTTGTCGAAATATTCTCTTTCGTTTTAATACATCATAGTACTGAGTTGTCTAAAAATGCCTCATTGATTAGTAAACGAGTACATGACGTTTGTACACCCGATATTTATAACCTGGCTGCAAGTTATGTTGCGTTGTATAAATCGATACTGCTACTAGTACTCATATGTGCTTATATCTACTACATACAACACTGCATTACATAGTGTGGTTTAAATCGTGTTATTCTAGGTTATGACGTTTTATTATTTCAATGATTATTAGCCCGTCAGATAGGATTTCCATCACTACAGTGTATGAGTACTCCCTGCACAAATTCATTTATGTGCAAATATTTTCGCTGAACAAATTCCATTTGCTATCATCACCTGTTATTCTGAAATAGCCTAATTAATACCAAGCATACCTTGTCATTTATCCCTGTCCCATCCAAGCAATGTATCAACCATCTGTAGGATGACATAATATGATAGTGTGAAATGTGTAGATAACTAACTAATGTTCCCGCCTTGCCTAAAGTCAATGGTGGTATCCTCCAGCTTTTTTTTCTCGACGTTCGAATTTTTTTAGGGAAGGAAGTTAGAGCCCAGTTAATTAATAACTACCTTGTTAATTGTTGATTTGAACTACTACGTCGCAGCTTAAATATGAGCTGAGATATAAAGAGCAAAACTTAGAGAATTCGCGTTTTTGTGGGTCCCTCTCCTCTGAATTGGCTTTGTATGTTTTGACTGTTTATGTGTCATCTATTTAGCAACTACTTTAGCTGTATACAAGCTTTTATGTTATTCGTTGTAATTAGTGCCCCCTGTGTGTAACAACTACCCCTTAGCCAACATTCACCCCCTTCAAAACAAACGATTGTACGTGGTACTAATCATAAAACCATCAGCGGCAGTGAATACTAAGAACGTGGAAGTGGCCTTCTTATAAGCTAAAACTAGATACTTGCCGAATGTCCCCAACTTGTATAATCGACACAGCAAGCTGTCGCTTCGATATACGAAGCAACCCATATATGCATATATATATATATACATATATATATTTTAAGCAGATATCATCATTACATTGACGACGTGACGTGGCTCCGGCCACACTATTTTCTTTTGCGTCGACATCTTTTATCCACTGGCATTCATTCAGGAGAGAGATGATTGAATTTAAAAGAGTCGAAGATATAGAGGTGGGTAGTTTGGTGTCTGTTTCAAATATTAGTTGACTAAATAGTTGAGTGTCTGTGCTAATTTACGGATTGTACTTTAAGTCTGTAACGATACGATGGTAATAGAATCTAAGGTTACTACTAAATATACTTATTGTAATGGTCTCTGGGTGGCATTGTCTGGGTCGGACATAAACCATAAACCCGAATATGGTGAAGGATTTGTGACCCACCTGGCGTCGGGATACGAGCAAAGTTATTCTTCACCGTGAAATGAGATCAGGTGTCAGGAGATGCTTAGATTTTTCCCCTCACACACCGAAAAGAAAGCGACGACACTTGAAAATGACGAACTGATGAAGTATAGCAATGACGTGAGGAAACATGAAATCGAATTCATCATAAATAGAGAATTAAGAGATCATAATGATGCCAGAGGCAGGAGTTGAATAAATTGGATTATTATATAGGAGATGGAGATGGGTGAAAGACGAAGTAAAAACAAAGACGAGAGAAAAGAAAAGAGAATGTATTGTTTATTAAAAAGATAGTAAAATCAATAAAAACACAAAAATCGTGTACTGCATAAATACAACGAGCTGAGTCATTTTTTGGGGTGGATGAGCTGTTTGTTTGTTACTATTAATTCGTGCTGTTTTCGTTGAGGTTTTGTCGATTGTGCCGCGGCTATGGTGGGCGCCTTGATATACCGTAAGCACAATTTTAGGTACTGAACGCTTTTTGGCCGCTGGTTGGCAACCTAACTTTGAAATGTGGTTCAATTGCAATCTCAGCAGAATACCTAGGTGGAAGGGTATTTTTCTATAAAAGTTAGATGTATCCACGACAGTTAGTCAGATGAAGATGGTCGGCAAAGACAATCCCTGAAATACTTTTCGTATTTAAATAAATGAAAAAATATCGAGCTTCATCCAAAATATTAGGTTTATTTCGCCCGAACCTAATCTAACCTTATGATAATAAATATCCTATAGCAATTTCAAAATCGCACGCAATATACACTTAATCAGCCGCCCACTTTGAGGGTCGTCTCCACAACCTATTCCTTTCTTGGAGAAATCGAAGGTAGTCAGCCAGCAGGGAAAAATATGTCGTGCTCCTACTTCTGAATGTACTCTGAATTCAGAATGTAGCAGTTACCAATGTCTCCATGCATGCCAACTAGAATTCGGCACAAAATATAAATGGATTACTTATACATTTTCCAGCAATTGAGCAGAACAATTGAACCACGCCACGACATGGTTATGTGTAGTAATCGAGAGGCAGCAACTGTGACAAGCACACAGAGACCTAAATGCGAGAATCAATAGGAAAGCCCTCAGGGTAGGTAATCTTGAAGTGTCGGGTCTATCTCTTAGATTAATCTTACTGACTCGCAAGTTGACACTCAATATATATATATATATATATATATATATATATGCGAGCGCTAGTTAACTAGTTCGGGATGTAAGTGCGAATTGACCCGTTTCAAGTGCAAGTGCGACTTGACTTGTAGACAGTTGCCTGATGGAGATTTCCCAATAGGGAAGTGCCGCCTATCATGTTAATCTACCCAAAGTAATCTGGTATTAGAATACCTCACATTTTCGACAAACTCGCCCCGTTTGTCGCAGCAACTTAACTACTCACTAACACAGTTTGAAAGTTCATTGTTTACTTAGTCGAGTATTCTCTAGAGTCCTCCCCACACTACAGAACACAAAGACAACAACTACAACAATGTCCTTCATACGAGATCGGGAGTTGATCTTCGAAATGTTGGTCATCGATTGGAATATACCATCCAACATTTACGGTAGAGCATCGAACATTATTCTTGCCGGAAGGTGTTCAAGGATCACGAAAGAACTCAATATTCCCACAACGGCACCGCAGTGTAGAATACATTCATTTATGTTATACGTTCCAGCAATGGTATACTGGTTGAACACAAGAAGCAGCCAGTGAAGGACAAATGCCTAACATTATACGAACAATTCCTGCAGTAGCTATTCCTGTGTAGGTCTCTACACGACATTACATTGGTCCTTGATACTCGTCTTTGACAATCATCTGACATCAGTGCTGCAAGTTGACTGTAATGTAAATTAGAGAAACCATATATAGTGGTAGAAAGCCGTTAAAAGGCATCGTTTGCCGCTGCCCAGCTCTAAGGTCGCCTATCGGGCTTTTGATCATATCATACACTTTTCTTGATGAAATTTTTAATTAAGCCTCTTTCCGTATTTCTATATCGTCTCAAGAAGATAATCTTCCAGTACAGTCAGCGCTGCCCAGTTCCTGCTTCGACATCATGCTGCCCTTGAAACACGTCAATACTCTTCATAGCTATTACACGTTCCCGTCAGACATTTTTTTGTTCGATATTACTACATTACTTACAAGAGCAACTAATACTAAATATTGCTAATGATAACCATGTTCAGATTTACTAACTCCTTCAGTGTAATGGGTGCGTTTCAAAGAAGGCGCGCCACAAACAGCGCGGAAAGGGAAGCTGCCTGTGGATATATGTCTGCCTGCCTGTCGTTTTTTCTATCTCTTTCTACGTACATATGCCTCTGAGTGCATCTCTTGTGTAGTAGTGGTAGAACTCATTCAGAGACATCCACAGCCAGCAGACAGGCCTCAAATAAAAAGCACAGCACCGACGTGTAGAGCTTCATTCGGCACAAACACAGCTGTGTCTGTTGAGCACGCTCTGTTCCTCTAGTGCGTACACACAGAGGCGGCGGCGGCGGTGTGCGTTCGATGAAGCCGTTTCTACGCTTCTCAATCTGTCGGTGCATGCAGCAGCGCTATCGTCTGCTGGTGTGTGTTCATCTTGTTAAGTGAGTTAATTCACTCGTTAGTTAGTTCGTAAGTTAGTTAAATAATTTCTTGGAGTAACAGTCGAGAAGTTAAGAATACGTGGACGACGACAGCACAAACGGACACGGTCGCTGATTTGCTAACACACTTACTTCTTCCCATAGACCGACCACACATAAACGGCCGGTGGTTGTTGTTGTTCTGCTCTGCTACGTTTGGGTGGCTGCTGCGACTGCCACGGCTGGAACAGAGCAGAGGCGCGCTGTAACGAATAGTGCTGTTTCTAGCAGTAGGAATAGCAGTCGTCTTCGTCCCGGAGAGGAACGGTGTGACGATGACGACGACAAGACCTGATGTTGTTGTTATATCTCTGGTGGTGGTCCCGTGCTGCCGTGTGATTGTGGCAGTGTGATTCGCTTCGAGTGAGAGCAGTGAACAGCAGTTGCACTTGTGCTGGTGTTCTAATGATGGTGGTGGTGCTGGCAGCAGCAGTAGCATAAGAAGTTCGTAGTGGAATAAGTGTATCGTTGCTGACAGACTGAGTGTGTTGTGCGTTCTATCAGTGGAAGGTTTTCCACTTCTGAGCAGCAGAAGCAGCAAGAGTGTGAAAAGCATAAGGAGGAGGTTTCCGTTAATGCCAATATCGTGGTGATACATATATATATATATATCTATCAGAGTGAGAGAGAGTGTCGTATAGTGCTGTACCGTGTGTTCACACTACTCAGGGATTAATGACCAATCAATATTAGATATAATTGTAATATAGATGTAGTAGAGATAGGGAGAAGGAAGGACGCTTGGTATCATCTTCTGTCATCGATTTCGCTTTGTGCCACTAAATTGAAGACATTGCTTTTGTTGCCGCTCCTGCACTGACGACTCTCAGCGCTCGAGGTAAGTAACCCTGCGCAAAAGAAGACTACTCTCACAAGCAACCACTGCAACACATTGCACTAATGACTATTATTCATCCTCTACATTGAGATGAAATCGAATGTTGACGCTGGCAGAGGAGTTTCTCCTTGTCCACAACTAGCTATTGCGATCGTGATTTTCTACCGCTATTAAGCACCTGTTAAATACACGGCATCATACTATAATATATACAATCAGTTGTGATGTCTCTCCTGGCTAAAGGACAATTGTTTTGGTTTGCATTGAAATAACTCAATAGACTACTATGAGTGCGGAGAAAGCATATCTGTTTCGAACGTTTAAAGACCACTACATAGCGACTGCGGCAGGGGGCCTGCAACTCTAGTGAGTGATTGTGCTACAGTCAGAGAAGGTGGCGCTGTTACAGCGCCAGCTAATATCTATCTATTATGCTTCTGGACTTAGAAACCGCTGAATAATTAACGATTTTGTTAACTGCCAACCATCGATCTATTGACGCGCATCTGTGGATGTGTGTGTGCATGTTTCAAACGATAAAATGACAAAAATTTGCCACTAGCCGATCTTTAGTCAGTTAACGGCCACGATCTTTAGTCAGTTAACGGTTCTATTGTAATTACACTAACCAACTGTGAATCCTATCAACCATTTCACCCATTGTATCATTATATATACGGTATTGCTACGTTTGCGGGTTAGGCAACGCAGTAGTGGTTGATCTGTACCATTGAATGCTATAATATCTCTCTGAACGGCTCGTCCTCTGCCTGTTTGGCACTTGATCAGCTGTTTGCTGCTGCTGTTGTTGTTGAGAGAGAACAGTTTTGTGCAGGTGGTTGTGTTATTGTATCACATTGGTCGGTAGGTGTAGCGGGTGTCGTCAAACCATAGACGACAATATGAGCATATTGTTGTTGTTGTTGTTGTAGAGCACCGGCGAGAGGAACAAAGAGTGTAGATTGAGCACCACTACGATCTAATGAAGATGCTGCGGAGTTCAACTCGGTCGACCGGGTGACGGGACCCTGCCAAGAGTAGTGACGCAGCCAGTGGCGCAGCTCAGCGGAGGTACTTGCTAGTAATGCTGATGTTGGTCGTGGATGTCTGCGGTTTATCCTAATGTTCGGTTTCTACCGATGATGCGTACGCTGCTGCTGCTGTTGCTGTTGTTGCGTTGCTTCTCGTAGACTTCTAGGGCGGCTCGTACTCCTGGTTATCTGTCACTTCACTCAATTGCTGCTGCTGCTGTTGGCGCGATAATGCGCAGAACACTATTGTAATGCACTGCTGCTATAGTTAAATCGTAAACCCACCGAGTCTAGGTCGAATGTGTAATAGTACTAACGCACGATGCGACACCTTGATTCTACAAACAGACTGTCTGGAAGTCTTGTTGGTTGATCCGTTATCTGCCACTGCTGTATGACAGTAGTTCGTGAAGAATGAATAAATCAATGAACCAGTGGCGTATGGTCTGGAAATGCCGATGACAAAGACCTGCCATTTACTTAGAGTTAGGTTTTAAGTTAACAAACATGACTGATTAATGGTGCTCAATGGGAGAGTGTTCCTTTTTTTGCATACATTATTATCGCTTGTTATCTATCGATCCTTTGTAGTGTGCCTCACCAACAAAAAAAAATTTATATATATATATAGATAATACAACGAACGATCTCCAGCAACATTTATGGATACAACAAATTAGTTCGGCATCATGCACTACAAACAGCATACTTTATTTATTATTCTATTTATAAAACGATATCTCGAGATCGCGCTACTTTCTCTTCAAGTTCTTATTATACATCTTTAGGCCCAAACCGGTTGAATTATCAATGCTTGATGGGCGATTCTAAGTTTTCTTGAACCGGGAGCATTTCGGCTATCGCGCCGATCTTCGAAGTTGCTATGATCCTAATGCAAATGTAGCTCTTATTATATGACGATAATATCAAAGTATCTAGATTCGTACATTTATATACACATCTCATATGAAATAAAGATCGCTCATTTAAACGGTATATATATATATATATATATGATGAAGGAACATCTGAGTAGCGTATCCACTACCAGCACCTACATCTCATTAGCGTAAAAGCAGAATGCCACTCGACTCAATCCAACCAATCCCTCTTGGTTGGTAGCTGTTTAGCTACATCGATCCGCTCTGATGCCCACTTCGCTGCTTGACTTTAACAGTTGCATACATTTGAATGTAACCGTTTTGACGCATTAAGCACGATATCGGTAGTTCAGTCAGTCATAGCAGAATATATTTGTTTGCTACTGTGTAAGCGCTGCTTGTGAGAGCGTTGCACGTTCACGGCCACTTTGACAACACCAATTGGCAAATCAGTTCACCTGGTAGAATTACTGATCTGTCGAACTGTTGCTACTGGAAGCGGCGTTTACGGACAACCGTCAATGGCCGTTGACTATGATTTACTTTGGCAGCAAACCTGATTGAGTTGAATTGAATCGGTTACTTAACTCTGCCCAAGAATATTATTATAAACGCTTTATGGATTTGGATTGCTCTGGTGACAATTCCACCAAATACATACACCCGTATCGCTGTGCAGTTCATGAGAAACGGACTTTATTCTTCCTTTACATTATGCCAAAAGCTTCATGTGTGCTACTAGGCCTTCTACAGTGAATGGTATCAGCATTAATCTTGGTCCTTAACTATGTAAATGTTGTGCCTATTTATGGTGACGCTTGTGTCGTTAGCATTTGTATCGCTGCCCCTCTTTGGAGCCAATTGTCCGAATATAAATCAGCCAATAGACAATAAAGCTTTACGTATGCTTACTGTTTCTACTGGGACTAATAACAATTACAGTTCAAAATTCGCTAAATGGTTGTGACGATGTCACTAGCTTATTTCGTCATTTCCAAAGTTGAGTATTCAAGAATTAAAACATACGTATAGTTTTTTTTTAATATAAATATTCGTATTTTGTTGCTCAAACAACTTTTCCACTCGCGTTGATGCTGGCTGTCCGAGTCCGCCGCCGCTGTGACGGTGCCCTCGTGTCAAACCACAAAATGGTCGGATTGTGTATTATTACTGTTGCTGTCGGTACCACCACCGTGTGACTGTTGAGTGTTTCTTGTCGCCAGCCAGAAGCGCGTAGCGATATTGAAGAGGATGTCGACCGATGTCAGATGATGAAGGCTTCAAAGAGAGATAGAGTGAGAGATTCGAGGGGCGTTTGACGTCGACTGTGTTGACTCGACCGGAAACGGCCAACCGTCCTCTCAATGACTTGTCTAGCTACACACAGTTTGTGTAGCGCTCGCGTGCACGAGGAGTGAAACGCCACCTCTGTGTGGCAGACATACCTCTCTGATCGACTGAGTGAATGATGTATGTGTATATATATATATATATATGTCGCACTGTAGCTCTGGCATTTTATCCCACACTATGTGCACACAAGAAAACGCATACGAATCCATACAAAGAAGGATATGGAACATGCGAGGGTGGATAGATTTAAATAGAGCAGAAATATATCGCATGTGAGACAAGAGAGCGTTTGCTTATTGGCGCCCCTCGTTGTCCTACAATAGCTTCTCAAGTGGGGCCGACTCTCATCTCAGATACGATATAGATGAAGATGTTGCTGTGAAATTTGCAATCATATATCTGTGATGTTTTTTTCACACTTGCTGCGTTGAATTTATGTCGTCCACGTAGTCACATTATTCGAATCGTTCGTGCGGCCTTACAAAGATCTCTCAGATCGTTTAATTTGTAAATGTTTGGATGGGTTGTGAGCACGCAAACCTTAATAGGATACCCTGCTTTTCTCGCTATGTCATCGCTAAATTGCTCTTACTGACGTCAGAGTTCAACCATAATAACCCTTTCCTGTAGAAAGAAGAAGTATCATTTACATATTCGTGTATAAATTCGCTCTTTCAATAGGAAAGAACGAGGTAGAAATGAGGCGTTCTATACGTCATGTGATATCAGGGAATGTAATTCCCGTACACCTGCTTCCTATGCGGGCGGAATTTTCTGTGATCCACAGCTGGCGTTTGAAATATAGAAGTACAGCGGACACACTATAATATTAATATTAGCTGATTGAACGTCTTCAATGCCAGTGGCGATGGGGGATTATCGTGATTAATAATGTATTCAATGTAGTAGCTTACAATAGCTTATTTTTATTATAAATTTAGAAATTAATTGAATGTATTCCTAACTCTCATGTATTGGGACCTCAGAATCCATTAGAAATAAGTGTTCGAGATCGCCACGCCGATCAGCCTATGTTAGTTTTTCATGCTTGGGTAATGAATCATCGTGAAGTAAATCTGCTATGTTTACGATTCAGATTGAGTTCCAGAGAACGGATGTGTGTTGTTTCCATTGTTTTACTTCTTTTAGAGAGGTTAGCGGCCAACCAATCTGTATGATTCAGAGTCATGATATGTTTAAGAGACACTGCTAAATAACTCGGATGTGTTACATGCGATGATTCTTTGATATATTTAGCATGTTTGGCTTTAGATGTCCAAACTTGTTCATGCCTACACGTTTATCACTTGACAAACAATTCTAACCATATTTTACCAACTCATTGGACAAGCGTTCTTTGAGTGGACCACTAGTAATTGATCACATATCCACAAGTCAGTTCTGTCTCTCACTCCGCTTATTCAGCGCAGTCATTATCTTTTTAACAAAACATTTCTTTGCTGCTTGGTAAATTCAAACGGAAGAGTGCAAGGGTCGCCGAGTAACAAATCAATTCATTTTCAATTTGCGTTTTTCTGAAAACTGCCAACATATGGCCAACGATGGTAAGCAGCCGGAAGCAGCTTGATGTAAACATCTCTCTGTCGTCTGTAGGAATTATTGAGAAGTCACAGTCATACAGAAAGTGGCGTCCTCTCTCTGCTGCCCCGTCCATGAATGGTTGCTCTTTCTAGCTACGATCCGAAGATTCGAAGATACCGCGGGTAAAAGCAGAAAACGTTACAGTGATTCCGCTTTGGCCAATGGCGTTACACCCGCTTTCATTTTTTCTCTCTCTGAAACTCGGTTGTTGAGGAGGTGGTCTTCTGTTATAATTTGCGTTTCTGGCCGTCGTCTGTACTAACTCTTCTTGTATACCACTACCAAGCGATTACATAAACATGTGTCCCACAATTGCTACAGGGGAGTCCGCGTGATCCTACAGTTGGGGAACAGTTCGGAGGTCAATTAGTAAGAAAATCGTAAGGCAACGTAGTGTCGAATAGATTGGGCTTCGTTTCTACACGAAAATAGTGGCATGTACATTTTATTTTTATTTAGCTGCTGTCACACGCCCACCCGACCACCCACTAACTTATTAACTAACTAACTCACTCGCGCATATATTTATTTATGCCGCGTTGAGAGTGGTGCACGACGGACATTGGTTAGTGCACCCTTATGATGGCGTCAAGTGGTTAACCAATGTGCAGATGATTAGTACCATTGGGATGCAACCGTCATTGAGTGTAACCCCGTGTTCTGTTAGAATAGGCCTTCCATGTGCATATTTCACCGTTCCAAACTCTGTGAGACGTACGATTCTCTACTCTCCTCATATTTATTGTCCCTTCCCAATCGATCAGTGCAGGTGTTTTTTCTGACTACGAAAAGCAACAGGAGTAATGGATTTATTACCCTCAGATGCCACTTAGCCTACTACTACTACTGTTGTGTAATATACGTAGTTGTCACGGATCTGTTTTATGGTCAACTATATCATAATCATCAATTAGAATAGTAAAAAAAAATGCCCTTATCACATAGAATTTCAACGGCAGACTTAATGCTATCGATAGAAAAGGAAATATATCTACTAGCCATCCTTGCGTTCTATGTTGTGGTGTTTATTTTACCATGATGAAGGTAGTGGCGTCATCGACGCTCACTGCTCTGTTCGGTTCGACGTCAGCTATTCTCTTCTTCACTCGCTCACTCTTCCCTCCTGTGGCGTTGGTTAGAAGAAATACGATGCAGTGACGTCCGTAGATGACGATTTCGTATCGGACGTAGACTGCGCGCAAATACGGCAACAACAACGCCTCCAGCATGATCAAACCTAGGTTGCGTGTATGTTAAGTTGCGGGCTGCCAGCGAATGACTGAACGTAATCACAGAATCAGGTTGAAAATGTCAGACGAAGAACAATTAAAATGGTGTTCGATTGTTGGACGGTTGCAAATATTCAACGGCAGAGAGGTTTTAGCTTGTTTTATTTTTGGAGTCTATTCGGTGTGGCACCGATAATTCCCTGTCGCTTTGTGTTGCCGTAAGCTAAGCTATAATATGCCCACCAGTCAGTTTTATAGCAGCTTGCCTAGGTTATCGCTAGAGGGCGCTTTAGATTGAGCAGCGTGGTGATGAGCTATGTACAACTATGCATTTGTCAATACAGACAGCAGTCACTCACGAAAGACAGGGTACATCAATGCATCGGTGGTGGTAACGAGCGCGGGTGGTAAAGTATCAATCAATGAGACAGCTGAAAGAGAGAAAGATCCTCTCTCTCTCTGTTGTAGTTCGCGGCAAAGGCGATGGGAAGCGCGGCCACCACCTGAGCTGATAAGGTTCCATATCCAGTGTATTAGTTCATCCACCAGCGCCTGAATGATGATGACGTTGTTGTTGTCTCAAGTTGGCTTGTTACGCGTCGAGAACGTCACAACGGGGTGAGTCGAACTGTCAGTGGCGCCTCGGTATCATTCAGTACCGATTATGGTCGTTATTCCATCTTTTACCATGAGCTTTTTCTGTGCTTGGTATAAATAATGCACGGGACGATTACGAACAGCTACCACTGGGTGGATTAACGCTGATGACGATCAACTCATGTTCGATGTCTCTTCAACTGTTGTGCACGCCCACGAAAACGAACCAAAACATATGTCCTCTCTGTTGAATAGAGCATACTCAGTTAGTTAAAACGTTAGGAGTTCATTATATATAGTCATCATCAGCTGACATGGACATGATCGGTGTTTGTGATTGTGCAGTGAATGGATTGACTGTCTATCTTTGGACAACGTTTTCGACGCAGGAGTCAACTCCGTCATTTGGCAGTTTCGTTAGTGGAGGTGCGCTGATGTTTGTGCGTGTTTTTGCTTGAAATACCTGTGAATACTGTGGATAGTAAAGTTCGTGCAGAATCGGCAGCGTTTTCTCCGCGATTCGACAAGATGTCGGTGTACAACTTCCAGTTATACTCAAAGACCTCGACAAAAGTTCCGACCAAAAATAAAGCCAAGGTTGGTTGAAGCAACATAAGGAAAGTGAGAGAAAGAGCGCGTGAAAAATCGTCTATTCGGTCACTAATAAAGTATTTAGCTTAAGACGATAGATAAGATGATTAAGTACTTAGAGAAGATGACAGGTGCATATCTTCAGGAGACGATCACGAAACGATCGGTGGAATATATTTTTATGTGGAATTGAATGATTGATTGTCATGAGAACGTAATAGCAAATACGTGTTCGAAAATAGAATATCACGAAGGGCGTAGCCCTGTTGTTGTACTACTGGCTGTGGTCTTAAATGCCGGTGACAGCGATAACAACAATCTAAACAAAATTCTAGAATTGTTGAAATTCTACAATCAAATGATGAAATTGTATATATAACTTACTATGTGTCCTCCTAGTAAGTTTATATATACAATTTCATCATTTGTCACAATACATTTTAAGGATATGACTGCAAAAAAAATAGTTAGTACTTATAGATTATGATATTGAAACTGACGGAAGTGGACGATGAGCTCATATTTTGGGAAACGCCACATATACGGAGGGGTTATAATCACACGTAGGCGTGATTGCCCAACCATTTTTAGGGGTCCCGTGAAAACGTCAGGTTAATGAATAATCACGGTATATGCATCTACACAGAAGCATGTGAAATATATTGTAATCAATCATAGCACACATCATTGGATATTCGATTGCTCTTAGATGGTTTCGGAGTCACAATATCGACAAAGCGAAAATAGCAAGCATAAACAAAGACGGAAAGATCAATTTGTCGTAACTCGGATCAGATGAACAACGAATAGCGTAATAATTGCATATATATATATATATATATATATAAAGGAGTATCTCGTGATATCTTATATATTTATAACATTAACGTTATGGCCGTCTTTTACTATTGGTCACGCTAAAGAGTTTCGTGACATCGTGACATGACTTGGTTTAGCTGGAAGGCAACCTCTGAGTTCTATCACATGAGTCAAAATTTTAATTAATGCGTGCTTTTGTAGCCTTGCACATATAAAGGTATGTGCATTATAGACTGGCAGTTTGCGACCACGTGGGGCTTCCGAGTTCTCGACCGCTGGTTACGATAATGCTGGTATGAAATATACCAACGATGTTAATAACGTTGACACGAGACGGTATTGATGCACGGGCATGGGTCAATCATCCTGATGATTTCAAATGTCCGCTGTTTTCCCCACCTCAATGTAGGTCATCGCTATTTAGGCATTTCGAGCTTGCGCAGGTTTCCACGAACCTCCCATGGACTTACAGTATGAAATAATAGCCAGATTTGATGTTAACGAAATACAGTCGGTTATACTATTCATAAATGAAGAAAGATGACCAATTTATAAATATATATATATATTTCTTCATGTACGTCTATACACTGCTTTAAAGCAACATAATACGCTTTTGTTGCCGTCGCCGCTGCTTGAGAACGGCGTAAGAACATTTTCGATTCTGGTGACAAGCTGTTGTAAAAGGATAGCAGAGGACTTTGCCTGACATGAATGAAGCCGTAATGAAACAATGGGATTGTTGTCTCTCTTGTTTATCGAGCATACCGCACGAATCGCTGTATGCTATGAAAACATTCTCGAATAGAGGCAAACAAAGTCCCGAACAAAATCTATCTCCTCTTAGAGGCTATTGTTGCGCGTCCGAATTACCCTGGTAAATATGAGATCATCCGGCATTGCCAACGTGGTGTCTGTTCCCCTTCGTGCATGAAAATCTCTGCCTGCTATCACCACATTGACGTGGGAAATCTGCGTAGTTCGGCGGTTCTACACCTTGTATATATACATACACACATACTGACTGACTGAATACGTTTACAACATATACAAATAGAATGCTTTTCGTACCAGATGACTCCGCAGCCTAGTTTCTCAGTTGTCAACTTTCATTGATTGAAATACTAAGCAGAACAGTGTGAGCGAGGTGTGCAATAGAATCGATTATTGTACGAATCCTCATTTTTCCAGACTAATTTTTAATAATCAGTTTTCTTAACAATCGGCTTGTAAGTGATTACTATATAATGATTAATTAATGGTACCTTTTGCCAGAAAAGTATCAATCAAAATGATTGATATCATCATAATTATCATCACCTCTCATCGTCGCCATTAATAAACTGAGCTGTTGTTCACTAACACCACGCATAGTATAATAATAACCTTCATTTTGTTGTTTATTTCTTTCTCGATCGGCTCTTTTATCGTTAGATGTCTGCGAGCTGCAAACCGAGTCGCGCGGCACCACCACCTCCAGTGCCAAATCACGCACCTCACGCTAATCATCATACTACTCATAATAGCCTCTTTAATGGAGATCGAAACAATAACCGGGGAGTGACCGCAGGCAAGATCCCTACGGTCATCCGGCCAAAGATGGTCGAAACGCCCACAAAGAAGGCCCCTCCTAGACCACGTAAGTGTATTTGCACATAGAGGAGGTCTATTCTACACTCTATACGTAGGTAGAATAGATCATCAGTTCTTCCCTTGTAACAATTATGGCGTGACTTGATCTCTATGTTACAAGCGTATATATATATATATATATATATATATAATATGAGTGGCTAAGTAAACGAAAAGAATACTATAGGAAGTTGGATCCCTTTAACCTTAAGCGGAACCTCACTTTCAATACGCGATAATTCGCTAAAACTGTTCGTTGTTGTTGTTCTTCACCCTGTATGCTGTATCTGATCGTTTCTAGCTCCGCCACGGCTGGACTATGTTCCTACCAGAACGACGTCATTATCCAAGGCTACTGCAGGACTTCCACCACCGGTACCTGCTCCGCCAGCGCACAAGGGCCTATCATCGAAAGGGACTTCAAATCACTCGAGGGGTCTGCATATAAACACAGCTAAGGCCTTGAAAAAGGTCAAAATTTTCGGTTAGTAATATGTTATATGCATACACAAGTTGTCAAGACGTCATTATGACAATTTGCCACCAGCCATTGACATTTGGGGCTTCTAAGCAAAATATGTTTTGCTAAAAATGTCTATGCAAAATATGTCTAAGCAAAATATGATCGGTCATCAATAAGGCAAACCGCACACCTATCCGATCCAGGTCAACTATTGTTCTACTCGACATATTTTATGGCGTCGTCAATAACGTCAAGTGTCCAATCAGCGTACGATAGACATTTCTCTTTGGTGGTCAAGGGCCACAACCGCTCAAGGTATCGGGAGATCGATGATAGCGACACAAAACAGGAGTACAAAGATAACAGAGCCATGTGCTGTTGCAATTGTAAGGACCTTTTTATTCCCATTATAAATGACATTGAAACACGTTAGCTGAGAGGTCATCATCATATTCTACGGTCACTTGGTTGTGACACGCCTGATATGATAGGGCAGAAGTAAAGGAAGAACCTGATAAGGCAAGTAGTATCCGTGATATGGAACCATCCATAGTAGTCAAGTGCTATAAAAGTGCGAGGTGGTTAACCTCTAGGAGAATTTCTCGATTCTGCAGGCAAATCTACTTCGGGGGAAAGCAGTAAATCATCAACGTCGAACGCCAACGGCGAATTCTTCACTTCAGGTCTCGGGGGAGGCTACGGTAGTTATACGAATCAGGCATTGTCGCAACCACCACGGGCTAACGGCAAGAAACAAGCGCCACTACCTCCACGTGGCCAAAACGGTTTTTCGAGTGGACACGCTGTGGCAACAGGGACCTTGATCAGTCTCGATACATCTTCGTCGTCGGCGACAGGAGTCTTCGGTCCTGACCTACTTCTACCTGCCCCGTCTTCGAAAAATCACACGATATCCAACAGTAAGTGTTGGATGAACGTTCCCTCGAGGAGACTATTGGTTGCTCTTACTAGAATATGTATCTATGAAAAAAACAACTATATAATAAGGGTTCGTGGCAAATTACAGCTCGCCGTGCTCGTCGCAAGCGATTCGTGCCAGTATCTATTGAATCTGTAAAAACACCGATTATTGCGGAGAATTTTAGTCAAGCTAAAGTAGCGGAAGAACTAGCTGCTCATCCGCTGCTGCCGATAGACTGTCTAGTGTCTATCTATACAAGTGCTCGGGCGTTCACGAGGAGAGGCGGAACTCCGAGCGTATTTTGTGTTAGACACAATTTCCTAAGTACACGAGCAGACAAAGATAGACAGTATCTTATTTGCAGGTTCTATCCCCGCTGTTACACATTGTGCATTTAAAGGGGTCTGTCTTATGAAGCAATGCCGAAAATAGTTGTACAGTTGGACGTCAAATGTTAGCCGAGTGTCAAATTGAAAAATTATTTTTTAAATCTGTATTTGATATTACTGTTCACATCTAAGGCATCTCAGTTTGGTTGTGCGCCTTTAATTTCGATAAGCTGGTGATAGTCGATTCCCGTGAAAATCTACTTCTAAGATGGGTGGAGTAAGCCTGTAGCTGTGTAACAAACGATGGTACATGCAAATACAGGACAGTTTCCTTCCTGTTAAAGGGCCATCAACCCTCATCTCTAATAAGCAGATATTACCTTAGTACTTTTCCTTACTAATTACACACATGAACACTATGATACTATACCATACGACGTCAGTAATACGATTTATTTGCTTTGGTGTCGAAAGCCACAGAGTGCAAAATTAGAACGGGCCATTGTTGTCTAATGGACAAGGTCTCGATAGATGACTTCGGATATGTAACTGCGTCAATGATTATGCCCACACTCTGAAAAATAGGTGAGCTTCCCTCGAGTAACTGAACTATATGGGCGAAGTAGAGAAGTCGCCGTTCTCTTAATAGACTTCCAAAATAGGAAAGTCACTACCACTCCGAAGTCGGACTTGAATTTCCATCATTTGTATTGAGTGAAAAACTCTGCCCTTTAGGTCTTAATGTAATATCTGAAATTTATGCTCGGGGCTAACATGAAGAGGCTGACATGATTCGTTGTTGTCCATTCCCCCCGGTGACACCCTGCAGTGAGCTTGATCGTTCTTGATGTATTGATGGTTCCTTCCTTACGCCTTTCCTGCCGCGCTATCCATTGCGTTTCCATCGTGTCGTCACATCAACGGCACGCTCTGTTCTGCTGCCATTGTCGTGACATTTGCTTCTGACCAGCTAGCATTGTTTATCACAGGCCTACCTGCCAGCCCCGTTATGCCGGAGAGTCCGGCTGCCGCAGCACGCCTGCGGGTGAGGCGCTGTTCTGCTACCATGACGATGGAGTCAAACAGAGCAACGACGATCGCCGGCTGCCACCGCAAACAAGGGTCATGCCGGCTCCGATAGGGCAGGGGCGAGCTGAATGGCCGAATAACGGCCGTCGACAAGAAAACTCTTGCCAACGGAAGCAATAGTGGACCTCCTCCGAATCTCGAAATCGGCTAGAACACTTTGTCTGCCCACAGAGGACACAACCATCAGGACAACATTGATAGTTGCGGGTCTGTGTGTATGTGTGAACTTCCGTATCAACCAAAGGCAAACGTACATCTCTAAGTTAAACTCCGAGGTTACGTTGGATTCACTTGATGATGTGATCGGCGCCTGCTTCATTTGGTTGTCCGTAAAAATAACTTATAATCATTGGCATATGTTGTATAATCTACTTATGACGACTTTGGAAACGTCTTTCTCGCATCCTTCAACGCGGGCCTGAATTAAGAAGATTGCCTACAATTATGATAGCAACGGTGCAAGTGCTCGTTTGTGACATGAGGACGTGATTTTGTTGTTACTCAAACCAATGAACTGTCATGGTCAACTTGGCACAGATTGTGGAGGAGGAGGGTAAATGGAGTGGTCGCTGAACAGCTGAAAGTTGCTTACATTGTTGGTGCTGTGCGATTGCCAAACTCGTTCGTCTGTGAGTTCGCAGCGCCCTCTGCTTACACTACCTCCAGTCAGTTGGAGGCAAAATATTCATAGTCGTAGATTCATCTAAGCACTTCAAGTGAATTCGCTCGGCTGTGATTTCGTCAAAATAGATTCAATCCGATCAAGCAGTTTGTTCGAGGGAAAAAGTTCAACTGAAGGACAAGTCCAGTTTTCAATGATTGATTGATTAGCCCGTCCCATCATCAGAGGAACTTGCATTACTTATCCGAATGAAGTGAAACTGATGTTGTTTTATAGTCATCGTGTACATACAATGCTCGGATGTTGTTGGCGGTGTCAACAGCCACTAGTTCGATTTCTCCACGAGGTGCGTACGTGATGTCTACGACCTTGTCGTGCTGACCGTCACAAGTGGCTTTCTCTGGAATCGACGTTGCCACTGAGGGAGGGAGCCGGAGCAAGTTTATGAAAATCGATTGGACAGTGCGGTAGTTCCACCGTTCTGTCTCACTGATCGACCCATATCCATATTCGGTATCGCGGTCGAACAACCAGTTTTCCTGGGGAGGTCTTATTCGCTCTGTTGACACATTGATATCGGTGTCACAAATGAACGAATGTGCCAAAGAAATATATATATACTCTGCTAGGCCGAACTTTCCTCATTAGTATTTAGCAGGGCCAACGTGTGAAGATCAGTGCTCGTGACATTTCCGCTTGGACAGATAACATTGGTCACAAAGGGTAACGGGTCTTGGGAGCAAAGTTGTATAATAGACTAATTGTTAATTAACTGTTAATCGACTAGTTCCGGAAGAAAAACCTGCTAGCGGTGATTCGACGGAGAGCAGTTATTAGAATTTTGATGTGAAGAGTGAGCGCAGAAGTGTTGATAAAATGGACTTCCTTCGAAGATGTGGACTTTTTCGCCAGCCGACATCTCAGGTTCAGCAAGTTAACGGAATACTAAATGGTGAATGATGTTCTTTGAATTTCTTGGTGTTGTCTGTTTTCTTCTGCCGAAAGGAATAGAATAGAAGCAGGAATACAATTATTCAACGTTTGACGAAACCGTGCCTCTTACTATAGACGTATAGTGTTGAACTAACCCGTTGCAGGTTGAGCTTCATTAGTTCAATGACAATCGGAGATGTTTAGGATTACAGTGATGCGATCAGCCAAGACAACAACGTTGTTACGGAATATTTTGTTAGGGCGTTTTGGTTCGAACGTTTCAACTGTAGGTTATTATATATATAACGTGTATTGTCGTTATTATGGTCTTTAAATGGTTGGTCATTTACTGTTCACCGGTGAGAGTTACCGTTATCTCAATTTTTAATTGATAATCGAATCGAAATATCTGTTATCCGCCAATAGCCATTCAAGGTGGTCCTATTCACTCAGTTTCGCTATTAATGGTCTCTTAGGCTTCTATGAGCTCTGACAATGTAAATTGAAGCGTATCGATCTAACGGTTGTTATTGTTGCTGTAAGCTACGAATTTTCCGAGCACGTTGACATTTATGAAGCTCTGATGAACTTTGGTTAGCTGTGACGCGGGATGTATCATTTAAAAGCACCTCCCTATTCAAGGTTCATTATGGCCCCAATATAGAATCTAATTAGTATTCCTAACATTATGATATTACTTTATCGAATCTGGTGGTAATCGTTGGGCATTTACTGCGGTCTCAGTATCGATAGGTAGACTTTACCGTGCGATACTTTCGATTTGTCCAAGGAAATAGTGCTGACAGGGGGGCGGGGTGAGCATTTGCAGTTGGAGATCTTCTCAGTATTCTCTGTTTCGTAGTAGGACCTATTCAACGGTATTAAAAGTGTGTGATATTATTATCATTATAGCAACGGGGTATTGTGGGCGAATACCCCGGAAATTGTTCTTAGGATATGATATTTAGGACATGGATACATCTCGTGTCCAGATACTCGGAGAACAGCCACAGCTATATTGAGTGTCATATGTTCCTAGTAAAGCTTGTGGCGTGACCCCCGATTAGCTTTTGCAGCTGAGCGAACTTCCGTTGTTCGCAGAACAATAGCAGGACAAAAAGACACACATCAAATCGTATACTTCGAATGGCGGCCAGGTGACGCCGTCACGTCGAGTGAGGTGGAAATTTGCTTGGTCCGTTTGATCTGGTCTCGCCAGGAAGATAGCTTTCTGTGTCCGTTGCCGGTTGGGGCAGACCAGGCCTTTCGAGGGACTGGAGAGACTACGATGCCAAAAAGGCATAATTCGGTTCTTTTGCCTGTGTGGCAGTGGGTACCAATGTTGAACCAGGGATCCCCGGCACTTCTTAGCCCAAAAAGTAGCAGATTGAACACTGAAATGACGCTGCGTCTATCGAAAACGATCGTAGTTTAAGGTATTTCGGGCCGTTAGTAAGATATTTCAGGGCTAGCCCGGTACAAATATTATGGGAGATAATATGGGTTATGGTAGTCCATTACGAAGCTACCCTTCTAACCCTATTCCACTTGTTGAAAACAAATCGGCGGAGGAGGGGTTAATCTCAGTTGCATCCTGGGCATTCACCACAGTTTATCTTCTTCTTGTTTATGTTGTTTGACTTTAAACCATTCCTAATCAACATATTTGTATATTTCCAGATGTGCAAAGTCTGCTTGATGTAGACTTCCCGGAACCCGGCGGAATGGGTGGAGGTACCTGTTTGCTGGACATGGAAATTCCACCCATGATTTCAACTCTATCAGCCTCTTTATCGGTGGATAACTTTGGTTCCGCACCCTTTGATCCATTCGCGCCTCAATCGCAACAGCCCCAACTCAATAGGAAATCATCGCTGCCTGCGACCACTGGAAGCCTGATTCAACCACTTCTACCGTTGAGTGGCATGACGAGAATTAGGTGAGTGTGATGTTCATTCCTAATTCGTTTTCTTTGAGCTTACTCTTAAAACTGTTTCTCTTCGTGGCAGTCTTCGGCACTTAATCTTCAGGTATTAATACGAGGACGTATCGGGGCCTCCACTACTTATTTTAACTGGTCGTGCCCTGGCAGGAATCTACGGGCAAACAAAGAAAAATGATAAAGTAATCCAAAGGTTTACCAACGTATAGGATTTGAACCCAAGTCCCTCCTGTCTGACTGTCCAAGATGGTCACCACTGAGTTCGTTTCATGTTCATGTTTCAACTTAGATTTTTATTAGCTACTATTGTGTGTTACTTTTCTATTAAAGCCAAATCCGCGAGGAGGGTAACTCTGTGCCACCGGGATCTCCTCCACCACCTCGTGGCCCGGCTCCTCAACTTAATCCTCATGATACTTCGGCCGTTAATCCTAACCCGTGCGGAATTGCGCTCCGGGATCACCTACGGCCAGCTACGGGTGAACTCGCCTTTAGTCAATATGACCTCATCGAACTTGTGTCGGATCATGACAACAGGTCTGTGTGTGTGTGTGAATTTACTCAACTCTATTTACTTGGCTTCTCGATACTACTTCCGCGAACGGGTTTCCCTTGCCCGACGTTCATAGTACATATAGAATTGAACAAAGGACATTCGCGGACAGGACTAGGATCCTATTGTTTGCTCCAATATTGATGTCTATCTTTAGAGATATTATATGAGACATCATACATTACGACAGCCTTGCTATCCAAATACACAGGCAGAAATACACACACACACACAAAGATGCGTTTCGAGACTTACTCCAGTCTCAAAACGTTCTCGAATTGTTTTCTCCTTAAGGTATTTCATGTGTCGGCTAGACGATCAGGAAGGACTTGTGCGTAAAGACGCCCTTGAGGTGCTCACACCTCTAGAGGACTCACAGCAGGACTCGGAGCCCGAATGTCTTCAAGATGGCTGGAAGAGCGGCGTTGTCCACAAGCATAATAGCACAGGGAATCACAATGTAAGTGTACTGTTGACCAGTGTTCTTTTATCTATTATTTTGCGCTTTTTTGTTTTTGTATCTTGATAGCTATCTCTTCCCCAAATTAAAAATAGTCTAACAGGCGACATGTTAGACTATTTTTAATTTAGGTAAGTGACGGACTTTCAACATAGGATAGTGGTATTAGTAGGTAGAGGCGTTTTCTCATCGACGTCAACCCTGCACTGGATTGGCCCACTTTCTACGGACACAGGAAAGTCTCTGGTGGTGCCCGTGCGTTTGACGAAAATTTCGTCCTCTACAAAATAAACATTTGTTTTTTAAAAACATTAGACATTAGGACATGGAGACATGAAACACTAGGCACATTTTTTTGAGAATTTGCAGAAATTTTATCCCCAACAAAACTAGAAACGACGACCGCAAAGTGTTGGACGAGACTGTACGGTTAGACGATAGGCCTAATCAAAATAGTGACTGTATACATCGCCTCTTGAGGCAAATCATTGTGTCACGTGACCGCAACAGAACGAAAATATCTTACATAGATACTATAATCGATGTATGCGTGGAAACGAGTTCAGTGCTAAATTTTAAGGGACACAATGTGAAAGTTTTAGTTTAGTTTAGTCAATTCAATGGGGCGTATCGTTTTTCTATGGGGCATCATTTCCGGGGGAAATGTGTGATGTCATTGAATGATCGCGATTAGGCCAGGATAATGTTCAGAATTCGAAATATCTATTATGTATTGTCCGTACAGTCCGTAGTCTGTTTACTCGGACCGACTAAACTGTTGCTGGTTTGATTTTTGTCGAATGGGTGTGAATGGTCTGCATGCAACGACATTTCGATTGGTGTAAGCACTCTTAGCTGTCGCTACGTGTATGAAGCTTTGTACCTGGGACTTGGTGGACAGTCATCAATACCTTGGTGGAGCTTGTTTTTGTACGCCGCTTGTTCCTGAATAAAAATTCAGATACGTCCTCCATCTAGACGTCATGTTACATATATCAACAATAGTCATATAATATATATTGACGAAGCGTAATCGTTTAAATTTTAAAAACAATTACAACGGAGTAAATTGTTTCCTCTAGTAATTTATGACATGTATTATAATCTTGTAATTTAATCCACGACGTTTTCACGTTGCTAAGTGAACCTCTAGCATCGTTGTTAATCCCTAGTACATTACTAATTTCATTTATGTCCCGCTGAATGGATTTTGATCATTCGTGCTAGTTTATTGGAAAAAGAGATATGATCATCTTCCTATCCTAGCTCTATGTCAGCGGCTCGCTAAGGTCTCGCGATGCTGCCGGGTGACGTTGAAGCCTGGTGTCGTATCAGGCCAGTGCTGAGTGTCACCCCGAGTCAGTCCATGTCTGCCCTCTATCTATTGAGCAGCAGCATAGGAAGATATACTGATAGATACATACATACATGTGTCCGTTGGTGGGTTCCATCATCGTTCGACGGTGGCGAATTATCGCGCTGGGGCAACGACAACAACGGAAAAAGAGAGGTGGCTAATATATTGAATAGGAGGTTGCCACCTCTTGTGCGCCCACTCTCACCCATTCATCCATACACCTGTTTGTCAGTCTATCTGTGTCATAATTAGCACCATCTGTTGTGTGTACGTCTGTGTCGTTTGCTGCATGTGGGCCTCGACCACCGCCGACCACTTCTGACTGTGCTGACTATGATATTGTGGCAGAACGGATGGATCTATCTGCTCTTGGGTGAATGTCGCTGAATGCCGGCAAGCGAGAAAGAGAGCGCTGTTTTGCCGAAAGGCAGAATCGAATAGATGGATACTACAGCACAAGCATAGTGGGAGGAGCAGCGGCGGCAGCAGCGGCATCGGCAGTAGAAAGGGTAGGGTGGACAGCAAGGGCACAACACAGTGGGACACACAGAGAACGGGCCGCGTTTGTTACTGCTACGGGTGGTGGATTCGACGGTTCCACAATTTCACGTGCTGGGCTCCAGCATCATCACTGTGATGCTTTTCGACGTTTGAACGTCGGCGTCTCGTCGGCGCTCGTTCAAACGAGGCCTACACTCCCTTTCCTCGGAATACCCATTAGACGTGAGTTCGTCAGTCGACAGATAGCTCGTCATTCTTAGCAGACTTTTTAGACTGCTCTCTCCAAAACGGACGCTCTCTGTTGTAACGCAGCTGACGGCCAGGCAGACAGATACATAGGGCCAACGTGTCTGCTGTACTGCGAAGCATAGGTAGGACCTGCGCGAAACAACGCTTTTTTTCTTGTGCTGTGCTGCTGCTGCTCTACGGCTCGTCTCTGTTGATAGTGCTGTGGTATCGGATGGTGTTGGTGTCACGATGTTATTAGTTTGTCTTGATGACAAAACGGCCACACTTCGATTCGATTAAGCGCCACTTGCGCTAGGAATTGGATGTCAGACGCTGGATGACAACCTCGATACGATGACGCTTGAAAGAAGAAAGGACAAAGTGGCGACAAGTTTGTTTCATATCCAAAAAAGAAGCAAGACAAGTATTTCGATGGAATTGAGATTCACCTTTTAGGTCTGGTGCTAGTGAGCTGGACTAGCTTCTCAAACAACTGTGACATGTCATTCGTTGACTGATATTATATGTACGAGGTGTCGGGCGACAAAGTTGTGAACATGTGTGGCGATGGCATGTGTGGCGCGTGGCAAAAATTGCTATGTTGCAAAGGTCGACCCGTTCCTAGGAAAAACGAACGACGTGATTTGGAACTCACGGGGTCGACTGTGGTCAGTAGCAAGAGACCGGTGACGTCAGGCCCGAAACGTAATGCACCGCCTCCACCGGTAGCTGCTCGAAAAACTACAGATCATAATAGTAACCGAAGTGATGTTCAGTGCAGTGAAACCGGCGATTCCGAACGTCGAGAAGCGGAGTGTGTTATACAAGAGGCGAAAAAGTCTCAGCAGGACGAAGAAGAAGTGTTTCGGATGCCTGTCTATCCAACTTGGGTTTGTGTCGGCCTAATTTCTATACAGCATTATGTTAGATTATTACAGTTTTCACAGTAAAACATTTCACATATCGAGTTAACGATATCTTCTACTGGCATAACTACTGGCTCGCCTGCTGTTTTGCTTCTATTTATAACTACTGCGTATATATATATATATATATATATAATAGAAAAACCCATTCAATCGTATGTATGTCCGTTGACAGCGACTGCGATGATCAAATGATCTCACGGGTAACAGCGCCGATGTATACTATTGTACAATCGAAGTGCGCACCATTTAGAAAACTTAAGCCCGAGATGGCGACATGAACATTCTCTGATTAGAATGAATCCAAATGGGGCTACAAAGTGAAGTAATCATATTTACTCCATGAATCGACAGCCATTCCTTGACTATATCTCCAGGATATAATAAATTTCCTAATTGACAATGCAATGGTCCCTTTGCTTCACGATTGTGCACAGACAGTTTAATTCATCTGCTGTAAATTGTCCGGAACAATTTGGTTATTTCTGTTGAAGTTTCGCTGTAGCTACCAGAAGGAATCACAGCAATGCCTGAAGTTTCTACTATCACAAATCCCTATTGGGCCATTCGTAACTATAATATTGATAAATATTGTGTGACCGACTGATGTGATATTACATCTTTATCCGCTGTATTGGCGATCATTTGGCGGTGTCGTATGTAACGATGATAGCTTTGCGGACGAAACAATTGCAAGGTAGCCGCCTTGAATCTCGTAGACCTGTTCGACACGCTTGTCCTAGTGCAAGTATATGATCATATTCAAGCTCTGTTAAGATATTCGCTACTGTATTCACTTATACCTCCATGTTGTGTTATGTATCTTTCATTGTCGTTCATCGTGACCTTGCTTGATGCAAATGCAATCTAGTGTAAGTCAATGATGTTAAATAGTGGATATGTTCTAGGAGACTGTCTTTAGTATCGGCTATTGGTTTAATATAGGATACTCTAAGGTTACGGTCTACTCCTTTGTACTTGTTTTATGATATTTTTGTCTATAAGAACGATTTTCAAGGCTAAGACATTTTTTTTTACATCTGACGACTACAGCGAGCATTTGTGCTGCAATTGCCTTCGTCACACGAACCTAGTGGTCAGGATAGCTACAGCTGGTGGTTCCATGCCAACCACGAAATAGGTGGCAACGGGATGCGTGGCGCTTATTAATATCCTTGAATGTAACTTTGCTTAATCGAAAACTGGGTTTAACTGGAGACTATTTCATGGTCCTATTGTTATTCATAATGTATTCATTCATCACCTCGAAATTTTTTCTTGTTAACAATTTTGTCGTTCACATTTGATTGAATCGAGGTTCCCTGTAACGAATCCGCATTGCCCCATATAGTAATGTTAGCGATTAATGGCCATATTATTATTAATAGTATCTCAGCAACCAACCATGTAGCATATATTCGGCTTCGTTGAGCTGCTGCTTGTGTTATTAAGCATCTGTAAGCATCCACAGGGTGCAGAGTGTCTTGTGGTGTACATGAGAATATCTGTGTTGTATGTTAATCAGTGATGATACCTATTACCCAATGGTAGAAGTATTCAGGGTGGTCATCATATTAACATCTGCGTAGTCCAGCCAGTGCAGCATGCAACTGAGAATAATCGTTGTTCATGAGGCTACCACCAGAGATTGTCAAAGCAGTGAAGGGCACTTGTCTTCAATGTTGAGGCTGAATTTATGCATCAATATAGATGATAATCCTTGCTGTCTGTGATGTTGCACTGTTTGAGACGAAACACGTACCAAGCCACAAGATCCGAAAAGGCGTCTAATTTAAAATCCGAAAACGCGGCTTATTTATCTTCATTTCGTGACGTTCTGTAAACAAAAAAAAATTCGTAACCGAACCAGGTCAGCATCATCTCGTAGGTAAATAGGCACCGTAGCTTTCAATAGTTTTCTTTTAGGACTTCTTCTCCGTCGAAAGACACCCTCTAGCACCAAATCGCCCGAATTTCCATTTGCTCCTAATTAATTTCAACATGAATAAATTATTAGCACACATATTTACTTATTATTAAGAGGCCAATCGTCGCCTTCTGGCTCAGTTGGTATTATGCCGTCGAATGAAAGCTGTTTGTGTTTACTTCGAAATTTGACCCAGCCTCTCCAAGCGGCCTCGTCTTATCGTCCGTTCGTGATAGTAATTATCGATGCTCTAATTTCGCATCGTTCGGTGCTAGTTTATCCACCCGATGCCTTGAACTGAAAATGAAGATCGTGTGGAGTGCGCACAACGAGACCACGTCTGTCGTTAGACTATTTAGCACCGACTTGCGGCCTCTAGCGCGTAGATTTTCAATGACATTAGACACCGGTGTTTTGAAAAGAGGGTCTGGTGAAAGAAGAAATCTCTTTATATATCGAAGACGTCAACTCTCTTAATGGATTGAGATTGAAAAAAATATATTAATCTATCTAAAATGTATAAAAATGATGTATATGCACTGACCTAGACAAAACAAAATATATTATGTTTTCTTTTAATATTAAGCCGACTGTCTGTATCAGACAACGATTGAGCCGAGGCCGCTCGACCAGAGTCTGGTACAAATACAGATTAGAATATTGCAAACACATGTAGGATGTATCCTATTATTATTATTATTCTAATGTAGAGAGTGAAAGATCTTCCCCACCCTATTAAATTAGCGCCCACGTTTTGTTGGTTGTCAGCTGTGAAGATACTGGTCAGTGAATTGTTACGCTCAATGATACTGTATGAACTATAAGATATTCGAACATGCTACATGAGAGTTAACAGGTGTAGAATGCTTATTGTCTACGTACATTATTCTAAATGATGAATATAATACAACCTTGTACATTATTAACGCATAATTGGCTGGGCCCTTTTAGATGTTATATATATATATATATTTCTTCAAATTTACAACTGAATCACGTCGCAAGCACTCCATTCATTTATTTATCGACTCAGTGACTTAATTTGGTTCGTATCTAGAACCGAAAAGTAACGACTGGGTTGTTATTGTCTGGCTAAAAAAGAAATGTATTCATATTGAAGATTCTGCCGCTGCTCCTGAGTGAACGGTCGCGGCGATGTTTGCGTGTCTTTGTCTTTCTCCACGGGTTTCGGACGGCGGAGTCCTTTATTGTTCAATTGTCACTGCGTGAGAGAGAGAGATGGTGATCATGAATTTGTCGAATGCATTTGCACTATTCTGGTGATCACCCAAAGCTAAATGTCTCATTGGCTCTGTCATCATTCGAGCAACGGCCACATTTTAGCTTTACAATGTAAAGTAATTTTACATGATTTTATTGCCAGTCTGGTTAACGAACTGGGAGACTGTAGCAGATATATTTATGTACGGAACGAATTACTGCTGGAAGCCTTACACTTATTGAGATATTATTAAGTTTGCTGGATACTCGATTTTCATCAGCACTGCATACTTGCTGTAACGAAAGCCAGAGGATCTATAGTGCGAATCAGCGTAAGGAGAAACGGGCTGTTCAACTGTTAGAAACTATCACTTAACCGCTACTGCATTCGTATGCGTCATATCGGGAGTCAATGTTTTGCTGGACAAGTTCTTTGCTGGAGATCAACTGCCGCTAGTATATCGTAATAATATGTAGTGTAACTTCGTCATGTTGTTGTGAGGCAGCCGGTGGTCCGGTTTGTGTAGTACTGAGAAACGAAATGGGCGTTCGGAAAATAATGGACTGGCCAATGTGAGTCATCTTTGATCAGCACACGCGAGAGGGAGAGGGCATCAGCTTCATCTGAGATTCATTTCCAGCCTTGTTTTCTTTCTTTCTTTCTTTCTTTCTTGTTTATTACGTCACCGCGGGAGCAACAATCATATTTTTGAAGGTCCTATTTAGAACTAGCTTTTTCATTATTCAATACGGCATCGTCGGCTGCAGAAGCGTGTGAAGAACGAGTTTTATTTAACGAAATTACAAAGGTTAATGGAACAACACGTAGACGTGTCAGACCCGATTTCTTACATAAACTCACGTTTGTTTTGTTTATGAACTTTCTTAATTTTGTTAAATAAAATTAGTTTCGGAACAACCAATATATATATAACATAACATAACATTTGCGGTTTATTTCCGAAACTGCAATTTTACAATGCTTAAGTTCTCGATATACATATATAATCTTAATTTCTCGTTTTCAACTGTTGCCCGAGAGGATTAGAGTCGAGTTCGGGTTAGGGTATTTTTATAGTAACAACAGAATTCATTATTTATGTATATGAACTGAATACGTTTTGTTCATAATTTGATTTGCTTTACTGATAATGTCGCAAGTTTGGCGGCGTTCCGTCGCCATTGCCTGGTATGGCAATATGTTTGAATGGTAATTGCTGTTGACGGCATCAGGTGAAGTCATATTCAGTGAAGGAGGGGAGCCCAACAGAGTCGAAGCTAACGATGTTCAGCGACTCCGCCAACGAATCAGTCTAACGTCGGTCATCGAAAATGATGTCAGATGGCAACAAACCAACTAACCCTTCGTCCCATTGCAACGGCCACCACAACTAATTTTTTTCTGGCAGTTGGTTTCTTCTATTACTACAAGTTGGAAAATTTTCGGAGATTCTCCCTCGTACATTCGCTGGGTGAATTCCTACTGGATATCCAGTTACTGGTGTTCACGTAATCAAGTCGGTTGGCATTTTGCGAGCGGCGTCATAAACGTCCTATTTGTACGGGCTAGGCATTTGTAAATATTTAAAGTATATTTTACGTATTTATAGTGTGCGCGTTTGGTGGATTATGTTTCATGTGGTGGTATTTTGCATTCTACCTTTCAACTCTCGTCGTTGTCATTATCATGTGGTGATTTGCATTTTTCTATGTTACTATTATGTCATAAATTATATCATTTATTGCACGATGGTCAGTTTTGACTGGAGATACAAAGGGGGAGGCAAGAATCGTTCTCTAATTGTTTTTCTCATTAATCTACTGCTTATATAATAATAATAATAATAATAATATTGATCTTGTACTTTACATTAAATATAAGAAATGAAGAAATAAAAATACGATTATTAAAATAAGAACACGTATCTCAACTTATAATCATCAGAGCTATTATATGCTAGATATACGTGTCAAACTAAAGTAATTATTGTTCAGTTTATCTTTATATTTTATCGAGAACTAAAGCGTATATATATTGCAGTTCCAAAAATAAACTTGTTTGAAACTGAAAACTGAAACGCAGACAAGACTCGATTGATACCAGCGCTTATCTCTGCCGATTTGTGAACAGCCAATCGTCAATTTAGTTTCTGAGCGTTGATTTTCTATTACCAGTGAGTTGATAAGCAATGAACATAATGTTCGCTCTAATAAAATTGCGCGATTCGAATGCTAACTAGGTCTGTCAAATGCTGACTGTTTTACAGGATGACAAACCTGAGCCAGAACGCTACAATCCTCGTGACTCTTCGTCACAGCCATCGTGGTCCGCGAAACCGGTGGCCTCAGTGTCCCCATTACCTGTTGCTAAGGCGGCGCTAACGTCGTCCGGGGGCCGAGGTGGAGACTCCGCGAGTGCATCTCCTGCAACGCGTTCACCTGCCCCACCGGAAGGATTTGAATGGGCCGTTGCGCTCTACGACTTCGAAGCTCAACGGGATGACGAGTTGGGCTTCGTCGCCGGCGAGAGGCTACTCGTCGACAGCCGATACGATCAGGACTGGCTTTATGGTTGCACCGCTAAAGGTAGTGATAAATGCATTACTATGTAATAATAATATATATATATATTCCTGATCCACATGGGACGACAGGTTGTTGTCGTGATGTGGAATTCATTTATTATATATATATATATATATATATATATAAAGAAATGAATTCCACATTCCCCGAGACATTACATCTCGACAACAACTTGTCATCCCATGTAGACCAGGAATATTGGCTCTGTCAATCTCAGAGACCGTCCTAAACATTTCGATAATTGAGAGCACACTTATGAAAGATATTTTATTCAGTTAAGTGGTATAAAATTCTTCCTGTACCATTGGGTATCTCTACTTGGCCTCTCATTGGCCAATGACACTATTCCTGCCATGTGCCAGTATTCCTCGATGTCGCTCATACAATTCCCGAAACAATGGATGCTTTCTGTTCTGGCCGGGGCGTGACTTCTGTAGTTCGGGCGTAGCTGCTATTATAAGCGGCTGTAGCGGTTGAACCTATATAGCCTCGTTACTGATGGCCACGACGACCTGTCACCGTGCCCCGGCTCGCGAAGCTGCTCCATTGACCTGTCTGCCTTTCCTACAGTCGAACGCTTGACGGGGTTAGCGATCCTATTTTTACATCTACATCTCGATTTGTAGTATAGTCACCTATCGAGCGACTGCTTGACTCATACGACAACTACTATCACTGGTTTCCTTATTACGGATGGTTTATTTTCGGTCGACACTTCGCATTCGCAGAGTTGATCAGTTAGCATTGTTGTTTTTGCTGCTACTGCTGCAGCTCTCTCGTTGTTGTTATTGTGGATGGTTTCACTGGCTGGTTGATTGATTCACCAAAAACAGATCTGCTATCACTACCCATAACCAGTGCCGGCAGATGTCACCGATAGAATAGTATTGTAGTGTTAGTGGATCAGCCTTTCTGTAGTGTGTCATATTGGCCGCAATTCTTAACCAGAGGGTTGGGACATGTAATCATTTCTAGGTTTTGTATGACGCTGGTCGAGACCTATTGTTAATATTTCGTGGATAGGTAAAGATTTCATGGAAGTGATCACAATAAATGAACGACTTCTAAAACAAAATCGCCCACAGGCTAGATAACGCACACTATCTCCCGGACATCTATTCATAATCTAGGATATCTCGGGTAATCTCTTGAACGACACATCCAAACGTTTTCCCTTCTTCGACAATGTTTACTTAGACAATAGATCATCACAAAAGACAAGTGGAGGTTTCTAATCTATAGGCATTGACCATAACGCATGACTAGCAGTGGCAAATCGCTCAACTACAACGGCGGGCAACTCTAGCTAATGAGACAATGCTTTTATTTAGGATGTCAGATAGTTGGGCACGTCGGTACCCATAAAATGGAACAGCTCCTTGTATCATAATCTGAATAGGGTCACTATTGTGTTGTCACGGTTTCATGTTTAAACAATAGCCACACCTTGCTTTATTACACTCGCAACAATCCTCAGCACTGTTGCGCTGGTTTGTCCATTGTGTTTTGCAGTCTCATTTATGTTCATAGCTGATGATTGCAGTGACGTTAACTGGTAGAATTTACTATCTACCAGAGCTCGAAATAATTAAATCAAATTTGCGGATGTTAATTTGAAATATATAATATTGTGTACTGTGTATCGAAATAAAACCATGTGTAAATTTAATAATGATCATAGCTACGCGTTACATAGCAGCATGTTCTTACAATCTCACAACATTTGTAAAAACCCTCTTGATGAAGCCAGAAAAAAAGAGATAGTAGTGTACCACCCCTTTTGGTTAATAAAGGTGTATTTGTATTGTATTGTAGTACACGACAAATATATGAAACACAATTTATTCTAAGTTTTTTTTTTGTTCTTATTCAACAGATTCCCGATATGGTCTTTTCCCGGCCGCATTCGTCCAACTGGAAAATGATTCGGAGACTGAGTCCCTAAAGGAGTCTGACAGTGTCACCTCGAAGACGTCGGAGCTTATTTTGCCACCATCTGTTGAGGGGTCGACTGCGGTATCATCTGAAGTTAAAGGGCGGCCGGCGGTCTCTCTGTACACTTTTGTAGCCGAACAGGAAGGCGATCTTGGCTTCGAGGTGAGCGAGTGAATGATTATATAGCTCGGTATCTGGATTGTATGCGAAATCGTATGGTATGAATACAGAGTAAAAGCTGTACATTGACTTCTGGTAGTTAACCAAACAATCAAAATAGGAGGGCGCGTATTTCTATCGAATTATCTCGGAACTTCCAGGCTAACCATTGAAAAGACTTACAGACATTTATTTGAAACCCACACAACTCTGCGAGCCGATCAGAAATTATGGCGTTGCTATAATATAACGTATTCCAATTCGTAAATGGTTTGACTTTTCAGGAGGGCGAGACGGTGTGGGTTCTCTCGCGCATCAACAAGGACTGGCTGCAGGGACGTAACGCACGTGGCGATGAGGGTCAGTTCCCCGCCAGTTTCGTCCAACCTGAAGGGGAATCCGCTGAGGCTACCACGGAAACAAGTGCTTTCGACGCTCACAAGGTTTGATCATTTATACCATTGGTTTGATGAAGTCTATCCTATGGTGTCTTTCAGCTCATGCACGCTCCAAGTATATCAAGTTTCGCATGTGAAATGTAACCTAACATTTGACATCACATTTATCGAGATTCGTGATATCTACGAGGTTCATTTTTATTTTGAACATGGCATGAAAAAGCGCTGCGTTTGCATATTTTCGATGCATTTGATCTTAGATCTCAGCGTTTCGATGAAAGAGGGATGGTAAAACTCGTGGAGGGATAGTAGCAAGTCACTGAATACCGTGGAACATATCTTGTTGATAAATATGGCTCTTTTGGTAAATGTTTCGCGTTTGAAATTTATTCGATTCTCGTTACGTACTTATGGATTAACCCGATATATTCAACGATAATAAACACATTTGGAGAAGTAATAGCAATGAGGAGACGTTTTCAGTATCATTTTAAACAGGTCCTTCTTTTGTTTGCTATGATTACATGACTGTTTTACATGACGTCTGACTTTCAAGTCTATACTGAAATAATGATTTACCGTATCGATTTTCATATTCAGGACGCGGCTACTACAAAAGACGCTGGCGTATATGTCTGCCTGTATGATTTCGAGGCCCAACAGGATGACGATCTGACCATTCATGTAAACGATAAGATTCAGGTAAATCTCTGATTATTTGTTTTGATCACACAATTGGTCCCTTTCTTTCGATTTCACCAGAAGTCACCAGGAATTGAAAATTTTGCAGTTTGAAATAATATACCGTAGCCAACGGTATCTTATAATAAACGACGGCTATGGCAGCCATTTCATCAGTTCTAAACACATCGTGAATGTATGTAAGAAAGGATTTCCAAGACCAGACGTAAATTTTATGATGCAACGAGTACAATGTCCAACGCTCGATTGAAGAGGTTGCAGGTTTATAGTGTGCTTGCCAGCACAAACCTTGCCCCGAAATGGACTGATTGATTCTCATCTACTCATTTACCATACAATATGTTCTAATTAAAGATATGATCGTAGTTCTAGTGTACTACTATTATACGACATAAATAAATCATGATTCTTGTGAATACATTTCAGGTGACCAAGATGGTATCGGAGGAATGGTGGCAAGGCCGTATCCTTGGAGATCAGCGAGAAGGAATCTTTCCCGCGACCTTCGTAAAGCCTCTATAAGCTGAGCTAGCGGTCTCATCGGTCAGAGCTACGGTTATCTAGCCGGTTATTTGATAGCCAGGACGACGACTTCCAGTGTGAATGAGCCGTGTACGTTGTGTTTTTTATAATTGACGAGTTAACTTTCCGAGATGTCTTCTTCGACTGAATCAAACTCCAGCATACGGGGCCCCGTTAGGGACGCCTCATCATGACTGCGTGACTGCTGAACCCATCCTCGTCTCGAGAAGATTCAAGCCCCGTGATTCCCGTGATCGAATGCGGTCTCCTTGTACCCTCCAGCGACCAAGTAGCAATATTCACAGTCGATAGTGTTGAGCTTCCAGGCAGAGACTCCTTTCTATTCTAGATGCCACCGATCTGTGATGTGACGTAATCCTTTCATCCGTGTTCCCCTGTTTATCAGTTCCTTCTATGACTGAAATCGTGGTGGGGAGGGCTGGATTTTAGACGCTTTGTAAACGCACACCCGCACAAAAGCGCTATATGAGAGGGTGAGAGAGAGAGAGAAAGAATGAGAGAATAGAGAGAGATTGCCTAATGTCATGTGGTGGTGGATGATTTCTCCAGGGCAAATCATATGAATGATTGTCTTCTTGGGGACGGGCGGTCTGATATACATATTGCTGTTTTCATAGTAGGCACAAATATATCAAGTGAATACCTCACCTCTAATATGATCACTCTTACGGGGTACAAGAGTCTACCTGGTCAGTGAACATCGGCCCAACTGTGCGTTCGTTGTGCAGACGCTCGTTGTGGCCGAAATGGCGATAACGAATGCATGGAACAGAGTGTAGTATGTCTGCCTTGCAATGGACAGATGACATCGTAACGAGTATTACTAGATGTTGTGGATAGATGATTGATTGAATGGTCGAGAATAAATCGTGTGTAGTAGTCGCAGCAGTGTGCACTAGAATCAAGTAATGGCATTTAATATCGTCACGCCCCGCTGCGTCGGGAAAGAAAAACGCCACTGACTTTATGATATCGTTGTTGTCAGCCCGCAGTGAGATGGAACGAGGCGAGATGAATGTGACCTTTCCAGTCTCCTCCTCCTCCTCCTAATCAGCTATTTATATTACGTATCCCGGTATATATATATATATACATATATATACTCATATATTTTGAGTTAGGATGAACAGCTCGATAGCAGCTCACCAGGTTCACAGTGTTAATGGGAAAAGTAAGATATAGATGATAATAATAGTAATCATACTATGTTCTCTTATGTACGTGGGCTTAGGTGTTTCCTGCATGCGACCTGAGGCGTGTTAGACCTGGAGATAACAAATGGCACCTCCTGTATTTAATATTGTCGGTGTTGAAGTAACGTCTCATACCGCATCTTCATTTTGATGTTAACCTCAGGAAGTGTTCCCACCGCACAGTGAAAGCAGACTGTTGGTACTATATAACATTTAACATTGAACATGCAGGCACCAGAGAGGGAACGCCACACTTATGTATAATAATAAGAATAATGATAACAACAAGATTCGCAGGGAAGGCTTGTCCAATTGTAATAGTGAAAAAGCACTTGACTGGGTGCCACCAAAGCGATTCAGTACTGCAAAGTAGGTAACAAACTACCATAATATCGTACGAATGATGGTGTCATTCCCCCGAGGGCAAGACATCCTGTCAGTGTTTAGTGTACGGCGACGAGGATGAAGACAATATGTAGTTTCGTATGCGGAGTCTTGTTATGGCTATGTGAGAATATATCCGCCGTGTTATTCACGTGTTTGTCATATTTGTTCCTCAATGAGCGATACTCTGACAGATAGTGACACTTCGGTGGGAGTGGTACCTCTGGTGGTTGTCTATAGTGCCACCACCACGTAACAAACCATAATACGTACACACTCAGTTTATGTATAAGTGGAACAGGGCAAAAATATATACATAATGAAGACATAAGAAAGCCTCTCGAATATCAGCAGTGGTAGATGACAACGACCGATGTCCACGAACACCCTATTGATCCTATAGATGGTATGGTACCATATATCTCATTTGGAACAAGCAAACACATATATATGAGCAGACGATAACTCATGTGCCATCATGTCATACTGTTGCACATATCTGCTATTTGCTATTGAAAGCAGTTTTTCGGTGGAATTTGCTCGAGTGAACCGAATGGCTTTATATGATAATAAATGAAGTGTGCTATGATAAATTAGCAATGGGAGCAGGAGATACAGTTGGCAAATAAACGAACATGAACCAGTGATGAATGTAGGACGGTGATGATGACGACCCTGCTATATATGCATAGATATATTCATAGATGTTGATTGTAACAGGAGTGTACGTATCATCAAACGTCACCGCCACTGTCGCAAGGACTCTAGAAGAAAAACGTGAATAAAAAATTGTTGCTGGTGAGAGTGGTGGTGATATAATAAAAGCGAAAAGTAAAATAAATAAAGTCTACCAAAATAAAAGTGTAACAAAGACACTAAGTCATATACATACTTATTAAACGAATATATATATATATATATATATATATGGTATGTCCGCGTACGTTTGTATATTTTAAAAGGGATATATACATAGTAGACAGTGTACCAGAATGAATAGGGGCATAGTCGTTCGTAGTAGTAATAGTAGAAGTTGTAGATGTATCTACCGGTGTGAGAATGACCCGACGAAGAACAGACGTCTTAATGTGTGCTTATATATATATATATATATATATATATATATATATATATATATATATATATAAGAAAGAGAAACCGAATCCACTGAGGTCCAACCAACGCGTGTTGGTTCAACACGATTATGATGATATTAAAATATTGAATACATAATCGTATGAATAAATATCGAAGCTGGTGTGCTTACCGACCAGTTGCCACTTTGGAGTAGATAGAAAATAAGCAAGTGGAAGAAACAATTGTATGTAGAAATAAACTGAAAATGATAACGCGGTATCGTAATATGTGACATAACAAACAACAGATCTAGGTGGATGAGAGACCATACACCACCGTCTATCGATGTCAGTAAATGGATTTTAAAGGAAGACAACAAAAAAAACCATATGACACAGCGTGTTTTCCTTTGCTTGGAGAAGTCGCAGGAAAGGTTGCATAGGGAAAATAGGAGACTAAGTAGAATTTCCGGGGCATATTCTCAGCCTTAAACATTTAACTCGTTTCATGGTAATGCTGTCGGCATTGCTTCATAAGATGGACCCCTTAAATGCGAATTTGCAACTATGGGAATCGATCACGAGAATCTATGTGTGCCTTCCGGTTGCTTCTTTACTGGCTGAGCCCGACGGAGAAAGTAGACCAGGATGGGCCTATGTGGCCCTTAACGAAAAGTGGTGGTAAGTAAGTTAAGGTGGCATCGATAGATCCTCGAAGTGATACCTAAATGTTAAGTGCCGAGGCGTGTCGCATAGGGGAACAGCAAAAATGCATTTTGGGAGTCAGCCTTAATAACGGAGGGTGAGGGAAAACCGGGATTTAGTGGGTTTGTAAGTGAGTCCGACACTAGTAACTCGGGTATTGGCTGAGTGACGCATGTGCATAATGCATTCACGAAACTGCCAAAATAAAAAAATAACCTTAAGAGGAGTGTTTTCACCAATCGTGAGCTTTGTCGACAAATCCATCTATGTGTTGTATAATAAGAGCCATTATTATTTGGCTCAGCTAAAGGCAACTCAAATCACCATAAGCCTAATCGTAGAATATTTAATTTGCGGTTCATTCTAGCAGTATGTGTACACCTATGATTCAAAGGTTGATCATTTGATGTTTTAAGTACAGATTAAGTAACGATTGCGCATTCCTCCTGCAGTGATCGGCTATTCGGATTGTCGAAATATATTCCTTGCGCCGTATATGGCACAAGGGATTCATTGAGGAATTCATTCGTTCATATGATGTTCAATGTTTAAAAAAGGGTTTTTACACCAGCACACTTTATTCCACCGTTTCGTACACTTCTTGCTGAAACAACTCCTCTCGATTCGACATCTAACTTTTACATGTGTCATTTATCGGTTTACCGACTGTTAAACGAACGATACATTTCCGCAATGTAAGCACATTTATTCATTCGTACCTGTTATTGGGATCGGCAAACCTACCTAAAGATCGGCAGTAAGAACATTTTGCAACCCTTAGACGTCTAGTGCTTATGCAAGATTCAGCTTGGCCAGGCCAGCTGAACCGGGAACGCTGGTCTTCCTGCTGCAGGCTATTCTTTGCTATCACATGAGCGGTAGCACCACATTGTTAAATTTCCAATGTCACACTCACCGCTGCTTGAGGAACCTCTGTACCCATTACACCATTTACGAAACTGGTGAAAATCGTCCGAAGCAGAGTATGTATACATAAGTAGTTCAACTTTTTGGTCATTTCTAAAGATAACTTTGTCATTAGAAGAACATATCAGCAGATGTAGCTAGGGTAGAAGATATTCGTATTTTTTTCGGGACAAAATTGGTGCGTTGTCCTTTGCTGCAGCATTTCAACCCTGCAGGAAACTTCGTGTAATTTGTATACATCGATGCAACACACCTGCTAGCATTTGAGCCTTATATTGGAAACTTAATTTCAGGTAGAAGCGGATGTTTGGACGTTTGTGAACATCCAAATCAAGGTGATTCCCGCAGAGAAAGGCCAATACAGCAACTACTCCCTCGCTGTGAGCTTTATTGAACGATATCGTTCGCCGACGCTCTATAGAGTTGCTTACTGCTCGTCTTCTATCTGACTACAATCAAACATCAATTGAACTGATCGCTGCGTTGAACTGTTAAGTACACGGGACTGTGTCACACAATGCATTTGATCTCAAACAGGTCAAATCGCTTTTTAAGTTTCGATACGATTTCATTCGATACGGTTAGTGTTTTAAGCGAAAATGAAACATTGTACACAAAAGAGGAAGTCCACAATTGCTTTGTTTAGGTCGGTCGGAAATGGAGGAGAAGACTATTATTAGAATAACACACACATATGCAACACCGTGTATAAGCGTGCTGAATGGAATGCCAGCACAGAATTAAGCATAAAAACAGGTCAAGCTTAAAGAGCGCAACGTGGAGGAATTAAAAAAAAAATTCAACAAAATACAAAAAGTGCTTTACTGACGGAACTGCAATTACATTATCGATCATACATTTATGCAGTGTTCACTCTAGCCAACTGTTCCACAATGTATTTGTCAAATTAATCGTAAATTTCTATTTAAACACTGACCGTCATCCGCGGCAGGGAGGATGGGAAGCTGAATAGCTCCTGGAGAGGGTCCATAGATGTCCCTCTCCAATGAGAGAAGATTGGACCGGGGTCTTCTATATTTAACCAAATTTCACGGAAACATCACTTGTGTAATGCTTATGCTGCAACTATGAAGCTTACGGTATGTTGAATGAGACGCTTTTAGCATCGGTATTGAAAATTTGCGTAATGCTGAGAGAGAAGCTTCGAGTCTGTATACAGAAGCTATACTTTTCGAGAACACTTCACTTTCATTCTGTTAGATATTACAGTTAGTAATAATTTCTCAAAGCCATTAGTATATGTAGTGCTAGTACAAGTCTAGTGATGATCGATATTCTTTTAACTTGTAAACACAGATTGAACAACGCTGAATGAGGAGTTTCTACATTTTCTACTTATGAATTTCTATAACTTAATTTCAAGCTGACTTCACTCGTCCAGTTCAAAACTCGTGGAACTTTTGAACTGGACGAGTGAAGTCAAGTATCACTTAATTCGATTTGGAGACACTGATCTCAGCCCCACGGAGCTTTTCAGTAGCTGAATATTTACTGCGTTTGAAGTTGATGTTAGTTTTAGATAAGCCTGCATCTTCATATGTTAACCTAATATGCTATTACGCCCCTCGAGATACGATAGGCAAAAATAACGATATTTCATTCCAGAGAGCTCACTTTGCTTATCGATTCTTTGGGAATAAGCACCTGCATAATGTTCGCCAAACGCTCTCTTTAGGAAACAGCTCAAAATGATATGGCCGTATGTCCAAAGAATACGAGAATTGAAGGCGTCGCTTAATATTGTGATATATCCTCGATACCGGTCATCATTTTATTCAACACGTCGATGCCATCTTATATGGTCATCACATCGCGCTACAGTGTAGTATCGATTGCTGGATCACTCGGTCCAGGAGTGGACAATCTTGAGAAAGTATAGATATGGCTCAAAAATCGATCTCTTGAATTCTCGACTAAGATCTTATAGTAGCGATATTGAGACCTGTATTCATCGCTTTAGGCCGAACCTGTCTGAGCTGGTCCACGAAAAGAATGCACGTTACCCCATCAAAGCCACTAGTTCACAGTTGAGGAATAATTTTAAATTCAAGGCCTGCCTAGAACAGCGTATTTTTAGAGTTATAAACGTTGCAAGGCGGGAAAGTTATTTCTGAACAGTTGAATATCTAAGGGTAGGGATATATCTTGGAGGTCTCAGAATATTTAAATAGGAATGCGTTTTGAATGTGTTTGTGCATATTAAAATACACTTTCGTGTTAGTGAAACTAGTATGTACTCTATTATATAAGTAGGATTAATTTCGTACTTTTGAAAGAACGAGAATTGTCTTAAGTGATATTGAACATACTTACTTTGTGCATGTGAACTGACACTACTACATAATATGCATGTTACTATTATAATTTTGATTATATACTCCATTGCCTACCATTGTATGTAAGGATTATAATGTTCAACAACATTATGCGAACTTTCAGATATCTTATACGATCGTGGCTTTAGCGGGAAGCTCGTTCTTCAAGTTTACGAACGCAGCTCGGGTTGTCGCAGGCAACGGAGATTATTATGGAGAACGCCGTAGTCCACGGGTGGCTCTCGCCTCTTCCTCAGTGGTATTGCCGGCTCCGGCGCGTTCGAGCCGGGTCCATCTACCAGGTCCGGCGACCCTTACATCGCTGTCCACCCATCAGAGTTATACCTACGCGAGTCCCCAGAGAGTGGCCGCGTCAGCGGAACACCGCAACCAGCAGTTATCATACCCTAGCAGTATTTCGTCGTCTTTACTACCCGTGCCAGCATCCAGAAGGACGACTGGTCTCTATCAGCAGCAGCAGCAGCAGCAACAACAACAACAGCATCTCCACCAGCTGTCAGTGTCCAGCCCAGCTGTCGCTTCAGGATCCGCTCCAGTGGGTTTGACGCATCATTTAATCAGTAGCAGCAGCAGCAGTCCATACCAAAGGCTGGCGGCATATCGGACAGCGTCCGCAAGCGAAAATGCACTGGGTCTGCAACGGGTTACCCGTTACGTGGGACTTCCGCCTGCAGTTAGACGTTATCAGAGCCATCGCAGTGCTACTGTTGCTGGCGAGTACTACTAACAAACTGGTCGGCAAGAAGCAGGGAGATACAACGCTACAATAGAACAGATGTAATATAAAAGATGTTCGTATCTATGGAAATCAGTATAATACTAATAATAATATATATACCATAAATGAAATATGTTATAGTGAGTGACCAGCTAAGTTAACGTAAATAAAAAAGACAGAATAAAAAGTTCCTGATTACATTGTTTCACGCGGTCTAACGTCTGATACGTGTTCACAGCAATTGAAGTGAAAATATTTGACGCACGTACACGATGGGGAACGTGTGCATATATTGCCTAGAGGCGTTTCGTTAGCACAAAACTGATTAGGTATATTTCATGAAATGGGCGGTTTGTAACGGCTTGATTTAGCAAGAAATGCGAAAACCATTGACCTATGCTAGCTCTGGATGCTCTCTTAGGAGTTGAGCGCATTTGTGGAATCACTCATTCGACGTATCTACGCCATATGTACCCGCTAACACGTTACATCTTGTTAACGAAAATAAGTTTGGAGCGGATATCACTTCAACAGGTCCAAATTTTGATTTGAACTTGAGAAGAAATGAGTCAGCTTTTGGTTTAGCATAACAACAACAACAACCACCACCACCACCGGTGTTTCGCTATAAACGTTCATAGAAAGGTAAAAGTGTGTGGTCCTTGGTGATCATCCATGGACTCTGTGATTCGGCGGACAATTTCGACGAATATTTTCATCTGTTTTAAACAAACAGCCGCAAGAGTTTTCTTCTTTAGCCAAAGCCTACTACAATCGTACTCCACAAGTCAACCCGTTGTCTACGTAAAGTAAATTTTCTGAGCACATTCTCCGGCTCTCAACATTTAATGTTCATCGTACTTCTTTCGGCATTGCCTCATAAGACGTTGCCCTTAAATGCTTGTATACGTGGAGGATATCAACTAACCTAGTGAATTTTTGCAATTAATTAAGTCAAGAATAATTATAATTGTTTCATGTGTGTTAATTGACAAATGATTGTAACACTGTTTCAACGCTTGCAATTCGTAAACAAAACAAGTTACTTCAGTTAAAAAAATAGTCTCACATATGCGTGAAAAATATCCAGTGATTTTTGGACCCACCTACATTCGCTCAGCCTCTTCGGGGTGATTTATCAAATTCGGCCGCGATAGACGGCCCCCTCATTTGCGGCGTTATCAAAAGCCACAGTGCCGCATAGGTTCAGCCATCCCAAATATTCTATAATAGGATCAGACAAGCTGATAATGCGTATGATTGTTTTTTAAACAAATATAAAATCCATCCTAACTGTGAATAGCACAAGCTGAGGATTGAATTTGCGAGCACTGTTTCTACTAGAAATAAACATCGTCACAAACAACAAGCATAGTTAAGTATGTTTTGACTTGTCTGGAAGAAGAACAGCGATTCATTAATAATATCATCGATCTGCAGCAACCAATCGATCGATACGTCAGGTGTGGAAATATTGCTCTGCATAGGTAATAATAGATGCTATCTCGGGTATACCTAAAGGAACATTAATCACATTCGCTTGCTAAAGTCGCATATATTTAGACTATAGTGATGAATATCCCTATCAATGTGTTCTGCAGGAATCTGTCACCGATTGCAAACTAAGTTTAGCGCAGGCTACGAGGCAAAACTCGGACCGTATCTCGTCATTTACTGTAATGTATTTTTGTTTTTAAAAGTTAGTCGTTTATGCTTGTTAAGTAGGGTTACCGGTGTCAGCAGTGCTATTATTATAACTTGCCTGGTTGCGTATAATTGCAATACCGAGAACGTCTATGTTGTGGTGGAAACCACACCCTGAATATCAGTGAACTCAAATCTGTCTCGAGGAACAGGTTATTAGGTTAGGTCACTGCCTCTTTCTCTCGAAGGATCTCACCGATCCAATGAGAAAGATTCGGGAGGTGCTTAAAACAGTGGACTGTCACTTCAGCGTCATTCGCCAAATCTCCCTTGATTTTCTATCCACTTTGTCATCGAATCTTCAAAGGGCGGACGGAAGTGCTAACGGAATAGCGGCTTAGTGGAGCTCGCGGAAACTTCTGCCGCTGCCGGGCTCAGAAAACTTCCGTCACATGTCAACAAGTTGCTTCATAGCTTCACTCAGGTTCTAAATTTAGATTCAGGACCGCAGATTCGTAACGATAACTTTCCGTGATGCATGCAAAAGTCCAGCTAGCCCGTTGGGGACAAGCAAAAACATGACTATCATAGCTGATCCGTAGATCAACGATAGACATGTGCTGTAGGCAAACTTGCAGTCAGGCAGTGTATTTGTGGACATGGAAAATGTCAAAATTAAGCCAATGGTGAGCAAGGCGAGGAAACTGGGCGTTCTGCTTAAAGCACAGTATGGTCGATAATTACGCTAGCTCGTTGTTGTCTCAAATTTGCCACATTTCTCTGTAAATCCTAACGCCTCACAAACTCTATTCAAGTAGCTGGCACAACGATAAACGCGTAAAAGCGATTACTCGACGAGACACGAGTTCGCATGTTGCACGTGATAAATCCATCGTATCCGACACACGCCAATATCAATCTGCTCGCGTATATGAATAACGATTACCCTCGTCTAGATAACGCATGCTTGGATCTTCATAATTTTTATCTAGATTTCCGTTCGTTTGATGATGTTGGTGAATCATAGGACCAAGCACCATTACAAAGCTGTCGTTCTACCCAAGTATTGAACCAACTAACTACCCACGGGACAACACTAGACAAGACAGCCGATGCCTGCAGTAGTAATAGCCATGTATGTCAGCCGTTGCTGCGACCGTGACAGGAGTTAACGAAAACATGAAGCTTGTCCGTTATTATCATCATCGCATTTTCGGCTGTTTTTCTTTTTGTTGCTGCTTCGTCCGTTCGTGCATTCATCCGTTTCGTTGACTCTCGCTAAGAGCAGCAGCTAAATGCACGGGCCCGAATTCCGCGAAAGAAGAATTGACCCCACCGCCGCCGCAATCTTTCTCTCAATCTCTCCCTTCGTCCGTAGACACAACGAGCCTATAGTTTAACTTCCGCAGGGTTGGCAAAAGACTCGTTCTGAATAAGTGTCACACTGTCATATTGTGAAAGAGGAGCTGGCCCACACGAAGCAGGCGCAATGTGTCGCATAAATTTATTCGCATCAACTTTATGAAGACTAAGAATAGCCGCGAACAGCCGAAATGTTTGACAACACACACACAAAAGGCTCTTTGTCATCGCACTACACACGTAATTGTACTATCCACGGCATCTTATTGCCGCTCTTAGAGCATCATGATGTCGGTAAGATCCCTCCGAACTGTGGCAAACAGTGAAGGAGAGAAAACAATAATTTCCTTTTCGAAAAAGAAGTTTTAGGAAAAAAGTTCTCTTACCAAAAGGGACTGAACAAAAAAAAAATCCCGTAATCGGTCGAAATCACGGATGGCTTACTTTATGTAATAATTATAATTTCTATTTACTGCAACAAATCTAAGATGTCATAATCTCAATTTAAGTCGCAGCATGTGCAAGCTATGACCCAAGTAGTGTATTTAGCGCTACAGTGGCTCAGAACCTTAAACGATTGTAAAACTATTACAAGATAGTACGGTACATTATGATTAGTGAGCGCTTTGAGCGTAAAAAGTACTTATTCTCTGGCCTATCTGCTTTTAACTAATACATCTTTGTTTTAATTGTCTTAGGCCTGGCCAACGAAGTAAAATAAATATAAACCCGTAAATTACGATTTTTACGAATTATGAGACAGATATGAATCCTGTATACCCGCAAGATGTCTCGGTCGTTTCGAGCCACGGGTAACACGATCGCCCAGTTTAACTCGGGACCTGCGCCGCAAGAAATTGATCGGGGTAGTGGGTCCGCACCTCGTCCAGTGACGAACAACATATTTTTCTTACCAAAACCAAAGTTTTAACCGAAAACAAATAGAAAAAAAAGACATTAGCCAAAACATCGACAAGAACTCAACTCGATGACGATGGGAAAAATCCTGACAGTTGTGTGATGATCAACATCGAGGCTCAACGTGTATTGGTGTTGAATCCACGTGATCTATCTACCCCTCGGGGAACAAGGCTGGATCGAAATATTTTGCCTCTGTGCATCATTAATCTCATTGCTTCCAATGAGCTCAATAAAGGCCTCACTCACTCTGTCTATCGAGACGCCTATCTACCAAGTTAAGCCATTAAACCATTCAGCTGTGACTGTACTTTACACACACAACAGCAGAGTGTTCAAGATTTTTCACTCAGTGTCTTAAACATAACACCACTACAATGATGAGCTCGCCAGTAAAGGGGACAATAACATGAAGCCGACTATTGCGGGACGTCCTGCAACCACCGTCGACCCGTCTGGCTCTATCAACTGCCTCCACTTCCCGAATCGAATCTGTCTCATTGTCGAAACATCGTTTTGCCTTCGCAATCTTATTATGAGCCAGCCAGCAGATACAACCACTGCTCGGTGGGCAACTGTTGGCGGGGATATTTGAGTCTGCTCCGAATGTCGGTGTATTGTTTTGCTCCTACCGGCGTAGTGATGTGATTTTTCGAACGGATACAACGTGTTGAACCTTTAAATCTCGTAGATTTTAACAAAGAAAAATAAGGTATGCGGTGTTTCGAGTGGAATCAGGGCAGAGTACAGAGGGGTTCGTCATATTCTTAGCGTTAGGTTTTAGCTAAAGTTTACCGTACACTGACAAAACACTTGTCCGATGGTGGATGATTGGACTTTTATTATTCAGTTGATGTCAAGTGTCGGGTTGTGTGTACTGTGTCCTCGTATAGAACAAGCACCCGTGAAGGATGGTGCTTAACGTTTACTATGTAGATCTAGGGTGGTTCGCAGCTCCGTTGAGAGAACTGTCAATCAAGGGATGAGTTCTCGATTACACTCCGACTCACTCAGCTGCATGAGTGAAGGCGAAGTCAGTCATCGTAACCTTAAACTCTAGCTAAGGCACACTCGTTACAGCCAATCCACGCAATGCCATATCTAACACGTAGTCAAGTGTCTTAAATGGCAGGCGGTTTGATCGCCTTTTTGTCTTCAAAACCGTATGGTCTCTGGCTGGTGTGCGAACATTACCAGTGATGCTGTCGTTCGCAGCTGCTTATGAGAGATGAGTGGGATCGTTCATGGTTACTTTGAAAAGTACCAAGAACTGCAAAATTGTACTGCGATCATTTTTAACTATATCGTAAGTGAGTGTTATTTCGAATTAATACTCGCTCAGAAGGCATATGTCGAACTTGAATGACGCCCGCAATTATTGTTCCCATTGGTTGTAGAATAGTCACTGATTAATAAGTCATTCAAGCATTCATCTACTAAAATAAAGCTCAATGTCTTTTACGAGCCAGTATAACATTCCCGCGCGTTAACTCGCAACAACCTGAAAATAGCAGTCTGCCAGCAAATATATTTTCATTTTTCTAAGTAAGGTGCCGATTTGCGGTTGGTGTACAGCTTGGCTTGAAAATACTCTCGGCAAATAGGTAAAGCGTATTTCGCCTGAGAAGTTTTAGCTACTGAACAAATATGGATCTTAGGGAAAACAAAAAATTACAGGGCGTCAAAATCGTCAGAGCTGAGACCGAACGGTATGGCTATGGAGGATCCCCCCAACTTTTTAATCGGAGACCAAGGACCACCACTAAATCCAAAAGTAAGTACTACATGTCAAATCGGCTTGACCTCAAGCTCACCGTAAACAAATGCGTCTCCTACCTGCGACACCCATTTGTCGTGTCCCAAATGCGGGTCTGATTAAATTTCATGTGATGCAGGAGCATTTCTAGAATGAGTTATGCTGAGCAAGGACTAATTGGAATCTTACTAAATAACTGATATTTAAATGATATTAATTTTACTAAATAAATGATATTTCACTAGACAAGGTGGATCTTAACAACATTGTAAATGTATAAAGGATGAAAGCTCGGTTTAGTTATTTGTAAATGAACAGCAAATTACTTAAATTTAAGGAACAGGTGCAGCATTTCCCATTGAACGTTCGTTCGAGTATAGGATACATATGAACTGAACCAATATCAGCACGATTCAATTTAGTCCACTCTTAGTCTCTTATAACCTTGCAATAACTTTCGATGCAAGAAGCCCGGCTCGAAGTGCTTTTTTTTCTCGCTAAAGAGCCCACCTAAACTATCGAGTTTAGCTTTTTTTTTTTGTAAATAAGGTATACAACACACATTGGGAGAGATGAAGCTGCTCTTCGGGATCCATCAAGTCAAAGGTAATCTCTGCATGAGATGCATTAGGTCGCAGTCACCAGGCATGAACAGCTAGGGCAACAATGGCTGAAATTAACCCATTGTTGGGTAATGTAGTAAATGTTTGTCTTTTTCTTGTCTGTGTCATATCTATATTTTAGGAATGCCCGGAACACGCTGCCTCATGGTGGTCTCTTCTGTGGTTTAGCTGGGCAAACCCTGTCATGGAGAAAGGCCAAAATCGTGAATTGACATTGGAGACTCTCTGGGACCTTCAAGAACAGAACCAAACTCTGCCCCTTGGGGCAGCTTTTCAGCGGCATCTCGATAAGCGACTCGTCGAGACCAAAAAGCACGTGAAATTCAATGCCTGATCTATTTGAAACAAGGCCACTCGTAATTAGCATACATATCTATTTTTGCGAAACTGTTTTTCCTTTTTTTTTGCTAGTGATATTGCCTCTTTTCACTGAGGGCTTATTGCCCATGGCGTTAATATGTTCTCAAAAAGTTGCAGTTACTCGTACTTGTGAATGATATGTTTCTGTGTTGGCGGAATTTTCTTGCTGATAATCTTGCAGAACTAGATCCAGTAGGGTCGTCTCTAGAGGCGGTCTGGAAGTCCATGAGTTCTATCCAACCGAATTAGGCGGCGTGGTTGGGAGAGCGTTATTCGCGACCTTCTGGAACACATTCGTTCTCGGCTCAACTTGTCTTCTCATTGCCGACCTGTTGAATTCTTTCGGTGAGCTGTAATTTGCCGTTGATGCTCGTGTACCACCTTAACCTATTTGACCTGCCATTGTCTGTTAAAAATATTTTGCCTTTTTTTCTGATGTAGCAAACGTCACTTAGCGCAACTATTTAAATAGTCCAACGGGCACGTTTACCCTCGGGTTATGAGAACAACTATGGAGAGCAGCACGAACAGCTATCCAGTAACAGGCATACCCTGTCCCAAAACCACCAATAATCTCGTTAGTCCAGAAATTACGTGGGTATTCACGATACATTTTGATCGTCGTCCAAGAAGCGCCTAAAAATTCATTGCCCTCGAAGGCACACTAATTACGCAAAGGGGTGTGATTCATTTTGCAGGTCCAGTGTTGTTAAAGCAGCTTGTCGCAGTGCTACGCGAAAGTTCCGGCCAAGAGGAGTCCAATGACCAAGAACGAATTCAACGGGGCGTCTTTTTCGCTTTCAGCTTATTAGGCTCTCAGTTGGCCTATGTCTTCACAAGCCAAATGCATTTTCATCTTTTGCACTCATTGGGTAGGTAAAGTTTATGGGTAGACTCGGATTGTGTGTGCATTAACCTTGCCATAACAGATATTGCCATAATGTCAACTAGGTCAGACCGGGGCTGACCTTGCGGGACGGGTAACGACATCATTACCGGTATACGTGGGTCGACGGGTATACTGCCCCAGACAGATTACCTAGTTTCCCGGGAAGGAAACGGGAACAAGGTAACCTGTCTGACCAGTCTAAGAAATTACAATATTTGGCCAACGTTCGCGGTGTAGCCAAGTACAGCGAATTCTGCACAAAATGCGTTTCACACATGTCGCCAGTACATCTGTAGTGGATAGTTATGAACCGAACTCAAAGGGTGTTCGGTATAATTCCAGCTATGCGTGTGAGAACAGTGATCGTTTCCGCCGTCTATGAGAAGTCATTGCGTCTCTCAGCCGCTTCGCGGCAACGACTCAGCGCTGGTGAGATGGTTCGTGTTTAATTCTCTCTACTTAATTCGTCGACACTATTTGCTCTTTCTGGTACGTGTCGTATAACTTGAATCAAGCGGTGATGGGAATTCAATTTACCTTGTTTGAAAACCTTTTCCAAAGAACGTCTAATCAACAGCTAGGGAAACTACTGAGGTTTGCTGTGGTATTACACAAAACTGCTCCCAAATTGGCAGTTTAGTTACTCGCGAATAGTGAGCACAGTATTCACGATTGAGGCCACTTCGGGCTCATCTTTATATACACATCAAATATACCTATCTGTATCTACCAATATGAACATATAGGTGAATCTCGCTTCATCTGATGCTCGTCGCCTCATGGTCGTTATGCGTACGATACCATTGTTGTGGTCGGTACCCATACAGGTGATTTTAGCCTTTGTTCTAATTAGATCAGAGGCTGGATCATCAGCTGCCTGTGCTGGCCTTATAGCTATGGCCGCTCTAATTCCATTGAGCTCGTGGCTTGCTTCATTTCAAAAGGCGACCCAGGTGAGTACTTTTAGATATACAAGCTACTGATCCGTTGCGAGAGATTCGTTGCAAACAGAAACGGTAGGCCTAGTCTAGCTTCGTCTGGCCGGTCTCCTTTATGTAGACAGAGGTTGTCGTTGAAGTCGTTTTCAATATCAATAACAGTACCGATCATACCTTGAATTAAAATGTCCATTTACGTTTGGTATGCACATTGTGCTTCTATGAAATGCGCCTCTTTTTGTTCGTTTTTGTGACAGGCGTCTCAAATGAGGACGAGGGACAGCCGAATTAAGATGATGTCCGAAATTCTCAGCGGCATCAAGATCCTCAAGCTCTATGGATGGGAGCTTGGATTTAAGGATGTCGTGAGCAAAATTCGAGAACGTGAACTCGACAAACTATTAAAGCTCGCTATCTTTGAATCGCTTTTAACGCTCGTCTGGTTCATTGCACCCTTTATGGTATGTTAAGAGTTCGTTCGCAATTATCGCAATATTAGTCATTAATCATATGTGCTTACGTTAGTAGTTCTGTTTCGAGCTATTTCCTTGCATTTAAAGCAATAATAATTCAGTGAGTAACTTGTTTCGCTCGCCGCTAAGGTCTCCTTAGTGACTTTCACAGCATACGCGCTGGTGCGGCCTTCCACAGAATCTCTTGGGCTGGAACAGGCCCTCATGTGTCTGGCACTCATTCAGCAATTGCGCGCCCCGCTTCAACAACTCCCCCAAGTTTTGTCCTCACTCGGACAGGTATCAGTAGCGATCAGACGGCTCGACATGTTCTTTGCCGCCGAAGAAATCGAGGACTACGTCTCAAAGGGTATGTTAGCACGGAAGCTTGTATTTTTATGGATAAAGCAAGCCCACAGGGCTCAGTTAACGGGGGTGTATCGATTACTCGAAATCTCTTTTTGTTCTCTTCTGAATCGTTTCCCTCGCTCTCGACTGCACTAGTGCCAGTCAGGCGCATGAATTCGCACAAAGATCAGTCGAATTAAACTGTGGCACGGTGTTCGTGCACTTCTGTCATATTCAACCATTGCTCACAGATGAGGACACCACTTCAGCTATTCGCTTGGAAGGCGCTTCGTTCGATTGGGGTAGCCCTCCGCCGCCTAAGAGAGACTCGGCGGCAGACCTAGGAGGCTTTGGGAAGCGGGTCAGTCGACGGGATGCCAAAGAAGGTATTGTGGATCAACCGAGCGTGGTTACACTCGGACCCTTCAACTTTCAAGTTCCTCACGGACAGCTGCTGGCAGTCATTGGACGCGTGGCTCAGGGGAAAAGCTCGCTTCTGGCTGCACTGCTTGGAGAGCTGCATAAGGTTAATAGTAAATAGCTCCTTCGCGTGATTCGATCGCATTTGCGTCATCACCATTACGACCACACACACTCCCGACGAATCAAATGTGCAAATACCTGTAGTTTTCCACAAGGAATTTTTTTGTATTAGTCGCCAGTTTATGGGAGATAGGCGATACCTTCATGGAGATATAGGCCAGACATGGGTATACTGCGATCGCCAATATGACATTATAATCACAATAATGCTAATATAAATTGTTTTACATAATAATTTTTCTTTATTCGCCAATAGATACTAATACTCATTAAAATCGTCGTATAATATAGATCATTGACCCAATGATTATCGCATACATAAATCTTCACTATTAATAGGAAAAACTAAACGCTTCGTGTGGACGTCAAACCGCACATACTGCTATAAGTTTCGACTCGCTGGTATTATATAATAGCAATATGCATATTGTGCTATAGTGAATATGCGTGGAGGCAAACTTTTAACGAATAATGACGCAGCTATCGGGCAGGGTGAACGTGTCCGGTCGAGTGGCGTTTGTACCGCAGGCAGCCTGGTTACGTAGTGGAACTCTAAAGGAGAACATACTCTTTGGGCAACCGTTCGATCAAGTCAGGTAAGGCTTAGTGGTGTCTATCTGCTATCTGTTGAACATCTAGGCCCATTACCTGTCTACAGACAGATCTACGTGACTTGACGTCATTTAGCTCAGATTTTTAATATCAATAAACTAGCTGTGATTCTGACTGGTTTTATATATATGTATATATATATATATATTCTACGCGGCGCGTTCTGGAGGAAAGTAGCAAAGGTTATACAATAAAAGATCGCCGATTAGTCAGCTATAGACACAGGGAGAGAGAGAGAGAGAGAGAGAGAGAGACATCCGTCTCTATTTTTGTTTCTATGCTATGTCATCTCGAGAACGGCGGGGAGACAAGGCTGATTAAAATGTTTTATTATGGTGCACAATTCGGCGTAGGCGTCTAGCAATGGTGATAAAAATATCTCTCTAAGTACAAAAGCATATGCAAATTTCCCTTTTTCTTTCAAATCTGGGTCGCATTTCCTCAATGATATGAATACATTTATCTAGGTTCTGCCGCCACACTTCGTTGCAATTCGTAAATTCGGTGCGCCGTGATTTTTCGTTCACTATGGCCACATCCTAATTGATTACATCACAAAACTTGTCACAAATTCTAGATACCTTGATGTACTGCGGAGATGTGCTTTGGAAGATGACCTCAAGGTGCTCCCAGATGGTGACTTGACACTGTTAGGTAATGGGGGTGTTGGACTATCCGGCGGTCAAAGGCAGCGGATATCACTGGCCCGAGCCATTTACACTGGAGCTGAGATATACCTCCTCGATGATCCGCTTGCAGCAGTCGATGCCCATGTCGCCAAACACATATTCGACAATGTGAGCATGTCAGGTTAAGCTTTTTAGGTCTGATCTATAGCAATCGGTCGGTTGGCTCATGACTGTAACACCTATCGTGGCAAACCTACAGCTAATATTAGGGAACAACTTGAGAACAGTATCATCTTCTACTAGAAAGTCGTCTTCGCTCTTTTGTGTCAACACGTCATTACATTTTACTTAAACTAGTTATTTTTCGAAGATTTAGCTCATCGTCTATGGACGTCTTATCAGCGGACGCATCTAAATATCTATATTCTTCATATACTTGCTATATATATATATATAAAATACTGGTTGTAATTTTGCTAAGGTGATCGGTGACAATGGTATTCTTGCGGGCTCCACGCGTATACTGGTTACGCACGCGGTTCAGTTTCTTGCGCGAACACATCAAGTTGCCGTAATCGAGGGCGGTCGCATCGTTCAGCATGGACTCTACGATGACCTCGTCGCTGATCGCGAAGGTACACGAATGCAACGAAATTGTACAAAACGCTACAGCAAACCAATTGGAGGTATTCACTTTTCTCGAATATATGCGGCCCCGATCGCTTCCAAATTAGATGAGCGCTGTTCCTTCACTCGGCGACTATATGTGATCAATCAGTGGCTCAACACAAAGTGGCTCAGGATACCGACGTTATAATATATCTCATATTATTTTTGATTTACGTGCTCCGTTGTGTTTCGTCCCCGCGGCCGTTCCCAGTAGTATGTATCTATATTTTTAGTTAGGGAAAACGAGCCGCGGGTCACGGGTGACACTAATGCACACAAATTTCTCGATATGCAAAAGGTAATCACCATACGCTTTGTACTACCTTTAGAATATCTATATTATACATAAATACGATCGAATTGTGTTGCTTATGTTACACTATAAGTCATTGGGTAGGAGTGTAGCTGCATTACTATTTGAACACCCTATATACATAAATATAATGGTTTAGTTCTAATTAAATCCCTTTACCAATATGAATTGTTATATTTCTGGAGCTATACTGTATAAAGATGAGTTCGCCACGATGTATTGTACGAGGTATTCGTCCAGTAAATGTTAGCTGAGAATCGGGCCTGCAATTCGACTTTAGTAGCAGTAGTCGTAGTTACAAGTGCCTTGATTGGGCAATAGCACGTGCTCAAAGATCAATTTCGTTTTCACCGAATTCCAGCCCGATTTCGAACCCTGTTACGGCGAATCAGCGAACAAGGAGAACGAGAGAAGGAGACACAACTATTAGAGGAGAAGTTGGTGACACCGTTGGGGAAGAAGATCAATTTCGCATTGGAGCGTCACCGGTCGACCGACTTCAGCGACGATGACGACCCCGATGCGGAGATACGATTGTTAAGCGGGATAGAGAATACGACTGGTCCAAAAAGGCTGGCCGGACAAGAAAGCGTTCAACTAAAGAAGCGAGAAAAGCATATATTTAAGGAGTATCTGGTTGAAGCTGGCCGTTTGCCCTTCGCCGGAGCTGTATTGGCCTTAATTGCATCGGCAGCATTCGAAATGAGCTCCAATTCTTGGATATCGAATTGGAACAGTCGTCCTAAGGGCGTTGTGGACGAGTCAGGTAAATATCATAGGATGTCGCCTTCCAGTGCTGAATAATTTGAAACGTTATTCGACCGGTGGCTTGGACGGCTAAGTCTCTGGCTGTCGGAAGCCAGAGGCGGCAGGTTCGAGCCCCGCTGTGTGACATATAAGAGAGCTTAAGCATTGAAAAATTGCAGCTCCTTAAATAAACCAATAAACATTTACCATTTACCAGCATACGTATGTCTTACCATGATGCGTATGCAATTTTGTTAAGTCGATTCAACATTGAGTTTTCAACGATCTGATTAAGCTGCGAATAACGAATAAATGGTTGATTGAGACAAGAGCGAATGGAAGTAACGCAATGGACCAACGCTTTCGGAAGTATCGTAGCAATTGAGCGACCGCTCTAGATATGTTTTGTGTACTCTGAATTTTGCCCAAGTGCGTTCATGTCTGTGGTCAACCACGAGACACTGGGTTTCCATTCCAGCCCTAATGATAGGGCTTAATGCAGTGATTAGCATAGTTTCCAAGCGAAACGTGCCAAATCTAAAAATCGTGTAGATACTATCCTTAGTGTTGGTATAAACAAGTTGAAAGTTCTCGATGTAATCGGGATTATCTGCTACCACTGAAAGAATTGTTGGTCGATTCGAAATAGGTTCCAATATTTCAAACCGTGAGTAGACGCTATAATAGGCTTTGATGGAAATATCCAGCCGGAAAGTTCATTGAGCTATCTGTACTCGCGTCCAAGAATCTATGTACCTTGACATAAGGCTGACTGTTTCTGCTGTAATAATATGCTAAATATTCCGTTACCACCTCATTTGTGGCCATCTACACCATATGCTTGATTGGTTGAATTTTTAGCGCCATTGTGTAGCGCACTATTACTTAGCTAAAACGTTACGAAGTTGCATTGGACCTAACATTACTTGGTCTAGTATTTAAATGCTATTCTGGTTACTTGTGGTCCCCTTGGGGCCCGCAGGCTGGAATTGGCGACTGGCCGGGTTCTCTCTACTTGGAGTGTCACAAGGCGTCTGTCTCGTTCTTGGAACAGGATTAATCGCCAATGCGAGTCTTCACGCAGCTCGATCATTCCACGATAATGTACTTTATAACGTTCTACGTGCTCCGTTTTCCTTCTTCGATGTGACCCCCGTCGGTCGTATACTAAGCAGGTAGATTTTGCGGACATTCGACTTTATTCAATATCCTTATTTCGTGGGGTCACAGACATCTGCATATCATCTGTTAGGTATATTTGGTAATAGCTTGTATACTAAACCAAATTATTATAGAACAGTCCCAGTGGGTGGAGGGAAAATACCTGGAACTTCTTCAGCAGGACGTCATCGTAATACCAACAGGGCATTAGCCATTGACAATTAATCCACACGACATCATTACCGTTTTAACGAATAGCAGCACTTCAATCGTTTAGAAATTTGCCCATTATCATCATCTGCGAGTCCTTTTCGATTTGGCGTCCCCCGATGTCGATTGCGCTGTTGCAGGTTCGCTGGCGATTTGGAAGATGTCGAATTGTCATTATCCCAATGTTTGCGCGAATGGTTGCAATGCTTCCTGCAGCTATTGGTGATTCTCATCGTCATCTGCATCAATGTCCCCCTGTTCGTGGTCCTGACAATTCCTCTAGGCTTTCTTTACTACAGAATACAGGTATTGTTGCCTTCGAATACATAGCTATCATAGGGTATTTGATTTGACAGGACGTTGTGACATAGACGATACAAGGCCATTTATTGTTATCATCCGACCCATCTCTGCGTGAACATCACAAATCACACGGATGCAACACCGACTAAAGCAAATCAGATACATTGCTAAATATACGTTGTCGTTTTTTTAGGTTGTTGCGTTGATGATGTGTCGTGCTACCAATGGGTATACTATTATAATAAATAAATTCTTGTGCACTATAAGCAATGGAAAAAGAGATCCGTTCTTTACTTCTATTGCTTTCAATGTTTATTTACGTATTTTTGAGGTCGAGGGCAGCGATTTCTACTATTTGTTTTATGTGAATTTCTATAGCGTACGTATTTGCCTACATCATCACGGCTGCGCAGCTTGGAAATGACTACACGAACGCCAATTCTAACTCATCTCAGTGAGTCCGTACAAGGAGTTCCAGTGATTCGCGCGTTTGGGGCCCAAGATATGTTCATAAGCCAGATCAACTTTCTGGTCGATGAAAATAACAGATGCTACTATCCTTACCTGTGTGCTAATAGGTGAGCAGATATATGACGAAAATAGGTTCATTCACAATCATTGATTTTACCACCACCTAACATCTAACGTATGTCGTGTATTTGGGTAATCGACAATGTCAATAATGAAACAAAAGTTTATTGACGCGTGACTTATCCCCGGGGATACTAAACGATATATAGAAATCGAGGGGTAATTAGACTTGGCATTAGAAGCCTAATGAATAGGATGATTTCCTTAACGATTATGCAATATTCGGCTAATTATTATTAGGTCTACTATCGGTTCATTGTGTTTCAAAATTCATCCTGTTTATCCTAAAAAAACAACCAGGTGGTTAGGCGTTCGTTTGGAAAGTCTCACAGCGCTGGTGCTGTTTTGTACCGCGATACTGGTATTACTTGGCGGGGATCTCATATCGCCGGCATCTGGCGGACTTTGCCTCACGCAAGCGCTTCGATTAGCCGGCACCTTTGGAGTCCTCGTCCGGGTGACTGCGTCCGTCGCCGTTGCCTCTTTAAGTCTCAATCGACTCCTTCAGTACCTCTACCTACCCAGCGAGGTAAGCAATATCTTGATTTCCTTAATGCGAAATTGCTTTTTATTGATTTACAACAAAGCTAGAGTTAGTTACAGTTGTACAGATGAACAACAATAATACAGGGCGGTTCTGCGTGTCCATGAACTAAGGGAAACATTTCAAACAGGTTCGATGTTGGCAAGAAATTACTGTGCTCAAATGTGAAAAGTATCGACCCTCCTTTGGCTTTCGTGAAACAATTCAAGGTATTTCCACGTTGAATAGACGCAACAGCCATTTTGAATAGACAGATATAGTCGTAGTTGTTATATCTGACATGACAGTAGCATAGGAGTGGAGGTGTTTTCGTGCCGGCAGAATCGATCGGTCAGCTTCGGTGGGGACAACGAATAGTGGAACTGCTCGAACGATCTTTTCCTCTAATTAACTTCCCATGTCCGTCTAGGACGGAACGGAGCCCCCCTATACTTGGACCTCACTCAACCAATCGATTTCGTCCGCCAGTCAAGTTGAGCAATCAAGTTCGCGCTCATAACGAATCTGTAAAGGTCACTGTTCACTGCTTGTCGGGATTAATCTAGGCAGAGGTAGATACGCTATTATTTAGTTGATCGCATAAAGCAAACTCTGTCGGCTCAGGTTAACCCAGCGTCTGGCCGAGTCGGTCCCTTTTCTGCCGAAAATGTGACCTCCTCCTCTCGCTACGCAGATACCAAAAGAGCAAAATAACGGATCATTTGACATCTGCCTCAGGCTCCAGTTCGTTGAATGTAACTGAGTGATTGTGGCCTAATCAATCCCCGAATTCGCCGCGAGGTTCGTAAGACGAAACGGTAGCGATGTAGTGGAGCACTTCAGCCTACCTCGAGTGGTATGCCACCGTCTATTGATTTCTGGTTGATTTTGAGCTCGTTTTCCTGATTATTGGCTCTGTTTGTATCAAACCAGGCCTACGTCGCTGTGTCTCGACGAATTGCGGTCTGTCGCAAAGTAACTAAACGACTCTGTTTCTCGCAGAGACATTCAAGCCCAGATCGCGCCTGAGGAAAATTGACCTCACGCGATCGAGTTTGAAAAGTTTCTTGCCTGCTATGGGTTCCCATATTAGTAGTATTCCATATGACGTGAATGGCGGCCACTTTTAGGTCTAATAGGGCCAGCTCAGTGTTGAGTGAGAGGTTTCGGGGGTCGTCTATCGTTGTTGCTGCTAGCAACGCCTTCTGAATCCTATGGGTAATGTGGTTACCAAAGATCGTCCACTGGGTATCCGCGTAATTCCCAAATGAGTGAGGGAATAACCGTCCCTTGGTGGAACTTTCTCGCATTGGCCTTTCCCAAGTTAATTTTAGGGTCTAATGAGTCTGCGAATGTAACGCCGCCCCATAAAACATTATAATTTAACTATTCGGCTTAAACCACGAATGTGGTTGGCCTCGGTTTCAATCTCTATCATCACAAAATTATATTCGAAGTTACAAAACGGGAGCAGCATTATCTCTACAACATTAGACAGGCGCCAAGTAACTATTTTTGCCTTATCCATGCTATTCAGCTGCTTCAATTTCAATACATCTAAAAGGATTTAATATACTTCTAACTCTAAAGGCAAACTGGGAGGAAGAATCAGACACCTTGATTGCAGAAAATTGGCCTTCAACGGGAACAGTGGAGTTCCACGGTTTTTCTACCCGCTACAGACCGCAATTACCTTTTGTCGGTGAGCACTGAAAGACACTTACACACAGCTGTCTCAAGCTTTTTATCTTACTATAATACATATTAGTGGAGCGAGTGAATACCATGCAGTCATCATGAGCATGCTGCATTCTAACACCTATGTGTAAACTTGAGTTAATTTTTTAACACATAACATGTCACCGTCGGACACATGCGATATCTTTGTATATCCATAATATATATTTATCTTACACTCAGTCACGCGCACGTTGAGTCATCAACGGTCATCCATTTTGAGGTTGAATGATTGATTCGTTCTGTTCTGCACACGTCAGGCGATCATTCGTTCCCGGCTCTGTTGTAGATTTTTATTTGACTAACATCAAGAAAGTTTGACTTTAGGCTACGCCGATCGAATTTTCTGTACAATGACAGATCAGTCTGCTTTTGTAAGTCGTCAATAAATGTAAGAAAAGCGAACGGGTTAAAGCTATTAAAGTAATGGCCAATCGTCTGAGAACTCTCCCTTCTTCTCAGATTTTCTCCCAGTCAACAGTCTATGACACATAAAAAAACACGAGTTCTACTACTATATTATATCTTTTAATTCCATTGCTTTTCCTTTAGTCTCACTGATGTTCATCGTTTCTTTTAACGTGCCACTTAATGCATCAATCATGGGCCTTACATTACGCATGCGATCCTATTTGTGTTTACGAATTTGTGTTATGCTTGTTTGTATTTGTCGCCCAGGGGAGCAGGGTTCAAACTTACCCCTTCGCACTTCTAGACAATTATTGGCATTCGGTTCCAAGGGAATGTTTACGATTTCAGCTTAACTGATACAGTTTTCGTTCGTTACAGTGATCATATATTTTTCAGTTCGTCCGCATTGTACTATCTCTAAAATCCTCGTTTCGCAGTAGTGCATTTGTAGCAAAAGCTCAGTGCTCCGAAGAACCTTCTTCGGATAATTCACTACCAAAAAGAAAAGGTTTCCGAAGATGGACGAGATCAGTACGTTCCATGCATGCAGTGCAGCCTTGAATTTGCACAAAACATATTTACGTACGCTGTACCTGCTTAGGCACGCCATGCGAATCCGTAATGCAAAAAATGAGCCATTACGAGCTGTAAACAAGTAATGAAGATCTTCGACTATCTCATGTTGCTTGTCTTTTATGTGTCGCATAGTGCGAAATATTTCCTTTCGAGTGGAAGCTGGCCTTCGCGTAGGGGTAGTTGGCCGAACTGGAGCTGGAAAGAGCTCACTTACACTTGCGCTACTTCGGGCCCTTGAGGCCGAAGAAGGACGCGTTACAATCGATGGAATAGATATTGCCACGCTCGGATTACATACCCTGAGAAAGAAGGTGAGTGATATCGAGCGAGAGATGTTGGCATATTGCAGGAAAAATATCCCGTATTTAGCGCGGCATGTATCTATTATATATGAATCGGTCGTAGGAATAGCGTCAATACATTATCTGGATTTGCAGAAAATTCACAATCGGAGTATCATGCAGCTTTGACGCGTTCTGACTAGTAGAAACGGTAGCTGCATTAACAGGGACATGAGGAAGTGAGCCTAGCCATTGCAGTAGATATAACAACGGTGTATTACGTACGTTCTGCAACTGAAAGCGACTATTCCTTTCCTTGGTTAATAGACAGGGGATAAACTTGTCTAATCCTCCTTCTCTGATCAGCTTGATTAATGTTGTATTTCCTAAAGCCCTCTTTCTTGATCTCAGTCCACATATAACACTGGTAGCATGCACACTTTGCACCTAATCCTGTTCTGCTTTGGTATCATCCTTTGCAGCTGTCTATCATACCCCAAGATCCGGTGCTGTTTTCGGGGTCGCTCCGCCTCAACCTCGATCCATTTGGCATTCATTCAAATGACGATCTTTGGAACACACTTGAGAAGGCTCATCTAGAAGACTTCGTACTAAAAAGTCCACTAGGTAAAAACGTGTTTTCGTACAAGATACATACAAACCCAATTCGAATTTCGTTCTATGTTCCAGATCACCAAAATACAATTGTACTTTTAACCCTACAAAATTCTGTTCAGGGAAACACCATTACAATGCTCAGAACTATGCATTATTCCCAGCCAGGAATAATGTTTAGTCTGTGGCGGAAGTGTACTGTACTTGTGCGCATATTTGCCCACTGTATTCACCATGATTCGAAATATCACCACATATAGTATAGAGTCAAGAAACCGATTACAGTGAACAATTTAACGCCAATTCGTCAATGTAACACACTACAATGTCTTATTCGTGCAACTATGGTCCTTATTGGCTGCTCTCTAAAAATACCAATTTATTCTGCCGTTAGTGAGATAACCTTCGCACAGTATTTCTTCGTTGCTCAGTATAACAATGCATAAACGACGTGAGACAAATGCTAGCTGGAAACTTTCTCTCGTAAACTACGACGTGCCTATTTTCGGCTGGTCGATTCTTTCACAGGGCTTGATATGGCGATAAGCGAGGGAGGTGGTAATTTGTCTGTCGGCCAGCGCCAGTTGGTCTGCCTAGCGAGAGCGCTGCTCCGTCGATCGAAGGTGGTCATATTCGACGAGGCGACAGCCGCGGTCGACGAAGAGACAGACCGCTGTATCCAGGAAACGGTCAAGGAAGAGTTCGCGGGCAGCACCATTATTGCAATAGCACATAGGCTTCATACCGTTGTCAATTACGATAGGTAGGTAAAAGCTGCTACAAGACGACCGATAGAGGATATTTGGAACTGCTTTGATAACATTATTCAACTGCATTAACATATAAGCTGACTCGTGCCGCGCAGCGACCGCCGAAATTTCAACAGAGATGAAGCGATAGACTATTGTAGTTCCGAGTGCGAAGTGGAAAAACTATTTTGTTGCCTATGTCGTTATGTGCTGTAACATCACCGTTCAGTTCGTCTGTTCATTTTGCAACTATTTATACATTAAGAAACAAGATATCTATATAGCGAAATCCATCTAAAATGCTGTCAAAATCCATTTGAAAAATCGTTATACGATTTTTAATATAACTGAACAAGTAGCTTTGGTACCCAGCAACCCTATGGACGCCAATGTTCACTAGCACTAAATTGCCACATTGTGTGTGGTGCATAGATTGCGCCTGTTACAACCTGATATGAAAAACGAGCGAGAGCTCTGCGAGAGAGTATTACTATTATAGATATATGCATAGTGCACTTCAAGAAGTTGTTTGGCCTTACTACCAGATGGTTTTGTATATGAGTGGCACGAGTATGACATGTTGATATTTAACCAGCTTTGTGCTTGAAAGTAATAACAGGTTATGGACTAAAAGAAGTTTTAATGATATCTGAGTAATAATAATCGTTTCTTTGAGATAAATGAGATTTGAGCAGAATGGTTTATTTTTAAACCGTGCAACGACAAAAGTGTCTTCGCTTTATGCTGCTTCCAGAATCCTGGTGCTGGATAAAGGCGAAGTTCGTGAGTTTGACGATCCGAAGAAACTTCTTGCAGATCGTTCATCTCTTCTCTACGCGATTTGGAATGAATATAAAAAGAAATAAACGTGTACTTACTAAATATCGACTCATGGCTTTTTTATTGTTATTTAATTATACAGTGATAATTTGCATTATTATGATCCAAGCACATTTTTGACAGATTTCTAAGCAATCGTGCTATTTCAGTATGAAGCAAGTGGCATCGGTTTAAAATTCTATATAATTAAATACTGTCTTTCACCCAAGAGTTTCATTTCAAGAGTTCTCGTTTACCACTACCCATATCGATTTCATTACGCCTTCATCATACACGCAGCTACTATCGTTCCTATAACTTACATTATACATCTCCTTGTGCCGTATGCTTTGTTACTGAACCGAAAGGACACCACAACAGTATTTGTTTTCTATGGTCATCACCTAAAGTGTATCATCACGGGGTCTCGTCAATCGGAACGTGCGCAATGGCCTTGATTCATGAGTTCGTCATGTAGTCATGTGGCGTTTATCGTATTGGATTCATTATACCAGAATATAACGAATATGTACTATTGAATGTAGCAAATAGTCTCCTCTCAAAGGAGGACCACCATTGACGGAGTGAAAGAAACAGTTTAATACGACGCTACCATACTCTCTAAGTAATTGATAGCTAACAATGTACTTATTACCTTTGCCGTTAGGATATGCGAAGACTTTGCCACCACGCTCAAGTGCATTCGTCAGCTTTTTGACCAGGCTCAACATTGGCTCGGGTCTCTGGACTTTGTCAAGAACAAGTCCGCTCATCGTTGAACCGTGGTACGCGTACAAAATGTAGATAGTGAAACAGCCCACATTACTCAGAGGGTACAGAGCTGATGCAGGCAGTGAAAACAGCTGAGCATACTGAATAAGAGAGTCTTTGGTACAGCCCGCAAACAGTCTCGTGGCTAATGCGTGCGCTTTTACGGCCTCGATCGGGTTTAGCAGGTGGCTCTCCTTACAGGCAGCGAACGGCTCCTCCATAAAAGCTTTCTCACGAGGTGCCCCTCGTCTGTTGGCCTGTTTGGCTTCGAGTAGCGAATATTCCGAAACGTGTATTGTCGATTGCACGATTATCATAACTGCTATGGCATTTGTCACCGTTGAACGTGGCCGCATCTCTCGTCTTTCACAAACAATTTCGACTTGGAAAACGATTAGTTGAGGCGAAGTGAACGGGGAGGCCTGTAGTGGTTTACTACCCTAAACGATTGGACCCAATATTTATTAAATATTATCCATCTTTAATACGTGTGGGTCGTCTGAAGCCTAATGACGATCAGGGCAGAAATAAATCGAAAGTGTAACCTATCATCTGATTAAACACAGCGTCGTTGGGCTTGATAGGCAGATGATGGCTGATTTCTGACGAGTCGCCTTCTCCTCGGCTAGATTAGGCGCGAATTATGAGTGTGCACACTTCAGATGATTATGGAACTACGGGGTGTTGGATAAGTTACGAAACCTTGTGGAAGACTAACCGAAGTTTCAGTTTCGAAGGTTACCTTCCATTCAAAGCTACGCTCTGGCTTTTACGAAGGGTTGCCTTTCGATGCGAAAACTTCTTCTGGACGTTAGAAATGAGATACATGATACTATCTAAATATGTATTTACCGAAGACGGAGAAGAGTTGGACCGAAGGCTACCTTCGAAACCGTGAAACTTTGCTGGATCTGTCATAAAATATTTGAGTTAGTGTTCCAATTCTTGCACATATACAGGGATTAGACATACAATAATAGCACATCTCCGATCTATTGTATAGGAACTTAAACGAGGGAAAATTAGCTAGGCATATTGATGTAGGTATCTACTTCCTGTTAAACACCTTCACTCAACAAGAGCAGCCTCATTTCCCTGGTCCAACACTTAGGTAGAGTTTGATAATGAGTTTATCGCACCAATAATTACGGTCCGATTACACTTAAGGCCGATATCCATAACATTCGATCTGAACGCATGCATAAATTCATACAAGGATGACAAATAATGGTTGCATTAATTAGTGAGATCGAATCAATATTCCCTGTCATACGCCATCCAAGGCGGGATGCGAACTCGGTTAACCATTAGTGGCCCTACCGTAGCGAACATCTATGACAATATAACGCTCGAGCCATGCAGAGGAATATTATCGCACACATACACAAGGGTTTGCGGCTGATGAGCTATTATTATAATCGTAGCACGAAACTTAGACGAAGCAACAGCCGTCGAACAGCAACGCACGACTAATTCTCCCCTGAATGACCAAAATTACTAGTGAGCCACTGATCCGGTGACAATGAATTGCCCTCATTATGTGAGTATGTTAGATTGGCCATTTTGATCAAGTGCTCGTGCAAAATGTACTAATTCAAATTCAAATTCAAACAAATGTTTATTGACGGAACTGCTATATACATGCTTAAGTTCTCGTAAAAATAATAGTTAAAAGAATTATTGCAACGTATATTTTATATATGAAGGGTACACATTTTTTTTTTTGTACAATATGTAAACATTGGGTAAGATACAAAACAACTATCCACAAAAATATCTACATCTGATTGATAAAAAATTTTTTCACCTCCGCTGCAAACTTTTTTGCCGAGGAGAGTGAACGAATCTCGCGAGGAAGAGAGCCCCAGACTGCCGGCAAGCGATAAGCGAGAGCATGGCGGCTAGATTCTTTAACGGCAAAAGGTATCACAAACTCAGTTGGTCTGCGGGCCGTTCTTCGAACCACAGTGGTAATTGGGAAAGTAATGTCGTTTGGAATACGTCCCTTCGACATCTTAAAGGCAAGAAGAGCTACGTGAATCAAATACATAACGCTCAGCTTAGGCAATTCGTACTTCCCCAGAATGTCGGCGACGGAGTCGGAGCGACGTCTGCCAAAGATAGCCCGTAGTGCGTCATTCTGAACAACCTCTCCTCTCCGAAGAATCATGCTGTAGCCTCCTCCCCAGATAGAGATCCCGTAGCACAACAGAGGTACCAATAAAACTTTATAGAGGTGTAACAGGCCATCCACAGGAACCCCACGCTCTCTCAGGCGACGCAAGTTGGCCACCACTGCGTAGCATTTGGGCATGAAGCTCCCTATGTGGTCCTGCCAGCGCATGTTTTCCTGAAGCGTAAGGCCAAGGCACTTCGCAGACGATGACCAGTGCATCGTTTCACCGGCTACCTGTGTCGGCGACACCTGCACATTTCGTTGAGGCGGGCGAAAGAGAATGAGGTTGGTCTTGGTCGTGTTGATTACCAGACCGAACCTTTCGAAGGTGTTGATAACCCCCTCCACCTTCTTTAGAGCCTCTTCGATGTCGAGTTGCAGCGATGAAGGCCGAATTCGAAACAGAAGCGAAGTGTCGTCCGCGTATGCAATGGTCCTACAAAATTTCCCACCAGCGATTTTGAGAAGAATGAAATTGACTAGAATTAGAAACATAAACGGCCCTAGAATGGATCCCTGGGGCGTGCCAATGTCAACTTCCAGCCAGTCCGATTCGATGTCCGCTACTTTCACCGCCTGTCGCCTCGCGGACAAGTACGAGCGAAACCAGTCAACGACACCGGGTTGGCATCCAAGGCACTTCAAGGCCTGCAGGAAAAATGTATGCCGAAGACAATTGAACGCAGCAGAGACATCCAATAAGACGCCCAGACATACCTGGTTGTTCTCAATGGTGTCAGATATTTCCTGCCACAGGTGGGCCATTGCGAGTTCAGTCGAGCGTGCCCTACGAAAACCGAATTGACTAGCTGAGAGAAAATCTATCGAGTGAAGATATTTCTCCAGGCGGACCATCACTACCTTCTCGATCACCTTGGACAAGTAATCAACCAACGAGATTGGTCGGTAATTTGACAGATGCTTCCGATCCCCCTTCTTCTTATATAGTGGTATAACTGAAGCGTCTTTCAACTTGCGTGGAAATGTCCCCCTACTCAGCGACAGATTGGCTATGTGAGCAAAAGGTCTCGCGAGCACCGCCGACGCCCGTTTTACCAGAGCGCTGGGGATCCCTGCTGCGCCTGTAGACCAACTAGCCTTCGTAGATTCAAGCACTGTCTGAATCTCCACACAGTTGACTTGGGAGAACTCAAATGTGGTGTTTCGACAGGGCCAGATCGATGTAAGCTCCGGCTCGATATTATCGTCGATCCGAAGAGAGGCAACCGTTTTTGAGCCCACCGCAGCAAAATGAGTATTTAATTCATTCGCAATCTCCTGCGGACTTGTCAGTTCGCCGGATTCGATGACCAGGGCTGTTGGCAGTGCCGCTTTTTGTCTCTCCCGTCCACAGGCAGCGTTTACAAACTCCCACAACTTCTTTGCATTCCCTTTATGTCGCCCAAACTGCTCTCGGTAAAACGAGCTCCTAGCAATTTGAAGGTCGTGTCTGTAGCGACGAAGACTATGATAATACGCCATCTTAGATTCTAAGGATCTATTTCTCAAGTACCAGCGGTATAGTTTGTTCACCGAATGGCGCAGACTCCGAAGTCTCGCATTGAACTGGAATCTCTTTTGCTGTGGAGGTCTACGACTCACCCTGACAGTGAAACACTTATCGTATTCTCTCGTTATAATAGAGCTGAAAGCCTCGAAAGCCTCGTCCGCGTCCACCGCCTGGTAGACACGCTGCCAGCTCAGTCTGCTAGTGTTCCCCAAAAACTTCTCGATGCTAACACCATCATGTTGTCTGACTAGATTCATCTCACTGTCATCGGCGTCCCTTAGACTAACGGAAGACCTGCCTGTGAGCGAAACGACAGTAGGATAGTGATCTGAGAAAAGAGGGGTACACCACACGGCTGGAGAGATGTTCAAGAATTCCTCACAATAACCAATCGCAATGTGGTCAATGCACGTCCCTGATGCTGGACGGGTGACCTGATCAATGATGTGTTGGAAACCTCTTGACGAGAAGAACGATAAATAGTCTTCACAGGAAGACCTAATAAGGAGGTTCGTGTTAGAATCACCCATTATGATACACGGCAGAGCACTATTTCGCGGGATAATATCCTCGAGTACATTGAGTAAGGTGTCCCTGTACAAAGCGTGACTAGAATAGAAACCAATTAAGTAGCCAGTAAAACCAGGCTTCTTTAGCAGGACGCGCACCGCCTGTACGTTGCCATCGTCGCTAGTTCTCGTTTCTGAGTCGACTACCAAGCAGCTAGAGCGAATATAGATGCCTACGCCACCTCCTTGCCTATTGCCCTCCCGTCCCGCTCCAATGAAACAGAAATCAGAGATACCAAAGCCGCCATAATCAACCATTTTTAACCAGGTCTCACTTACCACCACCGCGGCAAGCCCGATGCCCTCCTCCTCCAGGAAGTCAGTTAGAGTCTCGAGTTGACCCGATTTTCTCAGCCCTCCTGTCCCAGCATTCAGATGCAGCGCTGCAAAGTTACTAAAGGCCGTTGTTCTCCCACCATTCAAGCCTGGGACTAACAATTCAGCATCTCCTTGCCACTTCTGGCAATCACTCACATTATAACAATCTGAGTTGGGTAAATGAACATTTGTCATATTATATTGTTACTTTTCTTATTTTTGCCCCCGCTCCCATAGTAAAAACTGCACTTATAAGAGGCTGTAGAACGCGCATAAGGTTTTTTAAGTGATTGGCAGCTCGAGGACTCATCGCATTTAGGAGACGTAACAACGGCTGCATTGAAATCGCCATGTTCCCTCCTCTAAAAATGCGCTTTTTCTTCGGCGCCGACTTCCGTGGTCCCGACTCATTCGTCGCCGGTCGCTTGGCTGCCTGTGGACCCGGTTTTATCTTCACCTGCCGTTCGGCCGCCTGTGGTAGCCGCGTCATGCCCGGCAGATTGACTCTTGTCTCCGATCCAGAAGGCGTGTCTAAAACTAGCGACCGTACCACTGCAGCGTACGAAGGCTGAGACGTTTCGGCGGGAACAGCGGGCACTGACCCCGTTTCCGGCTGCGGGGGGGTAGACGGAGTATGCACTACCGCGACTTTGCGAGCCTCAGGATGGTCCGCTCTCAGCTGCTGAATCAATCTACACTCCATCCAGGCCTTACGCCTTTCAATTTCACAAGCCCGCAGCGGGCAGTTCGGAGACGACGCCGAGTGTGCTCCCTTGCAGTTAACACACCGTGGCGCATTTCTGCACTTGTCCATAAGATGCCCCGCTTTTCCGCATCTCTTACATGCTACCTCATTCCGACAGAATGAGGCGATGTGACCAAGTTGTTGGCATCGAAAGCAAGCGATGGGGGTGCCCGCATGCATCACGACCTTATGGGCCCTATAAGCAAGAAATACCTCTGCAGGCGGAATTTTGTGGAATTGCAATAGTACGCGATCTGTTGGGAACTCGCGGAGCTCCCCATTAACGCGTTTCTTTATGCATTCACGCTTGACGGTAGTGACACCTACTTTCTCCAATGCTACTAGGATTTCATTCTCCGAGAAACCCCTGTCGACTTGTGTGATTCGTGCCCAATATTGTTCCAGCTCCCTACACTTCGCTATTACCGGAGTATTAAGCAATTTGGATAATTTTAACACTTCCTTAGCGTGCTCCACAGAACCCACCCACACAAAAATCACGTTAGATTTCGATTCTGGTCTGGAGAAGGGGAAGAGTTTGAATACTTCTCCACACAACGCCAGCAGGTTACCATCAAAACTTTCGCCCACGAAAGTGACCGCGCCCGTTTTGTCACACCTCTTTTCGACTCTCTTCGAGATAGCTACCCGAAACGCTCCTTTGACCGTCCCCACTTTGTTTTCACGCATAGCTTCAATCTCCAGTTTGATCTTTTGGATCTTCTTAGACGTGCTCCTGTTTACGACCGTATTCCATCCGTGTTCATGATCTGCACCATGCTCGCAAGCTGTCACTTCCCCATCTATGTCAATGGGTGTCTCTATTTCATTGGTGTCTACCGGTGCACTGCTTATCGGCGCTTGTGCGGCTGTTGCTCCGTCAGCTGCAACGCCGTTCGCGATAGCCTTCTTCGTTACGCCAACCGCGACAGCATCGATAGTCGTCTTGTTCGCCTTGGCATTTGCTGCCTTCGAAGGTTTTAGAACCCCACCGGTCAATATAGGCTTATTCCTTGACTCCTTCGATGCCGTTGCTGTTGTAGCAGCCGTCCTCCCCATTACGGGGCTGGTACTCAGCCGCTCCGTTCCTACCACAGCTGTCGGGGACAAGCTTTCTGAGCACAACAAACAAAGCCTTTAGCCAGCAGCTGATAGGTACTTTCACCGCCCTGATAGATTTAAAAAGCCCCAGATGCGCGGTACGTCAACGCTTGCAGGAGAAGCTTCGCTTTCGTGACGGAGATTAGCTCCAAACCCACACAGCACCTTTATAGTTACTGCGTGTAGAAGTTCTCTCGGAAAGCCATTAGAAAATGCACAAAAGTACCGAAGTCGTTTCCACTTCAATAAGATCTGTCTTCCACAAAATTCGTGGCACAAAAGATGCACGACGAGACAGTGATCCGACTGGAACACTAGAGGTTACTGCAACGACGCAGACACCAGCAGAGATTCTGATTTTCACCAGAGCCACACCGTGACGACGCACACCTGTTCGAACGTTCGAACGTTCTGACTATGACGAACACTCTCGAGTAGATCTTGTATGCATATCGTCACATATTGTCCTTATGACCAACGGCGTTCATTCTCGCTGTCTCCTCTAATAGGAACATTTCTGTCAAAGTAATGGCGATCGCTAGGAAGGAGAGGTGGACGGGCCATCTTTTCTATTTAAACTATTTGGTGCAGTCACCAAAAGTGTCTCGGCTGAAAAAATCTTCTTCGAGGTAACAAAAAAACCCCACCGAGCTTGAAAGTCTCAGAGGGCCACTTCAAGGTGACGCTGAATTCAGCGGCTATTTGTATAGTTTTTATTTGTGTAATTCTTAACTGTCTGTTTCTCTCACCGGTCTCCTTCTTCTGTGCTCATTGGCTTTCGTTGGCCGAGACCGTTGCCAAACGTCGTCCAGGGTTTGCTTGTACAAAATCGATATAGTGCTTGAATTCAGATATTATTTGCAGGGACTTTCATTAATCACTACCTTACGACTTTGTCATGCCACACATAATTAATACACCAGCGATTCATTTGTCTCGTTGTTCCGGGAGCTACCTTCTAACAACGCAGCTCAAAGAGAGAGAGAGAAAAAGAGAGAGAGAATGCGTCAGTGGTGTCTGCAGAATTAAGGTTCTTTGTGTAGGGATCTATCGGAGGAGTTAAACTCATTTAGAAGGAAATAGCAAGTAGTCTCGTCAGCATATTCCCCCATCTTAGTCATTTAAATTGGAAAAAAGCAAAATAATAAATATTTTCAAGTATTATTACACTGGCAGATATCGTCCCAAGCAGTAACATTCCTACCTAATATTCTATGGATCTCACATAGTTCTATTGTTACTTCTTTCCGAGCAGCCAGAGCTAATTACGTCTGTTTTGTTAGTCACAGGTCGCTACTGAGTCCTGCGTATACAACAGATGTGAGTGTGATGACGACGACGACAATATACCGACGACAGCTCCTTGCGGTCTATGGGTGAATTGTTCGCATTTTTCGTGAAACATTGACAATATGGTAAGCCATGTGAGGTTTTTCGAGGTGACCAAAAACAAGAGAATAGAAAGGGGCGAAGCGGTGAAGAAATGACTCTAGACTTTAGCGTCCTAATGCCCCTCGCCCCTGCGGTGCGCGACAGGACCCTAATGGCCTGTAAGGCCTTGGCCTAAATGTGTAGTACCGCCTTGGGTCAGACCCTTCGATATCAATAAGAAAAAGCGATGGTTTGAAGCTGAAAGCGATAAAATCTTCCCTATTTATGTTATAGCAGCTGTTGAGGTTAAAATCACAGTCTTCACCCAATACTTTGTTGTTAATAGTTGGATTTATCATTTTTGTTAGGCGTGAATAAATTAACACTTCGGTTATGATGACGTGAGTCCCCTATTACTCGAGATGACAACGCAAACATGTAACTGCGTTACTAAGTAGCAGGACATTGTGCAAATCATACCCGTCCTCTGTCTCTCTGCTTTGTTTATTAGTGGAAATGCGGAGTTTCATACAACGCTTAAGTTTCGTTCTACGTCATCATCACCAGGTCGTCACGGGATTCGAACCTGCGACCTCTGACTTTTTACAGCCAGAGACTTTGCTACCGTCAAAGTCACCGCGTTGACCTGAGTTATCCTGGTGTGATCATCGTATGTGCTTCTCCTTACTGCCAACAGAAAAAAAAATGGTAAACTAAGGACCCATTTGACAACAATTACATAGAGAAATCGAAACGTAATATATGTATATATAATATATATTTGCATTATGTTACTGTCAAATGTAATAAATGTTCCTGCTGAGACACGAATGAAAAACGAAATTTACATACGCTGCGCGGTGTTGCAATATTGTGCAGCGGGTACAAGCATACCCATGTGACACGACGTTAACGCCTTGTGTGAGTGAATGTTAAATTATCACTTCAAATCAACAAGCAAAAATGCAACGATCCTATAATTGTGAGGACATCGCGTAAATATAATTGGATACCTTGAGAAATGAATCATATATATATATATATATATACTAGTAATTCGAAATGCAAAAATCGTATTGTCGGGGTACTGAGAAAATCAACACATGTTCCCCTGTAGAGTAGTTAAAACGTCAAATTCACAAGAGAAGAACAACAAGTTGAGAAACAATAATTCAGTCACTGTGCAAAAGAAAATAGATATGTTCCGCTGTCTCGCGTATTGTATAATCATATTAATACTGGAATGCAGTCGATCTAGACGATATCGTACAAATATCGTGTTATTTGTAATTATTCCTTTCGATATTTTGTAATCACTCGTACGTAGAGGCCAGAGTATTGTCACCAGAATGATCATCGGCAATCGAAGATGAACGAGATGTCCTTGGAACGCACTTAGGTTGGCTCTCCGCCATCTGCCATGTGACCCTTCAAGGAAATGAGTGATTGCTGAAGGATCGTTGCATCAGCGACTGTCACAGTGACCATTTATATATAGGAGAGGATAGCGGCGTTTCTTTATTGCAGAGTTATGCCTCTTCTTCTCCCATCCCGGACGGAACAGCCACAAGGTGAACACCCTGATGAGGGTCTCCTATCACGCTTCACTACTGAAACTAATTGGCTTTTATCTATCTAATATATATATATATATATAGACAGATAGAGAGAGAGAGAGAGAGAGACCCAGAAAGCCATAAGAAGGCATTGATTAGGACGGGGATTTGCTGACTCGATCCTGAATGACAGATTGTGTCATGTGAGGGGTGCACATGAGGCGAATGTCCCTGTGATTGGCGTTGAATGACGTTCTATAGCGAGCGACTCCTTCAGAGACTGTCTCCAGGAAATTATCATCGCCAACGCTCTCGGGAATAGGTGTGTTAATCCAAGGTTGAAACAAGGCGTTGACGTGTTATCAACGTTGACATGTCTACGATACATTATAGGAATAATCGTGCGTTTCTACAGAATTACAATTATGTGAGAACATAGACGAATTCTCGTATTTATGTTGAAGAAATATAAAGGCACTTTGTGATATATCTATATAGGAGAAATGAGTTGTTTCGATCTCAGTTATGGGCTATATATATACTTTGCTAATATACAAATTTTGCTAAAGGGTAGATTAGAGTGAATGTGAATGCTTTCCAGCGATTGATGTTACCGACCGTATTACGCGAATGTCACTCCGCAAACACAAAAGATGAACTTTGTCAAACTTACTCGTGTTGCATTTATGTATAAGATATAAATGCATAATGCAGAAGGTAGTCAATGGTGTGTTTTATCCATTTCTGTCGAGAACATGGGGCTTGTAATTCTGGTTAAGACAAAAGCTCCGTATTTAAATACAATGCCAATATAAAAATTTCTCTAGATATTAATAGTAAGATAGATAATAATTGTATTGTGTCATTATTCGCTCCTACAGAGTTAACTTACTCAACGAGACATATTTCCATGGGAATCCATTCTATCAGTTACCGCATCGAGTATCCGGATCATTTGTTTGAGTGTCGAAATACTTGTATGCATGATCTCACTGTAATATTTTATCAAATCAGTCACGAGCAAATCATCGCGTACTCTGCTTGATGATAGGCCGTGCTCAGGCTGCACCTATCCCTTACTTGTCATTTTACTGATCATAGCCGACTTGACTTATTAGTGGTTGTGGTTCTAGTTCCTCCTTCTAGCTCTATCACGTTCATTGTAACTTCTTCAGACGTTCTCCTATTCATTGATATAATGTATAATGTGATCTTCATCCTCTCTCATCTGAGATAGCCTCTCGCGGGATTCTACTGTCTACGCATAGGTTTCTCGTTCATTTTGATCTCTTAGTGGGTTATGGTGTGGGATGCTAACTCCAACTGCGAAATAGGACAGCTCTTGCAACTACCGAACGATACCATGGGGCTATCTGCGTCTCTTCGGCGCGTTTAGATTGTTATTGTACCATCTCAGAAGCACAGCCGCCAGAAGTATACGTTGGCCACGGAAGCCGTAGTTTCATATATAATTGATTGTTTGTGTGTGCGGAAATGTTGTTCATATGCAAACTTTCTGCATTTTTCAAGCGATATTAAAGTATGTTCTACTAATGAAATATGTTCCATGAGGATCACAAGTCTAAAGGGCCGCTTAATTCTAAACTAGTTTATTGGCTTCAAACTGGGGAACCGCCTAGAGAGTAAACAGACCCTTTTTGAGTTTGTGCAATTCACAACGCCACTTACAGAACGAACACATGGGATAAATTTTGCTTCAATGAACTTCTCCCATCAAGACCACATCCTGCAACAATCAATTGTAACAATTCATCGCTCAGTGCGATCCTCGTTGACTATCACCCGTTGAATTGCAAATGGCATAACTCGATCAATTTCCACCAGGCGTCCTGACACATTATGTCTGATCCTGACAGTATTTTCCTTGTTGGAACGGCGCCACATAATACAGCATCATTGTCAAATCGATTAGCTATGCGAATACAACGCAACGAACTAAGGACGAACAGCCTGGAGGCCTGATAGATAAGTTGTTCTATCTATAAGCGACACCCATTACTCTGTGTGTCGTGTGTTCTCCTACGTTATTCAGATACCACCAACTGCACTGCAGTTAACATCAGCTAGCGTTATTATCAGCGGCGGCACTTGTTTCATAATCCTCGTAGGTACGGATGGCATTTTGTGGTCCCGGCTCACTCACCCAGCCCGAACTGTCCACCACTATAATAACGCCAATGAGTGAAAAGCAGAGAAGGAGAAAATAAATGAATCAAGGAAGAACGAAACGAAGGAAGAAACCTCCCACTTAGATAAATAAAAGGAGCACACTCACATGTACATACACTTGGGACTCATTTTAGCATCCCGCTGACTGGCCATTGTTGCCACCGACAGCCGCAGCGGCACTCGGTGCTTCGCTCCCCTGGTAATATCTCAGCGTGGACAGCTATTATGCCCTTGGCCAAGCTAAAGCAGCAGCCTTTATTTGGTGTGGACTACGTTCTTGTGCGTTATGTGTAATGACTTCGGTCAAGGCGACGACGACGACGACCATGGCTATTTGCGGCCGCAGAGGTCGGCTGAAAGCAGACAATGGCACGATGGGTTTCAACGAGAACCTTCGCTTGTGCTCCGCATAGATCGGTCACCGTTGCCGGTGATTGTAGCAAAACAGTTGGCCCAATCAGTGGGCAGTAGTAGAAATATTGGGTATTATGAATCTCTCTGAACAATACCGATCAATCGATAGTATAGATTCATCTCTGTGCTCGTAGAACATCATCGGGCGATATCTACAATGCTCAACCCATTGGGTCGCGCCATGTTACTCGTAGATTTTATGATTGGTGCAAGCCATTATGTTTGATGATATCGTAATGTCGACCGGAGATGCTTTCGTTCTCAAATGTCCAGAACGCTATACCAAGCGAAATCCTCGAATTACAGTGGCCACTACGAGTTTTGTAGTCCGCACTTAAAGAACACTTTCTAGCAAATATCAATATAGCATATTGTAAATACTCTTAATATTTAGTGTTCACTTTCTATGAGACAATGTTTTATATACTTAATGTCCTCTTATTACGGCTTCTTTCTCATACGAAAACAATTACGCCTGGCATTCCTGCAAGAGTGTTATTGTATATTGTACCCTGTTGTAGTAGTTGTAGCAAATAGAAACTTTTTTTTATGAGGAAAGACGGAAATACCTACCCCGCTTTCCCCACTCCTCCTAAGCGGGAATAAAAACCCTGTAGTATGTTTATCTAATTATATACATATTTCACAAGTGCTTGAATTGTACACTATTTTCGGTCGCTTGTTGTGTACAAGTGGTTTTTGTTCCGCACTCACAGACCGACTCCTAGTCATAACTCCAAACCAAGAGATGATTCCTCGTTGATCCCCACGACCCCTGGGCTCTTCGACGGAAAGCTCTTACTTCCTTGTCATTTTCATGTTGGCATCTCGCAAATGTATCTTTATATCAGGTATACCCATCACAATGAGTCGTTTATGTTTTTAGTCATATTTGGTGTATCCCGCGTTCGGGTGATATATTTTTAATTGACGTTTCGACCTCCAAAGCAGTAGCTCGGCGTCCTTTCGAGTCTTCCGACATTTCGAGAATAGCGAACGAAGGTGGCTATTCGTCTATTCAAAGTCCAGACCCATCATTGCTTCTGCTGATGCTCCATCACGCTTGAGGTAAAAGTCAACAATGGAATAGATTCTCGCGGTTTGCGCTATCGATCAGAGCCGGGCTAGGCTAGCCACGCTGTTCGCCCATCGGCCGTGTGTTCCTGGCCAATACAGGAGCACAGGTTCACCAGGACACGAATAGGACACACTGCCCGCAGATCGACCTGATCGATCTGCAAACCGTAAATATAAACGGTGGCCCCTCGATGCTGACCTTTCGCTCCCCTATGTACATATCGTTAATAGAACCCCGAGTAGATTTTTAGAACCGTAAGTTTGTTCGCAGTGATACAGACATACCGTTGCAAGCA